>OZ005659.1:165699033-167021533 GCA_963930645.1 Salticus scenicus | reverse complement strand
TAGATTAACCGAATTAATGCCTTTTAACATTTTTTAAATGTGAACATATGATTCCAATTTGTGTACAGTGCAACCACATATCCTAAAATTAGCAGTGAGGATGCGTCCAAAATGTTGGAGGGATGCCAGCTTGACCGACAGTTTGAAATTTGGAAAACACCCAGTAATTCCGAGCTCTGTTTTTGCTCATTTTCTCTGAGTCAGGTTACTATCACCCCTATTTTAGCATTGGACTCGTTGAGTTAGCACTTGCGCAGATGCTTCCATGGTTTCATGAAATGTGGTTGAAAAATATCTGCCCGCCCTTAGCGTCCGTAAATATTTTCAGAATTTTTAAATATTCTACGACCACATTTCATGAAACCATGGAAGCATCTGCGCAAGTGTAACTCAAAGAATCCAATGCTAAAATAGGGGTGACAGTCATCTGACTCAGAGAAAATGAGCAATAACACAGAGCGCGGAATTAATGGATGTTTCCCAAATTTCAAACTGTCGGTCAAGCTGGCATCCCTCCAACATTTTGGACGCGTCCTCACTGCTAGTTTTAGGATATGTGGCTGCACTGTATATATATGTTATTCAAATTCAGTATGAAATGTTCCCTATTTAAAATGGCATTAATAGGCCCGGTGCAACTGGTTTGTGTATAGGGACACCAAAACAAAACAAAAAAAAAAAAAAAAAAAAAAAAAAAGCCAATGTATTGCATTTTAGGACAGACATTTTTTATAAATTACATTTAAAGAACTTTCTACTGTAAAATTCATAAAGAAATTGACATTTATTGTTAATATACTAAAATAATATTTTGTATAGAATATGATTTTGTTAACCTTCAGATTTACAGGACTACACTATGATAGGACCTCAATTAAAACCTAAGGGCTATGTTTTCTTTTCTGTTAGGCATTTTTAATACTTTCTAACAATCTTTAAAAATGACTAGGAATTCAATTAGTCTATATGTATGCCTTTCAGAACACCTGTCTGTCCGTTGTATGATAACATAGGCAAAAACACTGAAAGTTATACGATAGAACGATTACGTACAGTTGGAAAGTGTTAATAACACTGCTCGGCATGAAAATTGCCCCCAGCACCATTTTTGCAAATTCTTATGTCAAATAAACTCCTGAATCCGAATATGACGGCCATTTTGCCCTATCACCCACCGTTTTTTGGGGCCGCCCCTTATATTTACCACTTTCCGGTAATTTTAAAATAAATATTTTAATTGTTAAATATCTTCTGAGGGCCTAAAGAGGTGAAAAATTCTATAACATGAACATTTGCAGCAAGGGGAAGATTTAGGGGGGAGGGGAATTTGCTACTGAAACTATAAGTTACATTTATTATATTTTATTAAATCAATTATAATTATATATATATATATATATATATATAGTTAATTATTTTCCATTCTCTAAATCAAATTCATAGCCATAAAATTACCGAACAGTGATAAAAATTGGGTGAGGAGGTGACGTCCCGAGAAAACAGTGGGTGATGGGGCAAAATGGGGGGTCATATTCGGATTCAGGAGGTCATTTTACACAAGAATCAGCAGGAATGGCATCAGGGCTCGATTTTTTATTTTTTTTCCCCCCCAGAGTACTGTAATCAGTGCGTATCGCATGATTTTTCGTTCTTGTTTATATTTTGAGATTGGACAAATAGTTCGTGCACAGGGTTATTCCAAGATAATTCAAATGTACAATACACTCCGCGACAAAAAGATAGGTACAAAGTTTTTTTTTTTTTTTTTTTTTTTTATTAAATTTTTCATAAAATAACATTATTTAAATTGTGCTGATCATTTATTATCATAACAAAATATTATTTCAAAAACATACTAAATATTTGTATCATATTCAAAATAATCATTAAAAAAAAAAAAAAAAAAAAAAAAAAAAACCAAAAAAAAAAAACCTTTGTATCTATTTTTTTTGTCGCGGAGTGTAGTCTTAAATTAGAAAACTTTTAGTATTAAAATTTTTCTAAATTAGTCTTTAAAAAAATTTTTGTCTTGAAATAGTGTTATTTTATGATAATAAATGATAAGCACAATTTAGATAATGTTATTTTATGAAAAATCAAAGAAAAAACCCTTTGTACCTATCTTTTTGTCGCGAAGTGAATGTCTATGGCAATTTTTTTTTTCTTTTAAGTACAGTGCAACATATTTTTCCACTAAACAAAATACAATTGACATAGAATGTATAATAAGCATATTTCATTCAGAATACGGTACGACGAACATTCATCATTCATTTGCAGGACCAGACTTAACCGATTTCGGATATTCTAGTACTATGGTTTTCAAATGTAATCAAGTGCATTTGAAGTTGCGTATGTATGTCTCTCCTCTTCTTCCAGTGCTAAATTTATGTTCACTGTCTTTTGCATATATAATTTACGGACATACAAAGTTAGTCAAAATTAAAATGAGTCGAGTAAGTGTCAAAGAATGATATGACCGGCAATTTTCTGGATAATTCGAAATATTCATAATCCAAGAACATTCTTACATTTTTATGGATGGAGCTACAATATTTAATAAGAGGATTGAAGAGGCGGTACCCCTCCCCCCCCCCCACAATCCTACACACAAAGAACTGTATTTAAAATAAAACTATTTCTAAAAACAATTTTTCGATTGTAAATGACTTTTGTGAATGTTTAAACACAGATCTCTTATCTGCCCAGCTTAAACTGCAATAAAAAGTCAGTAGAATAAGAAAAGAAGTGCGGGCGCCACACCAATACACTATTTAAACGTAGAATGAAGCATGATCAGAGGAAATAAGTATCCGTAGAAATTTATTACAGCCATTGGAAATTGGTGCATTCATTGGGCTCCTACACTCAGTTCTCAATTTTTTGTTTGGCCAGCGAGGACTATATAACAGAAAGAAAATTGAATTTTCCCATTTGGACAGCAAAATCTTAAAAACAGAAGGAAAGTTTCATACACTGTATTTGGGTCAGTCTCTACTGAGGCATGGCCAGAGGTTACTAAAGCGTCCTTTTTAAACATGTGTCAGGCTATTTTTCATGTTAAGACCTTATTATTAGTCATAACCTCATTTACATTTTATAGGAAAATTTATCAGAATTATCATTACCTACCACATTAAGTGAGTTTTCATATTTAACAAATTCACAACTATTAAATCAGTTTTTGTTTTCAAAAAATTAATTTTTTTAATATTCCACTTTGAAACTATAAAAAGTGGAAAAAAAAAAAAAAAAAAAGAGAAAATTTTCGGGAAGATATGAATTAATGTTTGTCACATTAATTTAACATTAGCGTCGTCATATTTTAATAAATTATGAATATGAAAAATTGAGAGAAATATGTAAAATTATACCAGTTTCCAGGCTCATTTGATTCAAATAACCCCCAAAAATTGTCATTACTAATCGATCGGTAACAGCTGCATATTTCTACACTAATTCACGGATAAATTAATCGGGAGGTGGCTTTTTTTTTTTTTTTTTTTTTTTTAAATATATATATATATATATATATATATGACTGTACACCAGATTGTATAAATGAATAATGTATGCAAATATTTTGCATAAAATATAAATTCTGTTCGAATATTGAGTATGTCTATGTAGAAATTCCTTAAGAGTTAAAAAAAAAAAAAAAAAAAAGCTCACTCTGATTATAATGATATTAATATATGGTTTCAGAAATTAAAACGACATTCTATTCGTAAAATAAAACATCTTAGCTATTCCACATAGTATAATTTCTCCGAGACTAGGGGTCGATCCGAGAAAATTTTGGGCCCTTTTGCTACCCTTCACAAATACCCACATCCTTACAAAGGGTCCCTTCACAAAATGCAAATACCCAAAATGGACCCTTCAAATACCTAAAATGGACTCCTTCACAAAATTTAAATATCTAAATTTGAATGCTTTACGAAATTCAAATGCATAAAATGAATCCCTTTACGAAATTCAAATACATAAAATGGATCCCTTTACGAAATTCAAATACATGAAATGAATCCCTTTACGAAATTCAAATACATGAAATGAATCCCTTTACGAAATTCAAATACATAAAATGAATCCCTTTACGAAATTCAAATACATAAAATGGTCCCCTTCACAGAAACAGCCTTCTTACAAAATTTCGTTTTATAAAAAATATCCTTATATAGAATTTCTCCATGTTTTTAGTTTTATTCCATATGATTGTCTACTTAATTCAAAGAAATACTATGAACTTGATATTAAATATTACATAGACTATAGAGTAATAGTTAAAGTGAAAAATTTTACGCAGTTTCTTTTCCTCACAAAATTGAAAAGTAATATCGCAGAAAAATTCTGTACTGATAAGTATAAAGGATTTAAGTCCAAAAATGTCGATTTTGAGTTAAGTACATAGTCAGACCAAGAAAAAAATTCTCTATCGATTGGCATAAAGGATTTAAATCCATGTCATTTAGTCTTTGAGAAAATCCATCGGTAAAAAAATATTCAAATCAGAAATTTAGCATTAATCTTTATATAAAATATTTAATTCGATTTTTTCCCTTTATTAAATGAAGATTGGTAATCACTGAACCGTATAAAGGGTATAAGTCAACGAAATCCCTTTTTCCTAATCGATTCTCTTCTGGTTTGTTTTTAATTAGTTTAACTTTATTTTTCGTCTCCTGAAAAATCAAGAATATGGACTTAAATCCTTTATACTTATCAGTACAGAATTGTTTTTCATATAAATATTACGTTTTCCACAAAACTGGACTCCAAAAATTAAAGCCTGAATCGACTCCTGAAGACTGGTAACTACAAACAAGCTAATGGTTCAAGTCTAATGCTCGACTTTTCAAATCCGAAACTCTAAAATATTTTGCTAATCATTGAATTTTACATTCCATTATATTTTGGAAATTTAAAATTTAAAATGTAGAAAAAAAAAAAAAAAAAAAAAAAAATCAACATAACCTAAATAAGAAAACTGTTCGTATTTACACATTTTTCGAAGTTTTAATATTTTAGAAATTTATTCTTAAAAAATGTTTGAGATATAAATATCATAAATTACATAAATATTCTGAATCTACTACGTAAAAATTACGATTCAAATAATATTATCCTTTAAGATACGGGTTTATTTGAAATTTGAGCTTTAGTAGATTAATTTATCAGCTCTATCCTATCTACGAAATGTGTTTTGAAAATAAACTATAAAATTTGAATAAGAGGCTTCATTTTTTGCGTTCTTTTTTAACCCTACTCCCGCAGCCTTTTTAGTAATTCAACCTCACGTAATCTGATGCTTGCCAGGAAAGAAAAATGCAAAAGAACGGCTTGTCAACATTTTCTATGCTTCAGTTATAAACAGAAAATGAGAAAAATCGCGAAAAAATTGAAACTGACTAAAGTTTCGCAGCATTCTAAATATAAAAACTTGTTTAATGTTTTTTCGGGAAATAACTATACAACAGAAAATAAAATAAATTTATTAAGTAAAATGTTTGGATGGTTAACGATTGTAATATTATGAATTTATTCAAAACCGAAAACAGTCAATGTTTTGAAATTTGAAATACTTCTATAGGTTCTAATAAATCACTGGAAAAGTACCCATTTGATTATTTTCCTATTCATTATTAAAAAACAAAATTATAAAAACCTAATAAATAACTCTTTTTAATAAATACATAGTAAAAGATCTCTCATTTAGTATTAGTAGTACAATCATCAACATTAACCGCAGGATTAACACAATTGACACAAACACACATTAACACAATTGACACAAACCAATGAGATAATGTAAATTTACATAATTTATTATAGTTCAAAACTTATAATAAAATGAGTATGAGTTTAGCTATAAGTAAAATACAAAGTATATTAAAATTGAAAACTCAAAACACTATATATTAAAAAAAGAAAAAAAGAAAAAAAAAACAATTATTTTCTGTTTAAAATTAACAAATATGTAAAATTATTGAGATGTTTAAAAAATTCATAAAAAGGATTTTAAACATTTATTAAAAAAAATATATCAATGAAAGAAGGAGTTGAGAGAAAAAATTTAAAAACTTTATTATTGTTTATTTTTAAGCAATTAAATCTTCAATATTGAGTATTCTTATACTAAACAAACATTTGTGCTTATACATTTTACTGTTAGCTAAAAACTTGTAACAATCTGCAAAACCCTCTTAATAGATTAATTAATAGAATTATACAAAGCACATAATTCCATGTTAGTTAAAAGGTGAGATGTATTTTACATTAAAATACCATGTGCTACGCCGCGTATATAGCAAAAGCAGAATTACTACAATTATAATATCTGAATTATTACAGTTAAATACAGGGTTTTGGACCCGACACAAGCCCCCCCCCCCCAAAAAAAAAAAAAAAAAAAAAAAAAAAAACTCAGGCGCTTTTTTTTTTTTCGGGGGGGGGGGGGGTTACCCACTTAAAAAAAACCCAAACTCAAGTGGGTTTTATTGGGTTTTTTAAAATCTAAAAATTTCACTTAAAAAAAAATTATTATTTTTTTACTTATATTTTCTCACTTGACATTATTATATATAATAAATATATGTATAAGTATACTTATTAAATATACAATTATTAATATATCTACATAGCATAGCATATCATATTAGTGATATAATATATGCCAGTTTGAAATTATGTAATTATTTTTCAACTTCGTTAGAAAAATTCCTTTCATTTCAACCATCTATCTACAATATCTCTTTTGAACAGAACAATTTTAAAAAATGAAAGATGAGAAAAAATGAACAATATTGCAAGTCATTTTTGTATTTGTAAGTCATGATGAAAAAATAAAAATAATACTTTGCCTAAAATTCTAAGGATTTTACAACAAATATTAAACATAACTAAGAAATATAATACATTGACCCTGTAAGGTTCGATACAGGTAAAAAATAGGGTTCTTTTTTTTGCCCCTCGAAAATTTCAAATTCATTAAAACTGCCTTTTTAAAAGATTTAGTTTAATAAAAATGACCTTTCTATAAAAATTTTTCGTGTTCCAGAATTATTTTTAATGTTTACCTATAACTTGGTTCAATGAAACGCTATTAACTTGATAATAAATATTTATATAGAACGACTAATAAAATGGAAAGTATTGCACAATTTTTTTCTTGCAGAAAAAAATTTCACAAAAAAAATTTCGTTTTTCACAAAAATGAGCTTCAAAAATTAAAAGCTGGAGGCACTCCTTACATGTAAGTGTAAAAAGTAGGCAGTGATAATTTTGTTTTGTATTCCTTTATATTAAGTTTTCAAATATGAATCAAATGTCAGTTATCAATATTAACAAAAATTAAAAATATATTTGCACATTTTTTTTTTACTTTAACCATATAAAAATACATAATTATTTGTAATATGAAAATCGTACATGGTAGGTGTAAAATATTTCGCTTTTGTTACTAGGTTTCACAAAATAACTTAATAAAAAATTAAATTCAAGATTGGGATAAAATACTGAATAGAATAAAATAAGAATTCATTTTACAGTTTAGGCCAAACCAATATTAAAAATATGAAGGTCGTTTAATTTTGAATAATTAATTTCTATTATTTTGTAATAAGTTTTCTTTTAGTCTAAAAACTGTTCTCTTTTGAAATAAACTTAAAATTCAAACCCAACAGTGTTATTCTACGTTTAATATAAAAAACCCAATTAAACCCAAAAAAGCCCATTAAAACCCAATTAAACAACAACAACAACAACAACAACAAAAAAAAAAACTCCCGGGTTTTTTAAAACCCTGTTTAAATATATATATATTTTCTTTTTCCTCTCTTTAACACATTCACTTTCTTGCTGAATTTAATTCTTTTGTAAATTGTACTTTTAATATTTCATTTACTTAATGTTTTATCCTTTTATTTAAATTTAACAAAAAAAAAAAAAATCAATACAAAAAAATTTACGTTTTCTGATTAGTTCTATATATTGTGGAATATTATCCATTAAGAACATACAATACCTATCTTCGTCGACAGGCCCCTATACGGGAAAATTTTACCAAAATTGCTCATCGTGTAATCCTAATGCATCTTCTTGAATTCAGTTTTCATATTCAGAAAATTCCCATCTATTAAGTTAGTACTACTCGTTTTCTGAAAATTGATTTTTTTTTTTTAATATTTTATTTTTGAGTTTAAAAATAATAAAAATAATTAACAAAGTGAATTTTTCAGCTGTAAGAGGAAATCGAAAAATTTTTAAAAATCAATTTTTAAAAAATCAGGGACTAATTTAACAGATATCAATTTTCCAAATATGAAAACAGAAAAAATGCATTAGGTAATGAGTAATTCTGGTAACAAATTTCACGTAGTACAACATGGGTTTTGGCTGTCGGCGAAGATAAGTATTTGTACGCTCTTTAAGAGTACAAGAGCCAATGAAAATTGTCAAATATCGATGCAATTAAAAAAATCCAGATAGTTATTATAAAACGTAGGAAGCTATATAATGCTTTAAAAATACTATTCTATAGTTCTTTAAACATTATTACGTTATTTAAAAGCTTTTAAAAAATTTTATTAATTATTGTTTACTCCCTGGGATCCAAATTTCGGTACTATTTAATGCCCCATGCGAATTTATTTTCATTTAATGGTTTTAAATTTTTTTATGAATGTTAACCAATGTATTTGTCACGAAACTGGATTTTTTTTTTTTTTTTGTGTGTGTGTGTGTGTGGGGGGGGGGGGGTTACCTTTATTACAAACACTGAAATTCAATTGAAAGAGAAAAATTCATGACAAATTGAATTACTACATTTTCCTTGGTTGTAACTAGGGTGTCTATATTACTTAATCTAGACACCCTAGTTGTAACCAACGAGATAAATAAATCAAAGTGCTGGTTCAATGGATAAAGGATTAGCTTTCCGTGGTTCAACATGAATCACGTGATATGAACCAACAGACTGTCGCTATTTTGGCATTTAAAGTTTGAGTTCGGCAGATTATGATCATTATTATTAGGTAACACGAGAGTCCTATGACCGAAATAAATTATTTGTAGAACAATTTTTCAGACATTTCCCATTATACATATATATATATATTTTCCCCCATTATTTCTCAGCAAAGTTTAAAAATATTTATAAAGAAAAGTTAAACTTTTAAAAGAGCTAAATTTAAAAACAAATAATTCCTCAACTATTTTTAAATATTTTGTCGGTTAAATTTTGACTACACGAAATAAAAAGAAGTAAAATAAAAACAAAAATGATTTTAGCCCCCCCCCCCAATATATATATATTAAATTACGTAAGTAAACAAAAACATTTGCGGTTAGGGCTTTCGCCAAGTACAATCTCCAAACAGTTGCCATAGAAATTTATTGAATATAAGTTGTAACCAAGGAAACCAATGCATGGATGGTTCATCTTACATGACTCATGTTGAACCATATCAGGGTTACCATATATCACTCTACTTTATTTATCTCGTTGGTTGTAACTGGTTCTGTAATTGAAATATTAAAAATTAAATACACAAATGTATTCAGTTACATACAAGAAATGTGTAGTACAAAAAATAAATAAATAAATAAATAAAAATAAAAATAGAGATTTAAAATAATTTAAAATTTGCAGAGAAAATTTTGAAACTGAGCATTATTTTGTAATATTTTCCCCCATATAAGTAGCCCTTTCCATCTATAGAGTTACTTTTTATCCTTTAAAACATGCTATATACATAAAAATTATAAATTTCGTGGTTAGTATACGGTTTAAGAAGCGATAGGTTATGAAACAAAAATAATTAATTTTGAACGTCCCTTGTAACCCTATTTGGAACATCAGCCGCTGGCCACTTACTCTCCCATCTTGTTTTCCCCACATGAACGGTGCTCTCACGTCATGAACATCTGTTCATTTCCAAGACAGCAATACCACATATACTTTAAAGTGAAAGACAGTTTGTACATTTGTACCAATGGTCTGCCTCATATCATCACCAAGTAGTATATTTTAAAATAAAAATTTATAGTTCTGTCCTTAATAAATGCCTTTTTTTTTGTATAATTAATGTATTGTAACAAATGTACAACGTTATTGTCCGTGTGTTTATTATATTCTCTGGTGATGTTTTTAAATTCTGAATATTTCTTTTATTGTTTTTCTCGTCAACAACAAAATGATGACGAATTTTTTTTTTTTTGTCTGAAATCTCAAAGAAACAGTCTTCTCGTCCTGATAAATCATGCATTGCATTCCAGTGTTTTGGTACCAGACAAGCACAATGCGATAATACTGCCTCCTTTTAATTTAAAAATATTTCCCACAAAATTACCAGACATGAAAATTAAATAAGATATACAAGGTCCTAAAAATTTTCTTGATTTCAGCGATTTTTTTTTTTTTTTTTTTAATGTAAATATGAAATAATAAAATACATTAGGCAATGAGTAATTCTTATAAAAAATTTCTCATAGAATAATATCGACTCCGGTTATCAAGGGTAGGCAATGTAGTTACGCTCTTGAATGTCTAAAATTATAATCGCCCAAAACAAGATTTTGCGCGTTTTTTTTTTTTTTTTTTTTAAATTGTTAATAAAGAAATATAAAAAACAGTTTTTTTTTTTTTTTTTTTTTTTTTTTTTTTTTAATTAAATGTAGTAAGCATCGTAGCGTTCAAAGCCTGCAAAAGTGCTAGTAAAATGTTACAAAATTGTGGCCTCTTAAAACATTTTTTGAGGAGCTTGGTTTTAATAGAATTCAAATAATCGTGCACATTTATAAAATAATTCTTTGTTATATATCCTAGCACATCTGCAACGCAACGCTATTTTATCAACATTTATTTAAAAAAAAAAAAAAAAAAAAAAAACCGTATAATACAATACGTTGAAATTGCATTTTAAAGATGTAAGTTTGCAATATTAAATAATGCAGTTTCAACTTTTCAAAATTTACAACTCTAATAATGTAAGAAAATTGCATGAAATCATACAATTAAAAATAATTTGAAAAACTGACAAACAGAACCAGCAGTTTAGGCATTTAGATATTGAATATGAATACAGTAAAAGAAGCATCACAGAAACTGTACAGAAAGTCACTAGAAAGAAAATTAAGTTCCAAAGAAAGACTGAAATATTTTTTTTAAGCAAAAGCCTGCGAAATACAATAATACATTCAGAACTTTTAAGTATGGCTTTAATAGAGGTTTGATAATACACATTATACTACAATTATTTTTAATAGTTCATTTTAAGTGTTCTCTAAAATTTCAATCTCAATTAGAAAAACTATAAATAAAATTATTTAAATGGAAAGCACCCAACACAGAATGAAAAAATCGTTTTATTTTTTAATACATTCAAAGAAAGAAAAATATTCTATTACAGTGACCATTTTTTTTTATAAAAAGAAAAATGCTTTTTAAAAATTACAAAAATTCAGCTGCTTTCTTCTTTAGAAAGTGGAACCGTATTACAAAAGGTCTAAATAAATATACAATAATAATAATAATTAAATAAAATCTACACTAATAAAACAGCGTGTTTGTCTGTGTGGGCCATACATTAAAAAACTAGGTCAAGTATATGGTTCTATTTATTTATTTATTTTTTATAAAGAAGTGTGTGCAGATTTGCAACATACCTTTAGATTTTCGATTATTTCTATTCTATTAGTTTTTTTTTTTTTTTTTTTTCCTTTAAAGTTTTATGCGATTATTTATGTTGTCCCCCTCCCTGCACTTTTGAGTTTTAAATTCAAATTGATGCCAATAAAAATAAAATCCTTACTTAAAAAAGAAAAAAAAACATAAAAAGAAATATTTATTTTATTATAAAAGAAATTGAAAAGTTAAAGCTGTAACATAAAAAAAGTGATAAAACTGACGTCATAATAACTTTAAAAATTTTTTAATTGTTATTCTGATTCATTTATTTAAATATTAACTTCAGTTATCCTCGCTTTTATCGTTCGAAAACTAATGTGAATGCCTATTTATTTTAAATTAACCCTGTCTAATCAACATGATGAAACTTAAATAATTAAATGTCGTTTACATTTCATTAACAGCTGTATATCACAGTGTGTGTCATGTTTTTTGATTTGCTAAAAATAGTTGTCCATCGAAATATATTTATCTAAACGGTTCAATTATTCAGGGGAAAAAAAAAAATCATTTAAATATAGTCACCAGCGAAACGGGCAAAGCCTGCTAGTTAAGAAATAAAACAATAATACTGAAAATGGTAAAAAAGCTAGCTGAAAGAAAAAATTAAATATTAAATAAAACAGTGGAAAATCGCAAGAATTAACAGAAAATACCTTTAAAAGTTTAACAACGGGGAGAATAATATCGCTTTGTAACTATGGCTAATGGTAGCAGTAAGTCTTATTTACATACACACACACATATATATATATATATATATATATATATATATATATATATATATATATACGTGCAGTTAATATTTCTATAATACGCTTTTCCGAGCTAAAAACTGCTCGCTTCAGCATTATTTTGTTTGTTTATGTTAACCTCAAGAGCGTTTTTTTTCTTTAAATATCAAGTAAAAATTAATATTGTTATTACACGTTTTTCTTCTGAAATTCTCCACGCAAATTTAGTTTTCTTAAGATGTCTGCGATGGGATTATTAATGATGAGATTTTTTTCTTATCAATTTATCATCTCCCCTCCCCCCCCCAAAAAAAAAATAATAATAATAATAAAATAAATAAATAAATAAAATAATAATAAATAAATAAAATAAATAAATAACTTTCAATATTTTTTTTAAAAGAAAGGTGTTTTTTAATATAACAAAGTAATATTCCCTTTTAAATTAAAAAGGGAGAGAGAATTTCCTAAATAGTAATCTATACATAAATTATTAAAATTTATCAAAACATTTAAGCATATTTTCTTTATTATTTAATACACAATACATATGTTAAAAACATAAAATTTTATATTGCGATCTTTCAAATAAAACCCAACAAGCCTTAAAAACTCAAGGGATATCTACATAATCTCTTTTATCAAGATTCCCGCCTTCTTGGAGGTCATACTCCAAAACAACACATGCTTTATATACAACTTTTGTTTTCTCGTCATTAAAGAAGAAAAGAAGGGCTAAGATTTCTACTAATTAATCTTCAAGGGAACCTGATATACAATGAAAGCTAAACAGTTTTTTTTCGACAGAAGTTCACTGGCTATCACTTACCTCTGAGAAAAATTTTGTGCCAAAGCCAGGCTCAAAATATATTGAAAGCAACATTAATAATTTTATTAGAATAAAAAATAATTTAAAAATTCAGATTTTGATATACACTGTGTACAATTTTGAAAGCAAAATTAAATGTTTGATTTTATGAAGAAATAATTTAAAAATTAGATTTAAATAAATATTTTCTAAAAAGAAAAAACAAAAAGATTTATATATGCTAAAATAATGAATAACAATAAAATCATCATTAATTAAAAATTTATGAAAGTTACATTCGCTGTTATAATATTTAAATTACTATTCTCTTACATATTGTGAAGAAAAACTTAGAAAAGCTTACAGGATCAAGAAGGATTTTTTGCTGATCAAAAGGGAGAGGGATACATTCTAAACATCGCAAAATATTTAAAATTTTTTTGGCAATTTCTTTTCTTTTCTTTTTTTTTAAAAAAGGGAAAGAAAAAGAAAATATTTAATTTAATACTTTATCAGTTAAAAAGTTAAATTACAAATAAAGTATAAATACTAAAATAACATTAAAGAAAGAAAAAAAAAAAAGGCCAGAAAATGGGATAAAATGTTTTATAGGCCGTTTTCTATGAAAAATATTTATCAAATTTACTTCTGATATAATAAAATATTTATAATAAAAAAAAAAAAAAAAAAAAAAAAAAAAAAAAGAAAGAAATTAATGCATGTTAAATAGATTAATTTACGAAATAAACGGAAAGATACATATACATTTTTAGTATATTATATATTGAAATAGCTATATTATTTAACCATTAAATATTATGGATATTACACATATCCCCATACATATATACTATTTTTATTTTATTTATTTATTCATTGAGGGGGCGTGGGAATATAATCAGCGATAGACAATCAAAATTTTCTTGCAAAATAGTCCTCTTTATTTAGATTAGTTTAAACATTTTCACTTTTTATTAATGTGCCTTGATATAATAAAATATTTGCTTTTTAATTTCCTATTTTCTATAAATAATTCCATATCTATACTTCAATAAAGTAACTAAAGTTAAGAAATTCGCGCTGTAAAAATTCAAATGAAGTTAAATTTATAAATCAATTATGCTTATCTATCAACAACTTATTTTAAAGAAACATAAAAATTGTACTTTCTATAGTAAACTCAAATTTGAAGTTATGTAAAAAATTGTTACCAATAAAGAGGAAATATAATATTAAACTTTATTACACATATATAAAGTTAATGAAATTAACTTATATATATGACTTTATATATTAACTTTATTACATATAAAGTGAATGAAATTGGTAATTTTTTAAAAGGATAAAGCAAATTCCTCAATAATTGCCGAAATTAAAATATACTTTAAATATTTTTATTTAAATTGAGAATCGGATACATCTCTTAAAAATAAATGACGCAAAAAATGTTAGATTTTTTTTAGAAATATCAATTAATCGATTGATTATTTGATATGCAAAGCATATTCCTAAATATACGATGTTTAGTAACATTGATTTACACAATCATTTTTGATTGGAAAATAAAGTGTACATTATATAAAATAAAATGAAAGTATTAAACGAGAATGAAAGTATGTATGTATAACTTAATGTTTAAAAAGTTATCGAATTTTTTTTTTTTTTTTTTAATAAGCTAATATTTCATATGACAGATACATACAACCCACGTCACTCTGTAGCCTTCAAGCTACCCCCTTTACAACTAAAACAATTTGTAATAAATTAGGAAAAAAATAAAAAACAAAAAGTTTATTTATTTTGGAAAAATAACACACCTAAATAAATAAATTATATTTAAACGCACTAAAATGTCTTAACTTTTACAACAACAACTTTAAAAATAATCGATTTTACTTTTGTCAACAAATTGTTATGTTTTATTATCTACTTTGGAAAAAATCGTCAACATAAACTGATGTAAATTTAATTAACTTGAAGGTTGATTCTTTAAAAGTAATTCAAGGTTCCGAGGGATGGAGGGAGAATTAAATGTCTCAAGTTCAGTATGTGACAGCTACTCGAATGTCCCTGTTTTGTTTACGATCTAACTGCAATAAATCTTTCATGCACAATTCAGCATACATCCTCTACGCATGAGAGTTATGCGCAATCATAAACATGCATTTAATAAAATAAATGAAAAATTTAAAAGATAATCGTCAGCGCGAGAGAACTAGAGATAAAAATCTAAATATAAATCAAACATCCTTATGTTTCTCAGATAGGCGTCAACCAATTGGAATATGAGCTAAAAGTCAATGGCACGCATATGGTACTGTTTATTCTTTTTAAAATAGAAAGTTTTAAAACTCAAAACTTACCTTGTTTAAGACCCAGGCAGTTTGAGACACTAGTCCAATATATAAACAACACAAAACACACATGTAATCCAGGTAATCGAGGAGGCTTCACGGCCATTTCCTCATCTAGCCTCGCACTCACTGAATCGCCATGTCTGCGGGAAAGCACTTTTATTGGCTCGAAGGAGCTTGTTGATTTGGCGAGAAAGAGCGGTTATTTCGCAGAACATTTTGGCGATCATTTTTGTGATGTGGCTCATTTCTATCGCTGGAGAAACGTACGAAACGAATGTATCACCCAGCTCTGTGAACCATGTCCGAAAGATCAAGATATTTTGAAAGATTTTCTAGATCTTCGGAAAAAAGAATGGTATTTTTTTTTCCATTAAAAAATATCGATCGAACAGTTTCTCACTAAAATTCAAAAAATAAATTCAATTGTGAAATAAAGTTTTGAATATAAATTCGCATAAAAGTATTAAGATTACTTTTAAAAGTGCTTTTGCTATCAAGAAAAGGAAAAGCCTCAGTTGTTTGAGAATCGAATTTGAAAAGTTATATCATTACATAAGCAAAATGAATTAATATATTAATACACATTAATTCCTGAATAAAATTAATCTTAATTCATTAGTCTACTTTGTAATTCAGTAAAATTAATTAATTACTCTTATAAATTGTAATGCGTAAATTAATAAAATAAATTATTATTATTAGACTACTTAAATTATAATAATCGATCTTTTTTTTTTTTTTTTTTTTTTTATTTATTTTCAAACAGAGCAACTCTCAAGATTAAATGAAACTTATAAATGTGTAGATCAGGAATATTTACAGTTTTACAATTAAGAAATTTTGCATGTATATACATTAAAAACAATGTTAGATACATTAAAATTTCCTGAAAATTATTTAAATCTAAATAGTTAAACTCAATAATAGCAGGAGACTTGGCGTTGGAATATTAAAACAGGAATAAACTACTACGTCAGAAACGCCAAAGAAAAATTATTGAGGTGCATACAGCTGTTTCGGTAGCCTAAAGCGTACCGTCTTCAGTGCAAAAAGAATTCTGAATCTGGAGAAGTGCTCTTATATATAGGAGAGCTCTTATATACTAAATCCGGTCCCTCTCCTATATATAAGAGCACTTCTCCAGATTCAGAATTCTTTTTGCACTGAAGACGGTACGCTTTAGGCTACCGAAACAGCTGTATGCACCTCAACAATTTTTCTTTGGCGTTTCTGACGTAGTAGTTTATTCCTGTTTTAAGTTAAACTCAATATTTTATTTATTTATTTATTTATTGAAAAACTTTTTAAAATGTTCCAGCCTCTCTATTTTTAAAAATTTCGTGTGAATTTTACATTATTATTGTTCAAATATATGTATAGTCTGAACATATTTGGGTATCACTTTGTTTGATACATTGACAAGTTGGTTTATAAAAATATTTTTATATTTTAATAGTAAAATTTCAGGTTTTTCAAAACTTAAAATTGTGTTTTATAGTCTAAGTAAGACAAAAACTAACATTTATTTCGATGTCTGCAAATTTTCTTCACTAAAATTTATATAGTTTAATCCAAAATGAGCGAGGCCGGAGCAATTTAATAAATCTTCCAGACAGTCTTAATTTTTAGAATTTTTAATTTAAATGCTTTTTAAGAAATTTTAACATGCTTAAGAGCGGACAATACCTAATCTCCCGGCAGCCTCGGCCTATGTTATTCTATGGGGAAATTTGTTTACATAATTACTCATTACCTAATTAATATTTTTCAATTCTGTTTTCACATTTAGAAAATTCATAAGCGTTAAATTAGTTCTTGTTTTCCAAAAATTTATTTTTTTAAATTTTAGTATTTCATTTTGCGACAAGAAAATAAGAAAAATGCATTTTGTGAAAAATTGCATTTTTGAACTCAAAACGTAAAAATTAAAAAAAAAAATGAATTTTTCAAAAATGAGTACTCATTTAACGGTTATGAATTTTCTGACTGCGAAAACAGAATTAAAAAATATACATTAGATAATGTGTAATTGTCGCAACAAATTTTCCCACAGAATAACATTGGCCAGGACTGTCCGCGGGATTAGGTATTGTCCCCTCTTAAGGCGATGGGGGGGGGGGGATCTACAGTTATGATTCTATTACTGCTAAAAGTTACGATTTTATATAGTATTATTTGTAGAGGAGAAATAGTATATTTAAATTAATATTTATGTTACTGTTAATTACAATATTAATTATAATTATTAATTAATCGTTAAATTTCAAAATGCTTCATTGTAAATCAATTTTTAATTTGATTTCTATTTTATTTTTTAAACAAAAATTATTTGAGAATTTATTTATTTATTTATTTATTTTTGGAATAATCAAAAAAGTTATTATTGTTATTATAATTTTTTTTTTCCCTTTTTTCCTTTTTTTCTTTTTCTTCATCTTCTTCTTTTTTTAATTTAAAAATTTTAAAGTTAAAAAAATAAATAAAAAATAAGACGCTTGGAGCATTTTAAACTTAACTCAACATCATAAAAATTAGTTTCGAGAAAATTATGTTTAAAGTTTGCATTTTACAACAGATTCAATATTTATTTACAAATAAAGCGCTTATAACTCAGTATAGAATGATGGGAATTGAAAAATTGTTTTTGCCACACATTACCACTGTTATGTAAATCGATTTTAGTAAAATCGAAATATCGAATTTTTCGTTCAATTTTAACATTTTGAAAGTCAATTTTCGCCTTAATATTGCTATATTTTTATTCACAGATGCCTAAATTTTCTTAATTTTAAGACGGTAATTTACAAAAAATTGCTTTATTATGTTCACCATCCCTTTAAGGTTAATTCCGTGTATCACATTATTTTTATTATCGAATAATCATAACCTTTTTTTTTTTTTTCATTTCTTTAATAATAGCATATATGCCAACATTTCTAAACTTTAAATAAGATTTATCACTACTATTTTAAAATAAAAATCTATGGCATTACACTGACTTGCCTGTGGCTTTGAATATTTTGGAGCTTGAAAGTACCTGTAGCCTTTGCATCTTCTTGTATGATAACATAAGAAAATATAACAGGGTGAGATATTCAGAAATTTATAATCTGCCAGCAGGGGGGGGGGGTGGCAAAAATAACGAAACTAAAAAACAATACATATAATAAAATAGAAAATTATAAGAAATTAGTTCGTAAGAAATCTGTCATATTTATATTTAACGACTGAATAAATAATAAAAAAAATATTATAAAAAAATCTAGTATGAAGTCTTCCTGGAAAAAATGGAGAGTTCGTTGCTATGATTTTTTTTTTTTTTTTTTTTTTTTTTTTTTTTTTCACTGATATATTCTATTATTGCAAAAATAATCCAGTCTATAATATTTCTTCCTGTCATTCTATGTATTTTTATGCTAATTATTCCAGAAAATGAAATCTTCAACTACAATAATTTAATGCTTTTTTTTAATGTCATCGATTTTAGCCTTTATCAAGCCACTCCAGGATAAAGTCCTCTCCTAGGTTATTCCAATTTGCCCTGATTTTAGAAAAACATATAATTTTCATATGAAAAATGTATGAATAAGCAATAAATTATCAAATTTAAATCCACCAAATTATGCAAAATAATAAATACTTATACTTGAATGAAGATTTAGGTAATTAAAGCTTAAAAAAAAAAAAAAAAAAAAAAAAAAAAAATGAAAATGAAAATTTTAACGTTACAATCATTTGCTTTATTGTTGTGGTTAATTAAAAAATACTTTGAATATTATTCTGATAAATTTTTGAATATAAATGATTCCAAATCACATTTCTTTAATTTGAATTCACCTCTATTTAATAAGAAAAAATAATAATAAAGGGGAATTTCTGATACATTTACTTCATTCTCTCTGGAAATTATTATTTTCGTCATCTATTTTTGATAAGTTCACCACGAATACTTATTAAAATTATACATTTATTATTATTATTTTATTATGTTTTATCCCCCCCCCCCATTATTTTATTGTTCAAGTGTAACATTGTAAGTTTTCCATTAAAATAAATACATTTCTTTTAGAAAGTTTTCGTTTAGATTATAATTTTCTGTAGAAATACACGATCTACAAAATGCATTGTCCAAATAATATATCTATTGTTTTACAATGAAAATTATTTTATTCTCAGGACTGCTTTATTGAAAGACTGAGTCAGAGAATATAAGGGTAGAAAATGTACAAACTAAATAGATTAATATTTAATAGTTTCTCCAGAAACTATAACTCAGAGGAGGAGAAAAAAATAATTTCTCCCGCGGAGTGTGGATATTAAAAGAACACTACTTGCACATAAAATGCTACATTGTATCAGTTTCAATTTTTATTTCTTGAACATATGTAAAGAAAAGTATCGTAAACATGAAATTACTATGAGACTTTGGTGTATCTTAACGTTTTGGGATCTCCTGAATTCAGTTGTTTGCTATTTTTATGGTAATGCGTGCAACGCTTCATTCAATTGAACTCAAAACTGGTAGGTGCGATTATAGGTCCCCGCCGTACAACCCGTATTGATTTTGATGAGTGTACAATTTCTAGTATTTTTACAGGGACACAAAGAAAAATGCTTTATCATTTTGGCCAATGTCTTGAAATTATTTAAAATTCGATAGCATCTAAACGCTTCATTCGATTGAGCTAAAAGTTAGGTAAATATGAAATAAATTACAGTTGCACTGAATAGTGATTTTTGCTGAATGCCGAATACCCGGTTAAAATTTTGGCCGAATACTTAAATTTCAGTGTAAAATAATTTTTTATACCCAGAATAGCTTAATTATTTTAAATATTTATTGCATGCAAAAAGAATATAGGGTGCATAAAAAAGTATCAACATAAAATGTAAGCATTTATCAATAAAAGATAAATTTTACAGTCAAAATAAAAATAAAATAAAATATTTTTTTAATCATTGCTTTCTTTTCGCTGTAAAATTTTGAATTTCAGTAAAAATACTAAAAAAGGTCAATACATTAAATAAGAATAAATAAATTTTTCCCTTTTAGAATTTTCAAAAGTTATTATTATTTTGTATTTTTTTTTATTTTACATTGTATTGTATAATATTTATGTTTCTCATTATAATGATGATACTAACTACTAAAAATGTTTTGTAAGCTCTAAAGAGTGACAATAATCATAAAATTAAACAAAATTATCTTATAGATACAACAAAAATCTGTCTTTCCCACACATACGACCAGGAAATCTAGAAAAATTTTTGTTTCTACAACATAATTTACCAAAATTTAAATACAATGAGTGGTTTTTGATAAACTATATCTTCTACCTTTAATTATTATTTTTTTTAGTTGATTTGTATTTTATACTGCCTGTTTGTAAGTAAATATACTTTCATATGCTGTCACAATTTCCCCATCATTAAATTATAATCAGTGACTATTTTGAAATGTATTATATTTTAATACCGACTATTTTAATTTAGGTTATTGCGCTAGAAATTTTATTAGACAACGATATAAAACTTTAGATTGGTATTTTTTACTTATTTAATATTCTTTGACATCGTAACATTGATGAATTGAAAAAGAAAAGAAAAAGTATATCAATTTAATTTTATATGATAAAAATATTTTTACCCATTTCAATATTTAAATTGAATTTTAAATTTAACTGCATTATTCAATTGCCGTATATCAAGATATTCGGCTGAACCGAATGTTCGGTGTCATCTGCCGAAAAGGCTGAATACCGAATAGTAATCGAATAGTCGGTACATCTCTAAAATAGATCACCGTCTTACGAGGTGTAGATTTTGTTGAAATCTCTTTTACAAGGGCATAAAGAAAAATTCTTTATTATTACGATCTGTAGACTCAGATTATTTAAAGTGTGCTAGCATATCAATTCTACATTCGATTATAATAAAATTAGGTAAACATGCTGTAGGTCATCGACTCAAGAACTTCAATCAGTGTAGGACTTACAGTCTTTTTACAGTTAATACGAAATAGAATTGTTTGTCATTGCGGTTCATGGATTCAAATTAATTGAATTTCATTCTACTAACGCTAAATTATTTAAAGCAGGAACAAAAAACTAACATATGTTGCATTGCTTTGCAAATGTATGATCACTATGGGAAATGAGTACATAATATTACTTATCATCCTTTTACAGGGAAGTACGAAGTAATTTGCATATATGACACCATATTGGGGCTAATTATAGGAAGTTTTATAAATTATTTAAAAGAGAAATTAAAACTGATATATGTTTCAGCTTTTTGATGCAGAATGGTTGTTACTGGAAATTACTCATTTAAAATTTTTTACTTTTTTAATGGGACGCATAAAAAATTTCGAATACATTACTTTCTATTGCACAGATATTCGAAATTGAGGATATGCATTCAAAAACCTTAGTGTACTTTTGATTATTTTCTGAATTAAACGACGATTCAAAGTTGTTTAAAAACTTGATAACTAGGTACTAAATGTTTGGAAAGTCGAGATGAATCACTCCAGTTTTTTCAATTTAGGTAAATGCGTTAATCAGGTTGTTTTTCTTCTTAATTACAACTGGATTTTTTTTTTTTTTTTTTTTTTTTTTGTGAATCCTTATATTAAAAACTTTCAGTGTTTTTGGGGTGCCAAGACACATTTAAGCATAAAGTTAAAACTCTGGAATATATTTACGATATTATGTAAAACATGTAGTTAAAATCATGTCCATATACCATTATTTAAATATATATATATACCGGGTGATTCAAAATAGATGTTACAGCGATTATCTCGTAAACTAAGAAAGATAGAAACATACTTCCAATTACAAAATTAGAGCAAATTAAGAGTAGATGTTAGATATGGCATTTTTTTGTACAAGGGGCTGTATACATATTAAATACGAAATTTAATTTTTATACGGCCCCTCCTATCATGTGACTTATATTTAGAAAAATATTCTCCTCGCTCTAACAATCAAAATTAAAAAAAAATCATCTCTCTAAGTCAAAATCTCGCTGAGTTATTGCGATTTGAAAATGGTGACTTACACCACTTTTTTTTCCATTTTGGCATCTATTTTTCGACGCCAACGGGCTGACTTTAGGGGGTTATCTATGAGATGAGGAAAAATTAAAAAAGATCCTTTATTTTAAAATAGTAACTAAAATCGTTCAAACACGTGAAACCAACAGTTTTAAGAGCTTAATGCAAATTTACATTATTTTGTATTGTTAAAAAATTTAATACTTAAATTTCTTAGGGGGGTCACCTGCAAATTAAAATACGTTAAGAGAGGGAAAAAATTAAAAGACTAAAAATTTTAATACTTAAATTTCTTAGGGGGGTCACCTGCAAATTAAAACAGGTTAAGAGAGGGAAAAAATTAAAAAACTAGCAAAACCGTGTGAAATTTTCTTGCTTTATTTTTACCACTTTCCATCATGGTTGAAAAATTTAAGGACTTCGGCTCTTTAACAATTCCAGCAAGATTGAAAAGTGTTAATGACTTCGATTTGTCTGTCTGTCCATCCGTCTTTCTGTGTGTCTGCGCTCAAACTCCCGTGAATACTCATAGAATTCCCTGAAACAGATATATGTTATTTGAGTTCACTATCGGATGTTCCTTATTGAAAATGGAGTGAATACCTCTGCTAGCTTGTGCACAGGGACACCCGAAACTATGCCAAAGCATTGTGTTCTATGAGAGGTATTTTTATAAACCATATTTTAATACCTTTAATTTATGCATATATTAATAAAATTGAAATATGTTATAGTTTTCTATCGGATATTTTCTATAGAAAATGGAGTAAACACCATCACTGGTTTGTATACAGGGACACCCGAAAATATTCCAAAGCATTGCGTTCTATGTGAAGATATTTCTATAAACCAAAATTTAATTACTTTGCGTAAGTCTTAATGAAATTGAAATATGTTATTCATATGCACAAAAGGGTGCTTTCTATTCTGTACAGTACGATTAGCATTAGATTTACAGGGCACACAAAAATATTCAGTTACGTTAAGGGTTATTATTGAACATTTGCTGGAATTGCATTTTCGTTTACATTAAACATTTTCTAACAATTTTTAACTGTGAATAAGATTTCAATTTGCATTTTTTTTTTTTTTTTTTTTTTGTCTGACTGTCCATCTGTCCGTCTGCCCGTCCCCAGCGTCTGTAAATATTTTGAGAAATGACAGGTGTTATTCAGGTTTACTATATGATATTTCCTATTCAAAATGGCATTAATTAATTCTCTACAATTGGTTTATGTACAGGAACGCACAAAAATGCCAATGTATTGCGTTTTGGGACAGATATTCCTATAAGTTACATTTAAATAACTTTATACTGTAAAAATCATAAGGAAATTCATATTTATTGTTAATATTCTAAAATAATGTTTTGTATAGAATATGATATGGTATAGATGTATAATTCTATGTCAGGGGGGTTACCGCCCTTCTCAACCCCTGTTTAATTATAGTGCCTATACTTATCAAAACATAAATCAAGTCTGTTATCTATTCCCTTGAAACTTGCAAACCTTGTTCAAATTTCAAGTGGCAACTAGATATGGAATCCAAAGTACCAAATTCGTATTTCCTGTAGTTATTACTTTCTGATACCCATAAGGTAGAGAGAGCATTGTTTTGGGGCCAAATTTTCGAAAGTGTGTTTTTGTTATATTTACACGTTTTGAGGTGCTTGAATATGAAAATAGTGTTTTTAGCGGTTGGTCTGTGTGTGTGTGTGTGTGTCTGTTATCAGCATATTTCAAGAACAAATAGCAGCAGATATTCCAAACTTGGTATTTTAAATATGTATCATATAGGGAGCTACACTAAGCTTTTCACTGAGATGAAGCAAATGGTTCGGGTACAGGGACACTCAAGAATATTCAAATACATTATGTCTATAGGGAAAATTGCAGGTAACTAGAGTTTAACACCTATAGACTGCCCTAAACCAAATGAAATGAATATATATTTTTTATATGCATAAAAACATGCCTCATGTAGAATATGGCAGGGAAATCATTCACTGTTCATTTGCAGGGTTACACAAAAAATAACTAGATTATAATGCGACAATAGCTGAAAATTGATGGAAGTGCATTTTAGGTTGTGCCGTATATTATTACTATAGGTTTATATTTAGCTTCACTTTGTGGTTTGTACATATTCTTCAAAAGATATACAGGGTTACAAATATTTAAGCTATAATATTCTTTTTTATTGTTAGTGAAAGTGCTTTACTATAATATTTTACCATGTCCAGGAAAGCTGCTGAAGAATGGAAATGAATTCCTCATAGATTTATGATAAATAATGTAAGTTTTTAAGCTAAATATGCAACGCTTGTGTTTTGTGTATTTACACGTTTTGAGGCTTCCTTATTACCAAAGTCGAGTTTTTTAAAGTTTGATTATTGCCTGCGTCGAATAATTTTAGGAAACGAATAATTTCAGGAGATCCCCCCCTCACACAGAACTAATTATCATATAAAACTCTTCCTAAGCCTAATTTGAATTATTTTAACATAGGTTTACATAACAGTACTCTTTATGTTACCTCTTAATTTCCAACCTGTATTTAAGGTATTAAATTTCAGGGTAAGATAAAGTCGTGTGAGTGGCACACCAGATTATTTGTTGTTAAATTAGGCTGATAATTCATATATATATAGATCAACGAATAAAAATTTACCTTTCGTATTCAGGAGGCCTCAAAATGTGATATTATACAGAAAAAAAATCGCTCTCCAAAAGCTACTTTGTTTACAGTATGGGTATGAGAAATTAATTTTCCGTTCTGTGTCAGCAGTGTTCTTCGAAAAAAAAAATGCAGCAAACACTTACACCAAGTACATTTAATAATAATAATAATAAAAAAATTACCTTAATTTTGGGTATCCCTGTATATTGTCTATAAACTATATACACATGACTTTGTGTACGGAAATTTAGTGTTATATGTAAAATGGGTAACACAAAATGAAATACACTTCCAGCAATTCCCAAGTATAGCTCCAATATATCGAAATACTGTGGGTAACCCTGTAAATGAATGATGAATGGTTGCTCTACCACAATCTACATAAAACATGCTTTATGCGTCTAAAAAATTTATTTTCATTTTGTTTAGGGCAGTCTATACATGTCACACTGTACATATGAGAAATTTCGTTCACAGACGTAATGTATTTGAATTCTTTTGAATGACCCTGTAAACAAACAATTGTCTGATCGTAACGTATACTTTAGTGTAGCACCGCAATATGATACGGATTTAGAATATCGAATTTGGATTTTCTGCTACTATTTGTTCTTGAGATATTCTAATAACACACAGACACACTTACACACACATAGAGAGAGAGAGAGAGAGAGAGAGAGACCAACCGCTAAAAACATGATTTTTGAATTCAGAGGATCTGAAAACGTGCTAATATAACAAAAGCTAATTTTCGAATATTTGACTCAAAAACAATTCTTTCTCTACACCTTGTATATGAGTAAGAGAATGTATATAGGAAAAGAAAGAAAAATGAATTTGAAAAGTCCCTTTTAGTACATAAATTATTCATAAATTTTATTTGTAAATTATCAATGAGTATTCTCTTGTGTATTCACTAGGAGAAAGAGAGACATTACAGGTTAAAATAGCCGTCTTTTTCTGAATGATTTCTTTTTTTTCCCCCCTGACGCTGATCAACGTGTGCCATATTACAAAAGCAATAGTAATTACAATTTCTCACTTTTGATACAACCCCTTATGACTTGGCGAAAAATGCTAGATTTTTCAAATTGCAATAACTCAGCGAGATTTTGACTTAGAGAGATGATTTTTTTTTTATTTTGATTGTTAGAGCGAGGAGAATATTTTTCTAAATATAAGTCATATGATAGGAGGGGCAGTATAAAAATTAAATTTCGTATTTAATATGTATACAGCCCCTTTTACAAAAGGATGCCATATCTGAAATCTACTCTTAATTTGCACCAATTTTGTCATTGGAAGTTTGTTTCTATCTTTTTTAGTTTACGAGATAATCGCTGTAACATCTATTTTGAATCACCCGGTATAGTATGTGATCTATAACTGACAATTCCGAATTAAGTGTATTTTTATTTTGCATAATAACGAACAGTAATGGCGTATACCCAAAAAAATTTTTAGTTTATTTTGAAAATTAAAGATTTTATTCCTGAATTAACGTTCAGAATCAATTACATTTCATTTATCTCTGTCAAACTAACAATATTTTTCTTAAAACTACACACGTGTGAAAATGATTCAAATAATTATAAAGTTTCATGTTTTATTTATTTATTTATTTTTTATTTCATTATTTTTTAAATACACGCAATAATTCAAGACATATAATTTTATTTACTTATTTATTTTATCTTTAATTCTTCGAAAATATTATGGAGAACTTTTTTAATACATTCAATCAAAATTTAACAGTGTTATGACTTTAGTTCGTGTCTACGTTGTTATTTCGATAAACATCTTTCGAATTTCATAAAGTTTCATAAGAATAATATATGTTATTCAAGTCTTTTAGCCTTACTTCAAAATTCTTCCTATTAAAAATCTTGCATATAGCAACACAGGTACACATATTGGCATACTGTACAAGGATTCACAAAATAATCTGGACACAATACGGTCTAAGAGAAGGAGAAGAATGTGTTATAACAACATTCTAGCATCTTTATTCTGCACTTAACATAGGAAATTAACATACGTTTTTTAGATGTAATAAAGGGTGTGAATATAGAATATAATGCAAATAATATTAATGAACCCCCATAGAATATAATGCAATTAATATTAATGAACCATTTACAGGGTACACAAAAATATTCGGATTCATTACGGGAAATCAGTCATGTTATTCGTTTTTTACACTTTACAGTAATGCTGAAAAATATTTATAACTTAGTATTTATGATGAGACGAGCAAATACAGTTAAAAAAATACTTTATGGGATTTTAAAAATATTTATGGAAATGAAAACTCAGACAGACAGGGAGACGAACTGAAGTCATAAACACTTTTAAAATTTGTTGAGATATTAAAAAATATCCTCCAAACTTCTAAAACTAGAATATTGTGGTCAACACAAAATTCTTTTATATATTTTCCTATACAAATTCAAGAGTACATATTATTTATTAAATGCATTATTCATCAAAATTTTTTTTCCATGATTAATGTAGACGACGTTTATCTCTGAGAAGCAGAACGTTGAATGTTAAAAAGAACGTTGAATGTTAAAGCAGAACGTTGAATGTTAAAAGAATAATCAATTTTATTAATTAATAAAATTGATTATTCCTTCCCTCCCTCCTTTTGTTTTTTGTGTGTGTATGTGTGTTCCTCTCTGATTGGTCCAGCATGATGCTTCCTATTGGTTGTTTGTGTTGCTCCTCCCCCTCTGGGTTTTGCCCTGCTTT
This sequence comes from Salticus scenicus, assembly GCA_963930645.1. NCBI lineage: Eukaryota > Metazoa > Arthropoda > Arachnida > Araneae > Salticidae > Salticus > Salticus scenicus. Next base: position 166,993,452 of record OZ005659.1, on the reverse strand, counting down.
CAGTCTTGCTTTTGCCTCCAAGGAAGTAGCACGTTTTTTATTTTTTTTCTTTGCACCTGATGAAGAAAGGCTACGTCCTTTCGAAACCGGTTGTGCTGACTTAAAATTTATGGTGTGTGAAGAAGTCTTATTTTCTATTTAGTTTTGGTGTTAAAAGAACGTTGACCCCATCAGTGGACGAGATGTTCTGTTCTTGAAGCTGGAAGATGGAAAGTGCCAGGTTCGATCAGAGGACATGCTCGTCGATCTAGCAGAGTTTAGTTGGGAGTTTTCTGTGCTTTTCTTCGAAATTCGCATGAGTACGGGCTAAGACCTCTTAGAAAGATCCCCACGGAGGGCAGGACATCCTTCCTTAGGCCCAAATTCCTAGAGTAGACAAATGGCCCTACACTACCAAAGATTTTGTGCTAACGTGTAAGGAAAAAATATTTTTTTTTCCTTTTCTGCTTCATCTTTTTTTCTGCTACTTAAAGAAATTTTCAATTATCCCAACATTTGTCAATTAAGCAAAAATTAGTATTAAGTATGACTGTGTTTTAGTGATATTATATAAAATTTTCATAGTTCTGTAAATAAGTGAATATATTTATTATATTCAGAAAAAATACTGAGTTTTGACACAAATATTTTTTTAATGGCGGGACTGATGAACAATGAAATGTATGTTTTGAGTTTGAGATATCTTTCTCTTTCTCTCTCTTTTTCTTTCTTTCTTTTTCTTTTCCATTAGGCTCCTTAGAAAGGGATCTACCTACACCTATGGATTAAATTGGATTCTATAGTACAATTGAATATCTAAACGAATATGCCTCAATCGGGGTTTCAGCTCCGCCTCTGGCGCCCAGAACGGTAACCATTCGACTGGTAGATAAGAAATGTTGAGAAAAGAATTACTAATACAATAAGAAATTTTAAGTATTCTGGGTTGATATTTTCATTTTACGTGTTAAAAGTCTATTCTGATGATAGTATTGACTAAAATTCTGTTTTAGGTTAACTTGGTTAAATATTAAAAAAATATATCATCGTAATTGAAGGAAATATTTTCCGCAATAATTTCCGATTTAGATGCATTTTGATAGCTAACTCTTCTCTTCCTGTATGGAATAAAAGAGAAACTGAGAGAGAGGCTGGATTTTTATTCATAGACTCAATGCGAGCAGTGGACCATATCTGATGTAAAACGTTGAATCACAATGTTTCACAATGAAAGAAATAAAAAATCAGAGGTATACATGCTATATAAAACGTTTAATGCCGTAAATTAAAGGATGCATTGTAAATGTAAACAATTCTTTTACAATAAAAAAATTAAATTAAATCAGAGGTATATATATATAACATTTCAACTTCTTTAATTTGTTGAAGCTTTAAATATATATTTATAGTTATTTAAAGAAAAAAAGGAAACTGACATCTCTAATTAATACAATCAATTTCTTAAATATGTAGCTAGAATAAAGCCACAAGGCCGTACCCAAGGAGGTTTTGAGGGCTCGATCCCCATGCATTTAGTAGTATTTCAAAATTTAATTTTTTTTAATATGTAAAACTTAAAAATTTTAAGATAAAAAAAAAATAAATAAATAAAAAATAATTTCGTAAAACTTTTAACTAGATTACGTTAAAATCATGAATTGATTTCGTAAATATCTTTTGTATAAATATGTGTGCAAAGCGTTTTGAATAAAATAGATCTGCGATGAAAATTTTTTGATCTAGGTAATGTGTTTTTGGAAGCTAAAGAAAAAATATTAAAAAAAAATTTCCATCACGTGCAGTTTTGACAAAAAAAAAATTGATATAAATGAATTTAAAACTTCTTTATCTCAAATCCCATCTCACTTACTTTCCGGAAAATCTAGATAATATGAGTGAAGAATAAGGAAAGCGATTTCATCAGGACAACAAAGAAACAGAAAGGAGGTATCAGGAGCGATGAAATGAAAAAATAAATAAATGAAGCCTCAAATTTATGAATTGTTCGTTCATATGTAATTTTTCCCTTCAAAATAATAAATAAATAAATAAATAAATATATTAAATTAAAATTCCCTAGTCTCTTTTAGCATCGCAAAACAAACATAATAAATACGAATTAGATTAAAGCATTTTCATAAAATACATCTAGTAAAACTCATGTTTTTGCAATATTTTTATTACAAAAAAGCTTTTCGACGTGAGAATACGCAACCCGTTAGCAGAACATTTTCGAGTCAAAGTACTGGAATAATATAAATTACTGATAACTAAACAATTTTATTTTTTGTAGTGGCCAGACAAAAATGTTTTGATTTATTACCAACTTACTAAGATTTTTCTCTTAGAACTTCACACTAAACAAACTACCGATGATTGTTGTAATTATTTCGCTTAAAACTAAAAATGGACTTTTAAAGCATTCAATCTCTGTTGAATTATAAGCATAAGTATGATTTTAATAGAATTGGTTATTTCAGAATTCAATACTGTATGAATTTATCATTACAGTTCTGGAAAAAATGTTAAGGCCAACTAAAAAGTTTCATTATTCTCACAGATGCACATTTAAATTTCAGGAAAATTTATTGTCAATGCAACAAATGGCAATTTCAATTTTTACCTATAAAAATATTACAAAAAATTAAACTATTTTTTGTTTAAAACTTTATTTTTATTTTAAACATTGAGAAAACTGGAAAAATATTAAGTCCACATAAGATATTTATGTAACGAAATGCTAATAAACATTTCAAAAACTTCATTTACTTTTCAATTAATTTAATCATTCTCGAGGTCACAGAAATTGAACATTTTTCCAAAGTGTTTTTTGAGATGCTTTTCCAGCTGTTTTCAATGATCAGTTCCAGCTCATGTTTGATGTTGTAAGTTTTACCTTTTCCATAAACATCATACACCAGAATACCCCAGAAATTTCTTGTTTGGTTCAAGTCAAGGCTTTTTGATGGTCACTCAAGCAGTTGAACATGATTAGCTAGGATCCAGTATTTTGTGGCGCTTGAATTGCGACTGGACGCATTGTCCGGCTGAAATATGCACTTGCTAGAAGCAGAGACCCTATATCAGGAATATAGGAACCCTAATATAGGGTCTCTAGCTAGAAGTTATCAGAGGTTCCTCTGGAAACGAATTTTCTTCAAGGTTATCTTAATAGACTTTCGAATTTGTCTTTATTTTGAGGTATGCATTTGGTTTTGATCTGTTTGCAGCAAAACCGTCCAAATTCATCGCAAAGCCACCACTAAAATTGATAATTTTATAAAAAAGATAGTTCGTTCCAAAGATCACGCCAGTAGTATCTAAAACTATCTATCCCAACTAGATTAAACATTTTATCATCCGAAAAAACATTTTGGCTTTATCCCCAACAACAATATGTGTTTTTTTCAAGCTGTTTTTTCAATATGTGTTTTTAGCGTGCCATGTCATCTCTCTTACTTACAGGTGGTTGACGTTTCATTTTACTATATTTTACATTTAAATTTTTTAATAACACCTTGCGTATAGTTTGACTGGTGCAAGAAAGCCTCAAACTATTTCAGTTTGAGAAGAAGAAAACTTGCTTTGAGTTATTTTCCTAACAACAACTCTCACTTGTCGAAGGGTCAAAGCAGAACGACGTCTTATGCTTTTCAACCGAGAATAATTATCACTATTTTTAAAAAAGTAATTAACTACAGTTCTAAATCTGCCTAATATGTTATCTATTAAAATTTGCCATTTGTTTTCACTTTGCCTGTAAATCCACTTTTACTGCAACAGCCCAACTGAGGCAGGGAAGAAATTTAATCCTTTGCATCAACAATTATTTTGGGGAAATTTCCATCTATTCTCATACTTACGTAGTATAGTTTAACGACCCGTTTCATTTACCGTCGCCGGAAGCCCAAGCCAATGTTATTCTATGGGGAATTTTGTTTACTTATTAATACATATTTTTAAATTCTGTTTTCACATTCAGAAATTTCACAATTGTTAAATTGCCAGACGTTTCTTAAAAACAGATTTTTTTTCAATGTTTAATATTTCATTTTGAAACTGAAAAAAAAAAAAAAAAAAAGTCGCATATTGAAAATTTGTATTTTACAGCTTCAAAATGAAACATTTAAATTAAAAAAAAAAAAAAAAAAAACAGTTTTGAAAAAATCCGTCGATTTAACAGTTGTGAATTTTCTGAATGTGAAAATAGAATTTAAAAATATGTATAAGTAAACAAAATTTCCCATAGAATAACACTGGCTTTGGCTGGCTTTGAATAACACTGGCTTTGATGATAAGTGAAGCGGGCCCTTAAGGGGTTTCATGAGTTTTGAAGGCTAAAAAAAAGCATATTTTCTCTGTTTTCTCTATTTACTTTTCTACTTTCTCTTACCCATAAGGTAGAAAAAGTATTGTTTTGGGGTCAAATTTTCGAAATTGAGTTTTTGTTATATTTACACGTTTTGAGGTTCCCTGAATCTAAAAATAATGTTTTCAGCAGTTGGTCTGTCTGTTATCAACATATCTCAAAAACAAATTATAGCAGAAAGTACAAACTTTGTATTCTAAATGTGTATCATATAGGGATGCTACACTAAGCTTTTCGTTGAGATCAAGCAAATGGTTCGTGTACAGGAACTCCCAAGATAATTCAAATACATTGCGTCTATGGGGAAATTGCAAATAAGTAGAGTTTAACACCTATAGACTCCACTAAACCAAATGAAACGCATATCTGTTTTTTATATGCGTTAAACCATGTTTCATGTGAAATATGGTATAAAAAAAAAAAAAAATTAACTGTTCGTTTACAGGGCTACACAAAAGAACTAGATTATAATGCGACAATACTTGAAAATTGATGGAAGTGTATTTCAGGTTATGCCGTGTGTTATTAATATAGGATTATATTTATGTGCACCATGTAATGTGTACATAATTTCCAGATACAGGACTGCCAATATTTAAGCATTGATATTCTTTTTTATTTGTTAGTGGAATTGCTTTACTATAATATACTATATGATATAATAACACAATACCTGCAATTTCTCCCATAGACACAATATATTTAAATTATCCTGGGTGGCCCTATAAACGAACAGTGAAGAATTTTCATACCATATTCTACATGCAACATACTTTTATACCTATAAAAAATATATATTCGTTTCAATTGGTTTAGTGCAGCCTATAGATGTTAAACTCTACTTACTTGCAATTTCCCCCATAGACGTAATGTATTTGAATTCGCTTGGATGTCCCTAAAAGTTTAGTGTAGCATCTCCATAGGATGTATATTTAGAATGCCCAGTTTGGACTTTCTGCTGCAATTTGTTCTTGAGATATGCTGATAACAGACACACACGCACACACACATACAGACCAACCGCTAAAAACATGATTTTCGGATTGAAGGGTCCTCAAAACCTGTAAATATATCAAAAACTCAATTTGGAACATTTGACCCAAAAACAATATTTTCTGTACGATATGTGTAAGAGAAAGTAAAAAAGAAAAAAGAAGTTGAGTTTTATACAGCACTACTAAAAAGAAAATATTTCCTTAAAAAAACAAAAAAAAAAGAATGAAATATTAGCGGAAAGATTAAAAAAGTTAATATCGACGACAAAGGCGGTTCCAGACAAGCATCCTGGAAGGGATGAAGACAAATGAAACTTTGCACGTCTGGAATCGGTCCGCATGCTTTGTGTAGTTTTCCATGGAAAATCAGAAAGAATAGCCCCGAATTTGGAAAAGTCTGGAAAGAGTAATTAACCCCATTACTACCCAACATAAAATCGCAATGATCACGATCATTGTATAAACGGATTTCCTGCAATCTAGTAAGAAAAAGTTATATTCTTCGAATAAATAAGTGTACATTTTATCATCTATCATTCCCGGCTTTGAAACTAGATTAAACATTTATTTTTAACATATATAAGTGTTTCCATATCTATATTAATAAAATGAAACTTTTGCACAAAAATCTCACAGAATAAAAAGAAAAATAGTTTTTTTTTTATATCTTTACGTTTCGCACATCAAGTGAGACAAAAATTATTTCAGAATATTTTGCGTGTGTGTGTGTGTGTCTATATGTTTCTGTGTATGTAACGCGAAGACGGCTGAATAGAATAAAATGGCACTTAGTTGTATTTTAAAAAATTGAATTCAATGGACATATATATTTTAAAATTTTGAAAAAATTAGCAATATGTGCCAAAAACGTTTGTGCATGCGCAATAAGACATCTGTAAATGTCACGGAATGGAAATGTTTGTAATATTTCGGACGTCAAGGAAGCCAAAAATGCTTTCAAAATATTTTCTTTTTATTTCTGGTGGCCGAGAGGTTCTGCTTTTGAAACTGGTAAACAGAAGTGTGGGATCGTAGCTAGATCGCGCTCGTCGGCCTAGCAGTTCGGAATTTTCCTTAGTTTTTTCCGAAACCTACATGCAGATGGTATAGGATTCCTTAGAAAGACCCCAGGAAGGCATTCACAATCAAGTGTAGGACCCTTGGGAAGTCAACTGGCCTTAACTCCTATACTACCGCTACCTCTCTCTGTCTGTACGTGTGTGCATGTTACAATTTTTTTTTTTTTTACATGTTTTCACTCGACACAAGCCTGAACAGCAGAAAAAGAAATCAGTTAAATCAACCCAATGTTGACTCGAAAGAAAAACTTTTTAATCAAGCAGACCCGAATTAACCCTCAAGAAGAATGTGCTTACAAACGTGTTTTTCACTTTTACTGTGAAGTAAACTTCTCATATTCTATTCCCTACATGGGGGAGCTCCCCTGATGAAGGCCATCGTGTGTTTTGGGATTAAACTTTCATCTGGCTTTGATTATTTTGCATATATATATATAGATATATATATGTATAATATACAATATTGAAGAGTATTAATTTGAATTTATTAAACAAGGAATTATAAAAATAGAATCGATTGCAAATTTTAAAATTTGGAATTTTCTTAATTATAGCAGAATTATTATTATTAGCAATTAATGAGGAAGTTAAACAATACTTTAATAGTTATATTTGTATGATGTGTCACATATATGAATACATTTATCCTTTCAAATACACAAACACGCACAAATTTGAGAAAATTTGTATTACTCTGTACCTTGTAATGTATATATATATACAGGATCTGCCTAAACTCCCCCTCCCTCCTACCTCGGAAATGCTTCGAAGTTTTAAAAAATAACGAAACATATGTTCAATGAATTCGAGGGACACCTCTTTTGGTGTAAAATGTTTGTCCCGAAAGGTATAGGGGCCACTAGGGAGGGCAACTCTAAAATTTCAAATGGGAAGATATATCTTGGGATATATAAACACTAAACAGTTTTGTTCAGCTATGATTATTAAAGGAGATAGATGAGTATAAAGTGCACATTTCAAAACTTGAAAAACTCATGTATCTTCTTTAATAATCGTCGCAGAAAAATACTATTTATATCAAGTTCTTTGTCTAAAAGAGATGTTTCCAGGGATTTATCACACACCTTCCTACTAAAAATTTTAAATTTGCCCTCCTTAGCGGCCCCCCTAACCCCCGAACAGAAAATATTTTGACCCAAAGATTTTCCCCTAGAATTCATTGAACATCTGTTTCAAAATTTTTCAAAATTCTGACGCATTTCCGAGATAGGAGAGGGTGTGGGACTTTAGGCGAACCCTGTATATGGTGTCCGAATCAAATGTCCTTAACTTGAGACTGTTATACTTAACATAACGTTAAAATGTATAAGATAAATATAAAATCAGATAACAGGTCTCGCAAATTTTTAAGAAAAAAAAAAAAGTCCTTGCACTTCTTTGTAAACTTCCAGTACTCCTTCTGTATGCTTTCTACACACTTTCTGCATACTTCCTATACACTTTCTGTCTTTCTGTTTACTTCAAGTTTTGAGAAAAAGAAATTGTCACTTTTTAATATTCTTAATACCAGGGGAATTTCTTTTATTACTTATTCGAAACATTCTTTGCAGTGTTATTACAGATTTATATTCTGCATATCATAGAACAACCTATTCCTTCTCCTGCGGTAATGTTATATTTTTGTTTGTCGGCTTAGTGCAAGTGCTTAATGCACGTACAGGTGCGCCATAAACGAAAAATAAGAATTTTTTTCATGTAAGAATTCAGTAGCCAATTTTACCTAATACCGCCGACATATCGCTAATGTTTTATTTTATTATTATTTTTTTAATCGAATATTGAACTTTGGGACATTTCATTTGGTCACCCTATATATATGATTCATCTTAAAAAAAAAAACGACAGAACGGATATTTATAGAAATAAGTTAACTTGAAATATTTCTTTAATAAACCCATCTAGTAATTTAGAAAGAATGCAGGAAGTTTTGAAAAGTAAGACCTTTGTAGACAATTACCATAAAACTGCACAAAAATAAATAAAGAAAGAAAGAAAGAAAAGGAAGAAAATAAGAGAAACATAAATATTAAAACAATACAAATCCAAAACAAACCCAACATAAATAATAAACAATAAAACATAAAGAAATTTAAAATGAGTTCTATAATTTTGTAATGTTTATTTACAAATTTCTAAATTTTCATTTAGCACAGTTTTGTTCTTTTTTTTTTAAAAAAAACTTAATATTATAATTTTACTCTAAAAGAAATTTTTTTTCCCTAAGAAAATTTAAAAGATTTCACAGATTACTATGTTAATTTCGTATGATACATCTTTATACCATTAAATTGGGAGCAATATTCTGAATTGCATCGAACGAGGATTGCACTACCATGGCATATATTCAAAATCAGAAACAGCATTTGTGTTTCAGCGCATGCCTATTAGCATTATACTTTGGATAAAAAAAAGGCGGATTCTACTAGAGGAGTATCTACCGTCAAAGGCCATCAACTCTGCTGTTGAAAATATGATTATGCGATTACAGCATATTGTTGAACATGAAGGGTATCATACTAAGCAGTTTTATTAATGTTACTTTATTTTTCACGCATTTTTTTAAAGCATATTAAATATGGCTATGTGTATTACAGTGCCACCTACCGGCGGAATTTTGTACTATTATTATTATTATTATTATTATTTTAATAAATGTCGAGCGCAACATTTTAATTATCTGCAGTTAAAATTTTACGTCATTTGGACCAATAGGACGGATTCTAGAGCCTTCTGAAGTGGGCAACTATTTCTTGCTGACCCTGTAATTTATAGAAAATATACAGGGCTATCAAAACTTAAGAAAAACATTTTTTTTTTTTAAATTATTATTGAAGTAATTGATGTATGGGCTTAAATAATTTTACCAATTTCAGAAAAACTGCTTAGGAATGATAATAATGGTAGACAAAGAATTTGAAATCTAATTTTTAGCACTGAATTTTTGTTATAACTGCTTTGGGAAAACTTTTGGTGAATGCAGTGTGGCCGGCAAATCACAGAATAGTTTGAAATAAATTTTAAAATTCAATACCTTTAAATGCTCAATGAATATAGATATAATATTCAAATGGGTGGGGGGAGGGGGTTGATGGAGCGGTAGTACACCGTAAAAAAAAAAAAAGAAAGAAAGAAAGAAAGAAAAGAAAAAAAGAAAAATCTGTTAAAAAAATCGAAGATTTCTGTAAAATAAAAAATTTTCTATATAAAAAATATGTTTTCTAAAATTATAGATTTTTAGTTTAAAATCACATCTCAATTTGTTAAAAGAAGCATTTTTCTGTAACCAGATAAAATCTGTAAACATTGATGCAGATTTCATCTAGTGGTTACATACTTTGTTCTGTTTTGAATATGGAAAATTGGTATTAAAGCAGATTGAGAAGTGGGAAGTAGCAGAATAAATTGTGTTCCCGTGGCTGGGAAACAATGTCGTCGCCTATAACGCGGTGGAGTGGTTCGATCCTGACTGGTAGATAGAATGGGGGTATTTTACTGAGTGCAAGGATTTTTGCTGTGCGTACTATGGAAAAAATATATCGCGAATGAACATTTTCTGTATCGTTTTGTTAGAGAAATTTTTATAAACGTATTTTTCACGAAAGATGCAGATATTTTCTGTCAACTCTGCTCGCAGGAATTTTATTTAATCTAACAGTTTTTAGTACGACAGGACTATTTCTTTCAGACAGCAATTTTGTTTGTCGAAATTTGTGGTATTACACCTTGAATTTGCCAAGATGCCCACCAATATCCAATTTCACCATGTAATTTCTTAAACTATCTTATAATAGTGTGTCAAATCTGTAAAAACATTTACATTTTTCAAAACCTACAGATAAGTGAGAAAACCATTCTTGATTGTATATAAAAATCAATTGCCTATTTCGATATCCGAGACCATCACCATTCATAAATTGGATGACTTCTGAATATTTATTTACAAAATCTTCTGAATAAGTACTGATGATGGCTTCTGAATATTTGGTGGGGATATCTTCTGAATAAATATTGGTGATGGCTTTCGATAATTATTAGCGACATCTTCTGAATAAGTATTGATGTTGACTTCTGAATAATTGTTGGAGATGTCTTCAGTATATATATTAGTGATTTCTTAATATCTATTGGCGTTATCTTCTGAATATGTATTGATGATGGCTTCTGAATATTTGTTGGCTATTTCTTCTGGATATATATTGATTATAACTTCTGAATTTTTTTTACTATTTTTTCTGGATATGTATTGATGATGGTTTCTGAATATTTGCTGGCTATATCTTTTGAGTATAGCTACCAAATATTCGAAAGTGATTATTATTATTTTCTTTTTTTAAAGATTACAATATATTAATTAGCCCTGACGTACTAAATATAATTCTATCTTTGACAGATTATTATTATTATTTTCAATGTAGTTCTTCTTCATAAGGTAATTTCTTCCAAATAAACCTGTTTCTAAAATCATTTTGAAATATTTTTAATGTACACTATATATTTAATTATATTTAAATACAGCACCATATATATCTAAAATAACGTAGAGTAAGAGAAAACAGAATGAGTGCACAACAGATTATTTTCTTTTGTAATTGAATATTTGATATTTTAACTTTTAGTTTTCGAAATTAGATTAGTATTTACGTACAAAAGCTATAAAAAAGTTCAAAAATGCCAATCACCAATAGAATCGGAAATATATATTGAATTGTTCAGAATAGTAAGCTTGTCTGACAATAAGCTGATTTATAATGGCAATAACGATAACAATCGCTTGAAAATAAAATAAACTTAGAACTAGCGCTGCTTTTTGATAGCTTCATTAAATAATGAATAGAATAAAGATTGCGCATGCGCTGAATTTCGATTATCACGAAGTCGTGTGGTTTCAACGCTAGGCCGCTCACAGATTCATGTGCGCACACAAATAAAAGTCATTTTTTATTATTATAGACATTTTAAACAAGCTGAAGTTTATTATTAAAATAAACACGTACTGCTAACTTTAAGAAGAAAATCTATAAATTTCGCTGGAAAAAGAAAAGCAGGGATAGTTACTTTGTTTTATCTCGATTTCCAACTTTTCTTAAAATTTTTCTAACAGGATGGTTTTCTTTAAGATCACCATCCATGCGTCACTAACAATTGTTTTTCAAAAATATATTTGAAAACTGCCTGACTGGAAAAATTTTATCATTTGGATAAATGCCTAATCGTTCGTAACCGGGAAATACTTTTACTTTTGTTTATTTGGGTAAATCCTAATACATTATACTCTTTGAACCCCTGCGAACAATTCTCACGGAAGATGTTTTCGATTTCTTACTTTATTTTGTCTTTTCTTGAGCAATCATACAAAGAATTGTGCTCGAGGGATGAAAAGCATTCTTTTTTTTTTGTTTAAAATAAATCTTGAGTTGCACACGCAATTATGACTACAAACACATAAATCGTTACTAAGGTTCACACCTGCATTGAAAATTTGGTGATCCAAAAAAAACGACTTAGATTATGAATTGGTGGTTCAAAATTATAAAATAGTACCGAAATATGTACCAATGAACACTTTTCATATATAATTTTATTGCTAATGATATTAATATTTTCCCCAATTGCTTTAATTCTGAAATATCTTAAATATAAACTGTCCATTACAAAAAAGCACCACAGAATTGGCATTTAAAAATAATAAGTACAAAACTTTGAACAAATACCATAAAATACAAGATCTCGCAACAATTGTTTCGGGTCGAAAGTCTGTTTTATACAAAGAAATCTTTTAATAAAACGAATTCGTATGTATAAAGTTATATTTGTTTCCATATTTTGAATATGTAATGTGTAGGAAAAAAAAATAAGATTTAGAACAATATTTTAGGCGACAAATTTGTCAGCCATATTTGTGATTTCGACGACATTTGTTGATGACTTGACAACAATCGCCGCTATATCACCATACTGCCATAAATCCTAATTATAGAACATATACAATCCTATACTGCCATAATATACATCCATACTGCCATAAATCCTAATTATAGAACATATACAATCCTAATATAGAACAATATTTTAGGCGACAAATTTGTCATCCATATTTGTGAATTTGACGACATTTGTTGAAGACTTGACAACAATCGCCGCTATATCACCATACTACCATAAATCATAATTATTGCTGATAATCAGAATCACTAAAGTTTTCTTTAAATATTAATTATTATTATTATTATTATTATTATTATTATTATTATTATTATTATGCGTCTGGTACAAATCACTGAACAAGTAGAGCAGATATAATGCGATTTCTTCAATTTAATGGAATGCTATATTTTAAGTTCTTTTGGATATAATCGAACAAAACTTGATATGTGAGAAAGCCATCACGAGATTTTATGCTGATTAAATTTGGGTGCATATCGGCTGATAAGTGGCGCTGCTATGCTGAATTTTCCTTGTATGTGGAAAGGATATATCTCAGATTCTACTGTATATAATTGCACAAAACTTTGTATATCAGATGACCATTATGAAAAACTATAATGATTCACTTTGGGTGCATATCGGCCGACGGGGGGGCGATGCTGCGCTGCAATTTATCCATGAATAGTTAGATAATATTTCAGATTCTGTTGTACATAATTCCACAAAACGGTATATGAGAGGTCATTATGAAACACTATAATTATTCAATTTTGGCGCATATCGGCCAACAGGTGGCACTGCTGTACTGCAATTTAGAAAACAGAAAGGCTATGTTTCTGATTTTGTCGAATATAATCCCAGGTTAAAAAAAAAAAAAAAAAAAAAGACAAACAACTACAGGTATTTTGGATTTCCTAAAACATTTTGCAGGAACTTTAAAGGTTTCCGAAGGTATTTTTAAGAAAAATAAAAACAGCAGGTTTCCATGAGGAAATATTCGGACCTTTTTAAAGGTGCTCCATACAGGTTTATTTTAGAAAGTCCGAAATACTTGATGGTTTCCTGAAGGTTACCTTTAAAATTTTGTTGTTGATTTTTTTAAAATGGGATTGCACAAAACTTTGTATATGAGAGGGACATTATGAAACACTATGCAGATTTAACTTGTGTTTATATCGGCTGATAGGTGGCTCTGCTGTTACTCACCTTCTGTGATTTTCCACATGCAACATCTCAGCATCTGTTGATTAAAATTGCACCAAACACTGTATGTAAAATCTTTAGAGGGAGAAGCTATGATTAAACTCTTGTACATGTTAAACAGTAAGTGGTGCTGTTATATAGGGTGATATAGAACAAATTTTTGTGATGGCTACAATATATGTTCTTTTTATTTTTTTAAGTTACAAAAATTTGAATGTATTTTTGCGAAAATTTATGAGTGACTTCTAATTATTGTTGTGTATTATTTACAAACAAACATTTGTGAATTTTACGACTATTAAAAGTTTAAGAGAAAATTGTGAAAATAGTTTTTTTTTTTAACGTTGAATTTTATAGGAATTTTTTCCAATCTCTATTCGCATTAGTATTTTGCATTTCACATATCAAAAATTATCTTTTGATATCATTAACATTATTTTTAAGTACATTTATTTCTTCTCTCTCTCTCTTTTTCTATAATGATTTGATTAATAGAAACAGAACAGTGGATGTTGGTTTTGAAAAAGCTGCTTGTATAATAACAACTTCCTACAAATCATTTCATAATAGGCTGATTATTAACATAATACACATATTTAATAAATGCCGTAATCCTAAACATGATAATAATCTACATAATATTTCTCTAAAGTGGACCATTTAAGGTTAAATTTTGTAGAAACGATACGAGAGTGACAATAAAATACTCGAGAATAAAATAAAGTCATATTTATAGACTCGGACTCAGTTCAATGATCTAATAATAATAATAAAAAATCTGGTGTGAAACAACCACACAACTTCCATTACTTACTATATTACATGTATTATATGCATTTTTTGGAAATAATATGATCAGAAGACAAAATTGACCTAACAAATTAGACACCTAAAAATTTTCTGGTAAGTGAAAGCTTATACACATGTAAAGATGTATAAAATAGATTTACATAGCGAATTTAAAAATAGTAAGAAGAAAAAAAATCGGTTTAGCCATTTTTCGAAACATTAATTTCCGACATCTAAAACTGATCTACCTAATTAGAATTACTGTTAATTTTTCTTTAATAACCACGTAATACATGAGAAAGGATATATAAAATGGATTTATGCGACATTTTTCAAGAGAATCATTAGAGCCATTTTTGAGATATCGACTTTTGCCAAAACTTGTCATACTCAATTATTGACCGGAAAATAACAATTACATACAAAAGGATATTTAAAAAGCAGTTAATATGGCAAGTTTGAAAAAAAATCTGTTCAGCCGCTTTTAAAGGAACACACTTGAAAGGTTTGAAATTCAGCTATTTATACAGGACGCCTATCAATTTTCCTGAACTAACTATATCATTCGAAAGGACATCCAATAGAGTGCTTATACAATAATTTTGAGGAAAATCGTTAAAACCGTTTTTGAGATACGGACTTTCGGTTTCGGATGTTCCACTTCCGGTTTTCCAATTTTCACCAAAATTTAGAAAGTTCATCTGTACACCAGATCTGTCTCAATTCTGAAGCTTCGTAGTTCTATCTTTATTAGTTTCAGAGATATAATAGTCAGATTCCCTACACACGTACATACGGACAGACACACACACTGACTAATTGTTAAAAACCATTTTTTGGACTCAGAAGACCTTAAAACATGTAAATCAGGTGAAATCTCGATTTCGAATTTTTGGACCGAATACAAATACTTCCATTACCTACGGTAGTAGGGTAATGAAAGTAAAAAGTCGACATTTTTTTTTTTTTTTTTTTTTTTTTTATGATGATCATTTTATAGAAAAATCTATTTTTAAAAGTTGCATCTTTGCAAGCGTCATTTTAAATCTAGCAATACTTTAAAGATATAAAGAAAATATGAAGTTTTGTCATAAATTGACTAAAAAACGCAATAATAAAAGGTATGATCAAAACAGGTACTAAGTTTTTTTTTCTTCTTTTAAACATAAAATTATGCTAAAATGAATAAGTAAAAAAATAAATTAAAAGGCATCACCAACAGGGCGGCAAAATTTAAAAGTCGCCAATGGACACTAAAGCTGTCCTGCCTGGGGTTGTATGAAAACTAGGTTGTCAAACCTGAATTTTATTTTGAAACCTTTCTTTGAATTGTTTTGGTTTAATTATCATTAACGTTTCATCCTACAAAAACTAGTAATAATTTAGCTTCTGATGAATTAAAATTTAAATTGTGTGGTGACATTGGTATAAGACTTACAAAAAAGTTTCAAATTTTAAAGGGAAATAAAAAAATAAAGAAAGAAATTACGAAAATTTCACACGGGTTTGCTAGAAATAGCAAATTTTTTTTTTACATTATAACAAATATATTTTGAATAAAAACATGTCAGTTGTTTACAAGTTTTATCAAAAAATTCTGATCCGAAAAAATCGCATCCAATTATTAATAATATACTGAAAATAATTATGAGAGTTGGCGTTAAGAAAACGTCCAAATCGCCTGCTGTAATGGGCAATTTAAATATTCAAACATAATAAATTAAAAAAAAAAAAAAAAAAAAAAAAAAATCCTTCTAGATTTAAATTGTTTCAAGAACTTCGAATTTTTCAAGCGTAGAGAATTACTTCTTTACTGCATCTAAAGAAAGTTTGTAAACAAATTTAAAAGAGCAGTAAATAGTTTATGATGATTTTTAAAATGCAGAGGGACAAAAACCACCATACCTATTTAAAGACTCGCCATACAAATATAATGGTATGGTAGAAATTAGATTCTGTCAATACCTGAAACTGGAAGTTAAATAATTATAGGATTAACTCCCCAGATTTTAAGAATGCCACTTTTTGCTGTAGAGTTTCCATTATTTTGTCTTCAAATCTGTCCGATCGGCTTTTCTTTTTCACTCCGACGATTGCTTATAATAAAGAATAATTCATCCATGGTTTAGTTTTCTTTTCCATTTCGGTTGACGTGCAATTCCAAAACGATTTATTTGTCATTTGGATGCTGTGAATCCAAATGCGTAGAGCAGAAAATCTGAAACATTTTAATGTCATGCGAAAATTATCATGAGATCTTTTTTTGAAAATTTCAGCAAATTTTCTATTGAGAAATGTCTGTTGGGAAATAATCCCACTGTACGTATTTTCACATGGTTTTTGTACCAGTAAATTACTCTATTTTTACTTCCGTTGCTAGACTTCTGTAGGTAATGCAAGTATTGTACTATTCGACAGAAATTTCGATATAGAATTTTCACCTGATTTAACCAGTTTAAGTTTTAACCCCTTAATGCGCGCTGTCCTCGTTGCGAGGACGCAAAATTTAAGATCCCGCTGCAAAAATTCATCCCGGAAATTTTTTAGCAAAAATTTACGTTTATAACATAGCAGAAAAGACCGGTTCTTTTAACCTTAAAATTTGAAATTTCTTTTAATTTTATTTAGTTCAGGAATTCCGGTTGCAGTATAATTTAAATGATCCTAATTGTCTTGCGCCGCAAAGGGTTAAGGCCTAATGAGTCCGAAAAACTAGGTTTTAGAAATTGATCAATGTGTATGTGTGTGCAAGCTTGTGTGTGTATATGTGCGGGGGAGATGAGATATTCAGATTATCATATTTCCAAAACGAAAAAAGAGAGATCGACGAAACTTCAAAATTTTAAGTCCGGTGAACTAATGATTTGGGGAACCTTTGGTAAAAATTGGACAATCAGAAGTGGGACATAGAAAGCCTGAAGTGGGATCGTAAGTCGGTACCTCAAATGAAGTTTAAATGATATTCTTCAAAGTTGTTATATATTTACTTTTAGATGTCTTTTCCCATGAATTTGTACGTTGTGGCTATCGCAAGATCTTCTTTATTTTTTAAATACAAATTCAAGTAGTACAAATATTTATTGAAATTATTTTCAATGATGAATGCAGACGATTTTCATCTTGAAGAAATATAATACTTGCAATGTGTTCAGTGGAACGTTTCAAAGTGATAAATTCGACCGATCGATTGACGGCATTGATCCATTTGTTCCAAGGATCGATCAAGAACGTACTGAACGATTTGGTACAACTCCTTGTGACGTGATTCGAGAATAGAGCAGCGTCATTATTGTTTATGCTGCGATATCAGTCAAATTTTCATCCTAATGAACATTGAACCAATCATGTGATCCAATGTCCCAAGAAATTTTGCTGAGCAGTTTGATCTACGAACGATCCGATCGGCCAAACCACTGGACGAAAGTTCTCTGGATAGGTCAGCCGGGGCAATCGTCATTACAGTACCGGTACGGTAATGACGATGACCCCGGGTCAGTAGTATATTGAACGCTTTGGCTCTGGATCAAATAGACCGGTCTCAGGTCGAGACGCTCGCTGAACGAACGCGCTGCTGATGTTCAAAGAAAGTCAATTTTGGGGCAACATTTAAGGAAATGTTTAAAAATACAGAAAATGAAAATGAAAAATATGATAGCTTTGTTTTAATTTATCAAAGATCTATGGTTCAACCATTCGTTTTAGAAATATCGATAAGTTCTTTTGAATAGGACTTACATTGAAAATTTACACGCTCCAAGGCGTATTTCTGCCCTCCTACAGAAAGGAGCGACGCACTTACATGTACAAAATAAATAAATAAATAAAATAAATAAAAATAATAATAATTCCTAATTGACTATTCCTATCATACAAAACTTTTTTTTTCTTTCAAATTTAAAAGTTAAAAATAATTCTAGTAATAATTCTTTTTTGTACATTTATACGAAATTTTGTTCTATACACCATATTTAAAATTATGAAAAAAAAATTGGATAACAACTCCCCCTGTTGAAAAGCTTGATGCCCAAATGTAATTAGTCTCAATTTAGGTCAAATTCCAACAGTGGCAGATCTAAGGAGCAGCCCCCCCCCCAAAAAAAAAGTTAAGTTCTGGATCCGCCACTGATGTCCAAGTAAATATGAAGTTTGGTTAAATTTCGTTCATTAGTTCGTGAGAAACGTCGTCTACAAAATTTGTGATACAGATAGTCAGGCATTTACCGAGAGTCGAAAAATTTCATGAATTCAATACTTTCAATACTTATATAATATATATGAGCTTCTTTGGTTGATCAATAAAAGACAATATTTTTACAGAAGGTTGCCGAAATGTGTGACTATTTCCCTGCTGATAAAAAAAAAAAAAATGAAATACGTTTAATTACAGGCTAACTACAGAAATGTGCTATTATTTAGATGCTAATAGACAGTTCACCGCATTTTTTTTTTTTTTTTTTTTTTTTTAACACTTATTCCCAAAGTACGTTATTATTTCACCAAAACTCAACAAAATCTCCCCCCCCCCTCTCCCTTCTTTTTAAATCTAAGTAAGTTCCGAAATAGGCCATATTTTTGTGGCCGATTTTTAAAATGCGGAGTTATTTCGCTGTTGTTTTTGATTTAATTTACGTTTTAATTTCTGAAAAACGCACTTTCTATTTAGTCGATTAATGAATTTTTTGATTATAAATATCACAAGAGAGAGAGAGAGAGAGAGAAATGAGAGTTCTTAATGCTTTTAAATCGTTTACTTTATTACTTTCTTCTACATTCACTAAAAGAAAGCATTGGTTACGAAAAAAATTTCAACTTGGGATTTCCGATGGATTTACACGTTTTAAGAGGTCCAGAAAACGATTTGAACATTTTTAGAAAATGTCTATTTGTATGTGTATAACAAAAAATTGGTGGCAACTGTATATCACGAATTACTTCGCAGAATTTCGTACAAATCTATAAGTGGTTGTATCTTGACATAAATTAGTGCCTATCAACTTTTAGTGAAAATAGACTAACTAGTGGAGTTACCCTCCCATTTTTCTAAATTTTTAACGTGGTGGTATAGGACAAAATTTCGTATAAATGCTCATAATGGGAATAATTTTTGACTGATCATTATGAAATTAAAAAGAATTATTTATAATAGTAATAGTCAACTAGGAGGAAAAAAAAATGTGTATTCAGGAGCATCGCTCCCCTTACCCTTAGGAAGTCCCCCCATTCTCCCTGGATGGAGGGGGATTTTCAAAATGGTATATCTTAATAAATAAATAAATAAATACCCTAAGAGCACAACTTCTTCACGCGACATCCACAGGACGTCCTATGGATGAAAAGACATCTTCGAGATGTACTACGGAGAAGTGTGCTGTCAGGGTAAATAAATAAATAAAATTAAAAAATCATCAATACTTTTAAAACGAATGGTTGAATATGTATCTGGGATAATTTAAAATAAAATTATCAATTTTCTTTTTCATAAAAAAAAAAAAAAAAAACATGAACATAAAATTGACTTTGTTTAGAATTTAATGTTATACTTCTCTGAAATAAAAATCGTTTGTATTCATCATGGTAGATAATGTTAATAAATAATAATTTTAATAAATTATTTGTACTGAGTGAATTTGTACATGAAGATATATAAGAAAGTTATGTGATGGTCACAACATACTTGTTTTGTTTAGATACCACACAGCGCACAGCGAGTACATTTTTTTCTGTTCTAGCAGAACCTTTTACTCCTGATTAAGTAATTTTGTGAATAAAGTTTGATATTTTGAACATCTTTTGGCGTAACATATTTAAAACTTTTAAATTAGAAATCTAAGATCAACCCCTACTTCCAAGATTAAATTACTTTATCTTACATAGTTAATACCCTTGTTGAAATAATCGAAAAAAAACAAGCAAAGTTTTTTAAACATGATAAAAATGCATAGCTGTTACATGATGTGTGCAATTAAAAATGCGTTGTAATAATTTCTAAATTCTTAAATTAAAAAAAAAAAAAAAAAAATGAAATTTGTTATTTGAATTTGAAATTTCTTGCAGAATTAGTCTGCCAAATTTTGATATTGAAATAGAATTATTACTTTCTCTTACCCATAGGGTCGAGAAAGTATTGTTTTAAGGTCATATTTTCGAACGTGAGTTTTTGTTATATTTACATGTTCTAAAGTCCCCTGAATACGAAAATCGTGTTTTTAGCGAATGGTCTGTGTGTCTGTCTGTCTGTTATCAGCATATCTCAAGAACAAAGCTCGCCAATACCTGTAAAACGAATGGTTGAACCATCGATCTGCGATAATTTAAAATAAAGTTATCGATTTTTTTTTTTTTTCTTTATGTAATATTGAGAATAAATTCAACTTTTTTTTGGATATTTAGTGTTATAGTACTTCTCTAATATGGAAACCGTGTGCATTATCATGGAAGATCAATTTTTTAAATAATAATTTTAATAAATTATTTTTACTGAGTTAATTTGTATAGGAAAATATAGAAGAAAGTCGTGTGGTGGCCACAACACACTAGTTATTTGTTGTTAGTGGATGGGCTTTAATAATAATATTTTACCATTTCCAGGAAAGCTGTTCGGGAATTGAAATAAAATTCCTCATAGAGATATGGTAATTAATGTATGTTTCAAGCTTAATATTCATCGCTTGTTTTTTGTACATTAATAAAACGGGGGGTTGAGCGGGGCGGTAGCTCCCTCACATAGAACTAATTATCATATAAAACTCTTCCTAAGCCTAATTTGAATTGTTTAACACAGGTTTACATAACAGTACTCGTTATCTTACTTCTTAATCTCCAACCTGTATTTATAGTATTAAATTTCAGGGTAAGAGAAAGTAGTGTGAGTGACACACCAGATAATTATTATTATTTTAATTTGTCCCACTCTCAATATTATAGTTCTTCCGTCTCTCGTCACTCCAAGCTTATCTTGTATATAAAAATCTTAATAGCTATAATCTCTCTCTCTCTCTGTATGTGTGTGTTTGCCTTTCCCTTACAACAATTCGGTGATTATAAGAATAATAAATTTTACTCTCTATTACCTCTAACTGACTGTACACCGTAAAAAATCTTTAGGCAAACATTGACACAAACTCTATTTACTCAAGCATAAAAAAGTAATAAGGATTGCGAGGTCTCTATGGAAACAATCTTACACATATTTTCTTGTTTCTATGTAAAAATGGCATTAATGTATTCACTAATAAAAAATTAATGATAAAGTAGTTTAGTAACCTAAATTTTAATAACATTATTTCTTTTCGTAAAAATGAACCTTTTGGATATGATATCAAAATAATAAATTTTTTAATAGAAACTCAATTAAATTATTAAACTTAAAACCAATCTTTTGTAATACCGAACTGAATTTACAAAAAATATTGAGAATTTTAATAGAAATTTTTATTATTCTTATGACATTTTAAATAGTCAATATTTATATAGTACAACTTATTTCTTGTTTTCATAAACGGGAGAATAAATATTTTATAACAATAATGATGATGAAATTCTTTAGAGTTGAGTATAAAAATATTTGAATTCCAAACATTATTTTTATAAAACAGTCAAGCAAAGTATTTAGTATTCTGATGCTTAATTAAAAATAGAAAAGAACTGAATTTTTTTACCATAATTTGATTAATTTGATAATGCTAGGATCATATGTATATGTATATATATATATATATTAATGATATTTCACATTTAAAATGGAGAAAAAGCACCCACTGGCATTATTATCAGCTTCATAATCATAATCATCATCGTTATTATTCTTTTCAAAAATTACTTTTCACTTCTTTCTGATATCCCCTAATCCATTTTAGTGTTTTTGTTTGGTTCTACATATTAATTATTAATGCTAACCATACCATAATCTATATATAATGTGTACAGGTATAATGTGTATTAATTTCTTTATATTTTGTGCATTACAAAGATGTACAGAAATATCGCTCACAGAACGTAATGTTTTGGTATCCTTTCGCGTGCCAATGTACACAAACCAGGTGCTATTTGTATAATTTTCAATAGACAACACGCCATATTGAGTTTAAATAACATATGTCAGTTTCGAGGAATTCTAACACTATTTACAAAAATTAGAGCGAAGAAAGACAAAGAAACCAAAGTAATAAACACTTTTTAACTTTGCTGGAAAGTTCGAAAAAAAAAAAAAAAAAAAAAAAAAAAAAAAGTAATGAGTAATTCTTATAACAAATTACCTCATAGAATAAGACAAAGTTTTGTTGCCGGAGACGGAGCAATTGCAAAAGTTAAAGACCTTTAAATGGTCAGACCTTTTAAAGGTCAGACCTTTAACGGTCAGAAAATTAAATTTGGGGTTTAAACTTAATTAGCAGTATAGGGTTTTTAAACTCTGTTGCCAACTCAAGGAACCTAAACCTAGTTGGAATAACCTCAGTGGAGGATCTTTCATTGATATCGTACTCACGTCAATTTCGGAGAAAACTACGTAAAACTTAGGCTAAGCCGACAAGCACGATCTGTCATCGAATGTGGCACCTCCCGTCTATTAGTTTGGAGAGTAGAACCTCTCGGCCTCTGATATCGTTTTAACATGCTTTCGAAGCTGATTCTATTCTGAACAAATTTATACCAGTCTTTTAACAGTGCTATAAGTACTTACTGGGATATCAGTGAAAAATGTAAGTATTACGCATTGATATTTACCTAAATGACTTAAAATGATCTTTATTCAAAAAGTTTTTACCGCTTGTTTTCATGATATCACAAAAAACATTTGAATCTTTTTTTTTTTTTTTTTTTTTTTTTTTTTTTTAAGGAAGAAAAAAAAATATATGAAATTAAAAAAAAGTTTTTTCCCCGCCTAAACGATCATAAAAATGAAATAGAATCACATAGCTACTGAATTTGTAAAAAACTATTAGGTTGATGTATATAAAAAACTTATGGATCTTCAAATTTTTAATTAACTATAGTTACTTTTTATATAATTAAGTAATAATAATAATTTTTGTTTAAATTATAATCCAAAATATTACGTTTAATTTACGGCAAAGTTTACGAAAATATTATATATATATATATAATGAGATATCTTGTGCGAGATGAAATGTCAGTCGGCGTAAATTGTTTTTATGCACCAAAACAAAACACTTCAAAACACATGTCCTTTGGATATTTTTTTAATAATATGCACACGGTTAAAAATTTCAGTTTAAACTTGATCCATTATATGGAGTAAAGTTATAAGCAATACCATAATATGGTTCAACATCACTTTTAAAATTTCTACTTCTTGCGATTGAATTTAAGTTGCACCAAAACTTGGAGCTATCATACATCCACTTATAAGAGAAGTATGAATCAGTACCATTTCTATTGAAACCAAACCAAGCTTAAATTAAAGAGCGTGGTGAAGACATAGGGTAAAGTGTAAATTTTGTGCAACAACTTACACATGGGCCAAGATAAGACCTTAGAAAATTTAGTTCCTTTTATCAAAATCAATGAAACACAGAATTAGCGGGCAAGGAAGCGTGGCACAGTACCAGGGTGTCTGACTTGAAATAAGAAAGTCTTCTGTTCAATCCCCGTTTCGGGCGATTTTTGATTTTTGATCTTTTTTTTTTTTTTTTTTTTTTTTTTCTTTCCCTTATTTAAAACATAATACCAATATTTGGTTCAACATGAAAATACCAAATCATGGTAAAAGGTTAAACCATAGGGTAATTGAAGCTACAGACTTCAAACTAACACCAGATTTTTAACAGTGCAAAATTAACATTTTTAAATTGAAGTTAACTATGTATCACTTAAAAATATCCTGAATTTGCAATTTGGGGCGAAATTTCTGCGTTTTTTGCAACCAGAATTTTCATACAAAAATCTTTACCGCATTTTTATTATTATGCAAATGCGCCTTGAATAAATAGGATAGAGGTTATTGTATAAAAATAGTGGTAGAAAAAAGGCGAAATTTTTTCATCTCTGAGAGTGTCCTGAAAAAGGGCGGAGACTTCGAGCTCCGATATATTTCTTTACTAATTTACGCAGTATTTATTAAAATTATTTTTTCAGCAAAATTAGTTTATTTGATGAATACAAGCTATTTTAATCTAAAAGAAATATAACAATAAATGTCAAATGAAAGTCAGTATTGTGCCCTACAGATAACAACAGCTAAAAAAATGCATTTTTTTTAAAGATTTTTTTTTTTTTTTTTTTTTTTTTTTTTACGGGGGGGGGGGGGGGGGTTAAAAATGAAAAAAAAATTGTTAACTTCGTTTTAAATTATCACAGTTATATGACTCAACCATCCGTTTTAAAAATATTGCTGAGTTCTTTTGAAAGGTATCCATAATGAAAATATACACTTCAGGGGGCACTTCCCTCCCAGGAAGAAGGGGAAGCGATGCCTACATGAACACATTTATTTATTTATTTATTTATTTTTGGTTGACTATTAGCCTTATAAATATATAAATTTTCATATTGAAAAGCTAAAAATAATTCTTATTCCACACATTTATACGAAATTTTGTCATATACTGTCATATTAAAATTTTTTAAAAAGTGGGATAACAGTGCCACTTGTTGAACAATTAATTCGACAAAAGTAATCAGCACCAAATTAAGTCAGAGTCTAATGTTAAGGGAAATATCAAATTTGGTTAAATTCTGTTCGTTGATTCGTGAGATACAGCGAATCAGGATATCCCAATTAGTTACGATTAAGCCTTTCCCTTTTCTTTTATCATTCCGCATTTCGGCAATCGACTGCAAAAATAACACGCTATACAATAGTAATAGTAATAATTTCGCCTAACATTAGAGAAAGCAAGATGTAGCATAACCTCGTCGATAACCCCGTGCCCACCCTACCATAGCGTTTTTTCCTCGTCTGTATACATACATACATACACACACACACATATATATATATATATATTTCTGACAGGTGTTAGTTGTGGTCAAACACAATTACAAATGGTGTTTTCCACCACTTGTGATTGTGCGTGCGTGTTTATTTTTCAAGCTCTTTTTCTGGATTTCCCTTCCCCCCTCCCACCACCACCACCACCACCACCACCACCACATTTCTCCACATTTAGTCTACCGCACTTTAAAATGTTAAAAAATTGGCTAAATAAAAAAAAAAAAAAAAAATCCATAAAAAATAACATGGAATAATAATAATAATAATAATAAAAAGCACCGTTAAATCACAAATGTATTAAAAAAATAATAATAAAATAAAATAAAATAAATACCAGTCAGAAAATATGGGGAAAATAAACGAGAAAAAGAGATGAAAGAGTAAGTTTGGACCCCTGATGCTGTCGTCAAGGCTTACTAATATGTGCCTAATAGCATAATGATAATCGCTCTCTCTATAAGTGCAAATTTCATGAATCGATTTTTGAAGGAATGGCATTTTCTGGCGTTTGTCTAGTAAAAAATCGTGTTCAAGAACTAACTTCGTATAAAAATCAGTAATTTTAAAATGGTCCCATCAAAAATTCAGGGAAATTGATTCAGGCTCTAACATAAAAGTCGATGAATTTAAAACAAATGAGAAACCTAGTGAGCATTTAAAAAATCCAAAATTTTGTCTTAAAAATAGACTTAGATGTCGATCTACCTTCCTTTTATTTTATTTGATATATTCATTCATTCCACCAAGTCGATGTCCAAGGAATCACTGACCTTATCCTGCAGAAGTATTCACTGATGCTTTGTTTCTTGGCTCAGCGATCCACAAGTTCTGCACATCATTTCCGTGTGGCTGCACGAGATATCACTTCCTAACCGGCAACCGTGGAACCTTCGTCAAAGAGAGAGTGATGTAAACTGAATACCATTTATCCGATAAAGCGGTTCAATTACGATTCATTCCATCAATAACACCGTGGAGAAGGAACGAAGATTTGTCGCTAAAGGTGAATTAACTATCATAACCCGGGTACACTGAAAGTAAAAGCCGATGAAGGTATCATATAGTGTCATTGGATGTCAATATATAAGTTCAAACAAAACCTAGATGGAAAGGTGAGAAAAAGATAAATATAATAGAGAATTTTAAATAATAAGTTCAGGGTATTATGTTAAGCATTTTTAGTTTAAGTTAAAACAAAGCCGTAGCCCGAACTGGTATGTCGTGTTGTGGGCATCACAGAATTTTATTTTATATTTTCCTATGCAAAATCATGCTGTGCCATTTTCCATGATGAATGCAGACGATTTTCTTTTCATGGAAGTATAACAGTAAATGGCGAAAGTCAATTTTGTACCCTACAGGCAAGATCTTTTGTGTATGTATGTGTGTGTTAAAAAGAAAAAAAAAATCGATTTGTTTCAAATTACCACAAATCAATGGTTAAATATTCGTTTTAAATGTATTGGTGAGTTCTCTTGAAAAATACTAACATTCAAAATTTACACCGAAAGAAAGGGAAAGGTAAGGGGAGGGCAGGGGGATGCTCCAACACACACACACATACACATATATATATATATATATATATATATATATATATAAATTTCTTGATTGACTTTTTTTATTAATTTATATAAAGGGATTTTTTTTTCGCGGTGATTAGTAAAAAATAATTTTCATTACGTACATTTATATGACATTTAGTCCTATGCTGCCCTAGTAAGAATTAGACAAAGTGGAACGACAGCGCAGCCTGTTGAGCGAAATGTACCATAATTTGATATTTACCAATTTATCTGAAGCTACGACTAAATATAACTTATTATAAAATTCTTTACATTAGTACTCGAATTAGAGTTGGAAGAAAATCTTTGTCACACTCACACAGACAGAGATCGACAGATAGACATTTTCTAAAAATGGCCAAATCATGTTCAAAACATCTGAAAACGTGTAAATCCATCGAAAAATAAAAGCAGGAAATGTTTACGAATCCAATATATTTTTCTATTGAATAAAGAAGAAAGTGAAAATGTTCGATAGGGAGAGGAATCAAATTTTAGTACACTGATCACTAATTTTTAATAGCAATATTTGTCATAAAATAAAAGGGCCGCGGTAGCCCAGTCGGTAGAGCGTAATTGAAAGATTGCAGATTCGGTACTCGAGCTGGCCGAAGATTGTCGTGTACACTAATGGTGGTTGGTGCACGTAAAATCTGTCGTGGCCACGATGTCTTCCATGTTCCCATCAAAATTATACCTGTGGGGGTCACCGAAGCGGGAGAGCCATCCCTTCCGTGGAGGATCAAAATTGGGGTGGCACGTCACTGAACCACCTCTAGGGGTGAGTCCCAGACCGTCGCCAATTACCCATTGCGCAGCACTAGTGCGACGTAAAACCCAACTAACCATAAAATAAAAAAAATAATTAGAAAAATTAATTAAAAAAATAATTTCATTGTTTTAGAATAATGGTGAGAGATCCTTGCAAAAGGCGAATGCGTACGAATTCTGGTGTGTTTTAAATCTAGGAAAATACATTGTATTCCTTCAAATAGATGGTTTAGACAAGAAGTCCTGGTCAATTGTCTAAATTGATGATTAACAAAAGTTTGTTTCTTGGAGTCCAAGTAAAAAAATTGTTTAAAAAGGAATTAAAATATCTATTAATTTCTCTCTTCTTTTCAGTCTTAAGCATGACATTTTTTTTTTTTTTTTTTTTTTTTTCAAGCCCCCCCCCCCCCCCCCCAAAAAAAAAAAAAAAAAAAAAAAAGATAAAGCAGAAATCACTTGAAATGAAATTATATATATATATATATATATATATATATATTCAAAACTATATGTGTCACACAACTAGAATTTTTCAGGAATCAATAAAAACTGTGACATTCTCAATTAAATAATTTTTAAAAGATTTTTGGGGTTGAATATAGTGTTTCAGTTTTAAAAGATTGAAATATCGGGTAACATTTGTAGTTTATTAATATTACTATTTAAAAAAAAAAAAAAAAAAAAAAAAAGTTAAAAACCTGAAAACCTGTTCTTGACTAACGTTATTTCAGCAATAAACATGGTTAGAAGTATTTAATTTAAACAAATCAATCCTTTTAATCATGTTTTTAATTGATATTATTGATAATTACACTCGAATATATCGCATGTTTACATATTCATGTTTTACTCTCTTTAAGATACATAATCATAATCTCCATCATTATCATCTGGATTATCTACAACATTTGCACTTAGCCAACTGAATACAATTATGTTCTGATAAAAAGGCGTATGTTCTTCCGGAATGCTATCCTGAACTCGCTTTAAATCATCTAATTTTTTACTATTAATTTGCTAACTAATTAATTTACTAACTAATTACTATAACGTACACAAATATCAAACCGTCTCAATTATTTATATATTAAAAACAAAAACTATTTTATTTATGAGACAAAACTTTAGTTAAAATACATTTAAAAAACAAAATATACATTTAAAAACATATGTTTTTAAATGTATATTTTGTTTTTTAAATGTATTTTAACTAAAGTTTTGTCTCATAAATAAAATAGTTTTTGTTTTTAATAACTAATTACTATCTTGTTTAAGCAATGGACGTCTGTTACAATATTTGAAGAGGAAGGAATGTGTTGATTTACATGTTTATTACTCAGAATACCCGTTTATTACCCATAATATTAAAGGGCAAAACTGGGAAAATTCATTAGTGGCCAGTGGCCGGTACTGTCAGTTTCATTAGTAGCCACTTTTTTAAGTTAGTGGCCACTTTTCACATGATAAGACTATTTCTTTCAGACTGCAAAAAGCATTGTCACCATTTTGTGGTATAATTACCACAAGAAAAATATGAAAATAAGAAATACATATAATAAAATTAACACAGAGACACTGAAATTGTAATTATGTTCTTTTTAAAAATCCTAAATTGCACATCCTAAATTGATATCTGCTTAGGGCTGTAATAATAAAAGCAAAAGTTTTTATATTTCAGATAATTTAGTAGTATTTTTTTTTTCAATTTATTTAAGTGAAATAAGCTGTTATCATTCACAGTTCACATTGCTATTTTCTAAGTAAATGAATGATTCATCATCATCACAACCTTTTACATGGTCATGTATAAATACAGTTAGCAGTTTTATTACTTTTTTCTTATTTCTAAAGACACACTTTTTTAATTGATTTTATTTCAATAGAGTTAAAATATTTCCTCTTAAAAAATATAGATATGGAAACTTAGCTGCTTCATTAAAAATAATTTACTTAGCTGCCAAATTTGTAGCTTGGGGGGGGGGGGGGATTACAAGAATTATGAGTAAGAGATATTAAACAATTCTACTTCTTTACAGATTCTAGAATCTAATAAAGTAAGTTTAAAATAGATATTTATATTTTTACAGCAAATGGAAAATGGTTAGAAATTATAAAGCTTTCTATAAGCTGTGTGATCACAGATCGTTAGGGGGGGGGGAGTCCAAAAAATTATATGAGTAAGATATATTAAACAATTCTACTTCTTTATAGGTTGTAGAATATAATAAAGCAAGTTTAAAATGAACATTGACATTTATGCCATGGATGGAAAAAGATTGGAAATCACAAAGCTTAGATTCTCTATCGTCGCTCGATTTTTAGAATCTTTTAATGATCACAAAAAGTGGCGACTTTAGTGGCGATCGATGCATAATTTTTAATCGCCATCTCTTTTTATTTAGTCGCCACGTGGCCGGTGGCCACCGTTAATTTTGCCCTTTACATAATATCTATCTTTAAGTAAGCGTCTGCAGAAATAACTAAATAAGTTTGAGAAAAACGTGACTTTTGTTGTTTTTTAAATGACAGATTCTTTTATATTTTGAATTTTATAACATGTAGTTGTGCACTTCTTCTTCTTCCCCCTTTTTTTTTTTGGTCTCTATACGACTTTACGTTTTAGTAAGATTCACGAAAACTGAGAATTGTTTGTCATTATATGACCTCCCGCTTTAGAGATTTTTAACAGAACCCAATTATAGAGTTTGCGTAATAATATTGCTACAAAGAATAAAACTCATCTCTTTTATTAGCACCGTTGTTGTAGTGAAGATACATGAAAAAACACGAAGAACACTGCAGCAGTTTGTGGGTTTCGATGAAAGTCGGACTTGGGGACAATATTGGATATGATCTTGATGAGTTTGGCGACCAAATTCGTTGAAAAATAATGACTTCGGGATGACAAAATCTGTAAACCCTATCTCAATTTGGAACGGAATTAATATATACAGTCGGCTGCAAAATTATTCGAGCACTAGCAATAATCCTTGCCAAAAAAAAGTACACTTAATACAGCTATGTTAAATAAATTATTGTCGAGTCATGTTCTTAATCAGTCTAAGAACATGATTCGACAAGGATTTACTTAGCAAAACAGTCTTAAGTGTACTTTTTAAATATAGGAATTATTGGCTAGTACTCGAATAATTTTGCAGCCGACTGTATATATATTGGCATAATCTACAATTTCTTGCCTTTAACCCTCGCCAAAGAGTATAGAAAGAAGGCAACTGCAATACACTCGAATAAATTCCACTGGATTCCGAGCTGTGCGTTTCTCGATGAAATTATGCGGCAGGCTGTTGATAATTGTGCCTAAATGAGCGACTATTCGTACTCTGATGTGTAATATGACGCTGTTTTCGTAATTTCTTTGATACGAGTTTAGTTACTGGATTGTTTTGGCAATATTTGCCAAATAAAATGCATTCATCGATTAGAATCCGCCCTTTTATTTGCGAAATACTTACCATAAGCAAAAATGTTAACGTTTTTGTAACTATACAGGGTGCATAGGAAAGTCCCTTCAACCTGAAAATACTTGCGAACGGAGAGTGCTACAGCCACGCAAGTGAGGTAACGGTATAGTAAAGCGACTATGCCCGACCTAATGCAAACGACAGCAGCGCCCCTAGTGGCGAAATTTGGAAGTTAGCCATTGCAAATCGAAAACGAAGAGAGATAGAGCAAAATTTCCGATTAGAAAGTTTTAGAGCATCAATTAAGTTGTACGATACGATATTTGGTTTACATGGATAAGATAAATTGGCGCCTGTATACCCAAAAAATATCCAAAATCGATGCACTCCATTTTGTGTAAATATTTGAAAGGAATAACCAGAGGAAAGAAGAAATATGCACAATTTAATGAATAAATACTATGTACTTACATCAATACATTTTGATAACATCACACACAAAAACAAAATTGGTAAACTAAACTCTAAGTCTCATAGTGATAAAAAGTTAATGTTGAGAATGTTCGAAAAGTGCGCCATTGCCACAATACACGTTTGTATTCGTGTGAGTAATTCTGCATGCACATTTTTCAGCATGGAAGGTGTTACACTATTGAAAGCATCTGTAATACGATGACGTAGATCCAGCAGACTTGTATGTGGAGTTGCATAAACGTGATCTTTTATGTAACCCCACAGGAAGAAATCCATCGGAGTCAGGTCCGGCGATCGTGGAGGCCATTCAATACTACTACCATACCCAATAATCTGTTGTCCAAAGCATTCTTTTAGAAAGCTTCGCACTCCAGCTGGCTGGTGTGCAGGAGCACCGTCATGTTGGAACCACATGTCCCGTAATGCGGACAGGGGAATATCATCCAAAAAGTCGGGTATGATATCCTGCAATAGTTGGAGGCACCTCTGTCCGTTTAATGTTCCTTCGTAGAACACAAGTCCCAGTAAGCGATCCTTCCAGATACCGCACCACACATTAATGGCCCAGCGCACGTGGTGTTTTGTGTATAGTCCCCACGAGGGATTTTTCAGCGCCCAGTAGTGGGCATTATGTCGGTTTAGTACTCCGGTACGCTGAAACAGTGCCTCGTCTGACCAAACAATGTTGGACAAAAAATCTGATTTATCTTCAACATTATTTAATGCCCTGTTGCACCAATCAAATCGACGCTCATTATCCCGTGGCAACAATTCTTGCTGCAGAATGACATGATAGGGATGTGCATGTTGACTATGCAGTATTTGCCATACTCGGGCCCGTGTTAAGCCACAAGCCATGCTGATTTCTCTTGTACTGCTGTGTGGATGGGCTAGTGCATTGATTTATCTTTTGCATCACGCTATCCAAAACATAGTATCCAACTAAGTGAAAATTTGTGCAAAGAGATAGTGTGATGCAAAGAAAACATTTGCACAAATTTTATTCACAGTTTTGGATAGCGTGACGCAAAAGACAAATCAATTTATTGAAATAAATAATTTCAATTTATAATGCAAACTCAGTGAAAGCGTGATTATTTGACAGTATATTTGAAAATTAAAAGCACTGTTTCAATGTGCAAATATACTTTATTAGACAAAACAAAGGTAATTTTAATGGAATCTAAAAACAAATCTTTTAAAATGACACCGAGGAGTCACTGGAATTTTTATATCATTCCTTTTAAAACTGTTATTTTGAAATTGAAGTGCAAATGAAAAAGTATCAGTGAGTATATTTAATATATTTGTCTTATCTTGAAGTTAAAAATATTATGTTTGCATTGTAAATATAAATAAAAGAAAAAAACAAATGGTCAAATAAGAAAATCTACGTATATTTTAACTAATAGTAAAGCGTCACTTAAAATTTATATCATTATTTTTAAGACCCATATTTCAAATTTTTATAGCGATAAAGTAGCTGCGTCACAAACTTTTAACCCGTTAAGGGTTTTTGTACTGATTCATATATACATCTAATTCTGATCGTTTAATGGAGATAAATTTAAAGCTTTAACTTTCGCAATTATAACTATATTCTTCCCTTATTCTTATATTTATACGCTTGTTTTAAATATTAAATGTAACAAGAATTAATATAGATTGGTTTAGTCTATATTTCTATGCATAATTCAAGGAATTTATAAAGAAATCCGATGTCATAATATTGAAGATTACTAATAAAAGTAAATTTTTAAACAAAAGGGCTATTAAAAATTTTTAAAACTAATTTTAAATAAAAATAAATAGTTTTAAAATAAAAATTTGAAGATACCCTTAAAAGTTGGGAACCCTAAGCTCGACTAAATATAGAGCCCCTAAATAAAATAATAGGCCGGTGCATCACCGCCATTTTTTTGCCTCCGAAGAGGACAGCATTCTCGCTTGGCATCCTTATCGCTTCCTTAATGATTTTAAGAAATCTCGATCTGAAGCTAATCCGGTCAAGATAAGAGCAATAAGCAACAATAATATTCCTAAAAACACATTTTTTTCACAGTAAATTCTCAGGGTGTCATTTTATTCTAAGGATATCCTATGGATGTACGATGTGTTGTTAGGGCGGTTTCTGTTTCTTTTACAAAATGTCGCCAAAACTCAAATATACAGTAATAGAAGGTCTGTGGTCTGTGAACACTTTATATTCGCTTCTTGAATGATTATAGCAGTTTATCGCTAAACAAACTTCCATATCATAGTTTACTTAGCTAAAATTATGAAATATAATAAAATAAGTTACTCTAAAGTAACGTAAGACGATAAAAATAAATGTTTGTGGTTTGTTTATCAGAGAAACGCGCTGGGTACATGAGGCAACCCTAAGGCAACAAAATGCCTGATGCGCCAGCTCGTATATATAGGAGCCTTAACTAAATAGAACCAAAATCCTACTGGACCATTATCTAATGGAAAAATCAAATCCTGTTGATACTTTCATAAATTGAATCAACCAACTAAATAAAGTAATAATAAGAATAATAGTAATAATAATAATAATAATAATAAATCCAGATGATAAAAAACCAAAGATTTTAAAATTTAGTTCCGCAACATTGCATTGAAAAGTCTGGGAACTCAGTTATTCCTTCATG
Organism: Salticus scenicus; assembly: GCA_963930645.1. Classification (NCBI taxonomy): domain Eukaryota; kingdom Metazoa; phylum Arthropoda; class Arachnida; order Araneae; family Salticidae; genus Salticus; species Salticus scenicus. The sequence goes on along the minus strand of OZ005659.1, from coordinate 166,959,252 downwards.
AATTATAATTTCATTATTAGTTCCACAAGTTTCGGGAGTTCTTGCACCTCTAAACCAATTATTAGAAAATTAGATAGTAACCACTATTAAAACATTTTTCTGAAACAGAAATCAGGATTTACTTATCACTGGACAATCTTCCCAGACAGAAAAATAGAAAAAAAGTTATTTTTTGGAAGAACAATTCTTTTTCAGCGAAGCGGCACCAAAGACTTCATATCCAACCGTATAATCAATCAATCATCAAATAATAGTCGGCCTGTAAAGTGAAAGATAAAAATCTAGAAAATCTAGAAAATAAGAAAATAAATTGTTTTTTAAGTATTAAGTTCAGTGAGAGTTTCTTTTAATAGGTGAAATGACAGTCTACAATGTTTGGATGTTGCGTACATATGTTTCGTCTTAACCCCCCTTTCCCCCCACACACACTCTTCTCTTATTCGTTTCATTGATTCTGATATGTACTAAACAAGTAAGTGATTTAAGTAAAATGAAATCTCTGGAATTCAACTTGTTTGTACGCTGATAAAACGAGACAAAAATTTGTGCAACAATCGATTGTGAAAAATTTTAATGTTACAATCGAAGAACAAAACGATTAGAGCAATAATCAAATGTCAAAAGTTTTAATGTAACAGTAATATGACAAAAATTGTAGTGCAACATTCGGGGAAAAAAAAAAAAAAAAAAAAAAAATGTAGCGCAATAATTGAATAACAAAAATTTTCGTGCAATAGTAAAAAAATGCAATAATCGAATGACAAAAATTTTACATAGATATAGTAATAAGACATAGATTGATTATCGAGGGGGAAAATGTGATTCCTTTTCACTTGGGGAAAGACGGCCATGTCACAGCCTAATGGTCCCCTTTCCCCTAGCGAATATACAGGAATAATTTAGCAAATAAAATTTATGAGTAATTTATGCACTAAAGGTGAATGAAAAACTTCAGATACACAGTTTCAAATTCATTTTTCTTTCTTTTTACTGTACCTATTAACTTAGTAATATTTAAACATTTTTTATATATTGAAACGACCGGGCTTTATTTACACCACTGCTAATCATATTTAAAAGAATTTTGAAAATTCCACATTACTTACTAATATAAAATTAAAAAAAAAAAAAAAAAAAAAAAAAATCCATTAAATATGAAAATAGTATTAATTTCATAATTATAAAAACGCAGCTGATTATAAAATTATATTTTTCATAAATTTGTCAAATATAACTTACGAAGATTTATCTCGTTTCTTTTCATATATTTATTAGAAAAATTAAAAATCACGCTATATTTCGCCATTTCGAAAATTCATCAACATTCTATTCTATTACTATTGCCGAGTTTCATAACTATAAAATTTTCGGCATCAAAAATCTTTTCTCGATAACATGGGGATGTCTATATACAAATTATTATAGCTATGAAATTTTAGTGCAACAACCAAATGAAAAAAAGAAAAAAAAAAAAACAATACTGGAATAAAAAACCATTAAAAGTTCTGTCAAAGGCAGAATTTAGTTTAGTACGAGGACTATTAATTTCAATCTGTAAAAATTTTATTTATTTATTTATATTTATTTTTTATCTCATTTTTTTTTTACTGTGAAACTGGGCCACGTACTTTTTAAAATGACTGAAATGAATTAAAATGAAGTGTTTCCACCTAAATTTCATACTTTAGTTAATTTATAAAAAATCTAATTGTCATGTCGAAAAACTGTTTGTAATTCTAAGAATTCAGGAAAATCGTCCCTTTCATTTGGTACCGAATTTGTAACGATAGGACTGATAGTTCTAATTTATTTTGGTGTTACACAAAACAGGTCTACAAAAAATCCAGATTGAAACTAATAGTCCTCCGTCCTCAAGTAGAAAAAAAAAAAAAATAAATAAAGAGGAAACTTTTCTTTTATTTATATATGGCAACTGTGGAACTTCTATTTACAAAAAGAAAACTATAATTAAAACATATTTACAAATTCATAAAAATACTTTAAAATAATTAATAAATAATTAAAATAATATTTAAAATCTACACACAGTTCAGTTTAATATTATTCTGAACATATTTAAAATTTTAAATACTTTTCAAGAAATGAAATAATAGCAAACTCTTACATTACAAATGAGTACTTTATTTTATTTTATTTCTTTATTTTTAAAGGGCCTTGAATTGAAATAAATATGTTTTCTTACCTATATAATGCTAAAGTAAGTAATGTGTTTTGGAGTCAAATTTTCGAAATTGAATTTTTGTTATAATTATTCGTTTCAAGATGCCCCAAATCCGAAAATCAGGGTTTTATCGGCTGGTCTGTGTGCCTGTCTCGATATCTGTTATTATATTAGCATAACCCAAAATTAAATAGCAGCAGAAAGTTTAAACACGGTATTCAAAATTTGTATCATAGAGGAAGGCTACACTAAACTTTTCTTTAAGATCGAGCAAATGATTTGTGTACAGTAACATCCAAGAGGATTTAAATACTTTAAGCCTATGAGCGAAAATTCTGGTTGATAAACTTTAACATCTTTAGACTGCATAATTTTTATAGGAATGAAAGCATATTTATTATTGGATATGATGCGAAAATAATTTACCATTCACTACAAGGCCACACAAAAGAATTCGGATACATTAGTATTATACTTGGAAATTGCTGGAAGTACATTTCAAGTTGCGTTATACATTTTTCCCACTTTGTTTCTTTGCTAAATTTAAGTACAGTGTGTTTGGTGTGTATGTTACCGCTAAAGTGCAGAAATCTGTTAATCTGCAGATTAGCTAGGTAATCTACACATTAACTAGGGCGATCCGTTAAAGTGAGGAAAATTGTTTCATTTCTCAAATTACCTAGGTAATCTGAGAATTACCTAGATAATCTGCACATTACCTACAAGGCACTCGTTAAAGTGAAAATAAGATCTCTGGTGTTGTAATTTTACAGCACGCTGTGTTGTATTTCTTTTTTTCATTCGGGGAAAAAAAGTAGTTTTCTTTCTTTACTTATTTTAATCTGTATGTGTTTTAATTTTTATGTCTTTTAAAGTTATATTTGTTTTAATTTTTTTACTTATTTCAACTTTTTTATTCTGTCAAAATAATTTTGAAGATGTTATGCATTTTTAATATGAAATATAATAACTTTAATAGCTTTCAATAAATTCTATTTTATAAATGAATGTTAGAATTGTAATACAGTAATGATTTCTTTTCAAAATAAAAATATTTATCCATTTAAATTAAAAAAAAAAAAAAAAAAAAAAGTTTTATTAACAACTTACATTGCTTTTTTTTTTTTTTTTAAAGTTATGCACCAATTTTTAATTCGATAAAGAAATATTAAATTAGACAATTCAGAAGCATTATTTAAGAAGTACTTCAAATAATTAAAACTGCTTTAATAATTTTTAGACCGCAGGAAAATTAAAATGACTGTTTTCCAAAGCTTTATTAACTATATTTTGCAGCATACATATTACAACAACAAGTACAAGTGTAGCAAATATATTAATTTTACAAGTAAAAAAAAAAAAAACTTTATTAACACATTTTATGTGATAAACTACAACGAAATTATCTGAAAAAGCGAACAAAATAAAAATAAAAAAGTAATCATCTATATCTATATCATTATATAAAGCGCAAAAAATTGTTTGTTTGTGGAGGGTAATCTCTGAAACTACTGAACCGATTTAAAAACTTCTTTCACTGACCGAAAGCTACAGTATGCCATATTGTTATAGGCTATATTTAATTTTGATAAAATAAATTTTAGTTTAAAATCTGAGCATTTTAATTAAAATCCCCATAGAAGCCGTAATAGAAATGGAAATAATGAAATATTAAAAAAAATTAGCTGCTGCCAACATAAAAGAAACATTTACATATTCATTTCGTTTTTAAAATATCTTGACGTGAAAAGAAAAGAAATATATTTGCACGTGCATTAAATTGAAATTCATATAAAGCTTTTTTAATTGTTAAACTTACACGTTAAATCTGACGTCATTATAGAATTAAAAGTGTTTATTTTTCTAATAATTTAATTTGATATGATATGATATAATATCTAAGCATCAATGTTTAAACCACGGAGTCTTTATTACTCCGTGGTTTAAACGAAATTGGAATTTAAAAATAAATAAATAAATAAAATAAAATAAAATAAAATAAGAAATTCTATTTTATAATATTATTTATTTTAATTTATAATTGTTGCCAAAACGATTTACGAATTAATTTATTTTTAGACATATAATAAAATATATTTTCACGCGAACAATAATATAAAAAATGAACTGGATTTTTTGTAAAAAAATAATAAAGATCGAGGAAAATTATTTCCCCATTTTAATCCCCATATTTGGATATAGATATGTATTAGTTATCATGTGCATCCGTTAGATTAAATTGTTTTTGTTGTAAAATTGATAAAATTGGAATTTTAAATTTCAAAACTCTAGAAAAAAAAATGGCAAATTTCCATATTCGATTGAAAACATAAACATTTCATTTCAAAGGATGATATTTACACAATAAACATCCAACTAATAAACTAATTAAAAGGGAAAGGATAAATATTCTATCATAATTTGAAGTCAAATTTGTTTTCAAATGTCCAAATAAAGTATCTGATATAATATACTAATATGTTTCAGCGGAATAGATTTGATATCCGTCATCCTTGGCAGAAAAAAAAAAAAAATATCGCCAAATTATCTGGCGAATATAATTTAATTCCTTTCAAAAATCATGGTTATTTTAAAAACTTACATTAAGAGTGTAACGAATAATATGAAACAATATTTCGTACAATACATATTACGAAAATTTACATCTGGCATGTATATTTTCGTATTACGTTTTTGATCGCCAAATACAAAAAACGCCAAGGGTGACAGTTTTGAAATTTAAAATTAAAATTTTGTCAATTTGACAGCAAAATAACTCAATCTAACGCATGCATACAATAACTAATACATATCTATACCCAAATATGAGGATTAATATCGGGAAATAATTCTTCTAGAATTTTAATAATAAAAAAAAAAAAAAAAAAATCCAATGAGCGATTAACATGGAAAATCTTTTTCTTGCATCCACGGGCGGTCAGTGATGTCATACTGCGCTTGCGTATTGAGATGTTTAAATTTATTTGGCGACTATTTTTAGCAGCTAACAGTTATGGCAAGTAGCTCAATATACATAGCGCATACAGCCATTACTGAAATGTAAATAGCATTTAATTATTTGAGTTACATTATGTTGACTGGAAACCTATTTAATATACCTATGCTCTATAGCTATACTAATATAAAAAAAAGAAAGGTTTATATGCATATGTAGAGAACGATCGCTAGAACTAAAAAGCCGATTGCTTTTTTTTTCTTTCAATAATCAAAAGTTACACTGTCTCTCTCTAAGTGCTAGAAGCTATAATAAATTTTGGTAAAATAAATTTTTAATTAAAATTTTCAATATTTTAATTGAAAACAAAGCATAGATTTGATATCTATCGTCATTGGAGATTTTTGTATTTGGCGATCGAAAACGTAATACGAAAATCTGTATATTATCGTAGTAAATACGAGATGTATGTGTTTACTTCAATTACCCTACTACCGTAGGTAGTGGAAGTATTGTATAGGTTTTGGCAATTGGTCAGTGTGTGTGTATATGTGCACGTGTGTGTGTAATCTACTGGCTGTCATATCTCCAAAACTAATAAAAATAGAACTACTAAACTTCACAAGTGATTCAGGTCTGGTGTACAGATAAATTTTCCAAATTTTCGTGAAAATTGAAAAACCGGAATTGGGTCATCGAAAACCAGAAATGGGACCCTAAGCCCATATTCAAAAACACCTCTAATGATTTTCTTCAAAGTTGCTATATAAATAATATATTAGATGCCCTTTCGATTGAAAAGTTGCTTAGTTCAGGAAAATTGATAGGCGTCCTCTATAAACAGCTCAATTTCAGACTTCGCAAGTGCGTTCCTTTAAAAACGCCTGTACGGATTTTTTTCAAACTCGCCATGTTAACTTCCTATTAAATATCTTTTTGTATGTAATTATTGTTTTTAGGTCAATAATTGAGTATGTTAAGTTTTGGTAAAAGTTGGTATCTCAAAAACGGCTCTAACGTATTCTTGAAAATTTTTTCTTTAATCCAATTTAGATAACCTTTCTCAAGTATTACGTGCTTATTACAGGAATATTAACGATCATCCTGATTAGGTAGTTCAGTTTTAGATCTCGGAAATTCGTGTTTAAAAAAATAACTATCTATTTTTTTCCCCTTATTTTTTAACTCGCTATGCAAACTCTGTTGTATGTGTCTTTATACGTGTATCAAGTTTCTCTTACTCGAAAATCTCAAAAAATGCAAGTAATATCTCCAAAAAATTGTATATATTACGTGTAATAGTGGGTAATGGAAGTCGTGTGGTTGTTTCACACCAGATTCTGTAATAGTATATATTGTACGAATATTGTTTCATATTATTGATTTCTCCTTTAATATACATTATTAAAATAATAATCAATTATGGAAAAAATTAAATATATTTGCGAAATGAAAAAATAAATAATAATTAAAGCTATTATGACGTCAATTTTATCAAAAACATTTTCATGTCAAAGGTTTATTTTTCAATATTTTTTATTCATGAGTAAAGAAATGTTTCTTTTTATGAAATAAACTAGCAGGCTACGCCCGCTTCGCTGGTCACTATTTTTAAAGGAATCATTATAATTAATGAATTTTTTATCATGTGAAAAAAAAAAGAAAAAAAAACTCTGATCGGGAAAAATGTCGCACCGGGTCCCCACTGCCTTCGGCAGCGTAGACCCGTGCGCGATGCGCACTTATATGAGCGCCCTAATAATTTTACAAATTCGAATATATCCGCAATCGATTTGTAAGTATCGAAAACCTCTATATACCAATTTTGAACGATCTAACTGTATTTTTATTTTTTTGTCCCCCCTCTCCCCTCCCCCTTCTCGCCCCTCCTAATAACTTCACACTTTCGAAAATATCCCCATTCGACATGCAGGCCTCTTCAACCTATCTGTACCAATTTTGAATGGCCTAGCTGTATTTCTATTTGTTTTTGCCCCATAGACCCCCTTACCGCCCCACCCCCCTACCCGCCCCTCCTAATAATTTTACAAATTCAAAATCATCCGCAATCGATTTGTAAGTATCGGAAACCTCTATGTACCAATTTTCAACGATCTGACACTGTTTTTATTTTTTTGCCCCCCCCTCCCCTCCCCCCTACTCGCCCCTCCTAATATCTTCACACAATCGAAAATATCCCCATTCGACTTGCAGGCCTCTTAAACCTATCTGTACCAATTTTGAACGGCCTAACTGTATTTCTATTTGTGTTTGCCCCATAGCTCCCCCTTACCGCCCCACCCCCTACCCGCCCCTCCTAATAATTTTACAAATTCAAAATCATCCGCAATCGATTTGTAAGTATCGGAAACCTCTATGTACCAATTTTGAACGATCTGACTTTTTTTTATTTTTTTGCCCCCCCCTCCCCTCCCCCCTTCTCGCCCCTCCTAATAACTTTACACAATCGAAAATATCTCCATTTGACTTGCAGGCCTCTTAAACCTATCTGTACCAATTTTGAACGGCCTAACTGTATTTCTATTTGTTTTTGCCCCATAGCCCCCCTTACTGCCCCACCCCCTTACCCGCCCCTCCTAATAATTTTACAAATTCAAAAATATCCGCAATCGATTTGTAAGTATCGAAAACCTCTATGTACCAATTTTGAACGATCTGACACTATTTTTATTTTTTTGCCCCTTCCTCCCCTCCCCCTCTACTCGCCCCTCCTAATAACTTTACACAATCGAAAATATCCCCATTCGACTTGCAGGCCTCTTAAACCTATCTGTACCAATTTTGTACGGCCTAACTGTATTTCTATTTGTTTTTGCCCCATAGCCCCCCCTTACGCATGTGAAATCACGTTTTGCCCCCCCCCCGCCCCCCTTGGGGACCGAATTTCAAAAATTCCAGAAACTGATTTTTAGACATTTGTATTAGCTATATTTAAAAGCAAAAATTTTACGGATATCTGTTTTTTTGTTTGAGATATGGAGGATTTTGTGAAATTACGTTTTGCCCCCCCTCCCCCCTTGGGGGGCGAATTTTGTAAAATCGCTTGCGGCGTTGTCTTTCTCGGGTCGTAAACATTAACCGTGCCATATTTGGTCCCGCTCGGTGAAACGGCCTAGGATTCTATAGCGAACACACACACACACACACAGACAGACTCTGCTCTTTTATATATATAGATAAATAAATAAATAAATAGCATTAAGTAAAAATTGCCAACATTTAACAACTAATTAAAAAAAATAATTGTAAAATTATATTTTGACTTTCCAGTTAATAATATTGCCTGACTATAATATATAAACTGATATATTTCTTGATTTTTTACATATCAATCCATCTTTAACTAAAATTTGTTCATCAGTGCGAAGCCGGACGGGTCAGCTAGTGATATATAAAATATAAAAGGAAACTTGAAATTGAAAGAAACAACAACAAAATCTAATGAAATGCTAAAAAATGCATAAAAATTTCATATTAAGTATTTATTAAAGAAAGCCATAATATTGAATGCCATATTTTTCAGAGTTAAAAATTAAAACTTTTTTTTCAGTAAGTAATAGTAATTTAAATCAATTTTTAAATAAATTAGTTTTAAAAAGTTGTGTTTTAATAGTTTTATTTCGGGAGGAAATAATTACTGCGTTGTAAATTTTAATATTCATAATTCAAAATAAAGTTTCAGGAGATAGAGCGTTTAGATTAAGATTACATTTCAATAAAAAATGCAGAGCAGACCCTTATCAAACTTATATTGACAGAATTAAAAAACAGAAGAAATAAAATCAAAATTAAAACAATTATAACTTACTTGTTACTTTAAGTTTTGTGTTGGTCATAATAAGAAACCTATAATAACCATGTCTTCGATGCTCCTAGTTTTGCGTTTACCAATTATCATAGCGGAAGCGGAGCGGAAAGGATGAAAGTTTTGGTTTGTGTTTGAAGGTCATTCGCGTATCTGTATCACATGACTGTTCGACGTCATAGTGAATGTAAAAAAACTAAGGCTCGAAACAAACATTTGAACTTTAACGACACAGAAGCCGCTAATCTGCAGATTACCTAGTTAAAATGCGGAAAACTCTTGATTCCACACTTTAACGGGTCATTTTAGTTAATCTGCAGATTAGCTAGGTAATCTGCACATTAACGGATTTCGAGCTTTAACGGTAACATATATAATTTATAGACAATACACAGAGTTACCTAAAATTCAGCAAATACATTTATCTTTAGTGAACGTAAGTAACGGAAGTGCTTTACTAAATTTTGCCAACTCCAGGAAAACAGTCGAGGGATGATAATTACTTTCTCATACCTATTGTAAATAAAGTACTAGTTTAGAATCTAAATTTCAACGCTGATTTTTCTGCAATTACGCGTTTTGAGGTCCCTTGAATACGAAAATCATGTTTTGAATGGTTGGTCTATGTACACTTCTATTATCAGCATAACTCAAAAACAAATAATTTCAGGAAATTCAAATAGAGTATTTTAAAGCTTGCATAAGGTTACCATGTGAAATTTTTGACCAAGATTGGTAAGTTTCAAGGAGTGATATGTGGGAAAATTGTCTTAATGATTTGTAATATACATTTAAATTTTATAAGCGCCTTAAATTTTTATTAATGTATGTACTATTGTAAATAGGGGGATTAAGAATGGAGGTAACCCCCTTCCTCTCACACAGAAATACATATCTGATAAAGCTCTTTAAAACAGTTTTTAAAGTATGATTTTATACACTGTACTTACTTGTTATCTTACCCTTAATCTAAAATCTGCCTTTTTAGTATTGAAAGTTGTGTGAGTGACACACCAGCTTGTTTTTATTTTAAATCTCTAATTTTCTGCCGAGTTTAGCGATTTTAGAGCTGTGATCTCATAATCACTATTTATAGTAAATTTTTAAGTTTTCTCAAAAATTGTTTAAAATTCGCTTTAAAAAAATGTTCTTAAACTTTAATAATAATAATAATAAACTAGTTGGCATAGGTGGACTCCGCTCAGTTAAGAGAAATGAATTTGAAAAAACGCTTGACACGGTGACAGAGTGAAATCCCCGCCTAATAGCCTATCCACCGTTCACTTCGATATATTTATCTTATTCTAATCTATTAATTTATTTCATTAGGTTAAATTTCGTAGTTTAGTTTTCATGTTACTATTTCCAATGCAACAATCCTAAAAATGCATATTTATATGGAAATTTTTCAATTTTGTTATGTTGATAAAATCTTAAATAACAAATAGCTTACGAAATTTTCCTATTAGAATATTTGTAATCAGTCATGTTCATACAAGTATCATAAATGCTATTTTGAAGTTGTCTGATATATTTATGATCCGGAAAATGGCCATTTATGCTCAATTTTGTATTCTTCTGCAATTTTAAAAGGATCTTAAATTCCCAATAACTTACGAATTTCTTAAATTAGAAAATTCATACTCTTATGGTATTCATGTCAGTATCCTAAATAATATTTCAAAAGTGGTCTGACACCTTTACGATGAACATATCCCTCAAGATTGACGCTTATGTGAAATTTTGCCCTATTCTGCCATGTTAAGAAATTCGTAAATTTCTAATAATTTACGAAACTTTTATATTGGAAAATTCATAGTCAGTGATATTCGTGCCAGTATCCTAAATAACATTTCAGAAGTAGTCTGACATCTTTACGATGAAAATATCTCTCAAAATTGAAGTTTATGTGAAATTTTGCCCTATACTGCCATGTTAAGAAATTCGTAAATTTCCAATAACTTGCGAATTTTTTTAATTCGAATGTTGTAAATGAATAGGGTTCTTGCCAGTATCGAAAGTGATATTTTAAAACTGGTCTGACCTCTCTGCGATCATTTGTTCGTGAGGTATCGTGTAAACAGACTAACAAACTAACGGACTGACACACTAACAGACACCCTGCAGACAGACACCATACAAATTTTGTCATTTTCGGATTCCTAACACCCGAAAACGTGTAAAAAAGTAAAAAAACCGAGGTCGAAAATTTTCACGATTATCTAAGTTCTCCATACCTATAGTATGATGGGGAACTAAAACACGCAGATCAAACTAGGATTACGCTACTGTATTAAATTTAGGCTACGAAACATTGAAGAGCGAAGATCCTCTTTTAAACTTATGACAGATCTCTTGCGTTTTACGAATCCAAAAGAGAGTTATTTTATCCTTTCAAAACAGCATAGTGAAATTCAGGACCAAATGTCGGTTCTGGATTTAACTATTGGATTGCTCGATTTCCCCTTTTGGTCCCGAATTTACCTACATTCCACATCACATTATTAGGTAATAAAATGTCAGGCATAAAATGTTTTAAAACATTATTCGACAATTCATACATAGCATTTTTAGTCTATTTAAATTAGGTTGGTTGGTTGTGTTTTACGTCACACAAATGCTGCGCAGATGGGCAATTGGCAACGGTCTGGGACACACCCCTAGAGGTGGTCCGGAATCATACCATCACAACTTTGATCCTCCACGATAGGGATAGCTCTCCCGCTTCGGTGACCCCCAGAGGTATAATTTTTTATGGGAACATGGAGGACATTGCGGCCACGACAGATTTTACTTGCACCAGCCACCATTAGTGTACACGACGGTCTTTGGCCGGCTCGAGTACCGAACCCGCAATCTTCCAATTACGAGGCCGGCGCTCTACGGACTGGGCTACCGCGGCCCTCTATTCAAATTAGAAAGAACTTTTTAATTAAAAAGTAATAATAATAATAATTAAAAAAAAAAAAAAAAAAAAAAAAAAAATAGAATCTTATTTTAAGTTGCCATCTATACAGTTTTTTTATTTTTAAGTTTTTCAATGCTAAACTTCTTAATGATCAAGATCCAGTGACATAAAACACTATTGCTTGCTATACTTCACTTCGCTACTAGAATACAGAATTTGAATGACTTAAATTAAGTTGTATGGTACAGATTGAAAAAGAGAAATAGAAATGATACACATTGTATGAGCGCCAATTCAGCTATAAATAAAGTGTATAATATAAATATATTGTTAATGCCTAAATTTGTCAAAATCCAAATATATGAAATTCATAGATTTTAATTAATTTGAAAATACATAATTCATTAAGTTTTATTCATTGAAATTACGAGGTTTTATTTTAATCATAAATTCAAAATACATGCGGAATTGCAGCAATTTTAATTTTAAATGAAATATATACTCTCTTTCTCTCTATATATATTTGCTGAAGTGAACCCGAACACTTTTTATAAATTTCGTGAAAATCCAGATATAGTCATGAAAGCTGCAAAATAGGTGAATTAGTCGATAAGTCATAAATAATTTAATTATATATTTATTCATAACTACGAATGTTACAACACAGTTATTTTTATTTTTATAAATTCTCAGACAAATTATTTCAAGTAAAAATAAATAAATATTCATGAATATTTAGTTCTACTTCGGTCGCCATATTAATGCAAAACATCATAAAAGTCATCGACCAAAAGTATTATTTTTATTTCTTGTTTATGTCATATCGCTGGACACACGTGACTGGATTCGGCTTGGCACAATGAGCCGTTGAACTATTGTCTGTGAGGCGATGAAGGTGGGCCACGCTTCAGGTAACCTTTATCTGTGTTTTGCCTAAAGATGATTCACGAAAAATTCTCATCGTTTATGGGTTCAACAGATTCAATTACTAGTCTTAAGGGAACAGTTTTCGACTGCATGGAGAAACAAATTGTAATAAGAATTTCTCATTTTTTAAATAATGAATATTCGAAAGCTGACTTTCTTTCAGATATAGAGGGCTCGAAAAACTTGTGTAAGTTCGTCTAAAAATCTGAGCTTATGCACTATATCTGATTGATTATCACAATTATCACAATATAATGCAAAAATATTGTTTATTTTGGAAATTAGACACAAAAAATGTACAATTATTAATTTACGGTAAAATAATAGTTGTTTAATTCGGGAAATGTAAGCAAAAATAAAATAAATAAATAAAATAAAATAAAAATAGCAATTATTGATTAATCGAACATTTTTTTTTTTTTTTAAGTAGGAATTATGGTGAAATAAATACATATCTTACAAGGAAACATTCAAAAGGTGTCATCTCCAAAAAGTATAGAAAAAAATATATGTAATTCTACTCTTCCTAAAACACCAGAAAATGAAAAAATTATCGGCTGAAATTAATTACAGCGACCAAAAAAAATTATCAAAATTAAGCATATTTGGCGATTTAGCGCTGTCAGGCGATGCATTTTCTAGCACCGAGATTGCCGTGTACGAACAGAAGAGTGTTTTGCTTTTCCGCCAAGTACTCAAAATCAATCGCCTAGCAGTGTAAAATCGCCAAATATGCTTCATTTTGATAATTTTTTGTGGTCGCTGTAATTAATTTCAGCCGATAATTTTTTCATTTTTTGGTGATTTATGAAGAGTAGAATCACATATATTTTTTTCAATATTTTTTGAAGATGACACTTTTTGAATGTTTCCTTGTTAGACACACACACTAGAAATGATATTGAATTTTTCCAAATACTGCTAAAGTATTCATGTATTTTGGAAATCGGCAGCAAAAGATATTTCTAATTCCGGAATTTTAGCTGTGAATAAAGATATAGTGGGCGGCACACACATACACACACAAAAAGCCCCACTGTAGAAAAATTGACTTATACCCTTTTTATTTGCGATAACTTCAAAACTGACTGAAATTGATAAAACTGTGATGTTTGCATAAACTACGAAATTGCCCTCAATAGGTTAATAGATTAGAATCAGATAAATATATCGAGCTGAACTGTGGGTAGCCTATTGGGCGGGGATTTCATTCTGTTACTGTGTCTAGCGCACTGAGGAAAAAAAAAAAAAAACACCGCCTTCATCTAGAATGAATAAGTGGTCATTTTCTAAATTCCTTAACTAGAAATATAGATTTCCGAGCTATGCGCATAAGGCACGCCAATAAATTGAGTAGACGAAATGATCGAGAACTTCTAGTGTACACATTTCTAGATGATGAAACAATATTCTGAATATTCCAAATCTTTTGTATTGCAAGAAATTCTCGCTTGATTTACTAGAATTGGGCAATAAATCAAGATTATGGTTGCTGAAACCCGCCTCTTGTATTCGCATTTATTTGCAGAAATTTTTAAATAACTTTGATCTCGAGAATCTAAGCAAACGCTCTAGAATTCTAATAGGGGTTTCTAGAACTCATTTTCAAAGAGGACTAGAAATTATGAGAATGACATGGAATTTTTTTTTTTTTTTTTTTTTTCTATAGCCACAATTTAGATTCTAGATGTCAGTTACAGAATTTTTTTCTCAGTGCGTTTAGTCAAATTCATTTCTCTTAATATGAATATAATATGTCTTGCACGAAAAATTTATGAGAACACACATATGAGGGGGAACTGAGCAGAGTCCACCTATGCGAGCTAGTTATTTATTTATTTATTTATTATTATTATTATTTTTAGAGAGAGAGATATCATGAATTTTTTGTAGAGAAATCATGCGCATTTTAAGAATTTTTATAATACAACTATGTTAATTCCACTGTGCTGAATGCAGCATAAACGCGTTAAAATTCGCTTAGATTTGTCCATAGGCTCTAATCTCACGAAATTCTTTTGCGTGTCTCTGTAAAAGAACCTTAAACATCGTATACCACAGTAAAAACTTATCAACTTATTCTATCATTTTCATGAATAATTATAAATTTAACAAAATTTGGATAATTACATGACATTGTAGGAACACATTTGTAAGATTCTGTACATTAATTAGGAAGCCTAAGCACACATATTTTCAATAGAAAACATGAGTTTAAGCATCTCAATAATGTACGCTAACTTCATTTTGTCGGATGCAGAATAACGACGTTAAAATTCGTTTAAGCGAAATTCACCCCATAGGCCGTAATGATAAGAAAAACTTTGGTGTGTCCCTATATACGAATCATAAATAATCTAGGTATAAAAAATTAAACAGCTATTCTTGTACAGAGCCTGCAACTCACGTACCAATTTGCAAGTCAGTCGGGGCATTTTTGTGGCCGCTATTGTGGTTTATACAATTACTGTCTATAGGCCGTAATGATAAGACAAACTTTGGTGTGTCCCTGTGCACGAACTGCAAATAGAATACATACTTAAAACGTCAAAACTACACAGCTAATTCTATGTGGCTCATGAATATGTGTACCGAGCGTTCATGGTTAAAAGAATGGCGTTCATGGAAAGAAAAGTGTTCATGGTTAAAAGAATGAATTTTGCAGCCGCTATCGCGCGGCTGACACCAGAACACAAAATCTTTTTGAATCGCCACAGGGAGGCTTTCGCTGACGTTTCGACAACTAGTGCATCTGCAGATCAGAAGCCTCAACGTCCTATTTACATCACGCATTAATCAACAGACCATTTTTATTTATTCCTTATTATATAATATATATATAGACATAATATATATATAGACACATAATATATATATTCCTTATTATATAATATATATAATATATATATTTGACTTTGGCTTCCTACACATAAACAGAAACGTTTTTGAAGGGGACTGCCGCCTTCCTCAAGCCCCGCTATATCTCTCTATCTATAACTATCTGTTTATATATATGTGTGTGTATATATATATATAATATATATATATATATATATATTATATATATATACAGATGTGTTCCTAATAACTAATACGTATTCCTAATAACTGATAGTCTTGTATTAATTCCCTGTAATTCATAAATACTTGTACCAAATTTCATGCAAAATGATTGCATAATACATCAAAAATATTTTGTGTAACCTTATAAATTAATTACTAATTCTATTCCCACATAAAAATATGCTTTTAAAATTCTAATAAAATTTCATTATATTTAATGGGGTGCAACCGTATTAAAATACACAGCTATTTTAATACGGAAGAAATACCTACTATAGACCGAAATACCTACGGTCTATAGTATAGGTATACCTACTATAGAGCGTAGGTAACAAACAAGAAATACCTACTATAAGACATACCTACTATAGTAGGTATGTTTTATAGTAGGAAGACAAGAGAAGTCTTCCTACTATAAGAAATACCTACTATAGACTGTAATAGTACGGAATTCTTTAATGTATCTCGGAAAAGGAGCCACAGTAATTATTTACACTAAAAAAGAACTGACCTATTTAATTAATTATAACTTATTAATATTTCAACCTAATTTGACATCATTCGGATGATTAGAGAATGTCATTCGAATTCTTCTGTGTGGTCCCGTAAATAAATCATTTAGTCAATACATATCCCTTTTTATAGAGTAAACATGCTTTTATACATATTTATAATGTATGTTAATTCCATTATGTTGAATGCAGCATAAATGCGTTAAAAAGCGCTTAAAAAATTTGTCTCTAGGCAATAATGTCATGAAACCTTTTGTGTGTCTCTGTAAACGAACCATAAACATAGTATACATCAGTAAAAACCGTTCAACTTATTCTACATTTTTCATAAATAATTGTTCGAAATTTGACATAATTTGGATGATTACGTGATATTATCGGAACACTTTTGTAAAGTCCTGTGTATTAATTAGGAAGCTTAAGAGCACATATTTTCTGACCAAAAAAAAAAAAAAAACATCAGTTTAAGTATCTCAGTAATGTACGTTAATGTCCTTTTGTTGAATGCAGAGTAACGATGCTAAAATTCCGTTTAAACGAAAGTCACCCCATAGTCCGTAACGATAAGAAAAACTTTGGCGCGTCCCTGTACACAGTCCATAAACAATATAGATATAAAACTTTATATAGCGACTTCTATACAGACCGTGAACATGTGTACAAATTTGCAAGTCAGTCAGAGGATTTTTGTATTGCGGTACATAGAAATTTTATCCATCGGCCGTACTGATAAGAAAAACTTTAGTATGTCCCTGTACACGAACTACAAATTACACACCCAAAACTATACAGCTAATTCTACGTGGCTCATGAACGTGTGTACCAAATTGTAAGTCAATAGCGTGGTTTTTGCAGCCGTTATCGCGGTAATACATACAAATTTTGTCCATAGGCCGTAATGATAAGAAAAACTTTGTTGTGTCCCTGTACACGAATTACAAATGGAATACACACCATAAACTATACAGCTAATTCCAGGTATGGCTCGTGATCATGTGTACCAAATTGCAAGTTAATAGGATGATTTTTGAGGCCGCTATCGCGCAACAGACAAACAGACAGACACACAGACGGAACGCAAAATCTCTTTGAGTCTCAACAGGGAGGCCACCACTGATATTTCGGCAATAACTACTTAAAATAAGGTGAGAACATAGAAGAACTTCATAAGTTACACACAAAGTATGAATAAAAACGAGAACTTTTGTTTTACTGTAGAAAAGAAAAGTACTACTTTAATTAAAAGAATAATTTATGTTAATGCCAAATACCTCTAAGAAAACATTTATTTACACCTGAATTCGTGATAAAAAAGTAGTGTACCAATTTTCGTAGCCTAACTAAGCATTCCCCCCCCCCCCCCTAATTTTTATTATTTTTCACGCGAAATAAAAAATATTTTATTTCTGAAATAAATAAATAAATAAACGTGTATTTTATATGTTTATTTTGACATCAAATATTTCTTACTTTTTAATTGTTTTAAAGTTAAAATGCAGTTTTTGTTTAATATTCTTTTATCCAATTATCAGACTGAATTTTAAAAAAATCTGGAGTGACTCCACTCGACTTTCCGAACATTGAGTAATTAACAGTTTTGTAGATAAAGTAAAGAAAGAGGAGTTAAACAAACAAAAGAGAGAAAACCATAATAGAGTGTTTGAGTATTTTTCTCCATCTATTACATGATGTTTTATTTAACGCTACTGAACTTTGAGCCCATAGATCATAATGATAAAGAATTTTTCGTTGTGTCCCTGTAAAAACCTATAAATGCTAGATTCACCAAAATGCTTATAGTTAGTGCAACAGTGATTTATAATATTTATATAAATTTTCAGCTCAATTGAATATGGCGTTTAGATGCTATCGCACTTTTAAAAATTTGGTCCCATAGGGCATAATGATGAAGAATTTTTCTTTGTGTCCCTGTAAAAAAACTGTAAGCGCTATATTCACCAAAATCTATACAGTTGGTGCAACTGTGACCTATAACATGTGTACAAATTTTTTGCTCAGATTAATAAGGCGTTTAGACGTTATCACACTTTTAAAAATTTAGCCCCATAGGCCATAATGATAAAGAATTTTTCTTTGTGTCCCTGTAAAAAAAAAATATAAGTGCTAGATTCTCCAAAATCTATAAAGTTTGAGTATCTGTGACCTATCACATGTGTATAAATTTTTTGCTCAATTGAATAAGGCGTTTAGATGCTATCGTACTTTTAAGATTTTGGTCCCATAGGCCATAATAATAAAGAATTTTTCTTTGTGTCCCTGTAAAAAAACTATAAGTACTAGATTCACCAAAATCTATAGGGTTCGTACTATGGTGACTTACAATATACGTACCAACTTTCAGCTTATTCGAACAAAGCGTTTAGACGCTAGCGTGTTCACTCACAGACATACACACATACATACATACACACACATACACACATACACACACACATACATACATCATCGCAAAAATAGTGAAAACGGACTCAGGGGACTTCGAAACGTATAGAAACATCAAAATCTCAAATTCGGATTTTTGACATGATTACAATACTTTCCTCACTATAGTGTTCGGAAAGTAATATGCCATTCGAGCTAGATTTTTTCCTGTTTAATTAGTGTGCCATTTTTTATAGCTATCGTTTGAATGGTGTAGCTTTGTATAGCGAACTAAAATTCCGGACAAACAAACAATCAACTTTACATATATAGATTAATATGAATATATTTTTATGATCTGGGTTGTATTATTGAAATTATACCACAAAATAAATTTGTATGTAAGTTGAAAAAAAAAAGAAAGAAAGAAAGGTTTTCTTTGTTTACTTAATTGATATCTAGAGCATTATATCTAAGAAATATTTAAGTCAAATTTAAGATAAATTTTTATATTTCCATTATTGTAATTCACTTTAGGTGTCGTATTCCCTATTCTTTTTCTCAGGACACTGTTACAGCACTAACGTGGATGCATTAAGGAACATTAATATTAATTCAGGATATATTCACCGTATTAAAAGCATTTATAAAGAAGCATCAGCCAGTTTAAATATCCACAAAGCGAGTAATGGATTCAATACCACAAAGTGTGTAAGACAAGGCGATACATGCAGTACTTCAAAGAATTTTTAAGAAATTAAATCGAGAAGAGAAAGGTATGAAAATTGACGCGGAATTTATAAATCATTTGAGATTTGCGGATGACATTGAACTGTTTGCTTCCTCATTTGAGGATTTGCAAGAAAAGCTCCAAGAATTAAACAAAAGAAAAGCAAGCTCGTTAGACTGAAAATGAACTTCAGTAAGACAAAAATTATGTCAAATTCTTTTGTTTCTCTATTGAAGCTCACTGTTGATATGGATGAATTAGAAATGGTATGCAATTATACTAACCTGGGACAAGTCATTACGACCAACGGAAACATAATGGAAAAAATTAACAGCAGAGTTAAACTTGGATGGAGAAGCTTCGAAAGAAACTGTGTTATATTCAAAAGTAAACTCAACTTTTTTTTTTTTTTTTTTCGAAAAGTTTTTGATTAGTGTATTTTGCTTCCATTAACTTATGCTTTGAGAAACTTGGACATTAACGTGTTATTCTATAAAAAGTTATTAAAAAAAAAAAAAAAAAAAAAAAGATAAACGTGAAGAGATGCATCTTATTATTCAACCGAAGAGACTGTAAATAAAACGCATGGATTAGAGAGCAAACCAAAGTAACTGATGTCATTTGTAAAATAAAGAAGTTAAAATGGAGCTGGGCAGGGCAGGGCACTTGCCAGAAGAAACAATGATACATGGACAACCGAAGTCCTATTTTGGATATCAAGAGATTAGAAAAGACTGAAGATGAGGCAACAGAGTCGTTGGAGAGATGAGATTGTCAAGTTTGAGATTGTCAAGGTGAGATTGTCAGGAGTAGAACTGAGAAGAATTGCAGAAAACAGAGCAGATTATAATCACCTACTCCTTCATCAAGCAGTGGATTTATAAACGCAGAAATTGATAATGATGATTTTAATATAGACGTGTTTATCGCATTTTTATAGTAACATGTCGTGGTGAAATTGAATAGAGATTATTATACAATAGAAGGGCTTTCTAACGCAAATCTAAAAGTACAAGATTGTGCGTTATATAGAATTTTACATTATATAGATTACGTTTCACACATCATTAAATTTACCTGTAAACATGGCTAAATATGTCTGAAACATTTCAAAACAGAGTAGGAGCAGAAGTTGGATGGATCATAAATTTCATTGTCATTTACTTTATAAACATACTCCGTATATGACTGTACATGGTACAACTATAGTATTTCCCCTCAGCTGAATTTGGAGATTTTTCTTTGGCGCCGATTTCAAGGATAACGATGTCATTCTGGATTGTTTGCGATATAATATGACAGCCTACATGCTATTTATTTTGGATTTATGATTTTATGATTTATAATTTAGCTTACGATATCATTTATGCTATACGATTTATGATTTTTAGATTTATGATTTAGCCATAGTCGCCAAAGAAAAATCGCCAAATCTAGCTGAGGGGAAATACTATAGTTGTTCCCTGTACATACTGTACATTCATTATGTTGCTCATAAAAAAAAAAAAAGTGTAACGATAGCAATTTTTTCATTAAAAATCTCCGAATTAAAGTGATAGAGAAAAACAAATTTGTCGTTCTCTAATGAGTAACAATTTTTTAGAGTTTAAATGCAAAATTCATTGTTTATGTCTGAAAAGTTGTACATTATACAGAGAATTGCATTATATATATATTGCATTATCTAGGATCTTCCACTGTATAAAAATAGTGCATAGTAGCAAAAAAAGAGGATATTTCTCATCCTTTATATGTCCTGAAAAAGAGCGCAGGGAGAACGACCACTGTCACTCCCTGGAATTACATCATTTTAAGGTATGTGCCTACTTTAAAATCGTCGTTTTGGTGAAAAAAAATTTATTTGTTCATTTTATAGACCACACATTTCGGATTCAAAACATACTTTATTTTTGTTTTTACGATAACTAGAAGCAAAGTTATAGTATAAATAATAAACCGGTAGTGAAGTTTAGGAAGCAACAAAGTTATCCAGAAAAAAAAAAAAAAAAAAAGCTGAAGGAAAGTCAAAATTAGTTAAAAATGAAG
Organism: Salticus scenicus; assembly: GCA_963930645.1. Lineage (NCBI taxonomy): Eukaryota > Metazoa > Arthropoda > Arachnida > Araneae > Salticidae > Salticus > Salticus scenicus. The sequence goes on along the minus strand of OZ005659.1, from coordinate 166,937,720 downwards.
CAAAAGAAAACTTGACATACAAATATGGCGAGTGTTATGAACCCACGTTCTGTATTTTATTATTATACTTAAAATTGTAATATTGGTTAGTGAATCTGGCAACAAGTCAGTTTCTCTAGTTTAAGTTTTGTTCTGGATTAAGTACGTTACGTTTGATTAAGTTCTTTTCCATTTACGTATAAATATTTCATATCATCTGTAAATAAACATAGTTTTAATTAGTACGATTTGCGTATTCTTTGAATGCTGATAAGTAACATTTGGCGTCCGCGATATTTAACTCGAATATGTTTGTTTTCATAACTGAAATAAGTAACTAGTACTTCCTTTGCTTTTGAAATATTCTTTTGTTTACATTTACGTAACTGAAATTTATAATGAATCAAAAGAATAACGATGGTGCAAATACGAACCAAACAAATAATGATGGTGTGAATACAAATGTTTTGGATAATTTGAAAAGAGAAAGAACAAATTTACGACGTCAGTTTACGACTGCTTGTAACCAGTTCGATGAATTAATAGCTGACACGACGATAGAAAGTAAGCAAATTTCTGTGATATTTAATAAGATTTTGGATAAGTCAGAACGTTTATTTAAGATTGATTCTGAATTGAGTGAACTTTTAGAATTAAATGATGATGAATATGATCAGATTGAATCATATAGAGATCGTTTTATAGAAATCAAAACTATATATGAAAAAAATGAACAATCATCTCACGATGAAGTTTCTATTACAAATTCGATTTCTGGTCTTAATTTAAAACTTCCTAAGCTAAATTTAAAAGAATATGATTTGGTTCCTAGAACATGGGTTGCTTTTTGGGGACAATTTTCCCGCATCCATGTTGATGATAGCATACGAGAAGAAGATAAATTTCAATATTTACTTTCTTCATTGAAGTCAAAAACCAAAGCCAGAGATATTGTAGAAAGTTATCCACCGTCCAAGGATAATTATATTAAAGTTATTGAGCATATTAAGTCGAGATTTGGAAGAACGGATCTTCTGATAGAAGTTTATGTACGTGATCTTTTAGCTTTAGTAAGTAATAGATCATCCGTCAAATTATCGGAACTTTATGATAAATTAGGATCATATTTAAGAGGATTGGAAACCCTTGGCGTCACTACTCAAAATTATGCTGCTATGCTTTATCCGGTAGTAGAATCTTGCTTACCTGCTGAAGTTTTGAAAGCCTGGGATAGATATAGGCTTAATAGGGAAACTAATGTTGAGGATTCTTTAACTTTGACTAAAGAAAAATTATTAGAAAATTTAATGTCATTTTTGCAACATGAAGTTGAGGGTGAGGAGCATCGAGTTTTAGCAGAAAGTGCCTTTGGCAATGCCATGAAAAATAAGAAAGAGCATAATTCGCCAATTTCAAGGAACGAGCCAACAGCATCCGCTTTAATAAACTCCTCACCACCTAATAAGAAGCTTAATTGTATTTTCTGTGATTATAATCACTCCAGCCAAAACTGTAACAGAGCTGCGACTTTAAGCAATGAAGAAAGAAAATCAATAGTTATAAAGAAAAAATGTTGCCTAGTTTGCCTAAAACCTAATCATTTGGCGAAAAGCTGTCGAAGTAATGTAAAATGCATTGTATGCAGCAGACGGCATTATCCACTGCTTTGTCCAGATTTGAAAACAAAATCAACTGATATGCCAAGCAATCAAAATAGAATAGAGGGGGAAAGTTCTGCTACACTATTTGCTTCATCGTTACATGAAATTTATTTGAAAACATTAATTGTACGCTTACGTCATAAGAACAAGTGCCTGAATGTTAGAGCCCTGCTTGATGATGGATCTCATAGATCATATATAGAAAAGAGTTTGGTGCAAGAACTTAAGTTAACTCCAGTAGGGACAGAAACCTTATGCCAAGGACTATTTGGTGGCAGTACTACACCGTTGAAAGAACATGGGCGTTTTAATGTGGTTATAGAAAGTACTGATGGAAAATATTCAACCAAACTTTCATTTTTAGATCAATCTAAGATTTGTTCAAATTTGCCCAGAATAAAAGATAAAAATTTAATATCACAACTTTCATCTAAGGGGATTAGGTTATCTGATGTTGGCAATGATATACCTCCAATTAGGTTACTCATCGGCGCAGACATTATTGGTTCACTTCTAACTGGAAGAATTGAAGTGCTGAAAGGAGGATTATCAGTAGTCGAAACTAAACTAGGTTGGACTGTACTAGGACTTGGTCGAAAGCGTGAAGTATTGAATACAGTATCTTTATGTTTACAAAGTGTCGAATTAGAAAAATTATGGGATTTAGAAACATTGGGCATAAATGATCCCATTCAAGAAAAAGCTAGGAAAATTTTAGACGAAGAAACACTTCTTCATTTTACTGAGACTGTTAAGATCAATGAGAAAAATAGATATGAGATTTCACTACCCTGGTTGGCAGGACATCCTCAGTTATTCAATAACTATGATAAAGCAGCATTAAGACTTATGCAAACAACTAAACGCTTGCTTAAAGAAAATTACTTTGAGGAATACAATGACATTTTTCTTCGTTGGGAGAGTGAAGGCATAATAGAAGAAGTGGAACCAGCTCAAACTACTGAAGCTTTATATTATTTACCGCACAGACCAGTGATTAAATTATCAAGTGTTACTACAAAAATTCGTCCAGTGTTTGACGCTTCATCAAAGACTTCTGGTGGTGCATCATTAAATGACTGTCTAAGTACTGGACCAAGTCTAATTCAACAAATTCCTCTACTTCTTAACAAGTTCAGAATAGATGCTTTAGGAGTCACAGCAGATATCAAACAAGCATTTCTGCAAATTAGTGTTCGTCCAGAAGACAGAAATGTGTTAAGATTTCTCTGGTGGAAAGATAAAGATCGATCAGCAATCAAAGAATACCGACATACCCGTGTTGTATTTGGAGTTACTTCAAGTCCATTTTTATTAAATGCTACTATTGATTATCATTTGCAATATCAACAATTCCAAACCATAGAATTACAAACAACAATGGAAATACTTAAGAAAGGATTTTATGTCGACAATTTAATCACAAGTGTCCAAAATGAAGATGAATATATGAAATTGCAGGTTCAATCTAAAGAAGTTATGAAAATCGGTGGTTTTGATTTACGCTGCTGGACATGCACAGGAGATGAGAATCAGGAAGATCATTCAGTTCATGGCTTAAAGTGGAATACAGAGTCTGACGAGCTTAAGTGTAATTTTCCCAAAGCAATAGAAAATTTAGAAGATGTAGGTACTAAAAGAAAATTACTTTCAATAGTTAACAGTGTTTATGACCCAATTGGTTTTACGTTACCTGCCATGCTGTTTCCTAAGTTACTCCTGCAAGAGGCTTGGAAGAGAAAAATAAGTTGGGATGAACCGCTTCCCAATGATCTCCAGTCACAATATAAAAACTGGGTGAAACATTTTCATTGTATACAACAATGTTCTATTCCAAGAAGAGTGTTTTATGGATCTAAAGAAGATGCCACTCTACACTTGTTTTCAGATGCATCAGGTAATGCTTATGCTTGTTGTCCGTATCTTCGTTGTAAAGAGAATTCAGAAGTATTTGTCAATTTAGTTGCTGCTAAGTCAAGAGTCTCACCAATTAATCGGCCAACTATTCCCCGATTAGAGCTGTTGGGGGCTTTACTGGCTGCTCGTTTAGCCAAAACTATAAAATCTGCAATGAATTTTCCTCTTAAAACTTTCTTTTGGACTGATTCTATGGTAGCATTAGCCTGGATTTTGAAAAAGGAATCCTGGAATAATTTTGTTGGAAACAGAGTAAAGGAAATTAGAGAACTAACAGACACGGAAAGTTGGAGATACGTTCCAGGAGATCAGAACCCTGCTGACCTCCCATCTCGATCATGTACTTGTAAGGAACTTGAGAAAAAAAACTGGTGGGAAGAAACCTCGTGGCTGAAGAATTCTACCGAATTATGGCCAAATGAATGCATAACTTTTCCAGAAGAAGCACTAACTGAAAGAAGGAAAGTTGTAATAAGTGCAGCGAACATTCAAGATGCTGAAAAATTTAGCCAAAGACTTTTGTATTTTTCTGAATATCCTAAGCTGCTACGTATGATAGCCTGGATATTAAGATTTTGCCGACTTTCTAAGAATAATGAAATGAATATATCAATGAATTTAAGTACCGAAGAAATTAATGAAGCTGAAGTTGTCCTTACAAAAATAATTCAACGTGAATGGTGTACTGAAAATAGAAAAAGATATGAAGGAACAATAAAGTTTTATGAAGAAAATGGTTTATTGAAAGTGAAGACTCGACTCATACTTGGAGAAGACAATGATGATTTTAAGTACCCGATTGTTTTACCAGATCACTTGATAGTCAGGCGTTACATCGAGTACATACACAAAAGCTTAAATCATGCTGGGGTCCAAACTGTTTTATCTCATATAAGAGAAAGATTTTGGATTCCTCGTGGTCGAAGAGTAATTAGAGAAGTTATTTCTCGGTGCATACCTTGTAAGAGACATTCAGTCAAAGCCATAGTCACAGAACCAGCTCCACTTCCAGCGAATAGAATAAACAGAGTAGCAGTCTTTCAAGTAACCGGTACAGATTTGGCTGGTCCTATTTTTCTTCGAGAAGGTATTAAAGCGTGGATAGTTTTATTTACGTGTGCTGTATTTCGTGCTGTACATTTAGAACTAATTAGTTCCTTATCAACTGAAGCATTTATGCAAGCCTTACGTCGATTCTTTGCGCGCAGAGGTAGAATTTCTATTATGTATACCGACAATGGAACTAATTTTGTTGGAACTTCCAGATGTTTTGAGAATTTAGACTGGGAAGCAATTCAAGCTGAATGTGGAATGAGAAAAATCAAATGGAACTTCATCCCACCAAGCGCACCATGGTACGGAGGATGGTGGGAGCGAATAATTCGCTTAATAAAAGATCTATTAAAAAGAAATCTTGGAAAGGCCTGCTTAAGTTTCGAAGAAATGCAAACAGTTCTATGTGACTGTGAGGACACTATCAATAAACGTCCACTAACATATGTATGTGAAGATCCAAATGAGCCACTGCCATTAACCCCTGCTCATTTCTTACATGATGTACGAAATCCTTTAGAGCTCAATACAATTGATTTGGATATAATTGATGGAAATCATCTAAGGAAAAGATTACGTTATGTTCAAAGGGTAAGAGAGCATTTCAGGAGACGCTTCCAGAGAGAGTATATTTCAGAATTAGTAAGCAATCCTGATGTCAAGAGACTTAAAGATAAAATTCAAATTGGAGATATAGTACTTGTGGGATCAGAAAATCTTAAAAGAATAAGCTGGCCCTTAGGAAAGGTCATAGAATTGTTTGTAGGAAAAGATGGAAAACAGCGAGTAGCTCGATTAAAGGTAGCAAAGGGTGAAATTATACGACCACTTCAGAGATTATATCCCTTGGAAATTTCTTCGAAGGATATTATCATGCCCACAAAAAATGAAGAGTCCTTACCTGAAGTTACTGAACAACCAAAGTGTGCTATTGACAGTGACAAAATGGCAGACGAAATTAAATTTTCTAGAAAGGGTAGACCTATTGTCAAACCCAAAAAACTGGATTTGTAAAGTACTTATTTTTCGTTTCCTATGTCAAAATTTAAGTTTGATATAATTTCAAAACTCACTGTTTCGCCTTTAAAGTAAACTTTGTGGTTATGTTAATAAGTTTTGTCTTTCAAATACATATCTTTCAAGACAAAAGGTGGGAGAATGTTATGAACCCACGTTCTGTATTTTATTATTATACTTAAAATTGTAATATTGGTTAGTGAATCTGGCAACAAGTCAGTTTCTCTAGTTTAAGTTTTGTTCTGGATTAAGTACGTTACGTTTGATTAAGTTCTTTTCCATTTACGTATAAATATTTCATATCATCTGTAAATAAACATAGTTTTAATTAGTACGATATGCGTATTCTTTGAATGCTGATAAGTAACAGCGAGTTTAAAAGTCTAAAGTGGCTACATTATTATTATTCTTTTTTTTCTTTTGTGCTGCATTAAAATCTTTAAATGCGTTTTCTGAGAAACTGTGTTTTTCGTTATTTTTGTTTGTGATTACACACATTTCTCAAAATATATTTAGAATATTTAACTGAAATTTTGCCAAAATGTTTCATTTATCTTTAGCTATGTCAGGGATGGAACACGGGCGCAGAATTCATACCACTATCAATGTAAGAAAATTTTCTACTTCTTAAATCAACGATATTATAAGTACAGAAATTTCTTAAAGAGATTCCGGTATGAATTCTGCGCCCGTGTTCCATCCCTGCTATGTTCAATAGCAAAATTTAACCTCTTTGTATTTCTTTATTGATTCTACCGACAGTTTTTTGGAGAAGTGAGGATTTTTCTGGTTTTAATTTTGAGCTTTTGCACCAAGTATAGAATATTTCAATAAATTTTATAAGTACAGCAAATCTTTTGCCACAGAACGCAGGTAAGTATGTTATTTCTATACTGTGTAAAGATTATTGAAATATATTCATTAGAATCTGTTAAGGAGATGTGGCGTAAATGAAAATTTTCACTGATTTTTTTCTAAATATTGCCTATATTTAAAAAGTTAATGAAAATTTCTGTAAAATTTAATTGGAATTCATAGTTTTGTATCCCATCTTAATTAAATACATGCGTGTTTCATTAAAATTTTATGTATTTTTTAAAAAGTGTTTCGTATGTAGGCACATATCTTAAAACTTATTAAGTTTTCTGGCTTCCAGTGTTTTATTTTAAATACCTCACATTAAATTAACTATTTCTATTACAGGTAGTAAGTGAATAAGAGAGAAAACAATCACTATGAATTTCTATCATAAAATAATAATAATAATAATAGTAATAGTAATAATAAATACTATAGAACTAAAATTGTTGCAGTTTACTTTTTAATAGAATGAACAAACACATTAGTTGAGAAAAACTTTGTTGCTTTTTCAATAAACCTGTTAAAAAAAAGTCTTCATTAGTTTTTAATATCTAGAGAATGCAGAGTTAAAAAAAAAAAAAAATCCAAATAATGGTCTTTATCTCCATTTTATTTATTTATTTATTTTTTTACAAATAGGCATTTTTATACTTTTGACTTAAATTGAAACAGCAACTGTAATTAGTGTTTAAAGGAGAATTTTCTTTTTCTATTTCAAGATCTGTTTAACTCACGGTCCTGCGGGTCCAAGGATCTGGGTATCACAATTCTAGGAGCAACAGAATATCATGCACTATCTCAAAAGGAGAATTTTATCCATGCAAATTTTTATTATGAATTTCTAAGCAGTGTTCACAAACTATACCCGCATTCTTCTTTATATTTTTCCATGCTATTACATTAGATTTGTGATAGATTTGTACACACACACACACATACAGTCGGCTGCAAAATTATTCGAGCAACTAGCAATAATCCCTGTCTAAAAAAAGTACACTTGATACTGCTTTGTTAAATAAATCCTTATAGAGTCATGTTCTCAGTCAGTCTAAGAACATGATTCGACAAGGATTTATTTAACAAAACAGTCTTAAGTGTACTTTTTACTTTCCGAACACTATAGTGAGGAAAGTATTGTAATCATGTCAAAAATACGAATTCGAGATTTTGATGCTTCTATACGTTTTGAGGTCCCCTGAGTCCGTTTTCACTATTCTTACGATGATGTATGTATGTGTGTGTGTATGTGTGTATGTGTGTATGTATGTGTGTATGTCTGTGAGTGAACACGCTAGCGTCTAAACGCTTTGTTCGATTAACCTGAAAGTTGGTATGCATATTGTAAGTCACCATAGTACGAACCCTATAGATTTTGGTGAATCTAGCACTTATAGTTTTTTTACAGGGACACAAAGAAAAATTCTTTATCATTATGGCCTATGGGAGCAAAATCTTAAAAGTGCGATAGCATCTAAACGCCTTATTCAATTGAGCAAAAAATTTATACACATATTATAGGTCACAAATACTCAATCTGTATAGATTTTGGAGAATCTAGCACTTATAGTTTTTTTACAGGGACACAAAGAAAAATTCTTTATCATTATGCCTATGGGGCCAAATTTTTAAAAGTGCGATAGCGTCTAAACGCCTTATTAATCTGAGCAAAAAATTTGTACACATGTTATAGATCACAGTTGAACTAACTGTATAGATTTTGGTGAATCTAGCACTTACAGTTTTTTTACAGGGACACAAAGAAAAATTCTTTATCATTATGGCCTATGGGACTAAATTTTTAAAAGTACGATAGCATCTAAACGCCTTATTGAATTGAGCTGAAAATTTATATGAGTATTATAAATCACTGTTGCACTAACTATAAGCATTTTGGTGAATCTAGCATTTATAGGTTTTTACAGGGACACAACGAAATATTCTTTATCATTATGATCTATGGGCTCAAAGTTCAGTAGCGTTAAATAAAACATCATGTAATAGATGGAGAAAAATACTCAAACACTCTATTATGGTTTTCTCTCTTTTGTTTGTTTAACTCCTCTTTCTTTACTTTATCTACAAAACTGTTAATTACTCAATGTTCGGAAAGTCGAGTGGAGTCACTCCAGATTTTTTAATATAGGAATTATTGGCTAGTGCTCGAAAAATTATGCTGCCGACTGTATATATAAAGTAGATCCTCGATTATCCGAGCCCTGATAACCGAGTTTCGGGTTAATCAAGGTAGTCCCGAAAATGCCACGTCCCGGTGAAGGCGTGTTCTTTGACCAAATGATGTGAAAAACTTTGACAAATTTGACTATTCAGTACTTTTTTTATAACTAATGTATACAAGTATTGTAATGCATTTTTAACTGATTGCATTTAAATATGTAATAGATGTATTATTTTACTTGATTTGTTACATTTTCATTCATTTTAAACTTTATTGTATATTTCCCTCGATTTACAACAGAGTCCGTTTCACCTGAGTTTTCGATTATCCGAACCCTCGGTCCACATTACCTCAGATAAGCAAGGCTCTACTGTATATATATATATATATATAAGTCAAAATTAATGAACCGTTTCTGAGTGCTATCGCGCTTCGCCACTATTTATTTAGTGTAGTATTTTTTTAGCGAAGCGCTATTGCGCTTCTGCTAAACTTCGATATAAGACACCCAATGGTCTCCGCATCATGAGAGGTACCAGTGTGTGCCGTGTATTCCAAGGAGGATATTTCAGCTAATGAGAAATTTCTAGCTTTTTAATTAAGGAAGTTATTAATAAAAATCTTCGGTTTTATAAAGTTACTCTATTTGCCACCTTGAAAAGTTTTTCTCTCATGATGATGTTTTTCTGTCATGATGTCATTTTCTACGGGAAAATTAAAATGTGATCCATGGTGACAAAAGTTGGTTGGTTGGGTTTAACGACGCACTGGTACTGCGCAATGGGTAACTGGCGACGGTGTGGGACTACCATGGTATAAAAAAAAGATATTATGAATGTAAAAATAAATTCAGGATTGTAATTTGTTGTCAGAAAATATCTTTTATTCATTTTTTCCCCCTACTTTTAGAAAATAAATTTTCTTATTGGCAATCTTTCATGTTGTTTAAAAGAAAAAATTAATAAGTTTTTTTTTTTTTTGTAAATAATGAAATAATGTCGTATCTGTATGTTTATCTGCATTTCTTTTTGTTTTTAAAGTGTATTTATCTTTTTTACTTAAATTCTTAAATACTTTTTTTCTTTTCTTTTTTTTTTTTTTTTTTTTTTTTTTTTTTTTTTCAATACGTCGAATATAGTTTGGCATAAAATATATCCAAAGTATTTTAAATTTATGGCCAAGAAGAAAATCATGGTATAACTTTAGTATGTCCCCACAGCTGAATCAATAACGATGTCGTTCTCGACTGTTTGCGATATAATATGGCAGCCTATATGTTGTTTATTTTGGATTTATGATTTTATGATTTATGATTTAGATTATGATTTTATCATTTATCATTTATCATTTATGATTTTTAGATTTATGATTTAGCCAAAATCGGCAACAATAAATCGCCAAATATCGTTGGGGGATATACTAAAGTTGTTCCGAATTAACAATTGAAGCTGTAGTTCATTTTTCCAAATTGGTTAGACTATATTTGAGGGTGCCCCTTGATTCTCGCCAAGTTGTGATCGCGGTAAATATATTTTTACCACTAAGGTTAGCCTATTTATATGTATAGGTTATATGTATATATAGTTATATGTATATAGTGTATTTGTATAGGTCATATGTATATAGTTTTATAGGTTATTAACAAAAATGCGCCAAGGGGGCACCCTCAAATATATTTTTACCGTACATTAGAAATATATAGAGACATTATATACTATCCTAAATTAACTAAAAAATGCAATAGTAAAAAATATAGGCCTTAAAAAAATTGAGGGATAATATTTGATACCTGTCGTCCTTGGCGATAAATAAATAATAAATAAACGCCAAATTATGTAGCGAGCATATTTAATTCCTTTCAAAAATCTTGGTTATTTTATTAATGTATATTAAAAGAGCAAAGAATAATATGAATCAATATTTCGTATAATATATATTGTGAAAATATACATATGGCATGTATATTTTCGTATTACGTTTTGATCGCCAAATACAAAAATCGCCAAAGATGGCAGATATTGGATGACAGCCAAGGATGACAGATATCGCCAAAATGGGTACTATACAACTTTTTTTTCTTTAACAAGGAGTTATACCAAGAAGATTCATCGCCAAACAGTGACAAAAGGTTAAAAGAGGTCATATAATCAAGCAGAAACGGTCGTTTTGCCAAGCCAAGCTCAGAGAAAAGCAAAACAAACTACCACTAACACAAAGCAGAACGGGCCAATAATAAAATCGACAGAAATAACCCAAGATCGTTAAATGCTTATTATACAGAAACCAACTTTCCCATGTTAAATCGGCAAATTTTTTTTCCGTAAAGTTTTAAATATTGGACGAACCAAATATCGCAGTAAAATGAAACAAAAAGTAAAATATTCGTATCAACGAGATCTTTAGTTTGAGATAAAAACGAACTTTCTAAGTTAATAAGTAAAAAAATGGGAGCATTTTCAATTTAGCGTAAAATTAGATGTTTTGACAACTTTTTGAAAAAATTTCTTCTTCAAGAAATTTTTTTTAAAACAAGCTAGAGAATTCATAAATGTGCAGAATTCTTTGAAAACTGGTTTTTCAGATAGACAATTACTTAATTTAGGAACTTTTATAAAATTTAGCTTTTAAAAATCAAAATTTCCTATCTTAATTGCTGAAAAACTGTTAAATATCGCCAAAGAGACATAAATCGCCAAATATGAAATTGCTTCATCTCAGTTTACCCGAAAAATATTAATTTCAAATTGAGCTGCTTTTTTTTTTCTAAGTTATTTTTTTAACCAAAGAATCTTTGTTTTTATTATTTTGTACAATTTTAAATTTTATATCCCTGAAAACAGAAATGAATACATTTTTGAATAACATTTGTTTCAAATCTATAGCTTGAATTGCTGATTTTTTAATATTTTTCATACCTTAGAATAAGAAGGTCAGTACACGATATAGTATCCAATTTTAATATCCATCAATTCAATCTGGCAATGATAATTATGATGCATAAAGATTTCTACTTCCTTCTATATAGTATACTAGCAGGCTTTGCCCGCTTCGCTTGTCATTTTATAGAAATGAATTTCGACTTTCGGTTTTTAATGGATTTATACGTTGTAAGAGCTCCTGAAAACAATTTGACTAGTTTTAGAAAATTTCTATTTGCGTGTGTGTGTTCTATGTGTGTGGTGAAAGTTTTGTTCCAACTAGATATCAGGAGCTACTGCTCAGAATTACATATAAATTTATATGCAATTGAACCTTGATGTATAATAGCGTTTATGAATATTTGGTGTCAATTGCTCAACATGGTGCTGCTTTACAGTGATTGCCACAATTTCAGAGAAGGCTATATCTGAGTAACTAATACATGGAATTGCATAAATTTACAAATAAATTTACATTGTTACAAATTATAGTGCTTATCAACTTTTGTACCAATATCTCAACATGTGGCGCTGCTATACAGCGATTTTCGCAATTTAAGGAAATGTTCTGTTGCATATAATGAAACAAAACTTAATATGTGAAAAGGCCATTATGAGATATTATGCTGATTCAATCTCGATGCCTATCGGCCGATAAGTGGAGCTCATATACTACAATTTTTTTTTAGAACTGAAAGGATGCCATCTGCATGATGAAAATTTACTTCCGTTGGACATTTTGTGCAACAATACCTCTCTGAGTTGATAATATTCAGCATTCATAATGAAAAAAATAATAAATAATTTGTGCTGCGTTAATATGTATAGGAAAATGTAGAAGAAAGTTTTGTGATGGACACGACATACTAGTCTGCGTAGAAAACCCATGGATAATGTCTAGCAACCAGGATTATGGAAAGTTTAATGCAAAGAAAACTTTGTAATACAGTTTAACGCAAAGAACAACACCGCACGAAAGCTGAGTTGAAATCCAGGACATATCTGATGTAAAGTATCAGGTTAATTCCAGTAAATATAAAAACTATTTAAAAAAAATAAATGATATATACAAAAAAAGACACTTAAAATGTACAAAAAAGCCAAGCTCAAAGAAAGAGAATTGATTAAAGTTGTGTCTAAAAAGGGTGTGATATCAAATTCCCAAGCTTACATTCAAATACTTATTTAATATTCCCTTTTAGCTAAATTTTCACATGTGAATCAAGTGCCTTATGATATGTTGATAGAAATCCTCCTTTCCTGTACTAAATACATCATAGCGTGTTTCTGAAAAATATTATTGTTTTTATTTATGTATGTTGGGCTTGGCGGCCATCTTTCAAGTAATGAATAAGCATTCACACAATTTGAAAGAAGTTTTTTAAAATATATCTCATAAAATCAATTTTGCTATTCCATTCAGCAGAGACAGAAATATTTCGATAACATGATTTCTTATAATTATTTAGTATTAAGTGCACTTCCATCCTATAAATGCCGGGAATAAAGAATATAAAAATTTAAATTAACGTAAAAACATGAAGGAGAGGGGGGGGAGCATAGAAGCTTCCAACCCCCGTTATATTTACCCAATTTGAATTTAGCTTCTTGGAATAAATATCTCGTAAAAATAATATGGTTATTCCATTCAACAAGGGTTGAAATATTCAGATTAAAAAAGAAAAAAAAATGCATTAAAAACATCGCAAAAGCCCCGTTAAGCACACAAGTTGAATCAATTTAAGTTTTAACAGTGTTAAGTTTGGCGCACTCCCATCCTCCCATCCTATAATTATTTCCCTTGCGCAGCACTAGTGCGATGTAAAACTCAATTAACCAACCAATCAACCAACTCATCCTATAATTGATGAGATCAAGGAGTAAAAAGACAGGAGAAGAAGGTAACGCTGAAATTTTGTGATGTTGTTTTCTAATGTTTACAGATGGCGCCAGCGTGCAATCCTTCCTTCTCTCCAGCTTCCGCAATGTTATTCAATGGGGAAATGTCTCGTTTTAATTGTTTTTTTAAAAATAATATCAAGCTGAAAAATTTTCGATTGAAAGCAAATTTCATTAAATAGAGTATTCTAACCAACATATTTTTTTAAGAGCCATTTTATACTAATTTTACTTTGAAAGAAAGCTTTTAAAAAATGACGATTCTTATGAACCGAAGCTAGCTAAAACAGACAATTGGGAGGAAGGAGAATGGATGAAATTTTGTAAAGGAAAAAAAATAAACTTACTTTAGGTGCAGAAAACACGAACTCTGACTTTATTTTTCTCCTAGGGCTTTTTTTTTTGTTTTTCTTATCACTATCATAGCCTATTTTACAACTAGGAACGAAGCCTTTATTTGAAACTTCTGAATTATGCAGTTTTAAGAACTTACAAACAAATTAAATTGCTTAAAATAAAAAATTTTAAATGTACTTTAGCAAAATTCTATTGAAAACAACAGTATATCCGCGCCGAAGTAGGGAGGAATGACAAGTGGCGCCCTCAATATTTACCAAAAATTTAGATCACAGTTTCGTAGATTTCTCCCATTGGACCTTCAACTCCTATTAATATTACTCCGTGGATGAGATTTATAGAATTCAAACTAACGTAAAACTTTGAAAGATGGCCGACAAGCCCATCATACATAAATAAAAATAATAATATTTTTCAGAAACACGCTATGATGTATTTAGTACAGCAAAGAAGGATTTCTATCAACATATCATAAGGCACTTGATTCACATGTGAAAATTTAGCTAAAAGGGAATATTAAATAAGTATTTGAATGTAAGCTTGGGAATTTGATATCACACCCTTTTTAGACACAACTTTAATCAATTCTCTTTCTTTGAGCTTGGCTTTTTTGTACATTTTAAGTGTCTTTTTTTGTATATAAAACTGTAACGCTGAATGGTCTAGATGTTACGAATTTCTATTCTGAAATAAATATAGTTTAAAAAAACTAAAAAACACGCTTTTAAAGAACATCAAACTAAAAAGTGAAAAATAATTAATATAAGCTGAAAACAATAATGAACGAAAAATACTAGTATAATTGTGAAAAAAGCGTGTGTTGCTCGATGTACGAAAAATATGGCACAAAGCACCCCACGCTTTTTTCACTATTATACTAGTATTTTTCGTTCATTATTGTTTTCAGCTTATATTAAGAATTATTTTTTACTTTTTAGTTTGATGTTCTTTAAAAGCGTGTTTTTTAGTTTTTTTAAACTATATTTATTTTTCACTTTTTAGTTCGATGTGCTACGAAAGCATGCTTTTTATTATTTATCACATAAATAACTACAGTATGTAAGTTTTTGGTTAAAATTTACACACAATCGAAAATATCCCCATTCGACTTAAAGGCCTCTTAAATCTATCTGTACCAATTTTGAACGGCCTAACTGTATTTCTATTTGTTTTTGCCCCATAGGCCCCCCCCCTTACACCATCACCCCCCCTACCCGCCCCTCCTAATAATTTTACAAATTCAAAAATATCCGCATTCGATTTGTAAGTATCGAAAACCTCTATGTACCAATTTTGAACGATCTGACACTATTTTTATTTTTTTGCCCCCCCCTCCCTCCCCCCCTTCTTGCCCCTCCTAATAACTTTACACAATCGAAAATATCCCCATTCGACTTGCAGACCTTTAAAACCTATCTGTACCAATTTTCAAGGGCCTAACTGTATTTCTATTTGTTTTTGCTCCATAGCCCCCCCCCTTACAGCCCCCCCCTACCCGCCCCTCCTAATAATTTTACAAATTCAAAAATATCCGCAATCGATTTGTAAGTATCGAAAACCTCTATGTACCAATTTTGAACGATCTGACACTATTTTTTATTTTTTTGCCCCCCCCCTCCCCTCCCCCACTTCTTTCCCTTCTTAATAACTTTACACAATCGAAAATATCCCCATTGTCTTGCAGGCCTCTTAAATCTATCTGTACCAATTTTGAACGGCCTAACTGTATTTCTATTTGTTTTTGCTCCATAGCCCCCCCCTTTACCCCCTCACCCCCTACCCGCCCCTCCTAATAGTTTTACAAATTCAAAAATATCCGCAATCGATTTGTAAGTATCGAAAACCTCTATGTACCAATTTTGAACGATCTGACACTATTTTTATTTTTTTGCCCCCCCCCCTCCCTCCGCCCCCTTCTTGCCCCTCCTAATAACTTTACACAATCGAAAATATCCCCATTCGACTTGCAGACGTTTAAAACCTATCTGTACCAATTTTCAACGGCCTAACTCTAATTTCTATTTGTTTTTGCTCCATAGCCCCCCCTTACCGCCCCACCCCCCTACCCGCCCCTGCTAATAATTTTACAAATTCAAAAATATTCGCAATCGATTTGAAAGTATCGGAAACCTCTATGTACCAATTTTGAACGATCTGACACTATTTTTATTTTTTTGCCCCCCCTCTCCCCCCCCCCTTCTTGCCCCTCCTAATAACTTTACACAATCAAAAATATCCCCATTCGACTTGCAGGCCTCTTAAATCTACCTGTACCAATTTTGAACGGCCTAACTGTATTTCTATTTGTTTTGCCCCATAGCCCCCCCCTCACCCCCTCACCCCCTACCCGCCCCTCCTAATAATTTTACAAATTCAAAAATATCCGCAATTGGTTTGTAAGTATCGAAAACCCCTATGTACCAATTTTGAACGATCTGACACTATTTTTATTTTTTGCCCCCCCTTCTCTTGCCCCTCCTAATAACTTTACACAATTGAAAATATCCCCTTTCGACTTGCAGACCTTTAAAACCTATCTGTACCAATTTTCAACGGTCTAACTGTATTTCTATTTTTCTTGTATTTCTATCTCCATAGCCCCCCCCCCTTGCTGCCCCACTTGGGGGCTGAATTTCTAAAATTCCAGAAATTGGTTTTTAGATAGTTGCCTTAGCTATATTTTAGAGTAAAAATTCCACGTATATCTATTTTTTTTGTTTGGGATATATAGGATTATGCGAAATCACGTTTTACGCATGTTAAATCACGTTTTGCCCCCCTCCCACCGCCCCCCTTGGGGACCGAATTTCAAAAATTCCAGAAACCGATTTTTAGACATTTGTATTAGCTATATTTTAAAGCAAAAATTTTACGGATATCTGTTTTTTTGTTTGAGATATGAAGGATTTTGTGCAATCACGTTTTGCTCCAGGAGAAGTTACAAACAAACATACATACATACATACAGGTGAAGCTAATATAAGCGTGTTAAAAATTACTGATTTTTAGCATATTTTATAAAATATAAATAAATAAATAAAAAATAAAAATGTGGTATTAAATATTATGTATTTGAATTTAACATTGAATACGGGGATTTCTATAACATTTTTCTGCTTTTGTCTTGCGTTATGCACTATTAGTATTGTTATTCAATGAAATGCAAAGCAGCGAATAAGCGTACAGAGCCCCACAGGGATTAATAAGTGAAGCGAATCTGGGGGAGGTGAAGGCTCCTTCGGGGGTTGGTGAGCGGAGCGAGTAGGGGCAGAGCTTCCTAGTATATAAAAAAAAGTAACGGTCACTGGCGTCATTTTTTTTTGTCTGCGACAGCATCTTCTCGCAGAGAGCAAAGTGCTCTGCATCATGAGAGGTATCAATGCGTTCCGAGTGCTTCAAGGAAGGCATTTCAGGTAGTTAGAAATCTGTATCATCTTAATTAACGAAGTTATTAACTAAAAACGTCGGTTTTATAAAGGTACTCTACTATTTAACTACATTTTTTGCGACCATGGAAGCCTCTGCGCAAGTGCGGATTCAACGAGTCCACTAGTAAAATAGGGGAGACAAGCTTTTCGTTGAGAGAAAATAAGCGATAAGGGTATACCGAGTGACTGGATTTTTATTAAATTCAAACCTGTTGGTCAACTTGGAAACCCTCCAAGATTTTCGACTCGTCCTCACTCCTAGGCGTAAGAAACGTGGTTACATTATATTTGCCACCGTAGAAAAGGTTCTCTTATGACGTTGTTCTTCTGTCATGACATCATTTTCCGCAGGAAAATAGAGCTGGCGCACGTGACGTCAATACAATAAACATTGACAGCTGATTCCGCACGTGCTTTAGAAAGTAGGCAAAAGGTAGGATAAAGCACCATTGCTTAACGTTACAAGCTTAGCTATGTACAGTCGGGGGGGGGGGGGGGAAACGCTGCACTCGCTGTAATTTCGTTATTAATTAACGCAGAAAAAATTAATAGCCACCATTCAACAGAAAATTAAATGCACTTTCTGAAAATGCTGTCGAATTTTTAATTAGGGGTTACCTACATATTGAAATGAGCACCAACTTTGATTTTTTTCGATACCAACACCCAATTTTGACTTTATATTCGAACTTCTGAGAGTCTGGCAGGGCGGAAAAGTATACTATATGTATACTTTACCTTTAGTATTCATAGAGTTATAATTAAAAATGTATTAGGGGGGCTATTTGTAAATGTAGAAAAATAAATTTAAGATCCTACAAAAATTACACAAAATTTTACTGTTTCACACCGGAAATATTCAGACGAAAAAGAGTTATAAAAGTTAACAAAAATGTAAACACTCTTGCTTGCAGTACTTTAATTTCTCTGAAGTCAGTTTTTTGCGTATGTATATACCTCAGTATTTTTTTAGATTTAGATAATTTTAGGTATATTTAAATACATTACACTTACGATTGCTCAGACAACACTCTTTAAAAAAAGTGCAATATTTTTCAATTAAAATGTGTCTATCATAGATATACTGATCACCAATAAAGCTTAATTTCCTTTCGTACGTGTGACATAATACACGAAATGAAATAATATAGCTATGTATATATACAACAACGCATAAACTAAATCTTTTCTGTTAAATTATTTTAAGGTTTCATGAAGTAAATATTAAACAATTTTAATCGCACTTTCCAGTTTTGGGTCAGTTGAACTCTTTGGAACTATACGATTTGTTGTATAATTTCTATGAAAATATAATTTCTTAATTAACGGCCCTCTCCACTTACCGTTGACGGAAGCCCGAGCCAATGTTATTCTATGGGGAAACTTTCTTTACAAATAACTTATTAACTAATACGTATTTTTAAATTCTGTTTTCACATTCAGCAAATCTTCAACTGTTAAATTGATGGACATTTTTAAAAAATGCATTTTTTAAATTTTTAATATTTTATTTTGAAATTGTAAAATGAAAACAATTCACATATTGAAAATTCGTATTTCGCAGCTTCAAAATAAAATATAATAATAATAATAATAATAATTTTTTTAAAAAGGTTCGTCAATTTAACAGCTGGGAATTTTCAGAATGGGGAAACAGAATTTAAAAATATGTATTAGTTAATAAGTTATTTCGAAAGAAAAATTTCCCATAGAAAAACATTAGCTTCGGCTTCCGGTGGCGGTGAGTGAAGAGGGCCCTTAACGCTTTCGCGACTGCTGACGTCGTTTGAAAATCTGTAACTCTGTCAGTGGGCGTTTCTTTTGAAATTTCTGTGTTACTTATTTCTTAAGTATGTACCCAGTGTTCATATTTTTGCAATAAAGTATACTATGAATAGAAATATATTCATTAGAAAGAATATAATTATAATGTATATCCATTTGTAATATAATTTTGAATGCAGAAAATGTGTTCTGAAATATTTTATTTTGAGAGAATAACGCTCGTAGGCGGACCTTACTCTCAGAAAGACAAAATCCTGTGGACGCAAAGGTGTTTAAATATATTTATAAAAGTTAAAGAATATTTTAAAAAATATATAAAGTTAAAATATATTTATAAAATTTTAAAAACTAAAGTATCCTTAAAATAATAATCCTCCCCCCTACAAAAATAAATAAATAAATAAATAAATAAATAAATAAAGCCATGAATAACCGCCAAGTCCGAAAATAACTGGAAAATTATTTATTGAATATAATTAAATAGTCACATAGTCAATCAAACTATCCTACATTCAGTTATTTAGTTAGAAATGAACGAGCTTTCGGGGATTTACTACAATGGATGACACAGAAGCGAGAAACTTTCTATGTATTTGCTCCGGACGTCCAGACGAACTAAATGGTGTTTCCAAGCTGCACGCACGATTCCAGGTAGCCAAATCTGGTATTCCTGCAAAACTCTTGGAAAGCTGCAGCCAAATAATCGCCAATCCTAATTCTTTGTTTGCGGCTTGAAAGCAATGCAAAATTTTGAATTTTTAATGACGGTTTCCAAAAATGATAACCCAGTATTTGGCGGAATCGTTTTGCCAACAGACCATCTGTCTCCTAGACAGGAAATGAAATAAATAATTAGGTATATGTATCTAACGTAATTTCAAAGAATTCTCGCATCAGAAAATATTCTGCGATACGAAGATCTTTTTATTAAAACTGAAAACAATTTTATATTAGTTTTATTAGTTTTATTTAACGTATTGAATTTTAAATTTTAAATTTTATTTTAAAGATTAATTAATAATAAAGGATTACATTTATACATTTTAAACAAATGAAATTTTAATTATGCATTACATTCATAATTAAAAAAGTGAATTTTTGATTCATCAAAGATGCATTTTCAAACATAATTCTACAATTAATCTACATTAAAATTAATCCTTTTTAATGAATTAAAATGGAAACTTTTTTAATGAACCTCTAACTAATCTATATATATATAAGAGTACTTCCACTCACTCACTCACTGACTCATGAACGCACAGCAAAATCTACTGAAGCCACTGACTCGAAACTGGGTCAGATTATAGAAAATATAGTGTAAGCATCCCCTAAGAAGCAATTTTGCGAAATTCGTCCCCCAAGGGGGGTGTGGGGGCATAACGTGATTTCACAAAAATCTTCATATCTCAAAGAAAAAAAAAAAAAAAAACAGATATCTGTAAAACTTTTGCATTAAAACATAGCTAACACAAATGTCTAAAAATCAATTTCTGGAATTTTGGAAATTCGGTCTACAAAAGGGGGTGCTTGGCAAAATGTGATTTCACATGCGCAAAAAAGTGATTTCTTAAAAAATCTTCATATCTCCAAGAAAAAAATAGATATACGTGAGATTTTTGTTTCAAAATATAGCTAACATAAATACCTAAAAACCAATATCTGGAATTTTAGAAATTCGGCCCCTAAGGGGGGACAGAAGGCAAATCGTGATTTCACAAAAACCTTTATATCTGAAAGAAAAACACAGATATCCGTAAAATTTTTTGCTTTAAAATATAGCTAACACAAATACCTAAAAACCAATTTTTGGAATTTTAGAAATTCAGTCCCCAAAGGGAGGGGAAGGAAGCAAAACGTTATCTATATCTTCTATATAATAATATAGATATTTCTTCTATAATAAAGTTTTAAAAACAATTACTTTAATTTTTAATTGTTGCCAAAAAAATTTACGAGTTGATTTATTTTTCGACATATAATAAAATATATTTTCACGAGAATAGTAAAAGAAATAGTAAATAATACATTTGCTTAGGCTATGACAAAATGAAGTCATTATCAAAATTAAATAATAATAATAAAAATCCAACATATTTCTTCAAATTTTGTTTCATAATCTTTTTTAACATATAACTCAATTTCAGATTTCTTTTTAATAGTGTTTTTATTTATTTATTCCTCAGCTAATTCAGCATTATATTTAGATTTACTTATTCATAATGCAGGGTAATTTTTTAAATTTTGATGCTGAAGTAGATTAGATACGACATTTTTCGCCAAGGAGTCTACTTTCGGGATAGCCACTTTAAGCCAAGTAGCCCATAAAGCATAAAAGCAAATTATAGAATATTGAGGGGAAAAAGGGGGGGGGATAGAAAGAAAGAAAGAAACGTAAACAATAATCTCATAAATTTTGTATTTTCGTTTAAAATGGTGACAAAAATTCAAAAGTCACCAAGGGGAGCTATAATAAGCCTGTACCACGATAAGGTTATTTATTTATTTATTAATATTTCTATATACGAACCACTGTTAACTAATTATGAAATACCTATAGCCACAAAAAGTTAGTTGTCTCACAGCATATTGTAATATTATATTTGACGTGAAATCACTGTCATTTTATGGTAGGTTGACCAGATCAAAGTACCTTTATAATAGAGAAGTGTTAAAAAATGCTACAATTATATAATTATGGATGTATTTTTTCATTCTTAATAAATAAGGACTAAAAATAAAGTGTTACCGATTAATAATTTACTTTCTACAATTTTTTAAAACTTAGAAAAATGCCTTCAAAAATAAAAGACGTCCCCATTTGTCCCCAGAAAATGGGGACGTTTGGTCAGTATATTTTATGGTCGACCGAAAAAATCGAATAAATATAGGAAATAACGTAAAAGTAAATATTATGTACAGTACGCATAGGGTTGTTCATATGTAATTAATATTCAGATATAAAAGGGCTGCTTCAATTTTTTCGATACTGTCTATTTCGAAATCGTTATCTGATAAGAGCAAAACTGGAAGCCCAGTGGTATGGCATTGTATGTCGCATGCAACACACCCGAAGCGAGCTTTTGAGCATTTTCCATGAATTTTAGTTTTTTTTTTTTTTTAATCTATAAAGCGATATAGAAAAGAATTTTTTTTTTAATATAGTGACCAGCCAAGTGGGTAAAATTCGTCCGAAGAAATCCATAGGAGCTGAGGCCACAATTTTTAGTGTGTGGTTTATTTATGTGTATCCAACACCCACTGCAACGGGATTTTGAGAATTTCCTCATTTTCCCCCCTTAAAGAAGGGAGAGCAATAAAGACGTTTCCAAGCATAACTTTGTTTAAAATTATTACAGTATGATTAATTTTTATGTGTGGGTTGGTTATGCGTTTTGAACACGCACTATCAAGTAATTTTACGAAATTTCCCTCTGCCTCCCTCCTTTAAGGGCGGAGTGGGTGCAAAAACACGTTTTTAAGAGTAACTTTGCTCCAAAGTACCTCAGGAAAGCGATTTTTTGATATGTCGGGTGGTTACGCGTACTCAACACAGACACTACAAAGAGGCTTTGTTATGAATTTCCACCCTACCGGTCTTGGGAGGTGGGGACAAAAACATCTATACATGTGTAACTCTGCACTAAATTATCTTAGGAAGGAGATTTTTGATGTGTGGTCGATTATATGTATATCTAACTTATAGTATAAAAAGATTTTGAAAAACTCCCTCCTCCGTCCCTCCTTTATGTGCAGGGGGGTAAAAAACACGTTTTAAAATATAATTCTGTTTCAAATAATCTCAGGATCTCGATTTTTTTTATGTCTGGTTAGGTATGTGTATGCAAGATGCACTAGAAAAGGATTTCGCGAAATTACCCTCCCCCTCTTCTGGGGCTGACGTTGGCACAAACAAGCTTAAATATACTCCAGATTACATTAGAATGATGAATTTTGATGAGTGGGTGTTGATTAAGTGTACGCAATTTGCACTTTGATGGGAGGAAATTTTGCGAAACTTTCAACATTACCCGTTAGGGAGAGGGTGTAAAAATTAGGTAAGGTACTGCCGCAGGCATTGGGGCTCAAGATTCGAAAAGTTTGGGGAGCAGGAAAACCACTACCGAAGGTAGCGGGAACTTTAACTTACATTTTGACTGATTTCTTTCTTTCTTTCTTTCTTTTTTTTTTTTTTTTTTTTTTTTTTAAATTATTAATGATATGAAATATTGATAATTCATTTCGATATAATGACCAGCGAAGCGGGCAAAGCCTGCTAGTTTGAAATAAAATTTAATTTGAAATAAAATTAATTTCTCTTTTAAATTAATTTCCTATGTAAAATAATAATAATATACAAATTTATTATTATTTATTTTTTTATTTTATTTGACTCTATGTGTGAAACTACTTCACAAAGGGGGTCATATACGAGTACTAAAGTTGTAAAACAAAATAGTCTAGATATTATGAATTTCTTTCTATTCTTAAAAAAAAAAAAAAAAAAAAACATAATATTTCAATATTTCCTTTAGAAAGAAAAAAAAAAGTGGTATTAAATATTAAGTACTTTGACACTAAATATGGGAATTTCTATAAAAATTTTCTGCGCTTTTGTTTTGTTTCTTATTCCTATTATTGTGGCAGTACAGTATCTAAACAAGATTTTTATGTGCCATTGAAAAATTCTATCTATTTTTCAATGTGAAAATACTTCTGTCAAACTTATTCTTATCAACATACCAAAAATTAATTAAAAACTACGTATAATTTTTTTTCAATGATACTTTGAAAAACTATTTACTAGATGAGTTTTAACAATTCAAGTAAACATACCTTCCAACATCCTCATTAATAAGAATAAAATTATTAACGCCCCTTGAAAAAATGCCCCTTTTCCACATAACTTTATTTTTACAGTAATTTTCTCCAAATGTGGTTAATATTGAATAAGAAAAGAATAACTCTAAAAAATGGCTGGTGTGAAGAAAAAGGCGGATACTAAAATTTTACGCTTCATATTGAGGTCGTTGGCAAATATGTTAGTAATGTAATGAGAAGGACACAATGTGAATTTCATTAACAATATTCTAGATTGAATGTCGAATATTAATACTTATTTATGAATTATTAACATGAATATTGTTTATTATCTGGAACGTATTATTGAGATTGTATTACAGATTAAAAACTGCAATTAACACTTTCGCGACCAATGACGTAGATTCACGTCATTTGAAAATCTGTAACTCCTCCAGTGGGCGTTTCTTTCGCAATTTGTATGCATTTATTTCTTAAGTATATAGCTAATATTAATATTTTTACAATGAAATATACTATGAATACAAATACTTTGATTAGAAAGAACATAATTATAATGTATATACATTTGTAATATATAAATGTGAATACAAAAAAATTGGTTCTGAAATATTGTAACTTGGGAGATTGACGCCTACAGGCGGATGTTACTTTCAAAAAGACAAAAACATGAGGTCGCGAAAGTGTTAAATTATAAGAAGAAAAAAAAAAGTTATGCTTCAAGTACTTACTTAACTGATACATTCAATATGATATCTAATAAATATTTAGACAAATTTTTGAGAAAATCATGGCACATTGCTATAAATATAGCCAGAAGTATTTCTGCATAAAATTGTGGCAAAGAAGATGCAAATTTCTTGTCTTTGAAAGTGTCCTTAAAAAGGGGCGGAGAGTACCACCCCTACCTTTTCCCCAAGACACGATTAGGGATGGAAGAGAAAATATTGCCCCTTTATTATATCACTATTTTCATACGTATATCTCTTTTGTATTTTTATAGTAATGTTTTGTGATTCAATAGGATGGACATGGGGGGTCATTATCCAAGGATATGAAATTTGACACAGAACTCATACAAGTATACAAAAAAAAAAAAAAAAAAAAAAAAAAATTCTTCTTCCTATAAGTACAGAATATATTTTTAATATATCTTTTTATAAGTACAGAAAAATTTTAAACAAATGCCGGTATGAGTTCTGTGCCAAATATTCCGCCCCTGCATTATATTTCCCTGTGGGATAAGAAAAGCTGGAAATTTCTCCTCCTTGAAAATACCCTGAAAAAAAGGGCGGGGAATACGACCACTCTTATTCAGAAGAATTACATCATTTTAAAACTAATCCCCGTCTTTTTTTTCTTTTTTTTTCAGAATACTTTTACAGATCAGATATTTCTGCATCTTTTGTCACCACTTTTTTCTTAGAGAAATCTTTGTTATATTTTTAAAGTAATATGTCGTGATTAAACAATATAGAAATTAATGCATAAAATTAGTGGTAGCAAAAAAGGCATAATTATCTCATTTCTCAAAGTGTCCTGAAATACAGGCGGAGACTACGACCCCTTGGTTGTCACTTAATGGGCGAGTTACATAAATTTACATACGTCTTTGGTGGAATATTTAGTATGCTGCGTTAGTTTTTCATTATGTGCACATTATTTCTTCTTGTGCAATTAGTTATAATGCTAACTGTCTATTGTTCCTACTGAGCAGTTTTACTTTTAGGTAGTGATTGCAACATGTTCGAAACGGCTTGTTTTCCTAATTTGAACAGAAAACCTTTGGGAGTTACTCAAAAATGTTGCCTTATAAAGCAAATCTATTTTATGCATACTTGCCAACTATCTCATTATGAACCGTACAATTTTTAGTATCCGCCTTTTTTATCACACCAGTAATTTTTTAGAGTAATTTCATTCTTATCTAATCGTAACAACATTTGGAGAGAATTTCTCTAAAAATAAATTGGTCTGAAAAAATGGGCGTTTTTCCGAGGGGCGTTAACAGTTGTACGGTTATTAATGAGATGGTTGGCAAGTATGTTTATGTATTCACGTTCAGGGTGTCGACAGTCGAAATTTTTTCCCTGATTCTTCCACTAATATTTTTCTTTCAGAATTTTTAATAATAAGTTTGCATGGTTAATTAAGTAAAATATTATTAGCGACAAATATACTGGTGAAAAAATCAGAGAAACTATTTCGACTGTCGACACCCTGACGTTGTCATTAAAAATGAATGTACATAGCATACTTGCCAATATCCTAATTATCACTTTCCCGACTGTTGACCCTGACGTAAATTCCCATCATTTGAAAATCTCTAACTCCGCCAGTGGGCGTTTGTTTTGCAATTTTTATGTCATTTATTTCCTAAAAATATACACAATATTCATATTTGTACAGTCACCCAAAAAAAAAACGCCACCCCCCCACCTAATTTTGCCGTAAATTATCGTAGAAACATGCGACTGGTACCAATCAGTTTGTAATAACGTCTAGTTTATAATGTTATAGTTAGATTTTACTTAGGGGGTCGTCTACATATTAAAACTGACATCAACTTCATTTTTTTCAATGGTAACCCCCATTTTTTATAATTTATTTGAATTCTTTGGATCAAATCATCACGGAAAATGGTATAGTTTATATATTTCGCTCAATTTTTCATAGAGTTATAAGCTGTCAAAGTTTGGGGGTGCTAATGTTAAATGAATGTGACAAACATTAAATCATATCTTCCGAAATAATTATGATATTTAAATTCTGTTTTTTTTATTCGTTAGAATGAAGTAACCCAAACATATTCCATGCAAACTTTTGCTAAAAAAACATTTTTTGAATTATGAAAATTATTAATAAATTCATATTTGAAAAAATTATGAATTATGACCTATGTTAACTTTTGCACGAATAGAACGGGCATCATCAAAAACATAGGTTTCCAAATTTACAGCTCGTTCCTAGCATTATTTTTTGAGTTACAGTGATATTTCACTTTTTATTCCTGTTAGGGGGCCGTCACTTGTTATAATCTGTATCCTCTATAAGTAAATGTTTGTATATATTTTGACGGAAAACTATTTTAATTTACCTTTATGTTATTTTTATTGTTTCCTAAGCAATATTTCGATGTTTATTATACAAATTGGCATATTTTTGTAAAGTTATCACAATGTAGGCGAGGGATTGTGAAAGAATTTCAAAAGAAAAGAAGCCCCGCCTCTGATTCGCTGAAACACTATTTAAAAAAAAAGACAAATTTGCATATTCCTATTTGACTCTATATGTGACGCTGGTATGCATAAATCACAATGGTATTTACTACATCGATTATTGAAGACAAAACTTAAATGATTTAATTACAAATATGCAAAATTATTTTGCTTTATATTATAAAGTTTTAGAAAATTTGTGAAAAGGCGTGGCTATTTACATTAAGCCTTGATATGGAAGCTATGTTGCTGTTTTTCGATGCTGCGAAATTTACAAAATATATTTGTGTTAATATACTATACAGATAGAAGAATAATTATATAATATCAACAAATCTTCTTTAATCAATATGTTTATATACATTACTGTATGGAAATGTTTATATATGAATATTGTATTTATTTTTAATGAGAGATATAAACACAAAATACTAAAAAAAAAGAAGAAAATGTGTTATAAATTTTTATAAATCAAGCAAAATATATATGCATACTTGCCAACCTAACCGTAACATTGTTAGTTCCCGCCCCTGTGTGTACACAATTTAATTTTTAGAGTAATTAACTTCAAATACATTTACGATTAACTCATTGAGCGCCACGCGAATTCTTATGGAAATCCCATTCATGCCACACGTGCTGCTTAGAAGCGTGTTATATTTATCGAGTTTCAATAAACCCCATTAGGCCTTAACGATATAATCCTATAAAAATCCTATAAAAAAAAAAAAAAAAACATGAAGTAAATTTTAAATAAATTGTCAGTAATTACTTAAAACTATGTAAGTTCTGTAGCTTTATATCATATTTTACACTGCCGGCTGACTTAGCCTAAATGGAAAGATCAGTGTCAGCCACCGATGGCTGACACGGCTCTAAAAAGACTGATGTGAAAAAAATGTACGGAAAGGGGCGGGACCAGTAATCTTCCGGGATAGGTTGACAAGAATGTATATGCATAGAGCAATGCCAGAAAATGTTCTTTATTTTTCATGAACCAGATGAATGGTATTTTTTTTTCTGAATAGTCTATGTATTAAATATAATGCTGCTTTAAATACCCTTTAAATGAAAAGTTTTATTACATAAAGTAATTTTCTGGCACTCTACAGCTCCCAAATGACACACAATACAAAACCCCGCCTTTTTCCAGTGTTTAAAGGGTATTAACGTTTAATATGCTTTATATTCGTTTTGATCTTTCTTTCTCCTCCTTATCTTCTTCTTTTTTCCTTAAAAAAAAAAAAAAGAGTTATGTAACATTTTGACCTTTTCAAGTGAAGATTTAGATTAAGGGTAGTCAGCCTTTCTACACCCACCGTCCACTTCGGTATCTGTGTTAAAGTGTAGAATTTTAGAACATCCCATTAAGTAGTAGGATTTATTATTTTACATATTAATTTGTTACACATTATAAAATATAAAAGCAAAAGAATATCGTGGAGATTTATGTAAAAGTTTTTAATAATGTCATGAAAAAAAAAAAAATAATAATTAATTAAAAAAATAGATAAAAATAAAAAAATCTGTTTTAATATTTTAAAAAAGTCAATTAAAGAAAATGAAAGTACTGCAGTATCAGAACAAACTCCCATTGTCACTGTGAAACGGCCGTGGGAACCAGGTTGAGTGCTGCCGTTTCAGACAATTATACGGCAGCTTGAGTTAAAATAATTTTGAATTTTCAAACAAATTTAAAACCATTCATCTTTTTTTTTTTTTTTTGATAGATATTTTAATATCTATTCAAGCTATTTAATTTTCTTCGTATGAAGTGAACTATCTGATGTTTAATCAATAGAAACCAATAAAAATCTTTTAATTCATAAACTAACTCAGAAAGTTCTGTGAATTAGTCATTTTTTTTATTTTATAATTAACATTTCTGAAATTTTTTTTCGGTGTGAAACTTAATAAATAATGTATACTGGGTGGTAGATCGTGATTTATATTTTCTAAATGTATAGACGGACCCCTAATACATTTTCCCGTGTAACTCTATTTAGTATTGATTTAAGGTATATAAATAGGTATGTTTTTCGAACCGCCTTGATCTCAGAAATCTGAATATGAAGTCAAAAATAGGGGTTGCCATTGAAGAAAATGAAGTTAATGCCAGTTTTAATATGTAGACGACCCCCTTGGCGAAATGTAACTATACCGTTATGAACTAGACGTTATTACAAATCGATCGGTACCAGTCAAATATTTCTACGATAATTTACGGCGAAATTAGGTGGGGGGGTGGCGTTTTTTTTTGGGGTGACTGTACAACCAATATAGTATGGATATAAGTATTTTGATTACAAAAAGTGTAATTATAATGTATACCCATTTGTAATAGGAATTTGAATAAAGAAAATTTTGTTCTGAAATATTGTAACATGGGAGAATAAACGCACACAGTTGGACCTTACTGTCAAAAAGACAAAAACTTGTGGTCACGAAAGTGTTCAAGAACCGGAAGATTTTTTAGTACACGCCCTTTTTTCCACACCAGTATATTTTTTGAGTGTTTTTCTTCTCATTTAATCGTATTTTAATTTCAAGAAAATTACTCTAAAAATTTACTGGTGTATAAAAAAAGGGCGCGTACTAAAAAAAAAAATCTTTCGGTTTATAATTATGATGTTGGCAAGTATGATATAGTAATTATACTGTTTCTAGTCAAAATAATTATATGCCTACTTCTCCAGCACTACAAATACGAAATCTGCGCATATTTCACAGAATAAACGTAGAAAACAATATGTAAAAGAAACGCCTGAAGGCGGAGTTATTTATAAATTCCTAAGAACTGATCGTAAACCTAGAAAAAGAAAGCAGATTCGACTTGGCCGTCTAGTGTAAGTAGAATGAACAATAACATTTGTCTTTTTTTTTTTTTTTTTTTAAACACATTGTTGTCGGGATATTTTCCTATTTAAACAGCTCCGCTTTTTTGGCGTTCCTTTAAAACATTATATTATTTAATAAAATTATTTTAAGTATTCATGATTAAATTATTTAAATTTTATTCTTAGTAATTGCATACTTGCCAACCTAACTCGGAAGATTGCTAGTTCCCGCCCCTTTTTGTACACCACTTAATTTTTAGAGTAATTCTTTTTAAATATATTTACGATTAAATAAGAAGAAAAATACTCTCAAAAAAAGACTGGTATGAAAAAATAGGCGGAAAGGAGTGGGACTAACAATCTTCCGGGTTAGGTATGTAATTGATTCTGTAACTGTCACTGGTACATATATACAACAACAGCATATAAAATGCTAAACACCAACACGTAAAGTCTTTTTTTTTTTTTTTTTTTTTTTTTTTTTAATAAAGTATCTTTTTTAGAGGAACTGTTTTTCATTAAAAACGTAATTTTACGTGACCCGCAAGCAAAGCTTTAGTTAACTAAAAACTGTTTTTATACTGAAAAAGACTATTGAAAAAGAAGGTAGGGACTGAGGTGCCTCGGTCTTACGATTTATCCTAATCTTACGATTCGTCGTAAGGATGGTCGTGTTTAAGAGCAATCTTAACACTTTCGTGAACGCGAACGTAGATCCACGTCGTCATTTGAAAAACTGTAACTCCACCAATGGGTGTTTCTTTCGAAATTTGTGTGCTATTTATTGCTTAAGAATAAACCAAATATTCATATTTGTACAATCAAATATACTAATGGTATACAAATATTTTGATTAGAAAGAATATAATTATAAAGTACATCCATTTGTAATATGAATGTGAAAATAAAAATTTTGTTCTGAAATATTGTGATTTGGCAGAATAACGCACTTAGGCGGACCTTACTGTCAAAAACACAAAACCATGCGGTCACGATAGTGTTAACTTGGTACTGCGGTGCCTCAAGTGTAAGTCCCCAGCGGGAGACACGAACCTGCCAATTTAAAGCTGCCTTCAAACTCTGGCAACAGCAGAGCGTCAACGGCGGCCTCGTTCCATGTTCCTTTGGCGTGGTATTTGAGTCGTCGCTCACAAACCTCTTAGTGCGATAATTGCATGGGGACTTGGGTCTCTTTTGTAAAAGTGCAATAAAAAGTAATGTCCTTCATTGTAAACGTGTGCAAAATTTCAAGGGTCACTTTCGGACAATGGATAGTTTATGACTTTGTCGCTCTACTTCTGTTGCCAGAGTTTGAATTAAGGCACAAAGCGAGCTGTGTTGTGATTATGCGTGCATCCAGTTACGATTCAGTTACTCAAGGTAGCTCTGAGGTGGTCGTAAGATAGTGAGACACTTCAATAAGACTTGTGTTTTGTTTACATCTTAAGCAGAATTTACGCTTACGATACTCTTAAGCGAGGCACCAGCTTATATTAATTTTCAAAATATAGAGAATGTAAAGATTAAAAAAAATGTCAAATAATGCGATCAGTCTTTTTTCTTTTTGAAGCAAATGTGCATGTGCAGCAAAGCACGACTGCCCAATCTCCCACCCTAATTTTAAAGCAAGAAAAAAAAAAAAAAACTCATAATTAGAAAAAACATTTATCATTATTTTTATTGATATTTCTACCCGAATGATATAAACTTCAAAACTTTGCATCAATACAAAATCTTTCCTGTTTTAAGCTAAAGAAGGAAAAGCAGATCAACCGATCTCTGGTCATTAGAATTGAGTAGCTCCACCTCCTTATTTATTTATTTATTTTTTAATTTGTAATATCTTCAAATGAAAGAATTATTATGAAAAGCTTGTAATTTTACACATATATGATTAATCCCTGTACAATCTATTAATAGTTATGAAATTAATGTGTTAAGCTTTAAGACGACGCCCTTTTCTTTTTTAAATGCACATTTTTTATAAGTCGTTAAAATTTATAAATATATATATATATATATATATATAGGTAAAAAAAAAAATATATATATAGAAATGCTGACGTGAATAGGAAATTAATCAAGTTTAAATATGTATTTCTTCCTCTGATAAATACCACACACTGCTTTTCTGCCATAACTAATCTTTTTAAAAATATAAATATACTTCTCGATAAAGTTATTTATTCTGATTCCAAGTATTCAAGTATAATTACTTGTTGAAGACTTGGCATGTTTTTAGTGTATGATCAAATTTAAAATTAACACTTTAAGGGTAATTCCGAGTAAACATAGTGTCAGTTACACACAGTGAAATTCTCGCATCCATTAATATTGTCTAACAATAATTACTATCATATTTCATACTTGCCAACATCCTAAATAATATTCCGTAATATCGTTAGCCCCGCCTTTTTTTATGCACCAGTATTTTTTTACAGTATTTTCTTTTGAAAAATATTACTCTAACAATTTGCTAGTGTGAAAAAAAGGGCAACACCGCGAGACTAACACGACACTACGGAATATTAATGAGGAAGTTGGCAGGTATGATAGTTAATCTAAAAGAAAAAAAGTACTAAAGATTTCTTTATAATAATAGTGATCGGAAATCGTAAATTTCTATGTGACTAACACTACCTTCTGCCATGGCATTATCCTATTATCAAATTGTCTATTCTAATTAGAAATACAAATCTTTTAATTTCTAGATATTAATTGTAAGAAATAATTCCAGTTTGAATATAGAGCGGCGTCGTGATACTGTGAAACAACAATTATATGTATAAGCTTCTATATTCGAATATCAACGGATCAACCTTAATCTCGACGGACTGCTTAAATATGTTAGAAATTCTGAAAATAAAGTACGTAAACGTAAAACTCCTGACACACCTGTCAGTCCTAGTATATCCACTACAAATTCCTTTTCTTCTTTAGAAAACCTTAATGATACCGATATGTCGGATGTAGAAAATATCACTGAAAATAATGAAAATACAAATGCTAACATAACTGATAATGCTGAAGAGTCGGCTAAGACTAATAATGTAAAACCCTCCCCATTCTTTATTGAATGCTCGGAAAATTGGAACAAAATTGCTAAATCAATCTCCGATCTTTGCCAGGTCAATCCACTAATTAAATTAAATGGCAGACTTATCAAAGTTACCCCAAAAAACTCTGATGATTTTAGACTTATTAAAAATTACCTTACAGAAAATAATCTAAAATTTACCACTCTAAATCCCGTTGATAAGCGTCCGAAGAAAATATGCCTCAAAGGTATGCCTTGTTATACTTTTCAACAAACAATTATAAATAGCTTTGCAGAACATGGCTTCATTGCCACTCGTGCTACCATGCTCAAAAACAGACGCACTGGTCAGCCTATGCCATTATATATGGTTAACATACTTCCACAAAAAGACTTCGAAAAAATTTACGAAATTACCAACATCGCCTGTATCTCAGTTACTATTGAACGTTTCAGATCGGATCCCATTAAGCAATGCAGACGATGCCAGCTCTTTGGGCACTCCATTGATAATTGGGGACTTACCCCAAAATGCGTTAAATGTGCCGACGAGCACTTAACATCCGACTGCCCTAAAAAAGGGAAATTTACTCCTAAATGCGATAATTGCGGCGATTCCCATCCTGCCTCCTACCGAAAATGTCCTAAGTATCCCCTTAATCCTAATAAAAAAACCAATATTGATAAATCCAAAAACCACAATAATTTACACAAAGAAAGCCTGCAATTCGCTGAAATTCTCTCCGAATTTAATTACACGCGTAAAAATCATCGTTCTGAAAATCCAAACTTAGACCCGCAAACTACAAACATTATTAATCAGACAGAAATAAGTTCCACTGAAAAGACTGATGAAATTGTTAATCTCGATAATCAATTCCCTCCACTACCAAATTCTGAAAATTTTAGCAATAATGATCGGCCTTCTATTCCAGTCGTAAACGAATTAGGAGAAATCTTTAATACTTTCAAAGACCTAAAGGAAATTTTTCAAATTGCCAAATTTATTAATTTTATTAAAAAAATAGCCCAAAAAATTAAAAACCATGATAATCCTTTCGACAAAATTTGTGTCATCATCAGCGAATTCGAAAAATTCTCTGACGAAATCCCATCCTTAACTAACAATTAAGTTTTCTTCTTAGCCGAATCTTCAACTTATCTAGTCCTTTTCCATTATTTCAACTTTTTGCCTACAGATGGCGACACCAAAAATCGTTGAAATCTTTTGATTTCATTGCTTTCTATCTGTAATTTATTACCGTCAACTTATTTTATTTTCTAACCTTGTAAATATTTTTTCGATTACCATTTCTTATATAAAAAACTCTCTCTTTTAATTTAATAGACTATTGTATGGTCACTGAAAGGTGCCTTTTTTTTCTTTTTTGATCAGAGTTTCCTGCTTTATGACCGACTTTTCCACGGCATGTTTCTTTCTTTTTTTTTTTTTTTTTTTTGCCTTGGATCTGTGAACTATTTGTTATATATATTTTTTTAGACCCCTCTCTTAAAAATTTTTTAATGCAGTCTTTACTGCTTACTAACACTTTATTTTTCCTGGGATCTAATTAAAGACTATATAATGTAGACCGGAGATAAAGAAGTTGACTTCTATGTGCTCCATCAATGCTATAATCCAGTTCCAGTTCCAGTTCCATTTAATCACATTCGATTCTCATTGAGTTTTCATTCAGTGAAGACGTATTTTAGAGCCGCTCCCTGACTCGCCCAATGGTGGATGCTTCAAAGATTTCTGACACTGATCCATTAGCTCCAAAGGGCTCTTTTCAGAGCCAAGATCCAAGGAGTAATGACGATCATTTGTTCAATAATTCTTCCACATCCACAATGGACAATATTCATGTGACGTCACACTCACAGTAGGTAAAATCGCCGAACATGTGGCCGATGTTTTGTAAACAATTAAATTCAAGATGCCGTTTTATTGTTATGTATAACATTTTCCAGTCTAAATATTTCTCCAGTGAAACTTAATAATCAGATATCTGTTCAAACAAGAACAAAAGAGAAATGTAAACAACTGAATCGAATGGTAAAGTTAAGACTGTTCCATATCGTAAAATTGCAGAACATTTCATACACACACACACACACACATATATATATATATATATGTATGTATAATGAATAAAATATAATAAAAATTAAAGGCATCAAAAAATGCGTAAAAAGTAAATCAATCATCACTTATGAATCATGAAACTAATGTCAATGTTTAAAACAAAAATAGCGAAGCCTATTGCGAACAAAATGATTACAAACAAATCACATTACAAATTAATAAATAGAAAAAAGATACCATTGATTGCATTAGATATAGACATAGAAGATTAAATAATTAGAATTTCAATCACTTTAATAAAGGAATTTATTAAATGGAACATCCATTTAAATTTGTTAACATCGACACAGTTCACATGGCAACTTTTTATATTACACATGTTGATTAATATTAAACTATATTACAAAAACTGGATTAAAAACAAAACAAAGGTATCACTATATCACTCTTACTTCAATTTCATATAATCTGTAACTCTTATAAATAATATTGCAAGATAAAAATTTGCAGGCCACAATGCTTTGTTATGGTAGAGTTGAGGATTGTTTTCCAAAAACAGCTGATTTCCTATAGTCTCGAACCCAAAGGAGGAATATTGTCCATTGAAAGAGAGCAAGATGATGCCAGGCATCATTTTAATGGAGGAAGCTGCACAAACCTGAAAATTCTAGATATTTTATTCAGAGCTAGAAAGTTCAGTGAGATCAAAAGTTACATGATAGAACGTCTATCCGACAACGACTACGAGAAGTTCTTGAACTTTTACTTCAAATCTTATAAATACACTCCTGATAAATCTATCTTAAAAGAATTTTCTGCTGAACAAATCCGTGAGGTCATCCCGGAGTTTTCCAACTATCGTATTGGATACGGTACTATTGCTACGACTGATTGGACCAGAGAAGATTCCAACGTAGATGAGATGGATATCGGGCAGGTATCAGATGATAATAGTAATTCACTAACCCATACTAATTTTCCTACCCCAAGCACTAATCTCACTAACTTCACGTCTGTCACTACTAAAAGAAAACTTGAACCGAATAGTCCCTCACCCAAAAATAGTAAAAGTAATAGTAATTTCGTAATAACTACACAGAACAGATTCGAAGCTCTAACTGAAACTAATAGTGAACTTTCTAATCTCGAGGCACCACTAGATGGCGCCAGCAATCAGCCACCGAAAACCAGACAAACTAAGAAATTTTCTCTACCTAAAGGCCGTTTTATTACAGTTAAATGCGGTATAAAAAGCAATTGCTCAGGAACCTTGAAAAGACCTTAGGTCACTGCAACTTCATTGCTACACCTGCTGGAGATTTCATTAAAATCTTCCCCAAATCGAATACTATGCATGATGACATAACTGAGAAACTTTTTGAAATGAAAGTTCAGTACTATTTTAAGAATGAAAAGCAAAAACATCCCCCACTTAAAATTGTAATCCGAGGACTTCCTATTGAGACCACTCAGCTTGATATTGAGGATGCCCTTACTAAATTAAATTACGAAATTATTAAAATCAATCAGTTAGTTAGTTTTAAAACTAAGCAGCCGCTACCCCTCTTCCAAATTCAGCTAAATGATACTGAACACAGTAAAACTATTTTCCAATTAGAAGCACTCTTATACTATAAAATTCAAATTGAACAATACAAAAATCCTACACGCACCCTTCGATGTTACCGATGTCAGATGTACTTTCATTCAACAAAAAAATTGCCAGATGAAACTTAGATGTGTCCGCTGTTCCGAAGAACATTTAACTAAAGATTGCCCCCTGGGGGATCAAAGGATTAATCCCGTATGTTGTAATTGTAATTGTGGAGGCAATCATCTAGCATGTTACAGAGGTTGCCCCAAATTCCCCGAAAATAGATCTGAATCG
This sequence comes from Salticus scenicus, assembly GCA_963930645.1. Lineage (NCBI taxonomy): Eukaryota > Metazoa > Arthropoda > Arachnida > Araneae > Salticidae > Salticus > Salticus scenicus. The sequence continues at coordinate 166,900,782 of OZ005659.1, read as the reverse complement.
CATATTACAAAAATTATTCCTCCTGAAAACCGAAAACATTTCGACCAATCCGAATTTTCCTCAATCCGAAACCACTTCAACCAATCCGAATTCCCCTCTCTCTCCGTAGCCACTCCCACTTATGAAAAAAAACTGGATACTTTCGCCAATATTCTTAAGAATAACCCCATTCGTGAACTATTTGACATTCCTAATGAAATTGCGACCGAATTTAAATTTAAAAACTTTAATGAATTACTTATTAAACTCAGGAACGCACGAAATAAAATGAAAAGCACCGATAACTCCATTACTAAACTAACCATTCTCTGGGAAGCCCTAGGGGATGAGCAGGTTCCTGAACTTCCCTAATGTTAAAAGTTTGCCCTTTAAGTTACCTTTCTTTAAATCCCATCTGATGCCTGCTTATCATTCTGTTATTTTTCATTTCATCATCTCTTACTGGCGTCTATAAACAGTTTTTTTTTTTGGTCAGGAAAATTTAAATTCAATCTGTTGCCATTTCTCTGGTTCACTGAGGTGTGGGGTCGTGATAAATTGACCCCGGGTGCTCGGCACGCAGCATCTCCCTCGAAGTGCATCATTTAATCATGAACAAGATGTTGATGTATTGTAACATGTTGAAATCGACTATAGTCAGGTTTCGATAGTGAAGTATTCTGAAATATCTTGTACGTAATGCTGCCAGCCGGGGTACCAGATTAGGGAAATTTTTTGCTATTTATTGGGAAGGAAATTTAGGGCACAAGACTTTTTTTTTCCAATCAAAAAACTGAGTGTACACTAAGTATTTAACGATCGATCACCCATTCAGTTTCTCAGTTCTGAAATGTATTATTTTTGTAATAGATTTAAGATCTTTTACTATTTCCTTTATCACTACGTTTGAAATGCATTTGAGAGACCGTCTTTCACAACCATCGTAATTAGATTACAAATATCTGTTTCCAGAAATATCTAAGTAAAATACATTATGCTTAAGATAATTCTAAACCTTAATCATAGTAAATTAGTAAACCTTAGTAAATTAAGCTCCATCAGTGAAGGAAAGGTTTTGTTTCGAAAGTTGGTAAACAGAGTGGTGCCTGGTGCCGGTTGGTAAACGAGTGGCCTTAGCTTCTGATATTTGACATTTTATATGTGCAATTTTCCTGAATAGATGCTGAGAATAGCCAACTGGAAAATCATAGAAAATGAAGATTTGAATTAATCAATAAGATGCTTTTATATAAACACTAGCAGAGTTTGATCGCTCCCCTGGTCCCTATAGTTAAATAGATTCTCAAAATTTAATATCACTTAGTAATATAAAAATTCTCAAAAATTAAAAATAAAATAAATCTTTGAAATTATTAAAAATTTCACAGTGAAAGTTCACATCAAAACTTCTGTTCCCATGACCCATAGAACCGTGACGGCCGTCTACAGTCAGTCAGTCTGTTAGTGGATGTGCTCTTTTATATTATTTATTGTTAGAGAAAGGCTGAGATACACCTTTTCCGTTAACGAGAAATTTGCAATATAGCAGAGCCACTTGTCTTCCAATATACGCTCAAACTGAGACAGCACAGTTTTCCATAATGTTTATCAAACGTACAGTCGACATAAAAAAAAGCACCCCCCCGCCCCTAATTTCGCCGTAAATTATCGTAAAAACATGCGGCTGGAATCAATCAATTTGTAATAACGTCTAGTTTATAAGGCCATAGTTAGATTTTCTTTAGGGGGTTGTCTACATATTAAAGCAGGCATAAACTTCTTTTTTTTTCAAAGTTAACCCCCCCTTTTTTTTTTTTTTTAATTTATTTGAATTCTTTGGATTTAAGCTATCAAAGTATGGGGATGCTAATGTTAAATGAATGTGACAAACATTAATTCATATCTTCCCAAAAAATTATTATATTAAAATTGTGTTTTTTTTTTTTTTTTTTTTTTTTTTATGCGTTAGAATGAAGTGACCCAAACATATTCCAAGCATATGTTTGAGTCACATATAAAAAAAACTTTTTTTGAATTTTGAAAATTATTAATAAATTCATATTTGAAAAAATTATGAATTATGACCTATGTTAATTTTTGCATGAATAGAACGGGCATCATCAAAAACATATGTTTCCAAATTTACAGCTCGTTCCTAGCATTATTTTTTGAATTACAGTGATATTTCATTGTTTACAGGGGCCATTGTTAGGGGGCCGTCACTTGTTATAATTTGTATCCTCTGTGAGTAAATATCTTTATATTTTTTGACGAAAAACTATTTTAATTTATATTTTTGTTATTCTAATTGCTTTCTAAGCAACATTTCGATGTTTATCATACAAATTGGCTAATTTTTATAAAATTATCGCAATGCAGGCGAGAGATTGTGAAGGAATTCCAAATGAAATGAAGCCCCGCCTCCATATCGCGGAAACAATATTAAAAAACTAGTTTGCATATTCATATTTGACTCAATAAATGACGCTCAGAGTCTGATTAAGGGGAAGCACACATTATCTCCGCTCTCACCGGAATATTTTTACAATTATTTTTTACTTTATGTCATAGAAATTCCACGCTTTCACGAGGAAATATCTTTTATAAAAAATGAACGGTGTGAAACAATCCAATTTACTCACCGTTATTAGACACCAGAATTCTTTTAAAATAATTTTTAATGAGAATTTTCTGTTTATTATAGGAGAAAAGTATTTGTTAAAAAATAACGGTGTAAGTATAAATAATGTGTGCTTCCCCCTTAATCAGGCTCTGATGACGCTGGTACGCATAAAGATCAATGGCATTTACTACATCGAATGCTGAAGACAAAATTTAAATGATTTAATTGCAAATATGTAAAAAATTTTTGTTTTATAATATTAGTTTTAGAATAATATGTTTTATGATGTTTTATAAAATTGTGTAAAGGCGCGGCTTTCGTTGCAAAAAGCATACTTGCCAACCACCTCAGTAATAACCGTGCAATTGTTAACGCCCTCTGCAAAAACGCCCCTTTTCCCACATCACTATATTTTTAGAGTAATTCTCTCCAAATGTTAATACGATTAAATAAGACTAAAATTTCTCTAAAAAATTATTGGTGTGAAAGAAAAGGTGGGTACTAAAAATTGTATGGTTCATAATGAGATGGTTGTCAAGTATGAAAAAGGAATATACTCGATCTTGAAATGTCTGTTCTTTCTATTTAAATATTACATAAATTTTCCTAGTTTCTCACTGCTAAAATTCTAATTTAACCCTGTTGTTCCTTTTTTTTTTTTTTTTTCTTGAATATTATAGGGTTCGTACACATCAAGTTAAATATATCATGATTTAGGAAATGCGGTAAGGCGAGGATTATTGTTTGAAAGAAGAATACGCAGGGAATAATCTTTTTTTCCTTCTTTTTTTAAATTATTATAATTAACATTTAATAATTTTCATAAGAATTTTTCAAACGAATTTTCTGCTTTAATTTTGCAGTGACATTTTCGCATTTGTTTACTGTGCCGTTTGTAATCTAATGGTATTTAAATTTTATCGCATGATGTAACATAATATTAAATTTATTTATTTATTTTCTAATACAAAATCAAACAGTGGAAGATTTTTATTATTATAACATATATATTATTAAAACAAAGCGCAATATTATTTATTTTCGATTATTCTAATCACGGCATAAAATTCACATTTATTATGGGAAAACAATTTAAAACAATGTAATATGTTTTATTACTTTTAAAAATATAGATCTTACACATTTAAAATTAAGAATTCAAGTACAGTAGACAACTATGTAACGGCGGATATTGTTCTGGGAAATCGGAAATCGTTTTATATTGGACATTCTTTATCAGACCAATTTATGCAAATTCAGTCCAACACTGAAAAATGTTATTTAATTTAATTATATATTTTTTTAATTGTTTTCTAAGTAAGTTTTCGATGTTTACTATACAAACTAGTCTATTTTTGTAAGACTAACGCATCCCAGACGGGAAATTTTGATTGCATTCCAAAAGGATAATAAACCTCTCTGACTTTTTGTGAAACAATACTTTACTTTTAAAAATATTTCTTGTTTCCTTAATTTTAGTTTGTTTGACTCTTTATAGAACTCTAGAATATATAAACGATTGAAAGTTGCCGTTTTGATTGTTGATGACAAAATTTCAATTATTTAACACTTTCGTGACCTCTGACGTAGATTCACGACATTTATGAAAATCTGTAACTCCGCCTTCTTTCAAAATTTTTATGCATTATCTTAAGTATATAACCAAAATTCGTATTTTTACAATGAAATATAAAATGGATACAACTACTTTGAAAAGAAAAACATAATTATAATGTATATCCATTTTTAATATAAATGTGATTACATAAAATTTTGTTCTGAAATATTGTAGCTTCGGAGATTAACGCCCACAGGCGGACCTTACTTTCAAAAAGACAAAAGCATGCGGTCGCGAAAGTGTTAATCATGAAATTTGTTAAATAATTTGATGTTTTAGAGAAACGTATGAAGGCGTGACTTATTACCCAAAATAGGAATGATTTTGAACCGTATCTCCTTTTTATTGAATTTTAAACATCCTTTCTCAGATTTTAGTTTAAATCTTGTTTACTATATTTTTGTATATTGTAGGTTTGTACGCCTCAAATTAAATGTAAAACTTCATAGTAACACTTTCATCCGGGACTTACTGTATAAAATAAAATTAACCCTACAGAAGTAGATAATTTTTTTCTTAAATATTAAACACTTTTTTTTTTTCTTTTTACCCCTATTAATATTATTATCACTATTATTTTATTATTTAAATTTTTGTAATTCAACATTGGAGAGTTCATATAACTCGAACTATTCAAACCTTTACGTATGAAGCGACGCATTAAACAAATCTACGTTTATTAAATATAAACCACCTAAAAATTGTTATTTTGTAAATGAAGATAGCACATTTTGTAAGTCACCTTTTTTCTTTTAATAATTAACATTTCTGTATTTTTCTTCCGGTGTGAACTTAACAAATAATGTCTATTTTCTGTTAGATCATGATTTAATTTTTTTAAAGATGTAGACGGACGCCTAATACATTTTGACTTGTATCTCTATCTAGAATTCATTTAAAATATATAAATAGATATATTTTCCGAACTACTTTGATCTTAGAAATATGAATATAATGTCAAAAATAGGAAATGCCATTGAAAAAAATTAAGTTATTGCCTGTTTTAATATGCAAATGACCCTTTAAGCAAAATCTAACTATACCATTATAAATTAGACATTACTACAGATCGTTTGGCACCAGCCGCATGCTTTTACGGTAATTCAGAGCGAAATTAAGTGTGGGGGGGGGACTTTTTTTTTCCGACTGTACAAAGTTTGGTATATATTACTGAGCTGCATATTTATACATCATAGAAGCGTAGAAATCGTTTTCCCATAAATATGATTAAATTGTAGCACAGAAGTGCCACTTGTTGGCCATTATGCCCCTGAATTGACTACATAAACACACCATACCATCTCACATTCCAAGTTTGGTTTATTTATGCACAACAGAAGCTTATATATAGCTTTACCATAAATGCAGATAATTGTAGCATAGCAGCGCCTGCATTTGGTTGATATGTGTAAAATGCTAATTAACATCAATTTATGTCAAGGTCCAATCAAATATCAAGTTTGATTAAATTAAGTCAATACGTCAATTGTATAAAGAAGCATCACAAAACTGGCGTTGTAAAAATTATTATTTACAAACTTTGAATAAACACCATAAAATGCAATAAACTCGCAACAATTGTTTCGGGTCGAAAAAACACACGACCCTTCATCAGGCGAACAAAGTAAGCACGAGTGCTGCAGTCAAAGCGGCAACGCACAAAATCGTTTAAAATGAAAAGAAAAAGTTTATAAAGTAGAAACTAAATATAGCTACTGGTGTGAGTAGAATTGTACAAAAAACAAGAAAATAAATAAATGAGTGAGATTAAACATATAACAATCTAAGGATAACAAAAATTAAACTAAAATCTAAGTTACGTGAGTAATTTCCAAGCATCAGAGAAGAAAGGAGTGGAAGAAATATCATTAACAAGATTTTTCGAATTTTTAAATATGTAAAATGCTTCATGAATATCCAAATGGGAGGAGCAGACAGGAGATGAAATTATGTTAGTTTTGGAAAAATCAAAACGATGACCTTGAGACCAGCAGTGGGAAGCAATAGAAGATTTGGTAATCTCTTCATTACGAACATTCCGACGGTGCTCATTTATTCTGTATTTCAAACGCCTCCTAGTTTGACCAATATAACCTAAGTTGCAGGACGAACACGGAATTAAATAAATTCCAGAACGGTTTTCGGTGGGAATGGGATCCTTAAGAGAAGATAATTTTATTTTATTGACGGGTTTGTAAATAACTTTGAAACCAAACGGTGAAAGAATTTTAGAGATTTTAAAAGAGAGTGAAGAATAAAAAGGTAAAACAACTGGGATGAGACTGTGATCGTTTAATTTGGGAGCAGAACGTTTAGGATTCTTAAATTTATATAGAGCTTTATCGATGATAGATGGGTTATAGCCACGAGAGAGGGCAAGAGATTTTAAATAATTAATTTCTTTCGAAAGATTAGACGGATCAGAACAAATGTGTAAGGCACGGTAAACATAAGTGTAAAAAGCAGACATTTTTTGTTGAGGGGCGTGGTTAGAGAGAGCATGCGGCGGCAAAGAGACTGAGAATGGTTTTCTAAAAACAGTAGTTGAGAAACAATCCTTTTCTTTATTCACAAGAACGTCAAGGAAGGGCAAAGAGCAATCCTTTGACGTTCTTGTGAATAAAGAAAAGGATTGTTTCTCAACTACTGTTTTTAGAAAACCATTCTCAGTCTCTTTGCCGCCGCATGCTCTCTCTAACCACGCCCCTCAACAAAAAATGTCTGCTTTTTACACTTATGTTTACCGTGCCTTACACATTTGTTCTGATCCGTCTAATCTTTCGAAAGAAATTAATTATTTAAAATCTCTTGCCCTCTCTCGTGGCTATAACCCATCTATCATCGATAAAGCTCTATATAAATTTAAGAATCCTAAACGTTCTGCTCCCAAATTAAACGATCACAGTCTCATCCCAGTTGTTTTACCTTTTTATTCTTCACTCTCTTTTAAAATCTCTAAAATTCTTTCACCGTTTAGTTTCAAAGTTATTTACAAACCCGTCAATAAAATAAAATTATCTTCTCTTAAGGATCCCATTCCCACCGAAAACCGTTCTGGAATTTATTTAATTCCGTGTTCGTCCTGCAACTTAGGTTATATTGGTCAAACTAGGAGGCGTTTGAAATACAGAATAAATGAGCACCGTCGGAATGTTCGTAATGAAGAGATTACCAAATCTTCTATTGCTTCCCACTGCTGGTCTCAAGGTCATCGTTTTGATTTTTCCAAAACCAACATAATTTCATCTCCTGTCTGCTCCTCCCATTTGGATATTCATGAAGCATTTTACATATTTAAAAATTCGAAAAATCTTGTTAATGATATTTCTTCCACTCCTTTCTTCTCTGATGCTTGGAAATTACTCACGTAACTTAGATTTTAGTTTAATTTTTGTTATCCTTAGATTGTTATATGTTTAATCTCACTCATTTATTTATTTTCTTGTTTTTTGTACAATTCTACTCACACCAGTAGCTATATTTAGTTTCTACTTTATAAACTTTTTCTTTTCATTTAAAATGATTTTGTGCGTTGCCGCTTTGACTGCAGCACTCGTGCTTACTTTGTTCGCCTGATGAAGGGTCGTGTGTTTTTTCGACCCGAAACAATTGTTGCGAGTTTATTGCATTTTATGGTGTTTATTCAAAGTTTGTAAGTAATAATACGTCAATTGGTTCTTGCGATACATCATCCACAGAATTTCGCCTACACACACACACACACAGGTGGACATTTTCAAAAATGGTTTAAGGTTGAATCGTATTCAGGGCATCTCAAAACGTCTTAATTCTTTGAACATTAAAAGTCGAAAATTTTCAGAAATCCTATACTTTTTCCTTATATATATAGAAAAATTTAAAACAAAGCAAATAGTGTATTGTACGTATCAACAGTTTCTGTATTGTATTTAGTAAATGAGTTCATTAATATCACATGTGCTAATACTAAAGCACCGTACATTGTGAAACCCACACACACACAAAAAGTAAAATTGCAATTGGGAAATATTTTTTTTAATAATGTGCTTTTGGGGAAAAATTAACTGTGTTCTGGAGAAATTGTTAAATTCCTATCTGGTAACACCGGTTGCCAGATTTTAAAAGTTCGATAGCACCTGTTTAGGTGAAAGAATGTAAGAGGCAGGACAAGTAAGGAAATTTCGATTTCATTTCTCGGTTCTCCTTGAAACACTCAATCCATTTTTAGTAGGTTCCATCCCATGTCGGGATTTTAATAAATAAATTAGATGTCGTTTTGGCCAAGACTGCTTCTGGTGAAAATGAGATACCTGAAAGGATTCTTACATACAGCGAACTAGATCCCTCCGAAAAACTGAAATGAATAAAATTTGTAAAACTCCACTCAATCGGCCATGGTACAGTAGAAAGAAACATGGTGGGTGGGTATCTTCAATTCATTCTGACAGAAAGCTCCAAACGGCCTTAACACGTTTCTTGAGTGCACACCAGAGCGCTCACTATCCAGCATGGCCATAAAAATGTTTTCCGAAGGGGCCTTGGCGTAAAGCTGACCAGGCCTCGCTCTCTCACATTCTTATTGGATTTTACACAAGACGAGGTTTTGAAGGACTCGATACAATTTTGAGACTTTTTGGATGTTTTTGGCTTTATGGAGATGGTCTAGCGACTACACCGCATTTTCTGAACCATTTGAAATTAGAAACAACAAGAACAACAACAAGAGTACGGTTTCTCTTGTTGAGGAAGAAAAATTCTCTCTTTAAAGCTGAATTCTAATAGAGTCTATGAAGAACAATCATTTTAATTTGTGAGACCTATATTAGGAGAGATTGGACCATGGATATCTTAGTGCCAAATCCGAGCGATCCCCTCAGAATGTAATGCTTTTTTCTTCGCGATTGATACTTTACTAAACAACATAAATGTTATGGTCATATCACACGAGAGACTTTCGTTCAGCATTTTACTAAACACAGCATTATACCCAACATACTCAGCCTGATTTTGTTCAAGGACAGCAAGTTTTCGGATGATCAACTTTTACGAAACGGTTTAGAAAAAGCTAAGTAAGTTGAGCGTGCTGATCAAAATTGACCAATAGGAGGAATAAACAGGATTTTTTCCTGGAATACCTTTAGAGAAGAGAATACATCACGCTATCAATTCGGGGGAACCCTACGGACAACTGACCGGTTTCTCGTTCGTTCAGCATAGTCAACATGTTGCATATAATGTTGTGTTGAGTACATATGCTGCCGTGTGATATGGCCGTTAGGAAAGTGTATTGTTGTATAGGACAGACACTTCTAGATCTGTGCACATAGCATTTAAGTACTCCTCACCAATACAATTTTCTTTTCTTTTCTTTTAGTTTTAATGACCGAAATCATAGAAAATGCCTATGCAGCTTCAGGATTTGAATGGCGTTTTCAAAAGATTTAACATGCTAAGGCTAATTCACTTTCATTTTCAAATTTTCAGGGAATGCTTGTATTGTACAATGTACACATGAACCTAGGATTACCCCCTTTCATTGTGGGAATACAGTTCACTAGAACACAGCTGCCAATATTTTAATTTATTCCGGAGTAATTTTAGCCCTGTCTCTACTTCGTACCACATATTTTTTTTTTTTTAAGTAATTTTTTCTTATTTTACCGAAGTTATGCATTGAAAAAAAAAATTTCTATAAATAAAGTGGTGCGCAATAAAGGTGGGCTAAAAGTGCTTCCGAATAAATTGAAATATTGGCAGCTCTGCTGGATGTCCAGTTAATGGCAACTCACAGGAATAAACATTTAGCATATGAGCATTGATATGTAATTAAGCGTAGAATTAATATTATGATTTGTTACTGTTTTTTGTGCCTTTTATGTCCCCCTCCCCCTCTCCATTGCAGTGAAATTGTTGTTCGGGACTCTCACCCCGTTAGCTTCCACTTTTAGGTAAAGGAGGATGCGTGACGCTGTCACAGGTGCCTCCCAACCATTCCATCCTAACATCCGTTAATATTATGATAGCATTATACCTATATGGCTTTGTTAAAATGAGGCTACTATGACTTATTTATTTATAAAAAGTAAAATACAGGGATGGAACACGGGCGCAGAATTCATACCGGAATCTGTTTAAGAAATTTTACTACCTATAATATCGTTGATTTAAGAAGTCGAAAATTTTCTTACATTGATAGTGGTATGAATACTGCGCCCGTGTTCCATCCCTGAAAATACGAAAAAAATATTTTTTTCGTTAAATATTTATCGAATCTAAGACTCTGAAAAGGAAAATTGTAAAAATTCCCACAACACACAATAAAATTCCTATTTTTCCCTTTCTCTTCGAAATTCTCACATAATAAAAAAATTTGCATAATTTGGCAGCTTTGGTTGGAGGTAGAGATGCAAAAAACCCGATAATTTAAAACCAGGGGAAAAAACCCGGGAGTTTTGGGGAAAAAACTGGGAAATTTGGGAATTTTGCGGGGAAAAAACATACTAGAAATTTCTAAAGCAAATAATATGTTGTTTACTTAATATAAAAGGCAATTTTAAAGACTTTGAAATACTGATAAGCTTATAACATTCTTTTAAGTTATCATTTTATTTTCAATTTATCAGAACTGCAGCCAAATCATTAGCGTTTCATATATAAACAAGTCATACTTTATATATCTGAAAAGATATTCCAATATAAAACCCTTTTTTACTAGATATATGGATATTTATATGACTAAATATAATTACAAAATATATAAGCTTAACCCTTTAACGCGCGGTGGTATGAGTGTGAAACCACCTCCAAGCTGCAAATACTCATACCAGAAATTTTTTCGCAAAAATTTACGTTTATAACGTAGCAGAAAAGGCCGTTTTTTTAAAACTTGAAATTTAAAATTTCTTTTAATTTAATTTTGTTCGTGAATTCCGGTGACAGTATAATTTAAATAATCCATATTACCTTGCGCCACAAAGGGTTAAAAGATAATGGTATGATTATGATTAAGAAAAATTAATTCTTTGAATCATAACATGTTACTTTTCTTAGGCTTGTTGATTGGCAAAAATTAGACTTAGGATTGTTATAAGCATTTTTCTCCACAGACACCTCTTACATATAGTTTTTAATTCCACAAGATAACATTATTTCATAAGCCTAAAATTCAATTAATTTCACTACATTATTCTAGATAAAATAACATGTATTAGCTACTTTTGTACTCAGTAAAAACAATTGTTTTTTCCTTTAAGCACTACAAATTTTAATATTATAATTGTTATTAATATAAAGTATTATATAAAAAAAATAAAATTATAGACTTTCCACTTGTGATTCAGTTTGTAAAACTGCTAAGTATTAAAAAGTTGGTAAAAATGTTAATATTAATGAATATAGTGACAAAAACATACCGTTAGTGTTAGCGAAGAATTAATTATAATTAATTATTTTCTTCGTTTTCGGAATGAACATGAACATCAAAGATGCTAGAATTAACGAGAAAGGAAAAGGGAAATGAAATCTACGCAGAAGTTAAAGTTGAAATTAATTTAAGGATCGGAGGCTGTTTATACACAAAAAATATTTAACAAATACAAAAATTATAAAAAACATTCATAATTTCAAAATTCCCAGTTTTGGGGAATTTTCAAAATTTCCAATTTTGTCTTAAATTCCCAGGGAAAAAAACCGGTTTTTTTCCCGGGGGAAAACCGGGTGTTTTGAAAGCCTTGCATCTCTAGTTGGAGGTGATAAATGATTTTGAATGAAGAAAGATCTTAAGATAAAGAATTTTGATTTAATGCGAACGTGCTGTTTATCAGACAAGAAAATAATTTAAAGGTTTAATGGCTCTTTGTTGCCCAGAGCACCAAAAAAAAAAAAAAAAAAAAAAAAAACCACCTCTGAAAAGGTTACAGCAGATTATATATAAATATGCAGCTGATGCTCTATTTATGCTTTAGTCAAACTATGTTTAGGGTGTGGTTTTTCACATTAAACTTGCATCGACTTAATTTTTTCTTTTAGGTAACACCAATTTCAGTCTTCATATTCAATTATCTGACATGATGGCAATTCGGAAAAAGGTACTGTTCATATTACTTTTTTAACACTTTCACGACCGCTGACGTAGATTCACGTCATTTGGAAATCTGTAACTCCGCCAGTGGGCGTTTCTTTCGCAATTTGTACGCATTTATTTCTTAAGTATATAACCAATATTCGCATTTTTACAATGAAATATACTATGGATGCAAATACTTTGATTAGAGAGAACATAATTATAATGAATATCCATATTTAATATAAATGTGAATACAGAAAATTTTGTTCTGATGTATTGTAAATTCAGAGATTAACGCCCACAGGCGGACCTTATTGTCCAGTAGACAAAATCATGCGGTCGCAAAATGTTAATTAATTCTTGATAATTATAATGAATATCCATATTTAATATAAACTAGCAGGCTTTGCCCGCTTCGCTGGCCACTAAATTTAAAGGAAACTCGTTTCTATATAGCTTTATAAAAATAAAATAAAATAAATTACTGAAATTGTTCAAAAGCTCGCTCCAGGTCCCTGCTGCATTCAGCAGCGATTTGGTCATCAACTGCAACTCAGGCGCTTGTCCCTATTACCTGCGACAATAGTTTACCAATGAGCTTCCATTTAGGTGCTTATTATATAACAGTTTCGAAATAGATAATATCGAAAAAATTGGAGTTTCCCTTTTATATTTGAATCCCAGTTACATGTGAACAACACTATACGTGTTGTTCACATGTAACTCGGACTGGACTCAAACGTAACTGGGTTTAGACAACATAATATTTGCTTTTACGTTATTTCATATGTTTTTTTTTTTGTTTATCCAATCAACCATTAAATGACAGCAATTTCACGCCAAATATTACAATATGCTGTGACCGGCTACGTCTGTCGCATGAGACAATTAATTTTTTGTGTTTATATATAATTCATGGTTGTAAACCTGATAGTACAGCCTTAATATAGTTCTCTTTGGCGGCTTTTGAATTTTTGTCACCATTTTAGACTTAATCCATTGCAACAATAAGACTTAATCCCTTGTAACAATATGCTATGAGCGCTATTTCTGCCGTATTTTAGACAACTACTCTTTTTATGGTTATATATATTTCCCATTAAACATATTTTTATTTATATATTTATTTAAATATTAATTTGAATTTTTCAAATATTTCTGTTCGACAGCGTGAGAGTGCAGTAACACACCGAGGTTCATTTGTTTGTATGATAAATTAGCATAGTGATTATTATATAAAAAAATAAATAAATGGGTAAACATTATCGTGTTACACAACTTTATTATGTCGCTCCATTGGCGGCTTTTGAATTTTCGTCGCCATATTAGCGATGGATTTTTTTTTTTTTTTTTTTTGTATGAAAAGGGGAAGACTATTTTGTTAATAATTTTATCAGACTCTTTTTTGTTTATACATAAGAATCCTTTATATTCTGCTTATATTTTTAATGCTTTTTAGGTTTAAAATAGTGCTTGTTGCAATAAATTTCCTATCTTTAAAACTGCATTTGTTCTGTAAATTTTGTGTAAAAATAAATCAGTTATGTTTTTATATATTTGATGCGCTACTTAGATTAAAATGGCTGTTGCTATATTAAACTTCTTGTCGAAAAACATTCGGTGTACTTCAACACCAAAATTTAAAAAATCGCCCAGCAGGATCTGTTAATGAAGCTGATAAAATAAAAATATGGTTCATAGAGTTTAAATAATCTATTTTAAAATTTTTTTTTAAACCCAAATTATTAATCTATCGTATCACATACATAGATATAGTAATAATAGATAGATTGATCATTGGGGACAAAAAAGTGATTCCTTTCAGGGATGGAACACGGGCGCAGAATTCATACCGGAATCTGTTTAAGAAATTTCTCTAACTATAATATCGTTGATTTAAGTAGTAGAAAATTTTCCTACATTGATAGTGGTATGAATTCTGCGCCCGTGTTCCATCCCTATCCTTTTCACTCGGGAAAAGACGGCGATGTTACCAAAATATGGCAGTCTTTCCCCGAGTGAATACACACGGGAATATGCACGAATGTTTTAGCAAATAAAATTCATGATATTTACTAAAGGTGAATCAAAAGCCCCAGATATAGTTTCAAATTCATTCTTCTTCTTTTTTTTTTTTTTTTTTCCTTCAACACCACTTAATGGCTGATTCCAAAGCTTTTTTTTCGGCATCAAAAATCTTTGCACGATAATATGGGGATGATAGATCTATATATATTATTATATCTATGATCACACAAATCTTTTCGAAAATGGAATAAAACTTAATTTGAAAACAAAAATAATAACTTTTGTTTATTAACCAAAATAATTGATGAAATTTGAAATGCAAGTTGGTCTTGTGGGATACAGGCTGTATATTATATTTTTGTGTTCGTGAGAGAAAATTTAAAAGAATTTGAAAACTGCAATTTTTAATCCCTTTTAAAAATCATGTGACTTAATGTGAAGCAGATTTTTCATTTTTTTTTCTCCTAACGGTTTCCATACAATCTTCTGCTGTTGCCACCTAAAATTCATACTTTAGTTAATTTTAAAAAAATCTAATTGTCCGATTGATAAGCTGTTTAATGCATCGGATTAAAAAAAAAATTTCCCTTTCATTTGCTATCTCATTTGTAACGATGCGACTGATATTTCTAATTTATTTTCTAATCTTTCTGATTTATTTTCCTCATTTTAAATAAGTGTACGTTTTATTATTATTATTATTATTATTATTATTATTATTATTATTTTGTCAAAAAAAAAAAAAAAATGGCAACAATTAAATTATGGATAAAATTTTAAAATTTAAATGTCTTATTTATCAGAAATTAGAAGGTTTTTATTTTCACATTTTAATTAATTAAGAAAAAACTAATCATCCGATTGATAAGCTGTTTAATGCATCGGATTTACAAAAATTTTCCCTTTCATTTGGTGTCTTATTTGTAACGATGCGAGTGATATTTCTAATTTATTTTCTAATCTTTCTGATTTATTTTCCTCATTTTAAATAAATGTACGTTTTTTTTTTTTTTTTAATTATTATTATTATGTTGTCGAAAAAAAAAATTGGCAACAATTAAATTATGGATAAAATGTTAAAATTTAAATGGCTTTTTTTTTTTATCAGAAATTAGAAGGTTATGATTTTCACATTTTAATTAATTAATATAAAACTAATCGAAAATTCGAAAATCTGACTTCGATGTGCACAATGACCCTTCGGGATGCACCTTTGTGTTAAATCTCGTGACTGTCCGAGATACCGTTTTCGAGATCAGTGAAATATACATACAAATATTGTTCACTTAATAGCAGGGCCTGATTAAGGGGGAAGCTCGCTCATACCGGAATATTTTTACAATTATTTTTTACTTCATGTCATAGAAATTCCACGCTTTGACGAGGAAATATTTTTTATAAAAAATGAACGGTGTAAAACAATCCAATTTACTCACCGGTATTAGACACCAGAATTCTTTTAAAATAATTTTTAATGAAAATTTTTTGTTTATTATAGCAGGAAAGTATTTGTTAAAAAATAACGGTGTAAGTATAAATAATGTATGAAGAGCGAGCTTCCCCCTTAATCAGGCCCTGCTTAATAGTATAAGATGTGAATACAGAAAATTTTGTTCTGATGTACTGTAAATTCAGAGATTAACGCCCACAGGCGGACCTTATTGTCCAGTAGACAAAATCATGCGGTCGCAAAATGTAAATTAATTCTTCATACTTGCCAACAATCTCATTAATAACCGTACAATTGTTAACGCCCCCTGAAAAAACGCCCCTTTTCTCACACCACTATATTTTTAGAGTAATTCTCTCCAAATATTGTTACGAATAAATAAAACTAAAATTTCTTTAAAAAATTTTTGGTGTGAAAAAAAAGGCGGGTACTAAAAATTGTACGGTTCATAATGAGATGGTTGGCAAGTATGATTCTTGATAGTGTTACAAACGGAAGTGTGTTAGGGGTCCATCCATGTGTTTAAAATAATAATAATAATAATAGTAATAATAATTTCGCACGTTAAATAAATTATTTATTCATATACTAACCGGGGAGAAAAAAAAAGGCTATGAAAACTTTAAATATAAAATAAAATAAATATATTTACTGAAAGTGCTGTGTTTATATCTGGACTTATTTAATCCTTTGCATACAGGGGTGAAAATTTTCCGTGTTTTGAGAGAACTCTTCCACCGGTATTTCTTAATAATAAACTGTATCTGATTTAATCGAAATAATTTAGTGTAAAAATACAGTTAATTTTTCTAAATAAAAATAGTGGTGCAGACGACGATAACCACTTTCACTCCTGTTTGCATACCTGCCAATCATCTCATGAGTAAGCGCAAAATTGTTAACGCCCCTTGAAAAAACTCCCCTTTTTCCATACCACTTTACTTTTGGAGTAATACACTCCAAATGTTGTTACGATTAAAGAAGAATTAAATTACTCTAAAAAATGACTGGTGTGAAAAAAAAAAGGCATGGACTAAAAGTTGTACGCTTCATCAGCATATATAGTTATGCCATACTTGCCAAAACCTAATTAATATTCCGTAGTGTTGTTAGTCCCGCCTTTTTTTTTCACACCAATAAATTTTTAGAGTAATGTTCTCCAAATGCAATTACAATTGAATAAGAAGAAAAATATTCTAAAAAGATACTGGTGTGAAAAAGGAGGCGGGGCTAACAATACTACGGAATATTAATTAGTATGTTGGCAAGTATGAGTTACGCTTATCACTGACTGACTCTGTCACGCTTGAGGCTTAAGAAATATGTTTAAGAGATTTCCTTGGACTCTGTGTGTAAACGCAAGTTGCCACCTAATTTTCTACCTTTAGTTAATTTTAAAAAATCTAATTGTCGACCGATAAGCTGTTTAATCCGACAGATTCAAGAAAATCGCCCCTTTCTCTTGGTACCTCATATGTAACGAATTTTTTATTAGATTTTTTAAAATTAATTAAAATAAAAAAATAACAGCTTTGAAATAGGCATTTAATTTTTTTTTCAGCATAAAATAAAATATGCTTTCACGTGAATATATATATATATATATATATATATATATATATAATACATTAAATTTGCTCATGCATATGAAAAAATGACGTCTATAATAATAATAATTTTATATTTTAAAGGTAACGAAGAGATAAATAAAGTGTGAAAATTTCACACGGATTTGCTAGCAAATGAATTATTTGAAGTGAAAAATAAACAAAATGAAATGATCATTTTTCAATGGGCGCCTTAGTCGCCCTACAACTAACTAGTAATGAGATGGTTGGCAAGTATGCTTTTGTCTGCTCAAGTATTTTAAAATACCATTAGTTTTAAAAACTTATAAAATGGGAATTATAATTGAAATATTAAAGGTATTTATAAGAATGAAACATATGTGCCTCACTTTAATCTCACTACAGGCTTACAGGGTGTCTACAGGCTAAATTTCCCCCCTGATTCTTCCATCAGTATTTTTCTTTCAGAAATTTTAGTAGTAAGTTTGCACGATGAATTAACCCTCGCTTTCCCAAGATGGGTCATTTTGACCCCATTTTGTAGTTGAAGCTTTGTTAAGCCCGCCTCATTCAAAAAGTGCGCTAATTCGCCAGATATAGCATACTTAACAAGTGGAATGTTGTAACTTCTAAACGATACAAAAAGGCACGGTGCTGGTGATTTTTGCCAAACGTGCCAAGCGGCACCTAAAGGTAATTTTTCTGTAGTAACGCCTTGATCTTGAGAAAGCGAGGGTTAAGCAAGAAATTATTATATAAATATACTGATGGAAGAATCAATACTGGGGAAAAATTTCGACTGTCGACTCCCTGAATGTAGCTGTTTTGGTTAATGTTGCTGCGCACCCGCCGTCTTTAATATTCAAAGTTCCATGTTACCATTTATGGGGAAATTTTGTCCTTTAATAATTACAATAATCTGGTGTGTCACTCACACGACTTTCTCTTACCCTGAAATTTAATACTATAAATACAGGTTGGAGATTATAGGAAAGATAACGAGTACTGTTATGTAAACCTATGTTAAACAATTCATATTAGGCTTCTGAAGAGTTTTATATGATAATTAGTTCTGTGTGAGGGGGCTACCGCCCCCCTCAACCCCCCGTTTCATTAATGCACCTACATTTATATAGAATTTAATTCGGTTATTAAAAAATATTTCAGTTTTTAAAAAATAATTTATTAAAATTATTATTTAAAAAAATTATCTTTTATGATAAGGCAGACGATTTCCATATTAGAGAAGTAGTTTAACACCAAATATCCAAAAGAAGTCCATTTTATTCTCAATATTAAAAAAAAAAGTACGATTTTTTTTCTAAGTTTTTTTTTCGTTAAAAGTAAAAATAAATCGATAACTTTGTTTTAAATTATCGCAGATTGATGGTTCAACCATTCGTTTTAAAGGTATTTTCGAGCTCTTTTGAAAGATACCCATCATGAAAATTGACTCCCCTCGAGGGGGGACTTCCCCCCAGGGGGGAAGGCGAGGCTCCTCCATACACAAAATTTTTTTCCCAGTTAACTGTCTCTATTACAAAAAATATATATTCGTTTCATTTGGTTTAGTGCAGTCTATAGACGTTAAACTCTATTTTCCTGCAATTTCCTCCATAGACGTAATGTATTAGAATTCTCTTGATTGTCCCTGTACACGAACCATTTGCTTGATCTTAACGAAAAGCTTACTGTAGCATCCCTATATGATACACATTTAGAATACGAAGTTTGAACTTTCTGCCATAATTTGTTTTTGAGATATGCTGATAACAGACAGACACACACACAGACACACACACACACAGACACACACACACACAGACACACACACACACAGACACACACACACACACACAGACACACAGACCATTTGCTAAAAACATGATTTTCGTATTCAGGAGACCTCAAAACGTGTAAATATAACAAAATCTCGCGTTCGAAAATTTGAGCCAAAAACAATACTTTATCTACCTTATGGGTAAGAGAAAGTAAAAATGCTTAAAAGGGGTATAACACACACACACACACACACAAAAAAAAAAATGTACATCTCGATAGAGTTTTTCTTTTTAGATTTTCCTCACTGAAATAAAGTTACGGATGTTTAAATAGTAAAACAGAAGCAAATTCTTTCAAAATAAATTTGATTTAAATCTATTAAAAAGCATTTCTTTAAAAAGCATGAAACTGTAGAAAGGTGTGAAAAGTTGTCCTCTACAACACTGACAAATATTTTGCAAAATTATTGGTTTTTGTATTAATTATTAACTCTTTAACGTTCATGGGTTTCGCAGCGAAACCAAACATTTGACATAATCTAACAATTTTTATGCAGCAGTTTTTTAACATTTCCCACATTGTTTTAATCAGGTTTTAAACTTTTGTTCCGTTTCTGTTCTTTAGATAGCAGCACTATTCTGAAATTTAACAAATATTGCTTCAAAGGAAGCTAAATGCGTAAGTCACTTGAAGTTTCTTAGTGTGCACGAGTGCGAATTGATATTTTGATGATGCACTCATGTGTAGTTTTTTTCATTTAATGAAGAGCTGGACTATTATTTTATAAACAGTTGTTCGAAGTTGAAGAAGCAGAACGAACGAGAAAACCTATCAGTTGTCTGTAGTGTTACCCCCAACTGACAGCGTGAGGTATTCCCTTTCTCTAATGGCCTTAATCACCATTAACTTCAACTTCCGGTTTAACGGAGAAACTTGAAAAGCGTCTAAAGGCAGAGTAAAGCTTTCAAAGAAAATTTGGCACGTTGTTACTTCCATCTAGCGTCAAAGTTTTCATGTATTTTTTGATTGGTTATTTGCAGTTAAAAAAGCTGAGAATACGAATTCCGCTAGATGGCAGATGCAATGTGTCAAATTTAACTAAAGAGTTGAACTCTGACTCTATACGTTTTTCAAATTTTCGTGTTCAACCGGGAGTTGAAGTTATTGCTGAATACAGCCGCAAGAGTATTCCAGGTAAAAGTCGTGTCCTTCCTTCCTATTGGTCAATTTTTATTAGTACACTGAACAGTCAACTCTTTCGGAAGACCATTGGAAAAGTTGATCATCCGAAAATGTGCTGTCCTTGAACAACGTCAGGCTCAGTATGTTGGCTACAATGTTGTGTTTAGTAAAAAGTTGAGCGAAAATCTCTCGTGTGATACAGCCATTAGAGTAATGGCCGAAATTACAAAGCGTGCAGTGCATCGTAAGATGAAATTACTATAACTTATTGATTGAAAATAATTAATACTTTTTTTGAGACTTTCGACATCTCTTCCTTTTAAAAAAAAGAGAGAGATAAGTTTACCCTTTAAACAGCCATTATAAAGAAAGAAACTTCCTTTGAGAAGATAGGTGGATTATTAGTTAAAATACAGGTATGTGAAATATTTTCTTTCAGATTAGTTTGTATCTTATGTTTTATTATTATAGCGTTTGCGTAACATATTTTCCAGGTAAGACAAATTTTAAAGTGTTACAATCATGTATTTTACAGTAATGACTCTTATTAGTAATTAAATTAATAGCTGTTTGCTTTAGATCTACAAAGCAATTATAATTTAAAATTATCTTTTATTTCATTAATTTTGTTTTTTTACCTCCGATAGTTCACTGAATATTTATATAGTCACCTCCAAAAAGATGAACATTTCAAGCAGAAGTTAATAAGCTATGAAATTTAATGAGATCTGTTTTACTTTTCTTGAAATTTAGCTATAGGCTTTTTATGTCTTTTTCATCTTCTTAGCAAGTGAACAATTTTACAATATACTAACAGTTAATTTAAATTAATTATTACTGTTATTATATATATAATATTATTATTTGTTTTTAATTATTTATTATTATTTTATTTTATTATGATGTAGCAAGTAAGATGTCAAAGTAAAACGTGTTCTGCATTTATAATATTTAAAAAAAATAAAAAAAAGTTTTAAATGCCTTTATCCGAAATAATTACAATGATTTTTATAAAATGATAAAATCATTAATTGATCTTTCTTATTAAATAATATCAATCTGTATTAACAACCCACCACCCACCTCCTTTTTTTTTTCGTCTCTGTACGTGATTTTTATTAATAATATCAGAATATGAAAATGATGTATCGATAAAATCCTGTAGGAATGGTAAAACAAATCAGAATTGTTTAAGTAACAAATTGATGTTAATAGTTTGTCTTATCTTGAAAATTACTTTGCAATCTGTAAATGTAATCCTCTTATATTATTAAAATCTGTGCTCATCTGTCTGTGTGTGTGTGTGCATTTGTCTGTCTGTGAGAAATGGCTTATAACAACTAAAGCTCCTACGCTAATGGTCACAGCGGCTCGAAACTGGTACCAGAAGACGTGGAATTTCTTCATATAGACATCGCAATAATTCGCTAAGCGATGCGACCCTAATTTGCGGAGATATTAATTAAAACTTCCAACTATGTCTAATAAAAAAAAACGATTCAAAAAGCTAGGCGACAGTAAATTCCGCCTGAACCGCGTCCCTCAAAAGAAAAAGCAGAGAGAGAAAATTTCGCGGGTTTTTGTAAAGCGATCCTAGGTGAACGAATCGATATATCGAAAATACACCTGTACCACGAGAAAGAGCATTTATTACAGATTCTTACAGTAGATTTTTTTTTAATACGGATTTTTTATATATATATAAAAAAAATCAAAAATGATTCAAAATTTCTCTTTTTCTCGATCGTCTTTTTTGAAACGCCCTGTATGAACGACTAACTATTCCATTTCTTAACAACTGGCATATTCTGAAAGCACATTTAATCCTCTTTCGAAACATATAAACATTTTAACAAAATACGGATTAGCGATCCATATTTTTTGTTTTTACGAAACATCGATTTTTCACAAAATATTTTATAACTCAAAATCTTTTAGAGATAAATCCTTTCTTTCTTTCTTTCTTTCTTTCTTTTTTTTTTTTTTTTTTTTTTTTTTTTTGTATATAAACCTCGGTTAGACAATTCACTTCTCGAAAGATTGAAAGATTTTTTCAAATACTGAATTAGTTATAGATTTTTTAATTTTTTGCGATTCTGGCTTCTTCCATCGTTTTACGCTGAATGAAATTCTCGATGAAAGCATTCCTTTGCCGTTCGTTGTGGGTTACCATGGCAACTCCCATTCACAGAGAAAACGATATATGACGAAAGAAAGAAATCTTTTACCAATTGAGATCACGGGGTGTTTATACTGGGAATAAAAATTGCAAATTTCAAAATGCTTGAATTTTCTTCAAAATTCTTTCAAACTTACTGTGCACCGTTAACAGCATAAGGGATAGTTGCAGTTCAAATTTCATCGATTTTGGAAAAAAATGTACATTTGAATTGCAAATTAAATTTTATTCTAATACGCGTATTTCAAATTCTAATTATGATTAAATTATTCTTAATACATCATTCGAAAGATAAATTTAAAGTTATTTTATATTATCGAAAGTGGAATTCGAGATTTCACCTGATTTACACGTTTTGAGGTGTCCTGAATCTGTTTTCTTTTGTATCTCAGCTACTAATTAAAATAATTTCATAAGTAATACATCATTTGCAATCTTTGTTGATTTGGAATCGAACAGTAGATTACAGAAATTTCTAGCGCCAGATGGCGCTGTAATATTCTAAAATTTCAATATTTCAAATTCTAATTATGATTAAATTATTTTTAATACATCACTCGAAAGACAATTTAAGTTCTTTTATATTATCAAAAGTGGAATTCGAGATTTCACCCGATTTGTACGATTTGAGGGGTCCTGATTAGGTTTTCTTTTGTCTGCGCTGCCGAAGGCAGTGGGGACCCGGTGTGAGTTTTTATCTGATCAGAAATTATTTTTTTAGGGGGCACGAAGGGTCAGGGAAGGAATACGTGCGCGCAGCACGCATGGACTACGCTGCCGAAGGCAGTGGGGACCCGATGCGACTTTTTACCCGATCAGATTTTTTTTTATTTATTTCTTTTCTTGAGAATAAAAGTTACTGTTTGTGATTCATTAATTATAGTGATTCAATTAAAAATACTGACCCTCTAGCGGGCGAATCTCGCTAGTCTCTTATATTATTAAAATCAGTGCGCGTGTGTTTATTTATTTGTGTGTCTGTGAGAAATGGCTTATATCAGTTAAAGCTCTGGCTCTAATGATCGCAGCGGCTTGAAACCGGTACCAGAAGACGTGTAATTTCTTCATCTCGACATCGCAATAATTCACTAAGAAATGCGACCCTTATTAGCGGAGATATTAATTATAACGTCCAACTATGTCTTATGAAAAATTGATTCAAAATGCTAGGCGACCGTAATTTTCATCCGGAACCGTGTTCCTCAAAAGAAAAAGCAGAGAGAGAAAAATTCGCGGGTTTTTGTAAAGGGATCCTAGGTGAACGAATCGAGATATCGAAAATACACCTGTACCAGGAGAAAGAGCATTTATTACCGATTCTTACGGTACAATTTCTTTTAAAAAATACGGATTTTTATATTTTTAAAAAAGTTTTAAAAAGAGTCAAAAATTTCTCTTTTCCTCGATCGTCTTTTTGAAACGCCCGAGTAACTCTGTACGAGTAACTTTTGTACGACCGAGTAACTCTTCCATTTCTTAACAACTTCTTATTTTGAAAGCTCATTTAATCTTGTTTCGAACCATATAAACATTTTAACAAAATATGGATTAGAGATCCATATTTTTAGATTTTACGAAACATCGAATTTTTCACAAAACATTTTATAACTCAAAATCTTTTAGAGATAAATCATTCCTTTCTTTTTTTGTATATAGATCTTCGTTAGGCGATTCACATCTCAAAAGATTGAAAGATTTTTTCAAAAACTGAATGACTTATTAATTTTTTAATGTTATGCATAAAACCGCGTTATTGATCCCTTCCTATCTTCATGTATTTCCTTGAAATTCTCAATGCGGTGGGTCATTTAAGCCTCTTTCGAGCGGGTTACCCTGGCAACTCCCATTCACAGAGAAAACGATATCTGGCGAAAGAAAGAAATATTTACCAATTGAGATCACGTGGTTTTTGTACTGGGAATAAAAATTGCAAATTTCAAAATGATTGAATTTTTTTCAAAATTCTTTCAAACTTACTGTGTACTGTTAACAGCACAAGGGATAGCTGCAGTTCAAATTTCATCGATATTGGGGAAAAATTACATTTTAATTGCAAATTAAATTTTATTCTAATACGCGTACTTCAAATTCAAATTATGATTAAATTATTCTTAATGCATCATTCGAAAGATATTTTAAAGCTCTTTTATATTATCGAAAGTGGAATTCGAGATTTCAATCGATTTACACGTTTTGAGGTGTCCTGATAAAGGTTTTCTTTTGCATCTCAGCTAATTGAGTTAGACCGTTCAAAATTGGTATATGTAGGTTAATTAAGAGGGGTTGGAAGGGTGGGGAAGAAATAGGCGTGCTCCGCGCGCGTATCCCTAACTTGTGCGCTGCCGAAGGCAGTGGGGACCCGATCCGACTTTTTACCCGATGAGAAATAAATTTTTAATTTTCTTTCCTTAAGAATAAAAGTTTAAGTGGAGAAGGAATATGTGCGCGTAGCGCACGTATATTTTTACACATGCGCGCGCATGCTTCTGCGCTGCCGAGGGCAGTGGGGAGACGGTGTGAGATTTTACCTGATCAGAAATGATTTTTTTTTTATGGAACACGAAGGGTCAGGGAAGGAATACGCACGCGCAGCGCGCACGGGACTGCGCTGTCGAAGGCTGTGGGGACCCGGTGCGACTTTTTACACAATGAGAAATGAATTTCTAATTTTCTTATCTTAAGAAAAGAGTTTCAGTTGAGAAGGAATATATGCGCGCAGAACACGTATATCTTCACACGTGCACGCGCAGCGTTAATGGTTTTGCGCTGCCGAAGGCAGTGGGGAGCCGGTGTGAGTTTTTACCCGATCAGAAATGGGTTTTTTTATGGGGCACGAAGGATCAGGGAAGAAATACGCGCGTGCAGCGCGTGTACTCCTTAACTTTTGTGCGCGCAGCGCACACGGGAATGCGCTGCCGAAGGCAGTGGGGACCCGGTGCGACTTTTTACACGATCAGAAATGATTTTTTTAAAACTTGTTTTACGAATAAAAGTTGCTGTTAGTTATTCATTAATTATAGTGATTCATTTAAAAATACTGACCTGCTAGCGGGCGAAGCTCGCTAGTAAAACATTATAAATACTGAAAACATTTTGCAATATACTATGATAATACTTAATATTAAAAATCTATCTTTTTTTTTTTAGACTAATGCATATTAATAAAAATTATTGTCATTATTATTATTTTTTTTCAGATAAATGCTCTAGAAAACCATTTACGCAATAAAATAATAATAATAATAATAATAATAATAGTAATTAAAATCAACAAAAGAACAATTTAATAGATATTAATGTTTCTCATATTGATAAAATGAAAAGTAAACAAATTTTAGTAATACTATTTCTGCTTACAAATTTGTTTTCTTTATTTTTTCTTTTTCTTTCTTTCTCTTTTTTCCCCCATAACATTTTGTCGTTAAACATAATAAAAGAACATAATACTCACAAATTGTAAGGATAAAAATTATAAACCACTTTACAGCATGATGAATATAAATTCATTATATTGAGACTAAATCACCAGATTTCTTTTTAGTTACTTATTAGAGTAACTTAAGAGTTACTTATTTTAGTTTTTAGATGCTTATGTAATTCAGAAAAGGTGAAAAAGTGACGTGGGGGGGGGGGGGGATGGATGTCTGTTTTTAATTTGCAAAAGTAAAATTACAGCCTTTTATCTGAAAACGTAATAAGTTTATAGTGTTAACTTGTGCTATAAATATGCCATATCATCAGTTTATGACATAAAATTATAGAAATCATATACACAAATGGTTGTTATGCTTTGGTTAAGCTTTTTCTTATTTTTTCCCCCTTTTTTTGTAAAGTAACAAAATAAAAAATAAAAATGTACATATAAATCATAACACAGATGTTTTTTTTTAATGATTATGCTTTTCTACCTTTATCCTTTATATGTATATGCATATAAAATAAATAAATGAAACCTAGCGCTATTATTAATATTTAATTATTTTGCCTACTATATTTTTTTCGGGGAAGGCTTTCATGCTTACTGATGTAGGTATTGTTAAAGAAGGAAATTAAAATAAATTACGATACAAATAAATAGAAGCTTAATCCATATGATCGATCCCTTTAAAACTATATACGGATTCTCATTGGTTAAAAACGAACAATATCTGAATGAAATTCAAATATGTTCTTCAAATCTTCCCTTTCTTTCTTTCCTGACGTCAGCAGTTGCTAAAATCAGCTCTGTTTGTCTTGAATCACTACCGTCAGTGCTTTCCCTCTTTCTCTTGCAATCCTTCCCACTTTGCAAGCTGATTTTCATAACGTTGTGGCGTTTGACCAGAACTGATAACCAAAGATCCTCTTTGAGACTGAATTTAAAATGGGAAAGGTCAGAAAGAGCATTTTTTTACTTTTACCGATTCCTTTACTTTTACTCATTCCTCGACAAAATTTAAATTTCTCATCGAAGTGGTTCGCATGTTTCTCACCCAGATTTTTACAAATGCAATTAAGATGTCCATTCCAGTTTATTGCCGAAATAATAACAAAAATTTAAGAGAATCAAGGGGGTCCTATGCTATAGCTATACCAAACAGATTTTCATAAATGAATACAATAACCGATTCTAGAGAATGAAATACAGTTACTGCATACCTTCACATGGAAGAACAGTTTAAAATAAGACCTGTTAGAGGAGTGGCTTGTGAAGATGCCTACATAGAATCTATGGATGCCTACAGCCAGAGTTTGAAGTCTCCGCCCATTTTCAGAAAACTTTCTGAAATGAAATATTTTTGGCTTCTTTACCACTACTGTGTTTATACAGAAGTATTTTCTGTGATTTTATATTACAGTGCCGTGATTATTTAATCCCGAATTATAATCACAATTTGATCACCAATCAGAGAATATTGCATAAAAATAGTGGTTAAAACAAAAAAAAAAAAAAAAAAAAAAAAAGCAGAAATTTCTCATTAATGACAGTGTCCTGAAAAAAGGGCGGAGAATTTGAGCTCTGCGAAACCCACTTTGTGGCAGAAGAATGGGTATAATCATAGCCTATCCTATACTGCTCAATTTGCAAAATGTGAGCACACATTAAAGGCATGAGAGCGAACAAAGTATCATTTGCTTGAATTAATTTCACCTCTGACTAAGATTGACTTGTATGTTGATTTAATCTTTATTTTACTATAATCCATTTGATATAATTCATTGTTACTATACCAAGAAGGTTATTATTAATTAATAATAATAATGACCATCTTCTGTCAGGAACGATTCCGGTTTAGACCGCTTCAAAACAGAAACTTTTGGTAGCCTTTTTTTTTTTTTTTACCCCTTAGAAATGCTATGTATTTTTATTTTTATTTTTATTTACTTATTTTTTTTATTAATCTGCTTAAATGTGACATCATTAGAATGATCTTTCAAAACTGAACGTTTTTTGTGCTTGCAATTTTCCCTTAATCTCAATATATAAAAAGATTTCAACGAAAGTTTATAACTACCATTACAATTCCAAAATAACCATGGAGGATAAAATTAAAATGTAATATAAAATTCAATCATAAAAATTATGGGCTAATAGTTATTACATCATTTTCTTGCAATAATGATAATGTATATTTCTAGTTGTAATTAAGACTACTATATAACAGGCTGAATCATTCACCGCCATTTGTACGTCAAGTCCGTCATTGCTAAACTTAAGATTACTATATAATAGTCTTATATAGTCTCATATAATTATCTTATATGGTAGTTCGTCACTGCCAAACCTAAGACTATTATATAATAGTCTAATATAATCTCACATAATTGTCATATACAACAGTCTTAGTTTTAGCAATGACGGACTTGACGTACAAATGGCGGCGAATGATTCAGCCTGTTATATAGTAGTCTTAGTTGTAATGTACGTATCTGATATAAACAAACATTTGATTGTGACGTCATATTTATCAAATTAGTTAAAATAAATAAGTTACAAATAAGGTACCTAAGGTTACTTCGTTACAAATATGGTATCTTTCATTTGGTACCTTATTTGTAACGAAGTTTTGATTAGATATTTTAGAATTAATTAAAATATGAAACAAAATAATTTCAAAATTGGTTATTTAAATTTATGATTGTTGCCAAAAAATTTACCAATATATATACACATATATATATACATTTTTTTTTTTTTTTAAGGGGGGGGGGGCATAAGATGAAATAATGTTTTCACGCGAAAAATTAAAAAATATTAAATTTGCCCATGCATATAAACTAGTTGGCATAGGTGGACTCTGCTCAGTTCCCCATCATATTTATGTTCTCATAAATTTCTAGTGCGAGACATATTATAGTCATGTTAAAAGAAATGAATTTGACCAAAGCTTGATACAGTGACAGAATGAAATCCCCGCCTAATAGGCTATCCACCGTTCACTTTGATATATTTATCTTATTCTAATCTATTAATTTATTTTATCAGGGTCAATTCCGTTGTTTAGTTTTCATGCTACTATTTCCATTGCAATAATCCTCAAAATTCAGATTTATATGAAAAATTTACAATTTCGCTATGTTGATAAAATCGTAAATTACGAATAATTTACGAAAATTTCCTATTAGAATATTTGTATTTAATCATGTTCAAACAAATATCATAAATGTAATTTTGAAGTTGTCTAATGTATTTTAGTATTTATGATCCTCAAAATGGAAGTTTATGCTCAATTTTGCCATATTCTGACATGTTTAAGTAAAGCGTAAATTCCAAATGACTTACGAATTTTTTAAATTGAAAAAATCATAGTCTATGATATTCATGCCAGCATCCTAAATAATATTTCGAAAGTGGTTTGACATCATTACGATGAAAATATCCCTCAAGATTGACGTTTTTGTGAAATTTTGCTCTATTCTGCCATGTTAAGAAATTCGTAATTTTCCAATAACTTACGAAATTTTTATATTCGAAAATTCATAGTCATTAATATTCATGCCAGTGTCCTAAATAATATTTCAAAAGTAGTCTGATATCTTTACGATGAAAATATCTTTCAAAATTGACGTTTATGTGAAATTTTGCTCTATTCTGCCATGTTAAGAAATTCGTAAAATTCCAATAACTTGCGAAATTTTCAAAGTAGCATATTTATAGTTACTGATGTTCAGTTACTGATGATCATTCCGGCATTAAAACCGATATTTTAAACTGGTCTGATATTTTTACAATAAAAAGTTTCCATTTAATGCACGTTTAAGTGAATTTTTGTCTTATTCTCCCATGTTAAGAAAATCGTAAATTTCTCATAACTTACGAAGTTTTTTAATTCGAATGTTGCAAATGAATAGGGATCTTGCCAGTATCGAAAGTAAAATTTTAAAACTGATCTGACCTCTCTGTTCGTGAGATATCGTGTTAGCAGACTAACAAACTAACGGACTAACCCACTAACCCACTAACGGACTGACACACTAACGGACTAACACTCTAATAGACACCCTACAGACAGACACCATTCAAATTTTGTCATTTTCGGATTACTCACACCTGAAAACGTATAAAAAATTAAAAAAAACGAGGTCGAAATTTTTCACGATTACCTAAGTTCCCCCTACCTATAGTATATTATGGGGAACTAAAAATACTTATTAAAACGAGTCGAAGAAGGAAGCGAAATAAGTAACTGAGTAATATTACGATAAATACGATATAAAATATGTTACCTTATATTAGACCTATCATTTTGGGTTAGTAGGTACTTTCGTTAAAAGAAATAGTTTGTTCGTTCGGTGCAACTTGCACATTAGTCCCGTTAGGTACAACTTGCATATTAGTCCCGTCAGGGCAGAGCCTGATTAAGGGGGAAGCACACATTATCTCCGCTGTCACCGGAATATTTTTACAATTATTTTTTACTTCACATCATAGAAATTCCACGATTTGACGAGGAAATATTTTTTATAAAAAATGAACGGTGTAAAACAATCCAATTTACTCACCGTTATTAGACACCAGAATTCTTTTAAAATAATTTTTAATGAGAATTTTGTGTTTATTATAGAAGGAAAGTATTTGTTAAAAAATAACGGTGTAAGTATAAGTAATGTGTGCTTCCCCCTTAATCAGGCTCTGCGTCAGGTGGAACTTGCACATTAGTCCCCTTTAAATATAGTGTCCAGCGAAGCAGGCAAAGCATTCGTTGATTCACTACCTTAATTGATTTCACATTCTGTCATTTTTGACGGAGTTATATACTAGTAATTTAATATTTGTCATTAATTGACTTTTTTTAATAAATCAATAAATGATTGATGAAAAAAAAACATTTTGAAATATTGTCGTTTTTATTGACAGGGTTCTCTTTGTATCCGTTACAATTTGCCCCAAACCCGGGGCAAATTGTAACAGGGAAATAATTTTGAAAAAAAAAATTTTGTGCAAAAATTAGCAAAATTAACGAAAGTTTTTTATATGAATATGATAGATGAATATGCATACTATAGAAAACAGCAATTATAAACAGGAAAACGTAAATACATTTCAAAATACACTTAATTTTCCAAAAATTGTTACAACCCGCCCCACGCTCCCCTACATATAGTCCGTGGGGCGAGAGCTGCTATCGTTCAGGTTCGTTTGCCAAGTCACGCAGCTAAGTGAATTTTTGCACATGGGTTTAACATGGTATTTCTTTTAAAAAATTTGCAATGTTCCTCAATAGGCACTTGCACATTAATTTTTAATTCTCAATTCTGTTTGTCTGTCCGTCCGTCTGAGTGTGTGTCCACGCTCTAACTCTAGTAAATATGCATGGAATTTCCTGAAACTGATATATGTTATTAATGTTCACTATCGGATGTTTCCTATTGGAAAGAGAGTAAATACTGCTAATGGTTTGTATACTGAAAGTGTATCCCTGAAAGTATTCCAAAGGATTACTTTCTATGAGAAGTATTTCCATAAACCGTATTTTAATGCCTTTAATTTGCACAAATCTTATGAAATTAAAATATGTTATTCAAGTTTATTCCCGTATGAAAATGAAGTAAACACAACCACTGATTTGTATACAGGGACATCCAAAATTATTCCAAAGTATTGCGTTCTATGAGAGGTATTCCATTAAATAAACCATATTTTAATAACTTTATTTTGCGCACATCTTAATGAAATTTGAATATGGTGTTTATAAGCACAAAAGAATGCTTTCTGTATAATATAGTATTATTAGCTTTAAAATTTACAGGGCCATACAAAAATATACACTTACATTAAGGGCTAATATTGTAAATTTGCTGCAACAGCATTTTCATTTATATTAAGCGTTTTTAACATTTTCTAACAATTTTTAAGTGTGAATATGATTTGAATTAATGCACCTCTATGTCTGACTGTCCGTCTGTCTATCTGTCCGTTTGACCGCCTTCTTATGTTATTCAAGTTCTCAATGCCCCCTATTTAAAGTGACATTAATAGGCTCTGTACAACTGGTTTGTGTGCATGAACACCTTAAATATGCTAATGCATTGTGTTTTAAGAGAATTTTTTTTTTTTTTTTAAATTACATTTAAATAACTTTCTACCACAAAATTCATAATGAAATTGACATTTATTGTTAATATGCTAATGTTTGAAATAATAAAATATGTCTGAAATAAAATATGATATGATTAGATTTCAGATTTAAAAGGCTACGCTAAAATATTCAGACGTATTAAGGACTGGAACTGAAAATTGCTGGAACTGCAATTACGTTTATGTTAAACTTTCTTGACGTACTCCAACAATGTTTAAGAATAATTATGAATTCAGTTAGTCTATCTGTCTGATTGTTGTGTGATAACGTAAGCAAAGAATATTGAAAGTTAAATAACGATGCAGAGATATACGTACAGTTCGGAAGTATTAATAATCAATGCGTACCACATGTTTTTTGCTTCTTTTTTAAATTTATATTTCCCTTTAAAAGTGAGGTTGTTTTGATTGTAAAACAAATTTTACTAGCAAGTAGTGATTACTAGCATAGCCTCGTAAACTAGATGCTTGACGCGTGGCTCGAAATCTTGGCAACAGTTGAAACGGTAAACAGCGCCACCTGGTACAGATTGAGTAACTTTTTTATTCAATGTCACCAATAATTTTAAAAAGTGATATATAATAATATAATCGACATTTCTTCGATTCTATTCGCCTTTTATATATATCATATCCCACTTTTAAAAATTTTTCGTGGCTGTTGAATAAAAAACTCGCGCAATCTGTACCAGGTGATGCTGTCTACCGCTTCAACTGCTGTCAAGTTTTCAAGCCACGCGACAGGCATCTAGTTTAGGAGGCTGTGTTACTAGATGTTCTGTGAAAAGCTGTAAAGAAAGTATAATGTTATTCTATTTCATTTGAAACGCACCATTCGATTAAAAGCAAAAAAGAAACAGTAATTCTTAAATTAAATAAATACAAATTAATAATTATTACATAATTATTTGAATATTTGGTTTTGTACCTGTTTTTCGGAACGTTAATGGTAATATAAATTACGTATTTTGGGCGTTCAGAAAATTTATGTTCAAATTAGAGCACAAAAAATTATGCAAATTAAAAGATATATATATATTTTTTCAGTAAAACCTCTCTAAGTTGGACACCTACGGTTCGAAGAAAAAGTGTCCAACTTAGAGAGGTGTCCAACTTATAGGGGTTAGACATAATGTTAATGGATACATTCCGTTCCAAGAAAAAGCGTCCAACTTAGAGGGGTGTCCAACTTATAGGGGTGTCCAACTTGAGAGGTTTCACTGTATATATATATATATGTAATATACATAATAATATGAGTGAAAATTTACAAATTCTATTTACTAACTATAATAATTCATTCTCTATTTTCATCAACAGAATAAGCTTGAACTACGATAAATATATATATTTTTTTATAATATACTGCGAATAATAATTAAATTCCCTTGCAAAGAACGGGCACAACAGCTAGTATATTTATAAATACTAGTATCGCCCAGTGGTCGAAACTCGACCATTTTTTTTGCAAAGCGAGGCAAAGCAAAGTTATTGCCTTGTCCTAAACGGAATGCAATTGCAACACAGCTGCGGCAATTGTTTGCCGATATTCACTCTAACTGAATCAGCAGAGTTTTACTTAATATAACTATTTCTCTCTGTAGATGTTAGCCTTTCCTGAAATGAGGGAAAATCGCAACGTGAAAACGCCTTTGTTGTGTGATACAGCCCAGAAGCTAATAGGTACCATGTCAAACCAAGGCCCAACCAAGTATCAAATTCTGTTAAATTAATTCGATTGGTTCATAAAGTAAAGTGTTTGAACCAATAATAAAAAAAAAAAAATCTGATGTGGGCACCACATGACTTCCTTATACACTTTTAGAAATATACATAATGTTAAAAATCATTGTCACTGGACCCGAAACAGTTGGCTAAAAATATTTTTAAAAAATGCATGCATACGTAAAAAAAAAAAAAAATAATAAAAAATTGTGCCTTGAGGGGACTCATGTCAAAGTTGTGCCTTGGGGGGGGGGGATCATGTCAAAGTTGTGCCTTGGGGGGGATCATGTCAAAATTGTGCCTTGGAGGGGGACTCATGTCAAAGTTGTGCCTTGGGGAGGGGATTCATGTCAAAGTTGTGCCTTAGGGGGGACTCATGTCAAAGTTGTGCCTTGGGGGGGACTCATGTCAAAGTTGTACCTTGGGGGGGGACATGTCAAAGTTGGGCCTTGGGGGGACTCATGTCAAAGTTGGGCCTGGGGGAGGACTCATGTCAAAGTTGTGCCTTGGGGGGCAACTCATGTCAAAGTTGGGCCTTGGGGAGACTCATGGTAAAGTTGGGCCTGGGGAGGACTCATGTCAAAGTTGTGCCTTGGGGGGGGATCATGTCAAAGTTGTGCCTTGGGGGGAACTCATGTCAAAATTGTGGGCCTGGGGGGGACTCATGTCAAAGTTGTGCCTTTGGGAGGACTCATGTCAAAGTTGTGCCTTGGGGGGGACTCATGTCAAAGTTGTGCCTTGGGGGGGACTCATGTCAAAGTTGGGCCTTGGGGAGACTCATGGTAAAGTTGGGCCTGGGGAGGACTCATGTCAAAGTTGTGCCTTGGGGGGGACTCATGTCAAAGTTGGGCCTTGGGGAGACTCATGGTAAAGTTGGGCCTGGGGAGGACTCATGTCAAAGTTGTGCCTTCGGGGGGGGATCATGTCAAAGTTGTGCCTTGGGGGGGACTCATGTCAAAATTGTGGGCCTGGGGGGACTCATGTCAAAGTTGTGCCTTTGGGAGGACTCATGTCAAAGTTGTGCCTTGGGGGGACTCATGTCAAAGTTGTGCCTTGGGAGGGACTCATGTGCCTTGGGGGTGACTCACGTCAAAGTTGTGCCTTGGGGGGGACTCATGTCAAAGTTGTGCCTTGGGAAGGGGACTCATGTCAAAGTTGTGCCTTGGGGGGAATTCATGTGCCTTGGGGGGGACTCATGTCAAAGTTTCGCTTTGGGGGGACTCATGTCAAAGTTGTGCCTTGGGGAGGGGACTCGTGTCAAAGTTATGCCTTGGGGAGGGGACTCATGTCAAAGTTGTGCCTTGGGGGGGAACTCATGTCAAAGTTGTGCCTTGGGGGGGACTCATGTCAAAGTTGTACCTTGGGGGGACATGTCAAAGTTGTGCCTTGGGGGGCAACTCATGTCAAAGTTGTGTCTTGGGGGGGACTCATGTCATAGTTGTTCCTTGGGGGAGACTCATGTCATAGTTGTTCCTTGGGGGAGACTCATGTCATAGTTGTGCCTTGGGGGGACTCATGTCAATGTCATTCTGAAATCGATTGCAAGATTTGTACAGGTAACGCTGCCGAAGGAAGCAGGGACCCTAAACAGTTGGCTAAAAGTATTAAAAAAACGCATTTTCACCGTGTTCTGATCTAGTCTGAAAGTTTCAAATGTCTAGCTAGTCGAGAAGTCAGTTAAATAAATTTTCTGTTGAATCACATAAACGCTGCTGAAAGCAGCGGGTATTAGAAACAGTTGGCTAAAAATATTAAAAAAAATGCATTGTCAATGTGTTCTGAAATTTTCTGAAAGTTTCAAATGTCTAGCTAGTCGGGAAGTCAGTTAAATTGCAAGATTTGTCCAAACTGTTTTTGAGTTATTACCGTTTTTTGATACATTTTGGCCATTATGAACCTAATTTTCCTAAATATCTCCAAAACGGAAAATCTTACAAAGTCCAAAAAGGGAGGTGCACAACTAGATGTTATAACAAACCTATGTACCAATTCGCAACTTTCTACGTCCAACCGTTTTTGAGTTATGCGACATACACACACACACACAGACACACACACACACATACATACAGACGTCACGAAAAATCGTGTAAAATCCCTTATATCTCTAAAACGAGAGCTCGTGTTAAGACGACACTTGCAGGTGTGGAACTAGACATCATGACAGTCACACGTATAAATTGGCAACATTCAGCGATCATTCGTTTTCGAGCAATGTGAAATACAAAATCCATTTCGCAAATCGGGATTACTATACTTCCTTATACTTTGTATAAGGAAGTAAAAAGGATATTTTTCAAAAATGGTCGAACTGAGTTCGGGAAATTTCAAAACGTGTAACTTTATCGAAAACCGAAAATCTAAAACTTTTCTGAATCTTATAGTTTCTACTTATATATGCAGAGGAAAGAATAATAAATCCACTTTAAAAAAAATAAAAATAAGTAGTCAATTCCACTTAATTAAAATGCAAGGAAATCTCAAAACGTGTAAATTCATCGAAAACCGGAAATCAAAAGTTTTTGTGTATCTTCTACATGCTTCTTCTATCCACAAAAGCTAGCAATAAAGACACTTTTTTAAAAAATAAGTAGCCAATTTCAGTTAATTGAAACGTAAAGAAAGCTCAAAACATGTAAATTCAGCAAAAAACGGAAATGGGAATTTTTTCCGTATCGTCAACTTATACATGCAGCAGTCAGTTAGTAACAAATCCATTTTCCTTTTATTTAGTATATTAGTTGAATATTTATTGTTTAAATATCATCCTTTGAAATGAAATGTTTATGTTTACATTCGAAACTGGAAGTCTGCCATTTTTTTTTCTGGAGTTTTGTGATTTTAAATTAAAATTTTATCAATTTTACAGAAAAAATAACTCAATCAATCACATGTAGACAGTAACTTATATATAACTATACCCAAATATCGGAATTAAAATCAGCAGATAATTTCCGTTATTTTTTAATAATTTTTTACAAAAAACCCAATTGACGATTAACATAGAAAATCTTTTTCATGGCTCCATGGACAGACAGTGACGTCATCACTTCGCTTGCGTATAGTGATGCTACATTATACAGATTACTGTGTCTATGGTTTTATTTGAGCTTTATGAAATTGCCAGATTTAGCAACTTTCTACTTTTAGGTATTTTTTAATGTAAAGGAATACGTGTATAAAAGGGAAAAAATGGGGGAAAATGCGTAAAAAATAAATGTATTTTTAAATACCTTCTTGACATCGTAAGAAAATAATATTTGTATTCGCACCTTCCGGCTAACTATACCTTTCGAATGATAGCATTTTCAACCCTCTACTCCCATAATTAATATGTTAAAAAGGGACTACAAATTTTATGCTTGCCTATTTATATATAGATTATGATGACTTTTATTATTATTTTTGTTATTTAAGAAATTAATGTTATTACAATTACTCTTATTCAATTGTTTCGTTCTACTGACTTTTTGTTTGGATTATGTATCAATACATAAGCTTTTGGAAGAAAGTATTTTAGCCATCCTCTATTTCGTTTTAAAATAATGGTTGTAATGCAAAAAGTATGATTTTATTTGTTTTTAGATATTAATTAAATTTAAGTTTCTAGAGTATAATTTTATTGGTGAATATTATTTATATTAAAAAGATTGGTTCTTACTAGAACTATCGAAATTATTGTTGTTGATTACATAACAATGTCATAGTCTCCTAAACTAGATGGATGCCGCGTTGCTCGGAAACTTGGCAACAGTTGAAGCGGTAGACAGCGCCACCTAGTACAGATTTCGAGACTCTTTTATTCTACTGTCACCAATAACTTTAAGAAGTGATATATGATGTATATAATCGACGTTTCGTCGATTCTATTCGCCTTTTATGTATATCATGTCCCACTTTAAAAAAAATTTGCTGGCTATTGAATAAATAAGTCACGCAATCTGTACCAGGTGTCGCTGTCTTCCGCTCCAACTGCTGCTAAGTTTCCGAGCCACGCGACAGGCATCTAGTTTAGGAGGCTATGACAATGCACATAATTAGCATTACACAAGTATATTTCTACAAATAAAGAATTAATTAAATATAGTACGCAAGTAATTGTATTCAAAGGCAAACAGAAAGCAAAAACGGAATTCAGTACATATTTAGTTTCAAAATAAATGTGCTTTAAAAATAAAAGTTATTTAGTTGCATAAAAAATTGACATTCTACTTAAGGGGACTTGGTACGTTTAATTCACCACTAAAATAGGTTTCATATAAAAGCTTACATTTTTTTAATTAATACTTATAAATTGAACTAGGGTAGGTGCTCCAGTGATTGGCATGCTCCAGCAATTGACGTCTATCCCGAAATAATTAATAAATAATAAAAATAATAAAATCATATATTTTACATATAAGAATTTTAACATTTTACGTCAAACACTGGAGCATAGGGTGCTAATAACTGGTAAAATGAATAACTAGCAGTGTCAAACACTGGAACATAGGGGGCAATTACTGATAAAATGAAAAACTGCCAGTGTCAATTACTGGAACATTGAGTGGGTGTCAAATAAAAATTCGTAAAAAAAAAAAAAAAATAATAATAATTGTTATCAAATGTATATATTTTAACATATATGCGGTTCTGAATGTCTTTCATATCATATGTACTAACTTAAGATTTCTAAGAATATTTTCTGATGACTAGAACATTAAAAACATCAGAGATTGCTCTAAAAGTGTCAATCACTGGTGCACTTACCCTATATAAGGTTTTTTGAAAAAAAAAAAAAAAATATGTATATACAGGGTGCGTAAGGTATTTGAGGGCACTCATATATGTGGTTGTAATTTCTGGAGATTAAATGTTTTCCTTCTTTTTCTTTTCAGATCATCAATGGAAGATTATAAAATAACACAAGAAATGAAGAGACATGTAGTTATCGTCTCTATATGTGCGAAACACACCGATTTAGAAATCTCGAACTTACTCAACTGCGCCCGATCATTCGTACATAAGGTCCGACGCGAATTGGAAGCATCAGATGGCGATGTTGGAAGCGTTGTAAAACGCAAAAAACATGAGGAACGTTCGGACATTATTAGAACACCAGAATTTGTGCAACAAGTACAGGAGATTATTGATGAAAGCCCTTCGACGTCCATGAGAGCCATTGCGAGGAAACTTAATGTATCAGAAGCCCTAATCCGTCTAGTTGTGCACGAGGACCTCCGTTATAAATCTTACGTTATGCGCAGGGGACAGTTTATGTGGGCACAAACTCGGGATCAGAGACTCATTCGAACAAAACGTCTCCTCAACAGACTCAAGCACCCCGAAGTTCCAAAAATGTTGTGGTTTTTTTCTGATGAAAAAAATTTCGATCAAGATCAAAAAATAAATCGAAGAAATGACAGGTGGCTGTGCTCCGATTCTACAGAGGTTCTCCGTGTTATGCACACGAAGTTTCTCGCAACTGTCATGGTTTTGGGGGTTGTGAGCATTGAAGGACACGTTATGCCACCCTACTTCTTTGAGGAAGGGCGTCGGATAAATGTTGCCACTTATATCAAGGTTTTAGAAGAAGTTGTGAAACCGTGGATTGACAGTGTACGTGGAGATAGACCTTACATCTTCCAACAAGACTCTGCTCCAGCACACAAAGCCATGACAACTCAAGATTGGATGTCTGTCAATTTCCACGACCATATCACCCCAAATTTATGGCCACCTAGCTCCCCGGACCTTAATCCCCTGGATTACTATGCATGGGGCGTAGTTGAGCGAGATACCAATAAACATCCCCATAACACTATTTCATCGTTGAAAGATGCCATATCGTCTACAATGATGAATATGAGCAAACAGCACTTGATTCGGGCATGCAGTCATTTCCGACATCGTATTGAGTCAGTTATTGACGCTAATGGGGATTTTATTGAATAATTGTATAGACACAGAGTCAATTAACATTGTGTAAAAATTTTATGCGAATATAATAAATTTTAAAAGAAATATGAATAAATTTGTTTTATTGTCAATCTGTCCTCAAATACCTTACGCACCCTGTATATATATATATATATATATATATATATACACATATATATATATGTATTCATAATCTTCAAAAAGCTATAAATTCTACATATAATTAAGAAAAGACTTGGTAATTTTTTGGGGTGTTTAATAGAACCTGCTTAAAAGAATTAAGGATGAGTTTTGAAATTTAAGTTAGTTTTTGTGAATAAATATTTAAATAATAATAATAATAATAATAATAATAAGTGCCTGTGTATGTAAAATTTTGGAGAGGGGGGAAAAAAAAAAAAAGATTTTTGTTGTATTTTTATTTTTAATATTTTTCTTTCAAAGATATTGCAAAATCCATCCCTGATTATTTTAGGTAGGTTCTATTAAACATAAATAATAATAATAATAATAATACATTAAGTCTCTTCTTAAATATCTGTAGAAATTTAAGCATTTTGAAGATCACGAATTCATGAAAAGAAAAAAAAAAAAAAAAAAAAAGAAAACTGGGAAAACCCAATTTAAAGATTTAAAATCGCTAAAAAATATATTTATAATACCATAGGAAATATTTACTGAATATGTATATTATTGAACAAGCCTAATATAGTTCCATTTATAAATATTAAATGAGAAGATAAACTTTTATAAGAAACCTACTTCAGCAATGGCTTCAAAGGTGCAAAGCCCCTTTAGAATGCATATAACTTTCATAGAAAAAAAAAAATATTTTTT
Source organism: Salticus scenicus (assembly GCA_963930645.1). Taxonomy (NCBI): domain Eukaryota; kingdom Metazoa; phylum Arthropoda; class Arachnida; order Araneae; family Salticidae; genus Salticus; species Salticus scenicus. The sequence goes on along the minus strand of OZ005659.1, from coordinate 166,860,289 downwards.
ATATTATTTTTTTCTTTTTAGAGATAGCTTTAAAACGTTTTTATTATTTTTCAATAGAAAAAATAAAATTAAAAATATTGTAAAATTTTAAGCATAAAATTTGAAACCATAAACAGTTTTTATGAAAATGTTACTTCATGTCTTCTTTTGCTTGTAAAAAAATTATGTGCGACTATTTTTTGGGTAACATTGTATTTTTCTATTTTACATGCATTTACCTTTCACAAAAATAAGCAATTTCTTTGTTACCAGACATGGCAAATGAAACTCATTTTCTAAGCATAAATTTGGCCTGTCACCCCACGGACTAATAATAAAATGTGGGGTAAAAAAGAAATCATGATATATATATACACATATATATATATTCATTTATTATTATTCTTTTTTTCCTAGCTACATTGTTGCTGAAGAAATCATTCAAAAATATATTTTTCAAGAGAGATTTTTCAAGAGAGATTTTTCCCACCCCCTCCCTCTGCACATGCACTAGAAATTAAAAACATTCACAGTACTTAACACTTTAACTATTGTCATAATCAGTAAACTGTGTCACACAGTTACTGATTATGACCATAATTTCAGTTTCAAGTTATGTTCAAATCGGCCGAGTGGTTTGGGAGGAGATACAGGACATACGTACCCGCATACAATGATTTTTATTTATATTAAGATTGTTTGAAAAAAATATTAAATCGTCGATTAACATTTAATCACTTCATGGCCATGAGTAATATATTTTGTTTTTAAACAAAAAATTGTATTTAATAATAAACCCAGTCTCATATCTCATAATCTATCAAAATTGTAAGTAATTTCACTGGAAAATTTACTTTTATGACACCAACCCGGATATAAGGCATTTATTTATGAATATAGTTTTTAAAAATTTATTTATCATACTTAGATGTGTATTAATGTGATATCAATCACAATTTTCCGTGTCTGAGCAAAATTTTACAAGCAAATGGATGTTTGATATATGTTACTAAAAATGAGTAAGTGAAATTTTCGCTTAAATTTCTTTTAACTCCAGAACTTTAAATTATGCTTAAATAATTATTTAATTATTTAATGACTAATTGGCCTTTGTCCGCCCAGCGGTAATTATTTATAAACTAGCAGCTTGGTTAGCAACCCCTTTCAATTCTGGGCCGAGTAAACATGTTATTGGTGTCGTCTGCAGTTTCGACACCTACAGCCTGTTCGCTCACTATGTATAGATTTTTTTCCCTTTCAAAAACCTTTATTACAGCATGACAGCATGCTCTATGACAAATAGTCATACTTCATATATAAATATAAAGATAACGTAAGTTTCAACTACGTATATAAAAGATGTAAATAACAGCAAACTAATATGTTGTGGTTATTACAAAACTTCTTTCTATATTTTCCTATACAAATTTACTCAATACAAATAACTCATTAAAATGATCTTCAATGATGAATGCAGATGATTTTCATTCCAGAACATCTACTATTAAATATGTAAAGAAAATCAAGTTTATGCTTCACAAATAAAATCTAAAAAACTACTTTTTTTTTTTCCTATGAAATAAATCGATAACTTTATTTTAAATTATCACTGATGAATGGTTCAACTATTCATTTTAGAGGTATTGGCAAGCTACCCATACCAAATAAATACCTACCCATACCAAACCCCATTGCAAGATATCCATAGCAAAATTTTGCTCCTCTGAGAGGAGGCGGGTACCCTCGGGAAGAAAGGATGCTCCTACATATACATTATTATTATTATTATTATTATTATTATTTTATTTTTATTTTTTTCTAGTTGACCATTTCTATTATAAATAACTCTTTTGGATTTCATAATGAATCGTGATCAATAATTTTCATTATGCACATTATACGAAATCGTGTCCTATATGTTGTGTTAAAAAAAAAAAAAAAAAAAAAAAAAAAAAAGCATGGCAATGCCACCTGTTGGACAATTTTCACCAAAAGTTGATAGACACTAATTTATGTCAAATTACAACTCCATACCAATTTGTATAAAACTCTACGCAGTAGTTCCTAAGATTTAATTTAAATTTATCTAGTAAGACTATTCGAAAATATTTATCCCTGATATTCAAACTGATATTTTTTATCCAAAGTGCTCAATTCGGTGAATCAAGGCACTCCAAACTTGTAATACCTTGGTCCAGTTTCTGCTAAAAAAATTAAAACAAGAAATATTTTTTACAGAAAATTTTGAAAAAATTCTTAGACGATGAAAAAATAAATTCTAAGTCCTCTAAATAATTAGTCAAAAATAAAACTATGTGGTTAGTTTTCTGATGAGATAAAAAATAAGAACTAGAAAATTGAATCGTTTACCCGAACTCCCTTGCATAATAATTTTAGTCCCTATATCCTTAATTAAAATCTACTCTAAAAAGGCAAAATTTTCAATGCACAATGTTGCATTTTATTAATCAAAATGTGCAGAGTTTTTAATGAAGTTTCTTATACTTTACTCATTAATATATTTTTTAGGTGCTTATATTGGCCTCCTGTTATTGTTGGTTTTCCCTGCGGCAACAATTGGACAGAAAAAATATAACGCAGATTGCAAATCTATTACAATAGAATGCATTTGTGGTATCGGAGAAGCAAAGAAATTTGTATCTTTGGTTCTAAAAGTGTAAGTATATTATAATAATTGTCTCTAAATTATTATTAAAAAAAAATCAAAAAAATCCGCTGCTGTTTTTTAATGTAATGTGTCTTTTTGCACATATTTTGTTTGCACGAAAATAATATGGTATATCACTAACAGGATTTTCTCTTACTCTACATTTCAATACTATGAAAGCAGCCTGCCATATTAAAGATTTAGATAACAAGTACTGTATCATACTTGCCAACATCCTAATTAATATTCCGTAGTGTTGTTTGTCCCGCCCTCTTTTTCACACCAATAAATTTTTAGAGAAATATTCTTCAAATGCAATTACGATTAAATAAGAAGAAAAGTACTCTAAAAAGATACTGGTGTGAAAAAGAAGGCGGGGCTAACAGTACTACGGAATAATTATTAGTATGTTGTCAAGTATGACTGTATACGAACCAACTTAAAAAAAAATAATAATAAAATAAACAGGTTTAGAAAAAGTTTTATTTGACGTATAAGCTTTTGTGAAAGGCATGGGGAGGGGGGGGGGGAGGAGTTTAAATATGGTACCTAAATTATAAATATTTCAAGATTATTATTATGTTTTAAAATTATTTAAAATTATTTAGACATTTTCACGCGCAGTTACGAAATCTTGAACAAACTGTTCAAGTGGAAACTTCATATGAACATCAAAATACAAATTTTAAATTCCTGCAATTATTTGTTTCTAAATTATGCTAATAGCACACATTCATATAAATCAACAGCTAAAATTTGAATTTTGTATTCATTGGGCCTCAAAACGCAATTTTATAGAAAAAACTAAAATTAAAAATTAAATTTCATTTTTTTTTTTTTTTTTTTTTTTTTTTGGTCCGCTGTATGGGTATGAGACATCAATTTTTATTCCTGAGCAGTTTTTGTCGACATGGTAAAATGTAGTAAAACTAGACCTGCTAACTATGGTAGTTTATCCGTAATAGTATTAGGCCCCGCCTTTTTTTTCACACCAGAATAGTTGCAGAGTAATATTCAGTAATATGTTCTCATGATTAAATAAGAAGACTATTGCTCTAAAACTATTCTGGTGTGAAAAAAAAGTGGGGCTTAATACCATTACGGATAAACTAGCATAGTTAGCAGGTCTATAAAACACTTCCATGAAATATTTAGTAGAAAAGAATTCTTTCGCTTAATTTTGGATAACTCTGCATATTGTCTATAAGTTATATACGGACAATATTGTGTATTTAAATTAAATTTTGTACGAAAAACACGTACCACAACTTGAAATGTATTTCCAGCAATTTCCATCTATAGCACCAATATATCGCTCTTTTTTTTTTTTTTAAATACTTTCCGAACATACATATCTAAGGAAAGTATTGTAATCATGACAAAAATTTGACTTCGAGATTTTTGGTGTATCTATACTTTTTGTGGTTCTCAGAGTTCATTTTTACTATTTTTACAATGATGTATGTAAGCGTATGTGTATGTATGCGAGTGAACAGGATAGCGTCAAAACGTTTTCTTCGAATCAGCTGGAAGGTGGTACGTATGTTAAAGGCCACCGTAGCACGAACCCTATTGATTTTGATGAATTTAGTACTTATAGTTTATTTATTTATTTATTTATTATTATTATTTTATTTATTTAATTATTTATTTATTTATTTTTACAGGGACACAAAGAAAATTTCTTTATCATTATGGCTTAAGGGCCCAAAAGTTTTAAAGTGTAATAGCGTCTAAACGCCTTATACGATTGAATTAGAAATTTATACACACGTTTTAGGTCAACGTCGTACGAACTGAATAGATTTTGGAGAATTTAGCACTTATAATTATTTTAAAGGAACAGAAAAAAAAAAAAAAAAAAAAACCTCTCCATCATTATGGTCTATAGGCCTAAATTTTTTAAAGTGAGATAGCGTCTAAACGCCTTATTCGATTGAGCTGAAAATTTATACCCATGTTATAAGTCACCGTCGGCGAATTGTATATATTGTTACGAAATTGTAAATAATTGTGTTTATTTTTGTATAAATTCTTTCAAAGAGGCTTAGAAAGTTGATAAAGTGCTAATTTTGTGCATTTCTAGTCGTTTTAGCGTTGAAATAGCCTTAATTTCCCTTTAAAACGCATTAAAAAGCCCCAATAAGGCAGGTAATGGATTTGGCGCCAAATTTGGCGACTTTTTCCCACCTTGGCGAATTTTTTGGCGACCTTGGCGAGAAAATCCTTATATGGGATATACCAAATATGGAAGCTGTAAGTTGATTGGTTGACCACTTTCTAGAGTTTTCTCGAAAAATCTGGGTTCCATGGAACAGTATATAAGGAGCGCTTTTCGCCAAGGCAGTGAGTCAGTTCAGTTCAGTTTTCAGCCAGCTTCGCTAGTACTTGTATTGCTCTGAGCCTCCTTGAGAGAGACTTGCTTCAAGTGTTATTGCTATACAGTTTGTACTGTGGACTTGCTATTGACAGCTGTTGTTTAAGCTGTGTTTACTGCTTGAATTGAAGCTGATAATTGGTTTATTGACCTGTATTTTTCTGGAACTTTCTGTGAATAAATTACTGAATTTTTGTAAGTTTGGCCTTTCATTCTCGGACAACTCACGAACCCCCAAGTACGCAACATTTCTGGTGTCAGAAGCGGGATTTGTCTGTGAATGGTGATAACTAGAGCTGTGGAACAAGAGATGAAAAAAACTTCTAGAAAGATTAGCTACCCAGATGAATGAAATGAAAGCCGGACAGGAAAAGATGGAAACCGGATTGATAGAGAAAATGGAAACAGGACTGGAGAAGATGGAAACCGGATTGATAGAGAAAATAGAAACAGGACAAAAGGAAATGAAAGCAGTTCAGGAAAAGATGGAAGCCAGTTTGACCGAAGAAATTAAATCTAATCAAGATGAGATGAAGAGAGAGCTTTCGACGGTGAAAGAATCAATCGAGGGTAAATTAACGGTGATGGAAAATAGAATGGATGGAATAGAAGAGAAAGTTATAAAGATAGAAGAAAATTTTGGAGAGAAAGTTATAAAGATAGAAGAAAATTTTGAGGAGAAATTTTTGAAAATTGAAGAAATTTTTGAAGAGAAAGCTATGAAGATAGAAGAAAATGTTATGAAGTTTGAAGAGAGTGTTACGAGGATAGAACGGAGTGTCGAGGAGAAAGTTAAAGAAAATTTTGATCAGGAACTGAAAGGAAGGTTTTCAGAGATAGAAGGTAAACTGAAAAGAATAGAAGAAGATCTGGAGAGAAAAGTGGAAGAAAAGTTAGAATCCATGCCCCAGGAAACTGAAAAGAAAGAGAGAAGAATCCAGAATCAGGAATTTATTAAGCTATCTACCTACGATGGCAGTTCCTCCTGGCATGTATATAAGACGCAGTTTTCCATCGTAGCTGAAGCTAACGGCTGGAACTCTACCGCCAAGTCAGTCCACTTAGCAGCAGCATTACGGGGAGATGCAGCTGAGATACTGAGAAATGTTTCTAAAGAAGAAAGGAACGACTTCGAGGCCTTGACTAGAGCACTGGAGCTACGGTTCGGAGAGAAGTGTTCTAAGGACTATAGTCGCCTCCAGCTAAAGTCCCGTTACCAGAAAACGGGCGAAAGTTTGCAAGAGCTGGCAGCGGACATTCAGAGACTGTCACACCTAGCATTCTCAGACTGTCATGCTGACACTCGAAACGACTTAGCTCTTCAGTACTTTATCGATGCTGTTCGGGATCCAGAAATTCAAAAAGCGCTGAGACTCTCCAACATCAGAGACGTAGAATCAGCTTTAGGCTATGCACTTAGGATAGAGGCAGCCCAACAAGCCTCCCGTAAAGACCGTCATACCATAAGAGCAGTCTCATTAAACGATACGCCTGCTGGTGAAAATGAAATGAAGAGAAGTATCGAAGAGATCTTAAAGAGATTGCGCAGCCTGGAGAATAATAAGGAAATAAAGGACCGGAAGATAAAGTGCTGGGGCTGTGGAGGGGATGGTCATGTGAAGAGGAACTGCCCTGTACGACCAACTATAGGAAATCACCCGGCTTCACCATCACTGCAGGGAAACTAAGAGGAGGCCATCTCGCGGGGCAGAGGTCGCCTAACATTAAAGAGCCCCAATTTACAGTATTTCATGTTTCCTCGATGAGTGGCGGCGATAATGGACTTCACGTCTATGGCCAAGTTAACAACACTGCCTGCCGGATGATTCTGGACACGGGAGCCAACGTGACCATCATTAGAGCGGATTTGGCACAAGAACTAAAAGAGAAGATCATCTGGACGCCGCCCTGTGTTAAACTTCAGACTGTGACCGGAGACGAAATCAAAATATATGGGAAAATGAACTTGACTATCACTTTTGGGAATGCCAGTTACCATCATATGGCATATGTGGCAGATATAAGAGATCCTTTAATCATTGGAATTGATTTCCTGAGAAAATTTAACTTTCAGTTGGACTTCAAGAATAATGAACTGCATTCGAGTTCGGAAGACATCGCTGTGTTCAACACTGAAAATCAAGACATTCAGACAATTTGCCAGATAACAGCCAAGTCTGAAATCTCCATCCCTCCACACAGAGAGACAATAGTTTCAGGAACACCTCCCACAAAGCAACACTTCCGCTATGGATTGATTGAATACCCGAATACAGACAATAGCCCAAGAGGAGTTCTGGTAGCTTCATCTCTAGTTGATCTCTCAAAGAGTACTATTCCTGTGAGAGTCGCAAACATCAGCGATAAGGTTCGGACAGTGAAGAAGGATGAGGTGTTAGCAACCTGCACTCCTGTTACATGCATCAACCGTCCCACGCAATCAACCGCATCCATGTCTTCTGAACAATTAATGACGGAATTACTCAAGAATGCAGAGTTAGGAAAGGAACAGAGATGTGCTGCGGAGAAGCTACTCCAAGAATTTAAAGACCTTTTTTCTCGAACACCTGAAGACGTCGGGAGAACGAACATCACCCAGCACAGAATTGATACAGGAAATCATCCTCCAATCAAACAACATCCAAGAAGACTTCCATTTGCTAAACAGGAAGAGGTCACTGAACTTCTAAGTGAAATGCAGCACAATGATGTCATCGAGCCATCAACGAGTCCTTGGGCCTCTCCCATAGTACTGGTGCGGAAAAAGGATGGTTCAACCAGATTTTGCGTGGATTATCGTCGTTTGAATGACATCACGAAGAAACACAGTTACCCTCTTCCCAGAATTGACGACACATTAGACATACTTGCTGGCAATAAATGGTTCTTGACGTTGGATCTGAAGAGCGGTTACTGGCAAGTAGAATTACATCCTGATGATCATGAGAAGACTGCGTTCACCACGAGACAAGGACTGTGGCAGTTTAAAGTTATGCCGTTCGGATTATGTAATGCTCCTGCCACCTTTGAACGCCTGATGGAGACAGTGCTAAAAGGACTTTCCTATGAAGCCTGTCTGGTGTATTTGGATGATATTATCATTGTGGGGCGCACCTTTGAAGACCATCTACGAAACATCCGAAAGGTGCTGGAGAAACTCAGAATGGCTAACCTCAAATTGAATCCAGGCAAGTGTAACTTGTTCCGTCGTGAAGTGAGCTACCTCGGCCATATCATCTCTGCCGAAGGTGTGAGAACTGATCCTGAGAAGATCTCTGCAGTCGAGAACTGGAGTCACCCTGAAAATATACACCAACTACGAAGTTTCCTGGGGTTATGCACTTACTACAGGAAGTTTGTCAAGGGTTTCTCAAATATTGCCAGACCACTGCACAAGCTGACGGAAGCCAAACAGAAGTTCCTGTGGACAGATGAATGTGAAAAAGCGTTCAAGCGACTTAAAGAGGCCTTAACATCATCGCCTATCTTGACGTATCCACAGCCCGACAGACAGTTCATACTTGATACAGATGCCAGCCATGAGAGTGTCGGTGCTGTTCTGTCGCAGGAAATTGATGGTCAAGAACATGTCATTGCCTATTGGAGTAAATGCCTGTCTAAACCAGAGTGAAATTACTGTACCACCAGGAAAGAGCTACTCGCCATCGTAAAAGCCATAGAACATTTCCATCATTACCTCTATGGCAGAAGATTTCTGCTCCGGACTGACCATGCATCTTTAAAGTGGTTGCTCCAGTTCAAGACCCCGGAAGGACAGATTGCCAGGTGGATACAACGCCTCCAGGAATAAGACTTTGAGATACGTCATCGTAAAGGGACTCTACATGGTAATGCAGATGCCTTGTCACGGAAGCCCTGCTCGGAAAGCTGCAAGTACTGCTCTAGATCCGAACAGAAATACCTGCCGATAAATCCGGTTGCCTGCCAAGTTACTGTCTCAACACCATCAGAACAAGATCCCGATCCCTGGAGTGACGAAGAACCCAGTTGGAAGATCCTGACATAAAGCCAATATTACAGCTGAAGGAGGCGACCAGCAACAGACCTACCTGGCAGGACATTTCCAGATTCAGTCCCATTACGAAAAGTTATTGGGCACTTTGGGACACTCTTCATATCAGAAACGGCGTATTATGCAGAAAGTGGAAATCTGATGATGGGAAAAGCTTCCGATGGCAGATAGTATTCGCAAGATCAAGAATTCCAGATGTTTTAGAACAACTGCATAGTAGCTCTACCGGAGGCCATTTTTGGGTAATGAAGACTCTGCAGAAAGTTCGGGAACGCTTCTACTGGCGCAAGGCAAAGGAGGATGTGGAGAAATGGTGTAAATCCTGTGATGCTTGTGCGGCACGTAAAGGCCCGCAGAAACGAAGTCGAGGAAGACTGCAACGGTATAACGTGGGAGCACCATTTGAACGGATTGCAATCGACATCTTGGGTCCTTTGCCACGGACCTCCAGTGGAAATAAATACATCCTCGTCGTGATGGACTATTTCACCAAGTGGCCTGAGGCATATCCCATTCCCAATCAAGAGGCATGCACAGTCGCAGAGGTCCTAGTGCAGCAATGGGTGTCAAGGTACGGCACGCCCCTACAACTTCATACCGACCAAGGTAGGAACTTTACCTCTGATGTTTTCAAAGGACTGTGTCAACTACTCGGCATAGACAAAACCCGGACAACACCCTTACATCCCCAGTCGGACGGCATGGTCGAGAGGTTCAATCGTACCATCCTGAATAACCTCTCTCTTCTAGTATCAAGGAACCAGCAAGATTGGGACTTGAAGTTGCCATTGTTCCTGCTGGCTTATCGAAGTGCTGTCCATGAAACCACCGGCTATACTCCAGCCCAGATGTTGTTTGGACGTGAACTTCGTCTTCCTTGTGATCTCCTGTTTGGTTGTCCACCCGATGTGCCTTCATCGCCTTAGGAGTACATCCAAGATCTCCAGGCACAATTTGAGGACGTACACAACTTTGCTCGGGAGCGGATTAACATGGCAACGGAGAAAATGAAGACAAGGTACGATCTAAAGGCTACACAACATGAGTTCCAGGAAGGAGAGAAGGTCTGGTTGTGGAATCCTGTTCGACGCAAAGGACTCTCTCCCAAGTTACAGTGCAACTGGGACGGACCATACACAGTCTTAAAAAGGCTGAATGATGTAGTGGTGCGGATCACTAAAACACCTTCATCAAAACCGAAGGTGGTGCACTATAACAGGCTAGCCAAGTACCACAATTACCGGTAATATTAAAATTAAAAATGTAAATACTGATAAAATTTGCGCATGCGTAATGTAAATATTTGTATATAAATATTTGTACATATTTGTCAATTTTGTAAATATTTCTCACTTGATTTATATTTCTACTAGTTAATACCCGTCAAAATTTGACGAATAATGTGCAACTAAAATCTTTCCATGGCATAAGGTTTAAAACATCCTTGTTTGAATATTTCGCATTGCTCTTAACCGGTTTAAAAATCCCTGCTTTAACCAATTATCTTTTGGTTGGAGGGAGGAGGGATAAATTTCATGAAATTTCAATATACAAAATTTAAGTATACTTCATATATTAAAAATAAAATCCCAAGGTTTGCCATGACAATAAGTGCATTTTATGTGTAAAATAATAGTTTTGATTCTGAGTTTTCCTTCTCATATTTGTAAAACCACTTGGATATAATCCAAAATATTAATTCATTGTATTCTAAAAATAATCTGCAAATCGGAATACAGTTAAAATTTGTTTTTACTGGAATAGTATTATAATATTTTATTCTATCGAAATAGTATATTTCAATAAAAGTATACTGTTAAAAATAAATAAATAAATAAATAAGAATGAATTTAATACTTTAACAAATTAATTTACTCATTAAATTTTTAATAATAAACTGTACAATGTAAATTTTTACTTGTATAAAATATCAATATTTCTATGTTATTCTTTTCAAATTATTTTTACTGTAATATGGTATCAAAATGAAGTATCAGAGATTATAATAATTATAGTAAAAATAAATAAATAAAATAAAATAAAAAACCTCCTTTGATTTTAAATATCTATCTCCATCTTTTCTAAATAAAGTTTACAACTCATAAAATTTTACTTTTAAAGAACTATAAACTGTGTTAATTTTAAAAGATATTTTCTTTCTTTCTTTTAACAAATGGAAAAAAATACAGATAGCGCCACATCCTGTGTAAAGAAATTTTCGTCATAAAAGCATACGATGATAACCGATCAGAGATAAATGTAACCGATAAGTATTCGCGAATTACTTTGTTTTTAATATACTTCCTTGGGAAGTATGAATCAATGAATTAATCATGTGAATTATTTTTATTATTGAGTTTCAATTAGCGTCTGCAATTGACATATGAATGAAATACGTATTAATGTCGTCTGCTCAATCGTTATCATCGGTATTCGTAATGCACTGCGTAAAGAGAAAGGAATATTCTCTTCCGAATTGGTTCAAAATTTTCTCGCGCATGCCCACATCGTACGATTTTGGTCTTACAAAAAAGGCTTTGTGTTTTAATATTATAGATTTTATCGTTATATGCAACTTAGTTCTTGTATTTTAGATTGCGTAAATTTGTTTAGTTTCTCCTCTTGACCAAGGGTTGCACTGCCCGGGACGTGCAGTCCTTGGGAGGGGGGCAGTGTTACGAAATTGTAAATAATTGTGTTTATTTTTGTATAAATTCTTTCAAAGAGGCTTAGAAAGTTGATAAAGTGCTAATTTTGTGCATTTCTAGTCATTTTAGCGTTGAAATAGCCTTAATTTCCCTTTAAAACGCATTAAAAAGCCCCAATAAGGCAGGTATTGGATTTGGCGCCAAATTTGGCGACTTTTTCCCACCTTGGCGAATTTTTTGGCGACCTTGGCGAGAAAATCCTTATATGGGATATACCAAATATGGAAGCTGTAAGTTGATTGGTTGACCACTTTCTAAAGTTTTCTCGAAAAATCTGGGTTCCATGGAACAGTATATAAGGAGCGCTTTTCGCCAAGGCAGTGAGTCAGTTCAGTTCAGTTTTCAGCTAGCTTCACTAGTACTTGTATTGCTCTGAGCCTCCTTGAGAGAGACTTGCTTCAAGTGTTATTGCTATACAGTTTGTACTGTGGACTTGCTATTGACAGCTGTTGTTTAAGCTGTGTTTACTGCTTGAATTGAAGCTGATAATTGGTTTATTGACCTGTATTTTTCTGGAACTTTCTGTGAATAAATTACTGAATTTTTGTAAGTTTGGCCTTTCATTCTCGGACAACTCACGAACCCCCAAGTACGCAACAATATTTTGGCGAATCTAGCATGTACAGATTTATAACAAGGACACAAAGAAAAATTCTTCATTATTATGACATATGGGTTGAAACTATTTAAAATGCGATAGCGTCTTAATTCCTTATTCGATTGAGCTTTGAATTTATATACATGTTATAGGTTATTACCGCACGAACTGTAAGATTTTGATAAATCAAGCACTTATATATTTTTAGAAGGACGCAACTAAAAATTCCTTATTATAACGTATGCGCTCAAAATATTTTAAGTGGAATAGAGTTAAATTAAATAACATACTTTTGGGGGAAAAAAAAAGACTTTAATTACACCCTAATTTAATTTTCTCCTTTGTTTATTTAATGACTTCTGTTACTTTAATTTATTTAAATAAACGTTAATTACTTAATGTTCGGAAAGTCGAGTGGAGTCACACCAGATTTTATTTTACATGTGGTCTTAAATTTTGTAACAGTTATTTGTAACACCTTTTTTTTTTGTTATATTGATGTGATATATTAGTTATTTATTTATTTATTTGAATTAATTCTATTTATGTTAGTTGCTTCATTTGAAGGTATGCCACGTGCTTGCATGATTGTATATTGAAATTTAAAATGTGTGTATATACTGGCAAAATTTGGTGTACTGGAATAGAATGTTTTTGATTTTCATTGAAATAATTTTTTTATTTAATAGGGTAGGGAAGGGTCGTCTGTGACGACTAACGCCACGCGTCATCACTAGGCTTCGCCAAATTTTTACGGCTAAACTAGCAAATAACATGTAAAGTTTTTCTTTTCTTTATTTCATTTTTTCTCTCTTTTTTTTCAGCACAAATGTAAAGATTTTTCTTTTTTCTTCCCGGCGTTGTAGATAGACAGATGCAGACAGTCAGATTTTGATAGTATTGATACACAATATAGTATTACTAAATACACGTACATTTTTAGTTCTAAACATATTCAATGATGCTTTGCTTCTGAGTGTAACTTAGGAATTAATTATTATTATTTTTTTAATTATAGATTTGCTGTTAACGATTCAGCGTCCGGAAAGATGAAATGTTCTGGCTATCCCAATCCCTATCAAGCATGCGCCAACATATCTTGTGTCTTCACCCAAACTCGCAAGTTTATTTTATTGCTGATACTCTGATTATAATACAATTTTTTGAGTTTACATTTTCTATAATTAACTTGACGTACTTTCGATCATATATGTGTGCACTATACAGGGTGGACCAAAAGTCCTGGATATATCTGAGCTTTTAATACAAATCAAATTATTGACAAAATGCGATTTGAACTATAGTGCTTCTTACGATGAAAAGTGTTGTTTAAGCAAATAAAAAAAAATTAGTTCTTAATGTTGCTCATAGATGGCATTGTACTTTAAAAACATAAAAAAAAAAAAAAAAAAAAAAGAAAGAAAACGCGTTGCAAGCAGTTAAGGAACATTTGTTTTGTGAAATTCACTGCAATATTGCAATATGTGTGCATTTTATAAATCAAACCATTTCCCAACCGTAATCTATTCGATTTACGTGTTTGCTCGCATTGATTGTGGAATAGACTTGCGTTACATTTATTATTCGTGTCTTTAATATCTTAATGTCAGTCACTGGGGAAGCATACATCATGTGCTTTATATAGTTCCACGGGAAGAAATCAAGAGAGTTGATAGAGAGGGCATGAGTAAAATTACAAGAAACGTTATACAAATATAACATAAAAACAAAATGCCATCCGAGGGAGAAATTTGGAATTATTTTTTCATTTGTTTAACACATTCGCTGCCACTGACGCGCTGGCGCGTCAGCATGGCGCTACCTCCCATGCCGGTGACGCTCTGGGGCGTCAATCGAGTATGATAAGTAAACTGCTTTAGTTTTAGCTCGGATTTGGAGGTTGAACGATGAGGTTTTTGTGGCACGTTAGTGAAGCATTATTTTTATATTTTCAGTGCGTGGTTTTTAAATTTTGTGTTTAAATTTTTTTTTTGTGCAGCCAACGTTTTTAATCATTAAAACACTTTTTTTAAATTCGGCTTCTGAGGATGGATATATAAATTTTGGTGGCAGCGAATGTGTTAAACTGAATTTTTCTTCATAAGAAGCATAGTACAAACCTTGGAGGAATGAAATAAGAGGAGGTGACATGTCCAGAAAAACATGAAGCCAAAATCGTAACTGCAGAAGCCCTTATAAGTAGCACAGTTATATAAGAAATTCTGCATAGTTACTGTGATATTATGTAATACGGATCATTTAAGACAAAAGTCATAGTAACTATATGCTTCAAAGCTGTCAAATAAATAAAATAGCATAGTACTTGCCAATGTTTTGGTCGATTCAATATGGCTCCTGTGGTAGCCTTGGTTGCTATTGCGGCAGCCATCTTGAGTTAGACAACATGACAACAGTTAAATTCATTTGCCTTGCATGCTAATACGCCATATGACATCTTCTCTTATATCATTCCTCGAAGATGCAAACCGTACACTCGTATGCCCCTTACTTGATTGCATACTGAAATTTAAAATGTGTCAGGGATTTTTGGTTCCATCCTGTATATTTTACTAGCACAGGTTGTCTTTCCAACAATATAGGTTAATTGCGGTGACTTCTCTCTCCTCAAGAAAAATAAATATTTATGGAATAGACTAAAAAATATTTAGCGATCGCAGTAAAGCCTTGGTTTTTAAGAACACAAAACGCGAACGTCAATGTATTCGGCATCGAGATTTTCAATTTGCGCATGCGTCACGACGCTCTGTTCTGCCAGCGCTGATATCAAAGAGACTCTGATTGGAGCGTCGCGGGGTCGGAAACGTTGAAGTTTGCTTCTTGTGTTCTTAAAAGTGTTCTTCTTGTGTTCTAACTTGGCGCACTTCACGTCCGTGCAGTCAATACTAGGAGCAATACGATGATAACTATAACTGCGATGCGTGTATCTGCGTTCACAAATCGTTTATACGTCTATCATTTAACTGTATTCTGTGAGAAGTCATTCTATTACTTTTGGATCAATCTGAGTTAGAATACAGTGCACTATGTAGTAATTTCACCTGTTGCATTTTGCTTAAGGGAGACGGTGGACATTATAAATTTTTCTATACATTACCGTCTTAAAATTAAGAAAGTATATGTATAGATACATCAAAACATAATAATATTTAATATATAAAAATATATTTCAAACTAATTCAATTTGTAAAACTCAAAATTTCATTTGTTACGTACTATTATTGTTATTATTAATATATATATATATTAATGCTTTAGCTTTTCTAATTTTAGACTAAATCTTATTAAAATTATAGGCACTCAAGTAAATCAGTGCATAAATTTAATTTAGGTCTTAATTTAGACTTTAAAAACACAATTTTAAGTTTTAAAAAACTAGAAATTTGCGTGAATATTTACCATTTAAACTTAAAAAAAAATCTTTCTTACAAATTAATCTTTCAATGGATCTGCAAAGTAATACTCAAATATGATTTTACTATATATGTGAATAATATTAATAATATGAAATTGGGAGATGGGACAGTTTGATATTAAAAATTAACAAAGCTGACACATTTCAAAAAAAAAAAAAAAAAAAAAAAAAATCTAAGTAAATAATTTTTTAATTTTCAATTTTTTTATTTAAAAAGTTTTTTAAAAATCAATATGCTTAATGTTGTTACTTTTATTGAATATTTATGTAAAATTTAAAAATTTTAATTAACAGAAGAGTTTAATAATGACCACCGTTCCTTTTACTGAGGAATTATTGAATGGTAATTTTAAATATTCTATCATTTTTTCATCAAAATTTGAAAAATAATTGCACAAATTGGATTTTATGGTATTTCCAGTTATTCGGGGACAAGACAGTTCCCAGCTATCCCGTTTAATCGCGCGTCTACTGTGATACATACATACATATATATATATATATATATACACAGGGTGCTCCAAAAGTCCCACAGCCCCTCCTAACTCGAAAATGAGTCGTAATTGGGAAAAACAGTGAAAAATATGTTCAATGAATTCAAGAGAGACCACTTTTGGTGAAAAAAGTTAGGGCCCGGGGAGGCTAGAGGGTTCGCTAGGGAGGCCAACTTTAAAATTTCAAATATGAAGGTATGTCTTGTCATACATCCCTGCAAACGTCTCTTCAAAACAATGAATTTGATATAAATAGTTTTGCCCTTTGATGATTATTAAAGGAGATACGTGAGTTTTTAGACTTTTGAAATGTGGATTTAATACTTATGTATCCCCTTTAATTATCATTTCAGTACAAAACTGTTTATATCAAATTCATTGACTTGAAGAGGCGTTTCCAGGGATGCATCACAAAACATACATTCCTCTGTGAAATTTTAAAATTGCCCTCCCTAGCGGCACTGCTACTACTCCCTTGCCCGGGCCCAAACATTTTTGGGCAAAGTATTCCTTGTTATACATCCGTCTCTGCAAGACAATGCATAAACAGTTTTGTCCTGCAATTATTATTAAAAGGGATACACAAGTATAAAATTCACATTTCAAAAGTCTAAAAACTCATGTATCTCCCTTAATAATCATCGTAGGGCAAAACTATTTATATCAAAATCATTGTTTTGAAGATACGTTTCCAGGGATTATCACAAGACATACCTTCCTGTTTGAAATTCTACCTAGCAGTTCCCCTAGCAACCCCGGGCCCAAACTTTTTTCACCAAAAGAGGTCCCTCTCGAATTCATTGAACCCGTGTTTCACCAGTTTTCACAATTCCGACACATTTTCGAGTTAGGAGGGTGGTGTGGGACTTTTGAAACACCCTGTATAAGAAGAATAAATGGGCATTTTAATTGATTTTAAGTAAAAAAATTTTTAATTTGATTACATAATTTATGGCAGGAAATTTTTCTATTATGTGATATTATTTATTATTTTTATAATTTCTATAATAAACATTATATATACCGTTCAAAAATGAACGAAACACTTTTGTAAATTTCTCATGAATCTATTTTTATTAGAGTAGACCAAAACTAGTTGAAATAAATTTTGGTTTTCAATTTTTTTTTTTTTTTAAATACTTATTAAAATTTTGATGGATGCATCAGAAATCTCTTTGTCTCTTTGGCTACAAAATCATGTAAGACCCATCAGTGAAATATTTATTTAAGCGACTCTTAAAATACTTTTCTTTAGAGTTTGTGACTATGCCGGTAAAACGTGATATGTATTGTATAGGGATTTTTGGCAGAACACAGCAAATTTCAAGGAGAAATATTTTGTTTTAATAATTTTTGGTCAAAAATTTCTGCTTAAATCTATGATTATGAACAAATAATCAAATCATCAAGTAATATAAACGTTGCTCAGTAATATACCTGTAGTTATTCAAATAGAATTAACTCAATTTTTAAATAAACTTGGAATGTAGGAGTTTTTCGTTCATTTATTTAAAAGAATGGGTTCAATTTTTGCACAATTTCCCTTGTTCGCACAAAACTGAGTCATTCTCGTCTGGCTATTTCTATCCCCATCCCCCTTTATGGTGGATGTGCGAATCTCATTCCCATAAGTTTCGTCATTTTCCTGAAGCACTGGCGGGATTGATATTTCATGAAAAAAGTCTTTTATTTTTTATACAGGGGGATAAAGGAGGCCCTTGATTTTATAGACGATGCGTTGTTGGTCTTATTTTGTGTGAACTTTTGACACCTTTTTGAGGATCTACGAAATTCGAAAGAACTGTCGAATGAAAATCTTCACAATCATCGTGGCAGAAATCTGAGGGGGAAGACTTTTCTTGGAGAGGTTCTCGAGCTATGTTATCGCTATGCCAACTGACCTCATACTAACTATTGCAGCTATCTTCACATATATACCCCTAGAGCATATATTTGACTAGAGAGTAGATTCTTCATCGAAGGATGTTCTCAACATAAAAATCACGTGACGAGTACTTTTAAAGTTTTCACCCTTAAAAATCATTTGCCTCAACTCACTTTCGGATAAGGATATGCCAAAGATTTTTTGCTGTGTCATCCACTTGCGAATAGATCTAGCTGTTTCACTCATCACGTGACTGATGAAAACTATCCTCAGTCTTGGTTAACCTTTCGATAGCAATTTTAGTATTGAATATGCTCTGTAGTCGAATATATGCTCTAAGAGAACACCTAACTTAAGACTGATACCACAAAATCACAAACATCAGAAATCAAATAGTTTGATACACATGTATATGCAACCGCAGTTAACTACTCTTTCGATAACCGCCATAAGCGGTACCGCAATTTGATCCACAAATTAACAAGACCCAAAAAATATATCATGAAAAAATTTACTCACCGTTCAGAAAAATGTTGAAAGAGAGATTTTTCCTGCAATACGCTTTCAAACAGACATTATTTATGGTGCATCTATAAATACACTCCCCACTAGTAAAATGACATCGCTCTACCCATCGAGCAGATATTCTAGTAGAATACGAATTCCCTATACTGGCTATGGAGAAAAATTCCTGGAACATCTTTGCGGTTTTTGCGCCTTCTTTTGGCGATAATCGCTTTCTTGGCAACTGGCTCTTGGGATTTTGCATGTTTTAAATGGTTTGTTCCTCTTACCACAAAACTAAAATTAAAAGTCAAACAGAACAGTTTTCATTCAATAACAAAGATTAGATTACTTGCTTTCCATTTCAGCTAGTGCAGGTTGGGGTTTATGTTTAATTTACACCCAATCGGAATATAAAACAGCGATAACAAAGGTGGAGGAAACTTGTCTTGGTGGAAGTGGAATGTCTGTTTGGCGGTAGAAAAGTCGGTTTGGCGAATGAATTGGTGGTATGGTTACAGCGTCTAGAATAAACAGTGTGGAAAGCGGCAAATAAAATTGTACTAAAAAAATTAAGCCTGTCACCAGATGTCATTGTAATCGAAGCTAGTGTCACGTCATCAAAAACGAGACTCCCTATTGGTTAATTATGTGCTTAGATCACGTGATTGAGCTGACGAAACTGGGAAAAGCCAATCAGGTCTTCGATTTAAGCAAAAGCTTCGATCACAGCGACATCTGGGGAAGCCTAATTTTTGTAGCATTATTTTAACATTACGGTTATAGGGGATTTCCACACTGTCTATTCTGGATGCTGTAGTATGGTGAGTATGTGATGTTCGAAAGCAAAAAATTTACTAGTCCGGGGTCTACTCTAATATCTCGTCGATGGCTCTACCTCCAATGTGGTAGTAAATCGAAGCTGAGTGGCAACTAACACTGGTCTCCTGAATGATCTTTTCTACGTGTAAATTCTAAAGCATTAAAAAAGGGCTTATTCTAATTATTTACTTTTTCTTTTTTTCTTTCTAGATTTGAAATCAGGTGTAAATGCTAAAGATCTTATTTCAAGTTTCTATCCCAAGGAATTCACAATTATAAGAGGAGGTAAATCAAATTCTGTTTCTTAATAAACATCTTTGCATGCTTATAAGTTTGCATTTTTTTAAAATAGACAATTTTATACGTTTTTATTTACAAATTTTAATAATGTCGTATAAAGGTTACCTTTTTAGTTTTTAACACTCTTCAACAAAATTGAAAAGCGTTTATAACTTCGTTTTGTCTGTCTGTCTGTCCGCACTCTAACTCAAGAACATAACTTCCATAAACGTTCATGGAATTGCTTGAAATTGATATATGTTATTCAAGTTCACTGTGGGATGTTTCCCATTGAAAATGGTGTAAATACCACCACTGAACTACACTAACTAAAATTTTGATTATCGCACTATCTGCAGCCATTACATGGTCAAAATGTTTTCTAGACATGGTATTTTTATATGAACTATTAAATGGTATTATATTAACCAGCAATTTCATAAAATAAAATTATGGGTTTTTTTTTCTGCTATTTAGTAGAAGAAAGTATTGGATTGGTAAAAATGTTTGACTTCCAGTTTTCGATGAATTTACACGTTTTGAAAGTTCCAAAACACGATTTGATCATCTTTAGAAAATGTGTGTCTGTGTGTTCGTGAACAGAACTTTTTCCCGTAAGCAGAAAGGTCACATCTCAGATTCTATTAATTATAATTGCATAAAACTTGGTATATGAGAAGAGCTATAATGAAGCACTATGTGGATTCAATTTTGGTGCATATCAGGTGATAAGTGGCACTGCCATGCTACAATATTTCTCAGAAACAGAAAAGGATATATCTCAGATTCTGTTTTATATAATTGCACAAAAATTGGTATTTGAGAGGGCTATTTTGAAACACTAAGCTGATTCAATTTGGAGGCAGATGGGCCGATATATGGTGCTGCTGTGCTGCAATTCATTCCCTGAATAGAAAGACTAAATTTCATCGTCTATGGTATATAAATCCACTAAACTTGATATGTGAGACAACCATTATGAAAACGAATGCTGATAAATTTGGATGTATATCGACTGCTAGGTGGCGCTGCTGTTGCTCAGTTTCAGTGACTTTCCACTTAGCTACATCTCAGCATCTGTTGATTAAAATTTAACAAACTCCATATGTAAGCTATTTTAAACTTTTGTGAATGTTGAACTGAAGTGTTTATATAGAACAAAAGTTTTGTGATGACCGCAACATAGTTTTTTTTCCCTATTCTTTTATTAGTTATTACTTTCTCTATATTCAATAAAAGAAAATGTTGCTTTCGTAAGTATTTTCTACTTCCATTTTCAATGAATATGCCCGTTTTGAGACGCCCAGATTACGATTTGACAATTTTTAGAAAATGCGTCTGTTTGTCTTTCGCAAAAATTTTGTATCAACTGTAATTCAAAGAATAATGCTTTGAATTTCATATAAATTTAACATGTATTTGTACCTTGACTTAAATTAGTACCTATCAACTTTTGGTACAAATTGATCCATATTTGGCAAGGAACCAAGTTATATCAAATTATTTACAATTTTCATATCATATTTAATTATGCTAAGTAATGTTATTTTACAAGGAACCAAGTTATGTCACTACTACCAACTACTGAATTTGACACGAATTTTGGAAGCATTTGATTATTTTTTCAGATAAAACTTCGTTGATTCTAGTAAAAATATCATTCCTGGGAATATCGTATAACAAAGAAATATTTTATTATATCTGCAATAATAGACACTTTAGAATGTAAATGTAATGCAAATTAAATTTTAACAAGGAGTTTGAAATTCTAAATGTCTCGCAATATTTTTAATCAGTTTATGTATAACTTTTGCATAAATGTTATTATGTTGTTATTATGTTATGTTAAAATGTTGTACATTAGTACGTATTTTGCTCGATGTTACTCTGCTACCATAAAATACCCATTAGTTTAATGATTTTTTTCAATAGATTATTATTATTAGTATGACAGTACTATATTTTTCAATATACGAAAGATCAACCCTTTCCCTGCCACTGACGAGTCATCTCTTTAATCGTCTGCTTGCTATAACTCGCCATTGACGAGATAACTCGTTTCCAGTGTTTGCTCAATTCTCACTCATGGTGTCACCAGCTGTGTGGCAACTAAACCACAACTAAAACAGACAACAGATGGCGGGCAATATTGGGGGCAGTGAAAGGGTTACATTTAATAAAAGAAATGGAAATTCCTGAAAGTTACAAACTTTGTGAGATAAATTTGGCTATTGAAAATTTAATTGAATTATAAAACTATTTATATCAAAAGATTCTATTATTTATGAGCTAAATATAAATGAATAAATAAATATCTTTCTTTTTATGTCGAAAAAAGTTGAACGCGCAAACATTTTTACTTTCTTCTATCTTCAATAGAAGAAAGTATTGGATTCGTAAAAATTTTCGATTTCGGGTTTTTGATGGATTTACACGTTTTGAGAGCTGTAGAACACGATTTTACCATTTTTAGAAAATGTCTGTCTGTCTGTCTGTCTGTGTGTGTGTATGTGACAAAATTTTGTGGCAACTGTATCTCTGCAACTACTGCACAGAATTTCATACAAATTGGTATGTAGTTGCACCTTGACATAAATTAGTGCCTATCAACTTTTGGTAAAAATCGTCTTACAGGTTGCGTTGCCATCCCGCTTTTTCTAAATTTTTAACAGAGTGATATAGGGCAAAAATTTTCAAGATGGGTATCTTTCGAAAGGTCTCGTCAGTACCTTTAAAACGAATGGTTGAACTATAAATCTGTGATAATTTAAAACAAAGTTATCGATTTTTTTTACTTTTTACGAAAAAAAACTTAGAAAAAAAATCTTTTTTTTTTTTTCTCTCTCCCCTTAATTTTATCAAACTCCCACGGTTTCCGTGTTCTGACAAACTTAAACTAATTTTTGCTTTTTTCCCCTAATTTTGTCAAAGTCCTACGGTTTCCGTGTCTTGACAAACTTTAACATATTTTTGCATTTTTCCCCTAATTTTGTCAAAGTCCCACGGTTTCCGTGTTTTGACAAACTTTAACAAATTTTCACATTTTACCCAAAATTTTGTCAAAGTCCCACTTTTTTTTTTTTTTTTTTTTTTTTTTTTTAAATTATTGTTACTGCGTGAATTTGTATCCGCGTTTGTAATGATCGATAGATGGCGCTTTCTCAACTGCAGTTGTTAGTAAATATGATAGCCACGTGTATTAATTATTGTTCTTTCTTGTTATTCTATCATTGTTTAAGCGTGAAAGCTATCAGTGGTATGATAATTTCACCTTAGCCCACCAGAGGGCGAGCATTTCATTACAATCGCGGATAGGAAAATATAGAAGAAAGTCTCGTGGTGACCACAACATACTAGTTTTTTCTTTGAAATAATTAAAATAAAATTGAGAAAAATCATTCTAAAGAAATAGCTTCAGTATGATACCCCTTGGGGAAATTCGAAATTCGGCTTCCAAGTAGCTCGTACGTTTCTTGAAAAGATATTTACTTACGCATTTGCGAAGCCACTTTAATTCCTCGCCAAAAGGACAAAAATAAATAAATAAATAAAAGTTGCCAAGGAGCTATACCAAAGAAATTGTAAGAATCAGCATATATAGTTACGGTTACGCTCATCAGTGCCTGACTCTGTCACGAGATTTTCTTGGACTCTGCCTGTGTGTGAACGAAAGTTGCCGCCTAACTTTCATACTTTATTTAATTAAAAAAAATCTAATTGTCCGATTGGTAAGCTCTTTAATCCGATGGACTCAGAAATGTTGCCCCTTTTATTTGGTACCTTATGTGTAACGAAATTTTGATTAGATTTTTTAAAATTAACAAAAATATGAAAATAACTGCTTTAAAATAGACATTTAAATTTTTAATTGTTGCCATTTTTTTTTCAGCATATGAAATGAAATATGCTTTCACATGGAAAAAATATATATTGTAAAACATTAAATTTGCTTAACTTTGTCATAGATAAAATGATGTCTATAAAATAATAATTTTAATTTTAATTTTTAACCAACGAGATATATAAAGTAGAGTGATAAATGGTAACCCTTGAGAAGGTCCAAGATGAGTCATGTGACATGCTCTCCTTGCACCTGCGTATTCGGTGGTTTCCTTGGTAACAGCTCATTTTCAGAAAATTTCTATGGCAACGGTTTCAATGTTTTTGTTTACTTTACGTAGTCTAATATTCTTTTGTTCTAAACCATTTTGATTTTGATTTTACTTCTTTATTATTTCGTGTAGTTGAACTTTAACCGACAAAATGCTTAAAAATAGTTGAAAAATTATTATTTGTTGTTAAATTTAGCTCTTTAAAGTTTAAATTTTCTTTTATAATTACTTTTAAACTTTGTTAGGAAACGATGAAAAAAAAGGTATTTTATTATTTATTAAAATGTGAAATATGTGTAAAATTATTTTAAAAGCATTTTATTTCGGTCATAGGACTGTCATGTTACCTAATAATAATGATAATTTGTCGAACTTATATTTTAAATGCCAAAATAGCGATAAAGGGCCAAACACAGCAACCTATTCGAGCATGTCACGTGATTCATCTTGAACCACGGAAAGTTAATCCTTCATCCATTGAATCAGCACTCTAATTTATATATCTCGTTGTTTTTAACGGTAACGAAGAGATAAACAAAGTGCGAAAATTTCGCACGGGCTTTCTAGTAAATGAATTATTTGAAGTGAGAAATAAATCAAATGAAATGATCATTTTTCAACGGGTGCCTTAGTTGCCCTACAACTAACTAGTTGAATATAGTTAGTGATGCTGGGGAATGAAACAGAGTTATTACTCCATACCTTTATATGGAAGAGTAGGTTTAAATAAGTCCAGCCGTACTATATTAAACTCTGCTTTGTACAGAATTTTATATCTATTACATAGGAAACAAAAATATCTTTGGATTTTTATTGTTATTATCATTACTTTGTAGATGTCGTTGAAGGCCGTCGATTCGTGAGGCAGACTGGTGAATGCCAAGTGTCAGCATTGAAAAATGCCGAAGTCAAGTGTTGGAAATATCCCAAATCAGTGTAAGGTTTTAATTTTCTTTTTAGAAATTCTTGAAACTTAATTACAAGATTTTTTATCGTGGAAAAACTTGTAGAACATGATAGAGGCAAAATAGCTTAGGTGGTTATAACTCTGTACTGATAAGTATAAAGAATTTAAGTCCAAATATGTCGATTTTGAGTTAAGTACATAGTCAGACTCAGAAAAGAAATTCTCTATCGACTGGTATGAAGGATTTAAATTAATGTCAATTATTCTTTGAGAAAGTCCATTGGTAAAAAAAGATTCAAGTCAGAAATTTAGCATTAATCTATGGTATAAAATATTTAATTCATTTTTTTACCTTTATTAAATGAAGGTTGACAGTGACTGAATGGTATAAAGCGTATAAATCAACATAATCTCTTTTTCCTAATCGATTCTTCTGATTAGTTTTTAGTTAGTTTAACTTTATTTTTCATCTCCTGAAAAATGAAGAGCATGGGCTTAAATCCTTTATATTTATCAGTACAGAACTATTATATACGTTTAGCAATTTTGCTAACATTGAATTGCAGAAAATCGGAGCATGAAATATACACTTACACTTTAATAAAATGTTTATATTGTTACTTTCTTCTATTTTCTATGAGAGAAATTACCGTATTTGTAAGAATTTTCTTTTTCCGATTTTTGGATTGATTTACACGTTTTTAGATATTCATATTCTGAGCACGATTTGGTCATTTTTCGAAAATATCTATCTGTCCTTTTCTGTTTGTATGGTATGACAAAAATATCCTGCAAAAATTATCCTGCAATCCCTCAAGAGCTAACGCGCAAAAATTTCCAAAAATGTTATGTTTAATTACATTTTGGCTTAAATCGGTGTCTATCAACTTGATATGTATACTCAACAGGTGGCACTGTCATCCAATTTTATCATAATTTTCAATATAGACAAAATTTCATATAATTGTTGCGCAATAAGGATTATTTTTAACCTAAGTTGTAAAAGTAAAAAATATGTATATTGTTAATAGTAACAGTCATTTGGGATAAAATTTTACTATGTGCAGTAGAATCATTTCTACCCCTGTAGGGGGGCTGTCAGCTACTTTTCGGTATGTATAAATTTTCTGTTTGAATGTTAAAAAAAAAAAAAAACGTCAATATGTTTAAAAAAAAAGGTTGAACCTTTCTATGATAATTTGAAACAAATTTATCGATTTTTTTCATTAAAAAATATAGGAAAAGTGCATTTTCTAAAATTTCATCTGTAGAGCACAGAATTGTTTTTATTATTACCATGTTTTTATTAACTTCGATTCTTGTGTGTTTGTGTGTTTGTCAGGGACAAATCTTGCAATCGATTTTTAACTAACTTCCCGACTAGCTAGATATTTGAAATTTTCAGGACAGCTCACAACACGGTGACAATACATTTTTCTAATAATTTTAGTCAACTGCTTCAAATTCCGCTGCCTTCGGCAGCGTTTATATGATTCGGCAGAAAATTTATTTAACTAACTTCCCGACTAGCTAGACATTTGAAACTTTCAGAATAGTTCAGAAGAAGGTTAAAATGCATATTTTTAATAAATTTAGCCAACTGTTTCGGGTTCCCGCTGCCTTCGGCAGCGTTATCAGTACAAAGATTGCAATCGATTTTTTCCTAACTTTCCGACTAGCTAGACATTTGAAACTTTCAGGATAGCTCAAAACACGGTGACAATACATTTTTTTAATACTTTTAGTCAACTGTTTCAGGTCCCCACTGCCTTCGGCAGCGTTTATATCATTCAACAAAAATTTATTTAACTAACTTCCCGACTAGCTAGACATTGGAAACTTTCAGAATAGTTCAGAACACGGTGAAAATGCATTTTTTAAATATTTTTAACCAACTACTCCGGGTTCCTGCTGCCTTCGGCAGCGTTACCATTACAAAGCTTGTAATCGATTTTTCACTAACTTCTCGACTAGCTAGACATTTGAAAACTTCAGGATAGCTCAGAATACAGTGATAATACATTTTTCTTATACTTTTAGTCAACTGATTCAGGTCCCTACTGCCTTCGGCAGCGTTTATATGATTCGAATGAAAATTTATTTAACAAACTTCCCGACTAGCTAGACATTTGAAATTTTCAGAATAGTTCAGAATACGGTTAAAATGCATATTTTTAATACCTTTAGCCAAATGTTTCGGGTTCCTGCTGCCTTCGGCAGCGTTATCAGTACAAAGATTGCAATTGATTTTTCCGTAACTTCTCGACTAGCTAGACATTTGAAACTTTCAGGATAGCTCAGAATACAGTGGCAATACATTTTTTTTTATAGTTTTAGTCAACTGTTTCAGGTCCCTACTGCCTTCAGCAGCGTTTATATAATTCAACAGAAAATTTATTTAACTAACTTCCTGACTAGCTAGACATTTGAAACTTTCAGAATAGTTCAGAATACGGTGAAAATGCATTTTTTAAATATTTGTAACCAAATGTTTCGGGTTCCTGCTGCCTTCGGCAGCGTTATCAGTACAAAGATTGCAATCGATTTTTCCGTAACTTCTCGACTAGCTAGACATTTGAAACTTTCAGGATAGCTCAGAATACAGTGGCAATACATTTTTTTTTTTTTTAAGCGTTTTAGTCAACTGTTTCAGGTCCCTACTTTCTTCAGCAGCGTTTATATGATTCAACAGAAAATTTATTTAACTAACTTCCTGACTAGCTAGACATTTGAAACTTTCAGAATAGTTCAGAATACGGTGAAAATGCATTTTTTAAATATTTGTAACCAAATGTTTCGGGTCCCTGCTGCCTTCGGCAGCGTTACCAATACAAAGCTTGCAATCGATTTTTCACTAACTTCCCAACTATCTAGACATTTGAAACTTTTATAATAGCTCAAAACACGAGAGCAATGAATTTTTTTAAAAATTTATCCAATTGCTCCGGGTTTCCACTGCCTTCGGTAACGTTTATATGATTGAACAGAAAATTTAAAAATATGGTATATAAAAAGATCTTTTTATCTTGTAATTATTTTTATAATTAAGATAATACTTTTTTGAGACTAAAATCATTTGTACTCACTATTTAAAATGATTCTGATAAAAGAAAAAGTAATTTACAATGTGTGAATTTGTATAGGAAAATATAGAAGAAAGTCTTGTGATGTCCAGAACATATTATTAAATTTATTTATTTATTTATTTTTGCTGTTGTTTCTTATATTTTGCTTATCTTACATAATGTTATAGATTTTTTTTTTTTTTTTTTTTTTTAATCTATTGTATCTAATTTTTGTTTGGATGTAAACATAAATGTTTTATACTTAACATATTTTTTTATAAGTTCGTTTCAAATATATTATAAGTCATTGACATTTTAAAATATAAATGAAAATTAGTATGTTGCTGCCACTATAAGATTTTTAGTTCCCCATCATACTATAGGTATGGGGAACTTGGGTAATCGTGAAAATTTTCGACCTCGGTTTTTTGACTTTTCTACACGTTTTCAGGTGTGAGGAATACGAAAATGACAAAATTTCTATGGTGTCTGTCTGTAGGGTGTCTGTTAGTGTGTCAGTGTGTCAGTGTGTCAGTGCGTCAGTCCGTTAGTGTGTGAGTCCGTTAGTTTGTTAGTCTGTTAACACGATATCTCACGAACAAATGATCGCAGAGAAGTCAGATCAGTTTTAAAATATTACTTTCGACACTGGCAAGAACCCTATTCATTTGCAACATTCGAATTTAAAAACTTCGTAAGTTATTAGAAATTTACGATTTTCTTAACATGGGAGAATAGGACAAAAATTCACTTAAACGTGCATTTAATGGAAACTTTTTACTGTAAAAATGTCAGACCAGTTTTTAAATATCAGTTTTGATGCCGGAAGGAACATCAGTAACTATAAATATGCTACTTTGGAAATTTCGCAAGTTATTGGAAATTTACGAATTTTTTAACATGGCAGTATAGAGCAAAATTTCACATAAACGTCAATTTTGAGAGATATTTTCATCGTAAAGATGTCAGACTACTTTTGAAATATTATTTAGGACACTGGCATGATTATTAATGACTATGACTTTTCCAATATAAAGATTTCGTAAGTTATTGGAAATTTACGAATTTCTTAACATGGCTGAATAGAGCAAAATTTCACATAAACGTCAATCTTGAGGGATATTTTCATCGTAAAGATGTCAAACCACTTTCGAAATATTATTTAGGATACTGGCATGAATATCATAGACTACGATTTTTCCAATTTAAAAATTTGGTAAGTTATTTGGAATTTACGATTTACTTAACATGTCAGAATAAGGCAAAATTGAGCATAATTTCCATTTTGAGGATCGTAAATACATTAGACAACTTCAAAATTACATTTATGATATTTGTTTGAACACGATTGAATACAAATATTCTAATAGGAAAATTTCGTAAATCATTCGTAATTTACGATTTTATCAACATAGCGAAATTGTAAATTTTTCATATAAATATGAATTTTGAGGATTATTGCATTGTAAATAGTAGGATGAAAACTAAACAACGGAATTGACCCTGATAAAATAAATTAATAGATTAGAATAAGATATATATATCGAAGTGAACGGTGGATAGCCTATTAGGCGGGGATTTCATTCTGTCATAATATCAAGCTTTGGTCAAATTCATTTCTTTTAACATGATTATAATATGTCTCGCACTAGAAATTTATGAGAACATAAATATGATGGGGAACTGAGCAGAGTCCACCTATGCCAACTAGTTTTCTATATTTTCCTATACAGATTCACTCAGTACAAATAATTCATTAAAATTATTATTTATTAAAATGATCTACCAAGACGAATGCAGGCGGTTTTTATCAAATTAACACTAAATATCGAAAGAAAGATAGTTTTATTCTCTATAAAAACATCTCAAAAATCCTTTTTTATAATGATTATTTCTCATATCAATTTTCGTACAGTTATATACCACAAGAAATTGAAATACAGCTTTCCCATTCTCGGGGAAAATCGCAGTATAGCAATGCCACCTTTTGGCCTATATGTATCCAAACTGAGTCAGCATAATGTCTTATAACGGGCTTCTCACGTACCCAGATTTGTTTGATTATATGCAACAGACAGAGATAACCTTCCCTTAAATTGCGGAAATCGCTGTATAGTAGTGCCACTTATTAAACGATTGGCATCAAAAGTTGACTGGGACTAAATTATGTCAAGGTGCATGTACGTTTAAATTTATATGCAATTCTGTGCAGTAGTTCCTGAGATATAGTCAACCTTTAGATTGTAGAAATTGCTGTATAACAAAGTCACTTGTAGGGCGATTGATACAAAAAGTTAATAGGCACTTATTTACGTCCAGATGCATCTGCATATAAATTTATATGCAATTCTGTGCAGTAGTCCTGCGATACAGTCACCACAAAATTTTTGGTCATGCTAAAATAAAGCAATTTTTATATCGGAGTTTTTGAAGAGTAATTGTGTTTATACATTTCCCCGAATGGATTAAATCAATTTAGCTATAATTATTTATTTTGAGAAGGTAATTTAAAAGTCGTTATCAGCCTATTTCTAGCATAAGTAGCTATTAATAAAATAAAAAAACAGTCATTTCAGTTCATATTTATTACCCTTATGTTTACATTAAAAGCTATTATTATGTCGAGCAGGTCATTATAGTTCTAAAAATAGATTTATAATGGATTTTTTCCAACTATGCGGCGTCTATTAAAACTGTCGGTTTAAGTACGTTGAAGTTGGACAGTTGGCGATGCTTTTCAATGTCAAATCGATCTAACTTTTGTAACGACTTTTTATATTCAAAATTTAGTATTAAAACATTGTAGGGACAAAGAAACAGCTTGGCATTCTTTTGGCTGAATTTTAATGATGCCAACCTTTGGGGTTGCACTTTGCGTTCTCTGAGACTGGCCGATCTAGTTAACTTTTTCGCTTTTGATTGCGCTCGAGTAAGACGTGAATTTTTGTGTTCCTCCTTTCCTCCCGTCCCAATTTCCGTACGAGATTCATATTTTCATCTGTAATTCAGTAAAGATGTAATATATTTTTGAAGATGATTGTTTTCACGAAGCTGACAATAAAACTCCAGTTTAGCTAATTGTTTCATCTTACTTGATCTGCAAAGGATTGTTTCAATCAACATTTTTTTTATTGACTTCGACACGGCCATTCGAAATATGGATCTGGGTAAAAATCTTGGTGAATATCTTCACCATAAGTACTTTCTTCTGTTGAATGTAGAAGAAAATAATAATTTGTAACTTTGGCTTATAGTCTGTCCGTTCTCTCTTTCTCTATCGTAAATATCCTTGCCAAAACTAAATGTGTTATTAATAATTGCCATAACATATTTTCGATTACGTTCTCTATTATATTACATGTGTTCTCTATTACATTATGTCTACATGTTAAGGTAGAAATATCTGATAATTTTGTGTTTCATATCCTATAATCATCCTGTAATAATGTGTTCCTTACTTATAATTATGCATTTTGCATTAATAGTTATTTTTAACAGGTCATGGAAAAAATTTTTGCATGTGGCAAGTAATAATTTAATATGTTTTATATGGTATTTATTCATTTTAAACGTAATGTTATTGATATAAGTTATATCAAATCATTGCAACACTTTCTCTATCACAAACTATGTGTTAGAGTGTTATGTTGTATATTTATATTTTTTATTTTGTCAAATTACACAAAATAATATGATGTGGTATGTATACCATCCTAACAGATTATCGCCTTTTAATGGTTATTTTTTTACACTGCATTATCAGCTATTATCATCCATTTGCTACATTTACTTAATTTTACTGTATTTGTATCATGTAGATAATAATACAGAATATTCATTGTATACACGAAAGATCATGAACATTTCTAGCTTCATAAAGCCATGACAGATTTTGATTTTCATAAATATTACTACACATACAGTAAACTCCCGATTATCGGCGATCGGATTATCCGCTTTGCGGATTATCCGCGGTCCTCAAGGGCCTGAATTTAAAAGGGAATTTAAAAATACAGAACAAACTCATTACAAAAAAAAAAAAAAGATCGAAGAGAGTAATGACCTTCAAGGCTTTTGGAGATATTACACGATTCTTGACAGCATTTATGGCATACACACTGCTTGGGAGGCAGTTAAGCAGTCTACATTGGTAAGGTCTTGGAGAAAAATTTTAACAAATATGAAAAATACTTTGGTAGAGTTTATAGAGGAGGAAGAAATTTCTTCTCATGATTTGACAAATTTAGCTAAATCTGTTACTGGAGGAGAAAAAGTCAATGAAGGAAACATTGAAGAGTAGATTAATTGTGACGCCAATGATCCAGGTATTGAACACCTTACAGATAAACGAATTGTGGGCCAAGCATTAGACCCAGTTTCAGAAGATAGTGAAGAAAAAGGGGAAGAAAGAGATAAAACTCAGCAGAGGATGAGCCACGACGCAGCTCTACCATATGCAGATGGACTTATAAAATATCTCGAGAAACAGGACGATGTATCACTTTGCGACAAAATGCTGATAAAGAAACTGCAAACGCAAATTAAGAAAAAGTGTTTTAGTACAAAAAAAAAAAAAAAAAAAAAAAAAATGCTTCACCGATTTTTTTGTTAAAAAATAGAGCAAAATGTAAGTAGAAATTTTTATTAGTATGTTAAATTGTATATGTAGGCCATGCTTAACTGTTAATTAAATAGTATTGCTCAAAAGACTTTATGTGTTGATTTATATCCTCTTTTTGACCATTTTGCGGATTATCCGCTGATTCGATTATCCGCGGTTGTCTATTCCCCGTTTACCGCGGATAATCGGGAGTTTACTGTAGTTAGATTGATTTGCTGTAAAGTACAAGTAATTCATATAAAATGCACAAGATGGTTATAAGTAAACCATCACCATAAAAAAATAGCTGCACCCTGCAGCCAAAACAGACAAGTGAATTATCAATTAATTTGGTATATGGATGATTCATATCTGCACTCCAAATAACAGCAACAACAAAAAGCAGCGTTGTCAGATTTAGGGACATTTTATTCGATTATCTACCGCTAAATTTTAATTACAACGACTACCTAATTTCTTCGCAGATTAATCGTCTATTATGTATATGAAACATTCCTCCTCAAAATTAATTGTAATTATTGAATAAAAATGTCCATAAATTAGGCAACAATGACAAAGAGAAAAAACATTTTGTATTTCAAAAAAGGTCCACCAGATGGCTCTTTGCATAAGAAAAGAACAAATTTAACACGTTCAGCGCCACGCGAATTTTTAATAAAATCCATTTAAATTCCATAATGATTCCTCTTGTAATAAATAAAAATAAAATAAATTTTCAATAATTACTTAAAACAATGTAATAATTTTAGTTTTATATCATATTTTACACTGTCAACCACCGATGGTTGACACTGCTTTACATCATATTTGACACTGTCAGCCACCGATGGCTGACATGGTACTCAACGTGTTAATAAACTGAATGGACCACAAGACAAAAGGGATCAAACTGTTCCAATTGTTTAAGCATTCCGTATGAGTCACTCATATGTATCAAATATTTAGTGGGCATTGTATAAAACGAACCAATGAACGAAATTTAATAACAAACTTGGTCGAAGTGGAATACTAAAAAAAAAAAAAAAAAAAATTGTTGCTGATTACATTTGGGGACCAATCGCTCAATATATATATATTTTTTTTTTCATAATTTTTAACATGGCAGTATAGAAGAAAATTCCGTATAAATTCAGATAAAAAGAATTATTTTTAACTTTTTATTGGGAAATTGAAATTATTATTATTATTATAGTAATAGTCAACCAGATTTCTTTTTTTCTATAGGTAGGGTGTCGGGGGGAAGTGCCCTTTCACGGAAATAAAGATATCCAACATAGATATCTTTTAAAAGAATTCGTCAATACTTTTAAAACAAAAGACTGAACCCATACATTTGTAATCTTTAAAATAAATAAAGTTATCGATTTTTTTTCCCCATTAAAAAAAAAAAAAAAAAAAAAAAAAAAAAAAGTCGTCTGTAGGGACAACTAATTGACTTTCTTTGGACATTTAGTGTTATACTTCTCTGTGATGCAAATCGTTTGTATTCATAGTGGAAAATGATTGTAATAGATAATGGTATTTATAGATAATACTGTACAGCATGCAAAATGTTCTTTAGATAAAAATATGTGTTTCTGTTATGTTTTTGGCTCAAAATAACGAATTTATAATTATTTTTTGTTTACCGAGCACCATTTTTCCAAAAATCCATATTTTAGAAGATCTAAATTATGAAGATCTTGTTGGTGACATGGTGAAATGCTCTCGTGTTAAAGATTGCAATACGTCATTAAAACTACACTTTTTGGACTCATATCTGGACTTCGTTCCTCAAAAACTTGGCAAAATTAATGATGAGCATGGGAAAAGGTTTACCAGGACATCACTATGTTTGAAAAGCGTTTCAGTGGATGATGAAAGGAAAGTATGCTAGCTGAATATTTCTGGTCTGTATCAGGGATACATAGACAGATGCCTACAAGAGGAAACAGACAAAAAAAAATTAGTGTTTGCGTTTTCTCTAATCAAGCCTCTGTTACATTTCTTTGTAACCAACTTGTATACATATGAGAAGTGTGTCTCTCACGAAAACGATATGTGACGGACCATTTCGATTTTGATGTATGAATCGAGAACCTTTTCTTACAGAATCACATAAACAGTATTTCAAATTTGTTGTACAGTGTAATTTTTACTGCATGAATTTAAATAAAAAAAATATATATAAGTAAGTTTTGTGATAGCCACAACATGCTAGTTTTCATCCCCCCCCCTCCACACCCCTCGCTTATAATGGACAATTTGGAATTAATATTTTTCAAATTCCTCAAATGGCATCTTATGAATCGATTACTCACCCAGTTTGGTGACAATCCTCTGTACCGTTCTTGCTGCAGGTTGTCATTCATAGTGAAAAGCTCAATAACAACAATCCCGTATACTTTTCTTTTACTTTCAGAACTTGTAGTATCCAGTGTGTCTACGGATACGGACTGAGAAGTTCAACAGGAACCATGACGTCCTCGATTATTAGTTGTCAACATAGTGAAAACTTCTGGACACCACATGGATTTTATGACTGCCTACGTATGTATATTTATTACGTATTATTATATTTATACATTTTATACAGTTAGTAAATGGAATTCATTTATTAAATAAATGTGTACCATAAGAAAAATTCTATGAACGATTACAGCACAGCGTAGAAGTAAAAGTAACCCCGATTCACTGTGCTGTATTTTTACAGTTTCTTTAAATAAAGCAAGCTGTTGATCCTTAAATACTGAAAAGTAAAAACTTTTAAAACCTCAGATATCTATCGTTATAACGACTGTCCTTTGTGACATGAATTCAATCCACAGTACACAAGTTTTATAGTCGTAAAGGGTCTGGAGAAAAAAATCATGCCTTGACCAGGATTCGAATCCATAATCTTCAATTCCATAAGAACGGACTCATGATCTTAAGTTCCTCCTTGCTAACTATACAACAGGCTGGGAAAGTTGTGTTCCTTGCGGCGTATCAACACATAAGGTCCAGATCACCGCTGGTTGTTCAATATATCACGTAATGCTAACCAAAAAGACTTTATGTAAAATTCATCGCCAATTTGCAGCACAAGGTGAAGTAAACCGGACTTCAATTTATGAAGCCTTATTGCAACTCCTGTAATCTCCTCTCTAGACATTTTCTTGCTGTAAATGACTTAAGTTACTCAAGTGGAGACGAAACTCAAAATATAAAGTTCAAATATAGATTTATTGGACTAAGGCAAGGGGACAGGGCTACTTGCTATAAACTAAATTTGTGTATTCAAATTAACTTAAAGCACCTTCGCTGGCACCGAAGATAAAGTGCTTATATTACTTTATTAATATTTTAAATTTAACAGAGACCAGACACCTCCCAGTTTCGACAATCTCCAACTGACCTCGATTTTAGATTTGTCGTCGCTTAAATGCTATTACTGATGAATCAATTTCTATACCTTCACACACCAAATCTTTCAAATCTGCTCTAATCCAACAAATTCCAAACGACCATGATATTCTCAAACTTCATAGAGCACATTTCAAACAATATTATTCTTTCACCAATCTGAATATCAATATTCCACACTTTCGTTCACCTTACCAAAACTCATCCATTCTAACTCCCTTGATTCAATCATGAAAGCGGGCCACGGTAGCCCGGTCTGTAGGACATTGAGCTCGTAATTGGAAGATTGAGGGTTCGATACTCGAGCCGGCCAAAGGCCATCATATACACTGATGGGGGCTGGTGCATTTAAAATTCATCGTGGCCACAATGTCATCCATGTTCCCATCCAAATTATACGTCTGGGGATTACCGAAACGGGGAAGCAGCCCCCTCCATAGAGGATCGAAATTGTGATGGCATGTCTTCGAACCACCATTATGGAGAGCCCCAGACCGTCGCCAATTGTTCATAGTGTAGCACTAGTGCGACGTTAAGGGCAACCAATCATGAGAGTGACCTCGTATATTAATTCTTCGCAAAACTCGAACATTTCTGTAAGTAGAGTTGAGTGTATTTAGCGTCGCATTATAGCTACGCAATAATCAACTGCAGTCGACAGCAAAATTATTGAGCGCTAGCAATGATTCGTATTTAAAAGATATGTACCTAATACTGTTGAGTCATGATCTTATTCTTTATGATGTTTACAAAAAAGTAAGTTAATATAAAAAAAATTAGCGATCAAACAAAATAAAATAAAATAAAAATAAATAAATAAAATAAAATAAAAAATGTGGGTGTGTGCTTTAATAATTTTGCTATAGACTGGTGGTTGGTGGTTGGGTTTTACGTCGCACTAATGCTGCGCAGATGGGCAATTGGCGACGGTCTGGGACACACCCCTAGAGGTGGTCCGGAGACATGCCATCACAATTTTGATCCTCCACGGAAGGGATGGCTCTCCCGCTTCGGTTATCCCCAGACGTATAATTTTTGATTTTACTATAGACTGCAGCGACAGTTTGGGATTCACCTCTAGAGTAGTCTGGAGGCATGCCATCGCAATTTCGATCCTCTGAGAGGATTGATGGCTCTCCCGCTTCAGTAACCCCCAGGGACAAAATTTCTATGAACATAGCAAAACACTTTAAAAACTAATATGTTGTGGCCACCACAAGACTTTCTTCTATATTTTCCTATACAAATTCACTCAGTAACCAAAAAAAAAAAAAAAAAAAAAAAAAAATACGATTTTTTTCCCCAAGTTTTTTTTCGTTAAAAGTAAAAAAAAATCGATAACTTTGTTTTAATTATCACATATTTGTAGTTCAACCATTCGTTTTAAAGGTATTGACGAGACCTTTCGAAAGATACCCATCTTGAAAATTTACTCCCCTCGAGGGGGGACTTCCGCCCCAGGGGGGGGGGGGGTGGCGAGGCTCCTACACATATAAAATTTCCCAGTTGACTATCTCTATTATAAATAATTCTTGTAAATTTCATAATGATTACTAAAAAATAATTCTCCTTATGCACATTTATGCAAAATTTTGTCCTATATCACCATGTTAAAAATTTAGAAAAAGTGGGATGGCAACGCAACCTGTAAGACAATTTTTACCAAAAGTTGATAGGCACTAATTTATGCTAAGGTGCAACTACATACCAATTTGTATGAAATTCTGTGCAGTAGTTCCTGAGATACAGTTGCCACAAAATTTTGTCACACACACACACACACAGACTGACTGACCGACAGACAGACAGATATTTTCTAAAAATGGTCAAATCGTGTTCTACAGCTCTCAAAACGTGTAAATCCATCAAAAACCCGAGGTCGAAAATTTTTACGAATCCAATACTTTCTTCTATTGAATATAGAAGAAAGTAATAGGTTTTGCAGAACTATCTGACCATCCTTGGAGAAATGAAATAAGAATAAATGACATGTCCATAAAAATATGGAATTAAAATCGTAACTGCAAAAAAAATGTAAGTAACTCAGTACAATGTGCTCGATGGAGACTTCGCGTCGTCCAAGTTAAAAGAGCGATAAATAAGTGCGCCTTGACATGTACTGTACACCGTGCAAACCAGTTTTTCGAACAATTTTTCACTCAAGTATTGCAACCCTCTTTCGAATTTCGGCTTCCAGAAATTGGAGCAAAAATTGGCTCAAATGAAAGTTGCGTGAAAAATCATTGAGCATAGGTGTATTAGTAACACAGTGCTAACTAATGTTTTGGTAGGTTCAATATGGCTCCTGCGATAGTGCTGCTATTGTGACAGTCATCTTTAATAGACAACAGTTAACTTCATTTAGGGGAGAACCGTGTAATATGGACCATCGTGTAATACGGACCATGAGGAAATTTATGTCTTCTACATTAGATGGTGAAATCATCTCATTGCCTTTAGTTAATATTATTGTTATACAAAGCAGGAAGTGATTTGTACATGCATACCTGTATTTGGACGATTATGAAATTGAGTTTTCGGTTTATATAATCATTGATGTAACAAGTATGTTAAAATGAAAGTATTACTTTATGTTGTTATGTTATTGTAGTATAATTTTCGCGTTAATAGTACCAAATGTACTTATCTTCTGAACAATTTAGACATATGTTTCATGGTCGCCAATTTGCATAGCGATATGTGATTGGGAACCACGTTTCTCTGTTTATGCGTGTAATATGAACCATGCTCTGTTGTGTAATATGGACTAGTGGTCCATGAAAAAACAGAGAAGTTTTGTCAATGCTCGGCGTACATACGTCGCACACTTAAAACATTGAGGCTATAGAATACGCCAGAGAAGCAGGGGTAATCAAACTATCACTTACTTCGCATACTACCAACTGGACCTCTTTTGGACCTCCCTTTTTTTCATCCATTAATTTTTTCGTCCATTTCTACTATTCCCAAGAGATGGACAAGTCTGTAAGAGAACATTCTGGACAGTTCGTTTCACAATTCCAAGTGTGTCAACTGCTCGGGAATGACCACTTCGGGAAGGACCACTATGGGCCACTTGGTCCATATTACACGAACGTATGTGTAATATGGACCACCGATACATAAATAAAATAATTATTTCCTGCAATTATTAATAGTTCCCATGAGTGCTTTACGAAGCTTGAACCATGCAACTATACAATTGTAGCGAGCAGCTAACAAATTAAATCTTTTTTTTTTTTTTTTTTTTTTTATAATTTTAGTTTTATGAGCATTCTTACTTAAGGGGTCAATATTACACGGATCTCCCCTATTCTGCATACTAATACACCGCGTATACCAATTCCTCTCCATGAAAGTACCTGTGACAGAGTTACGTATTTTCTAATAAGTAACATAGCAAAATGGTCTGTAGAGGTTGAATATCTAGAATTTAAATTCTCTGCGCAAAAAAAAAAAAAAAAGAATTTATAGTAAAAGGAAGCGCAATAATTAAAAATTAATAGAACCTTTAAGGACAGTATTAACAATTTCGTGAAAAGTTTAAGGATAGTAAGAATATTTTTGTAACTTTATGGGAAATTTTTATAATACATTAACATGATTAATATTTTGGCACTATAATGGTCAAAAACCAAGAAATAAAACTATTATTCGACATTATTATTTTCAGTGGTTTTAACGTCGTCGTATTGAGCTACATTGTGATCAACTGATGACGTCCTGGGATTCACTCCAAAAGGGATTCAAAGACATGCCATCACAATTTGAATCCTCTGTGTAGGGTATGACACTCCCAGTTCAGTAACTTTCAAATGAATATAGGAGACGTGATGTCACCATAACGTAATGCTCCTGTTGCATATTTTTTCACTCTGAGATCGAGATGAGCAGTAGATCGAGTCGAGAGAAATAAAACTTCTTCTGGGTCGCGTGTTTATAAACTTGTTTTGTCTCTTTTTTGTATAATAAATATTTAATTAGTTATAGGTCCAGTACAACCAGGCCGTGTTTTTTTCCCCATCCATCATATATTTTATAAATTTGAATTATTCTAATGATTTTTCCAAGTCTGTATTTTACTTGTGTAATTTCAGCGTATTTAAACTGCAAGGTGCAATTAAAGAACCCTGGGAAAGTGAAATGCGTTGAGCACGAAGACAGACCAGCCTATTGTGACATAGCTTGCCATGATTATGCCGAATATGAGGCAGTACCATTGCAAAGATATGAATGTGTTGACGAGAACTTTGGAAATAATTTGCCACATTGTGCCAGTCTTGTAAATCATGGTACGTATTTTTATAAATGTTAATGCATGATTTTTAATTTATTCTATAACAAATATTAAATATTCTCATACTTAAAAAATGGGTTTTATATATTTTGGGACGTTTTGAATAAAAATTTTAAAAAGAGCTAGTCTGTCTCTAATTAATACAGTAGACTCTCATATAACGCGGGGGATACGTTCCGCGTAATAGAAAATCGCGTTATAGGAGACATACATTGAGCAGACGATTTCATTCCGCAGTGTGACCAAAAGCGGCTGGTGTTGGCATAGCAACGGAGCAATCCTTCCTTGGAACAGGTTGAAAGTAGAAAGATGTTGTCACGTGCTTCCTTTATTTTATGCGTTATACGAGACTCTTCATCGCGTTGTATGAGTAATAGTTGCAGATTTTTCGTCGTGTTATACGAAATCGCGTTTTGTGGGAGCGCGTTGTACGAGATTCTACTGTATATCTATCTATCGATCTCTCTCTCTCTCTCCCTATACATATATATATACATATACATATACATGCTCTAATTAAAAATCTAATACACAGAATTCTCTTAAATTTTATGTTTAATTAAATCTGCACATAAATTAGGGATGATCAGCTGTTGGCGTATATCGCTCAGAAGATAGCACGGCAATGCCGGATTTTCATGATTAACGTAAAATGTGTATATTAAGCTTTAGTGTATGGAATCTCACCAAATTGTATGTGTATGAAAATTATTAAAATCTATGCTGATTCAAGTTTAGTGTGACCGATTAACTGAGTGCGCTGCTATGGGAAGCTTTTTAAGAACATTATAACTGTATCTTATATTCTACTGGATAGAAATAAATAAATATTATAACTATATTCATATTATCGAGGAAAATAATCTGGTGTGTCGTTCACACGACTTTCTCTTATCCTACATTTCAATACTATAAAAATAGATTGCATATTAAGTCTTAAGAATAATAACGTAATATAACAAAGTTCAATGTACTTTTAAAATATTCTAAAATAAGTTCAGGAACAGTTTTATTTGACGTATAATTCTGTGTGAGGGGGGCTACCATCCCCCTCAACCATCCGTTCAATATAGTGCATAAAATTATTTAAAAAATAGAAAAGAAAAAAAAAATCAAAGCTGTTATTAATTTGCCTTCAAATTTAACTGGCAACCTAATACGGATTTCAAAATACCAAATTTGAATTTTCTGCAGTTATTTGTTTTTAAGTTATGCTGATAACAGATATACATACAGATCGACCGCTAAAAACTAGACTTTCGTAATCAGGACACCTCAAAACATGATTTTATGATAGAAAAAAAAAATAAATAAATAAATAAAAGACAATTTTTTAAAGTCAATTCCTGCTTACAAACACGATCGAAAAAGTTTTTTTAATAATTTAAATTAGGAAATAAGAAGCGCGCGTGCAAAATGAAATAAAAATAATTATAAGATAAAAAAAAAAAATTATATACCATGTTTTAAATTTTCTGATGAATCATAGAGCTCTTATCAATGTGCATAAAATTTTTTAATTGATAATGACGTCAATTTTTGTGAGATGCATAATTTAACTTTTTATATTTTTTTAATATTCACGTTTAAATAAATGTATTTATTTTTATGTCGAAAGAAAACGAACTCGTAAATTTTTTTTGGCAACAAATAAATTATCTATATAAATAAAGAGAAGTGTCTGTGTGTGTATCTGTCTGCGCTCTGGTGCTCACACTATTGATCGCAGAGCTTCCAAATTTGGCATATAGGTACCTGGGACCCTGCAGGTGTGCCCCTCATCGAGATTTTTTCGAATTTCGAATTTGAATTTTTTAAATTAATGTTTTTTCGACTTTAAATATTGGCTTCAATGTTTCATTTTTCAGAAATTTCTTTCGTTTCAAAAGTCTGCGTATCTTAGCAACGGCTATTAAACTTTTTATTTATTTAAATTCATTTGAGGAAGAAAATTTTTTTATTACATTTATTGAAATCAAATAGTTATACACATATAGTAGAAAAAATTAAACTCATTAAATTTTTAGATTTTGGCATACAGGTACCTGGGACCCTGCAGGTTTGTACCTCATCGAGATTTTTTCGAATTTCGAATTTGAATTTTTTAAATTAATGTTTTTCCGATTTTAAATATTGGCTTCTTTGTTTCATTTTTCATAGATTTATTCTTTTGCTTCCATCGTCTGCGTATCTTAGCAACGGTTATTACGCAACTTATTTTTATTTAATACATTCATTTGAAGGCGATTTCTTTTCTTTTTCCTTTTTTCTTTTTCTTTTTTTTTTTTTTTAGTGCTAGAGGCCTATTTCAGTCGGTACAGTTGTCATCACTCTTAATTAGTGCTAGAGGCCTATTTCAGTCGGTTTATTGAATGGGGATTTATTGAATGAAGTCCCCCCAAGGCACAACTTTGACATGAGTCCCCCCAGGCACAACTTTGACATGAGTCCCCCCCAAGGCACACCTCCCCCTCATTGGGAAAAAGAGAAAAAACGTTGTTTTGCGGCTATAAGACAATTTGGATTTCCAACGTTATTTGTTACAATATTTGTAGCTGAAACACATTGGTTTGATTTCATGAAAACTTTATCATGGAATTTAGATCGTCACGAATTGACTAAAGAAGAATTTGTCGATATTAACAAGTTTAGCAGTAGGCCGCTGGCACTAAATTAAAATCTGTCAATGTCAGATTTTCATGTTTTAAATAATGAAATAATGTCGTGTCTGTATAATTTTTTTTTTTTTTGGGGGGGGTATATTTAGTGAAAATAAAATCTTAATGCAGTAGAAAAACTTAAGTATAATTAGTTTTAAATTTAAAAACGTATTTATAACAGTTATGTTTAATTTTTTATAGTAGAACAACTTCTTATTTTTCATTTTTTAATTAATTCCTTTATAAAGAAAAAAATTTTATTCATTAATTTTTTTTATTTACAGTATTTATTGGGAAAAATGATAGTACATACATAGTAAAAAGGATTAAAATGTTTAAAATTTATTTGTTTATATATATATATATATATATATATATATATATATATATATATATATATATATATATATATATATATTCTACATTTTATTTTATTTTATTACATTGGTCGGAATCAAATCGTAATATAGTGTAAATAGCATGGGCTATAAAATACATGGTTCAAAACTAAAATATTTAATAGATGCTGAGATACAGTCATCTTTAAAATCGTAGTTCTTAAATAGTAGCAGTTCCCCCCTGTCGTCAATAAATATCCAGATTGAAGTGCCCGGGAAAGATCTTTCTGCAGGCATGGGAAACCTAGACCTGATGCAGTGCGGGTGGGAAAAGAGCTGCCGTAGACAGCGGGTACCCGAAGCAAGGTTTGGAGCAATTTTAGTTTCTTTTCTTTTCTTTTTTTTTAAGTTTTTTTCTACAACGTGGTGTAAAAAAATAAATATTAATTCAATTCTTTCGAAAATTCATTTAAATATAGTGACCAGCGAAGCGGGCGTAGCCTGCTAGTAGCTAATATTTTAATGGCTATTTTAACGCTATTAGAATATTATTTTCATA
The DNA here is from genome assembly GCA_963930645.1 of Salticus scenicus. Lineage (NCBI taxonomy): Eukaryota > Metazoa > Arthropoda > Arachnida > Araneae > Salticidae > Salticus > Salticus scenicus. Next base: position 166,816,566 of record OZ005659.1, on the reverse strand, counting down.
TTTTAATTAATTATAAGAAAACTAATAAAAAATTCGGAAATCGGATTTCGAAGTATTGTGTTGTCACCGTGTTCTGAGCAATCCCGAAACTTTCAAATTTCTAGCTAGTCGGGAAGCTAGTTAAAAATTGATTACAAGATTTGTACAAGATATATATAGGGAGAGTGTGAACAAATAGTAGGAATTGAAAAAAATTTGAAAATTCAAAAATACCTTGTTCACAGTATGCGCATTAAAAATTACTTACTGAGCAGTGTTTGTCGACATAATAAAATGTAACAAAGCACTTTCATCAGTTACATTCAATAGAAAAGAACTTTTAGCTCAATTTTGTATAGCCTTATACATTATCTATAATCAATATGCACTATAAATAATATTATAAGTTGTTAAAAGTTTTTCTTTTTCACATGATTCAAGAATACTGATGTGGTGAAATAATTCTGAATTGAAATGATAAAGTACATGATTTAACAACACTGGTTCGAATAATAAGATTATTTCCTCAATAGTAGGTTTCCATCTCTACCCAGCCTCCAGGATTACGTTTCAGTATAAGACCCCCAATTTCATCATAGACAAAAATCAACAGTGAAAAATGGCAATTTATGCCTTCGACTCTTCTGAGCTTGAGAAGTAAATGGGATTCAATGGCTGTAAATGATCTGAAAGATTCGTTTGGACAGGAATGGGCATATTTCCACCGCAACACTTTGGAATATACATGTCATACTGCTTTCTTCGTATCTATTGTGATTGTACAATGGGCCGATTTGATCATTTGATCAGAAATTCTACTTTTTATCAAGGAATGAGGAACCATATCTTAAACTTAAAATTAGTATTTGAAACTGCCCTTGCTGTTTTCCTATCTTATACACCTGGTATAGATAAAGGCCTTCGCATGTTCCCATTGAAGCTGATCTGGTGGTTCCCTGCATTGCCATTTTCACTGTTGATTTTTGTCTGTGATGAAATTAGGCGTCTTATTCTGAGACGTAAACCTGGAGGCTGGGTAGAGATGGAAACCTACTATTGAGGAAATAATCTTATTATTCAAATCAGTGTTGTTAAATCATGTACTTTATTATTTCAATTCACTTAGAACTGTTTCACCACATCAGTGTTCATGAATCATATAAATAATATTGTGTACTTAAATTTAGTCTTACTTGAAAAACATCTAACACAAAAACAATTACAATTCCAGCAATTTTCAGGTATTCACCGCCAGTGTAGTCGAACATGGATCTAAGTTCATCACAAATTAACGAGAATCAGGCACAGTCCCGACCTCGGTCCACCCGCAGAGAAGTCAAGAGAGGCATGCATATTCCTCACAACTGTTGACCATAGTCAGTACTTCTTCATTTTTGAAATTCTAATAGGGAACAAGTTTAACATTTATCCATTATGGAACTTCAGGGCTTCGATTTGTGTTCATTTAATATCAATTTTAATTATACTTGCAACCCCTTATATGCTAATAACTCTAACATATTTTAATTTATTTATTAAGATTTGTGAGCTCATAAAGTATTTTTTTTTTTTTTTTTCCCAAAAAAAGAACTTTTACAACGTGGTTGAAATAATTAGATCTTCAAATTAAATACGCAGCATGTGAAAAATCCCTTATGAAATTTCAACTCTGGAAAATACCTAAAATCTTGCTCATTCTTTTGCCGACAATGTGCTTAATTTTTACTCGATCCAAATGAACTTTTGACAAAAATTGCCCAATATATCTAGCTTTCAAAGTATGTAATAAAATTCTTTCTACTTTTTCACATGCACAGTAAAAAAAAAAAATATATATATATATATATATACATATTTATTATAAATGCTCTATCTCAGCGAATATTACGCGTGTGAATTTTATGTTTTGGAACAACGAGATATATAAAGTAGAGTGATAAATGGTAACCGTTGAGAAGGTCCAAGATGAGTCATGTGACATGCTCTCCTTGCACCTGCATATTCGGTGGTTTCCTTGGTAACAGCTTATTTTCAGTAAATTTCTGTGGAAACGGTTTGGAGATTGTTCTTCGAATAAGCCATAACTGCCAATGTTTTTGTTTACTTACGTAGTTTAATATTCTTTTGTTCTAAATCAGTTTGATTTTGATTTTACTTCTTTTTTATTTCGTGTAGTTGAACTTTAACCGACAAAATGCTTAAAAATAGCTGAAAAATTATTACTTGTTGTTAAATTTAGCTCTTTAAAAGTTTAAATTTTCCTTTATAAACACTTTTAAACTTTGTTGAGAAACGATGAAAAAAAAGGTATTTTATTATTTATTAAAGCGTGAAATATATGTAAAATTATTTTAAAAACAATTTATTTCGGTCATAGGACTGTCATGTTACCTAATAATAATGATAACTTGTCGAACTGATATTTTAAATGCCAAAATAGCGATAAAGGGCCAAACACAGCAACCTATTGGAGCATGTCACGTGATTCATCTTGAACCACGGAAAGCTAATCCTTCATCCATTGAATCAGCACTCTAATATATATATCTCGTTGTTTTGGAATAATACTTCACTATTGTTTTGCCAATTTTTTTTTACAAGTTTTGTAAAATTTTATAAAAATCCGTTCTAATAAGAAAAAAAACTTGTCAAGAAAATGAATATATTATGAAAAAAAAAAAATTATGTCTGCCTAAATAACTGTGCAATTCCCCGGAGGAAAAAAAAAACCATACAAATATTGTACTTAATATGTGTAACAATGTGTTAAAGTTACAAGTTATTTGTAGCTTTTTATAATACAGGGTGATCTAAAGTACTTGCACTTTTCTTCAATTTGTGGTTGGTACCTCCAAATTACACTCTGAACTAAATCAATAGTGGAAAGTGTAAGTTTTTAAATGTTCTTTGCATGTCTGCAGTTCCAAGCCATTTCGTCCAGTATTAGAAAATCGAAAAAATGTCAAAATAAAATAAATTTCTAACCATTTGATCACTCACTGTATACAGGGAAATGCTATGTCAGGAAATAAAGTGCTTCGATTATTTCTATGACACACCTGCAGACTTTTCTTCAAAGAATCGGAAAAAAAGTGGGTGTCGAAATATCAAAACTATAAGCTTCTGGCACTAATTAAAATCTGTTCAAAAAGATTTTATTGTCATTTATTAATAATTAGTGCTATTAATTATTTTTAATTATTCTTTTTTGTTTCAGGAAAACTCTTACAAAAACCGTAATATGCTCATTTCGGTGGCAGAGAATTTATATAACTAGGAACAAGAAAATGAATGCAGTTTTCAACTGTATTCCAGTGTAATTGGAATTTAAAAAGCAAATAAAGATTTTCAAAAAAGAATTTTTGCTTGCATTTTCGTTCTTTTACTTATTAATTTATTTTTAATGTTATTTTACTTTTACTTTAGGTAGATGAATATTGCTAGGTTAAGTTTCAGGTAGAAAGAATTGAAAGTCGCACTAAACTTCTGAACTATGGAATGGGCTGTTGGCCACAGTTTGAGAGACACCTCTACCTGTACAAAACCCAAAACCTTGTAAAGACGTTGTCTTGTCTTCCAACGTCATACTTAATGAAGTAGTGAGAGAAAGTAATCAACAGAGACAAATGTAAAACTGAATATTATATTTAATTAAATCTCAATTCAAGGGAGCATGGGACTACACCATTAAACGACATTTTGAAATACAATTATTTGCGCAAAGTTCCTCGTAAAATTATAGATACTAAATACTTTTACTAGCTAGCAAGAATATAACTCAACTATCATAACATAAATCAATAAACGATACTATATTACCACTCTTGAAAGAAACTTGACTGCTAGCTCGATGATCTCTTGAACAGCTAGATATCCTAGGCGTACTCGCGGCAAGACTTATGCTTCCAGGCAGAAGCCACTTCACACCTAAACCACCTCCATTCCTCATCTCCGAGCACGATACCTTCATCCTTTTTATACGTTTTGCTAATTTGCATCTGTCCTTTTAACCGCGCTTGCACTAAAACTCCCTTGGCGAATCTCGTAAAATACGCAAGTTCTTTTTAAATCCTAAATCCTTATTAGAATACTTTAGTAGGGAAAGTAAAACCCTGAAAACAGTTTCGAGACTCGTACTTTGCGAAACTGCCTCCTACCTTACAACCTTCCATAGCAATTTTAATTTTTCGTGGTGATAAAGATGTAAGATTTCTGAAATTAGTTTTGAAAGTTTTGGTGCAAAGACCTAAGAATTTTCAAACAGAGAAACAACCCCCAAAATTTCATAGTTTAAACCGAGAATTTGGTGCATTTAGTAACTTTATTGGGAAGAAATTAATGTGAAATGTTAAAATTTAATTCAACTTTTTTAAGTGTAGAAATAATTTATAGTATCAGTATTGTATTTTTATTTTACTTAAGGAAATTCAAATAAGATGATTGACAATTATGTAATTTTTTGTTCCAGAAAACATGAAGCGATGACACACTCACATTATTCATACCTATAAATTATTATTTTTTCTCTGCTTATCCAAGAAATTTATATCATTTTTTAAGTACAGTCGGCTGCAAAATTATTCGAGCACTAGCCAATAATTCCTGTATTTAAAAAGTACACTTAAGACTGTTTAGCTAAGTAAATCCTTGTCGAATCATATTCTTAGACTGATTAAGAACATGACTCGACAAGGATTTATTTAACAAAGCTGTATTAAGTGTACATTTTTTTGGCAAGGATTATTGCTAGTGCTCGAATAATTTTGCAGCCGACTGTATCATAAAAAATTTAGGTTATAGAAAACACCTGGTGTATAACAAACACACACGGCTTTCATTACCTACTATTGCACGTATTATAGACACTTTTTGGAGATAATGTGGTCAAAAGACATGAAATTGGCCTAACAAATTAGAAACCTAACAATTTTACTGTAAGAGAAAGCTGGTACATGTGTAAAAACATTTAAAACAGAGCGAGTTAAAAAAAAAAAAATCGGTAGAGCCGTTATTTGAAACACCAATTTCCGAGATCTAAAACTGATTTACCTAATCAGGATGACTATTAATTTTCTTGTAACGACCCCGTAATACATGAGAAAGGATCTAAAAGGAGTTTATGTAGCAATTTTTAAGAAAATCGTCAGAGCCATTTTTAAAATACCGATTTTAACCAAAACTTAGCATACTCAGTTGTTAAACGGAAAACAGCAATATGAAAGCATATATAGAAAAAGAGTTAATATGTCGATTTTGAAAAAAAAAAAAAAAAAAAGTACAGCCCGTACGTGTAGTTAATAGGCCCTAACCACTACACTAGAGGTGTCCAACTAGGGTCGAGAGTCACTCACCATTAATGGGCTACCACTCTTACAGCTGATTCGGCTGTAAAGCAACGGAATAAGCACCGCAAATTCCTAGCTTTTCTCTTACTAAATTAAACTGTATAAAGGCGGACGCCAATACTACTTATTTACACTTTAAAATTATTAAAGTAGCATCTTTTATGCTCATATAATAATTCCCTATAACATTAAACATAAGAAAATTATTCCTACGGTAAAAAGTAGTTCACTAAAATTAAGAACTCAAACTATATGAAAAAATGCAACTAACCTCGTTGCTGACTTTATTCTGTTCTATTTCTTGAATTAAAAAACAAAACTGTGGATGCCACACGCATCACATAATCTTTACATTTTAACAAATTTTGAAGATAGCACGCGCTTATATTTTACATAAAAATTAAAAGCATTAAATTCATTTAACTCTTTTTTTCTTTGACATATTGTTCAGCACGTGAACTTACAAAAAATAGAGGATAAATAATAAACAAATTTATACACTTAAATTGAAAATGGCTCAGTTATAACATCCTCCCACCTTTTGATTATAGGTTATAATCAAAACCAAATGTTGCAGGTGTAGTTCTCAATACATTAGTCTTTCAGGGACTTTAATTCTCCTTCCCGCTTTGCTATATCTGACTGGTTCCTCTTCTGAAGTTACAACGGGTTTAACAGTTTGAGCAGAGGTTTCCTTTGAATGGTATGCTTCTTTCAGTTTTGAACTATTATTTGATGATGTTACTTCTAAAGGATATAATCTTTGAATAGGTCGTAAAAGTTCATGTTGCGAAGTTTGAACCTTTACAAGTCGAACTTTCTTATCTTTGCCAGGAATAAGTTCTGTGATACGGCCTAGTGGCCAGTGGATTCGTTTCTTGTTGTCAGATCCAATTAATACAATATCTCCGACAGCGATACCCTTTTCTGACTGTTTTCTATTTGCTCGCTGTATGAGAGCACCCAAATATTCGGATCTGAATCGATCTCTCAAAGCTCTGAGTAGGGACTGCCTGTATCTGAGCCTCTTTGATAAAGAATTTTGTTCAACTGCATCAACATCTGGAAGCTGAATTTCGTGAACATCTTGAAGAAACATAGATGGGGAGATAGGCTTTACAGTCGCATCTTCAGAAAGGTATGTTAGAGGCCTTGAATTCACTACAATTTCAACATCAGCTAAAAGAGTTGTCATTTCTTCGTACGTAAGACAGGCGCGTCCTACGACTCTTTTAAGAAGATCTTTTATTACCCTAATCAGCCTCTCCCAGAAGCCACCCCACCACGCCGCCGTTGGCGGGTTCAACTTCCAGTCTATGGATTTGACAGACCCATATTTTTGTATACATTGCCAATCTAAGCTTCTCAAATAATTAGCTGCGCCAACAAAATTTGTTCCGTTATCACAGTAGATAACAGAGCATCTTCCTCTGCGAGCCACAAATCTTCTCAAACCCATCAAAAATGCATCTGTGGAAGCAGAGGTCACTAGCTCTAGATGAACAGCTCTATATATAGCACATGTGAAAATCAAAATCCAACTCTTCTTATCGTTCTTAAGATACAAAGGACCAGCCATATCTATGCCTGTAACTTGAAATACGGCAGAATCTTTTACTCGGTTTTCAGGTAGAGGAGCACTAGATGTCCATAAAGCCCTTGAATTAAACCTTTTACAAATCACACAGCTGGCTAACACAAGCTTTACACTCTTTCTTCCGTTGAGGATCCAATACCTTTCTCTAAGCAAATTTAAGAGGATTTGTAACCCCGCATGACAGTTCTTTACATGAATATAAAAAATAAGTCGCTTAACAACTTCATGCCTTGAAGGGAGAATTATGGGATGGAGAAAATCTTCACTATCTTTCCTGTAAGTTATTTTAGTTTTCAAACGAATGACATGTTGCTCATCCTTACAGGTTTGTAATGTCTTCAATCTTTCATCACTTTCCGAAGAGAAAGATTCTTTTTGAACCATGCGTAGAGTTTTTATCTCAGCTTCCCGAAATTCAGTAACCGTCAATTCGCCTTTATTCCTCTTTTCAGGATTTAAACAATTATGCTTGAAGCGAAGAATCCAAGCAACTAAACGTATGATTTTTTCATAACTTGAAAAGTAGCGGTAATACCAGTTATTGTTGGATGGAAATTCAGGTTTCGTCAACATACAAGTAGACTTTGACCTTTCTTTCTGAATTTCTTCCTCATTCCAATCTTCATCGGAAGTGTTCATGTGGTTTCTAAATTCTGCTGAATCTTTCATCCAATGTGGGCCCTCCCACCATCTGATTACAGCTAACTGCTTAGCCTTGCAGCCTCTAGACGGCAAGTCTGCTGGATTCTTCTCACTTGGTATATGTTTCCATGATGAAGGACTGCTTAATTTCTGAATCTCTTGAACCCGATTTCGGACAAACACAGACCAGCTCTCATTTCTTGATATCCAAACAAGCACTGTTGAGGAATCGCTCCAGTAATATCTCTTCATTTCCTGCCAACCCAAAGCATCCACAACAGTTTTCGCCAAACGAGCGCCAATAGTAGCTGCTAATAGCTCCATCCTTGGTACAGTCGTATTCTTTAAAGGCGCAACTCGGGACTTGGCAGCAAGCAGAATTATTTCCCCTTGATCTTCCTTTTCTATCCTCAAGAATACTACTGCTGCGTAAGCATCTTTACTTCCATCAACGAAAGTATGAATTGTGCATGCATGTAAGTTTTCTGGAGTGATCTGGATATGTCTTGGTATCTTAACATCATTTAAATATTTAAGTTCTTGAAACCATAATAGGAATTCTTTTTGTAAATCACCAGTTATTTTGTCATCCCAATTAATTCCTAATTTCCAAGCTTTCTGTAACATCAATTTAGGATAAAGTATCACCGGAGCAGTAAAACCAAAAGGATCAAAAATTTTATGAACTGCCGATAACATACTTCGCTTGGTAATCCTTTCTGTGTTGAAATCGTTTAGCCATTTCATGTTGACTTTTAATGTATCGGAAACCTTATCCCAAATCAGACCCAATACTTGAGTTTCCTTCTGGTTCGATGTTTCAGCGTGATCACCAGTGTATTCCTACTGCCTTAAATCAAAACCAGCATTTGCCATTATTTTCTTTGAGTCCGAGATAAATTTCTTTAGATCTTCTTCACTGTGCACACTAGTGGCGACATCGTCTACATAAAAACTATGCAAAAGCCTTTGCTTGAAACTTTCCTCAAAATTTGCACTATTTTTGATGTGATATTCAATTACTGATGATAAAAGAAAAGGGCTACACTTTACACCGAAAACGACTCGTGCATGCCTAAATACTCTAAGTTTCTTCTCTTTTAGATCTTTCTACCATAGAAATCGTAGGAAATCTCTATCCTTTTCACAAATGCTAATTTGAAGAAACGCTTTTCTAATATCAGCGGTTACACCAAATTTTCTTTCTCTGAAACGTAGAAGAATATCTGGGATAAGCTCAATCAAATTTGGGCCACACTGCAGACACTGATTTAAAGATGGATGGTTAGCCAACTTTGCTGAAGCATCGAAAACTGGACGGATAGGTGTTGTACTACTGGTCTCTTTAATAACTGGGTGATGAGGTAAATAATTACCATAAGAGTTCACTTTGGTAGCAGGAACTTCTTCTATGATCCCCTCATTCAACCAGTCCATAAATATATTTTCATATTTTCCGTACATGTTCTTAGATAATAACTTAGAAGTTGTACTTTCCAAACGTCTTACAGCCAAACTCAAGTTATCTGGTAATACAGATGTGTCGTCAGCCCAAGGAAGACAAATTTCGTAACGACCATCCTTGTTAATTTTTACTGTCTCTAAGAAATGTTCCTTTGTTTGACGGTCAATCTCACTTTTAGATTTCTTTTCTATAGTATCTGTTATTCCGATCAAGTCCAATCTCCATAAGTTTGAGATATCAGCTTCATTTACAAGCAAAGACGTCACCATCATTGCTAAATTATCTGTTGAGACTTCGGTGTGAGGCGCTTTGCCCATCAATGTCCAACCAAGGTATGTTTCTATGGCAACAAGACCAGATGTCAATACTTTTCTTTTGCCAGTTAACATCTTTCCCATAATATCAGCACCAATCAATATTTCGATAACTTCACGGCAATGTCTTACATCAGATAATTCGATTCCATATTCTTTCAACTCTTTAATCCACGGACCATTAGTGACGGGTTGAATGTTTTCACATATAGTAATTTGATCCATCACTTCAAAATTACAGGTGAACTTCTTCATATCCTTAACCTTTATTCTATAACAATTATGTTGGCATTCCTTTGTTGTAACTCCGCCAAACAATGAATGCATCATTTTTTCTTGACGAATGGGAGTATAATTCATCTCTTCTGCTATACTTTTCAAAATATAAGATTTTTGGGATGCTGAATCTAACAATAAACGAACTGTTTTTTGCTTGTTTTCGGAGATGAGTTTCACTTTTAAGGTTTGAAGGAATACTTTAGCACTTTGCTTATTAAAATTTGTCATGTTCACTTCGCTACTGACTGAATTTTCTTCAACCTTTTCTTGTGCAGTTTTACCTTGAGAATCACGCAAATCGCACATCAAAGGCACATGCTTCTTAGAACAGATAATGCATCTTAAAACTGCTCGACATTTTTTCACTGTATGATTAGGTAACAAACAAGCGAAGCAGCAATTTTTATCCTTTACAATCTTTTGTATCTCAGTTAAACTCAATTTTCGAGCTGAAAAGCATTCAGAGCTCAAATGTTTGCCTTGGCAAAAAATGCATACCCTTTTGAAATCTAAAGCAGAAGACGTCGTCAATAAACCTGCAGCTGTCGATATCTTATTTCGCATATAGTCTGCACTTGCACTGTTTTTCCTTTTAGAATATTTATTACCTTCACGCTTTGTCAAACCGAAGCCCGCTACAGCTAAAGATATTCTCTCTTCACCTTCTACTTCCGTTTTAAAAAAATGCATCAGATTATTCAACCTTCCTTTAGCATCCGTATTAGAAGAAGAGAGATTCGAGCGATTCCAGGCCTTCAAAAAGTCTGCTGGGAAACAAGACTCAACCATAGGGTATAAAATGGAGGCATATTTATCAGTGGTAACACCTAATGTTTCTAGCGCCCGTAAATATGACTCAAGCTTATCATATAATGAAGTTAATGCAAATCTACCTTTTGTTTGCACAGATATTATCAATTTCAATAACTCTCGTACATACACTTCTACTAGAATATCTTCCCTGCCAAAACGAGCCTTTAAACTTTCCACTGCCTTTGAATAATTGGCGCCAGTTGGCGGGAAACTTTCAACAACTTCTCTTGCGCGTGAACCAGCGATTGTTGCTTGTACTAAATACTGGAACTTGTCCTCTGGGGCAATCTCATCATCTTTATCGATTTGTTCAAATTGGCTCCAAAAAGGCAACCAATCCTTAATTTCTCCGCCAAATTTCCTGAATTCCAGCTTAGGTAAAGTAAATTTTCGTCTCATAGTACTATTTTCATAATTACTTAAAATAGCATCAGTTTGAATTTGCCCAGATGATTGTATTCTCGCCAATTCTAAATCATGATTCAATCTTAATTTCTCTTTCTCCAGTTCTGCTTCTTTTTCCAGCTTTAATGCCTCAGCTTCTTTCCAAGCTTGTTCTTGTTTTTCTTCTTTCAAAGCTTGTTCTTGTTTCTCTTCTTTCATTTTTCTTTCAGCTATAGCATTTTCTAAAATATCTTTCACAAATTCGGGATCCTTTTCATACTCTTTACTATTTAAAATCAGCTCTTTTAAGCTTGCTATTGCGAACGTCGAAGGCAAAGTCTCTCCAATTTCTTCGGCTACCCATTTCAAATCTTCTTTTTTAAATCCTTTAACGGTTTTAAACATCTTTTTAATCTTAATATAATCAAAATAATTTTACTTCACTTGAAAGGTCCTTTCGCAGTGACTCCAGTATTTTTATGTAAAGCAACGGAATAAGCACCGTAAATTCCTAGCTTTTCTCTTACTAAATTAAACTGTATAAAGGCGGACGCCAATACTACTTATTTACACTTTAAAATTATTAAAGTAGCATCTTTTATGCTCATATAATAATTCCCTATAACATTAAACATAAGAAAATTATTCCTACGGTAAAAAGTAGTTCACTAAAATTAAGAACTCAAACTATATGAAAAAATGCAACTAACATCGTTGCTAACTTTATTCTGTTCTATTTCTTGAATTAAAAAACAAAAACTGTCGATGCCACACGCATCGCATAATCTTTACATTTTAACAAATTTTGAAGATAGCACGCGCTCATATTTTACATAAAAATTAAAAGCATTAAATTCATTTAACTCTTTTTTTCTTTGACATATTGTTCAGCACGTGAACTTACAAAAAATAGAGGATAAATAATAAACAAATTTATACACTGAAATTGAAAATGGCTCAGTTATAACATCGGCCATTACAAAATTATTGTGTATTTAAATATCGGCCTTAACCAAAGACGTAGGTCGGAGATGTAGAGATGTATGAAATTTTAGGACGACGCCCTCTCTTACAGCTGATTTGGATATGTTTGGCTGTTTCCATGATTATTTTCTGTTTACATATATCTGCATATTTTTTTTCTCCTTTACAGTAAGAATATCAATCTTAATTGTTTATAAAATTATATTAATAAAGAATTGTTAAATAAAAGTGTTGAAATAATTACAATGGAAAAATGCAATTCAAATTAACATTTATAACACTTTTCAGAGGTTCACAAAGTTAACAACTCGAGAAAACAGTTTGTGTGTGACTATTTCACACCATGTGAAATAATTTCAAAACCTACCCAAAGGTATTTCCGAAACAATTCTTGCACATTTTTACAATTTATGGTGCTTAAATGCGAAGTTCTTTTTATTCATTATTTAATGCTACTTTTTTTCTTCTAATGGAATCCATGCATAAGGAATCATACAGTCTTAAGTTCAATTTAGCAAATGAAAATCATAAACATTTTTGCCTCTTTAAAGCTGATGTGAAATTTCAATTCTGTGAAAGAACTAGTTTGTTGTAGGGCGACTAAGGCGCCCGTTGAAAAATAATCGTTTCATTTTATTTATTTCTCACTTTAAATAATTCATTTGCTAGCAAGCCTGTGCGAAATTTTCTCACTTTGTTTATCTCTTCGTTACCTTTAATAAAGCCCCTTAAATAAAATATATAGGATAATAATAATATATATATAGGAGCCTTAACCTTTAAAATTATTATTTTATAGACGTCATTTTATGAAAGTGGCTTATTTTCACACTGAGATTCATACTGCAAAGACTAGTTACAAATAATTAATTCCTTTCTCTGCAGCAGAAATTTTCTTCCTTAAAAACTAATTTTACAGTTAAGATGGAAACAAAAATTAAGAAGAAGTGTCGTCAATGAAAAATGCTCTTTACATTTTCCTCCGACGAAAGCAATCATGCTTATGCTGCCGTAGTTTTTTTTATCAAACTAGTGAATCTATCAAAATACAATTATTGCAAGCACGATCTAGAGCTTCTGCTAGTGGCAAGAAGGCAGAAACAATTGCAAGATTAGAATTGCTTGCGGCCACTATTTCATCTCGTCTTACATCTACAATATTGAGTGAGATTCCACATGAAGAAATTTACTTTTGGACAGATTCTACCACTGTGCTGACCTAGATAAAAAGGAAAGAACACTGGGGCACTTTTGTAAACAACAGAAATTAGAACTTTGACTTCCAAGAAAAGATGGAGACATGTACTTGGACCTTTGAATCCTGATGACCTGCCTAGTAGAAGTTGTTCTGGTCATCAACTTCTAAAATTGAAGTGGTGGAAGGGGCCCCAATGTTTGTATTTAGCACCTGATATGTGGCCTTCTGCTAAATTTGTTGCTGATGCAAACTAAGTTCTTAAAGAACGAAAATATAGTATTTTGTTTCCTCCTCGGATATTGTCCTGATCACCAACAGTAAAAATCTTGAAACTGATTGGTATTATCGCTACTATTCCCAGATCCCAGTACGATAAGATTGTATATTTGATTAGATAAATATTGAGATTCTTAAGAAACTGTCGTACTTCAGAAGAAATAAAGAAACGTAGAAGCCTCGAATCTGTAGAGTTTGTAGAAGCTGAAAAAAATAATATTGATGATGATATAACGCAAGACATTTATAGACGAAAAAGATGAGAAACTGAAGTCCTTACAAGTATTTAAAGATCAAGAGGGCATCATTAGACTTAACACAAAAATTGTTTATAAAGAGGACTCTGACGATTTTAGGAAACCTGCAAATCTTCCTTCACAACACGAAGTAGTGAGGCGTTTGATATTTTATTATCATGTAAAAAATGGGCATGGATGTACACAGATTTTTTAAACAATTTGAGAGAACATTTTTGGATATTAAATGGCAGAAGAACGGTAAGATCCGTTATTTCTAAATGAATTAGGAGCAAAAGGTATTCTGGTAAGAATCTAGATGTTATTACAGCTCCTTTTCTAGAAAATCGTGTTCGAGATGCTGCAGTATTTGAAATCACTGGTGTTGACTGTGCTGGGCCATTAATTTTAAAGGGGCATGAGAATGTTTAGGTATGTGTTTTTACTTGCGTAATTTACAGATCCATCCACCTAGAATTGGTTTGAGCAATGTCAACTGATGCTTTTTTTGTTTGCATTACATAGATTCACAGCAAGAAGAGGAAGATCCTCTGTAATTTATTGTGACAATGGAACCAACTTCACTGGCGCTGCTAATGCGCTTCAATCCTTAGGCTGGAATCACATAAGCAAATATAGTGCAGTTAATCGCATTCAGCGGAAATTCAGCACTCCAACTGCCTTGTGGTAGGGTAGTTGATAGAAAGGTTGATAAGAATAAGGAAAGATCTGTATGCTACCGAAGTGATGACGTCACTGACCCCTTCTGGGCACACACCAATGACTCTCGGACCAATTAGCTGCCATTGACTCTCGGACAATGACCAATTAGAACGGGAATACACTGGTTTGTGTGAGCCCAGAGAAGGTCAGTGACGTCACACTTCGGTAGCGTATTGTAAAGAAACTTAGTTCGAGCATGTTTAACATATGGCGAGCTAATCACAGTATTATGTGATTAGCTCTCCATATGTTATGTTCTCCATATGGAGTCCCTCATGAACTCCAGACCTCTTACTTATGTCTTAGAAAAAGATTCTGAGCTTGTTCCTTTAACTCCATCATTATTCATGCAGGATATAAGAGAATCTGGTGTTCCAGATTATGATGTGTGGATCACGACAGTCTTAACAATAGGGCGAAATATAGTCTGGCTCTACAAAGAGAATTGAGGTAGAGATTCAGATCAGAATATTTAGGTGCACTTGTTCAAAAATCCAAGTCTAAAAGATGGCCAATTATAGTTATAGGTGATGTAGTTATTATTGGAAGTGACAACAGAAAACGTATTAAATGGCCTCTTGGACGAGTTACGGAACTCTTTTCTGGAACCGAAAGAGTCTTGAGATTGGCGAAGCTTCAGACAGCAGACAGAGATTTAATCAGGCCTATCCAGCGTCTCTATCAGCTAGAAATAACATCGTCTGAAGCCAAAATTATTCAGAAACAGGTAGTAAAAATTCATACACGAAAACCAAAGATGTTGAACAACGTACAACAACCCCTGTAGTGTCAGAACGAGAAATTAAAAACAGGATGTGGACGAACAGTTAATGTCCTGTCAGATTGGAATTGTAATTTCTGTTTTGTTTCTGAGTTGTGCCTCCCCACAACTCAAGATGAGATGATTTAAGGAAATGTATTTCTTTTTGACTCCTTGTCATTTCTTTTTGAGCCTGACAACAGCTGAATTTAATTTTAAAATTTTAGTTTCTGGTTTAAAAAAAGAATAAAGTTGTGAGCACTGCGTCATTGTTTTATCGGCGTATTCTTTTATTTAATATACCACGTAATACGTCAGTTACTACGTTAAATAGAGAAGAGTGCGTATTTAGCTAAGACAAGTGTGTAAAAATAGTTAGGTATTTATATGATATTAGAATTCCAAAAAAGTGTTTTTAGATCGGGATTCAACATACTTTAAAAATATTGACATTTGTCAACAAACGAATTAAGAAAAGTATTAATATTCTGTCGATAATTAGATTCTGTCCATAGAATAATAATAGAGGAAGAAGGAGCACGCCAATAGTCTTAATGCTTACAAACCCCTTCTAGTGAAATGCCAGCGAAAGCTACTTTTGCTCCTCTCAATATTGAAGTTTGTTAATAAAGGCTTGTTAATAATCGCTGTTTTTTGTGGCAACACAACAGCTTATGTAGAAACCTTATGCTCCTTCTTCCTTTATTATTATTCTATGATTCTGTCACTGTATGTTAACGTTTATCACAGCGTTTTTAATTTTCCCAAACCATCGCCACGAGAAAAAAAAAAAAAAAAAAAACTACATGTATTATTATCAGAATAATGGGTGACCCCCAATTGATTCATTATTTGCAGATTGCTCATATTTTACTACAATAGTTTTAAACTTTTTACTGCTGCCTTCTTTATAAAAAGTACCTTCTATTTCTATTTACAAATTATCTTGAACCTTGTTCAGTAAAGATATTTTTAGACAACCAATTAACCTATTTACAAATTACAATAGATACGATATCACAGTAAGCCAGCACGTTTTTTCAGTTGGCAAGGTTCAGACGGTACAGACTTCTTCAACAGAAGGTTCTGGATACAAATACCCAGTAAATCACAGATGTTTGTCTAGTGTCCCGTCAGGTTTTATAAATTTCATAAGAAAGAGGATAAAATATTTCTTACCTGACAGGTCTTGTTCTTTTTCGCCGGCTTATTCTAAGTAATCACAAAGTAGTCGAAATAAACACAGCTCAAGTTTCACAACACAAACGTTTAATTAGACGCTCTATTTACATTTATAATACATAATTGTTTCATTAATATCTGCAGCTATCACAATATTTAATATTAGCTGTCGAGCGTCAGAACGCTCTTTCATATCCTTACGGATTCACATTCCTTCTTTTTTTACAACAGCAAAACAAAAACTTTTCATCACCAGAAAAAAACCATGTTGCCAATCAATAAAACATAAAAATAGGCAGACGATCTCCAGTGGAAGAACAGCCCGCCTCCTGACGGCAAGAATGGGTCATCCTCCCACCTTTGATTCTGGCAATCTTGTACAAAATCAAACTAAAAAAGAGAAAAAAGACATATTAATAAACATTACATCAAGCAAAAATGAAAAGGAACAGAGGAAAAAAAAAAAAAAAAGGTAAATAAAAGTTCTATCAGTCAATTATAAATTCAGTCTATCTGGAGCTCTAATGGATCTACCCCTCCTGGTAAATCGTTGTTTTTCGTCAGGTATCTCAACAGATTTCTTGACATTCTTTGAAACAGTTCTAGACAGTTCAGAGGGATCAGGGCATCTTTTCGGTGTAGAACGAGTAGGCATCAAAGTTCCATTTGCAGCATACTTTGCACGAAAATCACTAGATTCATTAGAAGAGATCTCTAACGGATAAAGTCTTTGAACTGGGCGTATCAAAAACCCATTTTCTGTCTTGATTTTTGCCACTCGAACTATTCCGTCTTTACCAGGATAAGTTTCCACAACTCTGGCTAATGGCCAGTTGATTCTTTTTTGATTATCATGACCGACGAGAACTATGTCTCCTACAGCAATTTTTTTGTCAGTCTTAGCGATACCCTTTGAATTTTTTAATTGTCCTAGATATTCAATTCTGAATCTTTTCCGTAAATCTTTCTTCAATTTTAGCAAATATCGAAGTCTTCTTTTTAAATTCACATTTTCGAAGTTATCTAGGTCAGGAAGACCAGTTTCTTTAATTCCTTGCAAAAACATGCTCGGAGTCAATGGAATTAAATCATCGGGATCCTCAGAAATAGTAGTTAATGGTCTGGAATTCATGAAACATTCGATATCACATATAATTGTGTAAAGTTCTTTAAAATCTAGAGCTGCTCGTCCTAATACTCTTCTCAAAATTTGCTTTGTACAGCCTATTAAGCGTTCCCACCAGCCACCCCACCATGGTGAAGCTGGGGGGATAAACTTCCATATTATGTTCTGTACTAGGGCTTCCTTCCGTATTTTTGCAAGTATAGGATCAGTAAATAGCTTCGAAGCTCCTGAAAAATTTGTGCCTCGATCGCTGTATATTACAGAAGGTCGACCCCTTCTCGCAACAAATCTTCGCAGGGTTTGCAAAAATGCTTCAGAGGATAATGATGTTAATAATTCAAGATGTACCGCTCTGTAAACAGCGCAGGTGTACAGCACAATCCAACATTTTTTACCATTTTTCAAGTACAAAGGTCCGGCTAAATCAACCCCGGTAATTTCAAAGATAGCAGCATCTCTGATCCTGTCTTCCGGCAAGGCGGTGATTTCAGGCTGAACAGAATTTACGGTGAAGCGTTTGCATCTTATACAACGTAAGGTAACTTGCCGTATGGACTTTCTGCACCTGAGAATCCAATATTTTTCTCGGAGATGGTTCATTAATATTTGTACTCTTGCGTGGTTTAATTCGTTATGTTTCCATTCTATCAATTTCTGCACGATGTAATGATTTCCTGGTAAAATGATAGGCAAACGAAAGTCTGTATTATCTTTACTTCTAAGTATAAGAGACTTTACCCTTAGAAGGCCATCTTTGTCAACGGTGGGATGAAGTTTTCGTAAACGATCATCTATTCCTTTAGGAAAGTCTTCCCTTTGAACCATCTTTAACAGGATTAATTCAGCATGATTAATTTCTTTATTTGTAAGATCCCCAGAATTTCGTTTAGAATGATTTCGAAGATTCGAGATGAATCTGTATATCCATGCCGTAACTCTTAATAATTTCACGTAAGACGAGTATCTCTCATAAAACTTCTCAGTAGTTTCAGTACTTAGAGCAGAAATGATCGACCTTTTTTTTTTCTGAATTGACAATCTGTATTTCGGGTGAGATTTCTTGTCTCGGCCATTGACTCGTTGGTGTCTTCAAAAATTCCGGACCCTCCCACCAAAGGGATTTGAGTAAAGCATCAGCATTGCAACCTCTTGATGGAAGGTCAGCTGGATTTAAGTTACCCGGGACGTATCTCCAGTCGTTGGGATGACTCAAAGATCTTATTTCTCTGGTACGATTCAGCACAAATACTCCCCATGGTTCTTGATTTTTTATCCAGAACAATGCGTTCATGGAGTCAGACCAATAGAAAGTTTGAACTTGGCTGTCACAGAAGTCTCCTTTTATAGAATTCATTAATCTAACACCTAAACAACATGCTAATAATTCTAGTCTCGGAATGGAGACTGATTTCAAGGGTGCTACTCGAGCAGGAGCTTGAACCAATTGACATCTCACATGAAAATTATTTTCTTCTCTGATATATATACAAGTTGCATAAGCGTGGCTTGATGCATCACAAAACACATGGAATGACACATTTGTATTTAGAGCATGATTTTCTAATATCCTTCTAGGGATTCTAATGCCTTCCAAGCATTTTAATGCATTTTCCCATTTCAGAAATTTTTTCTCGATGTCATCTGGTAGCTTGGCATCCCAGGGCAGTTTCCTACGCCAACATTCTTGCATTATGATCTTTGCAATTAAAGTGACAGGACAGAGAAACCCAATGGGGTCAAAAATCTTACTTGCTAAGGACAGGAAAAATCGCTTACTTAGATTTGCATTTTCGCACTCATCAAACTTTAAACTACAGTATAGAGTATCTTCCAGAATATTCCAATTTAAGCCCAAAACTGAGACAGTCTCTGGAAAATCTTCTTCAGGAGTTCCGTACACACTTGGTGGTAGACCATTACCTATCCATCCTCTAAGATCAAAACATCCCGCTGACATGATTTCTTTAGATTGTGCCATAAAATTAACTACTTCTTCTTCGGAACTGCAACTTGTAACACAGTTGTCGACATACATAGAGTTTTTAAGTTTAGAAGCAGTCTCTTGCAAATAATCTGGAACATTACTTAGGTGGAAATTTAGAGTAGCTCCTAAAAGAAATGGGCTGCAGTTTACCCCAAATACTACTCGACGATGTCTGTAAATCTTCACTTTATTAGGATCACCGCCCTCCCACCACAGAAATCTTAGAAAATCACAATCTTCTTCATTTATTCTTATTTGTAGAAATGCTTTGCGAATGTCTGATACTACCCCATACTTGTTCAAACGAAATTTATTCAAAATGTTAGGAATCAACTCCATGTAGTTTGGACCTTTAGCTAGGCAATCGTTCAAAGAGTAACTGTTCTTTTCTTTTGCAGAAGCATCGAAAACAGGACGAATTGTTGTCGTTGAATGCTCTTTTATAACTGCTCTATGAGGCAGATAATGGCAATCTATCTTCTCGAATTCATCAGTATTTACTTCTTCAATTATTTCTTCACCAAGCCACTGACAAAAAACTTCTTCATAATCTTCAATAAGACCCTTATTCTTCAGAGTCCTCACAGTTGATTTTAGCCTTCGTTCAGCAATAGTTTTGTTATCTGGGAGTTCTTGGTGTCCTTCTATCCATGGTAATTTTACAACATAGCGTCCGTCATCATCTCTACTTAGAGTTTTCTCAAAATGATTTTTGGATGCTTCTTCAAGTTCTTCCTTTGACTGTTTCTCTGCAGGATCCTTAATTCCTAGGACATCTAGTTCCCACAGATCAGAAATTTTTACTTCTCTAGCTAACATCGAAGTGACTACAAGGTTTTCAGTATCTTCAGTAAACTTCTTAGTGCGTCCCATAACAGTCCAACCTAGCCTTGTTTCAATAGCGGTCAGGCCGGATTTCAGATTCTTCAGCTTTCCTGTCATTAATTTGCCAGCTACATCTGCACCTATAAGGAGCTCTATGGGGTTAAGGCAATCTTCTAAATATATCCCCGTACCTGATAAATCATCTTCACACAGTTCTTGAGTGACCGGTGGCATAGTAAAACAAATTGTAGGCTGACTCAAAACTTCAAAATTGCAACGATAAGTTTCGCTGACATCAGAAAGGTAAGCTTTGTAAACATTGTGCGTCAAAGTATTCGTGTTCGAACCACCAAATAAGGAATGCTTCAGTTTTTCTTTTCTTATTGGCTTGTATCCAATCTTTTTTGCAGTGTTTTCTAAGATGTAAGACCTTTGGGAAGCGGAATCAATAATCGCCCGAATTTTTAAAATTCTGTTTTCACCTCTTAAATTAATCACGAGTGTCTGTAGCAAAACACTGGGAGTTGATGAAACATTTGATAATGTTGTATCTTGATCGGAAGTATTCTTGTCATTTTTAACCCTTTGTGCGTGCGCAGCTGATTTCGGATCATTCTTACAGAGAAGAGTATGGTGGGTTTTCCCACAAATCGCACAGTTACATCTACTTCTACAGGAACTAGAAATGTGGTTCAATTTTAAACATTTAAAGCAGCCTCCCCGTTTCATAACATTTTGTTTTCTTTGATCATAAGTCAAGTTTGCTACTTTTCTACATTCCGCACTTAGATGTGGCTTGTCGCAGAACACGCACTCTTGCTCTCGGTTTTGTTTACTTTGGGACGAGGTTAAAAGTTCCATACCTGTTGGAATAATTTTATTGTGTGTTAGAAAATTTTTAGATTTCATTGTGTTAAATTTCTTGGGTTTGTTTTCAAAACCAAATCCACTTGTCGCTAAATTAATTTTTTCTTCACCTTGAATTTCATTACGTAAAAACTGCATTAAAGTTTCTAATTTATTAAAAGATTTATCTTCCGAACTAAGAGAAACAGAATTCAAGTGTCTTTCCCAAATACGCAAAAGATCTATTGGTAAACAAGATTCAACTAACGGGTATAACATTGAGGCATATTTATCGCTTGTTACACCAAGCATTTTTAAAGATCGTAACTGTGTTTCTAATTTATCATAAAGCTTCACAATTGGTAATTTATGTTCCTGATTTACAGTATTACTTAGCACATGGCTTAATAATTCCCTAACATAAACTTCAATTAGTACATCTTCCCTGCCAAATCTTGTATGTAAACAATCAACCGCTTGTGAATAGTTCTCAGCTGTTACGGGAAAAGATTCTACGACTTCTCTGGCTCTAGACCCCTTTTGAGTAGATTGAAGTAGATACTGAAATTTATCTACCTCCGAAATATTTGGATCTTCATGAATTTTCTTAAATAATCCCCAAAATGATAACCAGTCCTTTAAATTACCATCAAACTTTTGTAATTCAATTTTTGGTAACTTAAAACTTCTTTTAGAATTACTTTCGTTTTCAAGTACACTTGAATTTAAATCCGAAGGTAAATTTATTCTACGTTCAAGTTTTGTTTTTAAATCAATGTAAGTACTACTATAATTATCAGCACTTTCGATTTCGCTATCCAACATGGTCTGAGTACATTTTTCATCACCTTGTAAATTTTGAAGAATTTCTTTATCAAGCGTTTCAACTCTGGAATATTTTTCTTGTAACTGTGCTAAGAACCCAGCACAAGAATCGATGTCACAAGTTTCAGTTTCTAAAAGGTTTTTTTACCTTTTCAGTAAATTTTGTAAAGGTACCTCGATAAGAACCGCGTAATTTAGTTGCGGCTTCCATAATTCAAATAAAGACTGATAAAATAATAAACAAACACTTCAAATCAAAGCTTCATAAAACGAGAACAAAAAATATTCCGAAATCGAAAGTAATTCTGGGAAGAAATTTTAGAATTCTAAATAATGTTTTGAGAACAAAAACATTCAATTTTCGAAACACTTTGATTCAAAATAACAATTTTCATATAAAATAATAATCTTCTTTATTAAATCAAAATATGCAAAATCAATGTAAAATCAAAATATGCATTCATAGAATATGTATTAACATTTTCTTCAACATAAACAAATTCTTCATATTGTTCCAAATATCAAATGAGCAGTTCAAAAATAAACATACATTTTATGTTTTCAAAATTAATTCTCAATAATACTTACAAAAGTATTTCAAATTTTTAATGTTATCTTCTCATAAAAATGAGATCATATTTCAATTAGAATAAATTATATTCTATTTCTATACTTTATTCATTAGAACAAATTAGAATTTATTACTTAGAACAAATTTTTCTACCGGCGTCCCTGTGAACGGGCGCCATTAAATGTCCCGTCAGGTTTTATAAATTTCATAAGAAAGAGGATGAAATATTTCTTACCTGACAGGTCTTGTTCTTTTTCGCCGGCTTATTCTAAGTAATCACAAAGTAGTCGAAATAAACACAGTTCAAGTTTCACGACACAAACGTTTAATTAGACGCACTATTTACATTTATAATACATAATTGTTTCATTAATATCTGCAGCTATCACAATATTTAATATTAGCTGTCGAGCGTCAGAACGCTCTTTCATATCCTTACGGATTCACATTCCTTCTTTTTTTACAATAGCAAAACAAAAACTTTTCATCATCAGAAAAAAACCATGTTGCCAATCAATAAAACATAAAAATAGGCAGACGATCTCCAGTGGAAGAACAGCCCGCCTCCTGACGGCAAGAATGGGTCATCTAGATTCTTATAAATATATGAAAAAGTAATCGTTGTGGTTTGAGTTTATGTAATAAAGATTATTCAAGACAAAAGTCATTTTAACGACAAATCTCCAAACTACGTAAATAAAGTTATTAAGTATCGTGTTAAATTTTACAAAAGTCATTAACTTTCTTAAATTTTATTTATTAATCACACACGTGAATCAAAAAATATTTTTAACTGCAAAATTTCTTATTGAAAAAGGTTTCTTTCAATCAAATATTTAAAATTTTTTACTTCCAAACAGCATTCTTGACTAGTATTCAAAAATATCATCATTTACAAAATTCCAATCCTCAAAAATGCCAATAACGGAAGACTGCGAAGCAAAATTTTGGTTCCAAACTCCAGAACCAGTTGCTAGATCAGGCTATACAGGCTATATTCCTGGTTATGGTCCAAGAAGGCTATTTCAGTTTGGCAAGACGTTTAGCGAAATGACTCACGACCTTCTAAAATATCATCCTGTGGCAGGTTTAAGATTAGCCCCTATGTCAGACAAGAGCCATTCGTTTGAAAAACAATTGAAAGAGGAAATTTTAGTTTGGAAACATGAAAAACATTCACAAAACAACAAATATTGCAGGGATATGGTTGCTGGTTACGCAGGTTATGTGCCTCGACGAAAATACATTCCTGGAAAAGCCTTCCTTGCTGAATGTAAAGAAGCAACAGCTTTAATGGAAAAACTGAAGCTTTTGAAAGAGAAATAAATGTTTTGAATATTACTTATTTCTTTTGTTAGTACAGAAAATACAGTTTTTGTATAAGACCCCTTGACGTCTTTTAAATTTTTGTTGCTATTCAGGTGATTGACTTTGTGGTATAATTTCTTGTTTAAAAAAATTTAGTACCTGTTTATTACACTTTTAATTATTGCCTTTTTTAGTTAATTTATAGCAATACTTCATATTTTATTTGTACTTGCAAACCCGAGTGAATTTTTTGTACTTTATTGCTTTCTTGGTTAGTTGTGGGGTTTAAAGCCGATTGACTTCGTTAAGTATTAAGCCTACAGGTGGAATGCCTCCTTGGAAGGGGTCTTTTTAAGGGTCCTAGCCTGTATTAACTCGAATTTTGGGGGAAATCACTATTTCTTTTCTTATTTATATTTGAAATTTGAAACTTAAAAATCATAAACCAATTTCTTCACCAAACTTAAAATTTTAATTCATCAGGAGCTAAATTATTTTTAGAACCAAATGAATACTTTGGGATGAAACGTTAACAATTATTAAAGCAAAATAGGAACAATTTGAACATCGGTCCACAAGTCCTACCTGGCGATTTTCTCATGGCGATCACGGCGAAATGCCGTGGAATGGTTATCATGGATTCCAAACATAAACAAAGCGAAAATGCGCTTTTCAAAATGGTGTCTGTTTTGAAATGCACAGAAATAAGTTAAGCCTCTATTTAATATCCATAAAGGTTCTTACGTATTATCGCAACCAGGTTGGCGCGATTTGTAAGTTTGAGTAAGAAAGTTAAGTTATTAGTATTAATTAAGTTATTATTATTATTAGTTATTATTATTATTAAGTTATTATTATTATTAGTTAAGTTATTAGTATTAGTTAAAGTATTTTACGGCATTCAATCTAACCAGTAAACAAAATAATTTCTTTACAAAAAACCACGTATAACACGTAGGGTTGCCGTAAGTAGGGTCGCCAAATTTGGCGATTTATGCGAATTTTGGCCTTTATGCGATAATGCGTAAGTACCTCAATAAAACTTCTATTTAAAATTAACTTACCTCATTTTGTATGAGAAGCTATCAATAATACATAGCTATAATGGGTCTAGTTCAGAATGAGCGACAGGCTTGGTGTAATTTCAAATTTGAACGATGCCAATAGGACCTCGCGTTTTTTTTCTCGTGTGCGATTTGGCGAGAAAAAAGACCACTACATTTGGTGACCGTCGCTCATTCTTAACTAGACCCCCTATCATAATACAAACAATAAACTACCGACGACAAAACCATTGCACCTCCCTGCTAAACCATCAATTACATCCTTTTTCTTTCTAAAAACTATATCACTGCCACATTTATCACAAATCATACTATCTTTCAATAACTCACATACTTTCAAAAATTTGAAGAACATTTCTATCTCTCCAATTTGTATTTTATTTATTTTGGCATAATTTTTGTTTAAAAAACTTAGCACCTATTTTGATTTTACTTTTTATTACTGCGTATTTAGTCAATTTATGTCAACAGTTCATATTATGCTTATATTTTTAAAGTATTGCTGGGTTTAAAATGACGCTTGCAAAAGTGGTAAAGATGCAACATTTAAAAATACATTTTTCTGTAAAATGATATCTAGACAAGTGACAAATGAACTGAGTCCAAGTGCTTAAATATTGGCCATGTATAGGTATAAATATTTTCTTTTTTATTCCCGCATATTTTACTTTTTGGGAAATTAGTAATCTATATAATATTTATCTGACGTGGACCAGTTACAATTATTTTTTGTCGAAACGATACGATAGTGGTGAAATTAATAAAATACGCGAGGATTAAACAAATAATATTTAAAAATGAACAAAGGCACGCGGATTCAGCTCAATGAACTAATAAGAAAAATTGACGACATTATTTTATGGAAAAATGTATTTTTAAAAGTTGCTTCTTCAGAATCTTTGCAAGCGTCATTTAAAACCTAGCATGATTTTAAAGATATATACAGAATAAAGATATATACAGAGTTATGCTAGGCGAGTCGTATTAATCCTGGACGATAGGCGGTGGCCCACCGCCACTTTAGAATGTAGAAAAAGAGGGAAAAAAAGGCTAAAAACCCCATAGGAATAGCATGGTAAGAAAAGCAAAAAAACTCACAATGTCAAGTGTGTTTAAAAAAAAAACGGATCACACCGGAAGTAATATGGGGACAAAATTGACTAGAAAAATACATTGAACAGCGGGAACCGGGCGGGCTGGGGCATGGGTCCTATCGTCCAGGATTAATATGACTCGCCTAATCATCATAAATTGATTAAAAAACGTATTCATAAAAAGTATAATAAAAATAGGATTTTTTTTTCCTTTAACAAAAAATTATGCCAAAATAAATAAAATGCCATTGCACTCTTGACGATAAAAATTTAAAATGAGTCATGGGGGTTCTTTAATAAAACTGTACTGCCTGTATGAAAACTGGGTCGTCAAAAATGAATTTTATTTTGAAACTGTCTTTTCAAAGAGTACAGTCTGGGCCAATCGCAAGTGTAACGTATTTAAAAAGTACTGACGTATATAGAAATCTAAAAAAAACTGAATTCAGGATAATTAATTAAGGAACTGGTAAAGGTAAATGTGTTTTACTAATTTTTATAATTATTTTTTCCTGAAATATTTCCGGTGCGAAACATTAAAATTTTGTCAATTTCTTAAAGGATCTTAATTTTATTTTTCTACATTTACAGATAACCCCTAACACGTTTTTGATTATAACTCCCTAAATGCTAAAGATGCATAATACAAACAGTTTTTTTTTTCCGCACTGCCAGACTCTCAGAAATTCGAACATAAAGTCAAAATTGGGTGTTACTATTGAAAAAATCAAAGTTGGCGCTCATTTCAATGTGTAGATGACCCCTAATTAAAAATTCGACGACATTTTCAGAAAGTTCGTTTAATTTCCTGTTGAATTATGTCTATTAGATGTTCCTGCGTCAATTAATAACGAAATTACAGCAGGTGTTGCTTTTTTTCCCCGACTGTACAAAACAATGCCCGTGAAAAATCTTTATCAGTTGTGTGGGAAAATTGTTTCTTCTCCCAGGTGTTCGAACGTGCTAACTGCTGATAACATGACACTCACAGGGAAACATCGAGGTGAATTTCTAAAGGTGATTTCATCTGAACAAGGAAATGTTACAGAAGCAGTGAGAGTATGTCAGCGAAATTGTAAGATAAGATGAAGCCCATATTCTGTAAAAACTATCCGTAATTAAAAAGTTGAAGAAATAGATACACATGAGATAGACCGTGATCCGAAGACCAACTCTTCCTACCAAAGTTATTCCGGAAACGCATAATACATAATAATTACTTCAGGTCTATTACATGCTGCAAACTTGTCCGCAATTTAGATGCCACCGAAAACCACAATCCTCAAGCTTCTGAACTCTTTTCAGCAGATATTTCCATGGCAATTCCAGAGCGTCCAGATGCTTTAACCTGGAGACGGGTAAAGGCAGGATGATATTATCAATGACATTACGACATTGCTATTTCCATCATCAGTAATGATGAAGATAGCAGGGTGTGAATATTATTATGAACGAATGAGACACTTTTTCACTGAGAAAGTAAGAACTCTAAGAACAGTAAGAACTATATTCACTGAAGATGAAAATCCTGTGCAGCAACGCAAGCACATTCGTTTTTGGTCCGTGCTTCTTCGAAGCGATCCCTTCCATAGTTCTGAAAAGTTCTCAATCACAATTGATCGGTGTATAACAATGTGATTCTAGAACTGCAGCAGTAAAATTGAGTTAATGACGTTGTATGGATGCAAGTTTGTGCTCGTTCCCACCTTACCACATGTATATGATAAATACTGCGACAGCACTTTGGTGATGGAATGCATCCAAATGCATCTACCGTAACTTTGCAACTCCGTAGCCACCACAATCCCACTGAATTTCTGGAGTTATCACAAATGTAAGTTGTACACATGAAATGCACGAGATTTGTCAAAATTGAAAGATGTCATGAAGCGTGAAGTTATGTAGATTCCTCCTAAGATATTATATTCGTCATTGTTGTCAAAACAATCTTTAGCATGCAGTGCGTTATCGTATGCAAAAGTGAGCATGTTGATAACTTGCAAATTCAATAAAAGTTTTTTCCTGCTCCCGTCTTTTGTTGTCTAGCCCTCTTGGTTGTGCGTCAAGCACGTTTACTTAATTATTTCATTGTTAACACATAGATCCATATGCTTGCCTCGAAGTCCGCTTTAAGACTACACCGAGAAGAGAACAAATAACACAGCATAGGAGAACAAAACAAAGAACTTGGAAGTGTAGTCAAGGAGCGTTATCGCCGCCTGTAATCGAAGGAGTTTCCTCGAGGTCCACAGACTCTCAAGGAAAGGCGGAATTACACTTGCCCTCTCGGCGAAATGAGTACATTATTATGGCGGTTCGCTCGGAGGAATGATATATGTATAGTCGGCAGCAAAATTATTTGAGCGCTAGCAATAATTCCTATATAAAAACAGTACACTTAATACTATTTTGTAAAATAAATCCTTGTCAAATCATGTTCTTAGACTGATTCAGAACACGATTTGACAAGGATTTATTTAACAAAACAGTATTAACCCATTAGTAGTCGCTAGTTAGTCGATTTGCCGCCCATCCTTCAGTGTTGCCAGATTTTTGTATTCAATAGCCACCAAAAATTTTTAGAAGTATCATTTGATATACATAAAACGCGAATAAAATCGAAGGAACGTCGATCACATCACATCTTAAAATTATTGGTGAGAGTTAAATAAAAAGTGCGCAATCTGTAATAAGTGGCGCTGTCTATAGCGACTACTAACGGGTTAAATGTACATTTTTTACATAGGAATTATTGCTAGCGATCAAATAATTTTGCTTCCAATTGTAAGAGAAGTTGTGGATCAAGGCATACCCCAGTGCCAGGTAAGTATGTGCTCTGCTCTGTAAGAGAAGTTGGCATATGGTGTATTATCATGCAGGACAAATGAAGTTAACTGTTTTCTACTCAAGAAGGTTACCGCAATAGCAGCCAAGGCTGCTGCTGGACCCATATTAAGTCTAACAAAACACTGGCTAGAACTGTGTTGTTTTGTTTATTTGACAATGACTTTCGTCTCGAATGACCCGTATTACATAAATTCACACTAACAATACAGAATGCCTTATATAACTGTGTTACTTAATGGCTTCTGCGGTTACGATTTTGACTTCATATTTTTCTCTTGAAGGAATGATATTAGTGGAAATAACAAATTCGAAAAAACATGAAGCCAAAATCGTAACTGCTGAAACCGTGAAGTAGCCCAGTTATATAAGACATTCTGCATTATTATCGTGAAATTATGTAATATGATATGGATCATTCGAGACGAAAGTCATTGAACAGGGGAGCAGCCCCGGCTCACCGCTCGAAGAGCGGTGTTGAACTATGCTAGGACCGAAGTCCACGTGGGCTGTCCCGAGACGTTTATTGAAAAACAGAAGGGAAAAAAAAAAAAAAAAAAAAAAAAGAAAAAAAAATTTACAGAATTCATCGCCAGGCTTTTTTCTTATTGCCTGCACGCGACAGGGGGCGATGATTAATGACAGATAGATAAATTTACAGAACAATGTTGACCAGCATGCCGGACCCAGCCAGTCCCACGCGACAATTGGCATGCTGTCTGAAGTTGATGCTGTGGATGATAGTCCGGAGCTCCATTTAATGAAGCAGATTCTCCTTCTCTTTATTGAACAGGGAGCAGCCCCCGCTCACCGAGCTCTAATAAGAATCTGTTGAGAGAAAAACTTGAGGGCGTCCTTGGTGTGCTACTTGAAACTTTGGGTCAATTGAACAGGTGATAAAGGCTTATGAAGAAATTGTACAGACTACAACTTCTGTGGTTTGGGATTGGGTGGATATGGAAGATCATCAGCAGCACCTCAGACAACCACGGAGAAAGATAACATCGTTAAAAAAAAAAATAAAAAAAAAATATAAGGTTTAATAATTTGGAGAAGGACGTTAATAGTATATTTTCATATTAGTCAGTTAAATTAGTGAGGTTCATAAGGTATGAGTAGATATTATTAAGTTTTTTAATTAACGGTTTTCTAGTTACTATTTCATTTAGCCAGTTAGGGGGTCGAGGGGTTGGATTTCGTAGATGGTCTGATTCAGTTAGTGGACAGTAAAAATAGTAATGCAGTGGAGTACCCTCCTCTCCACAGGGACACAGGGATGATCGTCGGCAGTGAAATCTGTACAGATAGGAGGGGAAGGGCCCATGGCCGGTAAGAAAAGCAGTGATAGGGGGAGATAGGGACCAGAAGTTTGCACTGGCCTGTGGAATCAGGGAGAAGGTGTGTCTCCCCTTCTCGGAGCTGTTCCACAGGTCTTGCCATTTAAGCTTTATGATTTTGTGAATTTCACTTTTTACATAAGAAGGGGGTGCAGGAATTGATGAGCATTTTGTGGGCAAATTAGTAGCCTGTTTTGCTAATGTATCTGCAAGCTCATTGCCAACAACACCCCTGTGGGCAGAAACGTGTGCCAGGGAGCAAATTAGTTCGGAATTTAATAAAAGTTTTTTAATGTGTTGAATCTGTGGGTGTCTGCTCCTATGCCTAGCTATGGCCTGAAGGCCCGAGAGACTATCGCTAAAGATGTTAACTTGCTGATTTTTGTATGAAGTGCTGGCCCATTCTATGGCCTCAGCGATAGCGTGGATCTCGGCTTGAAAAACCGTGTTAAAGTCTTCGAGCCTGCATGCCCACTGATGGCCCTCGACACCATGTACTAGCACGCAGAAAGCGGCTGCCACCCCGGTGTCCGTCTTGGAACCATCAGTGTAGATGGCAACCGGAGCAGAGGGAAGGAAGCTATTTTTGTTACAATTGGTTATACTTGGAGCAACATCCTTGCCTGGGTGAATATCCCAACTGCAGGTCAAGGATTGAATGGGGGTTTGTGGGAAAATAATATTTGTGAGTTCGGGGTCTTTTAATTGTAGAATTTGAGTTTTGATGAACGTTTGAGAGACCTGCAGGTGGGCATGGGGAATCCCAGTAATGACAGTGAGGGCATCAGTGGAGATAGTTTTGTATCCTCTTGCAATTTGCAAGAGGAAAGGTCTTTGGGCCGAGTTTAGACCTGTTATGGCGTCGGATCGCAGGTGTCCACCCCAGATGGCGGCTCCATATGTTAAAATCTTTTCAACAATGGTCCTATACCATGTCTTTAGGATGGAGGTGGAGATACCCCACCTTCTTCCCACCATTCTTGTTGAGCTATGGTAGATACTCTGTGTTTTGAGTTTGAGTTCTTTAACGTGAGCCAGCCAATTGAGGTGGCGATCAAATGTTATGCCAAGAAGTCTCATTTGATCGACATGGTTGACACTGATGCCGTCAATGCGCATCTTGGGATTCCGATTACGTTTGAGGGCTTTAGGAAATGCTAAGGTTAAGGCTTTAGTTTTGGAGGGGGAAAGATTAAGGTCAAATTCCTTTAAAAGTTTACTTAGAAGGGACAAAGCCTCCTGGGCCTGGTCCTCCCGGTTTTTTCTGACACGACCCGAGAGAATCAGGGAGAAATCATCCGCATAGGCAAATGTGTTGAAGCCCGCAGAGTTCATGCGCTTGAGGATGCCGTCAGCAATTAAATTCCAAAGAATCGGGCCAAGGCATGAGCCCTGAGGGCAACCTTTTGTTTGAGGGTGTGCTGTGGAGCCCTCACCCCAGTTCACAAGGATTTTTCGTTGAGAAAGATACGAGCGGATGACTCCTGCCAGATTAGTCGGGCAGTTAAGATCATGTAAGGCGCGAAGGATATGTGGCCACTCCACGTTGTCGAATGCTCCTTTAATGTCTAGCGAGACGATAGTGGTGTAGTTTGATGCTTTGCAGCTTACGGCGCAGGAACTTTTAATTGCTTGCAAGGCTTGGTCACATGATCTGCCCTCTCTGAACCCAAATTGGTTTGGATGTAGCAGATTATTTGATTCAAGAAAGAAGTTAAGTCTCGTTACTATGAGTTTTTCTATTAATTTGCCTAAAGTGGGGAGGAGGCAGATCGGTCTATAGGAAGAGGGTTCAGAGGGTAATTTCCCTTGCTTCAAGAAATACACCACTTCGCCTCTTCTTAGTGTTTTTGGGAAGTGCTGATGTTTGAGACATAGGTTGGCCCATTGCAGGAGTAAATGGGGTAATGTTTTGTGCACGTTGCGTAGAATTTTGAAATCTATGTTATCAGGGCCAGGAGCCTTGTTGATGTTGAAGCTGTAAAGAGTGGCTTTAACCTCAGACTCCGTGAAGGGAACATCCGAGGGAGCCGAGAACGAAGGTGCTTCGTGGTGTGGATAAGCTGTTTGTGGGAAAAGGGTTTTGGTTAGAAATTCTAGATTTTGTTTTTTAGAGGATTGTCCTGGAGGACGTTCGAGTTTCAGTTCTGTGGGAGTGAAGAATTTATTGCTGTAGAAAGACGAAAGTCATTGTAACTATAGGTCTCAAATGTGTCAAATAAATGAAATAACAATACTAGCCAATATTTTGGCAGATTCAATACGGCTTCTGTGCTAGCCTTGGCTGCTATTGCAATAGCCATCTTGAGTAGGCTTCATTTGCTCTGCATGCTGATGTGTCGCATGCCAAGTCCTCTTATATCATTCTGCGAATGTGGTTGGTTCATCTAAAATTCGTCATGGTTGCAATAGTCTTCATCTTCCATAAAATTAATATCTCTGGCGGCAGAGCTATCTCTTTTAGGAAAGATCTAAATTGTCAGGGTATGTCTCCGGACATCTCCTTCGGATGAATTACAAACCTTCACCAATAGCCTACTAGGTTGTCTTCGTGAGACATTAATCCACTAAATCAAACCCAAAACTGTCTGGACACCACCTAGTTAACAACTGTTTGTTTTCATCATTGAAGTTTATGACACTGCTACTGGGGGGACGGCTCTGGTAGCATAGCTGGCAGAGCGTCAAGTTTGCTATCGAAGGATTGTGGGTTTGTTGCTCGAGTCTGTCAAAGCATAGCCTCCTTAACTGGATGCCTGTCGCATGGCTCGGAAACTTAGCAACAGTGAAAGCAGTAGACAGCGCCACCTGGTACAGATTGCGTGACTTTTATATTCAACTGTCACCAATAATTTTAAGAAGTGATATAAGATATGTATAATCGACGTTTCTTCGATTCTATTCGCCTTTTATGTATATCATATCCCACTTTTAAAATTTTTAGGTGGCTGTTGAATAAAAAAGTCGCGCAATCTGTACCTGGTGGCGCTGCCTACCGCTTCAACTGTTGCTGAGCTTCCGAGCCACGTGACAGGCATCTAGTTTAGGAGGCTATGGTCAAAGATTGTCATATTTATTAATGAATTGTGTCAAGTGCATGTAGAATCCATCATTGTTTCGTTGTCCTTTATGTTTCAAAAAATAATATAACTGGGGTTATTGAGTGGTTACTGGAGTCGCACAAGCACTATACTATGGAAAATTAGACTATCACTAGGGCCATCGAGTTCTAAATTTTAAAGCAGATGACATATGGTTCAGTATTCCCTCCTGGATCACACTCAGTGAGCGTAGGAGCCATGACATGAGCTATTTCCAACCCAGATAGCAATTTAAGGTTTTTGTAACTTTTTTTTTTTTTTTTTTTTTTACCCTATGGATGTAAACTCTAAAAGACTTTTCAAAACCTTTTTGTAACAAGGGTTAAAATAAAAGCTTGTAACAAGGCATAAAACAAAGTTGCTAGTTAATAAAATCTAAGGTATTTTTTAAGCTTTTTATGCGCAGGCTTCTGAAGGAAAGAACGTAAATGAAATTTTTAATTATTTTATAAACAGACTTTCAAATGGTAAAAACATAAAGGTAGTTTTTAAGAGTAATTTAAGAGTCAAAACGCTGTGACTTTTAATCTTCAGTGCTGCCATCTTGTAAAGGAATTATGAACTTTCAAATTTTTATGATTTTACTACTCATTATACCTAACCGAGGACAGAACCCTTAAACTTTTGCACTTGAGTAGTGTGATATCTATTCTGCCATCAGCGCTGGCTTGAATGTCAAAGAGTTTTGTTATGAGTTATTTTAGGTAGATATTGTATATTATTTAGAATGTTACAATTAAATTAACTTTAAAAGTGCAATTTACATTCCTGAATATTTATGAAGTATATTTTTAGTTTTAAGAAATCAATGTATTCATAATAACTAAGACATGGTTTAATTTTAGTTTTGAGAAACCTAAATATACATACTTACATATAGGTATATATATATATACTAGCTGACCCGTCAAACGTTGTTTTGTCATATAAATTATTTCTAGAGAATATTTTGCTAGAAAAAAATAACTTATTGTAAGTGTGTAAGGATGTGATATATAAGTGAAACAGGTATGGAGCGCTGTGAACGGGGAGTGTGAATTCCGATTATAACGTAAAAGACATAATTACCGAATTTTTCGCTACTTGCTTCTTGCTACTTTTTACTTTCTACTTGCTACTTGTTATTTAAAACCTCCGCTGAATGTCGAACAGCACAAAATTTTATTTCATACGGCAAATATTTCAATTTATGAGAGAATCTCTGATAGCAACGAATTTCACATAAAAATTCCGTCTTTTTTGAATAAGCTGTAACAATCTGGACCGATTTGATGAAAGTTTTTATCAAAAAGTTATTACAATATCTAACATCATTACATGTACATTTATCACAATAAAATCAATCGATGCATGTGAGTATGTGTATAGTATGAGCGAAGTGAAATGTAGAGTTCGTATTAAAGAAAAACTTAAACTCGTTTTAATTAAAGGTGAAAAAGTTGAAACTCAATTTATTTATAACAGGTATATTTTTTTTATCTACAAAAACTTAATTTACCGCAATGCCATTGGATGTACAATATTTTTTGTTAATCCTTGAAGAGTATACACAAACAAATTCGAAGGTTTTCCAACCCTGGAACACGCAACATATAATTGGCAGTGAGAAAAGCATGGATTTTCTAAATCTAAGCCACAAATTAGGACCCCTTTGGTGACTTTAAATATTTTAAGCCTTTTTTGCGATGAATTAACATGGCTATCTCAATTGCGTAACTGACGATCTTGGTGAGAAACATCCGTACTACTTCGGTGCCAAATTTCAAATTTTTCCAAACTAAAGCTGTTCCATACAAAAAAAAAAAAAAAAAAAAAAAAAAAGATTTATGATATATACAAAATAAAAATAAAAAATTCTAATAAATTCGAAATTATTACTGTTTACAATTAAGGTGAAAACATAAAAGAACCTTTATAAGTTGCATATAAAGTATCAATTAAAACGAAAAATTTTGTTTTACTGTAGAAAAGAAAAGTACTACTAAATTAAATAAAAATTTTAAGCTAATACCAAGTATCTCTATGAAAATATTTATTTACACGTGAATATTTTCATAGTATATTAATTTTTACTTTCCGAACACTATAGTGAGGAAAGTATTGTAATCATGTCAAAAATCCGAATTTGAGATTTTGATGTTTCTATACGTTTCGAGGTCCAATGAGTCCGTTTCCACTATTTTTGCGATGATGTATGTATGTGTGTGTGTATGTATGTATGTTTGTATGTCTGTGAGTGAACACGCTAACGTCTAAACGCTTTGTTTGAATAAGATGCAAGTTGGGACGTATATTGTAAGTCACCATAGTATGAACCCTATAGATTTTGGTGAATCTAGCACTTATAGTTTTTTTACAGGGACACAAAGAAAAATTCCTTATCATTATGGCCAATGGGACCAAAATCTTAAAAGTGCGATAGCATCTAAACGCCTTATTCAATTAAGCAAAAAAATTACACACATATTATAGGTCACAGATACTCAATCTGTATAGGTTTTGGAGAATCTAGCACTTATAGTTTTTTACAGGGACACAAAGAAACATTCTTTATCATTATGGCCTATGGGGCCAAATTTTTAAAAGTGTGATAGCGTCTAAACGCCTTATTATTCTGAGCAAAAAAATTTGTACACATGTTATAGGTCACAGTTGCACCAACTCTATAGATTTTGGTGAATCTAGCACTTACAGTTTTTTTACAGGGACACAAAGAACAATTCTGTATCATTATGGCCTATGGGACCAAATTATTAAAAGTGCGATAACATCTAAACGCCTTATTCAATTGAGCTGAAAATTTATATGAATGTTATAAATCACTGTTGCACTAACTATAAGCATTTTGGTGAATCTAACATTTATAGGTTTTTTACACGGACACAACAAAAAATTCTTTATAATTATGATCTATGGGTTCAAAGTTCAGTAGCGTTCAATAAAACATCGTGTAATATATGGAGAAAAATACTCAAACACTCTATTATGGTTTTCTCTCTTTTGTTTGTTTAACAACTCCTCTTTCTTTACTTTATCTACAAAACTGTTAATTACTCAATGTTCGGAAAGTCGAGTGGAGTCACTCCAGATTTTTTTTTTTCTAATTTTTATTGTTTATCACGCGAAATTAAAAATATTTTATTTCCGGAAAAAAATAAATAAACGTGAATTTTGTTTATTTTAGCATCAAATATATTTTTCTTTTTAATCATTTTAAAGTTAAAATTGAGTTTTTATTTAATATCTTTTGATCCAATTATCCGATTGAACTGAATTGTAAATCTAAACCATTCTCGAATCCACCTGAAGACACACAAAAAATTTCATTAAGCTCGGTCCATCCGTTTAGGAGGAGTTCAGTGACATACACACGCACAAAAGAAATATATATATAAAGATATGTATATATATATATATATAATTATTATATGTGAAACAATGAAAATATGGAAATATTTTAGTCATAGAAATTATTAAAAATTGTCTTTTAATTAAATTTGATTTTTATTTTAATAATTTAGAAATTTGATAATAATCCATTAAGTTTAAATCTAAACACTTCACTCATTATAGTAAATTTAAATATATATTTATTTATTACAAAATTTGCTGAAACTATTTGGCATAGGTGAACTCTATTCAGTTCCCCATCATATGTATATTCTCATAAATTTTCTAGTGCAGAACATATTATATTCTAGGGATGCACCGAATAGCAGTTTTGGCCGAATACCGAATATTCAGTCGAATTCTGAATATCCTTCAAACCGAATAGTAAATACTCGGCCGAATACCGAATATTCGGCTGGCTGATTTACTAACATATTCAGGTGTCAAACACCTAATTTTTTGCAAACTTTTTCAATAATGCCATTTACATTTAGTAATATTTTATTATTTTTTTTAATTATGAAAAAATATTATAAAAAAATCTGATGTGGGCACCAGATGACTTCCTTAGACACTTTTAGAAATATACATAATGTTAAAAAACATTGACATTGGACCCGAAACATTTGGCTAAAAATATTTCAAAAAAATGAATTATAACCGTGTTCTGAGCTTTTCTGAAAGTTAGTTAAAAACCGATTGCAAGATTTGTACTAGTAACGCTGACGAATGCAGCAGGGACCCCAAAAAAAATTGGCTAAAAGTATTAAATATATGCATTTTCACCGTGTTTTGAACTATTCTGAAAGTTTCAAATGTCTAGTTAGTCGGGAAGTTAGTTAAATAAATTTTCTGTTGAACCATATAAACGCTATCGAAGGCAGCAGGGACCTGAAACATTTGGCTAAAAGTATTTAAAAGATGTATTTTCACCGTGTTCTGAACTATTCTGAAAGTTTCAAATGTCTAGCTAGTAGGAAAGTTAGTTAAATAAATTTTCTGTTGAACCATATAAACGCTGCCGAAGGCAGCAGTGACCCGAAACAATTGGCTAAAAATATTTTAAAAATGCATTGTCTTCGTGTTCTGAGCTTTTCCGGGAGTTTTAAATGTCTAGTTAGTCGGGAAGTTAGTTAAAAATCGATTGCAAGATTTGCACTGGTAACGCTGTCGACGGCAGCAGGGACCCTAAACTGTTGGCTAAAAGTATTTAAAAAATTTATTTTCACCGTGTTCTGATCTAGTCTGAAAGTTTCAAATGTCTAGCTAGTTAGGAAGTTAGTTAAATAAATTTTCTATTGAATCACATAAACGCTGCTGAAGGCAGCAGATATCGGAAACAGTTGGCTAAAAATGTTTAAAAAATGCATTGTCAACGTGTTCTGGGATTTTCTGAAAGTTTCAAGTGTCTAGCTAGTCAGGAAGTCAGTTAAATTGCAAGATTTGTCCAAACCGTTTTTGAGTTATTACCGTTTTTTGATACATTATGGCCAAAACCTATGTATTTTTGGTCAATATGAACCTAATTTTCCTAAATACCTCCAAAACGGAAAATCATTCAAAGTCCAAAAAGGGAGGTGCACAACTAGATGTTATGACAAACCTCTGTACCAATTCGCAACTTTCTAGGTCCAACAGTTTTTGAGTTATGCGACATACACACACACACACATACACACACACACTTATACATACAGACGTCACGAAAAATCGTGTATAGTACCTTATGTCTCTAAAACGAGAGCTCGTGTTAAGACGACACTTGCAGGTGTACAACTAGACATCATGGCAGTCACACGTATAAATTGGTAACATTCAGCGGTCATTCGTTTTCGAGCAATGTGAAATACAAAATCCATTTCGCAAATCGGGATTACTATACTTCCTTTGAAACCTTTGGACCTGCCTGCCTGGGCTCGGCCAAGCTTAACGGGTTGGATGCCGTCCGCCGGAGCGAATAAATCGCCGGATCTCCGCGTAGAAGCTGCTGGGCAGCAATGTGACTAGGACGCCAAAGCTCAGGAATTGCAGGGTATTGACTTCTGCTTTGGAGACACAGCTCGATTTGTACACCACACCCTCCAAGATAGCTACGGTGGAAACGCACAGACACGCTCCAGGAAGTTACGGAATTTGGAATAAGTGCACTTACTAACTCAGAGTCGAAATAACCGGAATTAAGCAAAATTAAAACAATTTTGAAATTAGGCAGGGAGGGAGGAAAAAAAAAAAAAAAACGCTGGGGAAGCCGCTAAAGTTAGTTGTGCACACAATAATTAAAGCCAAAAGAGGAGGCCATTTGAACAGGGGAAGGGGACAACACTTAAGAATTGAGAAAGACAAGTTGAACGAGGAAGGAAGAATGAGATTATATATATATATATATATATATATATAATAATAAATAATAATTACGTGAAACCTCTGGGGGATGGAAGATAGTTTTGGGCGCATAGCGAAAATCTTGAAGTTTTTGATGTGGCAAGGCCTAAATAATCCTAATTGGGAGGGAAATTACTATGCGCAGGGAGGCCGAATTGGGGA
The DNA here is from genome assembly GCA_963930645.1 of Salticus scenicus. Lineage (NCBI taxonomy): Eukaryota > Metazoa > Arthropoda > Arachnida > Araneae > Salticidae > Salticus > Salticus scenicus. Next base: position 166,777,530 of record OZ005659.1, on the reverse strand, counting down.
CCATCGCAATTTTGATCCACCACGGGGGGATGGTTCCCCGCGTTGGTAGCCCGACGACTGCTAAACGATCCCATCGAGCACTTGACGGTGCAGCACAGATTAACGAGGACCAGACACCGCCACACCCTCGTAAAAAAAAAATAGATTAAAATAAATAAAATAAAAATAATAAAAAATAAAAATGATAAAAGTAAACTAAATAAAAAAAAATAGAATAAAAAAATAATAATATAGAATAAATAAATAAATAAATTAAAGTAAGTAAGTAATTAAATTCATACACTAATGGAAGTAATAAAAAAAAAAACATTTTTAATAAAAATTAAAATAAAATAAACATTCATGCACAGTCATGGGCGTGGCGCGGACTTACGGACTTATACGCCAAGAACCGTTTACATTTTTTTTTTTTTTTTTTTCTAGATTTTCTGATTTTACATTTTTATTTTTACCAGGGCTCAGACTGTATAGGTACCCGCCGCTTTAACTTCATGGACCACGATCATGACCAAAAATAAACAAAAAGTCCCCTGATCTAGTAAATAAAAATCCGCCAGGTCCTCTTCTTCGGGTTTTGACAGTACGTGGCTGGTTCCTGCTGCTCGAGATGTTGGCTTTTGATCACTGTGAAATGTCGTCAATGTTGTTTGTGATCCAACTGACTATGTGTTTTGCCTTGTTCTGTACGTGTTTATTGTTGGCTAGTTGTTTATACCAGAGTTGTTCATTGTCCTGCGTGATTTTGGCCAGATGGAGGTTTTCCGTTAGGGGACAGGCTAGTAAGTAGTGTAAGGATGTTCCTAGCTCGCCACAGGCGCAATCCGGGCTCTTCTTCCTCTTAAACCGATGAAGATAGGCCGGAAATGCCCCATGGCCCGTGTATATTTCTGATAGAAGCTTGCAGCTAACTAGAGTCTTTGTGTTTACTGTTGGGTAGTATCTGTGAGTTAGCCTGCCCGTGTCCCCGTAGTCCCACTCGAACTGCCATTGGTCCATAGTAAGCTTTTTGAAATTTTTCTTTAAGTATGAGATTGGTTTTTCTAAGTAGTATTGTTCTTTATTGTTTGCATTATCGGCTGCCAGTTTTGCTAATTTATCAGCCTCTTCATTCCCTAGTATGCCTACGTGAGCCTTAACCCATTCAATTTTGAAGCTGTTATGAGATCGAACTATTTCATTGTGGATTTTATGGATCAATTTATCGGTGGAAAATGGTTTGGATATTGCTTGGATGGCCGACATGCAGTCCGAGTGGATACTGTATGTGATACCCATTGTGTTGCCCCATTCTGCTGCCTTGAGGATTGACAGTAGTTCGGCCTGGAAGACACTGTTACACTTTCTTAGAGGCACTGACCATTCGTGAATTTTTTGGGAGTTTTTGAACGCTACAAAGGCCGATCCTGTAGCACCTGATTCCAGCTTCGACCCGTCCGTGTAGATATGTGTGTCGTCAGCAGAAGACCCTATAAATGGCTCTGGGGTGTCAGCAGGGTGTTTCCACCAAATGTTTTGCTTTTTTGTAAAGTCTGTGTGGTTGAATACGTGTTCCTGAAGCTGGTAGTTCCTGTGTAGTCTTGTAATTGTACCATACGCAGCTTCATATTTTAGTTGCAGGTGTACTGGAATCAGGCCAGAGAGTACCAAAAGTGCCGAGGTCGGGGCTGTTCTATAAGCCCTCACAATGGCCAGTGCAAAGTGTCTCTGCCAGCTAAGTAATTTGTCTTTATTTTGCTGTGTTATTTTATTGCCCCAGATTGGGGCTGCATAGGTCAGTTTCTTTTCCACCACTGTCTTGTACCATGTTTTAATCAAGTTAGGTTTTATCCCCCATCCCCTTGAGACCATGCGCCCGAACAAGCTGAAGGATTTATAAATTTTTTTCACCTGATGTTCTACATGGGACTGCCATTTAAGATTTTTGTGAAGGACCACTCCCAGATACTTCATGGTTTCTTTAGTCTCTAATTCAATATCGTTGTAGCGTATTCCTTCAAGTTTATATGAATTTTCAGTTGGGAGGTTTCCTGTGTGAGGTCTGTTAAGGTACAGCAGTTCTGTTTTGCTCCAATTAATGGTTAGGTTGTTCCTGTTTGCCCAATTGCCGAATTCGACTAATGCTGTGTTTGCCGTGTTAATTAAAGTATTTGGGTCTTTCGCGCTTATAGTTAATATGAAGTCGTCTGCAAAGCCTTGGATCCTAACGTTGTTCCCCCAGCTACGATTAAGTGCTGTCTCCGCTATTAGTAGCCAAAGGAGTGGTCCTAGGCAACTCCCCTGGGGACAGCCACCAAAGATTTGTTTGATCTTGCTTATTCCATTTTCCTCCAGCTTGACATACCTGTCCTCCAGAAAACTAACTATCCAGTTGACTAGGTATGTCGGACAGCCGGAGAGTTGGAGGTTACCTAAGAGTGTTGGCCACCTGATATTGTCAAAGGCACCTTTTATGTCAATTGATATTAAAAGTGTCTGTTTTTTGTCCAGTTTGTCTTGCTGAATATTGTCTAATAATTTTTTAGCGCGTTTTCTGTTGAGGTGCCTTGCTTGAATCCGAATTGATTAGGGTTCCAATATTTAGAGACTGTGAAGTAGTGATTCATCCTGCCGTGTATTATTCTTTCCAAAATTTTGCTGATAGCTGGAAGGAGGCAGATTGGCCTATAGTTTTTTGGGTCTTTTGGATCCTTGCCTTCCTTGTGGAACAAAACCACTGTACCCATTTTGAATGGCTTCGGAAAGTGTTTTAGCTGTAGACATTTATTAAATAGGGCCAGGAGTAGGTTTTGGCTAGTATGGTTTATTCTTTTTATTAGATTGTAATCGATGTAGTCGGGGCCAGGAGCTTTATTCTGTTTGATATTTTTAATTATCCTGTTTAGTTCTTGTGAAGTTACATTTTTAGGGCTATTTTCTGCAAAGCAGGGAGGTGACGGATTTAGTTTGTGTGGTATGCTAGCGTCGGTTAGATAAAGCGAGTCCAGGAATCTATTTAAGGTGCTGTCTATATTTACAAGGCCGTTATCATCCAGAACATTACAGAGCTTTGCAGGGGTTGACATTTTTCCTGAGGCAATCTTATATTGGGGGCCGTAGGTATCTTTGGCGCTTTCACAGAAAGCTATCTATGCCTTAGATCTTTCCTTATTTATCAATTTCTTATATATGGCTCGTTCTCTTTTGTACAGTATATGTTGTTGTTGTTTCAAGTCAGGGTCTGGCTGGGATTAATACCTACGGCGGAAAGCTCTTAATTTATTCCTAGCAATTTTGATTTTGTCGGTCCACCAAGTGGGTTCTTTTTGATCCGGGGTTTTTCGTAATTTGTAACAGGCGAAGGCCAGTGTTTTAAGTTCACTGAGTAGTTCTGCCGTAATTATGTCTAGTGTATTCCTATCCTGTGCTGATGTTATTGGACCGACAAAGCGTTTGCTGAGTTTTCTAACATTTTTCTCAAATTTTGAGTGTTTGCCATGTTTTGTCTCTAGTCTATGTCTGTGATAACTGTGATTGCTGTAGTCAAGCGTATACTTAATGAATTTGTGATCACTTCCAGAGTGATCGTCACTCACTTCCCAGCCTTTAATGTTGTTCAGGAGGCTGGCCGTTGTGATCGTTAGATCTGGCCAACCCCTGCTCCTGATCGTTTGGAACGTAGGTGGGGCTCCTGGTTCGTTTCTAACCAGTAGAGAGTGTTGGGCCAGGAAGTCTGTCAGCTGTGTGCCCCTAGTGTCCACCTCATCATACCCCCACTGGGTGGAGTGAGCGTTAAAATCCCCTGCCAGAAGGATATTTCCCTGAATTCTTTGTAAAATGTGAACTATTTCTTGGAGAACCGATTGAAATTTTGAGCTCGGGGGGGCATAAGTGTTTATTATAGTGATTTTTTCCTTTGTGTTCTCGATTAATATCGCTACTGTGTGTTCTAGATTGACGATCTCAAGTGGATTCGTTCCTAGCTTAGTTATGATAGCCGCCCTATTATTTGGTGTCCTAAATGCCTGCCAGCCCGATCCCAGGCCCGAGATTTTCCCAGTGTGTTTATTTTCGTGGAAGTCCTGAATTAAAGCTATGTTGATTTTATGCTGTGCGAGGTAGCCAAATAAGTCTCTTGTAGCGTCCTTGCTAGAATGAAGGTTTATCTGAATTATATTGATAGCGCATGGTCCCTTTGTGTTGTTGCTGTTCTGTTGTGGCTGTGTGTTGTGTTTGTATATTACATTTTCACCGTCCATAGTTTCTTCTGGCATAATTTTGCCTTGGTCGGCCTTGATTTATTCTTACTGGCAGGTTTCTTCTTGTGAAATTTCGTCTGTTTCTTACCAGCTGATATCCGTCTTCTTCCTTCTTTAGCTGGTCGTAGTTAATCAGCGGTCTTCCGCCTTCTGTTGAGTAAGAAATCGATGTGTTCCCTGTGATGACATCATAAGCAGGTGTTAGCTCCGTCTTGCCATCATCTACTTCCGCTTTCCGGATTGCCAGTATTTGTCTGTATACGTAGCAATGACCAGAATATGCCGTGTGGTCTGTGGCTAGCTTTGGTTTGTTTCTGTACGCGTTCTCACTGTTATAAAGTGAGCAAGGGAAGCAGCCAGTCCTGTCAGATGAACAATCTGCCGTTTTATGCCTCCCGGCGCACCGCGCACAGCGGGTATCCCTCCGGCACGATTGCGCCGTGTGGTCATAGCCCTGGCAGTTGTAACACCTGGTGACTATTACTTTGGATTTAATTTGGCAATGCTTTAATCCTAAGCATATTGTTTTTTTTTCTAGGAGAGCCTCTGCCAGTGGAATTGGAAGCTGGACTGTTAGATTCTGGAGCTTCAGGTCCTTCTTGTGTAATTGGTCGATTAGCTGCACTGCCAAGTCGTCTGTTCCGCCTGTTTTTAGGTTGAGCATCTGCAGTATCTTATAATTTGCTGTACTTGGGTCTACCCTTTCCGGTATATCCTTAATGACGAGCTTCTTTTTTCTTAGCCCTGCTGTTTCTATGCTGGCGTTGCTTGTAATTTCAGTTGATGCTCTAAGATCGGATTTTATTTCTTCAGCCTCTCTTGCACTATGGCATACTATTTTTATCCCATTCCGTACCCTCTGGACGTCCTTGATCTTTTCTTCTGTGATGTTAACTTGTTCTACTTGTTTGGCAACCTCCATCGCATTCCTATTATCTGTAGCCTTGACTATTATTGAGGCTGTTGGTTCCTGTATTGCCGCTGCGTAATTAATCGGTGCAGTCTTGTTTGTTGTTTTAGATCTTTGGTTGTTTGGTTCTTGAGTGTTCATACCGTTACCTTTGATGATTGCTTCCAGCATCTGTGCTTTTGCTTCTGAATGTTGAATCCTTCCTTCCAGCTCCAGGAGCGATTCTTCTAGGTTCTGGAGTGCATCAGAGATTGCTAGCATTAATGGTTTTGGGATTTTAGTGCTGTTCTCTGTGAGCTTCTGGACGTATTGCTTTGCCAGCAGGGCCTTCCTAGTTGCTGTGGAGAATCCTTTCGTCGATTGCTCTTCTTTCAACCTTTCAATCTGGGAGTTAATCTGTACGATTTCTTTATCTTGAAGGAGCTCCTTGGATTCCGCTAATGTCTGGGCTCTGCTGCTCAATTTTCTTCCCGCTTGGATCTGATCATTATTTTCTTCGTAATCACTAGTGTCTACATCCTGTAGCTCAGATTCCACTGCTGATGCCCAAGAAGTGCTAGGAATATCTTTTACATCTTCCTTCTTCTTGTTTTTCTTCTTGACAGGGTTCTCATTCACTTTTTTCCGGGATCTTTTAGCTTCCTCTTTCTTTTTTTCTACGTGATCATCAGTGTTACTTTCCTCACTTGCTGTTCGTTCAATTTCATTTACTGCATCCCTTGCTTTCGATGGCTTGTGTTTTCCTTTGTTTTCCATCTGGTTCTCCGTGCTGTTTTCTTCGTCTACTGGCCTTTGTTTCTTTGTTAGGAAGTCTGTGGTTTTTGTTTTGTTATTCCTAACGTAGCTTCTAAATGAGGTGGCACTTGAGGATTTTCTTTTGTTGAGATTTGTGCCTTTATCTTCTAGGTCTTCTATGTTGATGATAGGGGGAGACCTGCTAGTTTATTTTCTGTTGTCTCTTCTAGTCTTCATACTCATATACTGAAATTGGAGAGCCCACAAAGGAGCTCCCCAGGGGGGACCGACAGCCACGGCCAAAGAAGTCACAAAAGTAATGCAATTAGTGGATAGGAGAGATTAATATTTGAGAAAAAAAAAGTTATTAATTTTAGAGTTTTAGGTATTTTTCTTAAGTATTAAGGTTGATTAGACCGGGAAGTAAAATGGGTCTAGCGGACGGTTAGACCCAAGGACGTGTAGGCGAAGAGGCGTCGAGGTGTGTCTTGGACAGCTGACCGAGTCGGAACGATCGCGTTACATGCACACAGAGAGCTTTCTTGTTGCCTACTGGCCATGCTAAAAGACTAACTCATACCTTTTCTGCATACTTCGCCAATTTGTCCGTTCTCAGTTTGAGAACAAGAGCAATAGGTGCTGAGATTTTAGTTACTTTTACTATACTTCCTTATACCTTGTATAAGGAAGTAAAAACTACTATTCAGAAACAGTGGTTTATATAAATACAGAAAAATATTAGGAAATATTATTATACATAAGTAGTGGTGTAATGCTGAATTCACAGTCAAAGAAAATTTTTAACTGTTAAGCTTTTTAATAAACATATAAAATTTCTTAAATCATAATATCTTGTCACGCCTACTCCAAAGAAAAAAATAAATAAATGCAGTATTTGAGAAAAATCAATCTAAAAGTAACAACCTAATGACCAACTTACATTAAAACTTATTCAAATGCCTCTCACTCTCATGTGAATAAATTGTGGCATAGTGATGTGATGCTTTTCATGCATGTTAGGGCACTTCGTATGCATTTTTCAATAACAAATTCAAAATTGCTATTTTATGACTAGCGTCATTTTTTACTGCCAGATTTGCATGTTATCTTTGCTTGATCTCTTGAAGTTTCCTAGATGGCAACATCAGGTCAATTATGTACGCTCTTACTTATTTTATTTTACTTTAGAAACATGCGTCATTTTACTGTTATTGATAAAGACAACTTTTGTTAGATATTATTAATTGTTATGATTAATGTATCTAATAATTAATTTTCTTTCATGTTACTTGAAACTAGATAAAACAATTGTTTTCATTTAAATATAATCTATTTCTTAATTACTCTGAAAAATCTTAATTCAATGATAATTAAAAATAGCAAATTTTTTTCAAGTGATTAAAAATTTTAAAAATTTGAATTTTTATATGTTCACCAAGCCGAATAGTAGCCGAATAATTTGATATTTGCCCAAACCGAATATTCGGCTAGCCGAATAGTTTTAGATTCAGCCAAACCGAATATTCTGTAGTCTGGCCGAATAGGCGGAATACCGAATATTCGGTGCATCCCTATTATATTCACGTTAAGAGAAATGAATTTGATCAAACGCTTGACACAGTGATAGAATGAAATCCCCGCCCAATAGGCTACCCACCATTCAGTTCGATATATTTATCTAATTCTAATCTATTAATTTATTTTATCGGGGTCAATTTCGTAGGTTAGTCTTCATGCTACTACTCCCAATGCAACAATCCCCAAAATGCATATTTATATGGAATATCGCCTAATTTTGTTATGTTGATAAAATTTTAAATTACGAAAAACTTACGAAATTTTCCTATTTGAATAGTTGTAGTCAATCATAATCAAATAAGTATCAAAAATGTTATTTTGAAGTTATCTGATATATTTATGATCCTAAAAATGGACGTTCATGCTCAATTTTGCCCTATTTTGCCATTTTAAGTAAATCGTAAATTCCAAATAACTTAGGAATTTTTTTTATTGGAAAATTCATAGTCTATGATATTCGTGCCAGTATCCTAAATAATACTTCAAAATTGGTCTGACATTTTTACGATGAAAATATCTCTCAAGATTGACATTTATGTGAAATTTTGCCCTACTCTGCCATGTTAAGAAATTCGTAAATTTCCAATAACTTGCGAAATTTTCAAATTAGCATATTTATAGTTACTGGTGTTCATTCCGGCATCAAAACTGATATTTTAAAACTCTTCTGGTATATTTACAGAAAACATTTTCCATTTAATGCATGTTTAAGTGAAATTTTGCCCTATTCTCCCATGTTATGAAAATCATAAATTTCTAATAACTAACGAAGTTTTGTAGTTCGAATGTTGCAAATAAATAGGGTTCTTACCAGTGTCGAAAGTAATATTTTAAAACTAATCTGACTTCTCTGCGACAATTTGTTCTTGAGACATCGTGTACACAGACTAACATACTAACACACTAACAAACTAACGGATTAACACACTAACAAACTAACAGACACCCTACAGACGGACACGATACAAATTTTGTCATTTTCGGGATCCTCACACCTGAAAACGCGTAAAAAAGTCAAAAAACCGAGGTCAAACATTTTCACGATTACCTAAGTTCCTCATATACCTATATAGTATGATGGGGAACTAATAAAAAAATCTGGAGTGACTCCAATCGACTTTCCGAACATTGAGTAATTAATGGTTTTGTAGATAAAGTAAAGTAAGAGGATTTGTTAAATAAACAAAAGTGAAAATTATAATAGGGTATTTGAGTATTTTTCTTTATATAGTACACGATATTTAATTTAACGCTATTTTACAGAACATGTAGATCATAATGATAAAGAATATTTCGTTGTGTACCTGTAAAAACCTACAGATGCTAGATTCACCAAAATGCTTATAGTTAGTGCAACAGTGACTTATATAAATTTATATTTATATAAGTTATATATTTATATAAATTTTCAGCTTCATCGGATAAGGCATTTAGACGCTATCGCATTTTAAAGTTTGAGCCTATATACCCTAATGATAAAGACATTTGCATTTTGTCCCTGTAAAAAGAACCATAAGTGCTAGATTCTCTAAAGTTCGTGTGAGGGTGACGTATAACATGTATATAAATTTTCAGTTCATTTGAATAAGGCGTTTAGTCGCTGTCGCACTTTAAATCATTTGAACCTTTAGGTCTTAATGATGAGCAATTTTTATTTGTGTTCCTGTAAAACTCGTCAAGTGCTAGAGTCACCAAAATCTATACAGTTTGTGTGATGGTAACCTATAACTCGTATATAAATTTTCCACTGAAACGGACAAGGCATTTAGATGCTATCGCACTTTAAAATAATTTCACCCCCATAGGCCATAATGATACAGAATCATTTGTTGCGTCCCTGTAAAACAACTAGAAGTGCTAGATTCACCAAAACTTATGCAGATCGTGAAACTGTGACCTATAATATGTGTATAATTTTTTTGTTCAATTGAATAAGACGTTTAGACGCTATCGCACTTTTAAAAATTTGGTCCCTTAGGCCATAATGATAAGGAATTTTTCTTTGTGTCCCTGTGAAAAAACTATAAGTGCTAAATTCACTAAAATCTATACAGTTCGTGCAACATGTGACCTCTAATATGTGTATATATATATATATATATATATATATATATATTTGCTCAGTTTAATAAGGCGTTTAGACGCTATCGCACTTTTAAAAATTTGGCCCCATAGGCCATAATAATAAAGAATTTTTCTTTGTTAAAAAAACTATAAGTGCTAGATTCACCAAAATCAATATGGTTCGTGCTATGGTGACTTACAATATGCGTACCAACTTTCAGCTCATTCGAGCAAAGCGTTTAGACGCTAGCGTGTTCACTCGCATACATACACACACGCATGCACACACACATACATACACACATACATATATCATCGTAAAAATAGTGAACACGGACTTAGGACACCTCAAAACGTATAGAAACATCAAATTCATAGTCACACTTGACAAATGCTAGAAAGTGTTAAAAATGCTTAATGTAAACGAAAGTGCAATTCTAGCAAATTTTTATTAATAGCTTTTAATATAAAGGAATATTTTTGTGTCACCGAGTAAATCTAATTCTAGTCATGCTATATTCTATGCAAAGCATTCTTTTGTGCACGCAAATAATATATTTCAATTTCATAAAACTTCGTAGAAAGTAAAGTTATTAAAATTTTATTTACAAAAATATCTCTCGTAGAACGCAATGCTTTGAAATACTTTTGAGTGTCCCTGTACATAAACCAGTGGCCATATTTACTTTATTTTCTACAGGAAACATCCAATACTGAACTTGAATAACGTATTTCAATTTCATTAAGATATGCGTACAGTAAAGATATGAAAATACGGTTTATAGAAATACCTATCATAGAACACAATGCTTTGAAATAATTTCGGGTGTCCCTGTACACAAACCAGTAGAGATATAAACTCCATTTTCAATAGGGAACATCCGATAATGAACTTGAATAACATATATAAGTTTCAAGAAATTCCATAAATATTTACGAGAGTTAGAGCGCGGACAGACAGACAGATAGACAGACAGACAAACCGAAGTCATTACCTTGTTGGAAAGTGTTAAAAATCTGATGTGGACACTACATGACTTCCTTATACAACCATAAGAATATACATATTGTTATGAAAACATTGACAATTTTGTCTGAGGTAACCGATTCGTAAATAAACAAGCAGGTTCCAGTCCACGAACATTCCTTAAAACAAAAACCAAACAACACTGTAAAAAATAGGTTCTTAAAAATAAGTATATGTTGTCTCAAAATAGCTCCGAAACAATATATACTTAAATTTGAAAACACATGTACTCATTTTTGAGTACATTGACATGTCAAACATGGGGATTTTGGGATTCTTATTGGTCAACCCCATTTTTGAGCATGTCAATATACTCAAAAATGAGTACATGGGTTTACAAATTTAAGTATAGGGGAGACTGGGGCACAGTGGACCACCCCCATTTAAATCTCTTAATATTTAACTCTTTTAGTTAACATTGAGACTCATAGATGGTAGCATGGTACTACTTGTATACATCCAAAAAAACCACATGGTAAATGCTAAGGTAGACATATTATACAATTTTTATGTTTTGAGGTGCTCAAAGTAATTTTTCATGTTTGAAGTTTTTAGGACTGAGGGCCTATTAGTCTCAATCTGCGTTGTCGATTTCGATAGTTGGACATTTGTCGAAATCTAAAATTTATCGAAATATAATTGAATAATTTGAAAGCGATATTATAATTTGAAAAAAGAAAAAAAAAAAAAAAAAACTAATAGTCCTCCGTCCTAAATTCTGCTTTTGCCAGAATTTCATCAAAATCTTTATTATTATTATTATTATTATTATTATTATTATTATTATTGAAAGAAAAAGAAAAGAAAATTAATAATAATCAGTATCGTTACAAGCGATATCGAATTTTTTTTTTTAATAATTTTGAATTAAGAAATAAAAAGTGCGCGTGAAATAATATGAAATAAAAATAAGTAAAAAAATGAATTTAATGATTTAATGTTTTTGTATTTCGGGGGCTGCTCATGCATATAAAAAATGCGTATTAAAACGAGTCGAAGAAGGAAGCGAAATAAGTATTGAGTTATATTATGATAAATACGATATATAATATGATACGATATATTAGACCTATCTTCCAGGGTTAGTAGGCATTTTCGTTGAAAGAAATAGTTTATTCGTTCGGTGCAACTTGCACATTAGTCCCGTGAGGTACAACTTTCACATTAGTCCCTTGAGGTACAACTTTCACTTTAGCCCCGTCAGGTACAACTTGCACATTAGTCCCCTTTAATTTTTATTTTCCGAACACTATAGTGAGGAAAGTATTGTAATCATGTCAAGAATCCGAATTCGAGATTTTGATGTTTCTATACGTTTTGAGGTCCCCTGAGTCCGTTTTCACTATTTTTACGATGATGTATGTATGTGTGTGTGTATGTGTGTATGTGTGTATGTGTGTATGTTTGTGAACACGCTAGCGTCTAAAGGCTTTGTTCGATTAACCTGAAAGTTGGTACGTATATTGTAAGTCACCATAGTACGAACCCTATAGATTTTGGTGAATCTAGCACTTATAGTTTTTTTACAGGGACACAAAGAAAAATTCTTTATCATTATGGCCTATGGGACCAAAATCTTAAAAGTGCGATAGCATCTAAACGCCTTATTCAATTGAGCAAAAATTTTATACCCATATTATAGGTCACAGATACTCAATCTGTATAGATTTTGGAGAATCTAGCACTTATAGTTTTTTTACAGGGACACAAAGAAAAATTCTTTATCATTAAGGCCAATGGGGCCAAATTTTTAAAAGTGTGATAGCGTCTAAACGCCTTATTAATCTGAGCAAAAAAATTGTACACATGTTATAGGTCGCATTTACACCAACTGTATAGATTTTGGTGAATCTAGCACTACAGTTTTTTTACAGGGACACAAAGAAAAATTCTTTATCATTAAGGCCAATGGGGCCAAATTTTTAAAAGTGTGATAGCGTCTAAACGCCTTATTAATCTGAGCAAAAAAATTGTACACATGTTATAGGTCGCATTTACACCAACTGTATAGATTTTGGTGAATCTAGCACTACAGTTTTTTTACAGGGACACAAAGAAAAATTCTTTATCATTATGGCCTATGAGACCAAATTTTTAAAAGTGCGATAGCATCTAAACGCCTTATTCAATTGAGCTGAAAATTTGTATGAATATTATAAATCACTGTTGCACTAACTATAAGCATTTTGGTGAATCTAGCATCTATAGATTTTTACAGGGACAAAACGAAAAATTCTTTATCATTATGATCTAAGGGCTCAAAGTTCAGTAGCGTTAAATAAAACCTCGTGTGATATATGGAGAAAAAAACACTCTATTATGGTTTTCTCTCTTTTGTTTGTTTAGCAATTCCTCTTTCTTTATTTTATCTACAAAACTGTTAGTTACTCAATGTTCGGAAAGTCGAGTGGAGTCACTCCAGATTTTTTTTAATTTTATCAGGACAGAACAATTGACTACATGTATTGGATAGTTGTTAAGAAAAAGTAAGATATTGTTCTTTTTAAATTTGTAAAAATTATTAGCATATTTATAGTCTATATATAATTTTAATATTATATTATTTGATTTGTCTGGACATGGGGCACAGTGGACCGCCTTCCAATGCGTCTAAAAGTCCAAATTATACTTAATACCTTATTTATTTTAGTTAAATTTATATATCTATATTAATAAAATCAGACTTTTGTCTGTAAATTTGTGAGAATCAAAAAATTTTGCGATAACTTCACGTTTCATACACCATGAAAGCCGAAAATGACTTCAGAAAATTTTGCCTGTGTGTGTGTGTGTGTGTGTCATGGAATTCAACGGCACTTGGCAGGCATTTAGGTCTTCACCCAACTTAAAATGATATCTACAGAAATTTTCAAAATGTTGATTAGTTTTTGAATTGTGGGCAAAAAACGCCTGCGCATGCGCCATAAAGATTTTGTCAGTAAAACGCTTTGAATGGGGGAAAAAAAAAAGTTATCTTTACGTTTTAGACAACAGGTAACCTCAAATGATTTCGGTAATTTTTCTCTGTGTGCATGGGAGGTGGGGAGGTATGTATCACAGATTATAGGTATAACGTTTTTCATGAGTAAATTTGACAAAGAAACTCGACCTTTTATTTGTTGTTATTTTGTTTTTTTATGTAAATTGTGCGTTATCTTACGCACGCGATATCTTTCTTTTTCTTTTTTTTTATAAAGTTGTTTTCAAAATTGATATTTCAATATTAATTGATCACAAAGAAGAGTGTTCTTCTACATGACTTGGGTACAGCTTTAGTACAGTACCCAATTGCTGATATTTTAATTTTTGTCTCTCTCGCGATGAATTAAAATAGCTATAGCAGTTACGTTAGAATAGACCTTGGCGAGAAACGGCAGACCTTCTTCAGTGCCAAATTTCCAATTTCGCCAATCTGGGGCTACTAAAGCTGCTTCAAAATGTAATTATTTCCTCAATTTTATAACGCATCGATACCGAATTCAAATATCGCCATACATTTATCATTTGACAAAATGTCAATGCAGAATAGACTGTCAATACAGTTGAATATTGAAAAAAAAAAAAAAAAAAAAACTGCAGTTTTAGTATGACTCTCTTGGCAACTTTTTATTTTATTTTATTTTATTTTATTTTTGACATTTTGGCAATGAATTATAATGGCTATAGCAGAGTCGGACATAAAGAAGTTGGCGAGAAATGTCCTAGGTACTTCGATGCCAAATTTCAAATTTTGCTTGGGGATCTGATACTAAAGTTGTTCCAAAGAAAAAAATTAAAGGAAAATTAATAGACTTAAAAAAAAATTAAATGTTAATTAAGCAACGCTGCCACACTATTTGACGAATTTGGCAATGAATACACACGGTGTTACGAAAAGATTGTCTACGTGAGAATTAAGCCATTTGAGATTTTCTTTTCTCGGACAACTCATAAAAAGGATGTTTGTAACGAATTATAAATTAAAAAAATAATTACATACACAAGGTAATTGTAAATAAGGTTTCAATTTATTATTATCCATATTAATAAAATCAGACTTTTGTCTGTAGATTTGTCAGAATCAAAAAACTTTACGATATCATCCCGTTTCACACACCATGGAAGCCAAAAATGACTTTAGAAATTTTTGTCTGTCTCTGTGTGTGTGTCGTCGTGTGCGTATGTCTGTAACGTTATTTTTGTCGGGGTATCACGTGAGAAAAGCAAAACGGAATTCAACGACGCTCGGCAGGAATTTAGGTCCTTACCCAACTTAAAATTATATCTAACAAATATTTTTGAATCCCCCCCTTTCCCCTCCTAGGGGGGGGGCAAAATTCAAAAACACGTTTGTAAGCGTAAGTCGGCTCCAAAGTACTTCACAGTAAAGAAATTGCACATGGGGAGACTAGACTTGAGTAAAACTAAAGCTTTATCTGCGATTTAGGAATTTCCGATTTTTAAAGGGAAAAAAAGGGAAAATCGATTTTTGGCGGGAAATTTTGCAAATTCTGGATTTTTTAGTAGAACTCTAAATAAAAATGAAACAGAAATGAAAAAAAAAAAGCTGTGCGATTTCTTTAGGATATTTCCAAAAACATATTTTTTTTTGTGTGTGTGTGTGTTTTGCTATATTTTTGGGGGGTTACGAGGGGGCAAAATCGAGACACACCTTTAAGCGCTAAATTTGTCCTGGAAAATCTATGGGAGCTGTGATCATGAATTTTGGTGCTTGGATAGTTCATATGTATCCAACACCTAAAGTAACGGGATTTATAAAATTACCCCTTCCCCACCCCCCCACCCCTTGGGGGACAGAAGACAAAAACATCTTTGTAAGCATAACTTGGCTCCAAATTACTTCAGAGTGAAGAAATTGCACATTGGGAGACTAGACTTGAGTACAAATAAAATATCTGCAATTTAGGAAATTTTGATTTCTAAGGAAAGGAAGGGGAAAATCAATTTTTGGCGAGAAATTTTGCAAATTCCGGATTTTTGAATAGAACTTTACCGAAAATGGAACAAGGATGTTGAAAACAGCCATGCGTCTTCTTTAGGATATTTCCAAAACACGTTTTTAATTTTTTTTTTTGTGTGTGATCTGCCCTTTTTTTTTTTTTTTTTTTTTTTTTGGCGGGGGTGGGGGATATGTGTTACGAAGGGAAAAATAGAAACAGTTTACCCAAGACAGATTTAGCACTAAAAGGAGGGTCTCGAATTTGCTACTTTTAAGCACTAAATTTGTCCTGGGAAATTTATAAAAGCTGCGGTCACGAAGTTTGGTGCTTGAATTGTTTATATGTATCCAACAATTAAAGTAACGGGATTTATCGAATTTCCATTAGGGGGCAAGAGGCAAAAAAATATTGTAAGCATGACTCGGCCCCAAATTACTTCATGGTTAAGAAATTGCACAAGAAGAGACTAGACTTGAGTATAAATAAAACATTATGTGCGATTTTGGAAGTGGAAAAATTGGTTTTCGGAGGGAAATTTGAAAAATTCCGAATTTTTGAGAAGAGCTCTACTAAAAATGTTACAAATGTATTGAAAACAGATATGCAACTTCTATAAAATCTTTCTATAACACATTTTTTTTTTTTTTTTTTTTTTTTTTTTTGGTGGGGGGGGGGGGGGGCGTAGGAAGTTGCAAATTCGAGATCTTCCTTTTGGCGCTAAATTTGTCTTGGGATCTGCGGTCACGAAATTTGGTGAGTAAATTGTTTATATGTATCCGACAGTTATTGTGACGGGATTTTACGAAATTCTTCTCCCTGGGGTCGGGTGGTAATAAACACGTTTTCCCGTTTGAATTCGCTTTAAATTATCTTATAGTGGTGAATTTTGGTGTGTGGATGTTGATTAAGTGTACACATTATGCACTTTGGTGGGATTTCGCAAAACGTCGAACTTACCCGCTGGGGAAGGGACAATAAGAAGCGGGTACGTTGCTGTCGAAGGCAGTGGGGACCCGGACTCCTCACGTTGCGAGTGTGAAAAAGCTATACCGAACACTTCGGAAACTTTAACTTAGGTTAATAATAATGATTTTTGATTTTGACATATCATTTAAGTATAGTGTCCAGCAAAGCCAGCTAGTACAAATATAATGTGATTCAAAATAATTAAAAAATAATAGTAATATTAATCTTAATGTTATAGTAAAATAAATTTCTGAAAAGAGAAAATAGTTGAATGGTAGTATAATAATTATGAATATCTAAATTTAATAACTATTTGAATTGTTTAATATTAAAAAAGTAAATAAAATGATTATGTGATATAATACATAAATAGTAAGTTATAGTATAAATTTATTGTTGTTGTTTTTAGAATCAACATACAAAAGATAAAAGTAGAATAATTTTAGTTAAACTTATCTCACAAATATAATGTAAAGTATTAATATTTCAAAATAATTAATAAAAATGTTTAAATAGAAATATAAGATTTAATTATATATTTCATAATTTTTATAACTATATAACATTAATAAACAAATTAAAAATATACCTTATTGTTTTTAGTGATGGCACGTAAAAGACAAAGGAAATCTGATATATGATTCTTCCTCTAATTTGATTTCTTATTTATTTTGATTTACTTTAAATTTTGGTAATTTTATTTCATGAAAATGTTCGAATTATGTTATTTAGACTAAAATTGCATGAGAAACTAATTTTAGGAAAACAAAATGAGTAACTTATATTAAATGAACATGAACAACAGAGGTTGGTCCACTGTACCCCGGGTTGTGGACCACTGTGCCCCGTTGATGGGGCACAGTGGTCCACTTTGTGTGTGCACACAATTTATTTTTTTATTCGTAATGCATTATAAGTACTGTTATAAAAAATTAGGACATGTCAAGAAAGGTTTAAAAAATGTTTTCTAATTTTTTCAAGTACCTTGCTTTTTCAGTTTTGGTCAAAAGAATTAAATGTGTAAAAGTGGTCCACTGTGCTCCGGTCTCCCCTATAATGGCCAAAACTATTGCATTTTTGGTCATTATGAATATAATTTTCCTAAATATCTCCAAAACGGAAAGTCACAGAAAGTCCAAAAAGGGAGATGCATAACTAAATGTTATAAAAGACCTAACCAATTTGCAACATTCTACGTAGAACCATTTTTGAGTTATGCGAGATACACACGCACACACACACTTACATACAGACGTCACGAAAATTCGTATAAAGTCGTTGATATCTCTGAAATGGGAGCTCGTATTAAAACCAAAGTTGCAGGTGCACAACTATAGACATCATGACAATTACACCTATAAATTTGCAACATTCTGCGATCATTCGTTTTTGAGCTATGCGAAGTACAAAATCCATTTCACAAATCGGGATTACTATACTTCCTTATACTTTGTATGAGGAAATAAAAATCTGATGCGGACACCACACAATTTCCTTATACAATCATAGGAATATACAAATTGTTTTGAAAACATTAACATTTTTGTGTGAGGTAGCCGATTCATAAACAGGCAAGTTCCAGTTCACGATCATTCCATAAAACAAAAACAAATAAAGAAAAAAAAAAAAAAAAAAAAAAAACCTGCTACTCCAGCCAAAAAAGTCACGATAATACGATTATATATAACCACCGAGAAAAATATAGTAGGTTTTTCAAGGTACTCCACTGCTTATTACAGAATCTCTAATTGACAAATGTACAGCTTAGAGTACAATGAAAATTATTCGAGTGTAGACGGCCCAGTTTTGTTCTATTTGGCAAAAATTAGGGTCGAGAAACGATAAGTACTACCAAAATAATTAACTCAGTTAAAATTGAGAAAGGATTTCTGGCTATCCTGAAGCAATACTTGCCGCAAAATTTTATCACTAATTTCGCCACGCCGCAAATTAGTAGCCAGCGTAGATTTTTGGTTTTGGCATCGAATTTGGTGACTTGACCACCGATTTTGACGAAGATTTGTAGTTTAGGGTTGCCAACGTTTGGAAGATCTAACCAGTAAAAACAGATTTCTGGAATATTCCGGAAAAATTCATTCGTTTACAGCGCAGAACTAAATTCTTCGAAAGTTCTATATATGATTCAGAATATACATAAAAAAAAGAAGAGCGATTGTTGATGATTGTAGACTAAAATTTGTCTATATCTTCACGGTTTACTTTCTATTATAGTAAAAGTGGAAACGTATGAAAGTTTTTCTCTTCCACGAAGGTAAGCTTTGAGTTAGCGTCAAATTACGCATTCAAATGTGGCGAAAAATGGTGGAAAAGGATTCACAAAATTTGGAAACTCTAACTGCAAAAGGAATCTAGTTCTGGAGATTTTATAATGATGTACTGGTTTCTCCCGTAGAACTATCTTAAAAATTCCATAAACCTCTCGATGAATTCAAATTCCATTCAGACTTCGAAATATTTGGTTGCTCCTGATTTAGTGAAATTTATACTCTGTAGTATATTTAATAATATTTATTTGATTTCTGTTGTAAAAATGACCATTTCCTTGAACTGTTCTAAGAATATTAATATTTGTAGCACAAAAAAGAGATTTATTCAACTGTTTATTGAATATATTAAATAAAGTGCATTCGTCGACTAGAACATGCTTGTGTCTTTAAACATTACTTTCTACGCGCTAACATGTCGACAACATTTTTTTTAATCAATATCATTACAAGCTCTGTCTACGGGTACGGGCTGAGTATACATTAAATGAAGTGCATTCTTCGGCTAGAACCTAGTTCTGTCCTAAAGAATGAATTTCTACACGCTAAAATGTCAAAACTTTCACAACAATAACATTACGGTTTCTATTTACGGGATGAATATCTAATAAATAAAATTCATTCATCGATAAGAACCTGTTTATGTCTTTAAGAAATTGCTTTCTATACGCAAAAATGTCGACAATTATATAACGCAATCATTACGAGCTCTATTTAAGGGCTGAATATTCATTAAATAAAATGCAATCGTTGACTAGAACTTGCTTACGTCTTTAAGCATCATTTTCTACACGCAAAATTTTTTTCAACTTTCATAACAATATAGTTACTTGCTCTTTCGTTAGCTTCTTTTGAAATCTCTATGATGGTAGGTCATATATAATTGCCAAACCTTTGTATTTTTGGACATTATGAATTTAATTTTCCTAAATATCTCCAAAATGAAAAATCATAGAAAGTCCAAAAAGGGACTTGCACAACTAGATATAAAAAACCTATATGCCAATTTGCAACTCTCTACGTCCAACCATTTTTTAGTTGTGCGAGATATACACACACACGCACACATATACTTACATACAGACGTCACGAAAATTTGTGTAAAGCCGTTGATATCTCTGAAACAAGAGCTCATGTTAACACCAAAGTTATAGGTGTACAATTAGTTATCATGACAGTCACATATATAAATTTGCAACATTCTACGAGCATTCGTTTTTGAGCTATGGGAAATACAATATCTATTTCGCAAATGGGGATTACTATACTTCCTTATACTTTGTATACGGAAATAAAAAAGCTTTTCAACACTTTTTAGTAACAAGGTTTAAAAGCTTGTAATAAGGTGTAAAACAAGGTTACTAGTTGACAAATTCTAAGCCTCTAAGGCTTTTTTTCTAAGGATTTTATGTGCAGACTTTCTAAAGGTAAGAACTTAACTGTAGTTTTTAAGGATTTTATACATAGGCTTACATAAGCTAAGAACACAAAGGTTGTTAAAGGGTCTTATACAAAACATTTTTCTTTCAACCTTGTAAAACTTGTGACATATAGTATGGGTCGTAAACTTTTACAGAGCAATCCTTTATAAGTGAAACTGACCCTTTTCAGAAATTACGTGCTATTTGTGATTGTACAAAACCAGTTTACAGACAGCTCCTATGGGTGAATCCCAGAATGTTGCAATTAATCCATCCAACACCATAGACATAGTAATAAGGCACAGACTGATCATCGCAGGAAAAAATTTGATTCCTTTTCATTCGAAGAAAGAAAGAAAGATGGACATTTTAACCTGTGATGGTCGTCTTTCCCCGAGTGAATACACACCGACACCGTTAATTTAGTAATTAAAATTTATGAATAATTTATGTACTAAAGATGAATTAAAAGCTCCTTATACAGATTCAATTTTTTTTTTAAATAAATAACGATATTTAAATAGTTTCATCGTTTACATATGCTATTTCTGTTGGGTAAAATCTTAAGTATATCTACTTTGTGTTCAACACATAACCCAAGAGAACATGCAACTGTAAACATAAATTATATATCAGTTTCAAGATGATAGAGTGCAGATTGACAAACAAACCGATGTCAAAAAAGTTTTTGAACTTTGTTCGAAAATGATAAAAATATAAAAATTTCAAAGTCGAAACTTTATGATTAGCTCAACTTTAGCATAAATAATTACAAGATAAAAATAACTTTTTATATACCATGTTTTTAAATTTTCTGTTGAATCACATAAACGCTACCGAAGGCAGCAGAAACCCGGAACAATTGGCTAAAAGTATTAAAAAAATTCATTGCTATCGTGTTTTGAGCTATTATTAAAGTTTCAAATGGCTAGCTAGCCGGAAAGTTAGTTAAAAATCAGTTGCAAGCTTTGTACTGGTAACGTACCGAAGACAGCAGGGTCCCGAAGTGGTTGGTTAAAAATATTTAAAAAATGCATTTTCACCGTGTTCTGAACTATTCTGAAAGTTTCAAAAGTCTAGCTAGTCGGGAAGTTAGTTAAATAAATTTTCTGTTGAATCATATAAACGCTGCCAAAAGCAGTAGGGGCATGAAACAGTTGACTAAAAGTATTAAAAAAATGTATTGTCACCGTGTTCTGAGCTATCTTGAAAGTTTCAAATGTTTAGCTAGTCGGGAAGTTAGTGAAAAATCGATTGCAAGCCTTGTATTGGTAACGCTGCCAAAAGCAGCAGGAGCTCGAAACAGTTGGCTAAAAGTATTTAAAAAATGCATTTTCACCGTGTTTTGAACTATTCTGAAAGTTTCAAATGTCTAGCTAGTTGGGAAATTAGTTAAATAAATTTTCTGTCGAATTATATAAACGCTGCCGAAGGCAGTAGGAACCTAAAACAATTGACTAAAAGTATTAAAAAAAATGTATTGTCACCGTGTTCTGAGCTTTCCTGAAAGTTTCAAATGTCTAGCTAGTCGGGAAGTTAGTTAAAAATCGATTACAAGATTTGTACTGGACAAACAAACAAGAATCGAAGTTAATAAAAACATGGTAAAATAAGGTTTATGCAGCACTGAGTGACTGTAATGCTTTTTTTTTTTCTTCAATAAAATAGTAAAAGAAATCTGTGTTTTGTTAAGTTTTATTAGTCTTTTCTTTTAAGTTTAAATATATATATATATATATATATATATATATATATATATATATGTTATAACTAGTGGGCTTTACCTGCTCTCTTCTGCTGACTATAAAGAATCTTGAAAATTCCATATTACTTACTAACATGAAATCTGAAAAAAATATTAAAAAAAAAAAAAAATTCCCTTAAATATGAAAACAGTATTTATTTTATTATAATAACAAAGCAACTGATTATAAAATTATATTTTTCATAAATTAGTCTAATATAACTTACTGATGAAAACTTACTTGCTTTCCTTTAACATATTTATTAGTACAATTAAAAGCTACGCAATATTTCGATATTGTCAAAATTCATCAACTTTCTATTTCATTACTGTGCCGAAATTCTATACCCGGTAATGGCTGAAGCCGAAACGTTTTTTCGGTATCAAAAATCTGGATAACATGAAGATGATGGACATGTCCAAAACAAACGTTCTTAAAAATAATTGTGACTATCCGCGTTTGTAATGATCGATAGATGGCGCTTTTCAGCTTTTGTTGTTAGTAAAAATAATGGCCACGTGTATTTATTTTTGTTCTATTTGTATTAGTACTTAATATTCGTGCTATAATTTCTCCGCCATTACATCATGGAAAATTGATTGCTTTTGGAAAAAATATTTTAGTTTATTCAACGTTCGATCGGAAGTAGATTTTTAACTGAAGCTGAACAAATATAAGTTTCAAATCATCTGATTAATTTTTTACTTCCTTTAGCCGAAGCAACTGAAATTTTAAATTTGTCATTTGGAAATAAATGGAAGCTTAATTCTGGATTTTTTTATTTTTGGAGTTACACTGTGGCACACAACAGTAAGTGTTATCTTTTTTACCGGATTTATTCATTTTTATTCAATAAGTATATGTGAAACTAAACATCGGCAAGCAATCCGCGATTGTAATGAAATGCTCTCCCTCTGGTGGGCTAAGGTGAAATTACAATTAACATGCATAGCTTTCGAATTCATCTAGACGCCATTGCTGGCCGATATTTAGTTTCACATATATTTATTGAATAAAAATGAATAAATCCGGTAAAAAAGGTAACACTTACTGTTGTGTGCCACAGTGTAACTCCAACAATAAAAAAATCCAGAATTAAGCTTCCATTTATTTCCAAATGACAAATTTAAAATTTCAGTTGCTTCGGCTAATGGAAGTATAAAATCAATCAGATGATTTGAAACTTGAAACTAATATTTGTTCAGCTTCAGTTAAAAATCTACTTCCGATCGAACGTTGAATAAACTGAAATATTTTTTCCAAAAGCAATCAATTTTCCATGATGTAATGGCGGAGAAATTATAGCACGAATATTAAGTAGTAACACATATAGAACAAAAATTAATACACGTGGCCATTATATTTACTAACAACAGAAACTGAAAAAGCGCCATCTATCGATCATTACAAACGCGGATGGCGTCTAGATCAATTCGAAAGCTATGCATGTTAATTGTAACTTCACCTTAGCCCACCAGAGGGCGAGCATTTCATTACAATCGCGGATCATGCATCTTGATTGTTTATTCAAAATCCTTCATCATTTATATTTATTTAAATGATTTATATTTTATTGATTCAAAATCCTTCATCATTTATATTTATTTATTTTATTATTATTTTTTTAGTTGGTGGTTGGTTGATGGTGGCATGGTGGGGTTTTACGTTGCACTAGTGCTGCGCAGATGAGTCTGGGACACATCCCTAGAGGTGGTCCGGAGACATCCCATCACAATTTTGATCCTCTACGGAAGGGATTTTTTTTTTTTTTAAAGTATATATATATATATATATATATATATATATAATCCATATTAATGTGGCAACAGTTTTTCAAGTTGGCATCATAACTTTGTTTATTTACTTTTTCTCCTTTTGCCGCTCGTTTTGTTCAAAGATCGGTAATATAATTTCTTTTACATTTCTTACTTTTTCAAAAAGTTAATGTGTGTTTTTTTGTTTGTGATTTTGACATTTTTAAATGATATTCAGTTTAAAAATGAAATATCTTAGGAGAAAAATGTAATTCTGTTTATTATTTTAATGGTTTATGTATGTAACGCTATTTTAGTAAGGTGTTGAATTTTCTTACTCAATCACAGCATGAAAAGTTACTTTAAAATAATTATAATTATGCATTTGTTCCAAGTTAAGGCAGTTAAAATTATTCGCTGCTTACTTAAAAAAAGAAAAAAAAATTATTGTTTATTATATTTTTATCGAAAAATTTTATATTGTATATATGTATCAGATTTCGATTTATATAAAAAAGTCGAAAAGTCTCCTTAAGTAATTAGTGAAAATTCTAGCAAAATTCGGCTAAGCATTTTAGGTAGTAGGTGATGTATACCAGATACGAAATAATACTAGTGATACTTGAATATATCGATTAATAAGAACCGGTTATTGTGTTAGACATAATGAAATTTTCAAAAGGAAAAAAAAAAAACTATATTAGTTTGATAATTTGCACTTTATAGAAATTTCATATCAAACTTAGATTGGTGTTTACACTAGAAAAAAAAAAAAAAAGAATAGCAAACACTAATTCCCCCCTCCCCTCACACACACACACACACTTAAAAAAAAATAATGAGTGCCTATTTTGGGTTGAGTTTTTCAAATTTAAGTGAAAAATTTTTAACTCTTATATTTTGCATTTTATTTTATTGTATTCTTTTAATAACTCCAATTTTTTAACAAATCCCCCCTAAATTTTCCCCTTACCACAAATGTTGATGTTTTAGAATTTTCCAACTCTGTAGCCCCTCAGAAGATATTTAACAATTAAAATAATCCTTCCCCCCACTAAAACTCAAATTTATAGCCATAAAATTACCGAAAAGTGATAAAAATAGGGGGCCATCCCTAAAAAACGGTGAGTGATAGATAGGGCAAAATGGACGTCATATTTGGATTCAGGAAGTCGTTTT
The DNA here is from genome assembly GCA_963930645.1 of Salticus scenicus. NCBI lineage: Eukaryota > Metazoa > Arthropoda > Arachnida > Araneae > Salticidae > Salticus > Salticus scenicus. Next base: position 166,752,691 of record OZ005659.1, on the reverse strand, counting down.
GCATAATTTGCTAAAATGATGTTGGAGACAATTTTCATGCTAAGTAGTGTTATTTGAATATATTGTTAATGAAATTAATTTATTGTTTCATTTATTATCGAAGGAACATTTGTCTTTTATTTTCTTCTCCATATTCTCTATATCGAGATTTTTTTTCTTTGATTCTTCTTTTAATTCATGGGGTCAGTCATTCAGTGTACATTTAAGTTTTAAATTTTTTATAGTTGAGTATTGCATTAACAAATTATTATTTATATTATAAACATTAAAAACAGTTAAATTTCTTAATTTTTTGTAGAATTAGTATCATTATCAACAATGAATCCCACATGGGAAGATCCTATTCCTGACGAAGATGAGGATGAAAATGCCTACAATGTAAGTGTCAATTTTAAAATTTGTTTTGTTTTGTTTGATTGTTTAATATATTATGTCTTCAGGTGATTCAGAGATGAGATTCTTCAGACTTTAGTAGGAATTTCAGAGCATGGGTGTAGAAAATGCTCAGACCTCTGAAATTTCCCCCGAACACATTCTAAATTTCTCTAAAATAATGCAAGAAACTATAATCGGAGGTTTGACATTTTTGGTGAGAGAGGGGGGAAGGGGAATAGTATTTGTGTGTTACTTTAAAGCAAAATAATTTTAAATTCAGTAAATAATATAAAGAAGTTTAAGCATAATTTTAGATCAATAACAATTAATATGAAATATCTGGGCTCCTATAGACACTATAAAAGAACAACAGATGTTTTAATTAATTGCTAAAATTAAAATAGTTAAGTGAAACTAAATTTTAAGATGCAATACTCATTCAAAAGTGTATGTTTTATCAGAGCTAATTGCTCAAATACTTCTTTATACCCCCCCCCTTTTTTTTGTGTGTGTGTATGTGTGGTTCGGTTGTTTGAGGGAGGGGGAGCGCAATTGGTGAATGCATAAAGGAAACTGATAACTGAACTTCTGTGTCAAGGGAAAAAAAAGTTAGAGATTCAGTATGCTTTCTAGTTTAAATTAATTATCAAATATTTATCATAAGACTTCAAATATTTAACATGCTTTTTTTTTGTGGGGGGGGGGGGGAGGAGTTATGTAAAAGATACTTAGAAGAAATACTTGTTGTAACAGAAGAATGCAGCTGTTAGTAAAGGTGGAAATTAAGAAATTTGGTTGGTGGCCACTGGCCACTAGCCTTCATTTTTTTAGTGGCCACTTTTAAAAAGTTAGTGGCCACTCGCTGATAAAAGTGAAAGTAAAATAAAATTTTCTTTTCTTTAATTTTTTCAATGTTCAGTCTCGACAAATCATTAAGAAAATAATTAAGGTAGTCAACTTTTTGAAACTCATCCACAATAATACATTTCTGATAAATTTTAATAAATGAAATAGGAATAGATTTACATAATTTATACTATGAATGTAAGAAAATACTATTCAATACAAAATTCATATATTTAAAATGCTCTTTTGATTATATTATTTTATAACAGAAAAATTCTGATTATATTGCCCCTTCACTATCCTGAATGGTGTCAATTTTCTACTTTTTTAACAAAAAAAAAAAAAAATCTTTGATTCATGAAAATATATTAGCATATGTAAATAAAAAAAATATTTTTTTAATAATACTTTTTTATTTTGCAAGTTTCTTTTTCCTTTTTTTTTTTTCATGTTACAAATGAATTATAAATTAATTCATTGGTTCGTGAGATACGGTGAAAACACTAAACCGCAGACACACACACACACAGACAGACAGACATTTTTAAAAAACTATCAATTCGTGTTCAGGATACCCCAAAATGTGTAGATCCGTCAAAAAACGGAGGTCGAAAATTTTCGCGAATCCAATACTTTCTCTATATTACATATAGAAGAAAGTAAAAAATAGTTCATATGCAATAACAAATATTAAATAATATGTAGTAAATAAATAAAATATTCAATAAATTATGCATTCTTCTGATTAAGAACTAAAAATATACATATATATATATATATATACATTATTTATTTATTTATTTTTTTTTTTTTTAATAATAACAGAAAACGCACTTACCTTTTTTCCGAAAAAAGATGTTATTTTTACAGAATTATCTGTAGCTCCACGTTTACTACCACTACGGTTGCTTTGTGATTCAGGATTTTCTTTAAATCTCTTCATATTAAAGCAATAAATCCAAAATTTATATTACTATATAAAGCCTGTTTTAAAGATTGAAATTTCGAGAAACCACGCGTATGACTGAATGCGATACGGCCTTTGGGAATGGATAGAAATGCCAAGTTTGAAAAGAAAGTGGTATAAAATAACAAAGAAAATGCGTCGAATGACGTTTTTAATTTTTCTGCGAACGTAATACAATCGGAGTTTCAGCCGATTGATTATCTCACGAGCTTCCTTTTCGTCTCTGTCTCCCGAAAGTCGGCCGAAACTCTCATTTTGACATTTTTTAAAAATCAAAATCTAATACTTTTATAGAAAAATGGAAAAAAGCCATACTTTTTTTAGTATATGAATAAGACTACCTGCCAATTTCCAGTGTTTACTGTTAAAATTGACTTCCGAAAATGTCTGTAAGTGGCGATGTTAGATTTGAGAAAGCCTGAATTCGAGGCGCACGGCGCGTTTACTGCGAAAACGCCGCCGCGCGATCCAAGTTTGCATTGGAATGGGGTATTCTATAAAGAATGGGTAGAAGAATTTTAAGTGTTTACTATTAAAATTGACTTCCGAAATGTGTTTGCAAGTGGCGAGGTTAGATTTTAGAACAGCCTGAATTCTTTGCGCGGCGCGTTTACCGCGAAAAAGCCGCCGCGCGATCCAAGTTTGCCGTGGAATGGGGTATATTTTATAAAGAATGGGTAGAAGAGAAGTGGCCACTGCAGTGGCGACCAAAGGCAATTTCTTTAGTCGCCACTTTTAAAAATCTAGTCGCCATGTGGCGAGTGGCGACCGCTAATTTCCAGCTTTAGCTGTTAGGTTGTTATTTCATATAAGAAAGTTTGTTTTTTCAGTAATTTTTTTTATTCTCGTTTTTATTTTTACTTTATTCTAAGAAAATAAATATTCAAAATTCCCCCCCCCCCCCGAATATCATTCGCACGTTCGGACGTATTCTGTACCCCTGTTTCAGACTTTTCTTAATTTTCTAAATGTAATTTTTAGGCCTTTTTTATTTCAAAATATTCTTATTTTTGTTTAATTTTCTTTATTTTAACATGTTCTTGAGCAATTAGTTTTCGTATATTCTCATATTTGCTTATGGAAATTATGATTTCTTGTATCTGTTTCTTCTTCTATTGCAAAAATTAAATTATCTTTGAGTACTGCACATATTTTCAGACTTCTTGTCCATTTCCCACTCTCATCCCTACGTAAATAATGGCTATTGTATGCATTTTTTTTTTTTCAAAATTATTATTTTAACTTGTTTTTTAAGTTTTGTAAAGTTATAATTTTTATTTTATTTATTTATTTTTCCCCCTCTAAATGAAATTAGCATTATGTTGCTTTTATGTGTAGGTCATGTTTAATAATTAACAATGGAAGATCTCATATATTAAGAAAATCGAGTTTATTACCTCGTTTCTTTTAAACATTTTTGTCTCGCTGTCACTTCTAGTTTAGCATGTTAATATAAATTTGTAATAAGTACCAAACTTTGTTTTAGTCGTAAATATCATTTAGTAAATATCATTGCACCATTTCTTCCCCCCCCCCCCTCCTAATTTTTGGGATTTGAAATTAATTCTTTGATATACATAATATCAATGTTTTATTTGTTTTCAATTAAAAGATGAGTGAATTATTTAAAGAATATTATAGAAAATCTTTTGTAGATTCATATATTTTTCTTTTCTTCAACTATATATTTATAAATTCAAACTCTATTGTTAAAAATGCCAATTTGTAAAAATCTACTGTTTTTTTTTTTTTTTTTTTTTTTTTTTTGGTAAAATCTACTGTTTTTTAAAATTGAAATGTTGGCAGATATGCAGTATTATTTTCAGGAAAATGGAGACTTATTTTGAACTAAATATTGTTCCCTGCTATTTTTTCTGCATCTGTACAATATTTTTACTTCCGTTAGCTGACTACTGTAGGTAATGGGAATATTCATTGTATTCTGTCAAAAAATTCACTTTTGAGTTTTAATCTCATTCACATATTTTTGCCCCAAAAAGTGTTTTTCGGCAATTGGGGGGGGGGGGGGGGAGATCTTCTGACTACCATATCTCTGAAACTAATAAATATAGAATGATGAAACTTCAGAATTGTAACCGAACTGGTGTACAGATGATTTTTCTAGCTTTTGGTAAAAATTGGAAAACTGGAAGTGTGACATTGGAAACCAAAAGTGGGACTACAAGACTGTATATAAACACTATCTTAGATGTCCTTTCTTATGTATTAGTTGGTTAGTTCAGAAAAAATGATAGGCTTTCTGTATAAGTAGGTCAGTTCTGTATAAGTAGATCTCGCCATATTAATTGCTTTTTAGATATCCTTTCATACGTAATTGTCGTTTTCTGGTCAACAATTGAGTTTACCACATTTTGGTTAAAATATCTCAATAACGGTTCTAACGATTTTCTTGAAAATTGCTATATAAATCCTTTTTACTTTCTCTTACCCATAGGGTCGAGAAAGTATTGTTTTTGGGTCAAATTTTTGAACATGAGTTTTTGTTATATTTACATGTTTTGAGGGCCCTGAATATGAAAATCATGTTTTTAGCGAATGTCCGTCTGTCTGTGTGTCTGTTATCAGCATATCTCAAGAACAAATAGTAGCAGAAATTCCAAACTCTGTATTCTAAATGTGTATCATATAGGGATGCTATAGTAAGCTTTTCGTTGAGATGAGGCAAATGGTTCGTGTACAGGGACACTCAAAAGTATTCAAATACATTACGTCTATGGGAGAAATTGCAGGTAAGTAGAATTTAACATCTATAGACTGCACTAAACTAAATGAAACGAATATATATTTTTTGTAATAGAGATAGTCAACTGGGAAATTTTTTTTTGTGTATGTAGGAGCCTCGCCCCCAGGGGGGGGGAAGTCCCCCCTCGAGGGGAGTAAATTTTCATGATGGGTATCTTTCAAAAGAGTTTGCCAATACCTTTAAAACAAATAGTTGAACCATCGATCTGCTATAATTTAAAATAAGTTATCGATTTTTTTTCATTTTTAACAACAACAATGATAATAATAATATATTTTTTTTTAAAAGTAATATTGAGAATAAATTCAACTTTTTTTTATATATATATTTAGTGTTATACTACTTCTCTAATATGGAAATCGTCTGCATTATCATAAAAGATAATTTTTTTAAATAATAATTTTAATAAATTATTTTTTAAAAACAGAATTATGTTTTAATGACCGAATTAAATTCTATATAAATGTAGGTGCATTAATGAAACGGGGGGTTGAGGGGGGCTACCACCCCCCTCACACAGAACTAATTATCGTATAAAACTCTTCCGAACCCTAATTTGAATTGTTTAACACAGGTTTACATAACAGTACTTGTTATCTTATCTCTTAATCTGCAACCTGTATTTATAGTATTAAATTTCAGGGTAAGAGAAAGTCGTGTGAGTGACACACCAGATTATTTAGATATCCTTTTGCATCAAATTATTGTTAATTTCCTGTGGTTATCTTATACTATTAAGTGAGCAATATTTGTATGTATATTTCACTGATCTCGAAAACGGTAGCTCGGACAGTCACGAGATTTAACACAAAGGTGCATCCCGAAGGGTCATTGTGCACATCGAAGTCAGATTTTCGAATTTTTGATTAGTTTTTTCTTAATTAATTAAAATGTGAAAATCATAACCTTCTAATTTCTGATAAAAAAAGCCATTTAAATTTTAACATTTTATCCATAATTTAATTGTTGCCAATTTTTTCGACAAAATAATAATAATAATAAAAAAAAAACGTACATTTATTTAAAATGAGGAAAATAAATCAGAAAGATTAGAAAATAAATTAGAAATATCACTCGCATCGTTACAAATAAGACACCAAATGAAAGGGAAAATTTTTGTAAATCCGATGCATTAAACAGCTTATCAATCGGATGATTAGTTTTTTCTTAATTAATTAAAATGTGAAAATAAAAACCTTCTAATTTCTGATAAATAAGACATTTAAATTTTAAAATTTTATCCATAATTTAATTGTTGCCATTTTTTTCGACAAAATAATAATAAATTAAAAAAAAAAAAAAAAAAAGTGTACATTTATTTAAAATGAGGAAAATAAATCAGAAAGATTAGAAAATAAATTAGAAATATCAGTTGCATCGTTACAAATAAGATAGCAAATGAAAGGGAAATTTTTTTTTAATCCGATGCATTAAACAGCTTATCAATCGGACAATTAGATTTTTTAAAATTAACTAAAGTATGAATTTTAGGTGGCAACAGCAGAAGATTGTATGGAAACCGTTAGGAGAAAAAAAATGAAAAATCTGCTTCACATTAAGTCACATGATTTTTAAAAGGGATTAAAAATTGCAGTTTTCAAATTCTTTTAAATTTTCTCTCACGAACACAAAAATATAATATACAGCCTGTACCCCACAAGACCAACTTGCATTTCAAATTTCATCAATTATTTTGGTTAATAAACAAAAGTTATTATTATTTTTTTCAAATTAAGTTTTATTCTAATTTCGAAAAGATTTATGTGATCATAGATATAATAATATATATAGATCTATCATCCCCATATTATCGTGCAAAGATTTTTGATGCCGAAAAAAAAAGCTTTGGAATCAGCCATTAAGTGGTATTGAAGGAAAAAAAAAAAAGAATGAATTTGAAACTATATCTGGGGCTTTTCATTCACCTTTAGTAAATAAATTATTCATGAATTTTATTTGCTAAAACATTCGTGCATATTCCCGTGTGTATTCACTCAAGGAAAGACTGCCATATTTTGGTAAAATCGCCGTCTTTTCCCGAGTGAAAAGGAATCACTTTTTTGTCCCCAATGATCAATCTATATATTATTACTATATCTATGTATGTGATACGATAGATTAATAATTTGGGTTTTAAAAAAAATTTTAAATAGATTATTTAAACTCTATGAACCATATTTTTATTTTATCAACTTCATTAACAGATCCTGCTGGGCGATTTTTTAAATTTTGGTGTTGAAGTACACCGAATGTTTTTCGACAAGAAGTTTAATATAGCAACAGCCATTTTAATCTAAGTAGCGCATCAAATATATTTAAACATAAATGATTTATTTTTACACAAAATTTACAGAACAAATGCAGTTTTAAAGATAGGAAATTTATTTCAACAAGCACTATTTTAAACCTAAAAAGCATTAAAAATATAAGCAGAATATAAAGGATTCTTATGTATAAACAAAAAAGAGTCTGATAAAATTATTAGCAAAATAGTCTTCCCCTTTTCATACAAAAAAAAAAAAAAAAATCCATTGCTAATATGGCGACAAAAATTCAAAAGCCGCCAATGGAGCGACATAATAAAGTTGTGTAACACGATAATGTTTACCTATTTATTTATTTTTTTATATAATAATCACTATGCTAATTTATCATACAAACAAATGAACCTCTGTGTGTTACTGCACTCTCACGCTGTCGAACAGAAATATTTGAAAAATTCAAATTAATATTTAAATAAATAAATAAAAATATGTTTAATGGGAAATATATATAACCATAAAAAGATTAGTTGTCTAAAATACGGCAGAAATAGCGCTCATAGCATATTGTTACAAGGGATTAAGTCTTATTGTTACAATGGATTAAGTCTAAAATGGTGACAAAAATTCAAAAGCCGCCAAAGAGAACTATATTAAGGCTGTACTATCAGGTTTACAACCCATGAATTATATATAAACACAAAAAATTAATTGTCTCATGCGACAGACGTAGCCGGTCAGAGCATATTGTAATATTTGGCGTGAAATTGCTGTCATTTAATGGTTGATTGGATAAACAAAAAAAAACATATGAAATAACGTAAAAGCAAATATTATGTTGTCTAAACCCAGTTACGTTTGAGTCCAGTCCGAGTTACATGTGAACAACACGTATAGTGTTGTTCACATGTAACTGGGTTTCAAATATAAAATGGAAACTCCAATTTTTTCGATACTATCTATTTCGAAACTGTTATATAATAAGCACCTAAATGGAAGCTCATTGGTAAACTATTGTCGCAGGTAATAGGGACAAGCGCCCGAGTTGCAGTTGATGACCAAATCGCTGCTGAATGCAGCATGGACCTGGAGCAAGCTTTTGAACAATTTCAGTAATTTATTTTATTTTATTTTTATAAAGCTATATAGAAACGAGTTTCCTTTAAATTTAGTGGCCAGCGAAGCGGGCAAAGCCTGCTAGTTATAGGAAAATTAACAATCATTCTGATTAGATCTAGGTCAGTTTTATATCTCGGAAATTGGTGCCTCAAAAAAGACTCTACTGATTATTTTTATTTTGCTGTGTAAACTTTGTTTTATATGCCTTTACACATGTATCAGTTTTCTTTAACAAGAAAGGTATCTAATTTTAATTTCTTAGGTCAATTTTATATCTTCTGACCACATTATCTCCAAAAACTGCTTAAATGTTTATAGTTTTTTTAAATCTAAGATTACTATTTGGATTGGTGTGGCTACTGTTTTGGCTACTATTTCATACATTAAAGGCAACTAAAGCAACTATTTTTGAGTGTCTGTGATGCTGGGAATCCTGTTAACAAGATTTTTTGAATTTTTAAATATGTAAAAAGCTTCATGTGTATCCAAACGGGGAGAGGAGATAGAAGGAGAAATTGTGTTAGTTTTAGAAAAATTAAAACAATGACCATGAGTCTAGCAGTGGGAAGCAATAGAAGATTTGGAAATCTCTTCATTATAAACATTCCTATGGTGTTTATTTATTCTATGTTTCAAACGCTTCCTAGGTTGACCAATATAACCTAAATTACACAAAGAAAAAAGGATTAAATAAACACCAGATCGATTTTCAGTCGGAATGGGATCTTTAAGAAAAGATAATTTTATTTTATTGAAAGATTTGTAAATTACTTTAAAACTAAATGGGGAAAAAATTTTAGAAATTTTAAATGAAAGTGATGAATAAAAAGGTAAAACTACTGGGATCATTCAATTTGGAAACAGAATGTTTAGAATTTTTAAATTTATAAAGAGCTTTATTGATGATAAAGCAGTGTTAGAAAAGAGCAATCATTGGTCGTATTTTGCGATCAGATTTTTCATTTTAACGCCTAGAATTCCAATCATAGGTGCCATGTTTGATGCCTGGATTTTTTCCTCATATCTAATAATTTTCCCGATTCCATCAGACTGTAAACAAGTCTATTTTATCATATTCCTCAATCCTGTCACTGGAGTCATAGATGATTGTCTGTTGAAATCAAGCTTACAACAGTTTTCAATGGCAGACTGTGATTGGTTGTTAGAGAACCGCGCTCACCATGCTTAGATTACTCTTCGATGTGGCGAGCAACCATTCAACGTATGGTTTGGAGCAAGTAGCAGTGTTTTCTTATCTCGAGAATTTTAAACTCTTACTTCTCAACTCCACTCATCAGTTTAGTTCGCTGTAAACACATGTGTGTGCTTATTATTTTATGATTATTTTGAGTATCTTCTAGATGAAGAATGAATTTGTGATTTTAAATATGTGCGTTTAATATTGTCAATGTAATTACATTCTTTACATAAATATTTTTTATATAATTTTGCATATATTATTTGCAAGTTGATGCTTTATTATTATTATTATTATTTATATACATATTTAATTATGGATGGCACCTAGATTTTTAATTTTGACGCCCAAAAATTTTAATCCAGACATCATTTTGACACCTAGTTTCAAAACTCTTATTTCTAACACTGTGATACAGGGATTATAGCCTTGAAAAAGAGAGAGAGATTTTAAATAATTTCTTTTGAAAGACTAGAAGAATCAGAAAAAATGTCTAAGGCATGAAAAACATGAGTATAGAAAGCAGACATTTTCTGTTAAGGAGCATGGTTAGAAAGAGCATATGGCAGAAGAGAGACAGAGAAGGGTTTTTTAAGACAGTGGTTGGGAACAGATCCTTGTCTTTAGACAAAAAAAGTCAAGGAAAAGTAACAAGCAATTCTTTTCAATTTTGAAAGTGGATTGAATGTAGGGATCAATCAAAAATTGACCCAAGAAAGTAAACTGGAAAAATCAACATCAGAAGGAATATAATAAGAACAAAGTGTCATCAACATACCTAAACCAGTGAGGAAATTTATATACATCGAAGATATTTTTTTTCAAAATGGCGCATATAAATGTTGCAAAGCAAGAGAGAGAGAGAGAGAGAGATTTGCCTTACACATTTGTCATGATTCTTCTAGTCTTTCAAAATAAATTAATTATCCCTCAATCCTAATTCTTAATGCTGTTTGACTTTGTAGTTGTATATATATATATTTATTCCCTTCCAAAATTTATAGAATAATCAAGTTAGCTTAGATATTTGGTATATCGATAATAAGGATTTTCTCGCCAAGGAGCAAAAAAGTTGCCAAATTTGGTGCCAAGGCCATTACCTACCGTGGTGAAGCTTTTTAACAGGTTTTTAAAGGAAAGTTAGCTATTTGCGAAAGCAAGCTAGAAATGCAGAAAATTAACTCTTTATAGCCTGACTAAGTCTCTTTTAATAAAATCGTATAAAAATGACTACTATTATTTACAAATTCGTGACAATATGTATTTCAATGGGTGTATGAGGAAGTTATGTGGTGCACACATCAGATTTTTATAATTTATATTTGTTATAAAAATTACAAGAATTTATAATTGCATGCATATATTTATGCTAATTTATATAGAATTTTTTGTCTTAATTTTTTTTCTCATTGAATATTATTTATTTTTTAGAAAGGATTTGTTTATGGACGTGATGCTGTTATATTTTTGATTGATGCCTCATCTCAAATGTTTGAAAAGCAAGAAGATTCGGAAGAAACCCCTTTTCAATTATGCTTGAAAGTGAGAATTGATAAGACTTGCGATGCATTTATTATTTTTTTTTTTTCCCGTTTGACTATTTATTTTATATTAACATTTAAATATACATATATGTATTTGATATTAATTTCATAATTTATATTTCAGTGTGCTAGAAGTACTTTAACAAACAAGATTATTTCGAGTAATAAGGATTTGACTGGCATTGTTTTGTTTGGCACTGTAAGTATATTTATTTAATTTTTAATTTATATTATCATGTTTCGGAACAACTATAGTATTTCCCCACAGCTGAATTTGGCAATTTATTTTTGGCGATTATGGCTAAATCATAAATCATAAATGATAAAATCATAAATCCAAAACAAATAGCATGTAGGCTGCCATATTATATCGCAAACAGTCCAGAACGACATCGTTATCGTTCAAACCAGAGCCAAAGAAAAATCGCCAAATTCAGCTGTGGGGAAATACTATAGTTGTACCCATGTTTCATTTTCATCTCATTTAACAATAATTTTTTTAATTGAGAGACTACTAAACCACATTATATACATGTAATGTCGGAGTGAAATAGTCATAAACTCAATAAAGAGAATATATATTCAAAGTCCATTCTTCTTTATTTATATGTATCTGTTGGCATATGTATTTGCAACACAAGTGTTCAGAGTTCAGATCTTTGATGTTCGACTAGCTTCCAGTTTCCACAGAAGAAACTGGTCATGGATTTAATTAATTGAAATACGATAAAGAAGTGCTCTCTGTGGTTTGCACAATCTTTTTGTTCTATAGTTCATTGTTTATTGTATAGACAGCGCTTAACTCATTTCTAGAGTTTATTACTTTTTACTGGACAATTAACAAGTTGATTGATGACTCAAGGTTAGTTGAGACTCTCAGCAGGGAAATATGCCTGCATTAATTTTATAAAGTTATGACCACAAATTAGGAATGTAAAATTTGCAGAAATTTTGAGACACTGGGGGAAAAAAATGGGAAAAACAGATTTTTTACAAATAAAAACTAGTTGGCATAGGTGGACTCTGCTCAGTTCCCCATCATATATATATATTCATAAATTTCTAGAACAGAACATTCTCTTGACATAGTTATCATGTTAAGAGAAATGAATTTGAAAAAACGCTTGACACAGTGACAGAATGAAATCCCCGCCTAACAGGCTATCCACCGTTCACTTCGATGTATTCTTATTCTAATCTATTAATTTATTTTATTAGGGTAAATTTTGTAGTTTAGTTTTCGTGCTACTATTTCCAATGCAACAATCCTCAAAATGCATATTTATATGGAAATTTTTTTATTTTGTTATGTTGATAAAATCTTAAATAACGAATAGCTTACGAAATTTTCCTTTTAGAATATTTGTAGTCAATCATGTTCATACAAGTATCATAAATGTTATTTTGAAATTGTCTGATATATTTATGATCTTCAAAATGGACGTTTATGCTCGATTTTGCCTTATTCTGCCACTTTAAGAAAATCATAAATTCCAAATAACTTACGAATTTTTTAAATTGGAAAATTCAGAATCTATGGTATTCATGTCAGTATCCCAAATAATATTTCAAAAGTGGTCTGACATCTTTATAATGAAAATATCCCTCAAGATTGACGTTTGTGTAAAATTTTGCCCTATTGTGTTATAAGAAATTCGTAAAATTCTAATAACTTACGAAATTTTTATATTGGAAAATTCATAGTGAATAATATTCATGCCAGTATCCTAAATAATATTTCTAAAGTAGTCTGACATCTTTACGATGAAACTATCCCTCAAAATTTACGTCTATGTGAAATTTTGTCCTATTCTGCCATGTTAAGAAATTCGTAAATATCCTATAACTTGCGAAATTTTTAAAGTAGCATGTTTATAGTAACTGATGTTCATTCCGGCATCAAAACTGATATTTTAAAACTGGTCTGACATTTTTACAGCAAAAATTTTTCATTTAATGCAAGTTTAAGTGAAATTTTGCCCTATTCTCCCATGTTAAGAAAATCGTAAATTTCAAATAACTTACGATGTTTTTTAATTCAAATGTTTCAAATAAATAGTGTTCTTGCCAGTGTTGAAAGTAATATTTTAAAACTGGTCTGACCTCTCTATGATCATTTGTTCGTGAGATATCGTGTAAACAGACTGAAAAACTAACGGACTAACACACTAACAGACAGATACCATACAAATTTTGTCATTTTCGGATTCCTCACATCACACCTGAAAACATGTAAAAAAGTAAAAAAAACGAGGTCGAAAATTTTCACGATTACCTAAGTTCCCCATACCTATAGTATGCTGGGGAACTAATAGGGTTTCTTAAAGATTATATTTTCTTAGAAAATATAATGTGTTAAACATTAAGTATATGCAATCTGTATACATATATTTTTTCTTTTTAACAGAAATATACATAAAAATTCTACTATAAAAAAAAATAGCTTTTCTGTTTCATAACTGCTCCTTATTCAAAACACCAAAAATAAGCCAAATTGGTGAAATCATCATTCAACCGTTAATTTGGGAAGGATGTGCATTTCAGTGAAATATTCATCTCCCAGCAGCATTGATTCAGTGAATTCAGATTCAGAAACATTTTATTATTGATTTTCAAGTATGAAAGTTATTAACTTAGAAGTAAAGGTTATAATAGAAATAGATTTTTGCACATGTAGATTTTGTAAATTGTGAAATAAATGTTTTCACAAAATTGCTTAGTTTTTTTTTTAAAGGTTTGTTATATGCATTTATGTGTGTATGTACACACACACATTAAAATAATACAATAGTCTAAGGATTTATATTCAAGAAAAAAGGCAGAAAGCATAAATAAGCTTGAAAAGAGTAATTTCAAAGGCTATAATGGGTGGGAGTTGACTGTAATAATTAAATATTTCTAGCATTATTATTTGATTATAAGGTTAAAAATTTACTTTTGAAATATGAACATATATTAAAATTTCAATTTTAGCATTTCCACTGATTTATATAATTGATGTAATTCTGTGTGTACATTTTAATTTTTAGTGAGAAAAGTAGCAAATAATACTTTGGTGCATAGGAGAATTAAATTATCTTACAGCTTGCAAGTTAGTGTTTTTATGTAGGATACTAAACACACACACACAAAAAAAAAAAATAAAGAAAGAAAGAAAATAAAATAAAGAAAAAAAATATAAAAAAAATAAAGAAAAATAAATAAAGAAAGAAAAAATAAAGAAAAATCCATCAGAATATAAATATTATGAATTTCTGAATACATTATTTTGTGATAGAAATTTCAAGTTTTTCAATTATTCCTTGTAGAAATAAATCCCCTTAAAATAAATAAATAAAAATGTGTGTGTGTGTATATATGTGTGTGTGTGTGTGTGTGCTGTCCCCTCCCCACTCCCCCCCAAAAAGGGGGGGGGGGAAATCCAGTTGTTATTAAACTATTTTCATCTTTGTCACAAACAAAAGACAATTACTCTTAAATCAACAAAATAATCTTAAAATTTCTCTTTTTATCGAATCTTGTATTATAAAGCTATATGTCAGGAAAGTTTTTTGTGCGCACATTTAAGTAATTTGTCATTGAATTATATAAGTATATATTTACTCTTACTGTTTTAAAATCTTGACAGGACAAAGCAAGACATGCACATAATATTGATTTCAAAAACATTTATGTGTATCAAGATTTGAGTGAACCAGGTGCTGAAAGAATTTTAGAGACTGAAGAGTTAATGTCTTGTAAGTAATATTTTAACTTTGTCATCTGTAACTTTTTTCTTTATAATAGCTTTTTTAAAATTAAAATATATATATGCATTTGCATGAGCATTTACTGTAGTTTTAATTATTTGTTATTTTGTTTCAACTTTATTGCAATTCATACTGCACCACAATTTATTAAGAATTCTTTTCTACTTATTTAATGTTGTCTCTTGCTTTGTTTTTGTACATTGCTGCTTTTTCACTGCCCTTCATCCTATGTTTTTTCATCTGACGAAGGGTGATATTTGAACCAGAAACTGTTATGTTTTTGCAATTTAAAGGTTTACTTGTTAAGTTTTTATTCGTGATTTTTCATCTGCAGTTTTTTTATTCATTGCACCACAGAGACAGATATTTTCTAAAAATGATCTAATCATGGTCAGGAGGTCTTAAAATGTGTAAATCCACCGAAATTGAAGGATCGAAATTTTTTCAAGAATCCAGTACTTTCAAAACCTAAAAATCATATAATTTATGCCTGAATTATGATTTTCTAAACAACCTCTCTAAAGGGCCATTTTTTGCCACACAGTAGATGGCCCTCTTAGAGAGGTTTATTGCATATATAACTACAGTAAACACTGATGTGGTTAAATATGTAAGAATTCCAAATCAACATTTTCTAGATTTAACTTCATAACACATTACAGTTAAAATATTTTGCAAAGAACATCAGTTACCCAGCAGGTAAAACACTTGAAGAAAGAAAACAAAGAAGTGATGTAAAAAAGCTAAAATTTGGATTGATAAATAGATGATGTCTCTCTTTTGATATGTGAGTGGAGGTAATTAGGAACGATGGAATTTAAATTAAAGCTATGTTTTTGTTTATAATTATTAATTTGAATTATATCAATTTGTTTCACATATAGTTCTAACAATTTGTTTGAGTTTTTGTATTGATATATATATTTTGAAAACTATTTTCAAAGAAATATTGGATTGGAGGTTGCAGTTGACTGACAATTTTGATTTTGATTTTTTTTTTTTTTTTCACACCTTTAATCTGGTAATACCGGTAATTCAGCAATGTGTATTTTCCACCGATGCTGGATTATTGATACCTGAATGCACAAAAATTCGAATTTTCTGATAAATGGAATACACATTTCTAAATGTAGGGTTCTCAGTAGAGGTAAAAAAACTGAACGAGAATTTCTCACCCTTATTCAGAAAAAGAGATGTAGTCAGAAAATAATTACAGAATTGTTCTTCAGAAAAAAAAAAATGTATGTTTTCTGAATTTTTATAAATTGTTAATAAATTGTATTTTCTAAGCTTATTAGTGAAATGCATGTTAAATCACATTTAATTGCTTAAATATATATGTTTGTTTTCTTTCATACCAATCACTTAAATAAAAAATTATTGCAACACTAATTGACAAAATTTGCACATTTTATTTTATTTTATTTATTTATTTATTTTTTCAAAATTGATTTCCCAAATACAGCAAGCACTATCAGCCTAAAAATCTACATATTTCCTGTTTCTCTGATGTTTCATTGTTGATATATGCTTTTTTCTCTTGTGGCAGAACTGTTAAATATTTAATTTTTTCATCCAGACTTTTTGAAAACTTTAAAATCATTTGATTTATATGATTATTATTATTTTTTTTTTTTTTTTTAACTGCTGATTTTTATGAATAGTCCATTTTAAATTCGTTGATTTTTGTGAAAGGTTCATTTAATGAATTCCGATTTTTATGATGAGTTCGTTTTCTGAACAAAAACTTTCCTAATTAACCCTTGAAGATTGCAAAATTTCTCAAAATATTAAGTTTTTATGTGAGAAAATCAAAAAATTATGCAAGATTCTCAGAGACTCCTGCTCTTATGGTAACCTTGAAATGTGTCTTCAATTGATTGAGATAATTAACTGCTATTCTCCTTATTGTTAAGGATTTGTAAATGTATCAAATTTAAACACTATTTCTCCAGGGTTCATACTCATCAGGGAAAACCTGGAAAACAGGGAATACTCAGGGAATTTGGAATTTGTTAAAAAAAGTCAGGGAAAATCGGTTATAAAATCTGGAAAAACAAATATTTTCTTTCTGTCAAGTTATATTTTTCTTGTTTAGTTTCTTATCAAAATTCAATTAAGTATTGTGAAAATACGCATGTAAACAATGATTTCTACCTGAATTTCTATCATGGTCGACAGTAATATGACACCATACAGTGGAAGTAGATGTGTATTTTGTCCTGTCTAGAGGAGCGTTTCTTGTAATATGTCACTAATATTATCTTGAAAATTATCTGGGAACTCAGGGAAAACTCAGGGAATTTTTCCCCCATATATGAGTATGAGCACTGTAGTAGGTGATAACCTATGGTCCTTAGCCTTGTAGCCCGTGAGGCCTTGGCAAAATGTAGCCCTCTAAAGAATCTTATAAATGTTAATTTTAACTTCCCCTCCTTCTCCATTGTAATTATGTAAATGTTTTTATTTAATATTTACATATAAATCTAATAATAAAAAAAATTATTGGTTAGTTTTCATATTGTAAATGGTAAATTTAATAACAGTTATGCAGATATGTGTAAACAGACATTTATCACTTTATATCTTTGGTAGAAGCCCTTCATGCAACAGGACAGTCTAGGGTCCTCAATATCTAAATCATCTGTATGGGTAAAAATAGGGGTGCACAACCTTTTTGGCTGGAGGGCCACTCTCGTTGTTGAATGGGACATGAAGGGCCACAGACGAGATAATATAAATTAATTAATCTAAGCAGATATATTCGCCGTGTAATATATACATACACACACATATATAAAGGGGCACATTATCATTGTCAAGTGCCTGTATGCAGAACTTTAATTTGTATCATATGTTACTTAATATATAAATATACATAATATATATATATATCCCTTTATAATAATTTTTCAATTAGCAAGTCAAGTGAATCTCAAAGCATTATAATCATAAAATTGTTGAATAGTAAGCAAAAGAATTAAAGTATCGTATATAGTGCAAAAAGGTTAAATAAAATAAATAAAAGTATGCTTTGAAGAGAGAAAAAAAAATTGCATTAGGAGTCTCAAAAACAACTAGGACAAATGTAAAGGCAGATAGAGGGTACAAAAATAAGTAATTTTAGTGTAGGTAAGTTAGTATGAAAATACCGTTTTGAGATATTGGATGATACTAGCAAGATTTCATAAACCCCAGATCAACCCCATAAATCATAAATGATCACCATCAGTATCACGGGCGATTTTTACCAGTTCAATCGGTCTTTTTTCATCATTTATGCCACCAGACACGAATTCGACTGACTGCACATCTAAAGTATTTTTTTTTTTTTTTTTTTTTTTTTTTAATGGAAATTAACTACTACTATAATTTTATGCTTCTTCATCATTAATTTTAACACACATGACTACATTCTGGGGACAGATTTTTTTCTTTTAAAAAAGGTGGGAAGGAGGAGCATTTACTTATTTATTGTTACATTTTTCAGTTTTTAATCTTCTAAAATAGATAAAGCTATAACCACTTATTAATGGATTATTTCATGATTTTTCTAATAAAAAATAAGGAATATACTGTGGGTTACATTATTGAGAAATAAAATGGAAAATTTAGATCTCAAACAGATATACATATAAAAACTAACATTTTCATTCCCTACCTTGCATCCCCCCCCCCCCCCCCCCCCCAGAAAAAAAAAAGGTTTGGAAATGCCAGTTTGCAAGTGTAACAAATATTTTTTTTTTTTTTTTTCTCTTCTGCTGTTGATGAATGTGACTTAAAATGTCTGTCCTTCCGCGGGCCGCAAATTGATGGCTACTGGGCCGCAGGTTGTGCACCTCTAGGTAAAAACCATTAAATGTTATGCACTTCTACCCTAAGATAACAGAACATTGCCATTTTAAAATATGGAATTTAAAATAATAAGAAAAACTTGATTATATTGTATAGTTTTAAATACTACTACCCCATCTAAATTTTCATTATTTAATATTTTAATATAAATTATTTAATACCATTATTTATTATTTAATATTGCCATTTTAAAATATGGAATTTAAAGTAATAAGAAAAATTTGATTATATTATATGTTTGAATACTACCACCCTATCTAAATTATATCCAGTTTTGATAGTACAGTTGAGGATCTATAATCCGCATACCCATAATTCGCAATTGTCTATAATCCACACTCACTTTGCAAATGTAAACAAAAGATTTTGCAGTAACGAAAATCCGATATTTTGGATGTATGTGAGAAAATATGTTAATTCACATACTAAAATGAAAAAAAATATAAGTGTAAAATTTAATTTAGATATACATAATTAATTTTCAAAGGAAAAAAAATAATTATACTTTTATTGCCTTAATAATTTTTTAGCGAATCCGAACGTTGTCTGAATAATATTCAATTAGTGATCAAACAAAGCACATGCAAGTACAGTTTTCTAACTCCTGCCAGTAACAGCATTGCTCATAGGTTGAAAAAAAAAAATGACATCATATGCGTTGGTGGGATTGTGTATTTTCACAGATGTTTAAGGACTGTTAGTGTAAATGTTCTTTTTAGGGTGGTATTTCAAAAATACACAAAACTATTTAAGGAAAAATGTATACCAGCATTTGTTTTGAAGATAAGATCTACAATGCAGACATTAAAAACAGCACATTTCAAGTATCTGGCTGCATACTGTAGTCCAGAAGTAGGAGTACAGTTTTTTAATGAATTACTTATTTAAGGGTTTAAAGTATACATTGCTTCTACTTCATTAAATAAATTTTATTGTTTTATATATTAGTATTACCTTCATTACATTGCATAAAAACAAACAATTCTAATTCTAGCTTCATTAAATAAAGTTTATAGTTTTATGTACCTTATACTAATTCATATAGTGAGGAAATGGCATCAATGATCTATAATTTGCAAAAATCCATAATCCGCACAAGTTCTAGAACCAAGGTGTGCGAATTAAAGATCTTCAACTGTACTTCATAATCACCACATTACTGTATTTCAAGAAGAAACATACTATCTTTTTTAATTCCTGTATATTTTTTTATTTAATAGTTTATATATATATTTTTTCGAATTTTAAAATGATTTCTTGCATAAATGTGATTGAGAAGGAGAAAGAATATGTAGTGCGATTTCATGGTCATTCTATACATTTATTTTACAGTGGATGCACAAGCTTTTGCTTCTAAGTATGGACATTCAAATGATGTCTCTTTGGCAGATGCCTTTTGGACTTGTGGAATCATGTTTTCTAATTGGTTAGTATTTTTATATTTATCAATTTTGTCATAAAAATTCCACTAATATAAAATAAAATAATTTTCAGCATATGTAGTGATAAAATATTTGTAAAAAATAAAGCAGTATCTACTTAGGTAGCTCAAAAAGATAAATGTATTTCAGAATAACTTTTAGAATTTTAGATCCTTATTTTAATATAAAATTATTTTATTTTTAACATGGATTCATATATACCGAGACAAAAAAAAATAAAATAAATAATAATAATAATAATAATAATAATAAAAATTAATAAAAGGAAAGGATCCATCATATCAGTTTTATCTGTTAGTTGTGATGTCATTTCACTCGTGTATGAAATGTGGTACACTTGTACTAAAAGCTCGTTAAGAGTTTGCCTTGTGTTTCAAAGCATTTTCTCAAGGATTCAAAATATTAGACTATGTTATTTATTTGTCTGGTTGTGGTGCATTAACGAACATCACTGTTTTATTTGCATAATGTAAATTCTCCTCATGACAAAATCTGTACACCAGCCAGATTCACAATTTCTTCTTCTCCATGTTGTTTTGTACCATAAAGATACCTCACTAATAATATTATAGTTTTAAAAAATTAAAGAACACGCTTTTATAGAAATGTGAACTAAAAAAGTACAAAATATCTATCTTAGTATTAAAATACAGGGTAAGAGAAAATTGTGTGAGTGACACACCATAATATTTACATACATTAAAATCTTTAATTAAAATAACTTAGAATTAAAATAACTTAGAACAAAAACCATTTTTAAAAAATCTCCCCTGACTGGGATCGAACGCTGGACCTTTGGGTTCGTAGCGCGGAGCCTTACCTCAACGCCACAGCGTTCACGTAGGGAAAGTCTTTTTTTACAATATAAATTTTTTGTTTGCTCCCAGAGCAGTTACAAACAAACATACATACATACATACAGGTGAAGCTAATAAAAGCGTGTTAAAAAGTGAAGTTTTTCAAATTCTATTTTTGAATTTTGCTGTTTGAACCAGTCCCCATTTATTTCAAAGAGTAATTAAACAAATAAACAAGAATTTAAATGTTTATTTTATTAAGTAAACTTTTGTCTCTAATTTTTGATCTGGAAAAGAAATATTTAAGTTTATTTATTTATTTTATTAATTGCTCAATAAGATAAAAAGCAATATGTTCAAAGGGCAGATTTGAACAAGTTTAATTTTTGCAAAATACAAAGCAACTAAATCCCATAGGATTACATGGGAAGGGAGAAAGAGTGAATCTGACTGCAGCCTTAATTACAAAACTACTATGTATTCACCAAATTTTGAAAAATAATTTTCATTTTATTGTTTCCTTCGGATTAGTAGACAAACAAGTATACAGGATGCATCAACATCTAAATGGATTTCTATATTTTTTTATTTATTAGTTGTTAATATTCATTTAAAAATTTGTATGAGATAGTAAAAGTTAATAAGAATTTATTACATTTTTAATGCCAATTTAATTTTTTTATTATTATTTATCCTGCCTCAATAAAATTATATAGCTTTAATCGTGTTGTTATAAAGTTTTTTATTTTGTAAATTGTATTGCTAAAACTTTGATTATCAGTAACTGATATTTAATATTTATTCCAGTAAATTTACTTTAGCACATCGAAGAATTCTTCTTTTTACAGTCAGTGATAATCCACATGGAGGAAATATGCAGTTAGAAATCCAAGCTAAAACAAAGGCTAAAGATTTACGTGACAGTAATATTGAAATCGATTTATTCCCTATTAAGAAAGCTGGAATAGATTTTGATTTTTCCTTATTTTATAAGGTATGTTTTCAATTGCCTATGATGCTTTATATTATTTAGCATTAACAAGTGAATTTTCAACTCAAGTAATATTTATAGGTACTTCCATATTAACCATAAGCCTGTGATTAATTGTTATTGTGAATCAAAGTACAATGACTCACTAACGAATTAATTTTTTGTAAAACCACAGTCTTGTATTGGTTTCTGAAAACTTATTTTATTTTGTCACAGTTTATGTTAACTTTATAGCAGAGTTTTTTTAACCTAAACATACTGCATGTGATTAATATGAATGTACCTATTTATATTATATAGGGAGTGTTTAAATTTATTTGATTATAGGGTTATCTTTTACATTATTAACATAACATAATTCCAGCTACGAATACGAATACATAGTTCTCTAATAATATGCAGCTATATTTGATACTGTGTATTTTATAAATAGGTCATATTTTCAAAAAAAAAAAAAAAAAAAAAAAAAGGTTTTTTATAGTAATCCTATTAAAAATATTAAAAAATTCAAATTAGGAAAATGAAGTATTTTCTCTCACAATTCATTTACAAAAATCTGCATATGCGTAAATGTAATATCTAATGAGTTCAACTTTAAAATTTTGAGCTTTTATCACAATTCTTAAATTGCAAAAATACAAATTAAATGCAAAATGAAAGAAATGTTTCCAGTGTATTTTCAGCCAGAGGTATAGGCCTGAACAGACACAAGAACAAAATAAATAAAAATAACAGACCTGGGTTTGACAAATTCAGGTATGACTGTTTCAAGCCTGGACTTATCCAGCCCATTCATTTGTTTGCACATCATAAATATATTCATTTTCATGATGATTTATTGCTCTGTTATTTGTAAAATGAACTAATTTGATAATACTGAATGCATTCAGTAATAAACAGTCTTCAATAAAAAAATATAGTGTATACACATATATCAGTAACCACAGCAAGGTTCATCATTACTTCAATATAAATTTACTGATAAGATTTTTTTTTTTTTTTTTTTTTTTTTTTTTGAGGGGAAGGGGTGTGAATTGGGAAAAAAGTAGGCTTTCTATATGGAATAAAATGAAGTACACACTATTACAGAAAATAACATTTAATTATGCTTGTTTAAGTGATACATATTTCTGATTGCTTAGATGTGCAGTTTTCTCTTTGTCCATTATTGAAATTTATGGGTATGGAGGTTAGGTGAGGGGAAAAAAAAAAGGTAATCAAAACAGAATTTTGAATATCTATATTTTTCATGGGGGGAAGGGGGTGATTTTCATAACAATGCAGCTTTTATTTTCTAATCTTTATATTTTCATTAGAAAAAATTTCTATTTTTTTCTAAAGTAATGTGTATTGAATAAAGAAAATCTTTTATTTTCTTGGTATCATTAATATATCTTACCCCCTCCCCCCTTAAAATTAAACAAAATCTTTTTTCCATATTGAAATGTTTCTATGTTTGCTTTTTTAATTTCATAAAGTAAACTTAGTTACATATTTGTAATATCTAATTAAGTATATTATATACATTTTAGCATAAAATATTTGATCAACAATTCACTATACAGATTATATTATAGTAATTTTCTAAATTGTATCATTTTATTTAAATTTTTATTTTAATTGTAGCCATATTATTATCTGATATTTTCCCCTGATTTCAGAAGTTGTAGTTTTAATGTAAATTAAATTAAATTTATAATGTCGAACAGTGCATTTATTTTATTATTTTCATTAACAGTCATGTGATTTTACATGTATTTATACATTACACATTTTTTATTTTAGAAAATAGGGGGGGGGGATTGTTTATATATATATATAATTTTCATTGTTGCTTCATAGTTTCATTATTCTTATCTGCTATGAAATTTTGCTTTTTTTTTATCCATATGACTCCTATTCTGGTCTTGGCAGGCTGGGGGAGTATTGCTGGTGTGAAACTAGTTTATCCCCACAGGCAAGTCACAAGTCTTGCTGCCTGCCTACTTCCTTCCTTTCTTAAGTTTCTTAAATTATTTTTTCATAAATTTCGTTTCAGTTTAAGTTTTTCTGTTAAGATTTTGTTAGTTAGTTTATTGTTTCGTTTGTTTTGCAGGCTGTTAATTAATAAATTTGGTTTCTTTAAATAGTGTATTTCATCCCCTGATAAATTTTTTCACCTTTCTGAGCTTCTCCTACATATATATATATATTTTTTTTCATTCTTATTGGTCTTTGTGGTTTCAATGATCTTGTATCTGTTGCTTGGCTTATACTATGCTTAATAAATCATTATTTATTTATATATATATATATATGTATAATATTTTTATTGGACTGAGATTTTTTGCAATTTACAGGATATTGTTTTTAATAGTGATGAAGAACAATATAAGTTTACTGATCCAGCGGAAAAGTTTGATGATCTTTTAATGAGGTATGTATTTTTAATAAGTTATATGGCTTTACTAGATTTTTTTTTATAGTTTAAATTTTTGGAAAGGTAAATAAAGTATTACATTGATGCTTTTTATGCAGTGTTAGAAATAAGAATTTTGAAACTAGGCGTCAAAATGACGCCTGGATTAAATTTTTTGGGCGTGAAAATGAAAAATCTAGGTGCCATCTATAATTAAATATGTATATTAAAAATAATAATGATAATAATAAAGTATCAACTTGTAAATAATATATGCAAGATTATATAAAAAAAGATTTATGTAATGAATGTAATTACATTGACAATATTAAACATACATATTTAAAATCGCAAATTCATTCTTCGCCCAGAAGATACATCATTCCACCACAATTTAATAGCATTTTCTAGGCAGAAATCTTCCAATTTAGGACTGTTTAATTTAATCATTAACCATTTAATCATTTAATCCCATCAACCCATAATCATTTAATCGTCAACTACTTTCATAGAGATATGATTTCTTAAATCAGTTTTTATTAGGTTCAGTTGACTGAAATAGACTTGCTTACAGTCTGATGGAATTAGGAAAATTATTAGGTATGATAATAAAAAAAATCCAGGCATCAAATATGACACCTATGATTGGAATTCTAGGCGTCAAAATGGAAAAACTGTTCGCAAAATGTGCCTAACGACTGCTTATTTCTAACCCTGTTTTTTTGTCCTATCATATACAGTAGAATACTGGTTGTCCAAATCCCAATTATTTAAAAATCAACTTAAGGCTGCATATCAAATTCCCCCCTTTTTTCGTTTTCATGTTATCCTGTGGGATTTTTTGCTGCTTCGTTTTATAAGAATATCTCATTCAAAAAGAAAATTTTTGGAATTCTATTCTTTTAATATTATTCTTTGACTATGTCACCTTTCAGCTTAGTAAGCAATTTTTTGAAAAAAATAATTTGAATATTTTATTTCATTGAGTAAATTTATGCCTTTAAGTTTTGATATCTAAGTGAAATATTTAAATTTCTTTTTTCAAAAAATTGCTCACTAAGCTAAGAAATGACATGCTTAAAGAGTGATATTAAAAAAAATTCATTTTTGAATGACATTTTTCTTAGAAAACGAAGCAATGAAAATACCATTGGATAACAAGGAAAAAAAGAAAGAGGGAATCTGACTAATGTACAGCCTTGACTAAAAGCCCTCATTAAAGTTTCTAAAAATTGATATAATGTAATGACTGCTCTCTTTTATATTTTGATATCGAAAATATTCTTGCATGATAAATTATATACAGTAGAACTTGGATAATTCGAAGTTGAAGGGACCAGAAAAAAATTCATAATATCCAAAAATTCGAATTACATATACTATTTTATCAAAAAAAAGTGATAAATTAAAAAATTAAAACTCTACGATCAGAGATTTATCACATAAACTTTATATCTAAGAATACCGCTGCATTACCCCTTTCACCCCCCCCCCCCCAACCCCATTAAATCAATATTATTTACGTGCTTAATTATTCAACACTTTTTAAAAAATAGTCAAATATTTTTTATTTCTTTTTTAAGTAGAATCTTTGTGTCATAGCATATGACCTAATACAAAAATAGAATCTTCTACATTACTCATGACTTTCAATTCACAAAAACCTCGAAGTTCATGCATATGCACCATATCTTCTGGTGCATAGCTAGGGGCTTCTATTGTATTTCCTTATCCTTCTTTTGAAAGACTATAAACATTGATAATGCACTTCAGATGAGTAAAATCTCGGTAACAAATTTTACTACTGTAATATTTTAAAGGTAATTGTATGAAAAATTCAAATTATCCAAAATAGAATTCGAATTATCCACGATTTTTTAACATTATTTTAATACAAAATTCAAGAAACCATGTAAAATATTCGAATTTTCCAAAATTTCGAATTAAACAAGTTCGAATTATTCAAGTTTCACTGTAATTCTGAATGACACAAACTGGTATATATGTGTATTAGGTCGCAGAATTGAAAAATTGATACAAAGTATAAGAAAGAAATGCAAAGAAGTAATGTATATAAACAAGAGTTAATCAGAAAATTAATCACTTAATAAAATAAAGTGCTATTGCTGCATGAAACATGATTAAATTACATATAACATTTTTCTTACTTAGGCATCGTCAGGTATTGGCAAGAGGGTAGGGGGTGGGGTGGAATATTTTAGAATTTCTAAGTTCATTTAGAATGCCTTTATCTTTCATTAATTTAGAAAATAAATTACAAATTTATTTTAGATGATTGAATATTATGAGAGAAACATTGTGATTAATATAAGTACAGTACTATCTCGCCTTATCTGTCTAAAAAAGAAATCGTTTAGAATAAAAGATGTCCCCTCTTCCTGGATTTCTTTCCCTCTCTGCATATTTTTCTGCCTTCATCTTTGTATTTCTAGAGAAAGAAATTTTTTATTTAAAATAATTCAGATTAGATATGATTTTTATTGATATCAAAATTTCATATAATAAGCATATTGTGTCCCATTTTTTTTTAAAGCAATTTTTAAAAGTATTTTCAATTTGGAGTTTCACTTTTCCATTTTCTTCTTGAAAAGGAAAACAAAAAAAAGTGATCAAGTTTGTGTGTATGTTTTATGTTAAAATTAAAACCAAGGTCATAAGAAGGTTATTACCATGGTAAGAAGCAAGTTGTGTTAGCACTGAAGTCTCTGAATATAACTGAGCTGAAGAAATATTTTTGATGTTATAAGTAAGTTAACAATATAACTGAGGACACTATAACAGAGTGCAACTGTATATACTACTATAAAAACTTTTTAATTTCCCATTCATTGACCTGAAAAAATCTATTCATCATGTGGTGGCTAAATAAAATAAAGGGCTGATTAAAAATATATAAAACTCATCACTTTTTTGTTTCCTTCCTTATCACCATCGTAAGAATGAATTTCATTAATCACCATATATAAATAGCATATTTTGCAGTTAAACATAAATTAAGTCAAACAGCAGCAAAATGATTCAGCATTTTGAAAATAGACTTAAAAATTTTGACATATTTTAGAAATTATAAACTGAAAATGCAGGAATTTCATTGAATTGTGGTAAAATTAATCCCAGCAATGAAAAAAGTGCAAGTTCTGTTTATTAGCAGCAAAATAATTTTTCCATATTTCTACATTTGATGACAAAAGAAATTGCATACTTCTGTAATTAGCTATAATTAAACACAAATTAAGTTAACAAACAGCAAAATAATCCTGCATTTTGAAAATAATAATAAAATACCATGTATTTTGTAAATTAGCATAAAAAAAGAAAGAATTTTATTTATTTGCAGTGAAATAATTACATATTTTGAAAATTTTTTAATTAACAGTGAAATAATTATCCATTTCAGCCAACATCGAAGGAAAAAAAAATGATTTTTTCGTTATTAAATACTATTTAAAAAATAATGATAATAAAATAAATAAAATGGCAAGCTAGTTCAGCATTTTCAAAGTCAACTGTAAAAATATGTATTGCATGTTTTTTATTTATTTTCTCTCTCCCACAGTCAGAAAAAAAAAAAAAAAACCTATTTATTGTGGGAAAAATTATATTTTTATAGGTTCTACTAGGAACGTCAGATTTGAAAACAGACATTTCACAAAAATAAATAAATATTAATTAAAATTAACACAAAAAGTTATATTTTCAGTAATTAGTAAAAAAAAATGATAAAATTCTTTTTAAAAATAGTGGTGTCAAAATAATAAACGCATATAAAATGTAGGAACAGATTTACCTTACTTTGGCAAATAATAAAATTAAATTATTAAATTAGTTTTTATAATTGTAATTTGAATGAAAACTTTTAATATGAAATAATTTCTACAAGGTATCCACACACCTGTGGAGGTGATTTTTTGAAATAAATGAAACTTTGATACATTAATTGCATTTGTTTTTATACGAAATGATATAAAACACACACACAAAAAAAAAAAATATATATATTAAATTGAAATATGAAAGTTTGATTAATATTTATAAAGTAGGTTTTTGTAAAAAAAAAAAAAAAAAAAAAAATCACTTAGAAGTTGTTTTTTGCTTTTTCTTAAAATGAATATTTTTGTTGTTTCTCTTTCCACAAAACACTATATAACAAAAACTAATGCATGAAATGTCCTGAAATTGTATGGGAATTATTTTTAAGTGTTTATAAAGGGAACAGACTACACACAAGATTATATATATTAATTATTTTTTAATTTTTGTTATGATAAAGTTTGATTTAACATAGTATTTTGCTAATTTTTCCATATATAAATATTCAAACAGTGTGATTCCCCAAATTAATGGAATATTATTACACGTATAGTCTATTCCCTAGAAAATATTATTAAGTTCATTATTTGATTTACAAAATATTGATAAATTGGTTTGTTTTTTAATTTTTGTGTTTTGCGGATTAGTTAATTTTTGCATTTTTTTAAATAATTTTTTCCTATTTTTTCAACTTTTTGTTTTAAGAGAAACTTTTTAAAAATATTTTTTGGTGTTTTATATCATTTCTTATTAAAACGAATGCAATTAATATCAAAGTTTCATTTATTTCAAGAAATCACCTCCGAAGGTGTGTGGATACCTTTCATTTATGTGTATCTTTTCCTCCTCTCTCTTTATCATTGATAAACTAATGCATAGTTTTGTTTTGTTTTTTCCAGGGTCAGGTGTAAAGATCATAAGAAAAGACCTCTAGGAAGTTTAGAATTCACATTGGTGAACAATGTCAAAATTGCCTTTAAGATGTTTAAGCTTGTAGTTCCTACTGCTAAACCTACTGCTGTGAAACTAGCAAAAGATAGTAATGCTGAAGTGGTTGCTGTATCAAACATGTATTTAACTGTAAATATAATTTAATTTTTTCCTAAATAAAAATATAAGGAAATGTGTGACTATGCATTTTATATGTACATGTGTGTGCTTTGAAAGTATTATACTGTTTCATTTTTACTTAATTATAAAAATAAGATTCCTTTTCTAAATTCAAAAATTCTTTAATTGTTATACAGTGAAACTTGAATAATTCAAACTTGTTTAATTTGAAATTCTAGATAATTCGAATTTTTTAGTCGGTCCCTTGAATTTTGTATTAAAATAACGTTAAAAAATCATGGATAATTCAAATTCTATTTTGGATAATTCGAATTTTTCATACAATTACCTTTAAAATATTACAGTAAAATTTGTTCCCGAGATTTTTCTCAGCTAAAGTGCATTATGTTTTTTAACAGTCTTTCAAAAGAGAAGGATAAGGAAATACAAGAGTATTTCCTACCTACACTGTAAAAAATATGTCCTATTTACTGCCAGAAATTCTCTGTAATTTGAGAAAATACGCGTAATTTACAAAAAAGTTACGTTATTCGAACATATTTTCTCAAATTGCAGAGAATTTCTGGCAGCAAATAGGACATATTTTTTATAGTGTAGTGCATCAGAAGAGATATGGTCCATATACACGAACTTCGAGGGGTTTTTTAATTGAAAGTCATGTCTAATGTAGAAGATTCTGTTTTTGTATCAATTGATGGGTTGAAGTCATATGCTATGACACAAAGATTGTACTTAAAGAAGCAATCAAAATTATCTGACTATTTTGAAAAAAAGTTGCATAATTAAGATTGTAAAAAAATATTGATTTAATGGGAGGGGGTTAATGATGCAGTATTCTTAGATATAAAGTTTATGTGTTAAATCTTTGATCATAGAATTTTATATTTTTAATTTATCTCTTCTTTTTGACAAAATAGTATATGTAATTTGAATTTTTGGATATTTTGAATTTTTCTCTGGTCCCTTCAGCTTTGAATTATCCAAGTTCTACTGTATAAATTTTTAAAATCTCACAGATGATTGTAGCCTATATATAGCTGGAATTTCAGATATTTTACTGGCTTAATTTAGAAACTAGTAAGATTTATAAAATGGTGATTTATCGTTGTATTGAAATTTTGTTTAAGAAGAAATAAAAATTTTGTGTTTGATTCTATATTTAATATTTATAAGCTATAAAAAATAAGTGATATGTTATAAGGAAGTAGGAATCATTCATCATGTTTTAACTTGATTCCATTTTTTAGAAACTTGTGAATTTCTCACTCTTTTTCCATATTTCTGATTTTGAAAAATATTCCCATTTTATTTGTAGATAAGAAAATATAAAATAAGGGAAGTAAGTTAGTTTTGACTGTTTACAACTATTGCTAATAAAATAGTGTCTTTCTAAACATCAGTTTTGTGATTATTCACATATATTATTTTAATATGGTTGTAAACAATATATATATATATATATCAATTGTATAATAATGATTCATTTTAGAATTGAATCTAATGAGTAATTTTTTTTACCAATTATAATACTATCACAGTGATGTTAAGCTATTTCCAAGTAGTAACTGTTGAATACTTTCTAATTATGAGGATAGTAAAAGAAAGAAGCCTTCTGTTTTTAAAGTGGCAGGATGTGTTTTTATATGTACTATTATCGCCCAGTGGTCGAAACTCAACCATATTTTTTGCAAAGCGAGGCAAAGCAAAGTTATTGCCTTGTCCTAAACGGAATGCAATTGCAACACAGCTGCGGTAATTGTTTGCCGATATTCACTCTAACTGAATCAGCAGAGTTTTACTTAATATAACTATTTCTCTTTGTAGATGTTAGCCTTTCCTGAAATGAGAGAAAATCGCAACGCGAAAACACCCCTTGTTGTGTGATACAGCCCAGAAGCTAATAGGTACCATGTCAAACCAAGGCCCAACCAAGTATAAAATTCTGTTAAATTAATTCGATTGGTTCATAAAGTACAGTGTTTGAACAAAAAAAAAAAAAAAAAGATATTTTTAAAAATGGTCGAATTGAGTTCGGGAGATTTCAAAACGTGTAACTTTATCGAAAACCGAAAATCTAAAACTTTTCTGAATCTTATATTTTCTACTTATATATGCAGAGGAAAGAATAATAAATCCACTTTTTAAAAAATAAAAATAAGTAGTCAATTTCACTTAATTAAAATGCAAGGAAATCTCAAAACGTGTAAATTCATCGAAAACCGGAAATCAGAAGTTTTTATGTAACTTCTACTTGCTTCTTCTACCCGCAAAAGCTAGCAATAAAGACACTTTTAAAAAAAAAAGTAGCCAATTACAGTCAATTGAAACGTAAAGAAAGCTCAAAACATGTAAATTCAGCAAAAAACGGAAGTCGGAATTTTTTCCATATTGTCTACTTATACATGCAGCAGTTAGTAACAAATCCATTTTCCTTTTATTTAGTATATTAGTTGAATATTTATTGTTTAAATAACACCCTTTGAAATGAAATGTTTATGTTTACATTCGAAACTGGAAGTTTGCCATTTTTTTTTCTGGAGTTTTGTGATTTTAAATTAAAATTTTATCAATTTTACAGAAAAAATAACTCAATCAAACACATGTAGACAGTAACTTATATAGAACTATACCCAAATATCGGAATTAAAATCGGCAGATAATTTCCGTTATTTTTTAATAATTTTTTACAAAAAATCCAATGGACAATTAACATAGAAAATATTTTTCATGGCTCCATGGACAGACAGTGACGTCATCACTTCGCTTGCGTATAGTGATGCTACATTATACAAATTACTGTGTCTATGGTTTTATTTGAGCTTTATGAAATTGCCAGATTCAACAACTTTCTTCTTTTAGGTATTTTTTAATGCAAAGGAATACGTGTATAAAAGGGAAAAATGGGGGAAAATGCATAAAAAATAAATGTATTTTTAAATACCTTCTTGACATCGTAAGAAAATAATATTTGTATTCGCGCCTTCCGGCTAACCATACCTTTCGAATGATACCATTCTCAAATCTCTACTCCCATAATTAATCTGTTAAAAAGGGACAACAAATTTTATGCTTGCCTATTAATATATAGATGTGTTTAAAAAAAATTACACTAAATTTCAGAGCACATTATTTTTAAAATTTTATTGCATATATTAGAAGAAAGTATATTATTATTAAGTTCGTGGAGTTACATATCTTGAAATGACTTGAACATGATTTGATTATTTTTAGAAAATGTATGTGTATCTCAAAAATTTTGTGGACTCTTTCTCATAAAGTGATAGATGAAATTCAGGAAAATTTTGTATTTAATTGGACTTTGTCTTAATTTGGTGCTGATTAAATTTTGAGGTATATTGCCCAAGAAGTGGCGCTATTATGCTGCAATTTTTCTGATTTAAGGACTGTCTTCACTCACCGCCGCCGGAAGCCGAAGCTAATGTTATTCTATCGGAAATTTTTCTTTACAAATAACTTATTAACTAATACAAATTTTTAAATTCTGTTTTCACATTCTGAAAATTCCCAGCTGTTAAATTGACAGACCTTTTTTAAAAAATTATTTTTTAAATTTTTTATATTTTATTTTGAAGCTACAAAATATGATTTTTCAATATGTGATTTTTTTTCATATTGCAATTTTAAAATAAAATATTAAAAATTAAAAAAATACATTTTCAAAAAAGGTCCGTCAATTTAACAGTTGGGAATTTTCTGAATGTGAAAACAGAATTTGAAAATATGTATCAGTTAATAAGTTATTTTTAAAGAAAATTTCCCCATAGAATAACATTGGCTCTGGCTTCCGTTGACGGTAAGTGAAGAGGGCCGTTAAGGAAAAGCTAATATCATAAAAAGAAAAATGTCTGCTTTCAAACATGCCAGTCAATTAGTTTTTTTTTTAGAGTTTTTTGCTATTGTTTTTAAATGTAAGTATTGTAATTTAGAGGTGAATCAAATTGACAAAAGTACTAAAATTAATATGCTGTGACCATCACAAAACTTTCTTCCATGCCATTCTATATAACAGTGCCACCTAATGGCACTGTTATATAGAATGACGTTATGTCTTATGTCAAGTGGCATCATCCAGTTGACATAATGAAAAATTTAATCAACTTGATTTCTCACAATTAACGCACCTCTGGGAGTTACGAAAGTGTGGAAGCTACCCCTTTTACAGAGGATCAAAATTACGGTGGCTTGTTTCTGGATCATTCCTAGGGATGAGTCCCAAACCATCGCTAGTTGCCTACAATGTAGCTGTAGTGTGACTTTAAACCCACTCATCCTATTTCATCTCACAGTTAACATTTTATATATGCAGTTTCGTGCAATTTTCACCAATAGATGTTCAGATATAGCCATTTAAAAAAATCACAGAAAGTAATACCATTGCCACCACCTATCAGTCAGTACATACCCAAATTGAATCAGCATAATTTTTCATAATATACACCCCGCGACAAAAAGATAGGTACAAAGGGTTTTTTCTTTGATTTTTCATAAAATAACATTATCTAAATTGTGCTTATCATTTATTATTATGGTAAATTAACACTATTCCTGGATTAATTTTTGTTTTAAGACTAATTTAGAAAAATTTTGAGAATAAAATTTTTCTAATTAAGACTACACACTGCGACAAAAAGATAGGAACAAAGGTTTTTTTTTTTTTTTTTTTTTTTAATATGATTGTTTTGAATATGATTCAAATATTTAATATGTTTTTGATGAGATAATATTTTGTTATGATAATAAATGATTAGCACAATTTTAATGTTATTTCATGAAAAATAAAAAAAAAACCCTTTGTACCTATCTTTTTGTCGCGGGGTGTATATCTCACATATCAACTTTGGAGATATAGCTTTCCCATAAACAAAAAATATTGTAAAGTACCATGTCACTTGTTGGTCAATATGCACCAAAATTGAATAAGTATAATTTTATAAGCATAATATCCATCTTGCATATAAAGTGTGGTGCAAGATATTCCCTTTCTGTAAACAGGATTAAATTGCAACATAGTGCTACCACCTGTTGGCTGATATGCACCCAAACTGAATTAGCATAATTTAACTTAGATCCTCACATACCAGGTTTTGTGCATTTATACATTATTAGTCTTTTGGCCAAAATTTAACCAATTCTTTAAGTAAACATTTAAATAATAAATGTAGAAATTCTAAATTTTGTGTAAACTATATTCTTAGTAAATAATCTATCCCTTAAAAAAAAATGATTTTTTTTACATGATGATGCCTCTCAAGCCGAACAATCAATAGCAAAGAATACTGTCTGTATCAAAATAATCTGTCAACAGTTTGAAAAAAAATAAAAATAAAAAATTAATAAAAAATAAAAAATCATGTTTGCAGACAAATAAAAATACAGTGTCAATAATATATTAGTAATATAAATTTATAAAAAAGAAAAAGAAACCATTTTCCTTGACAGAATTTTATTTAGGGTCTGATCCTAATAAATGGAGAAAAAATAAATCCAGAAAATAAACTAAACCCTAAGCCATTGCATTGAATTTTAAAAAACCGCTCATGCAGATCTAACAACTTTCTTCGGTAGTAATTTTAAATACAAAATATTATGTCTGTAAAATTAAAAAGTGTCTTAAAATAAAAGTTAGTATTTTTCTGTGCCTTCTCGCCCTCATATGAGAATTATTTTTTTTTCCCCCTGCAACCCACTTTAACCATACCATTCAAACAATACTTATTTTTAGCCCCTCCTCTTATTAAAAATAGGCTAAAAAATGTAGGATAAATTTTATGTTAGTGCGTTAATATATAGATAGAAGCTGAGATATATCTGTTCCTTTAAATAAACAGAACATAGCAGCACCAGCTGTTTGTTGGGCAATATTCCAAAAGCTAATAAATCTATACCAAATCAAGTCTCCAACCAAATATATAGTTTAGTTAAATTTTGTCCATTGGTTTGTGAAATAAAATATCCACAAAATTTTGATAACGTATACACAGACAGACATTTTCTAAAAATAGTCAAATCATAACCAGGCCATCTCAAAACATAAAAATATATAAATTTACTGAAAACCAAAAGTTGAAAAATTTCACAAATCCAAAAAATTTTTCTTATCTGTATAGTAGGGATTAAAATTATTTGGTAACTTTCAATTAGATATCAAAATTTATTAATATACATCCCCAAAGCAGAATGTGTGTGAATTCAGAACGTACGTCGCAGACCAAATGGCTTTACTGCAGAACAATTGCAGATATTTAAAAAGTAGTGGAGAGGGCGATTGTGAGTTATAGCTTCTAAGAATGGACATTTGTTTTAAAACCTGTTTTAATCACTAAAGCACTTTATCAAAATACTTCTAAAGTAGTTGACTACATGGTGAATTCTCTATCTATTAGTTTATTTTATTTATTTATTTATTTATTTTTAATTGCAAGTTTTAGTAAAAATATTTTTAAATGTTATTTTATTATTATTTATTTATTTTTATTTTATTTATTTATTTGCAATTATACATATATATTGTAGCACATCAAAAATTCTGAGATATGTATTTTGTAAGAGTGTAGCAATAAGAATGTGAAAGTAAATTTGCAAAATACATACATGTCCTGCAGAAACATTTTTGATCATCTGAAAACTTGTTGCAGAACATTCAAAAGTGTACTGCTTTGGGGGATATGTATCAATAAATAAATATCAGAATTTATTCCACTTTTGCTGTAATTTTCACTAGTTTTAAAAGGAGATTATATTTACTTTCTTGAACTATGTTCCATTTTGTTAGATGTCAGTAAAGTTTGCTATAACTTAACATTTTTATTTTCTTTATACTAGGACACGGGAGAAGTTTTATTGCCATCTAGTATAAAAAAGTATCAAGAATTTGCTGGGAAAAAAATATATTTCACTGATGATGAAACTAAACAAATGAAGTGCTTGGCTAATCCAGGTAATAAGAGCAGTTCATGCTTCTTATTCAGATTGTATAGTTGCTGATATATATATATATATATATATATATGAATATAAACTCAAAAAACGATACAAAAACAGTTTGAATATCTTTTTTAGAAAGTCAAATGAATAAAGTGAATGATACGATCGTAACTTCCAGCGGGAACCAAAGTACAATATTAAACTGCTTCAGTGTGACAGTTCAAGAACATGAAAAAATTTACTGTGTTTCATTATTTATTTAAAATACCTCAATCTGAAAAATCAATGGAAAAAATAAAAAAATATTAATTAAGTTCAAATTCAATAATCAAAAAAAAAAAAAAAATCTCTGTGAGGTGCACCTCTGCATGGTCCAAGCTACAAAACTGCCAAATTTAATAGCTTTTTGAGGTCAATGGCCTGAGCTCCAGAGTACACACAAACACTTTTCTTTATTTATATAGATTTGTATCTGTATAAATGTGTTAATATTTTCATTTTTGAAATTATTTCAATTTATAAATATTATAGTAGATTCACATTTTTAAAAATTATTAGATTGTAGTATACTAATTCAACTGTACTTTGTTTCTCATCTGCCTTACTTTATCTGTAGGGATGAAATATTCCATAGATCTAGAATATTATCTCCTCTTTTATTTTTACCTCTCTCTCTTTTATCTCCCTCCTCCCCTTTTTTTTCTGGATGAGGGAGGAGAGCTTTACCTTTTTCTACTTAATTTTTTTTATTTTGTACTCAACAATTAAAAATTAATAAGTCACTCATAACTAATTAAGTAATCATTAATGATTAGTTTTATGCTTATATCCATTCTAGTTTTTGAAACTTATATAGGCATATTTATATCCTTTTTTGCTGATGTTTTTTCTTTTACATTTTGTGCAGCAATTTTTGAAGCCTTTGTTATTATTCTAATTAGTTAGAAATTAAATAATATTTTGGAAAGAATAAAGTCCTATAATTTCAACATATTTTTTATATTACTTATATATATTTTTTCCCTGCATTACTTGTATGCCTAAATAAATAAATAGAAGCTATTTCTTTTGCTTTTAGGTCTTCTGTTGATGGGCTTTAAACCCAAATCTTGTTTAAAGCCTCATTACCATCTAAAACCATCGACATTTTTGTATCCCGATGAAAAAGCTATTCAAGGAAGTACCAGACTTTGCTATGCTCTCATTCTTCAGTGTAGTAAACGAGAATACTATCCGATTTGTCGACTAATTTCTCGGCAGAATGAACCTCCTAGATTTGTTGCTTTAATGCCTCAGGTAAAAATGAATTATAAAAGATATGCACAGTAAAACTTATTGTATTATGTATTATATTGATTCACAAATGTTTTGTCATATTTTTCGGTTTATTTTATTTATTCAAGTAATAAGAGGCTTAAATTCTATGGGTGATAAACACATTTATTAAGAACAAAAACAAACAGAAAAAGCGATTAAAATAAAATCATAATGAAATTTCCAAACACATAGCTATTTTTGCTTATCTGTTAAACTTTAACATCCTTTGGCCTGGGCTTTGCAGGCCTAAATTTATGTCTCTCTCTGATCACACAGTTTGTGGTACTGTTTATTGTTGTTGAAAGAAATGTTTACATAATTTTTAAAGAAAGAGAGATTAATGTTTAATTATATTAATATCATGTCACAGAAAATTATTGTACTTTAGAATATTTAGCAATAATGACATTAAATAACTTTTTTTTTTACTAATTTAAATATATGACAAAAAGAAAATAAAGATAAGTTTAGGTATATTTAAATATTGATTTATTATTTTATTTTTATAAGTATAGTTTATTTTTTTCTAATTCAAGGGAAGTAGTTACTATATATTCAAAGTAATAATTAATGCTTTTAAGTATTTTGTGTTATACAGACACTCAAAATATTTGTGTTTTTCTGTAGTTAGAACAGTTAGATGATCAAGGAAATCAGGTTGTTCCTCCAGGATTTCATATAATTTATCTTCCCTATACAGAAGATATACGCTGTGTAAAAGGTGAAAAAAAGCATAATCCATCTGAAGCTCTAGTCGAAAAATCAAAAGAAATCATCAAAAAATTACAGTTTGCATATCATCCTGAATTATTTGAAAATCCAGGTATGTATATTTTCATTATTTATAAATTTCAAAAAACAACTGTTAAAAATGATCACTTATCTTGATGATTTTTTAAGAAGACATCAATTTTTATTAATAAATAAAAACTATTAATAAGTTTTCAAAAGTTATTAAATAAAAAAATCCATATAATATTTATTCTGTAAAATAGAACAGGATTGCTACGCCTGTTATAAAACCTGCAGAACCTGGAAAACATTCAGAATTCTAAAAAGTTGGTAAAAATCAGGAAGAATGCTGGAAGATTGAAATATTCTCTTTAAAACCTTAAAAATACAGAGTTTTTTTTTTTTTTTAATATTTTACATTTTTTTTTTTTTTTTCTTGCAAGAGAAATTTTTTTTAATCAGAGTAAGACTGTGACTGAAAAAAAAAAATATATATATATAAATTGAATGATTCAATACCATGATAACACTCAGCAATCAAAAGATAAATGAAAATACCAACATTACAAAATTAAATAAAAATACCAACTTTACAAAATTAAAAGTGATTGTATTTCAGTTATAGTTGTTTTCACCGGTTTTTTTATAATTGAATTTCAATACCAATGAATAGTAAATTAAATTACTTACTCAGAAGTGAAATGCCACTACCATAACACATAAGCCTAACGATGAGAGAAATGTTCGTAAAATCCATTAAAGTTATTGAAACTATCAACATTATGAAAAGGTAAATGGAAATGAAAAAGGATAAAAAAATTTCAAAGAGATCAGATAAAAAAGGAATTTATGAATTGAGAACTGGAATATTAAATGCTGAAAAATAGAAATGTTCACACGTCAGGAAACTTGCATTTTTATCAGCAAGGTGTGCAAGATTTCGGAACACTGTACAGCTAATTCAAGCCAAAATACAGTTCCAAGTTTCTATCTTGCAAAAAAACTAAATGAAAAATGAATTCGATAAATCACTAACACAAACCAGAATTGAAGCAAGGAATAAGTATTTTTAATAAATCCACATGTCATATGAAACCAAACTGAGATAGTAAAAATTAACAGGTTGCCATTTGAACAATAGTACAGTGGAGCACCGTTTATACGTTTTTCAAGGGACCGTTCCTAAGAAACGTACAACTGAAAAAAACGTACAACTGAAAATTCGTTTTAACATTAATACACAATAAAGTATCATATTAATAATAAAAGTCTAATCAGTTTTCATGATTTCCTTTACATTTATTCGAATAAGATATATTTTTAATTATATTTAAAATATTTTTAAAAAGTTCAATAAAAATTAAATGATAATTTAAAATATAGAAATTCAGAAAATTTTTTCAAGATTTCGATTTTAACCTTTAAAGCCTTTTGTTCTCTAAACGAAGATGACATTTTTGCAAACGATTAAAAAGAAGGAAAGAAGAAAAATTGTTTCTCCAACCGTAATGTCAAATAAACACGATAAGAAAATCTTCCAAGTCGCCCAACGGAAGTGAGTAATAAATCTTCAAGTTTACAAAATGCCTATAAAGTTGTGGGCTTTTTTCCTTTCATACCCCATTCCTGGAATCAATTAAAAGAGAAAGTGGAAGGTCTTCATGTAGTCACTGGCTACTTGTATACCAACCATTCAACCCAGTCGCAAATTGCTTATCTCTGAAAATTTCTCTGCTGCCTTCAAACTATGGCAACTTGCAAAGCTGCAAGTGCGGCTCTATTGATATTTCTTTGATGTAGTTTTTGAGAGTCGACGCTCGCTGGATTCGTTGCTCACAAACCTCGTAGTGCGATAATTGCGTGAGAACGGGGTCTCTTTTGTAAAAGAGCAATAAAAAATAATGCCCTTCATTGTAAATATGTGCAAAATTTCAAGGGTCACTTTCGGACAATGGATAATTTATGACTTTTGAAGCTCTACATCGTTGCCAGAGTTTGAAGGCAGCTTAGCCCCCTTTCCCCCAGACTACTGATGTAAGTCGCACTTTGTTCTATAGTTCTAAGAAAAAAAAAAAAAATAAGAATAAAACATAAAGAGCATTCATCTTTTTTTTTTTTTTTAAATTCTGGAATGAAACTCAAACTTGGGATTCTACAAGGAGGAAAAGAAAAAAAAACGTATAAGTGAAATTAAGAATTTATTTGTGTCGTATAAACGAAATATTTTAACATTAGAATTCAATGGAGTGATTTGGGACCGAACTCAAAAAACGTATAAATGAGAAAAACGTACAAATGAGAAACGTATAAAAGGTGCTCCACTGTAATATGAAAATATTAAATAGTAAAGTAACGATTAATCGATTTAGATGCTACTTAAGAGCAATTATTGAATGCATTAAATGATTGTTATTAATCTATTGAAGCACATAACATTAAATCTGACAAAAAGGATTTTTTAATTACAACATTTAATTATATTATTTAATGTACAGTTTATTTTTAAACTTAAATGTAATGTGTGCTAGCGCCATTTAACGTGAAAAAATTGATTTATAACTTAGTAAAAAAAAAAAAAAAATTATGATTTAACTGACGAAGTCTACTTTTGTGCTTATTTTAATTATTAGTCTTAAGCAATCTAATCAAAATTGCCACATATTATGATTAAATCATTTTGAGTATTTATATTTAAAGAAAATTTTATTTTTCAATTCAATAAATTTTACAAATTACATTATGAAAGTCAAAAATTACCATATGCTTTATTTGCTCGTTTTTTTCTGTATTGATTTAAACTCGAGTGCTTAAAAATTGATGGTTTTGTCAACTTGCTTTTTAAGGTTTTTCTCTTGACTTGTGCAATTTTTAAAAATCTAAGCACATCAGTTAAAAAGAGTTTTTCTACTTTCTTCTTCTCTCTATATTTATTTCTATCAAGTCTATACAATAGTAATATTACTTGGGATTTATTTTTTTCCCCATTTATTCCAGAGATAAAAAAAACAATGAGATATTTTAATATAAGGAGATATTCCATATGTTGTTTGTATAAATCACTTCATGTAGTTTTTTTTTTTTTTTTTTGTGTGTGTGTGTGTGTGTTATTATCTATTTATTTATTTAATAATTTTATTCTAAAACATACTTATTAAGTTTTGCAGAAACATTGGCGAAATATAGAAGCTTTAGCTTTGAACAGAGATGCTCCTGATGAAATTGTAGACTATACCTGTAAGTATATATTTAGTATGGATTTATATGATTGTTATTTCTTGTCTTTGTCTCGTCTTGATTTTCAGAATATTAAATCTTTTGACATTAACAATTCTTTTTAAAACTTAAAATAAGGATCTTATAACTTCCCCTTTACTGCATAATAAAGACCAAAAAACATTATAGTAATGTGTGCCTTTGCTGCACAAGAAAGATCAAAATTAGAATTCAAAACTTTATTAAAAGCTCAGTAGCGTAGCTTCTTTTCTTTCCAATATTCTCGTTTGGCTGGTTTGATATCTTTATTCTAAAAATCATGTAGAAATATGATAGAATTACCCTATCACAATGACAGCTAGGAGTCTGTTATATTCAATTCTGTTTGCCGTTTTACATTTCTGAAGTTGAAGGGTATAAAGAAAATGCTTCCCATATATTTTTTAAAAACATTAAAATAATTTATTGTTATTAAATGACTTTTAGAGTAACAAATCTAGCACACGCTGCTATATTATTATCATATTTTGTTAACTTTAACTTTTATAGTTTTATGTGTTTCTAAAACTGAAACAGTGATATATTTTACATTATATATCTTTCTTGTGTAAAAAGGTAAACTGTTAGGTGTTTTACCAAAATTTTTATTTTAATTCAATTAATTTTAATATAGTGTTTGTTGATTGTAAATAAATGTTGATAAAATATACAATCATTTATTTATTTATTTATTTTTGCTATTGTTAAATTATTTATTTTTTCATAAGAGGAACTGAAATTCAGTTCATTTTTATAGAGGATATCGTTTTGAATTTTCACATTATTTGCTTAAGAATTTTTTCATATAAAAAAATTCAATACATTTGACTAATAAATTATCTCTATATATTAAAAAAAAAGGTTTCTGTAGCTGGCGTCAAAATTTTTTTGTCTGCGACAGCATCTTCTCGCGGAGGGCAAAATGCTCTGCATCATGCGAAGTATCAATGTGTTCCGAATGCTTCAAGGAAGGCATTTCAGGTAGTTAGAAATCTGTATCATTTTAATTAAAGAAGTTATTAAATAAAAACCTTGGGTTTATAAAGGTACTCTATTTGCCATTAAAGAAATAATTTCTCTTATTACACCATTTTCCACAACGACGCCATTCTCCACAGGGAAATAAAAATGTTATCACTGGTGTAAAAAAATAAAATAAATTCCACAAACATCTTTTTTTTTTTTTCTACTTTTAGAGAATTAATTTTATTACTGGCAATATTTATGTTTATTTTATTTATTTGTTCTTTTTTTATTTTTTGAATAACGAAATAATATCGTGTCTGTATAACTAACCGCGTTTCTCTTTACCATTAAAGTGTATTTATTATTTTTATTTGAAAACGTTTTTAAAATACTTTGGATAGATTTTGGTATACAAAAATATTTAAATTCAAACTCAATTATAAACGAAAAATCTTCTTATTTAACATTGATAATTTTTTAACATTACTGAATTAGACATTTCTATGATACATTTCATACTTCTAATTATGGCAAGAAAAATTTAACCTAAAATTTTTATAGATTTTATTCTTCGTCAATGTAAAAAGTAGATAGGAGAGAAGGTACTTTTCCTTTCACCAGTGAAATTCTCACCAAGCAAACTTTATTGACGACAACAATACAAAGGATTAAAAGTAAATTTGTAACTTAGATTTTTTTTTTTTTTTTTTTTTTCAAATTTAAAGTTTATTTATATACGTTATTAAGGATTTGACAAAATAAATGTTATATTTTTTATGGGACAACACTTTTAAAAGCTAGCTTTAAGCAAAGCTTCAGAAAATTTAATTCTTAAAAATATAAAATAAATAAACGTAAAATAAGTTTCTTTAATTTTTTTCTTTTTATTATTTGAAGTGTTTTGAAACAATTACTCTGTCTTAGATGCCTAATGTTTGGCGTTGGTTATATCATTCTTGGCAACTTTATCGCTTCACCAGCAAAATGGAAAAGTACCGAAGAGAATTAATTGAAGCTGCAGGAGGTTTTTCCAAAATTAAAATGATAATAATAATAATAAACATTTTCTCTTTTCGATATTTTCGAATGTCTAAAATTATTATCTAGCAGTTCAATAAATACATACAGAGAGTATATACTGCCATAAATTAACTAAAGAAATTCAATAATAAAAAGTACGGGCATTAAAAAAAATAGGTTGTAATTTTTTAAAAAGGTTATTCTAATTTAATTTAAAGGTTCTATTTTTTTTTTTTTTTTAACAAGCAATTCTACCAAAAAATCCATCGCCAAATAGTGACAAAAACTTAAATGTCCCCAAGAAGTTCACATATTGTATCTGTAACATAAAATGATCTAGATATTATGAATGGACTCTTTACAGCATTGTCTGCTCAGTCATGTGATAGGGGAAAGCAAATAATCGAATTCAATTAAATATTGTTCTTAAGAACAAAAGAGTTAATATTTACTATAAAATAAAATAAAAGTAATATTGTGCATTTGTAAACAGTAGAATAATTGTATTTGTAAATTTAATAATTTTTAAAAAACACTTTATGTGTTTATTTATTTTCACCTGTAAGAATCGATTTTTGTATGTTGCAGTGTAACTGTTACATTAACTGATCTTGCAATAAATAATTGCTTGTACTTGTGGAATGTTTACGGATTATAATTTGAAATTTTAAAATGTGTTCAATTAAATTTAATTGCATAAAGGTGTTACAACAAATTAATTAACTTAGTTACTGGTCTAAATGGCTTTACACCGTACGATGTTGCACTGACAATGATTTAAATACCAAAAATCAGAGTATTTAACATGTTCTTCGTGAACATCAATAACAAATATAAACTAAATGATGATTGCAAATGTATACAGCAAACAAAAGATGATGAATAATGATATAAAA
The DNA here is from genome assembly GCA_963930645.1 of Salticus scenicus. Taxonomy (NCBI): domain Eukaryota; kingdom Metazoa; phylum Arthropoda; class Arachnida; order Araneae; family Salticidae; genus Salticus; species Salticus scenicus. The sequence continues at coordinate 166,708,355 of OZ005659.1, read as the reverse complement.
TGGATTAAAAATAATGGTGTATAAAAAATAACACAGATTAAATACGATTGATCAAAAATAAGAATAGAAAATATGTTATTTCAGAAATCGCTACAGATATAGAACACTTCGTCTGCTGTTTGTTTTTCATCTATCGTGTGATCTCTGACGTCAGGTGGGAAGAGTCCATTTCTTTCTTTTCTGAAAAAGAAAAAAAAAAATTACTGATCCTTAGCACATTATTTCATTTTAAAAAAATGGTATTAAATATTATGTATTTCAATTTGACATTAGTATGGGTATTTCCATTTTTTTTTTTTTTTTTTTTTTTTTTTAACGCAGTATTAAATTTCCTACTCAGTGAAAGGTAAAGAAGCGAATATCAGCAATTCCTATTCAGTGAAAGGCAGAGAGCCGCAGGGGTTAATAAGTGAAGCAAGTCGGGGGGAGGCGAAGCTTTCCTTGGGGGTTGGTGCGCGGAGCGAGCAGGGGGCAGGGCCCCCTAGTGAAAAAAAAAAATTGCTAACTTTTGTGCATGTACAGTTAAAAATTATTTAGTAAAGATGCTCACATTTCATTTAATATTTAAATATTTATATTTTGATTGCAGTGTGTTATGTCTAATGTAGTATATCAAGTTTCCTAAAAATAGTTTTACATGGGCTTTAATACTCTGCATGTTGTAATAGATTGTTTTTTTTTTGGTAACATTTTAAAGGAACTTTTATATCTGCATGAATGTAAATAATTAGCCTCATAATTATATGCTGAAGCGTGAATGCATTTTCAAGCATTTCTTTTTACATGGTGATAACAAATATTTTGTTTTTTCTTTCATTTTTTATTGGTTTACCTTTAGTAGTGTATCTATTTTGATTTATTTGACAAATAAAATTAGTATGTTGTGGCCCTCACAAATATACTTCTGTATCACTCTTTATAGCAGCACTACCAACGAGTTAAGACACACAGAAATTTACTCAACTTAACTTTGCACAATTAATATTTTATGTATGCAGTTTACGTCAATAGATGCTGAAATATAGTCATTTTCAAAAGTTTAAGACCAGAAGCCGATTTTCAGTATTTTAACACATTGCATCATTTGTGCAGATTATTGTGTCATCTCATGTGCTGATTACATCAGATGCATTTTACTGCTATAAATAAAGGTCCTCGGGACGTTTATCACTGGTTGTTTATTGGATGTTATCGTAGACAGTATTGTTATGTAATTATTGTAATGGGTAAAAAACCTTCACTTACTGTTACAAAAAGATCAGAAATATTGACCCTGCATAAAATTGGATTTTCTGAGTGTGAAACAAGTTTGAGGGTAAATGTGAGCAAGACAGCTGTGCCTCAAGATATTAGTAAATTTAAAATTTCGGGAAAATTTGTGGACCTGAAGAGTCATTTCTTTTTCATACTTGGAGTAAGGCGAAGTTTCCTTGCAGGTTTATGGGATGATAAACCAAAATCTTTCACCAAACATCTTGAAATAATACTCAAACTGCTGTTGGTGCCTTTTGCAGCCAGAGAATGTCTAATTATAATGCAGGAGGTTCTTGGATCTCGTATGACCATCCTTATCACATGATCATCATGTGCACTCGTTTTTCTAGGACAATCGCTTCTCTTAAAGTCCACAAATTTTACCAAAATTTTAAATTTACTTATAGATTGATGCACAGCTGACTTGCTCACATTTACCCTCAAACTTATTTGACGTTCAAAAAATTCAGTTTTATGCAGGGTCAATATTTCTGACCTTTTTGTAACAGTAAGTGAAGGTTTTTTACCCATCACAATAATTACATAACAGCACTGTCTGTGACAAAATCCAATAAACAACTGGTGATAAACATGCTGGGCACCTTTATTTATAGCAGTAGAATGCGTCTGACGCAATGGGTTAAAATACTGAAAATTTGCCACTGGTCTTAAACTGTTGCAAATGATTATATTGTCATCAAGAAAACTACAGAAAGTAGTAGTAGCACCAATTGTTGGCAGATATGTTCAAATTGAATACCCAGCGTAATTTTTCATTATACATATATATATATATATCACATACTAAGTTTAGTGCATTTATATAAAATAGAAGTTGTGATATAAAATATTACCCTCAAACTCCCTTAAATGGGAAATATTGCTGTATAGCAGCACCACCTATCATCTAATATGCACTCTTATTGAATAAGCATAGTTTTACATAGTATGTATCTCACATACTAAGTTTAGTGCATTTATATGTAATAGAAGCAAAAATTTAGATCTTGCATTCTTGTAATTGAAATTAAATTGCAGCATAATAAACATTTAAGTTCATAAAATGCAAGAAATTGATTCATCATAGTTTTGCATACCTATTTCACTTACCCAGTTTGATTCATTTATACACAATAGAAAGTGAGATATACTTTTCCTTAAATGGGGTACATAGCCCTTAAATAGCTTTCCTTTGAATTGGGGAGCATAGTGGCACCACATGTTGGGTAATATATTGTAAAAGTTAATCAGTACTAATTAAGTCAAAGTCCAACCAAATATCAATTTTAGTTGAATTTTGTTCGTTAGTTTATGAGGTACAGTATTCATTAAATTTTGTCAAAAACACACACAGAGTCAAATATATTTTAAAAATTGTCAGATTCTCTTCAGGAGATTTCAAAACATTTAAGTTCATAGAAAACTGGTAATAGAAAATTTTCATAAATCCAGTACTTATCTCTTATGTATATAGAAAAAAGTAAAAATTAATAAAACAGGGTGTCGACAATCAGGGAAAACAGGGAAATCAGGAGAAAATGAGGGAAATTTAGCAATCTTGGAAATATCAGGGAAAAAATCAGGGAATTTCGTAAAAATTCACAAAATTTATGGATCTTTTCATTTTAGCCTTGCAAAGATAGCGGAAAGATCGCCAAACAGGCACTATCTTAGCCAAGATTCCACAGGATTGGCTGCTTTTTAATTGAATCTCACTAAGTTAATGTTGAAAAAACTCCTAATTTCTTCTATTTTTCCTTTGTGTATATTAACAAAGTCAACAAGGGAAAAAAAAAAACATATATATATATCTAAATATATATATATATATAAAGTATGTTTACCCATCAGTATAATTTTTGAATTGCTATGGTTAGGCAACAGAAATCATGGAAATCTGTCAGAATCAGTCAGGGAAATATCAGAAAACTTTTTCTCTGAATTTCTGTAGCCACCGTAAAATATGATCTTTATTTATCCTCAGTCTTTCATATAGTTGAATAAAAAAATAAACAACTATTGTAATTTATAAAGAAATCATGAAAATTTAGTTATAATAAATTTTAATTTAATCATATATTTCCTTAGTGCCAACCAAAGATATAATTGAAAAAAGAGCTGGGAAACTCATTGAAGAATTTAAAGCTTTGCTTTGTCCAAGTGCCACACAATCAGGTTCAGGTTATAAGCGTGGATCTGTGAGTAAAATTCATTTCATATTGTTATACTTATTTTATTAATTTATTACAAAATGCTCTGTTTATTAATAGGGGTTTTAAGTATGTATTTATTAAATATCATGAATTTAACATTAAAAGTAATTACTGTAAAATCCCGAAAGTACCCCCCCCCCCCCCAACGAGTATAATCCCCCCTCCCTTTTCTCGCTGAAAGTGAAATGTCTCTGTTATCCTGAAAGTAACCCCCCCCCCCCTTTTTTTTTTCTCCATCCAACAAAGCTACATCCAATCTTCGGGCACACTTACGGTACGTCGGCATTGCAAGTTAAGTTTGGCATTGAATTAAGTTTTAATATTTATATATTATTTGTAATTTAACTAATTTTTCATAAAGTGTCGGATGCATGTTATCAATGGAATCATTACATAGTTTCTTTTACCTTTAATGTAAGAAATTACCTTTAATATTTCCTTTTAAGTAAGTACCGTAAAATCCCGAAAGTACCCCCTCCATCGAATATAACCTCCCCTCCCTTTTCTTCATTTTTTTAAAAGAATCTTGATTATAACCCCCCACACACACACACACCTGAAATTTATCCGTTTTGCTTTTCAAAAAAGGGGGGGGGGTTACTTTCGGGATTTTACGGTATATAAATTTGTTGTATAAAGAATTATTACTATTCTAAGATAAGGAAGTAGTAAGAGTAGAAGTATATCTGCAAATAATTGATTATATGCTGTGTCTCTACTTACACATTAGTTTTTTTTTTAGTTTCTTTTTACATGGTAAATTATAACTATTTATGTGTATTTTTATAATGCCTTAAATTCTGATAGGCTCTTTTTTATGCAAAATCAATCCATATGGAATGGATACTCCACATAAAGGGATGGGTGTATATGAAATGATAAAAGTAGTCATCTGTCTTTATTAAAATCAGGAGCCAATTTCAGTGAACAATTTATTAATTATTAGAGATACAGTTAAGCCATTAACAACATATCGTAAAAGCTGTGTGTCAGAACTTCCTTAATCTAATTCTTTATTAGCATTTATTCAGCTACTTGCCGCCAGGAGTAATTACTGCCTTAAAGCTGATTATATGTGAGCATTAATGTCATCCAAATCCCATGTTGGCCAATGGAGAAAATAATAACTATCATTATTAATTAAATAATGTGTATTTTTTAAATTTCATTTTCACTTCAGAAAAGCCATGACTGTTAAATTTTGTCTTCTAGTTTTCAATTTTTTTTTTTTTTTTTTTACTTTTAATGTTTTATTTTGAAACTTGTAAAATGTGAAATTTTGCTTTTTACAACTTTAAAATAAATTTAAAAAACTAAAATAAAAATGAATTTTTAGAAAACTAGACAGAATTTAACAGTCGTGAATTTTCTGAATGTGAAAATGTAATTTAAAAATATGCATTATTTTGGTTATTAACCGAATATATTGTCTTTTATATAAAAATATGGATTATTTTCCAAATAGGTTAACATGGATTTTGGACGACCTTCACACTCATTGATACAAAAACAACGCATATCTGTCAAATTCGCCTTTTCTCTCTTCCCACATAATCTCATGGGATCTTTTTTTTTTTTCCACGTATTTTAAGAATATCTCATTCAAAAATGAAATTCTTTAAATTCTGTTTTTTTTTAATTATTATAAACCCATTGAACATATTGCCTTTTATCTTAGTGGGCAATTAAAAAATAAATATTTCTTCTTAAGATTGAGAATTAAATTCTTAAATTTACTTAATGAAATAATTTTTTTTTTTTTTTTTTAACCTTTTTTGTGTATTTTTCTTGTAGTCACAAGGATATGGTCCAGCTGCTAAGTCTGCAAAGCTTGAAGAAATAGAAGTTCCTCTATGTTTGCAGCAGGAAGCAGCTAATGGATTGGTGAGTAGACATTTTAAATGTACTTCTGTAAATATTTATCCAATCCTTTTTTTTTTAAATAATATTTATTGGGAGGGGGGGGGGATGGTAGTATATAGTAGAAAGAATTAAACTGATCAAAATTTATTTGTTTTTCATGTATTTAATTCCTTTTAAAAGAAAGTCTACTTTTTATTTTATTTTATTATACTGATCGGAATCAAATCGTAATATAGTGTAAATAACGGGGGCTATAAAACACATGGTACAAAAACTAAAATATATAATAGATGCTGAGATACAGTCATCTTTAAAATCATAGTTCTTAAATAACAGAAGATCCACATGTTGCCGATAAAGATCCAGATTGAAGTGCCTGGGAAAGACCTTTGTGCAGGCAGTGGGAACCTAGACCTGATGGCAGAAAAAAGTACAGGCAGAAAAAAGAGCTGCTTTAGGCACTGCTACACGAAGCAAAATCTAGAGAGATTTCAATGTTTTTTTTTTTTTTTTTTTTTTTTTTTTTTTAATAATGTAATGTAAAAAATAAATACTGATCCAATTCATTTGAAAATTCATTTAAATATAGTGACCTGTAAAGTGGGTGTAGCCTGCTAGTGCTAAATAAAGGACTTCAATTAATAAACCAATTTCTTTATACTTTTTAATTCTTTTACTATAGTAGTATTAGAGAAAAAGAAAGTATTGGATTCGGGAAAAATTCTTTACCTCTAGTTTTTGATGAATTTACATGTTTTGTGATGTCCTAAATATGATTTGACCTTTTTTAGAAAATGTCTCTGTATGTGTATCAGTTGGACCTTGAATTAAACTGGTGCTGATTTATTTGGGGATCAATCACTCAACAGGTGATGCTGTCTTCCCAATTATTTGGATAATTTTTAATAAGGCAGTATAGGACAAAATTACGTATAAATGTTTATGATGAGAATTGCTTTTAATTTTTTAACGTGAAATTTATAAAAAAATATGATGACAGTAATAGTCAACGAGTTTTTTTTTTTTTTTTTTTTTTTTTTTTTTTTTTTGTATATGTAAGGGCATAACTCCTCCTCCCTTCCTAGGTTAAGTACTCCTGAGTGGTGTAAATTTTCAGTATGGGTATCTTTCAAAAGAACTTCTCAATACCTCAGTGAATGGCTAAATCATAGATCTGCAATCATTTAAAATAAAGTTATTAATTTTTTTCATTAAAATAAATAAAAACATTTTTTGTTTGTTGGCACAAAATTGACCATACTTCTCTGAGATGAAAATCATCAGTATTTATTACGGGAAATAAATTTAATGAATAATTCATACTACATGAATTGTATAGGAAAATATAAAAAAAAGTTTTGTGATGGTCACATACTAATTCTGTTTTATTTTTACTTATTTTTTACTATTCTTTGTCATTCCCTTACCTTAGTTACTCTATTTTTAATTTATTTTGCATTTCAATTTTGTAAAGATATTTTTTATATTATAAGACTATATTATAGTGGAGTTATAATAATGTATTAATTTATGTCAAATTAATATTTGCTATACTGTTAATATCCTACTTTATAAATACTGCAGAAGCCCTCCCTCTCCTGATTAAACTCTACTTTGTGCTTGACAGATTTCATAAGACTAGGGGGGGGGGGGCGTCCATTAATTACGTGAGGCGGGTTTGGCAATTTTTTGACACCCCCCCCTCCCCCCTGGTGAGATTTGGCTCAACCCCCTCCTCCCTCCACTAATCTCAGGTGAGATTTTTCAAAATTCGTACTTTTACTGTAAATGCATTGGATTTATTTCAAGAAACACAATTTGCTTTATTATTTTTATTGAAGACTAGTTTTTAAGATTGCATAGATCATAGTCTAGAATCACAGTAATAAAATTCAACAATAAAATACTTAAATAGAAACTAATCTGAGTCATTGTGTAATGAAATATTTATGGGTTAAACAAAGCAGGTTGGAACCTGTCCGTGCGTCGCTGTAACGTTCGTCGAGTTGCACGTCTGACTGGCCGGTGGAGTCCTAAAAGAAAACAATTGAAAGGCTACTGTGCTGCTTCGTGGCGTTTGGATAGCCACTCTAAATATTATCATGTCAGATTTTGCCATATCTAAGTCAAGAAAGATGTTTTACTTGAATTTAACTCAATTTTCTCGCAATTTTACACTGTTTTATGCGGAGAAAAATTATGTGATATTTGCCGAGACACTCCCTCTCCCCCACGTGAGATTTGGCTCAACTCCTTCCCTCCCCTTGAACACCTCACATAATTAATTGACGCCCCCCATAGAAGTCAGATTTTTGGTTATTTATTTTTTTTACAAGATTTGCCTGTGTAAATCATTTATTTGATTTATATTAAATCGAACATTGACACTGGACTAAAATGGGAGCAAATATTTTAAAATAATTTATTGGAAATAGAAAAAGTTAAGAGTTTTTCCAGTTAGTTGAATGCCAATTAACCAAGAATTTACTGTATTCATTTTTATATTATTGCAACTTAAAAAGTACATATATGTTAATTTATTTTTAAATTATCTTTAAATCACCAATTTTTACTGTTTATCCACCCTCTTCCCAAATGTATCCCAATTTTCCTTGAAGATTGAGAGGTGCTTGAATGGTATTTCACCATATGTATATAAGGACAGAAACCTATTTCTTTCAGACAAAATAAACCAAATAAAACCTTTTATTTTTTCCTCTTCTGACATCAAATTAATATAAATAACTTATAATTTGTTACAAAAGAAAATTTTATGCAATGCATGTAATTTATGTTTTACTTTTATTTTAAAAAATAAATAAATAAATAAAATATTAATAATTAAAAATAATGTGTAGTAGTTGTATACAGGGTTTCCCAAAAAGATTTAAACGTGGTTTAATTCTTTACCTTTAGAGATGAGAAGGTAAATGTAAATTGCAAAAGTGTACAAAATAAGATAGGAAATAAAACTAGGCTAATAAAAATATCTTCTTGTTAATTTTCAAAAAATTACATTTTTTAATTTTTATATGCCCCCCCCCAACCCCTAGACAAATTTGGTTAATCAGAAAGTTTTTATTTTCAATGCAACAACATCATTGCAAAAAAACACATTCTTGTATCTTTAAAGCTGAGTGAATAATACTTAATTGAAAACTGAACTCTGATTATAGGGACCATATATCAAAACAGAAATGTAAATTTGTGACATATTATAAAAAGATAAAATGTATCATAGCATTTGCATTGAAACTATTCTTGAGTGTGTTGGATTGATTTGCGATCAAGTATGTCACAAATTTACATTTCTATTTTATATATGGTCCCTATAATCAGAGTTCAGTTTTCTATTAAGTATAATTCATTCGGTTTTAAATATACAAGAATGTGGTTTTTTGCAATGATGTTGTTGTATTGAAAATAAAAACTTTCTGATTAACCAAATTTCTCTAGGAGGGGTCGTATAAAAATAAAAAAATGTAATTTTTTGAAAATTAACAGGAAGATATTTTTATTAGCGTAGTTTTATTTCCTATTTTATTTTGTACACTTTTGCGATTTACATTACCCTCTCATTTCTAACAGGTAAAGAATTAAACAGTGTTTCAATCTTTTTGGGATACGCTGTATATTTTGCAAGCTATATTTAATTTTAGTTTTCATTTTAAATATTTTTTTATTTTATTGTCTGCAAAATTGCATAAATGTTACTTTTCTAAAACTTTGATTTAAAAACAGAAAATGCAAAATGATTTTATTGAAGAATTATTATTAATTTACCTTCATTTATGAAATAATCTAAAACACGACTATACAGTGAGAGGCCATACAAGAATGGATGCAATATTTTCTAATAAAATTATGCAAACAGGAGTTCATACAAGTGTCTACAGTTAGAACATGACATTGTATGGAAGAATTGACTAAAAAAATTAGGCCTTTCTTTCTTTTTCTTTTGGTAAATCATGTAAAAATTTTATTTTCCTTTAATATTAATAGATAACAAATATTGTATTATAATTTTTACTTCATTAAGTATTTCGAAAAAATAATAATAATAATAATAATAATATTCTAAAAGTCTATTCTTTATCCTTGATAGTTTATTGTATTAGAAGATTTATATTCTGTATAAATCTGTATTTCTTTAATAGTCATAACACTGTATCACATTTCAGTGCATTATTTTGTACTTTAATAATGCTTATTCGTATTATTGTTTTCTTAACCACACCTACGCAGATTACAAAATTAACATTTGAAACATTCTAATTTGATTTATTGATGTTCACTGCTAGTTTTTTCTTTTCATTAAGAAATTTAAAATTTTGTTCAAATTGCCCCTACTTATTTCTACCCCTTGGAATGAAAATTTTGTGTATCTCGAAAACTTTTGTTTCTTTCAAAAAATTTAGGAAATTGCTGAATTCCGCTTTTCCACTCTACTCACTGTTCCTCCCCCTTCTCACACAGAATACAAAATTAATATTTACATCTTTTCCTGGGCTGTTGTTCCTTACCTGTTAATTAATTTGCATACCTGCCAACATTAAAGAATCAAAATAACAGAGATATTATAAATGGCATTTTCAGGCCTAGAAAACATTCATGTGTTTTCGATATATGACAGTATTTTAATAGCTTAATAAATTATCAAATAAAAATTAAGTAATTATTAATTAAAAATAGTGATATATATATAGAATCATGATAATTTTTTTCATCAAAAGCAAAATCTTGCTTAAAAAAAATGAAGGTTTGTTGAAGTTTTGAATAAATTATAGTTATAACTTTAAAATCTTCAAAATAATGGAGAAATGTTTGAGAAAAATGGAGAGTAGAAGGCAGTCTCAAAATAACGGAGCCTCCTATGAAATAACAGAGAATTGGCAGGTATGAATTTGTAAAAAGCATCGCATTTTCCAAAATTTTGTTCAAAATTTTCCCTCCTTATCTCCTCCCCCTGCCCACTTCTTTTCACGGGATGAAAATCTTATGTGCTTTGAAAGTTTTTGTATCTTTCAAAAATTTCATGGAATTGTTTGATTCCTCTTTTCAATTTTTTGTTCTGTTCACTAATTTTCCCTCTGTCACACAGAATACAAAATTAACCTGCAAAACATTTTAATTTGATTTATTACTGTTAACTATCAGTGTCTTCCTGGGTCATTGTTTCTTTCCAATTTCATTTGTAGGAAACTTCTGCTTTACGTATCCCCCTCTTTTTTTCTGTGTGAAATTAGCTTGAATTCTTATCTATCATCAAGATTCTTTATTTTGCATGGGTGGGATGAGAAATAATTCTTTAGGTATAAGGAAAGCATTTCTTTTGTCATGGGAAATGATTTGAGGCAATTCTGTTGGTATGGGGCAGTTCTTTTTTGTAGGGAATGGGCATAGGTAGAAGAAGGGCAATTGTTTAGATTTAGGTGGATTGGAGGGGGGGGATGATTTTTTGCATTGAGAATACACATAGGTTAAAAGAGGGCAAAATTTAATACAAAATAGAAAATAGGTTTATAAAAAAACACCCTAAGACAAAAGAAAAAGATGCACATTGATATACATACATGTTTCGACGAAAAATGCAAATTTTAAAAGTTTGGTGGCCAATGAATGAACATGTGATGCTACAGCGCATTTTAACTGTGCAATTGGCAGGCAGAATGTTAAAAAGGAGAAATTTTGATTCCAGGTCATAAATTCTTTGAGAATTTTACTCCATCTATTCAGATGGACAGTAACTATGCCTCGCATACAGAAGCACAAACAATATGCGCAGATGGCATCATTTGAGAGAGGTGTGTAATTGGGCTCAAAGAAGTCGGTTGGTCTAATCTGCGAATTGTTTGACAATTGTATAGGAGAGATGCCACTATTAGATGATATTGGCAGAAATGGGTGAACCAATGAACACAGCATCAGGGAGGAAGCAATCGGCCTAGAGAAAGACAGAACTTGAGAACAGATCAATCATCAGAGTAGTACTCAAAGTCCCAAATTCATCATTATCATCGATCCTACATGCAACTGGTACTTCAGTGACTTCAAATACCATTAATAGGCGACTCAGAGAAATGGGGTTGAGCTCACGGAGCCCCTTGTGCGGACTCCTATTAAACTTAGTGTACCGACAAGCACATTTAAAGTGATATCAGGATTGTTCGAACTGGAATGTCACTGAATGGAGTAGAATTGTCTTCAGTAATGAGTCTCATTTCGATTTGAGCCTCGATGACCAGCAAAGATGCGTCTAGAGACAGCCCAAAAATAGGGGGGATTCCAACGTGACTGTTGCCAGCCATACAGCCCAACAACCAGGAGTAATAGTCTCGGGTGTCATTTCATTTTATAGCAAGACCCCTTTGGTTGTCATCCGTGGCATCTTCACAGCACAGCCGTACATCGATGACAATCTATACTCCGTTTCACCTTAAATTGGCAGCATTGAGGAAGGCAGGGAATGTAATATTGCACGTTAAGAAGTAGTTCTAAAGTTATTTTGAGTTTTTAAGTTGATAAATTTGATAAATAAATGCTATAAAATAAGGAAATTTAGTTTACGCAAGAAATGTTTGATTTTTTTCTTATTTTAAAAGTATTTAAATAATAAAAATCTTTTTAGCAAAGCGAACGCGTAGTGATGAAACAGTGGCATTTCTGAGTTTCATTTTGGCTCGAATCTGTTTCAAGGTTAAACATCTGGCACGCTATTTAAAATTTCTTCGCCAGTTCTCTCTGAGCCTCTCCCTATTTTTATTATAGTTTTCTTTTTCTTGGTTACAAAAAAAAAAAAAAAAAAAAAAAAAAAAAAGAATTTATCAGTTTTACAAGAAAATTTGCGATTCCTGTCATACTTCCTTTGAAAAATAATATGGGATATATAAATTTATATATGCATATGAGAATTCATATATATTCTATACTTTTAATAAAAAATAACCTTGTTTAAAAACCTATTTAAGTTAGCAAATAAATATAGTAAGTGTGATTTATTCAACTACCTTGGAAAAACATTTTCTAATTGGAAGTTGAAAACTGAAAAATTATATTTAAAGAAAGTTTCAAAATACCACTAGTAACTTGGTTCTATTGCGCTAATTAATAATTTAATAGCTTCATATTTTATTATTTATTTATTCGTTTAAATCTTCGTTTAATAAATAACTTTGGAAAAAAAAAAAAAAACATAAAATGCAAAATACTCGTAACAATTGTTTCGGATCGAAATAAAACGCACTTTCTTTGTAGCACTCGTACCTACTTTGTTCGCCTGACAAAGGACCGTGTTTTATTTCGACCCAAAACAATTGTTTCAAGTTTTTAGCATTGTATGGCTTTTTTTTTTTTTTTTTTTTTTAACTTAATATTTTCCTACGCCAATCAATATAAAATATCCGTGCACCATATGAACAAAATTGTTAAGTGGCTAAAAAATAAAATGGCTCTTAAAAACATAGCCGAATATAAATATGTAAAAAGAAGAAAATAGCACTTTTTTAGTTTTTGAGAAATTTTTGGTTTTAATTATATATATGTTAAATAACCTGATTAAAATCAAATAGTAATTAATTAAAAACATAAGTAAGTTTGTATATAAACACTATAAATTTCAAAAACTCGCAGCAATTGTTTCAGATCAAAATAACAGTACGGCTCCTCACCAGGTGAACAGTAGGCACGAGTGCATTCTCAAAGCAGCAAGGTACACTCATACCTATTAAGAAATTTAAAATGACTTCTGCATATTTCTACCTTTGAAATATCATGTGTTAAATTTCAGAATAATGCAGTTAGCTAAAGAACAGAAAAGGAACAATAGTTTAAAAATCCATTGAAACAAGGTGAAAAAACAAATAAATGAAGACCTTACATACTTCTTGAATATAGCCTTAGCACTTTCGGGAAGGGGCCCCTCCCATCATCAGAGGCTGCACGGTGGCGGCTTGCTTTGCTGTGTTGACACAGCAAAGTCAACACAGCAAAGCAAGCCGCCACCGTGCAGCCTCTGATGATGGGAGGGGCCCCTTCCCGAAAGTGCTAAGGCTATATTCAAGAAGTATTGTAAGGTCTTCATTTATTTGTTATAATTTGCTTCTTGTTTGTTGAAATCTTTAAGGTGAAAAAATATTGAAAAAAATTTTGCATAAAAATAAATAAATACGTTTCGTTCCTGTGTGGGGGAAAAAAAAAAAGAGTATTAAAGGGTTAAATAGTTCAACTGCAATTTCATAAATTATCATATGCTTTAAAATATTATATCTGAAACCCTTTTATGAAATGTAAAGTATAATATTTATGATTTTTATTTTATTTTTGTAATAAAAAACGACCGCTGCATTTTATTCGTCCTCATTGTAACCAAATTAAATGGTATTTCAAATAAAACCTCAAACTAATTAATTAATAATATTTAAACTGAGAAGGAAAAACACTTTTTTCAATAAACTTTGTATAGTATTATGAAATAAAAAGTACTCAGGAACACCAACAGGAAATATAAAATAGGATAGAGAAAATGACTCTTCCAGGATTTTGAAATTTTAACCTTTTATCTAAATATTTTCTTATTTTCATTTATTTATTCATGAACGAAACAAAAAATTATATATATACTTTTTTTCATGTAACTTTACATAGTTAAAAATTAACAATATATAAAAGACTTTTTTTATCATTAAAAATATTAATTATTGCAAAATTTCTTTCCCTTTCTGAGTTTCGCTAAAACTCATAATATGAAATAATTATTACTAAGCAGCTTTTCTTTTTTCCTTTTTTCGCCAAAATTACAGCTTTCACTGTTTGCTAACAACCTCACCTGCTTTAATAGTAACCCTGTTACTATGACAACAGGTGTGATTAGGTCACTGTAGCCTTTTCTCTACTGCCAACTTAGGGTGAAACGGAGTATACATCCCATTGTGTTTCCCTTCATATCTCACAATCTGATCGTATATTTCAGCATGATAATGCCCGTCTGCGCACAGAGATAGTTTCCACTGCTTGTCCAACATTATTTTGGCCAGCAAAGTCGGCAGATCTCTCTCCCATTGAGGACGTTTGGAGCATCATGAAAACGGTCCTACAACTACCTTGGAATTTTGCTAATCTAATGCAGCAGTTGGACAGAATTTTGCACTGTGTCTTGCTGGAGGACATCTGCCAACTCTATCAATTAATGCCAAGCCAAATAACTGCTTACATAAGGATGTGCTGACTTGTTTACTTTGTGAGGCCCTTTCTCTAGATTAAATCATCCAAATTTTCTGAAACTGTGATCATTTATTTTTCTCCACAAGTACATCACATCTACCAAGTTTCGTCCTATTCGAATAACTCCTTCTTGGTGCATCGTTTTCTTTTTGTCTTAGAGTGTATTTTAGATGACTAATTTTTGATCCATAGATGGAATTTTAGGAACATCTGCTAATTATTTAGCGACTATTATCACCTTGTTGTCATGCTGGTGTGAACTCTACTTACGCTAGTTGTTAATATTATAAAAGAAATTTTAAAAACTTCGAATTAAGATTAAAACAAGCAGGGCTCGCATTCCCCCTAATATTCCTAAAATTCCTAAATATTTTAATAATTCCTAAAATTCTCCTACATTTCTTCCATGAATCCTAAAAAACGCATCCAAGGGTCAAGAGTATTATTCATTCTGGTCCAGTTCATATCGAATGCTCTTGTATTGTGTTTACCGCTTGCGCATGCATGTGTAGATTATTTTATTATTGTATTAATTCTTAGCGTTGTTGCATTGAATGATTTTATACTAAATCTCAGTATATTGTTTCATTTCATTTGCATCCTCATCATGGTTAAAGGTAAAACGAAATTTCAAGACTCATGGTTGAAAAAAGAATTTGACGGTGTTTTGCTGAGAGAATGGCTTGAAGCTATAAATAGCAACATTTATTCTGCTAAATGTGTTTTATGTTCCGAAAAGTTTTACATATCTGCAACTAGCTTAGTAACAGAACTTATGCAACATTGTCACCAAATTTTTTTTTTCATAGGATTGAGTCAGTAGCAGACAGAAACTCATGTCTTACATTAATAATTCAGAATTCTTCTGCAGTATAGTAATCTTATAAACTTTCTAATTAATTATACATGTGTGGAAATTAGAGAAAAATTGAATCATCTTGCAGAGAAGGTTTCACCGTTTGGGGAGGGTGTATCATATGAAATGGCTGCAAATGTTCCTTCCCACTCAGGTGTTTAACATATGACACATCCTTTAAATTCTTCCTGTGGGCAGGCATATCATACCAAACCAAACGTTCTATTTAAATATGATATGCTCGTCCAGAGAAATAATTTAAAGGCTGTATCATATATAACATGCTCATCCCAAAAGAGTTATACATACAAGACATGTCACAGAAAGCATAAAAATTTTAAACCACTAGAGATATCAAGTAAAGGGTTTCATCGAACCAAGTGCAGAAAGCATGATTGACATAAAATTTATTTTATAAAAGGGCTGTCTGTTTTATAGATTATTTAAATTTTGATGGAGTAAGGGCTCTTAATTTTGTTTGGCTCAACCTGAATATAAAAAACATCACAACATTTCCAATTTTAACACGTCAATTATTACCCATTACGGATTTAGAAGTTTTACAATATCATCGGTTTTCCCCTAAAATTTTGAAAAAAATTCCTAAAATTCCTCCCTAAAATTTTGAGAAGCCCTAATACTAGGCCTGAAACAAGGTAAAAAAAAAAAAAAAAAAAAAAAAAAAAAAAAACTAGAAAATTTTAAAGAATAAACAAAACAATGTGATTACAAGTAATAAACCTTTATTTTTGTAAATATCATATTTAACAAATAGTACTTTAGACTTTTTTTCTTGAATGTTTGATGCATGTAATAGTAATGGCAAGCTAGCCTTTATTAGCTGTATTTTAATATAGTATTTCCATGTTTTAATTGCAACAAGTGTAATCTGAATCAGTTTATTTTCTTTTTTGTAGTTAAACCGATATAAAGTTGCTGTACTAAAAGAATTCTGTCGTAGGAATGGACTTCGTTGTGGAACCAAGAAAGCTGATATGATTGAACAGATCGTTAGATTTTATGAACAACAGTCACAACAACCTGTAGCACAATTGCAATGAAAATGATCTGTTACTAATGTAATAGCAGGAAATGGCCAGTTTAACTTTTGTATATTTTAACTTTCTCGAAAATTTGTATAAATTGCTTTTAATAAATGTTGCTGTTGATGAAAATAAAATTACTCTTATACATTTTCATTTGTTATGAGTTGAATGAATATTATCAAAATCCAATTGTATGTATGCCCAGCTATCTCCTAATGAACTGCTGAATGCAGAAAGAATTAAAGATACAAAATAAACCAAAGATTCCAATTACTTCACTCACCGCCGCCGGAAGCCGAAGCTAATGTTATTCTATGGGAAATTTTTCTTTACAAATAACTCATTAACTAATACATATTTTTAAATTCTGTTTTCACATTCTGAAAATTCCCAGCTGTTAAATTGATGAACCTTTTTTAAAAAAATATTTTTTTAATTCTTTATATTTTATTTTGAAGCTGCAAAATATGAATTTTCAATATGCGAAATTTTTTCATTTTGCAATTTCAAAATAAAATATTAAAAATACATTTTTTAAAAAGGTCCGTCAGTTTAACAGTTGGGAATTTTCTGAATGTGAAAACAGAATTTAAAAATATTTATTAGTTAATAAGTTATTTGTGAAGAAAATTTCCCCATAGAATAACATTGGCTCGGGCTTCCGGCGACGGTAAGTGAAGAGGGCCGTTAAGGTGCCTGCCTACCATCGGAGGTTTTTTTTTAAATAATTGCCTATTTATGAGCATTATTATGATGGAATATAGTAAAAAACAGTGAATAACCTGAAAAAAATATGCAAATTTAAAAATATTTTGAAATTTAGGCTCAAAATATGCATAAGTGAAATTTAAATAAAGATATTTTTATTCTGTAAATTTTATTTAGATTATTAAAAGGTCCTTAAGGGAGTGAACTACTCTCAAAACTATAACCATGTTATTTAATATTTTAGAGAAAATAACATTTTTACATGCTGAAAAAATCGTGAATTTACATGACAATTCATAACTTCTATCGACAAAAAAACAAAAAATAATTTAGCTAGATTCATTATCGTAGTTCAATCCCTAAAACACCTCGTCTAGAGTATTTTGTCAAAGTTTCAATTATAACTTTTGGAGTTATGATGTTTTGGGATAAAACAAAATGCTAAAAATCTCATTTTGAGAAAAAGCAGAAAACAGATTTAAAAACAAGATTTTACTTATTAAACAAAAAATAATTTTTATAAGTTCCTGATTTATTTCAAAGCTTTTTATTTTCTTTTTTATATTCAGTAACAAATTTTGATGCTTATATTGAGTAAAACATTTATGTAAACAAATATTTATGGGTCATGCGTCACTTACGATTTCAAAAACTGGCGAGTGACTAATATTAAAATGCCTGTAATTCAAGTTTTAAGCAAGATAGAAACAAAATTCAAACTGATTTAGCAAGCTAAAATGTCAAGCTTTAATACTAACCAAGCTTTAATACTTTAATAGAAAATCGGAGTTTTGACTGAAAATTGCATTTTAAAGGTAAGCAGGCACCTTAAAAAAATAAAAAATGTTCACTTACAACAGAGACCCCCTGCCTGAAATGGCTAGGTGGCAAAATACAACAAGTAGCAGACTCCTGAAACAAAGTTTTGAATGATTTCAATGGATTTTTTTTTTATTTATTTTTTATTTTTTATTTTTTTTTTTTTAAATAGTGAATATGTTTGATTAAAAAAAAGTTTTTAAGAAAAAAAGTGTAATTTGTGATATAATTTCAACTTTTACAATTTCATAAACTGTTATGAATCGGAGTGAAAAATGTATACTGAATATTTTAGATTATCATGAATACCAACCAATAACAGAGAAAAGTTTGATTGCTTCCAAAATAAGTCATATTAAGTATTATCAACGAGTTATAGAAATAATGAAAATGATTTTCATTATACCCCCATGAAAATGCTTTCATTGAAAGTAGATTTTCCATTAACCTGACTGAAGATTTTAATGTATCTTTAATGGTAAGAAATACTTTTGTGTGTCCCTGTACACGATCCATAAAAAATATCAACACCTCTTTTTGTCTGGCACCTGAACATGTGTACCAATTTGGAAGTTAATAGAGGGAATTCTGTTACAATGATAAGAAAAACTTGGGTTTGTCCCTGTACACGAGCTACAAATAGAATACACACCAAAATCTATACAGTGAATTCCGTGTACACGAGGGTGATTTTTGTGGCCACTATCTTAAGACATACATACAAAGAGACAAAAGCATTTTGAATCTCCACATGGAGGCCTCAACTGATGTTTCAGCAATTATTAATTTCAATTAATAGTAAAAGAAAGCAAGACACTGTAAATTCCATTCCTACATTTAATCCTGCTCTTAGAATGACGATATATATATATTATTATACATATATTCTGTATTTGGTTTCATTATCGCCGCCTTTTTATCAGTCGAGTTGTCAACAGAAAAAATATGGACAAAACTCATAATAATTACAAGACAAAATCACTAAATTCAGATTTTTTTAGATTTTTTTTTTTTTTTCCAGGAATTTCAAGATAATTACCAACTTTACAAGAATAATGCAACACAAATTTCAAATGAGATATTTACAAGCATTTTCTTTTTAATTTTCTCATATAAAATTATTACAGACATGATAAGATGCAAATATTTTGACAATTAAAATATCAAGAATTAAATTTCATAAAAAAAAATGAGAAACAATTGCACTTAATATGAAAAATGTACTATACAAAGATATGTATTCGATTAAAACAACCACATTTATGCATGAATAAAATCATAAATGGAAAGTTACAATACATATTTATACACACACGCAAAAATATAAAATACACATAAGATGATATGAAAATCATAAATGCATATACAATTTTTGACAAATTCAATTTAGGATTAATGTTTACATATTAGGAATTTTTTAATATATATGTACTTTAGATACAATTTTAAGTTTAAAAATAATTTTTGTTTCCTACACATATAAAAAATTTGGCAAACTTTTTATTTTAGAAAAACTATTTTCTTTTTAAGACATTTAGAAACATCACAAAAAATATTTGGCATTTTTAAGATTAAAGGGAAAAAATCATTTTTCCTGAAATAGTGATATAAATTTCTATGAAGATACACTGAATCTATACACAATTATGCAAAACTCTTTTCTCTAAAAAAAATAAGGGGGAAAAGGACTTCTGTACTTTAAAAATAATAACTTTTCAAAGATATTTTTTACATATTTCAGAATGGTAGAAAGACTTTAAATTTCTAACTGCATCAAAATCGAGTGAGAAGTACACCCTCAACAATTACAAATGTAAAAGCTAACTGAGACTTGTCCTTAAGGGCCTTCTTCACTCACTGCCACCGGAAGCCGAAGCTAATGTTATTCTATGGGAAATTTTTCTTTACAAATAACTTATTAACTAATACATATTTTTAAATTCTGTTTTCACATTCTGAAAATTCATAGCTGTTAAATTGACGGACTTTTAAAAAAAAAATTATTTTTTTATATTTTATTTTAAAGCTGCAAAATACAAATTTTCAATATGTGAAATTTTTTCATTTTGCAATTTCAAAATATTAAAAATTAAAAAAATACATTTTTAAAAAAGGTCCGTCAATTTAACAGTTGAGAATTTTCTGAATGTGAAAACAGAATTTAAAAATGTGTATTAGTTAATAAGTTATTTGTAAAGAAAATTTTCCTATACAATAACATTGGCTCGGACTTCCGGCGACGGTAAGTGAAGAGGGCTGTTAAGAAAAAAATAATCTTTTGATTTTTTTTTTTTTTTTTTTTTTTTTTTCAGCTTCTGATTTTTACACTTTCCCACAAGATTATGAAACTTATGAATGAAAAGCTATTAAATTTTACATACGTCAATTTTAATAATATGACCAAAAGATTTTATTTTACAGCGTGACCATAAAAAAATGTTAAATACTTTTAAAATTTCATTAATTTTATTTTTTTTTTAAATACTGAAATATCAGATGAATTTCACTCTCCCGAATATCCACAAGCAAATTATGTGTGGGTGGGATCATTAAAGTGCACGTTCAAGATGGAGCTATGAGTGAAATAAAGTACGCTCATTTTAAATAAGAACACATGTTTGTTCTACTGTATCTATACTTTAATAAAGTTGTCTTGTGAGAAACAAAGTGGTTTTTTTTTTCTTTTTTTTTAATATGCATATACATTTTATGTTATTTTAAAAAATACATTCATTTAATTGCAAAATCAAGTTTAGATTTTCAAGTTTCATAGTACTATGTTGCACAAGTTATTTTATTTTAAAATGAGTAAAAGTTATCTATTTATGAAAATTTGAAAAAGCACATCAAAACACACAATTTTTGATTTAGAAAGGCCTTTTCTCCCCTTAAATTTATACTTTAAAATGGAAGGATATAAATCTTATTTGTGCTGTTTAACCATGAAAATCATGGACAACTTAAAAATCACATTTTCATTTATACTATACAATCTTCTGGGCATTTCAAATGGAATTGAAGAGAGTTTTGTTTTTTAAAATAGCAAACAAAATATATACATGTACACAAGATATGTTAGATATCACATTACATTTTTTTTTATTAGATATTAATCTGAAAATAATAATAATAATAATTTAAGTTAAAAATCTTTACTTTCTGGGGTTAAAAAAAAAACTTTCATTTAAAGTGACGGAAGCTCAGAAAGATTTATTCATTGTTTATTCTTTGTTTGAATAAAGATATCATGTAAAAAAGGGGAGCTGAATAATTTTAATCATGCCAACCAAGTAAAGGGTGTTAATGTTCTGGTTAAAGCCGATTGTCTACTCTAGAGATTTAGGTCTGGATAGGTTGGTTACCTTTGTAGAAGTCTTTCTAAGAATCTTAGCCTGTATTTATACAGGTTTCAATTAAAACTCTGTGCAGATAGACTGACAAGTGCCACTTGGGTATCTGACATCTCGTCTACCAACTACAGGGGGTGAAACATTTAAATTTTTTTAAAGATTTTGCTGTATCTGAATTTCATTATAAATTATTTTGTTTTTACATAAATTTCACATTTTGAATGTTTAATTTGCCTTATAATGTACTAAGAACTCTCCAAATGTCACTTATTATGGATAGCCATATGGTATATCGTTAATAAGTCTTCTTTAACTGTAGACTGCAAGCAGCAGTCTTTAGGGTTTTTGCATGTTAGGAAGTTTTACCCCAGCTATGAGAGCAGAACCTTTCAGCCACTAGATATGCACTAGAGTCCTGAGTGGGTCAAATAAATTTTACCTGCACCTGACCACAAAATGAATTTTGATCTGCAATTCATTCCTGAATCCCCAACTTCTGACCTGCGACCCGAAATAAAATATTGTTACATTTATCTTACACAAAAAAACTAAATTAAAATTCTATTACATAAAATTATACACATGAACATATCTCACAGAGAATTAAATATTACATAAAAAAAAATTAGTAGTATTTATCTCTAATTACAATCAAAACTTCTTACAGTCAGTATTCAATATAACAAAATTTTACATTTATTATAATTTACTTTCAAAAAATCAACTGTTCCAAATATTTTGACAATATATTTAAAAAAATAAAATAAGGAAGCGAATGTACATTGGAAGGTAAATAGTTTTCACGTTTAAAGTTTTAAATATTGATATATTGTAATTAAACTCATGTTTCTTTAAATTACTAAAAAGGTTATTTTTTCTTTTTTTTTTTTAAAGGAGGGGTGGGCATAAACAAATTCTGATACATTTTTTTTTTTTTTTCTAGGTAGACCTATTGGCATAGGTTAAAAAATAATGCAAAACAGACCCAACACCTGATGAATTAAACTCTACTGAACTTTAAAGGGATGGGAAATAATTGATCTGTGGTAAACTCTCACCAACCTCAATTGAGGAAAAAGTAATACATACATCAACTGCTTTCGCTTTTTTTTTTTTTCTTTTCCTCCACAAATTTGTGCCCTCATACTCAAAACCTGGATTGATCCCTCAATTTTTTAATGAATGACTATTTTGTGCATGCTTTTTATCATTATTTATAAAAGCAAATCAATTTATGAAATTGTAGGCTATAATGCAATAGTATAATTCTTTACATTTTTTATGTGATACTCTTTACAATAAATATTTAATTTGATTAAAAAAAGAAAAATCAGAAATTAAATTCATTCTAAATTAACTTAAAATTATAATTAAACACAAAATTTAAGTCAAATTCTAAATTGAATTGGTTAGAATATTTTTACACTATCCTGATTAATACTGACCTGGGCAAGTCAATGGCAATATCAACAAAATATAAGTTTTTAAGATATTTGAAAAAACAGTTTATGGATATCATTGCCAAAAAATGTCACATTTATAACAGAAACTACTTATTTGCACCATTAAAAAACTAAAACTAATGTAGATACTGGCTTTGATCTTCCCAAGACAGAATATAATCTCAGTAGTAGTAAAGGAAATTAATTACCTTCTTCTGACATAAAATTTAATGATAAACAGATTAACTTTTTCACATCTTTTACCCTTAAGAACTTCCAATATCACTCATAAATTGTTCAGTTGAAGAGGCTGGGCAAGAGAGAGCTACATTTGTGAACTTCTGAGATATATTGCTATAAAAGTTAGATCAAATACTCAAATCAAAATATATAACAAAGTTTCTTGGCAATTTCTTAGAAACATTATTAGATAATCTGAATAATATTGTGCCATTACTTTTATGATATTACTATTATTTCTTTCCAGGAAAGAAAAAAAAAATCTAGGCTAAAAGCAAAACCTTTTATTTATGCTGCCACCTAGTGACTTTACAAGCATATAATATGTAGGATATTATATGTGTTTTGTTTTGGGAGTAAGGCCTAATGACTACTCTAGAGTCCTAGGCCTGAGGGGCAGTGCCCTCCATGGGGGTCTTTCTAAGGAGTCCTAGCCCATATTTATGCAAATTTCAGAGAAAATCATGGAAACCTCCGAACAGCTAGGATGACAAGCACAACCTGGGATTGAACCTGGCACTTCACGTCTACCAGCTTTGAGCTCAGAACTGTTCAGATGCGTAGGATATTATAATTTCACACCTGCCAACATTGAAGGATTGGTTGTCGGGATTAAGGCTGATTAACTGCACTAAGATCCTGAGGGGAGTGCCCTTTGGGAAGGGGGAGGGGATCTTAGCTCATATTTATGCAAGTTTCGGAGAAAACTCTGAACGCTTAGGCCGTGACCTGGGTCGAACCCGGCACCTCACATCTACCAGCTTTGAGCACAGAACCGCTTGGTTGCTGGTGGGTATTGAAGGATCAAAATAACGGAGATTTTATAAGCAGCATATTCAGGCCTAGATAACATTGATGAGTTTTTGACATAACAGTATTTAATAATTTAATCCATGGTTTAAATCAGAATAAGGGAGAAATGTATGAAAATAGAGGAGAGTGGAAGACAGTCCCAAAATAAGGAAGAGTTGGCATGTAATTTACAATAATAAGTAACATATTACAGTGTAGGATTAAATTCACCTAAAATGTGGTTTGGCACTTTCTTGTCCCGACCTCCTCAATTGTTCTCATAAATTCAATTATTTAAATACCTTTTACTTTGTTTTTAATCAGTTACACAATAATACCCACATGAAAAAAATAATAATTCAGTTACAAAATCTTATCAGTTAAAAAAAAAAAAGATAATGCTGGGTAATATTTTTCAAGTTATAGACCAGTTTAACCATTTTATATTTATATTTAGAATAATATTGTTTCATGGTGATAAAAAATATATTTAAAAATATATATTTCCTGATTCTGTAAAAGATATTAGGTTCTCTCTTATTTCACAAGCACTCATTCAAAAGCCATTATCACAGACTGCTATGCTTTAAAAGTAGAAATAATTGAATTCTCTTACTTGCACATTAACACACATTAAATATTGATGATTCTACAACAAAACGAGATTCATTTCAGTAAACTATATAAATGCTGCAATTAAATCTCTGTTGAGGCAAGAAAATAGTTTATAAAAAGGGGAAAAGGATAGTGGGGGATAATGTTACTTTTCAAAATTAACAATATACTATTGTAAGGAAAATTAAACACTTCTTGAAAATGTGACTAACAATTTTAACACAAATTTCAAAAAATTACACCTTTCTTCATCAGGTATGACATGAAAACAAATGTCTTTCTACTGTAAAAGCAGAAGATAAATGGAAAAATTAAAAATGAAGCCACCAAACACAATATAAACATCCTAATAAAACCAAATAAAAATATATACCTACGAATTCGCAATGAAAAAGACCCCATAGACTTTAAACACACAGCCGGCATTTATAAAATCGATTTCCAATATCAAAATAAAAATAAAGCCTCATACATAGGAATGACTAAAAGGAAAATAAAAGAACGTATTTCAGAACACATAACCGACTTAAAATACAATAGACATTCCACAGCTTTCTCAAGAACTAACAATACTAACCCAATTAACATTGATTCCATTAACTTTCAAAAAATAGCCCCATACAACTCTCACCATTACGCTCTCAAAAGAGAAACTATCGAAATACTAACCAATAATAACACTATCAATGATATCAAACATAGCATTATTCCTACCGAGTGGCAACAACTATATAAGAAAAACAAGAGAAGTGAAGAAATCGAAGAGGAAACTACAAAAGATAAACAAGTCATCCAAATAGCACCTTCAAATCATTTTTTACCGAGTGTATCTGAAGATGGCACCGTTAGGTAGCTGAAATATATATGAAGCTCGGACTTAGTAAGGATTTATGTAAGGTAAAAATATTATTGTAATTATGGAAAAATAACATTTTCCTATTGGTTATCTTTTGTCTTATGCTATTAGCTATCTTCTCTTCTCTCTCTCCTCTTTTTTCTTTCAATCTATACTCTGCTTTTGCAATAGCAGGGCATGTTTTCTTATACCAGAGGTTGAAAAATTTGCTGAAAAGTTGGGAAACCAGACCAAAAAACTTAGTAAAAAAAAAAGTATATACAGAAAACCATTTAATAATAATATAAAAAACTCAAATTATGTATTTATTATTTTATACATTAATTTTATGGCTATTTACATGTCTACCATCCTTACTTTTTAAATACAATTGGATAATACGTCTTTCATAAATAAAGTTCTTTAAGGCTGTTCCATACAAATTTGTCATTGTAAATTTTGTAAGCTGTTGATTTCAGATCAGCTTCTTTATTCTTTTTTATTGCATCCATAAGAGAAAACATGGAGCTTAAAATTTGTGTTTTCTTAGCCTATTTGTATCACAAGAACATATACCCACTTATGATGGTATGATGGCTATAAATGGATTAAAAATAAAGCACCATTTTAAATTGAGAAATTAGGATATTTAGGATTGAGAGGAAAAAAAAAAATAAGAAACATATTTGGATCATTTCACTGGTTGAGGTTGAATAGGTTTAACGTCACATTACAGCTACACAGTAGGCGATGGTCTGGAATTTAACAACTAGAAGTGGTCCAATCACAAGTTTGACCCTCGTAGAGATGATGGCTTCCATCCACTTTGGTAATCCCCAGAGGTATTATTTTTTTTGCAAAATGGAGAACACTGCAGCCACAACAGATTTTATGTGCACCAGCTGTCATTATGCACAACAATCTGACCAACTTGAGTAAAACCGTAATCATCCAATTACGAGCTTGATGTTCTACCAACTGGGCTATTGTGAACCTATCATTTCATTAGACTTTCTTCAATCATAGCTATATTTAACAGTATCAAGAAAACAAAGAGAGAGAAAATGTTTATTTACTTATTTTTTTAATTTAATTTAAATGAAAATTGGTTGTTTGAAATTTAGTTGTCAGGTCTGAAATTTCAGTTGTTGCGGCATGCTGGCAACTGGGATTTTTCAAACCCTAGTTACGCGATTGATGAAGAAAGGTACAATCTTAAAAAATATCTTGTGCTTAATTTTTTAAAAATTTTCCTGATATATTTCAAGAAGTGTTTAATGTTCTATTGTGCTCTGCACCAACTGTTGAAACTTTTTTTTTGAATATATTACTGATTTTTATTAACATAAACTTTTTACGTCAGTAAAAAGGTACACAGTGAAACCTCCCAAAAAGTCCCCTTGTGTTCAGGAAACCCTTTTCTCAGTCCTGAATTTTCTCCATAAGACTTAACACTTATTTATCATTATTAAAACAAAAAAGCCCATAATCATATATAATTGATGGCTCATAATCAACCATGTATAATCATATATCTCTTTTGGGCGTTTTTAGTGAGCAGATAACTTTATTCTGACCTCCGCATAACTGAAGTTAATCCCCACATGTGTTGTTATAGTTAATCAGTAAGTAGAGAAGAGAAATAGTAATACTTTATACTGAATACACATACTTAGACACTAAATTCAAGCTTGAACAAAGAAATTTTGTATCATACCATTGTTATACAGCTAATAAACTTGAATGCAAAGATTTCTAAATTGGTGATGTTAAGAATAAATGGTAGATTAAAAGTATTAAACCTAGCTAAGATAAAAAAATAAAAGATAAAACTAGTATTTCTTGCCAGAAGTAAAAATTTATATATTAATTGAGAAATTAAAGGGCCAATTTTTTATAGCACAGTGGGTGCCCCTCTCATAGAGATTTCACTGTATGCATAATCCTATATATAGACATATCTAGGATTCACACCAGCATAGTAAAATAATGACAACTGTTGCCAAAAACATATGTGGGCTTTTTGAAAAAACATTTTTATTAATTTGTAAACTTTGAGCATTGCCAGAATAATAAAAATGTCAATATATAATTTTAAAATGAACATCTCAACCAATTTTCATGTTCTTATGCATATTTTTTTAAAAGTTATTTACATACAAAAAAAAAAAAAAGAATAAAAATCCAGTTTTAATCAAACATATGGATGTTTGTGTATCTTCATCTATCTGTAATGCATCCTTAACACCATTTCTTATTAAGTTTTGTTTTCTAAAATAAAAAAAAATAAAAAAATAAAAATCATTTCGTCTGAAGCTTACTTGATTTGAATTAATATCAGTTTAAAATTATTTATGTTAAAATTACATAAAATTCAATTAGTGACTTTATAACGAACACATTATTCAAATTTTATGTTCATATGTTCACTTGTTTAAAAATTATATGCGAAAGAATACAGTGGGAAAACAGGTTGTTCCTTACCTTTGGGGCATGAGTATACGTAAACATTTTATATTTAAAATATCTCAAAATCAAAGCATTTGTGCTGTTTTTGCATGAAAGCATTGATATAGGCGATAAAAATACATATAAAAAGTGTATACTTCTATATGTTTGTCTACTATTTTATAGTTTTGGGCCACTATATCATAAAGTAGGTGATCTTTTAGTCTATTGAATTTTCATTACTGGTGTGAATTCTATATGTATTAAAGTAAGAGGATGACAATTTAAATATTAGACAGTTAAATCATAGGTTAAGCAATAATTAAAAATACATTAAAATGATAAATACAATATGCATGTGTGTGTACACACAAGAACTCTTAAATTTTACACTTCAAATTATAAATTGTTTAACTTTAGAAAAAAAAAAAATAATACTCAATTGTAAATATAAAAATAAATTAACTGCAAATTATAAAAATAAATTATTATTATATATTATTAAAATATTTAATATCATATTTCATATTATCAATTAATAAAATAAAATTTCAACAGTATCTTGGTATCTTTTTTTATACATGATATGCTTCAAATCACATTTTTTTAAAACAATGCATTCAGAAGCGGATTTAAGTTAGATTATGCCCTAGGCCCATTTCGACGTAGCACCCCCCTTTATGTTTTGAAATAATAATAATAGCATAAATATAATCTTATATATATATCAATCACTGTGATTACTGTGTATCATGCATATAACGTATAATTAAAAGATAAATAGTGTGATCATGAAAAATATCAATTATTTATTCAGTTTCTCCTACAAAGGTATGATGAATCCTACAGAGATATGATAATAAGCTGAATTAAAATTTTTATTTAATCACTGAAGAACAGATTAAGGCCACAATTATATTTTTATTAAACAATATCGAAATTATTTCGATTGGCAAATAGATAAGTTGCTTTGTTCCAAAACAGTTTTTTACAGATTTTAGCTTGATATTTTGTTTAAATTATTACATATTTAATTACTTTAACAAAATAATTCCACTCATTAAATGAAAACATTTTTGACTCATGATAGAGAGAATAGATCAGGCTTTAAAATTTGTTTCATCAATTGAAAGCCTAATCAATTTTTATTTTCACTTGCTTTTATCTTTACCCTTGTGCTCAAAATTAAGTCGTTTTGAAATCAACAGGTTTAAAAATTTTGCTGCCCTCAACCCAGTACTATGCATAATTCGGTACCAGACGTTCAATCACTGTAGAAAAATAGCAGCATCGTGTAGTTAGTTATCTAAGGTTGCTCTTTGGACCACATGGTCAAGCGTACATATATAGCATGTATTCATGTACTTCAAAACAGTAATGAAAAGTCCTTAACCTATAAACGGGGTCTTACAAAGTATTTTTATTAATCGACATAAAGCCCAATTAATTGTCAATTTTTCTCACTCCTTTTAAATTGGAGTCCCCTTTCAAATTTTAATTGCCACAGCCGGTCAAGTTTTAGTCACCTTTAAAACTCAGGTGCCCTTGGGCCTGGCTCTCTCCTTGGTGCCTAGGCCTAAATCCCTCACTGAATGCATTTACAGTTATCCTCCTCTAAATCACAGACCTTATGAGTAATTAGATGGTAAGTCCACATGCAACAAATAAATAACAAAAATATAAATCCAATATAAGTACAGTAGTCTTGATAGTTTGTGCCTAATATTCAAGTTTCTCATAAACCTAAGCTACCATAATTTCCTGTATATAACCCGCAGGTCAGATAAATCATACAAATATAACTCTGATTGTTGATTAAAATTTTTAGTGTAAAACTGATTTATGTGACCTGCATATTATATGCAAAAAATTCTGGTAGTAAATAAATGAATACAGTATATATCCAAACATTAGCAAATTCATATATAAGCTGATAGTGTATTTTTTGTTTAGAAATTCACACAAAGTAGAAAACTTGTATACAAGTCAATCGTTGTTTAGTTTATCAATTATTGCTTAGTTTCAGAAATATATCCAAAAATTGATTTATACAATATTAGGCCTTGTTTTTGGCATACTGGAAGAATATCAGGAAGAAAGCAGGAAAAAAATAAAATATAATTTCGCAAATTTTTAAAACACTTTTGTCTCAGAATTTTACTTTTCCTTCTACTTTTGATTAGCTTTATCTGATTATGAGATTTTAATTAAAAAGAAAAAAAAATCAAATACAAGTTTTGTATAAAGTTGCTTTCTAAACTGCTAACAAGCAACTTAAAATATCAAAGTACATTTTCTTTTTTATTGTTATTTTTATATGCAAATTATTAACTGTAATCTATTATTTTCTCTGTTATACATTTTGGTACTTTTCCATTAATTGTGTGCAAATTTTGACATCAGATTTTCTGTTTTGGTGGTGACACTACAATTAAGCAAAGTAAACAATTTTGAAAATAAAACAACTCATTTTTATAAAATAAATTTTTCATTTCATTTAAAATTATTCATTTTTTCATATAGAAACAAACAACAACAAAAAAAAAGACATTTGTTGATTTATAACTTGCACTTAGCTAAGAGAAAAACACTTAGTTTTTACTGGATCCATGTATAAGCTAACCCCATATTAATTACAGAAAAAATTTCAAAAATTTTTAGTTTATACATGGAAATATATAGTACTGGTCTGAATTTTTGCTGTTGTTGTTTGTTAAATTAGTATATATAATAGTTGCACTATAGGTGACCATAACTGATATTCTGGTAATACAATACTGGTGTAAATTGCTGCAGATAAACAATACACTTCAGGCAAAGAAACACCTTTAAAATTTTATAAGCATCTAAGCTTTTACAAACATATATGCTGTATTGTAAGTAATCTGTATAATTTTAGTTTATGTTGTATTAAGACTTTTATACACTGTTTAGAATTAAGTTCAACATTTCTCTAAAGAAAATAGACCTATTCTTCAACCACATTTCTTGAGACTATGGAAGCCTCTGTACAAGTGCTGATTCAAAGAGACCAGTGTTAAAATAGGGGTGATAGTCATCTGATTCAGAGAAAATAAGCGATAAGAGAGAACCAAATTACTGGATGTTTTCCAAATCCCAATCTGTCGGTCAATTTGGCACCCCTACAAGCTTTTGAACTCGTCCTAACTGCTAGTTTTAGGAATCATGGTTACACTATAATTTAGGCTAATTTAACTGTGAAAAAAATATTTGAAAAAATTTAAAGCTAATTTATATCATTATAGTAGTGCTTGTTACTAAAATGGCAAGACTTTGCTTCAATTTTCCTAAAATATTGATAGCAACTAAAATAAATAAATTCGTATCAAATTTTTAGTGAAAAAACTTTTTTTAACAGTATAGTTAAAATTACAATAAAGCAATAACTTTATTATTGACATAATATGTTTCATTTAAATTTTTCTTTCTAAATTCAATAAAGCAAGTTCTTTGATAGTTTGAGATAGATATAGTCCCATTCAGCTTAAACTATCAAGATTCTACTGCATTACATTTTTTAAAGAAAATAAAATATCTAAACAAAATGACAAAAAAAAAAAAAAAAAATGAAGGATGTAATTATGTATTAAAATAAAATGCTATTAGAGAGTTTATTGTATTTCATATATATGTGTTAAAAAAAAAAAAAAAGGATTTCAAGAAAAATGATATAAAATTAAAAGAGAAAAGAATTATACTTACGAAATTGTATATACAATACATACAACAGTCTCATTCAGTCAAATTAAAATTAGAAACACCAGATTCTGTATTAGTTGTAATTTTACATTGACAATTTTTCTTTATTAAAAGTTGCATGATTTTAATAGCTATTACAGAATCAGCACCAGAAAAAAGAAGAAAATAAATCCATATTTCAATATAAATTTTATCAAATAAATGAACAAATTTTTCTTATGGTACATTTACCAAAAGAAGCAAGCATTAGTAATGAATTGACAAACATTTGTTTATCATAGATGACCACACTTTTAGCCCCCTGGCTATCTGAGAAAGAAGTAAAATTATATATAAATATATATATATCTTTTTATTGTAAAAAATTTTTAAATCTACTAAAATGTATTTTATTTTAACAAGAAATTGAAAATATAATATTACATTCGAGGATAAATCATATGTCTTTTATATATGATCACTAGGAGTGGACGATGTATTGGTTTATTGAGAAATATCAATTTATTCTGTATTGCTAAATTCATTTAAATTTATGATGATTCTCGATAATATCGATTTTATATTTATATCACTAAACTGATTTAAACATATGCCCATTTACGATGTACATATTACTGATAGTGGAGGTTGTGCATATGCATCATACTGAAATCATCTGTGATTGATGGGAAAGTGGACATCAATTTAGATTGATTACCAATATTCTCGCCCATGTGATAATTTTTTTCCAGTTTTGAAATTTTATAAGCATGATTATTTAAGTACTTTTTAACATTTTTATAGAAGACAAAAAATTTTCATCAAAATTAAATTAAATATTTTAAATTTAAGCATACTGTTTAAATATTAAATGTACTAAAGTAAAAATATTCTTAAGAAGGTAGTAAATGTAATTTTTCTAATAGCGATATATCACTGAATCACGATATATGGCTATATATGAATGTAAGATTTTCAACAACGCCCAGTCCTAATGATCACTACATTTAAAAAACAAATTAAAATATGAGAACTTTAAGAATGAGAAGTGAAAAGATTATGTGAGAAATACAGAGCTGGTTATTAGCCAGGGTGGCTCAGTGGTAGAGCATCTGCACTATCACAGTAAGTGGAGTATCCGGGTTCAATTCCCAGCTCTGACATTTTTCACATAGTTGATATAAAAATCAACCTTACACTCATATTTATTTAAATTAAATTCAAGTTATAATTATGTAACTTTAAATTTTAAGTCTATTACGAAAGAAATAACAACTCATTGAAAGTAATAAATAAAAACCTTTATAAAAAAAAAAAAAAAAAAAAAAAAAAAAAAAAAACTCATAAATCGAAAAGAACTTGCAACTGTAGTTGCATGTTGAAATAATATCGCAATACTTGATCAGGCAAAAAGAGAAGCATTAATGTAGCATCAAAGCAGTAGATCCTCACTCCCAATTGTTGCTTTGATACTACACTCTCTTGCCCACTTTTTTCACCTGATAAAAAGTTGTTCTACTATTAAAACCCCAAAAAAAGTTTTTTTTTTTTTTCAATTTATGGTGTTTGATATTTATTACTTTTTAAGAATGGATATATCCAAACCTGGTGCTCAGAAGGTTAAAAAATAATTCCAATATAAGCAAGCCATAAGCAGCAGAATAAGCATAATTCTAAACATAACAGCAAATCAACAAATAAAATCAGATATAACAAAAATTCTTATCTGAGTAACAGCATCTATACATAAACCTAATTACAAAGTAAGTACTAGAAAAGGAGATAAATGCAAGAGAATCATTCTTCATTTGTCTCATGATTATTCGTACTATCCTCGTCTGGAACATCTTTCACCGCACTAGGAATGTCAGTTATGCTTTCATATGGAGGAGGTGGAATGCCAATAGTGTTTTCAGTATATGGTGGTGGTTTAGGTCCACAATCACCAAAACCCACTAAAATTCCATCTTCATAATTCATCAGCAAATAATTTTCTGATCTATCATTGTCACGATAATCAGAATTTATGGAATCATCAAATAAAATTTCCAAGTTATCGAGGGACTCTATATCCTAATAAAACAAAGAAAAAAAAAATTAAGTCAATAATATTTCTAGCAAATTACACAGATCTGTGATCAAAAAACAGAATAAAATTTTCAGGAGTGACAATAAATTCGTGAAAAGAATACCTGAAATTTTAGAAAGAAAATATTTTTATTTGGGAAGAGGATACATAATTTATTGCATGGATGCCCTATTCTCTCATTATGAAAAATATTAATTTTAATTAGATTTAGCAGTCATGTGAAATTGACATTTTAGTCTTATTTTATGAATTTAACTATAAGAAAAACTAGAATTCTGATATTGAAAATGAAATCAATACTTGAAATCAGGTGAATTATCTAAAAACAATCATACCTGGATTTTTTCACTGTTTCTTATAAATTTTTACTTACTAAAACCAAAGACAATAGTAAAAGACTAAATCAGTAATAAGCAAAATAAATAAATTCCTCCGTTTTCTTTTCACTTTTATTAAATCAATTACTGTGGATTCCCCTTTATTTGCCCACTGTCCAAAATTTTACACAATCTAGAAGAAATATGTATATTGGGATGATATTCCTTTAAGAGATATTTCATCTTCCCCCCCCCCCTTTTTTTTTTCTTCTATATATCTGTACTGATAAGTATAAAGGATTTAAGTCCAAAAATGTCGATTTTGAGTTAAGTACATAGTCAGACCCAGAAAAAAATTCTCTATCGATTGGTATAAAAGATTTAAATCCATGACATTTAGTCTTTGAGAAAAACCACTGGTAAAAAAAGATTCAAGTTAGAAATTTAAAATTAATCTTTGGAATAAAATATTGAATTCAATTTTTTCCCTTTATTAAATGAAGATTGACAATCACTGAATGGTATAAAGTGTATAAACAAACATAATCCCTTTTTCCTAATCGAATCTTCTGATTAGTTTTTAATTACTTTAACTTTATTTTTCGTCTCCTGAAAAATCAAGAATATGGACTTAAATCCTTTATACTTATCAGTACAGATATATAAGAAAGTATTTGATTCGTGAAAATTTCCGAACTCCAATTTTCGATGGATTTACAACAAATTTTGAGACATCCTGAACACGATTTGGCCGTTTTAAGAAAATGTGTGTCTGTGTATCACAAATTTTGTGGACACTATCTCATGAACCAATGAACAAAATTTAACCAAACTTGGTATTTAGTTGGACCCTGACATAAACTGGTGCTGATTATATTTGGGGATCAATCGCTCAACAGGTAGCACAGTGATCCAATTTTTCTAAATTTTTAGTGTGAGAGTATATGACAAAATTTCGAATAAATGTATATAATGAGAGTTATTTTTGACGCATGATTGTAAAATTAGAATGAATTATTGATAATAAGTAGTAAACTAGGAAAAAAAAAAGTTTGTGCATGTGGAAGCTTCGTTTTATCTCCTGGGGGTGTAAATTTTCAACATGGGTATCTTTCGATCTCATCAATACCTTTAAAACAAATGGTTGAACCACAGATATATGATAATTTAAAACAAAGTTGCCAATTTTTTTCCTTTTTTTAACACGTTGAGCACCACGCGAATTCTTAAGGAAATCCCCGTCAGGCCACGTGCACTGTGCTTAGAAATGCTGGTATTGCAGTATAGCAAAGTGTTTTTATGTTTACAGTGTTTCAATAAAATTCATTAAAATACCTTAATGATATAATCCTGAAATAAATAAAAATTAAGTAAATTTTAAATAAATTTTCAGTAATTACTTAAAATGATGTATTTTTTTAAATTTTTATATCATATTTTATAATGTTAGCCAGCCACCAGTGGTTGACGCAGCCTAAATGGAAAGTTCAGTGTCAGCCACCAATGGCTGATGTGGCGCACAACATATTAATGGAAAAAAAAACTTAGAAAAGGAAATCTCATTTCTTCTGATGTTGGCACAAGATTAACTTTTCTTTTCGGCCAGTGTTCCAGTGTTTCATCTGCATTTATCATGGAAAGTAATAAAAAAAAGTCTAGTGATGGCCATATCATACTAGTTTACTTTGTTATCTGCACATACAGTAAAAGTATCTTTTCCAAATTTTGTTTTGCACTTTTAAATTCATTTCAGTGGAATTTCAGTGCAACATAGTTCCCCCCCCCCCCCCCGGATACATCTGTAATTTTATAAAATATGCATCTTTTCCAGCATGTAAGCTGCAATCCATGACAAGATGATTTTTAACACCATCCACCTTAATTAAAGCTACAGTACCATGAAAATGGTATTTATTGTACTTATTTCTAAATTACAATTATTTTACTTTATTGAATATAGATACTAAAAAATATATACATATATTACATAAAAAACTTTTAAGATTGAAACTTTATAATTTTACTAATTCAGAAATCAAAACACTTGTATTTAGTTCAGGTTTAAAATTCTTTTATATTCTATCAGTCTAGTTGAAAAAAAAAAAAAAAAAAAAAATAATAATCATTAATTCACGGTGGCTAACATTAGAACTTTTCCAAAATCCCCAATTTTTCCATGACTATATTTCACCATTTTCCCTGACTTTCGCTATTTATTTCATACAAAAATTCCATAAAATTAACAAAAAATTCAGCAATTTTCAATAACGATCTTACAAAAAGGGCTTATTTCCACAAAATTCTCTGACTTTACGTGAAATTCCCCGACTATTCCATGACATTTTTAGACTCAAATTCCCTGACTAGTGGCCACTCTATTAATTAACTAAATTATACTACAATTAAAACTTTAAAGATTGAAATTTTAGTTTTTTAATTTCAGAAATTAAAATAACATTTATGTTATTTACTTCATAATTACAATTCTCTTATCTTATATCAATAATAATTAAAAGAGAACATTGATTTTACTTTATTATACTTTACAAATAATTATATCTTGATAATTAAATGTACAATATATCTAATATTCTAATTAATAATCAATAAATTAACTAATTACATATATATCTAATACTGTAATGCAAATTTATTTACAAAAACTCAGGAAAAAAAAATTTTTTTTCTAGAAATAACCCTTTACCCAAAATCACTCAACTAATGCTTCTATTACACACAACGATGTTTCACGCAACTTTCATTTGAGCCAATTTTCAGAAGCCTGAAATCTGAAAGAGGATTGCAATAGTTGAATTAAATATTCCTTGAAAAACTGGTTTGCACGCTGTACAGTACATGTCAAGGTACACATAGTTATTGCTCTTTTAATGGGGACGATGGGGCAGAGCGAAAAGAAGAACTGTGAATGAATTCCCACCAGCACTATCTTTTCTTGCTGTGTAAGGAGCTTTCTTCTCATTGGCTTATCACAGTAGTAAAAGTTGTTCACACGAACAACTTTTTCTGACTAGCCAGAAAAAAATGTTCGTATTCCCAATTCCTATTACACTGGGCATTGATTGAGGTGATTTGAGCCAACAAAATTGGCTCAAATTAACAACTGGCTCAAAAGTTCTTCGAA
Organism: Salticus scenicus; assembly: GCA_963930645.1. Classification (NCBI taxonomy): domain Eukaryota; kingdom Metazoa; phylum Arthropoda; class Arachnida; order Araneae; family Salticidae; genus Salticus; species Salticus scenicus. The sequence goes on along the minus strand of OZ005659.1, from coordinate 166,671,408 downwards.
AAATCATTGAGTGTAATAGGAGCATTATAGTCATATGTGGGATATTATAAAAAGTACTTAAACATTATTGAAGAAACTTATTTTTTCAACTTCATAAAACACCAGTACCGTACTAAAATATTTTTGAGAAGTACAATAGAATCTATTATAATTCATACATTACTGCAATAAAATTTAATGCATTATGACTAATTTAAATACTTTTTAACTAAACCAGATGTAAAATTAAAAAAAAATTGTATAGAACTCACCCTTTGATGCATAGCAGCAGATATAAAATTTCGCTGAAATTCACAACCGTCAGGTATCCTTGATAATCTCACTTCATCTGAGCGTTGAGAGCAGATTCTGCAAGCTAGGAACATAACTACAGTTGACACCACAATAACAACAACAGCACAGCTGGCCACTATATAGATAACTGAATTCCCAAGCCCGACAAAGCGGCCATAATGGCAGTCAACTGCTGAACAAGGTGCAGAAGTTTCTAAGAGAAACAAAAATATATTTTGATAAACATAGAAAGTTTATTTTTTTTTTTTTATTCGATCTTTTATTATAAAAAAAAAAAATAAGTAAATGGATTTGTAGAAAATGATGCTATAACTAGTAGTATTATTACACTTATGTGTGCACGCTAAAATTCAATCTCATGGAAATATAGAAAATTTAAAAAAATTATAGGTGAAACATTACAGCTTAAGACATTGTTAATTACATTCGAACTAAACAATTCTGTGTTTTCTATTAAAAAGAAAAAATAATGAGGAAAAAATAAACAAACACATACAATCAAATAAATAATCCTCGGTTAGTTTGGTTCCTTTAATGATGTTATAGCCAAGTATTACGCTTATAATATCATCTAAGGGCAGTGGCGGATTCAGAACCTGACTCACTTTTTTTTTTTTTTTTTTTTGGGGGGGGGGGCTAGGATTTTTCAAAGTGTTATTCTAGACCAATAAAAAATTTACAATTGTAATATTCAATTGTGAATGTCAGTGTTTTTTGGTTCAACCCCCTAGCCCCCCCCCCTTAAATCCGCCACTGCTAAGGGACCAAAACATTTCCGATATTATAACCAAGTGACATAATTAATAACTGAATTTGATTTAAAAGCTCCATGTAATCACTCGTAACTGACAAAATAATAAAGTAAAAATATATTGCTGTACTGTAACTAGTATTTATACATTAATACTTATATATGTTGAAGTTCAATTTCATTGAAATATAGGAGAAATTGTAAGATTTTTTTTTTTTTTTTCTTTAATATGATAAATTTCATTTGCAGTACAATTAATGTATCATATCATATACACACATACCTTTAGAATGACACCACAAAACTGAAAAATAATTATTTACAATAACGAAATTTTATTTTATATTAGAATTAGTTATTTGTTAAGTTGAAATGGTCAATTACTGATAAATCCTCATTATAATGAAGAAAATACAAAATCTATTTAAATTAATAATAATAACAATATTTTTATTTTTTTTTTATTTATTTATTTTTTTTTTTTTAATAATGGTACATATTGAACTATTTCAAAAATTGTGTTTGCAGATACAGAAAAAATAGAATACAATTATCAATTACTACACGATTCACCCGAATTAATTGTAAAAATAAATTAAATAATAACAAATTTTCCTTCTACTTCTGAGCATTGAAAATGGGATTAAAATTTTATGAGTTGCATTAAAATAAAAAATTCACCATAAGCTCTTATTAGCTGCAATTGTGCATATATACAGGGTGCCTCTATTTTCATTTCCAACACCATATTGCTATACAAAAAAAGCTTCTTCACATATTTTACCAGCCCATGAATTTAGGGACACTAAGTATACAGCTAAATATCATTGCCATGTTAAAGCAAGAGATAAAGAAGCCATAATTATTATCTTAAACTGCTTAATAATTCATTTAAGTTGTCTTCTCTATAAATAAAGAGAAGTGACTATGTGTCTGTGTACATATTGGAACTTATGCCAGTCATCGCAGAGCTATAAAACTTAGCCGATGGGTAGCTTGGATCATGCAGGAATGCACCCCCTACAAGATTTTTACTATTTTTGAACTTGAATTTTTATTTATTTATTTATTTTTTTTTTTTTTTGATTTTTCAGGTTGAGTTTTTTTATATTTTTTACTTTCTTCTATATGTAATATAGCGAAAGTATTGGATTCGCGAAAATTTTCGACCTCCATTTTTTGACGGATCTACACGAATTGATAGTTTTTAAAAAATGTCTGTCTGTGTGTCTGTCTGTCTGTGTGTTTTAGTGTTTTCACCGTATCTCACGAACCAATGAATGAAATTCAACCAAACTTGGTATATAGTTGGACCCTGGCGGGGCATTGTGCTGATTAGATTTTGGGATCAATAGCCCATCAGGTGGCGCTGTGATCGCATTTTATGTAAATTTTTAACATGGCAGTATAGGACAAATTTTCATATTTTTCACCGTATCTCACGAACTAATGAATGAAATTCAACCAAACTTGGTATATAGTTGGAACCTGACGGGGCATGGTGCTGATTAGATTTGGGGATCAATCGTCCAGAAGGTGGCGATGTGATCGCAAAATTTCGTATGTCACACCGTATCTCACGAACCGATGAATGAAATTGAACCAAACTTGGTGTATAGTTGGACCCTGACATGGAAAGGGTCTGATTAGATTTTGGGATCAATCGCCCGGCAGATGGCGCTGTGATCGCATTTTATGTAAACTTTTAACATGGCAGCATAGGACAAAATTTCGTATAAATGTACATAATGAGTGTTATTTTAAACTTGTGATTGTAAAATTAATATGCATTATTGATAATAGTAGTAGTTAACTACGAAAAAAATTTTGTGCATGTGGGGGCACCGGTTCCCTCCCTGGGGGGGGAAGTACCCCCCGAGGGGGGGGGGGTAAATTTTCAAGATGGGTATCTTTCGAAAGATCTCGTCAATACCTTTAAAACGAATGGTTGAAGTATAAATCTGTGACAATTTGAAACAAAGTTATCGATTTTTTTACTTTTAACAAAAAAAAAAAAAAAAAAAAAAAAAAAAAATCTTTTTTTTTTTTTTTTTTTTTAACGAAACTTAACCAAACTTGGTATTTAGTTGGTCCCCGACATAAACTGGTCCTGATTACATTTAGGGATCAATATCTCAACAGGTGGCGCTGTGATCGCATTTTTTCTAAATTTTTAACATGGCAATATAGGACAAAATTTCGTATAAATGTACATAATGAGCGTTATTTTAAACTTGTGATTGTAAAATTAATATGAATTATTGATAATAGTAGTAGTTAACTACGAAAAAAATTTTGTGCATGTGGGGGCACCGGTTCCCCCCCTGGGGGGTAAATTTTCAAGATGGGTATCTTTCGAAAGATCTCGTCAATAGCTTTAAAACGAATGGTTGAACTATAAATCTGTGATAATTTAAAACAAAGTTATCGATTTTTTTTACTTTTAACAAAAAAAAAACTTAGAAAAAAAAAATCGTATTTTTTTTTTTAATATTGTTACTGGTTGAATATGTATTACTTTTAACAAAAAAAAAAAAATTAGAAAAAAAATCGTAATTTTTTTTTTTTTTTATATTGTTACTGATTGAATATGTATATAGGAAAATATAGAAGAAAGTCTTGTGGTAGCCACAACATACTAGTTTTTAGTTGAGATTAAACAAATGAAGAAACAGATTAAATATTTTCATGTTCTTGAAACTGTCATATCAAATCAGATTAATATTAAATTTTGGTTCTTGGCAGAAGTTATGTTGTTGTTGTCGTATGCCACTCGGAAATTCCGAGCCCCGGTAGTGGAACTGACTGAATTTTTTTAAGGCATGAGGGGGTGTGTCTTCTGTTACTTAGGAGCGCCTCATAGGGAGGAAGTACGGCTTTAGCTCCAGAAGCTGGTGAAAGATGGCAGCATCAGCCAAACAGGAACTCAAATTTTGATCCGGATCAGAGCAAGTTAAACCCATGTTCTGGTACCCCCAGAGGTATAATTTTTGATGGGAACTTGGAGGACTTTGCGACCACAACGGAGTTTAACGTGCACCTGTCGCCATTAGCGTACACGACGGTCTTTGGCCGGCTCGAGAACAAAAAAACAAAACAAACCTGAACTGTTTTTGTGTTTTTATCTTTGTTTTATTTAGTTATAAAAAGCATCTAAAAAACAGGAAAAACTGATTTGTCATTTTGAAAAATGAAGCTGCGTTCTTTTCTTAGAATTGGTTACTATAATTATTTTATTATTATTTATTATTATTATTATTTTTTTTTTTTTTCAATAATAGGCATTTTTAATGTAGCATTCTTTCAGTTGGAAGTTATGACCATCACTTATTTTATCTGTTTCCCTTTCTTAAATTTTATTTAAACTGCACAATCGTTTGTTTCAGTTATCTGCATTCCTCTGTAACACTTACTATATTAATCTTTTTCTTCTTTTCTTCAATTTTTTGTTTTTCTAACAAAGCCCTCTTTCAATCAGACTATGACATTTATTTTATCCGTTTCATTTTCTTAAATTTCATTCAAACTGAGTTGTTTGTTTATTGATTTATTTATCTAACTGAAGTATTTGAAACTGCGTAACTTGCAAAAACCCTTAAAACTGCTACTTGCATGCAGATAGGGAAGACTTATCTGCATGCAAGACCATGTAATGATATATTACATGGCTATTGATAATAAGTGATATTTGGAGAGTGCTTAATACATTATAAAGCAAATGAAACATTCAAAATGAGAAATTTCTAAGAAAACAAAATAAATTAACATGAAATTCAGTGACAAGAAAATTTTCAAAAACCTTGAATTCAGGGGTTGCCCCTGAAAAGTTTCACCCATGTATGTGGGCAAAACCCAGCTAGTATGAAATATAATTATCCACTCCTTGTTCAAATTAATGATAAAAAAAAGTTCTAAAAGCAATAAAATTCTGATAACACAACATATAGCTGTTAAGATTTATAAGAACAATGAAACTTCATTATAATTAATTATAAAACTGTATAAGTTTTCACTAATCTAACAGTAATAATTGCAATTAAAAATTCTATGAGTTTTAAGATGTGTGCTATGCCAAATTCTTATAACAATTAGATTTTAAATATATATATAATTTGCAAACCTGGATGTAAAATTTTCAGACAACAGGGCATGATATAATTTACAGAGCAGTTAACATCTGTTTCTGGGTCACAACAAAATTCTCTAGGTATGCAGCGTCCATCACATAAAATTTTACCATGACAAGCATCAGGACCTTAAAAAAATTAGTTTTTAAAAGTAAATAATTTTATAACCAATGATTTTATTTATTTAAAAATTTCTCCAAAAAAGTTACTATAGTGCATAAAAATTAAATTAAATTTATAAAATTAAAATAGTGATACAGAGATAATATACAATGCAATTTACATGTTCATGTTTAATTGCATTAAATTAAAATAATGTTAGAATTTTTTTTAGAAAAAACAATAGTGATATAATCTGGAAGAAAAAAATAAATATCAACAAGATGAGTCAATATAATTTCTACAGAATAAATATAATTGTTTTCATAAGTAATAAAAATTTAAGTAAAGAAACATTTTTTTTTTTTTTTTTAAATTAGAAGCTTTTTACTGTAAAGCCCTAAAAAGCATAAAATAAAAAATTATTCTGGCAAAGACATGCTACAAAGAAATGAAAGTTTCACCACTAAGCAAATTTTAGAGAAAAATATAGATATTTCTGTTTTGTAAGAGATGAAAATTTTTAGATATTCAAAATATTTTAAAAAGCTTCCGAGACCAATGTTCTTAGTTAATTAGTTTTTGTACAATTATTCATTAAGTCACAAATTTCAAAGATCTCAAAAGCTTTTCAAAATATTTTCAATAAGGTAGGTGCTCCAGTGATTGGCATGCTCCAGTGATTGGCATGATCCAGTAATTGACATCTATCCCGAAATAATTAGTAAATAAGAAAAATAATAAAATCATATATTTTACATATAAGAATTTTAACATTTTATGTCAAACACTGGAGCATAGGCTACTAATAACTGGTAAAATGAATAACTAGCAGTGTCAAACACTGGAACATAGGGTGCCAATTACTGATAAAATGAAAAACTGGCAGTGTCAATTACTGGAACACTGAGTGGGTGTCAAATAAAAATTCATAAAAAAATTATTGTTATCAAATGTATATATTTTAACATATATGTGGTTTTGAATGTCTTTCATGCCATATGTACTAACTTAAGATTTCAAAAAATATTTTCTGGTGACTAGAACATATATAACCGGAGATTGCTCTAAAAGTGTCAATCACGGGTGCACTTACCCTATTTAAAAATTTTCATCTCTTGCAAAAGGGAAATACCTATATTTTTCTCTAAAATTTGCTTAGTAGTGAAACTTTCATTTCTTTGTAGCATGTCTTTGCCAGAATAATTTTTTATTTTATGCTTTTTAGGGTTTTACAGTAAAAATCTTCTAATTAAAAAAAAATGCTTTTTTACTTAAATTTTTATTTTGTGCTTTTTAGTTACAAAAAATGAAAAAGCTTCTTAAAAAAATTAATCAATGTTTCTTAGGACACTGTGTAGACAACAGAAGATTTTCTTTTGTCAATTGACATCATTTCTATTAATTATCTGCAAAAAAGTACCACATCTTCTTTTGAGAAACCAACCCAGGACCATTACGTTATTAGCAAGACTCTCCAACCAAAAGTCAAAGAACAGTCAAGAAAAGTCATAAAACATGCTAGATAAATCTAACGAATACTTATACAAAAAGAATATTGTTCTCAGATGCTATTTAAAAATTTTCTTTTTTTCAGGTATGATAGTGCAGAAAATTAAAAAAAGAGGAAACACGTGTGTTCATAAAATTAATTTTAAAAGAAAAATAATGCACATAGGGAAATTTATACAAATGTACGTTCATAAAATTGATTTCAAATGAAATGTTAATGACAAGCAATTAACATTTAATCGTTGGCTAAGTAGTTCATGAGAGAAACATTAAAAGCAATTCTACTTATTTATGGGTTCTAAATATCATTAAGTAAGTTTAAAATTAATATTGTGGATGGATAAATATTCAAAAATAAAAGGCTATCCACAGAATGTTTGATTGGGAATGGTTAGCGATGAAAGAGGGGTGGGGACAAAAAAAAAAAAAAAATTACATGAGTGAGAAATATTGAATAAATTCTGTTCTTTTATATGTTATAGAATCTGACAAAGCATGTTTAAAATGAATATTGACATATATATTTTGGATGGTAAAAGATGAGAATCTAAAGTTTCTCATGGAGCGTTTGAACACTGATCGTTATTGGAGTTTGATTTTAACAAAATAAAAAATCGGGGAATTAACGAAAATTGCGGATCCGCGGAAAATTCTCATGCCTGTTTTTTGCAAAAGTGAAATATCTATATTTTTCTTCAAAATTTTTTTGTTGTTGAAACTTTTATGGCTTTATTGCATGTCTCTGCAAGAATAAATTTTTATTTTATGCTTTTTAGGGCTCCACAATAAAAAAAAATTCCACTGTTATTTTTATTTATTTATTTATTTTTACTGAAATTTTTATTTTGTGCATTTTAATAACTCAAAAAAAGCTTCTTAAAAGAACTATCAAAATTTCTTAGGATACTGTGTAGACAATGAAAAATTCTCTTTCATCAATTGACATTTTGTCTATTAATTATCTGCAAAAAAGTAGCTCATTGGCCTGCGAGGATCGAACCCACATTATCATCATGATGCTCAAACCAACTACGCGAATGAGTGACGAAATAGTAGTTTAAATTTATATTAAAGTGGAGGCGCCTTCATTTTCCTCGTGACAGAAACACCTGAGGACAGAAATCCAATTGCAATAAAAAACTTCTAAAAAAAAATTTATTTATTTATTTATTTATTTATACTTAACTTTTTATTTTATACTTTTTAGTATCTAAAAAAAAACTTATCAAGAAAAAAAAACCTCTTCAAAAATTCTTATAATACTGTGTAGACAAAGAAAAATTTTTTTATATCAACTAACACCTTTTCTATTACCGTATATTTCCGAATATAAGCCGATCCGTATATAAGCCGAGAGTACATTTTTCCCTGCAGAAATTTGCCCAAAATTGCAAACCCGTGTATAAGCCGAATTGAAAAAATACTCTTTTTAAAGTTCGAGTATATCGCCAAAATGGAGAAAATATTGCCAATCTATACAACCTTCAGGATAATGAAGGTTGAAATTGTGCGAAATGAAATTGTGCGAAATGCGTGCTTATCCAGGGTGGCTAGTCATTTCCTTCCAAAAAAATCCCTGACTTTTCCCTGACCTTTTTATGAAAACAATTAAGCTTTTATGTGACGCCGACAAAGTTTACACAGATGACACGAAAATAAATAACATTACATTTCTCCCCCCCCCCCCAAAAAATAAATAAATAAATAAATAAATAAATAAATAAATTTAAAATTTTGCTATTTAAAAAAAAAATGTCATATATCAAAATATTTATCCACTTTTATTTACTTTTTAATTTTTTTATGACAGGACTTTGAATAGTATGACTAGATTCCAAAATTTGAAATTCTACCTTGAGAGATACCTATAAGAGTTGCCTATAATATTTTTCAATTTTTTGGAGTTTACCATTTTTCCTTTCCTTTTTAAATACTTGCCAACCAATTTTAATAAAAAAAGGGATGATTTTTATTGAAAAACCAGAAGATTTCATAAAAAAAAAAAAAAAAGGGGGGGGGGGGAGATTTTTTTTTTTTTCTCTCTCTTTGACGTAATAACCTATAGTTTTACAATTTTAATATTTAGAAGCAATCTATAAAAACGTTTTACTATAGATTGATTATACTAAATATATAAAAGTTTTAAATGAAGTTATTTCTCTTCAACATATAAATATCTACAAAACAGAATCTGTAAGAAATCTATTTAACAATAGACAAAAAACTTAGTAAAGTTAAAGTATAACTAATTTTTTTAAATAAATAGAATATGATTTTTGTGCATGTACATTAATCATACATATAAAAAAAAGTAGCAGTAGCTAATTGTCAGTTTCAAACGTGCATAAAACCAACTGAGTATTAATTTTTTTAAATTGATTTGGAATAAATTTTTCTGCCTGAAAAAAAAAAAATCTTCATTTTTTCCCCATGTTTACACATTTGGTATAAATATGACATACAAATATTTAATTTAATTGAGGAAAAATAAATAGATTCATAAAATTCAACAATAAAGATCTAAAAATAATTACATACGTGAGAAATATTGAGCACTTCCATTGCTTTATTGTTTCTAGAATTGATCATTGATCAAAATCCAGGGAAGGGGGGGGAGGGGTATACAAAAATAATTACAGAGTAAGAAATATTAAACTCTTTCAATTCAACTCTACTTCTGGAATCTAACGAAAGAAGTTTAAAATATTATCATTTATGTTGCTGATGGATAAAGATTAGGAAACAAAAGACTTCTGCAGAACATTTGATTGCTGATCACTAGTTGGAGATAAATGAAAGGAGGAGGGGGGTGGGGAGGGGCAAAAAATAATTACATCAGAAAGAAATATTTAACAATTCTAGTTCTTTACATGTTCTAGAATCTCATAAAGCAAGTTTGAAATTAATATTGACATTTATGTTATGGATGGAGAAAGATTGGGAATCAGGAGTTTTCGTAGAACATTTGGGCTTTCTTTTTAAAACGAACGATATCCGCGACTTTTTCAAAAACGGAAGATTTCATCATCTGGCCGGAAGACCAGAAGATATGTTTAAAAACCGGAAGTCTTCCGGGAAAACCGGAAAAGTTGGCAAGTATGTTTTTATATAAAGATGAATTTTCTTTTTTCAATTAAATTTTTGAAAATTAAAAAAATAAATAAATAAACTAACTTACGATTATTTAATGTATTTTGCATCTTATGTTTACATATCAAAGTTACAGATTTTAACGGAAAAATACTTATTAAAATCAAAGCGATTTTCGGAGAAAACTACGGAAAACTCCGACCGCAGGGTTCGCGCGACAACGCGGGAATCTGGCAATATTTTAAAAAATCCCACTTAAAAAAATTTTATATACGCGCTTTTCCCGCATTTATATTCCCACTGTTAATTAACAAATTAGTACAGAATTCCTTGTCCAACTTTTTTTTTTTTTTATTTAATGGTGAATGATTAATTGATAAACCTCCCCCCCCCCTTTCCAGAAAAACAACAGTCAAAGGTCAGACGGATCAGCCTTTTTTTTTTTCCTATGTTTTTTTTTTTTTTTTTTTTTTTTTTTTTAATGAGCGCAATCGATTTATCACTGAAAAATGCAGTTTGGAGCTCCCTTTTAATTATCACAGCTGTCAGCTCAATGTTGATTTCATATTTTGCCGCGGCAGCCTGGTTGAGGCGAGTGGAGGGGGGAATAGATTCAAATCAATGATCTCTTCACTCCTTCACTACTGTTTGAGATAACTGTACTTTGTTTTTCTTTGTAGAATCCAAGAGTGAGAGAATCCGGCGTTTGCTAGAAATGGGAAGTTGCAGATGGGAAATTATAATATTCTTTTTATTTATGTTCTTTCTTCTTTCCCCCACAGAAACGTCGGTTAAAGAGTGTAAACAATCAATTTTAGATTACATATTGTGGTTAACACTGTAAAAAAGTTTATAAATGAAATAAGAAATTGTAGGTTGGATTGACTTTTTTTTTTTTTTTTAACTTTCTTTTATATTTAATAGAAGAAAGTATTAGATTCGTAAAAATTTTCGACTTCCGGTTTTCGATGGATTTACACGTTTTGAGACGTCCGGAACATGATTTGACCAGATTTAGAAAGTTTTTAATTAAAAGAAGCTGCAAAAATCTTTTAACGCGAATAAATAAAATAAAAAAATTAAATAAATAAATAGAAAAAATTACCATATTCCAAAATTAAGTTAATAATAAAAATTACGGAATTGGCGAGATTATAGCAATTCCGAATCATCAGCTTTGTCTAGCTTTACATTTAGTTCTTAACTTAAAAATATTATTAGAAATAAATAAAATATAAAATACTTACAGCGTATATAATCCACAGCTACCCAAATCCAAAATTTTCTTTTCAGTTGGATCCCCGTTCATAGCAGTTTTTAAATCTTTTAAAAATTTTATATTCAAGTTAGGGACTCTCATTTCGTCTCCCAAACTTCCTTCAAAAAAAAAAAAAAAAACCGCAAACAATGAAAGTCTCGTTCGTTCGCGCAGCGGAAGTGGCTAGCCGGGGCCGTGCCCTTAGCGACTGTGCCCTTAGCGGAAATCTATAAACCCGTGTCCTTAGCGAAAATGTTATCCCCCCCCTCGGTGGCGTGCTTTTAGCATACGTGCCTTTAGCGGAAATATATAATAAATTTAAAAATAAATTAATAATAGAAAAAAAACATGACTCTCAATTTTCCTCCACACTTTATCCACATTTAGCACTGGCTATATTTTGCTTCAGAAGTAACCTGTCGCAAAAATAGGTATGCATGCTGTAGATTAATGCATTATTTGAGGGAACGGTGATCTGTAACCATATAAAGTTTAATGAATCACAGTACACCATACGAAAACGTACATTGTTGCCATTTTATGATTTTATTTAAGCTTTTGGAAATATAATTAAGCATTACACATTTTAAAACGAAAACGAAAAATCAGGAGGTACACATTGATTATCAACACTTTCCAACTGTACGTACTCGTTGCATCGTATAACATTCTATGTTCTTTGTCTATATTATCACACAATGGACAGACAAAAAGACAGACATATAGACTAATTGAATTCATAATCACTCTAAAACATTATTGGAAAGTGTTAAAAAGGCTTAATACAAACAGAAATGCTGCTCTTAATTTCCTATTTGCACCCCTTAATATTTCGAAACTTTTTGCTTAGCCCTGTAAATCTGGAGGTTAAGCATATTATAGTTTATACAAAACATTTTCTTAGCATATAACAATAAATACGAATTTCTTTATTATTTTTTGATGAAGTTATTTAAATGTGATTTATAAAAATGTCTCCCCTAAAGCGCAATGCATTGGCATTTTTTGGATGTCCATCATGTACACAAACCATTGGCATAGGTTCTATTAGAGCCATTTTAAGTATGGAAATTCAATAAAGAATTTGAATAACACATATCATTAATAAAATAAAATAAAATAAAATAAAATAAAAACTAGTATGTTGTGGCCACCACAAGACTTTATTTTCCTATACAAATTCACTAAGTGCAAATAATTTTCATCTTAGAGGAAACTAACACTAAATATCCAAAGAAAGACAGTTTTATTAGCTATAAATGACATCTTAAAAAATGCATTTTTATAGTATTTATCTCACTTATCAAGTTTTGTACAGTTATATGCTATAGAAGTTGAGATATAGATTTCCCATTATCGAGGAAATTTGCAGTATAGTAGCGCCACCTATTGGCCAATAAGCATCCAAATTGAATCAGCATAAAGTCTCATAATAACCTTCACATATAATCACGTTTTGTTTGATTATACGCAATAGAACCTGAAGAAGAAGAAAGAAGCCTGAATAGAAGCCTCCTCTTAAATTGCAGAAATCACTGTATAGCAGCGCCATCTGTAGAGCAGTTGACACCAAAAGTTGACAGACACTCATTTATGTTAAGGTGCATCAACATATAAATTTATATTCAATTCTGTGCAGTAGTTCCTGAGATATAGCTTTCCCTTAAATTGCAGAAATCGCTGTATAGCAGCACCACCTGTCGGTCCATAAGCATTCAAATTGAATCAGCATAATGTCTCACAATGGCCTTCTCTTATATCAAGTTTTGATTGATTATGCGCAATAGAACCTGAGATATAGTTTTCCCTTAAATTGTGGAAACCGCTATATAGCAGCGCCATCTGTTGAGCGGTTGGCACCAAAAGTTGATAGGCACTAATTTAGCTCAAGGTGCATCTACATGTAAATTTATATGTAATTCTGAACAGTAGTTCCGGAGATACAGTTGCCACACAATTTTTGTCACACACACACACACACAGAGAGAGAGACAGACAGACGGACAGACAGACATTTTCTAAAAGTAGTCAAATGGTGTTCTAGACCTCTCAAAACGTATAAATCCGTCGAAAACTGGAAGTCGAAAATTTTTACGAATCCAATACTTTCTTCTATTGAATATAGAAGAAAGTAAAATTTAAAAAATCATAAAATATTTACGGACGCTGGAGGCGGACAAACCGACAGTAGAGTAGACAAATACTCTAATTCAAATCATATTCACGTTTTAAAAAATGGTAGAATAAACGCTTAATGTAAACGAAAATGCAATTCCGCAAATTTCCAATAATAACCCTCAGTGTCAACTGAATATTTTTGTTTGACTCTGTAAATATAAAGCTAATCATACTACATTCTATAGAAAGCATTCTTTTGTGCATTTGAGTAACATATTTCAATGTGCCACACGCACACCTTCTTATTTCCGCTAAGGGCACGGCTTCTTCTATTCCTCTTTCTTTCCTTTCACCCCATTCCGCTAAGGGCACGTTCCGCTAAGGGCACGGTCGCTAAGGGCACGACACCGGCTAGCCTGCCGCTCTTCTTTCCAACCAATTTGAACGTGGGGTGTCGCGTCACACTTATTTATTTTTTTATTTATTTTTCTTTTTTCGGAAATTGGTCGGGAAAAATTACTGATTCTTTCATATAAATCACGGAAAAAAAATATATTTCTTTTGGATGCAGCATTTTTTTTCTTTAAAAAATTTCCCTGACTAATAAGCAAATTCCCTGACATTTCCCTGACTTTTCCAGAAACCAAAAAATCCCTGACATTTCCCGGTTTTCCCGGTCGCTCGCCACCCTGTTATCCAATAGAATTCCTTACCTTGCTTAGCTACGACGTAAAACGTTGGCAGTGTGTTCGGCAACGGCAATAGTTTAAACTCTGGCAACCCTATCAGAAGGGAGACAAACACAGATGCAAGTCCCGGCAGCTGAAAACGATGGTTACCGTAATACCGGGCCGGCGCCGGAGACCTAACCCTAACGTGGATGATGCAATGCCGCCGCTGGATGTTTACATAAATAAGCCATTTAAAGACCGATTGCATCGATTTTTTTTAATGACGTACCTATCCAAATTATTTTGTATAATTCTACTTTTCAGTATTTTTATCAGTGCTTCAAGGCAATCTTCAAAAAAAAAAAAAAAAAAAATCCTTCTATAAAAAAAAACGAAGTTTTGCCGCTTTTGCTAGTGTAAGCCTAGAAACATTTTAAACAGAGATGATTTAAATTTAATTGTATAAATTAAAAATATGATCGGGAGTCCTGTTTTTTAAAGTTTCTCTTATACTATTTCTGAATCAGACAGAGAATTTACTCCGTTCATGCACTCTTCCGATGACTTCAGTTACCGGAGGTCAAAAAGAAATGTAAACACACGTGACTACATCGAGCGTTTTGTAAAATAAATTTAAAATTGCTAATTTAAGAGTTTTATATGTGATAATTATTTAAAAATAAGGTTTAATATCACTATTTTACTTTATATCAGAGTTCGCGCTAGAGCTCGGGATCGCGGGAATCACGCAATATTAAAAAAAATCCCACTTAAAAAAATTTCATATGCGCGCTTTTCCCGCACTTATTTTCCCGCAATTTTTTTTTTTTTTTTTTTTTTTTATCTAATTTATTGAACTCTACGAATTTATTTTTTCCGTTTTTAAAAAAATCGCGGATATCGTTCGTTATAAAATAAATAAATAAATAAAAATGGAGCAATCGGCGATCAAATGTTCTACAAAAGCTTCTGATTCCCAATCTTTCTCCATCCACAACACAAATGTCAATATCTATTTCAAACTTGCTTTATGAGATTCTAGAGCCTGTAAAGAAATACAATTGTTAAATATTTCTTACTCATGTAATTATTCTTTGCCCACCTCCCCCTTTATTTATCTCCATCTAGCGATCAGCAATCAAATGTTCTGCAGAAGTCTTGTTTCCCAATCTTTACCCATTTGCAACGTAAATTATATTTATAATATTCATTTTAAGCTTGCTTTATTAGATTCTAGAAGTAGAATTGAAAGAGTTTAATATTTCTTACTCTGTAATTATTTTTTTAATCCCACCCCCCTTTTTCCCATCTCCGGAATACGGATTGTAGTCAATGATCAATTCTAGAAACAATAAAGCAATATTTCTGACATATGTAATTATTTTGAGACCTTTAGTGCTGAACTTAATGAATCTATTTATTTTTTCTCAATTAAATTAAATCTTTATGGGGTGCCATATCTTTACCAAATTCGTAAACATGGAGGAAATAAAGAATAGATTTTTCAGGTAGGAAATTTTTTTCCAAATCAATTTAAGAAAATTAATACTCAGTTGGTTTATGCACGTTTGAAACTAATAATTAGCTACTGCTACTTTTATATGAATGATTAATGTACATACATAAAAATCATATTCTATATTCATTTGAAAATTTTCATTTACTCTTGGTGTGAAATTTTAATAAGATTTTATGTGGATATAAAAATTATTGCAGGCATATTGAAGAATTTTTTTTACGCTAATGAAAAAATCCTGAAAACGCTTAATGTAAATTAAAACTATACATATAACTGTTTATGTCATCAGTTTATTGAAAGTGACATTATCAATATTCAACTAATCCTACAATCAATCATATTAGCGAAAAATTTTCAGCTAATTTCTAATTTCAGCAATCACATGTCTGTAATTTACATATTTCTTGAAAATACCTTTTATTCTGTAAAATGTAATTACTGACTTAAATTTCAAAAATCTCACATAAATTTTCAAAATCCCACTTAATTTTTTTGTCAGAGTGGGAGAATCCCACACATTTTTTTTCCTTAGTGCGAACCCTGTTTATATATACTTTTTAAGCTTAAAATATATGTATTCAATCATTGTTTCTAAAGTATGTTTTTTGCTAGAAATGTAGATCCGTATATAAGCCGACATATATAATTCAGCTTCCGAAAAATTTCCAAAAATTCTCGGCTTATACACGGAAATATACGGTAATTATCTGCAAAAACTAACACATCAATCCTTCCAGGATCGAACTCCCGACCATTGCATTAGCAAATTGATACTCTAAACAAGTGAACCAACGAACAACGAAAGGAGACGCTTACATTTACTTTAAAGTGGAGGTGCCTTGTATAGTATGACACGCAGACGATATGATAAAATCCAATTTCAATAAAAAGCTTCAAAATACAATATATATAAAGCAATAATAACTAAAATAAAAGATACATAATCTGCAGATAAAAATAGTGCCACTCTAGGCTAATTTGGCAAGGCACAGCACCTGACAGACCCTTTTTCACACATTATAGCACCTGGCAACCTTTTCTAACATTGTACTATAGATACTTTTTTTCCTCACATGCTACTTTCTGGGGATAATTTTAATGATATTTTGATCTGAAATAACTACTGAAATTGTACTTAAGATATGTTGCAATTGTACCTAGTGTTTATTAACAATTTTTAATTTTTTCATTTTACATATTTATGATCAGCTATGTGTCTAGCTATTTTTGAAATTAGTTCAGAAATCTTTAAAAGAAATTAGTTAGTGAACATAAAAAAATTAAGAAAATCAGCGATTGTCATGGCCTGAACTAATGTCAGTTACCAATAACCAACAAAACACTTAACATGTTAATAAACATTGCTAAAATAAATGAATAAAATAAATTATTTATAATAATATTAATAACATAATATAACTTAATTTTATATAAGTTTTGAAAATAGAATATTTGGTCTTTAAATGCCAAAAATAACTGAATATATATTTTTTTAAAATGAAGTAAATAAAATTAGCAATTATCAATGAATGCAACTAGTTATTTAACTTTTAATAACTCACTACTATAACTTAACAACTGTCACAACACTATCACAAAATTGAACAAAACGCTTGATGGGTTCATTGTCATATTATGCAACAAAGAGAGACAAAAGATAAAGAAAGAAACATACCACAGTGTTTAAATGACTCATCATATCCACTAGGGCAATCCACATAGCCATCACAGACATAATGCTTAGGAACACATACTCCACTACCACAATCAAAAAACTTCCGGGAGCACTTTTCTGTAAATATTAAGATATGAAATTGAGAAGATACTAATTTCAGAATTAATAACATAATAAGTACTAATAAAAATTTAAATAATTATAAAGGAATAATTACATTATACATATCGAATATGTATTATGTACAAAGGTAATGATGGACTGGTCCTCCTAATTAGAAATGTTTATAATTAATTAATCAGAGTTCACACAAGGGAAAAAAAAAATTGATTTTTTTTTTTTTAACTGAGTAATTACATTTTTTACATTTTGCCCCTCGTCCCAAAAAAAGCTTTTTTTTTTTTTTTTTTTTTTTTCAAGAATTACAAATATGTAAATCAAACAACTGTGTAAAAATTAAGTATCTGTTAAAATGGAAGTTCTTATTTTATTGTGTTTATTTACTGGTTAAAGAGCTATGTTGTTTCTTCAAAGTCTAAGTTGTTTCTTCAAATTTGACTTTTTGCACATAGAATTGGTCATGTTCTTATCATTAAATCTGTTTTGAAATGTATTTTTAAATTTGGTTTTGAATATTCAAAGCAGAATTAAAATAACCAAAATTACTTTATATATTATTGCAATGTATGTATCAGGGCATACATCAGTATATGTATTTTTAAAAATATAACTCTAACTTCCAAACTTTGTAACTAATTGTTAATACTATTATTTACACAATTGTTAATACTATTATTTACACAACTTCATATTTTCTTAAGAAATCTGCAGAATTAAAAAGTGTTTCGAAATAATTACCCATTTTTCCACTTTTTTTTTTTTTTTTTTTTTGACTTAAGAAATTTTAGAGAAGCTAAAGAAAAAGAATTACAGGCTTCAAAGCGATTATTGTAGTGTTCAAAGCAACTAAATAATGTATGAAATGCTGAATGAACAATGTGAAAAAATTGTGAAAAAAGTTTCCACATGACATATTTTTGAGTGAGATTTTCAAAATATAGGATTCTTGCAATTTCACTGTCTAATGTAGACCCTTTTCATAAAAGAATATAAAACATACTTGGTATTTATTGAAATTAACAGACTGTAAAAGATAAAAATAGTGAAAATTAATCTGAAAAATTTACTTGATCGAACAAATACAGAAATCTTCTTAGCCCGTCTTATGCCTTTGTTCTGCAGTTCACAAACATACACACCAGAATCGTCATTTTGTAAATTATGAATAGTAACTGTCAACTGGTCATCTGTTTCATAAACACTGATACGATCCCCATCTTCGTTCGCTCGAGTAGGTAGTTTCCATGATAAATCAAATCTAAATCAGAAAAAAAAAAAAGAAAAAAAAAAATAGCTAAAGAATTGTTTAATTATCAAATGATAATTTTTTCAAAAAAAAAAGGGGGGGTGGAGTGTGATATCATTTTAATACCAAAAATAATATTAACATCAATAATAATTCTATGTTTCTAATGAGAAAATGTTTAAGTTTCAATGCATACAAATATACAGTTAATTTCATAAAATATAAAATTGTATAATTCGACATTTTCTAAATTTTAAGGTGCAAATGATGAAAATCATTATATACAGTCAAACCACATATGAAGTAAAGAGCCTTTATACTCAGGGAGGTGACAAGCAAGAATAAAATCCTAATATATATGGATTCACAACTATTTTTTATGAGATGATGAAAGCTGAATATAGTAACTGGGTTGCTACATTTAATAAGATGATGAAAGCTAGTGCATCTTTGGTGCCAGTTATGTTTTGCTGCACCGTTGTTCATCTTTGAATGCAATGCTCCATAATTCACATTTATTGCACCTTGTAGAAATACATTTCCTTAAAATGATACCTTTTTACCTTACATTGATTATAATCAAAAGGAATTGTATTATTAAAAGATTTTATGTTTGATTAACTGTTGTAAAAATTAATTACTTTCTTTGCTCTCTCATTAAATAAATAAATAAATAATAATAATCAGTAAAATACAAAATTATGGTAACTTTAAAATTGGAAAATGTTATTAAAAACTTGAAAAATATTGTTACAAAAATTGGTTTAAAAAATTCTAGTCTCATTATATTTACTTAGCATTATTTATAAAGTGACCCATTTTACCCCACCCTACCCTATATGTGGGACTGGAAATACCATGGAGTTACATGAAAACTGAAATATGACTGATCCTGATAAAATTAAACATCAAATTAGGATAAGATAAATGTATCAAAGTGGGCAGATGGTAGCCTATTGTGTGGAGCATTTTATTCTGTGATCTTGCCGAGTAATCGGTAGACTTATTCATGAATATAGTATGAGCTATAATATATATTTATGAAAACTAATGTATGATGGGGAACAGAGCAGAAATCACCTATGCCAATGTCAACTAGTTTTCTTTTTAGTTTTAATTTATTAGAATATAGTTGAAACTTCTACCAAATCATACCATTTTTGCTTGAATTATTCAAACAGCTAAACATGTGCACTTTGTATATACATGTTACAGTTGAGAAACAGATTTACTTTTATATCGCCCTACTCTTGTGGAAAGTGGTAAATCTTAACATAAAAGTAATTATTTTCTACTGTTCAGAACTGTTCATAGTAGTACACACCCTTCATTTTGTTCAATATGCAAGTTTTAGTTAATTCTAATTTTATATGTTTTTATTTATTTATTGCTGTTGAATTTCAAGATTTAATGTATTTTTTATTATAAATAAAATAATTTTGAAAATTAAATATAATCACCTTTCATTAGGATGACCTGAAGACTTGACTTTACATGTCAAATTCAAATCGGTGTTTTCTTCTAAAACAATGTTTTTACCAAATGGCAATACTGTTAAAACCAAGTGAGAATCTGGAATAATTAAATATGAAAATTTGAAAAACTTTCAATACTCACATTCGATGAATGCATCAATCAAATTTATGGTAAAATCTATACACTAATAATGTCCTCGTGAATTAAAATACATACCTGAAAAAACATTTTGTATAAGGACAGCTACAACAATAATGAAAAACATTTTCATGTGATTTAAAACGAGAAAAGTTTTATTAGTAGCTCAGCAGCACCATTGCTTCGTTTAATATGATTCATTTCAATCACAGATAGAAGCTTCATATAATATAAAAATCCCTGTAAAAAGAAAATAAGAATTTTAACATATAATTTTAAGGGCCCGCTTCACTCACCACCGACGGAAGCCGAGGTTAATGTTATTCTATGGGAAATGTTTCTTTACAAATACTTTTTAACTAATACATATTTTTAAATTCTGTTTTCACATTCTAAAAATTCCCAGCTGTTAAATTGACGGACCTTTTTGAAAAAATAATTTTTTTAATTTTTTATACTTTATTTTGAAGCTGCAAAATACGAATTTTAAATATGTGATTTTTTTCATTTTTCAATTTCAAATATAAAAAATACATTTTTAAAAAAGGTCCGTCAATTCAACAGTTGGGATTTTTCTGAATGTGAAAACAGAATTTAAAAATGTGTATTAGTTAATAAGTTATTTGTAAAGAAAATTTCGCCATAGAATAACATTGGCTCGGGCTTCCGATGACGGTAAGTGAAGAGGGCTGTTAAGTTTTATATGTTAATAAATATTTTGAAAAGGAAGAAGCTAAAAGCATTTACAAATAAATAAAAACTTAAATGACAAAATAAAATATACTTCTGTGGATGTTTTGAATATAAAATTTTGGTAGACTGGAAATTTTGTTAGACACCTGTCACTCGATAATTTGAATACATATTTTTAAATAATTTCAACATACTCAACTCAGGTTAACTGTTATTGATAACTACTTACACTTAGTTGAAAAGATTTTTACACTGTCTAATGAATGCTCATGTCCACTACACGCAGGAGGCACCGAGTACACAGAGAGCCCTCCGGCGAAAAAGCTTTATGACATGAGTAACAAAGCAAAATAAAGGGATTTATTTAATTTTACTGATTGCTGCAAAACAAAATTTCATGCTTAATTAAATAAATACCTTTATTTTGCTTCGTTACTCATGTCATAAAGCTTTTTCGCCGGAGGGCCCTCCGCATCCTCGGTGCCTCCCGCTTATAGTGGACGCTAGGTTTAATATTTTATGTCTTTAAATTAAATCCTGAATGTTGAGGCTTTAAAAATAAATGTGAATATACAGAGGTCGATCCAGGCAAAATTTGGATCCTTTTTGGGCACCTTCTCAAAATTCAAATCTATAAAATGGGACCCTTCACAAAATTCAGATTTATAAAATGAGCCCCTTCACAAGATTTTATTTTATAAAAATGATCGTTTTATAAAATTTTTCCCTTTTTCATTATTACTTTTAATTAATGCCTTAATGTAGCTCAATGAAACTATTAACTTGATATTGAACATTATACACAATGACTGTAAAAATGGAAG
Organism: Salticus scenicus; assembly: GCA_963930645.1. Lineage (NCBI taxonomy): Eukaryota > Metazoa > Arthropoda > Arachnida > Araneae > Salticidae > Salticus > Salticus scenicus. The sequence continues at coordinate 166,649,797 of OZ005659.1, read as the reverse complement.
ATTTTACATAATAATTTAATTTTTCACAAAAATATTTTGATTTTTACAAAAAAAGGGACCCAAAAATTAAAACCTGGATCAACCCCTGATATATTACACTTGGTAGAGAAATATACCAGACAAGTGAATATGAACTGATTTAGTTTTCACTATGAGGCGAAATTTATTGTTTACGACCAGCTAAAGAGAGAGTCAACATTATAATTACTTTTTGTAAATTAAAGTTTTAGAGTAACAAAATTTGCATACATTATTAAGTTATATTAATTTCTTTTAACTATTTTTTAAATAAAATAAAATTCCAAAATTTTTAAAATGCTCTCTACTAACTTTTAGTTCTTCCCATCAAGTTTATTTTACTATATTTTAAGAACATAGATTTAAGAATACTGGTGTAATCTAAACATATTTAGGTATTGTTAAGTAGATTTATTTACAAGTTAGTTTAAATATTTTTAGATTTGAAAGCTGAAATTAATTTGATGCAAATTTTTCATGAAATGATTTCTATATTGTAGAGTTTCATTCTTTCCTTCTTTCTTATTTATTTTGTGATTCATACATGAAATTGTGCTATCTAGTGATGTTTCTTTTTTACTTTCAATGAACAAAAATCATAACACGCATGTTGAAAATACATTATTATGTCTATTATTTATTTTATGAATATTATTATTATTGGATGGCAACATTGGTTAAAAAAATATGATACTTGGTCTCATTTAATCGAGAGCTCGTGTGTATTAAAATTTTTAGAATAAGTAATTTTCTGTTTTTGAGCAGAAGGTTTTTTCCATTGGGAATAAAGTTTTTTTGTATTTTCGAAATAGTTTACTTTTTGTCTATAATATTCAACGTAGCTGTGTTCTTTTTTGTTATTTGAATTTTTAGAAGAAGCGCAGTATGTGTTATTCAATTGAGTAGCCGCTTTGAAGATAAAATTGTGATTATTTCATTTACTGGCATCCGTAGATAACACTAGTTTTTAGAAAGCAGAAGGAAACGGTGATTTTCCTTAGGTAGCTTTAACAACGCATACACTGAACGTTGTATTGTCTAGTTTCATTCTTTTTTAATTATTATTCATGCACAACAAGATTAGGGTATCGAGTGATTTTTTTTTTTTTTTTTTTTTTTGCTTGATTTTCCACGAGCAAATCTCACAACATATGAATACTATCTGATGTATTGTCTATTTTAATACTTTAAGGCAAATGCTGTATATTAAAATTAGTGTTTTGGTTTATTATTATTACTGTGTTGAAATTTGTGTATTTTGAAATATTTTTTAAAAAGTGTGTTATTCTATGACTTTGTGCTAATAAATTATTTACTTATACTTATTTACTTTATGTAATTATTATTAACAGAAAAACAAGCTCTCTTAAATAAGCAATGAATAGTTGCAACTCCTGATACAATATCGAAAAAACAAACATGCTGGCCTCTTTTTTTAATGCACCAGAAACTAGATTCTCCATGTTTATATTAATTCTACTTCTAAAAGTATAAATGAAATAATAAAAATAATATAATAAAACAATCAATATAAAAACTCCAAGTAAGAAGATCATAAGTTTTTTAATAAAATTAATCAAAAATAATGTATATGTTAGATTAATTATAAATACAAAGATAAATGATATTATGTACACATAAAAAAAATAATTGTACTTTGTAGAAAATGGTTTCTAAATGAAAAAATTTTGCATACTAAAAATGATTTGTGAAACCCAACAAACATTTTCACATGTTCTATTAGAACTGCAAATGTGCGAGTGCTGCAAACAAAGCAACAACATATGTAGCCACTTTGTTTGCCTGACAAAGGGTCGTGATTTTTTTTACCCAAAACAATTGTTGTAATTATTGCCTTTTATGGTGTTTATTCAAAGTTTTGTACTAATTTGTTTTGGACGCCAGTTCTATGTCTTTTTTTTGTGTGTGTGTGCTTCTTGCATTGCACCAAGTGCATTGACACTTTGTTTGCAGCACTCATGCCTATTTTGTTTGCCTAATGAAGGGTTGCTTTTTAAATTCGAAACAACTTTAACGAGTTCTTGTATTTTATGGGTTTTTTTTTTTTTAATTTTGTACAAATCATTTTTAAACGCCAGTTCTGTGGTGCTTTTTTATTACGATTAATGTATTGTCAATTATTATTATCATTTATTTATTTATTTTTAGCGTATAAACATGCACATTGAATCTGCAGTTTTCACTAATAAATGCGCATGACTGGGATGCTCAATAACGCTTTCTTTAGTTTTCATCCATAAAGCATTCAAAAAAATTTTTAAATGATATGAATTTATAAATTATTATAAAACGTGAACATACAAGCAAATTTGCTCATGTTGAAAAAAAAATATATATATATATATATATATATATATATATATATGGGACATTGTTACCTAATATGAATCCTAAGTATTTAATATATTAAAACACAACTGAGATTGTTTAGTTAATAAAAAATTCTCTTTTACAATGGTAAATAAATACTTATCCGAAACAAATACAAATATTAAATCTGAATTCTGCCATGTAAAATAGGCAAGTAGGAAAATATTATTCACCCGATTGTTTATTAAAAAATATAAATAAACTAAAATACACTACTGCTAAGTGACAGGTGTATTATTATTGTAAATACACCGGAGAAACGTTGATACCAAAACTTATATAATTTTGATGAAGAAAACAAAAATAACTAAATTTTTATTATATTTATAAATAATAGAACTTACATTATAAGAATAGGCTAAAATGACTGAGCTTCCGAAACATATTTTTAAAAAATTTCAACTTTTACTTACTTTAACAATCAAAACAATGAAAGGATTCATTTAAGTGAGTTGAATGAATCCAACTCCAGCGATAGAAATAAATCATGGAGTCGAGGGCAGCGAGGACCACAGACTAAGGAACATTAAGGAATCACTACCCGGCAAGGCGGTTCAAAAAGTGAACTCTCATCTGTAAACGAGCCGCCATATTAGTACAAGCAGAACCACAGACTAGGAATCACTGTGGCAGAATATTTTTAAGTTTTCTGCGTCAAACCTTGTTCGGGAAAATCTTTTCAACAAAACAATATTGACATACTTTCTTATTTACACATGTGTGCATATAATTACACAGAAATCGATATTATTAGTAAACAGTAAACTGCTGAAGAAATCTTAAATATAATTCAGGAGTTTCCATTTTCTACTGAAATTTAAGAATATCTTATTTTTATGGGCAAATCTTTCTGCAAATGACAATTTCTTTTCTGCGACATGTTACTATGTCACATAAATTCTGCTACAGGGTGTATATATTGAATGATTATGCATTAAAAGGAAAAATGAGGGTGTAATGAGCCTTCAGTTTTTGTGTGTTTCATAGGTCTTATCAAGGTTGTATTTAAGAGGCGGGGGAGGAGGGGGGGAGATTTGCAAATATTTTAAATTTTTTTGAATTATACAATAAATATTTTACTAAATAAAAATATTAATATTAATCTACTTGTTTAAATATCTGACCAGTGACTATGATATTTATTACGTTCTTCCATATTCAATAGAAGAAAGTATTGAATTCGTAAAAATTTTAGACCGCGAGTTTTTGATGGATTTACACGTTTTGATAGCTGTAGAACAGGATTTGACCATTTTTAGAAAATGTCTGTCTGTCTGTGTGTGTATGACAAAATTTTGTGGCAACTATATCTCAAGTATTACTGCACAGAATTTCACACAAATTGGTATGCAGTTACACATTGACATAAATTAATGCCTATCAACTTTTGATAAAAAATTTTTAACAGCTTGCGTTGCCATCCTGTTTTTTCTAAATTTTTAACATTGTGGTATAGGGCAAAATTTTGTATAAATGTACATAAAGAGAATTTTTTTAAATAATCATTATGAAATTTAAAAGAATTATTTGTAATAGAGATAGTCAACTGGGAAAAAAAATTGTGTATGTAGGAGCCTCGCCTCCCCCCTCGAGGGCAGTAAATTTTCATGATGGGTATCTTTCAAAAGAGTTCGCCAATAACTTTAAAACGAATGGTTGAACCATCGATCTGCGATAATTTAAAATAAAGCTATCGATTTTTTTCATTTTCAACAACAACAAAAAAGAAGTAATATTGAGAGTAAAATTGAATTTTTTTGGATATTTAGTGTTATACTACTTCTCTAATATGGAAATTGTTTGCATTATCATGAAAGATAATTTTTTTTAAATAATAATTTTAATAAATTATTTTTACTGACAAGGGAAGTATGAATGAGTAAAATTGCTATTTAAACCAAACCAAGCTTAAATTAAAGAGCATGGTCGAAAACGTTGGGTAAAGTACGAATTTGCTGCAACAACTCCCCACGGGGGTGAGATATGCCCTCTATTAGTTTTAGCTATTTCTATAAAAGCCAACAAAACACGCGTCGTTGTGTGAACGGACGGTGCAGTGCGAGCGTGCTTGACTTCGGATACGGAGGTCCTGGGATCGAGTCCCGCAAGGGCGCTTTGTAATTTTTTAATTTTTTTTCTATACGTTTTTAATTAAATTAAATTATTAATTTACGAGAAAATATTTATTAAAATAGGAAGTTTTTTTTTTCTTTCTTCTATTTTGAGTATTCCAATTAATAAAGTATTGAGAATGAATTTAAGAAATGCATTTTTTTATTTATAAAAAATAAAACTATGTTTAAAGCTACGAATATAGTTTCTAATTTATAACAAATATGATGAAAAGTAGAAAAATCATGAAACCATAAGTATTTTTCACAATTAGAACAAGAAATATAAAAAGATTGATCTCAATTATTTGAATTTCAATTTTGTTCACCTTCAATTATTGTTCATCACGAACATTTTGTCAAATATTTACAGTCGAGATTACTTGATTTGTAAAATTCATATTTACCCAGATTTTGAATTTTTTTAGATGTAAATTAATTATAAATTAGTAAAATCATTTTGAGAAAATTTGTCATTGTCTTCCATATTATTGTCAGTTCTTCCGACACCACGAAATTTGACAGTTGTTTAATGAAATATTTGAAATAAAAGTTAAATGCGACGTCGAATAGTTAAGCAACAGCTGTTCATTATTCAGGATTTTTCATGCAAAAAATTGCCTGAATAAATAATACAATTGAGAGCAGACGATTAACTCTTGCTATTAATGTCGTCATTAAAAAATAGTAATTAATAATTTATATAAAACAATCATTAACAAAATTTTATCTGAATGTAATCATTAACAAAATCTTACCTAAATATAATATAAAAGTATTTTCCTATAAATTATTAATTTCTTTAAATTTAATAAATAAATTGGTTAAAAAAAAAAAAAAATTAAATTGTCCGCGCTGAAAAAAAAAAAAAAAAAAAAAAAACTTGTTTTTATATAATTAATATTTTCTCTTAAAATAATGATTTAATTTAACTAAAAATGTCAAAAATAAATATTCCAGTTGAAAAAAAAAAAAAATATATACAAACCGCTCTTGCGGGAACTCGATCCCACGACCTCCGTATCCGAAGTCAAGCACGCTAGCACTGCACCATCCGTTCACACAACGCTGCGTGTATTGTTGGCTTTTATAGAAATAACTAAAACTAATAGAGGGCATATCTCACCCCCATGGAAGTGGTTGCAGCAAATTTGTACGGTACCCAATGCTTTCGACCATGCTCTTTAATTTAAGCCTGGTTCGGTTTCAATAGCAATTTTACTAATTCATACTTCCCTTGTGAGTGAATTTGTATAGGAAAATATAGAAGAAAGTCATGTGTTGGCCACAACATACTAGTTTTGTATAAGCTTTCTTGAGTTTGCTACAGAATAACATAATAAAAATGCATATAAATTTTTTTTCAGATACCTGCAATGGTAATAAGTTTTTTTACATTGTACTGTAAAATAACTTTGAATGCTATAGATTGCATTTTCAATAGTGCATTACAATAACACTTTAAAATTTCACGACAACTTTGTATATTTATAAAAGTTAGAGTTTTGTTAATCAAATTCAAGTCAATAATCAGTAAGGTTTTTAAAAAAGCTGATACTAAATGATGAAGAATGAAGAATTTTTATGAAGAGTCAAAATTTATCGAATTATTCTGGAACATCAAATTAAATGAATAGCTTGCTGATTTTATTGTGTATCGGGTAATTTATTTAATAAGAATTTAATTGTAACATGTTGAACTTAAAAAAAAAAATTAAAATTTTATACAAAATACTAAAGAAACTGAATATTTTAATAATGATGCTTTTAAAATACCACAAAAAAAAAAAAAAAAAAAAAATCAAATCATATGATTTTGAATAAGGGGAGCAAATTATTATAGTTTGGTATTTACTGTTATTTATAAATGTAATTGTGAATGAGTTAAAGTTACTTCATTATTATTCTTTTTTTAAATTAATGTAATTACAGCACTTTATGAAAAAAAAAATTGTTTTCCATGTTTTCTCCTAGATATGCATAAGCGCAGGCTAGAACCCCTTAGATAGACCCTCTCTTAACCCTTTCAGTTCTCAGTGTTCCCGCTGATGGAACACCTAATTTTAATTCTCAAGTGCAAAAACTCATCCCGGAAATTTTTTTACAAAAATTTACATTTATACCATAGCAGAAAAGGCCCCTTTTTTAACGTGAAAATTTAAAATTTCTTCTGTTTTAATTATGTTTGTAAATTCCGATGGCAGTGTAATTTAAATGACCCGAATTACCTTGTACCGCAAAGTGTTAAAATACTCCGGAATAAATTGAAATGTTGGGATCTATGCAACTTTTACGAGTTTTTGTTGTCGATAATGTTTACTTATAAAGTGATTCATTTATTAAATTAAATATCATTTGAATTTAATAAGGTTTACTTACAGATGTTTCAAACCGAAAATTTCTCGAAAAGGAACAATGCTAATTTTTTATTTTTTAAATATTTATGATCAGCTATATGTCTAAAAGCCATTTTTAAAATTAGTTTAGTAATTTTTTAATAAATTAAGTAGGGAACGTTAAATGGTTAAAGGGCACTCTCTCTAAACCCTAAACCATAGCACAGTCAGTTGGCCTTATAATTCTAACACAAACACAGGGAAGCTCAAAATGTGTAAATATAGCAAAAACTGAAAATCAAGAATTTTACCCCAAAATATTTCCTCTATAATTATATGAGTTAGAAAAAGTAAAAATTAAATTAAATTCTATTATTTTTGCAATTTTTATTATATAAATTAATAATTTGGATATATATACACTAAGCGACAAAAAAAAAAAAAAAAAAAAAAAAAAAAAAGCTGCACTACAGAAAAAATGACTTATACCTATTTTATTCGTAATAACTTTAAAATTAATGGTTGGAACAAATAAAACTGTCATGTTTGCATAACACCAAAGGGATAAAATGATACTTATGTACATTTTTGATTTAATAATTCGTTTTATTACACACTACGAAGTCTTTTATAAAAATCTACATCAAATTTTCTTTTTAAACATTATGTAATAACCATACACTTTGTATTCTATTGTGAATTATTATATGAAATAAATGAGTTATATTTTAATATATGAAATAAAACTATTTATTTGTTATATCTAAGTAATCTATATATATAAAAATGAATGGTTGTCTCTATGTCCTTTATACAATCGTAAACGGCTTGACCGATTTCGACCATTCCTTTTTTGTTTTTTTCCTTATAGGTCAGGGATGGTTTAGGGAAAAAAAATTGAAAAAATCAAAAATTTGAAAGAAGATATTAAATAAAAACTCCATTTTAACTTTAAAATTAAAAAAAAAAGAAAAATAGATTTGATGCCAAAATAAACAAAATTCACGTTTATTTATTTTTTTTCCGGAAATAAAATATTTTTTTTATTTCGCGTGATAAATAATAAAAGTTAGAAAAAAAATTAATATACTATGAAAATCAACGAGATATATAAAGTAGAGTGATAAATGGTAACCCTTGAGAAGGTCCAAGATGAGTCATGTGACATGCTTTCCTTGCACATGCGTATTCGGTGGTTTCCTTGGTAACAGCTCATTTTCAGTACATTTCTATGGCAACGGTTTCAATGTTTTTGTTTACTTTACGTAGTTTAATATTCTTTTCTTCTAAACCATTTTGATTTTGATTTTACTTCTTTTTTATTTCGTGTAGTTGAACTTTAACCGACAAAATGCTTAAAAATAGTTGAAAAATTATTATTTGTTGTTAAATTTAGCTCTTTAAAAGTTTAAATTTTGTTTTATAAACACTTTTAAAGTTTGTTGAGAAACGACGAAAAGAAAGGTATTTTATTATTTATTAAAATGTGAAATATGTGTAAAATTATTTTAAAAGCAATTTATTTCGGTCATAGGACTGTCATGTTACTTAATAATAATGATAATTTGTTGAACTGATATTTTAAATGCCAAAATAGCGATAAAGGGCCAAACACAGTAACCTATTCGAGCATGTCACGTGATTCATCTTGAACCACGGTAAGCTAATCCTTCATCCATTGAATCAGCACTCTAATTTATATATCTCGTTGATGAAAATATTCGCGTGTAAATAAATATTTTCATAGAAATAGTTGGTATTAGCTTAAAATTTTTATTTAATTGAGTAGTACTTACTTTTCTTTTCTACAGTAAAACAAAATTCTTCGTTTTAATTGATACTTTATATGTAACTTATAAAGGTTATTTTATGTTTTCACCTGGATCCGCGTTTGTAATGATCGATAGACGGCGCTTTTCAGCTTTTGTTGTTAGTAAATATAATAGCCACGTGTATTTATTATTGTTCTTTTTGTTATTCTACTTAATATTCGTACTATAATTTCTCCGCCATTACATCATGGAAAATTGATTGCTTTTGGAAAAAAATATTTCAGTTTATTCAAAGTTCGATCGGAAGTAGATTTTTAAATGAAGTTGAACAAATATTAGTTTCAAATCATCAGATTAATTCGTTACTTCCATTAGTCGAAGCAACTGAAATTTTAAATTTGTTATTTGGAAATAAATGAAAGCTTAATTCTGGATTTCTTGATCCTTTGGAGTTACACTGTAGCACACAACAGTAAGTGTTATCTTTCATTTATTCATTATTTATTCATTTTTATTCATTTTTATTGTTACACGAGATTCGAAGCATTTCTTGGAAAACATTCGTAAATACAATTCATGTTTTCAAATGACATCATTCGGTGCAACGAACATCGTGCGAGAAAATTACATGCCAACATTCAGAGTCCAAGGACAAATTTATCATCGTGCCGGATCGCTTCTACCATTGCCGGACGCAGATCATAAGTTTCTTCAAATTTATTTCATGGCAAACAGTGATGAACAAATTGAACAACGATGTCATTACAATGCGGGCACTAGACGAGAAATCGTGGCTGCGTTACAAGCCCTTTTCGATCAACACAATGAATTAGTTCAATTGTTTAAAACCGCCATTCAACGAATGCCAGACGATGACTACGCAGTTGTAATTCGAGCAGACAAAAGACCCGTTGGCCAACACGAAAGACAGTTCAATGCACCAACAATCGATGAAGTGGCGATCGTGATAGTTGGAGAAGAATTCGAATCGCGCGACATAATTCTTCATCGCAGAAGAGGTGGCGTTCAGCGAGTCTCTGAAACTCATCGCTCATATGACGGATTGCAGTATCCGATTATGTTTTGGCAAGGAGAAGATGGATATCACTTCAACATCAAAATGAGAAATCCACAAACAAACGAGGAAACGAATAAGAAAGTCAGTGCAATGAATTATTATTCGTATCGATTGATGATTCGTCAAAACCCTGAGAACTACATTTTGAAATGTCGACAATTGTTTCATCAGTACATTGTCAATATGTACGCGAAGAATGAATGTTTGTCTCGGCAAACATTCTTACGCAATGCCTTACGCAACAAAATGTCGTGGTTATACCACGTTCAACACCCGCTGATGAACTTAATGCATGTCTCAAATCATCAGTTTTATGGCGTCATTTACAGAAATTGACTTTAAAAACCAACATGCGTGTACAACTACAACGGGATGCATCGGCTGAAAATTTTGCAAAACAATTAATGGATATTGGAAATGGGCGAATGCAAATTGATGAATCTACGCAATGTATCACCTTGCCAGAGAATTTCTGTCAGATCACCGGAAGCATAGACGAATTGGTGGAAAAAGTTTTCCCAAACATTGCACAGAACTACAAAAATCATCAGTGGCTCAGTACGCGTGCTATATTAGCGGCAAAAAACATCGATGTCAATATCATCAACTTCACCATTCAGAATGGAATACCCGGCGAAACGACAACATATAAGTCCATCGATACTGTGGTGAATCAAGACGAATTCGTCAACTATCCAACTGAATTCTTGAATTCGCTTGATTTGCCAGGCATGCCACCGCACGTTCTTACATTGAAAATTGGCGTACCCATCATTCTTCTTCGAAACATAAATCCACCAAGACTTTACAACGGAACCAGACTCTCAGTCAAGAAAATGATGAACAATGTTATCGAGGCAACAATTTTGACTTGTAAATTCAAAGGTGAAGACGTACTGTTGCCACGTATCCCAATGATCCCGACAGATATGCCATTCGAATTCAAACGTTTGCAGTTCCCAGTGCGACTCGGTTTCGCAATGACTATCAACAAAGCACAAGGACAATCGTTGGAAGTGTGTGGATTAAATTTGGAGAATCCATGCTTCTCACATGGGCAGCTCTATGTGGCCTGCTCACGCGTCGGAAAACCTTCTGATTTATTCATTTATGCACCAAATGGAAAAAAAAGAAATATTGTGTATCCCACAGCACTTCAATAAATATCGAATTGAAAAGAAACGCTGCAATGTAACAATTTTTTCGATATGGAAAAGATTAATAAAATGACTCAAAATAAATTGAATATTTGTGTAATGTCTTTCCATCAAATTTATTTTAGTTAGGGGCGTAGCAACGCTCGCAGGGTACAGCTAGCGTACATATCGACAGTGAAAAATGAATGTTTGTCTCTATGTCCTTTATAAAATCGTAAACGGCTTGACCGATTTCGATCATTCTTTTTTTGTTTTTTTTTTTCCTTATAGGTGAAGATCAAAAATTATACCTCTGGGGGTCACCGAAGCGGGAGAGCCATCCCTTCCGTGGAGGATCAAAATTGTGATTGCATGTCTCCGGACCACCTCTAGGGGTGTGTGCCAGACCGTCGCCAATTGCCCATCTGCGCTGCACTAGTGCGACGTAAAACCCAACCATCCTTCAACCATCCTTATAGGTCAAGGATGGTTTAGGGGAAAAAAAATGAAAAAATCAAAAATTTGAAAGAAGATATTAAATAAAAACTCCATTTTAATTTTAAAATGAAAAAAAAAAAAAAAAGAAAAATAGATTTGATGCCAAAATAAACAAAATTCACGTTTATTTTTTTCCGGAAATAAAATATTTTTTTATTTCGCGTGATAAATAATAAAAGTTAGAAAAAAAATTAATATACCATGAAAGTATTCGCGTGTAAATAAATATTTTCATAGAGATACTTGGTATTAGCTTAAAATTTTTATTTAATTGAGTAGTACTTACTTTTCTTTTCTACAGTAAAACAAAATTCTTCGTTTTAATTGATATTTTATATGTAACTTATAAAGGTTCTTTTATGTTTTCACCTTGATCCGCGTTTGTAATGATCGATAGACGGCGCTTTTTCAGCTTTAGTTGTTAGTAAATATGATAGCCACGTGTATTTATTATTGTTCTTTTTGTTATTCTACTTAATATTCGTACTATAATTTCTCCGCCATTACATCATGGAAAATTGATTGCTTTTGGAAAAAAATATTTCAGTTTATTCAAAGTTCGATCGGAAGTAGATTTTTAACTGAAGTTGAACAAATATTAGTTTCAAATCATCAGATTAATTCTTTACTTCCATTAGCCGAAGCAACTGAAATTTTAAATTTGTCATTTGGAAATATATGGAAGCTTAATTCTGGATTTCTTGATCCTTTGGAGTTACACCGTAGCACACAACAGTAAGTGTTATCTTTTTTACCGGATTTATTCATTTTTATTCAATAAATATATGTGAAACTAAACATCGGCCAGCAATGGCGGCTTGATGAAATTCGAATTAAAGCATGTTTATTGTAATTTTACCTTAGCCCACCAGAGGGCGAGCATTTCATTACAATCTCGGATTGTAAATAATAATAATTTCGAATTTATTAGAATTTTTTATTTTTTTATTTTGTATATATCATAAAAGTTTTTTTTTTTGCGTGGAACAGCTTTAGTTAATTTGGCACCGAAGTACCTCGGACGTTTTTTGCCAAGGTAATTTGAAAATCGGAATCTTCTTCTATGTTATCTTATCTCATGTGATGATCTTCAGCAAAATGTTGTGCATGAGTCTACGAAGGTTTCTGAGTTGGTAAGACCAATCTTTATTAAATGCCTTTTTCGCGAAGTTTACGTACAATTTTGCCTCTAAAGCGACAAGCAATTGGCCGATCTACACCTCAAGCACGAAAGAAACGAGCATTACGAGCCTCAGAATTAGACGAGCAACGAGCATTAAGGCTGGAAAATCTTAGAGTGCATGACGCTGAGACACGTTCGTCTGAATCATCTGAACAACGAGAAGTGAGGTTAGAAAATGATCGAATACGTACTACTCAGGCACGTTCGTCTGAGACAACCGAACAACGGGAAAGAAGGCTGCAAAATGTTCGAATAAGCACCGCTCGATCAAGACGAACACTGCACGCTGATTTAAATCTTGGTGCATTCCATTATAACAGTAATAATGATTACAGTTTTCATCCAAGTGTCGTCATTGGAAAAATGGATAAAATTTGTATGTACTGTAGCGCCCTCAAATTTATGAACGAAATGCCAGGAATGTGTTGCGCCAGTAGAAAAGTTAAACTGCCAGAATTATATCCACCACCCGACCCACTATCAACGTTGCTATCAGGTGTTACACGAGATTCGAAGCATTTCTTGGAAAACATTCGTAAATACAATTCATGTTTTCAAATGACATCATTCGGTGCAACGAACATCGTGCGAGAAAATTACATGCCAACATTCAGAGTCCGAGGACAAATTTATCATCGTGCCGGATCGCTTCTACCATTGCCGGACGCAGATCATAAGTTTCTTCAAATTTATTTCATGGCAAACAGTGATGAACAAATTGAACAACGATGTCATTACAATGCGGGCACTAGACGAGAAATCGTGGCTGCGTTACAAGCCCTTTTTGATCAACACAATGAATTAGTTCAATTGTTTAAAACCGCCATTCAACGAATGCCAGACGATGACTACGCAGTTGTAATTCGAGCAGACAAAAGACCCGTTGGCCAACACGAAAGACAGTTCAATGCACCAACAATCGATGAAGTGGCGATCGTGATAGTTGGAGAAGAATTCGAATCGCGCGACATAATTCTTCATCGCAGAAGAGGTGGCGTTCAGCGAGTCTCTGAAACTCATCGCTCATATGACGGATTGCAGTATCCGATTCTGTTTTGGCGAGGAGAAGATGGATATCATTTCAACATCAAAATGAGAAATCCACAAACAAACGAGGAAACGAATAAGAAAGTCAGTGCAATGAATTATTATTCGTATCGATTGATGATTCGTCAAAACGCTGAGAACTACATTTTGAAATGTCGACAATTGTTTCATCAGTACATTGTCAATATGTACGCGAAGATTGAAACCGAACGACTCCTATATATTCGATTGAATCAAACCGAGTTGCGTTCTGACGAGCACATCCATTTACGTGACGCAATCGTTAATGATGGTAACGTGAATCCAAACGAATTGGGAAGAATGGTCATATTACCGTCTACATTCACGGGGAGTCCACGGCACATGCACGAATACGCACAAGGTGCGATGACATACGTTCGCGCATATGGTCGTCCAGATTTGTTCATTACATTTACATGTAATGAAATTAAAGAACTTCTGTTAGCTGGACAATCATCTTCGGACCGCCATGACATTATCGCACGCGTATTTAAACAAAAATTGAAATCTTTAATGAATTTTATTATCAAGCATCACGTTTTTGGAGATACACGCTGCTGGATGTATTCCATTGAATGGCAGAAAAGAGGATTGCCACATGCACATATTTTGGTTTGGTAAATCAATAAAATTACTCCAGATCAAATAGACCAAATCATCTCAGCAGAAATACCAGATAAGGACATTGATCCAGACTTATTCGATGTCCTTATCAAAAATATGATTCATGGTCCATGTGGCGCATTCAACAATAATTCACCATGTATGTCTGATGGAAAATGCACGAAACGATACCCAAGAAACTTGGTTTCTGATACCATAACTGGCAATGACGGATACCCACAGTATCGTCGACAATCAGTTGAGGATGGCGGAAAATCCATCGTTCTGAAAGTACGAAGCGTTGATGTCGAAGTCGATAATCGTTGGGTTGTGCCATATTCACCGTTGCTTTCAAAGACATTCAAAGCATACATTAATGTTGAGTATTGCAATTCAGTGAAGTCGATCAAATACATTTGCAAATATGTCAATAAAGGAAGCGACATAGCAGTCTTCGGAGTAGGGAATGTGATCGCACCGCTCGATGAAATCAACCAATACCAACTTGGACTCTACATTAACAGTAATGAAGCAGTATGGCGCATCTTATCATTTCCAATCCATGAACGACATCCAACAGTAGTACACTTGGCGGTGCATCTCGAGAATGGGCAGCGCGTGTACTTCACAGCAGATAATGTACGTGCAAGAGCATTGGTTCCACCAGCAACAACTTTAACTGCATTTTACTCATTGTGCCAAGATGATCTCTTTGCAAAGACTCTACTTTATTCTGAGGTACTGAAATTCTACACATGGAATGCATCGGCTAAAAAGTTTCAACGTCACAAACAAGGTAAAGCAGTTGAAGGACATCCCAATTTGTATTCCAGTGACGCATTGGGTCGTCTGTACACTGTTCACCCGAATAATACAGAATGCTTCTATCTGCGATTGCTGCGATTGCTGTCGTGGACCGACATCCTTCCAAGATTTAAGAACAGTCAACGGTCAACTGTGCGCCACTTATCGTCAAGCTTGCCAGGAATTAAATCTTCTTGAGAATGATGCACATTGGGACACTGCACTCGCTGATGCATCGAATACTTCTCGACCACAGCAAATACGCACGTTATTTGCCATAATATTGACAACCTGCTTCCCATGTAATCCAAACGATCTTTGGGTAAAATACAAGGACTAAATGAGTGATGATATTCTACATCGTTTGCGCGCTGCGAATCAAAATCCGGACATTCCATTCCCAGCAAACGTGCATAATGAGGCATTAATTTTGATTGAAGACATATGTTTGGCAATCGCTAACAAGGCACTGGTGCAACTGGGAATGGCTGCTCCGAACCGACCAGCAAACGACCTTTTCGATTGTGATTTGCACCGAGAAACACACTTTGATTCTGAAGAACTGGGGACATTTGTTCAGAGAAATCTTGCGCAGTTGGTTTCAGAACAACGCATTGCGTATGACAGAATTACGCGTGCAATCACAGAACAAAGCGGTGGACTGTTTTTCATAGATGCGCCCGGTGGTACGGGAAAGACTTTTCTTCTTTCACTCATTTTGGCAACAATACGATCACAAAATAGTATTGCACTGGCCATTGCATCATCTGGAATTGCGGCAACTCTTTTGGATGGTGGCCGAACAGCGCATTCGGCATTGAAACTACCATTGAATTTGCAAATCACTGAGGTACCAATATGCAACATCAGCAAAAATTCTGGAATGGGAAAATTACTCCAAACGTGTCAAATTATCATATGGGATGAATGTACAATGTCTCACAAGAAAGCATTGGAAGCGCTTGATCGTACACTGCGAGATTTGAGAGGAAACGCACGGATCTTCGGTGAAGCACTCATTTTATTGTCTGGTGATTTTCGACAAACACTGCCGGTTATACCACGTTCAACACCCGCTGATGAACTTAATGCATGTCTCAAATCATCAGTTTTATGGCGACATTTACAGAAATTGACTTTAAAAACCAACATGCGTGTACAACTACAACGGGATGCATCGGCTGAAAATTTTGCAAAACAATTAATGGATATTGGAAATGGGCGAATGCAAATTGATGAATCTACGCAATGTATCACCTTGCCAGAGAATTTCTGTCAGATCACAGAAAGCATAGACGAATTGGTGGAAAAAGTTTTCCCAAACATTGCACAGAACTACAAAAATCATCAGTGGCTCAGTACGCGTGCTATATTCGCGGCAAAAAACATCGATGACAATATCATCAACTTCACCATTCAGAATGGAATGCCCGGCGAAACGACAACATATAAGTCCATCGATACTGTGGTGAATCAAGACGAAGTCGTCAACTATCCAACTGAATTCTTGAATTCGCTTGATTTGCCAGGCATGCCACTGCACGTTCTTACATTGAAAATTAGCGTACCCATCATTCTTCTTCGAAACATAAATCCACCAAGACTTTACAACGGAACCAGACTCTCAGTCAAGAAAATGATGAACAATGTTATCGAGGCAACAATTTTGACTGGTAAATTCAAAGGTGAAGACGTACTGTTGCCACGTATCCCAATGATCCCGACAGATATGCCATTCGAATTCAAACGTTTGCAGTTCCCAGTGCTACTCGGTTTCGCAATGACTATCAACAAAGCACAAGGGCAATCGTTGGAAGTGTGTGGATTAAATTTGGAGAATCCATGCTTCTCACATGGGCAGCTCTATGTGGCCTGCTCACGCGTCGGAAAACCTTCTGATTTATTCATTTATACACCAAATGGAAAAAAAAGAAATATTGTGTATCCCACAGCACTTCAATAAATATCGAATTGAAAAGAAACGCTGCAATGTAACAATTTTTTCGATATGGAAAAGATTAATAAAATGACTCAAAATAAATTGAATATTTTTGTAATGTCTTTCCTTCAAATTTATTTTAGTTAGTGGCGTAGCAACGCGCGCATGGTACAGCTAGTTTTTTCATAAAAATATGTATTCTGCATTGGGTTAATTCCGCCTTTATATGGAATTACTGCTGTATTGCAGAGTGGCATAGCATTATACCGTTTTTTGATATAAATCTCAAAAATTTCACTCTGCTAAATATTGTAAGTAACTTTTCTAGTTCTTGCAAAGTTGTAGGCTGCAAATTTCGAATCCTCCTTTCTCTTTCCGCGCCTTTTTATGACTAAACATTTTCGAGTGAATTGAGATTAGGACTGTTTCCAAGTCTAATAAAGAAGAAATTCTATGATATTGTTTGTGGGATTTAACTTAGAGTGAAAATGATATTATTACTTACAGAATTATAGGTGCTCATGGTAATGGAGAGGTAATTTTAACAATTTGATTCAAAGTGACGTACCACAGACGCCGTACAGCAACGTGCATTACCAACATGAAATGCTGTTTGAAGAAAAGTCTGAATACCTCCAAAATAATCTGTCAGGCGCCACTTTTATAATCACCGTGTTTTATTTTGAGTTAATTGATTCCTTGAGCATGAAAATTTGCCCGATTCCTTGAAAAATTGTGCACCTCCGTACCATAATGTATGGTGAAAATGTCACTGTTTTAAGAGTGCGATTTTCATTAAGTCGGTCACATTTTCGTCCTCATTCTAGTTTTTTCATCTGCTGGAAATAAAGAAAACTTGATTCATCAGAGAAAACCAGTTCAGCCTAAAAATTAATTGATAACGTTTTTAAATTTTTGGTCAATTAAAGTATTGTTTTTTTTCTAATTCTTTCCCTTACTAATGGCTTTTTTCGCTGATCTTCTGCTTTTAACCTGCTTTGTTTAATTGTTCCTGCATTGTTTTTGGAGAAAGTAATTTACTATACTTTTTTTTAAAATCTTTTTTAAGTTCTGAACATGATACAAATCGATTTTTTAAATATTCGCTTATTAACTTGCGGTTATCTTGCTTGGATGTGCAACATGGCTCCCTAAAGCCAAATTTCGAGTTTAAGAGGCCAAAAAATTTTTTATTTTGCTAAAAACCATTTTACCAATATTTCGTTAACATTTAATTATTTTGTCATCTCACGCATTAAAATATTTTTTGATTTTCATTCAAAAATTAATACTTTTTGTGGCATCGTTAACTGCCTTATTCTTACTATTTTTGAAATAATTTCTAAAATTACAGTTTTTCTGACAATTGCATCTTTTTTTAACACTGGACTCAATGCTAAAGTATAATTGGAGGACAACATAATAAAATCTGTTCGAAAATTTGGTTTTTAAACGATAAAATTAGCGTTGAAAATATATTTAATTGTTCTATTGTGAAATATTAAAAATTATGAGAAAAATGGGATGACAATGAACATTTGGGGAAATTTTCCCCCAAATGTAATCAACAGCAGTTTAAGTCAAGATCTAACTAAATATCTAAATATGTACACTGGTTTCTGATATACAGCATTCACAAAATTCGTGGTAGACATTTATCTTCTAAAACGAGTCATATCATGATCGGGACATCACAAAACGTGTAAATCAATCGAAAACTGAAGGTCGAAAATTTTCGAACTCCAGAACAATACTTTTACAATGCAATATGAACAATACAATAGAATTAATAAAGAGATGGATGATGGATGTTTTGGTTTTACGTCGCACGTGCGCAGATGGGCAGAATTAATAAAGGGACTAGTATGTTGTGGCCACCACAAGACTTCCTTCTATATTTTCTTATACAAATTCACGCAGTAACAATATTTAAAAAAAATATATATATATGCTTTTTTTCCCAAAGTTTTTTTTCGTTAAAAGTAAAAAAAATCGATAACTTTGTTTTAAATTATCACATATTTATAGTTCAACCATTCGTTTTAAAGGTATTGACGAGACCTTTCGAAAGATACCGATCTTGAAAATTTACCCCCCCGGGGGGTACTTCCCCCTGGGGGGGGAAGCGATGCCCCAATTTTTTTCCTAATTAACTACTACTATTATCAATAATTCATATTAATTTCACAATCACAGGTTAAGAATAACTCTCATTATGTACATTTATACGAAATTTTTTACTACATTTGTCCATGTTAAAAATTTAGAAAAAATACGATCACAGCGCCACCTGTTGAGCGATTGATCCCCAAATCTAATCAGCCACAGTTTATGTCAGGGGCCAACTAAATACCAAGTCTGGTTAAATTTCGTTAAAAAAAAAAAAAAAAAAACGATTTTTTTTTTCTGTTTTTTTTTTTCGTTAAAAGTAAAAAAAAATCGATAACTTTGTTTTAAATTATCACAGATTTATAGTTCAACCATTCGTTTTAAAGGTATTGACGAGACCTTTCGAAAGATACCCATCTTGAAAATTTACTCCCCTCGAGGGGTGACTTCCCCCCCAAGGGGGGTGGCGAGGCTCCTACGCATGCAAAATTTTTTTCCCAGTTGACTATCTCTATTATAAATAATTCTTGTAAATTTCATAATGATTACTAAAATATAATTCTCTTTATGCACATTTATACAAAATTTTGTCCTATATCACCATGTTAAAAATTTAGAAAAAGCGGGATGGCAACGCATCCTGTAAGACAATTTTTACCAAAAGTTGATAGGCACTAATTTATGTCAAGGTGCAACTACACACCAATTTGTATGAAATTCTGTATAGTAGTTCCTGAGATACAGTTGCCACAAAATTTTGTCACACACACACACACACAGACAGACAGACAGACAGACAGACAGACATTTTCTAAAAATGGTCAAATCGTGTTCTACAGCTCTCAAAACGTGTAAATCCATCAAAAACCCGAGGTCGAAAATTTTTACGAATCCAATACTTTCTCTATATTACATATAGAAGAAAGTAATAAGATAAGAAGATATCTAAATATATTTAACATGTAAATAAGCCACACACTAAAATTTCTGACCTCCGCTCCTATAGATTTCCCCTGACAAATTTAGCGTTAAAAAGGGCCAAATCGAAAATCGCAAAAAACTAAAAATGAGTTTTTGGAACTATCCTCAAGAAGACGCTTGGCGGTTTTTATATCTGCTATTATTGGTAGTGTTCTCGAAAATCCGTATTTTGCTAAATTTGCCTCCGAAAATCATCCCCCCCCCCTTAAAAATCCAAAATTCCCAAATCGCATACTATGATTTTTACTTTCTTCTATATTCAATAGAAGAAAGTATTGGATTCGTAAACATTTTCGACCTCAGGTTTTTGATGGATTTACACGTTTTGAGAGCAGTAGAACACGATTTGACCATTTTTAGAAAATGTCTGTCTGTGTGTGTGTGACAAAATTTTGTGGCAACTGTATCTCAAGAACTACTGCACAGAATTTCATACAAATTGGTATGTAGTTGCACCATGACATAAATTAGTGTCTATCAACTTTTGGTAAAAATTGTCTTACAGGTTGCGTTGCCATCCTGCTTTTTCTAAATTTTTAACATGGTGATATAGGACAAAATTTTGTATAAATGTGCATAAGGAGAATTATTTTTTAGTAATCATTATGCAATTTACAAGAATTATTTATAATAGAGATAGTCAACTAGGAACATTTTTTTGTATGTGAGGAGCCTCGTCAACTCCCCTGGGGGGGGGGGGAAGTCCCCCCTCGAGAGGAGTAAATTTTCAAGATGGGTATCTTTCGAAAGGTCTCGTCAATACCTTTAATACGAATGGTTGAACTATAAATCTGTGATAATTTAAAACAAAGTTATCGATTTTTTTTACTTTTTACGAAAAAAAACTTAGAAAAAATCGTAATTTAAAAAAAACAAAAAAAAAAATTAAAACAAAAATTTAACCAAACTTGGTATTTAGTTGACCCCTGACATAAACTGGTGCTGATTAGATTTGGGGATCAATCGCTCAACAGGAGGCGCTGTGATCGTATTTTTTCTAAATTTTTAACATGGCAGTATAAGATAAGATTTCGTATAAATGTACATAATGATAGTTATTATTAACCTGTGATTGTAAAATTAATACGAATTATTGATAATAGAAGTAGTGAATTAGAAAAAACAAATTGTGCATGTGGGGGCATCGCTTCCCCCCCTCGGGGGTGAAGTACCCCCACGAGGTGGTAAATTTTCAAGATGGGTATCTTTCGAAAGGTCTCGGCAATATCTTTAAAACGAATGGTTGAACTATAAATATGTGATAATTTAAAACAAAGTTATCGATTTTTGTTTTTTTTTTAACATTGTTACTGAGTGAATTTGTATGGGAAAATATAGAAGAAAGTCTGGTGGTGGCCACAACATACTAATTTTCTACTGGATTCTAGTCTCCCGATCTGCAATTTCTTCACCGTGAAGTAATTTGAAGCCAAGTTATGCTAATAAAGGTGTTTTGCCTTCTTTCTACCCCCCCCCCCGAGGGTGGGGGGGGGTATATCGCAAAATCCCGTCTTAGTGGGGGTCAGGGTCCCAAAACCAACCTGCTTCTCAAAATTTGTAACTGTATCTCCCATAGAACCTCCGCGGCTGTGTTGAGTCAGTGAATCAGTGAATTAACTCATATATATATTGAGATATATACTATATATATATATATATATAGATAGATATAGATATTTTTTTTCCCCCTCTACCCTTGTTGGCGATTAATTTTTTTTTTTTTTTTAGATATTTTGTAATATCTGTTTTTAATATCCTGAAGTTGGAACCTTTTGAATATTTATTTTTTTGCTTGAGAAATAAAGCAAATGTGAAAAATATGTTGTAATCTCGTTCTTGTAACCCTGGCTCCCTAGAGGGGGCCGATATTAAATATATATACATATATATATGCCAGAAACCCTCGCAGGAATGTACTCAACAACTTCCCAAAGTTTCATGGCGATCGGATGAATGGTGTTAAAATGCATAAAGGGCAAACAGACAGACGTGCATTCGTTTTTATCATGAAAAACGGCAGTTTTTTGAGTGACGCAATATATATAGATTGCGTTGTTACTGGTTTCTTGCTTGTACCGATATGGCCGCCGGTCGCTCTAAGCGCCTTAAAATTACTTCATTTTTTCCCCATTCCAGATAGCCGTGTGACCGGGTCTATGTAATTCCTTAGTCTGTGCTTCAGGCACCGCAATACCAAGTTCTTAACCACGCCCATTCTACGAAAGTTCCATAGATTTAAGATCAGACTTAAGAACGAGGCACCGCAATCCCGTCATGTTGGAACCACATGTCCCGTAATGCGGACAGGGGAATATCATCCAAAGAGTCGGGTATGATATCCTGTAATAGTTGGAGGTACCTCTGTCCGTTTAATGTGCCTTCGTAGAACACAGGTCCCAGTAAGCGATCCTTCCAGATACCGCCCCACACATTAATGAACCAGCACACTTGGTGTTTTGTGGATAGTCCCCACGAGGGATTTTCCAGCGCCCAGTAGTGGGCATTATGTCGGTTTAGTACTCCGGTACGCTGAAACAGTGCCTCGTCCGACCAAACAATGATGGACAAAAAATCTGATTTATCTTCAACATTATTTAATGCCCAGTTGCACCAATCAAATCGACGCTCATTATCCCGTGGCAACAGTTCTTGCTGCAGAGTGACATGACAGGGATGTGCATGTTGACTATGAAGTATTTGCCATACTCGGGCCCGTGTTAAGCCACAAGCCATGCTGATTTCTTTTGTACTGCTCTGTGGATGGGCTTGTGCATATGCCAAAATACTCTCTGGCGGTATACGCATACCTGCACTCACTGGTCTGCCAGAACAAGGACGACTTTTAGTGCTTCCTGTCTCCATGAGCCGTCGCACTACATTTGCGATGGTAACTGCACTTGGATGTAGCCCACCTGGAAAACGAACGGCATACTCCCATGCAGCATGCGTTGCGTTTCGTTGACATTCGCCATAAATAAGCACCATCTCGCAATATTGAAAGTTAGTGAAGCTTGACATTTTCACACAGCTCCAAAATTCTAAATCCAAACGTTTATTTTTAAGAAATGTATCTTTTGCAGGATCTCATTCATTTAGGATCATTCAAAATTCCATTTGTTTTGTCACTTACAAAAAAGAACACATATTTTCTACTCGTCGCTAGGCAACAATTGAAATTGCCACAACACAGAAAATAAAATTTTTAAAATGAAAGCGCTCCCACATTAGGAATAAAATTATCGTCTGCCATCAATAATATTGAATATGAGATTATGTTGTTTATATCAAGCGAGCGCCAACACCTTTTAAACTAAAATTTTAAATGCATTGGAAATTCAAGTCGTCAGACATTACAGTACAGTACAAAGTCACAAACTGCATTTTCCCACTGCTACATTTCCGAAATGTGAATATGTAGAGTAGAACAGTCGCGCATAGATTACGGACATTTTTGGGTATACAGGTGCCAATTTATCTTATCCGTGTGAATCAAATATCGTTTCGTACTAATTAATTGATGCTCTAAAACTTTCTAATTGGAAATTTTGCTTTATCCCTTTTCGTTTTTGATTTTCAATGGCTAACTTCCAAATTTTGCCAATAGGGGCGCTGCTGTCGTTTGCATTAGGTCGGGCATAGTCACTTTTCTATACCATTTCCTCACTTGCGTGGCTGTAGCACTCTCTGTTCGCAAGTATTTTCAGGTTAAAGGGACTTTCCTATGCACCCTGCATAGATTGATCATTGGGGAGAAAAAAGTATTCCTTTTCATTTGGGAAAAGACGGCGATTTTAGCAAAATATGGCCGTCTTTCCCCGAGTGAATACACACGAATATTTTAGCAAATAAAATTTATGAATAATTTATTTACTAAAGGTGAATAAAAAACTCCAGATACAGTTTCAAATTCATTCTTCTTCTCTTTTTTTTTTCCAATACCACTTATTGGCTTGATTCCAAAGATTTTTTTTCGGCATCAAAAATCTTTGCACGATAACATGGAGATGATAGATCTATGTATATTACTATATCTATGGTCTGTCTACACTCACACATCTGATGAAAGGTAAATTTTGAGAGGAAGCTTTAGGCGATCAAGTGATCATTAGCAGAACAAACAAACCATTGATACCAGTATGTTTGCTATTCAATGACATTATTAATTACTAGTATACAACCCCGTCAAAAATGACGGAATGTGAGCGATAAATCTTGAAAACAATGTTTAGATCATGATGGGGAACAACTATAGTATTTCCCCACAGCTGAATTTGGCGATTTATTTTTGGCGATTATGGCTAAACCATAAATCTAAAAATTATAAATCATATAGCATAAATGATAAAATCATAAGCTAAATCATAAAATCATAAATCCAAAATAAATAGCATGCAGGCTGCCATATTATATCGCAAACAGTTCAGAACGACATCGTTATCCTTCAAATCGGCGCCAAAGAAAAATCGCCAAATTCTGCTGTGGGGAAATATTATAGTTGTACCAATTTTCGTTCTGAAATTAAAAAAAAAAAAAAAAAAAAAATGCACTCCGGGCAGGAAATACTTTTAAATGCAGTGTTTTTTTATTCATTTATATAAACTACTGCTACAAAAATTATATTACAATTTCATTTAATGCGCTAACGGCAATAGAGACAGTGTCCGGAGATGAGAGAAGTCGTATAGAGCCGCACCAGATTGTAAAAACGTGAGAAAAATGGCGGCTTTGACCTTTCTCACTGTTTTGTGAGGTCTAACTGCAACGTTTCCGGCTGCAATCTTTAAGAGACAGTGTCCGGAGATGAAAGAAGTCGTGTAGAGCCGCAGCAGATTGTAAAAACGTGAGAAAAATGGCAGCTTTGGGCTTTCTCACGGTTTTGTGACGTCTAACTGCAATAGAGACAGTGCCCGGAGATGAGAGAAGTCGTGTAGAGCCGCACCAAATTGTAAAAACTTGAGAAAAATGGCGGCTTTGGCCTTTCTCACGGTTTTGTGAGGTCTAACTGCAATAGAAACAGTGTCTGGAGATGAGAGAAGTCGTGTTGAGCCGCACCAGATTGTGAGGTCTAACTGCAACGATTTCGGCTGCAATCTTTAAGAGACATTGTCCGGAAATGAGAGAAGTCGTGTAGAGCCGCACCAGATTGTAAAAACGTGAGAAAAATGGCGGCTTTGGCCTTTCTCACGGTTTTGTGAGGTCTAACTGCAATAGAAACAGTGTCCGGAGATGAGAGAAGTCGTGTAGAGCCGCACCAGATTGTAAAAACGTGAGAAAAATGGCAGCTTTGGGCTTTCTCACGGTTTTGTGAGGTCTAACTGCAATAGAGACAGTGTCCGGAGATGAGAGAAGTCGTGTAGAGCCGCACCAGATTTTAAAACAATATACAGTATATAATTATTAACACGTCACATTAGCAAGTTAATTGTATGATACATTATTTGTATCATACAAGGATGGAAAGCGTCAGGTGACGGTGACGTGAGTTCAATGATTTTTGTTCACCCAAAAGTTTTCACTTCAAATGGAAAGCGTCAGGTGACGATGACGGGAATTCAATGATTTTTGTTCACCCAAAAGTGCTCAACGCGCCTAAAGAAGTTTTCACTTCAAAAATTCTACCCGATCAATAAATATGAATGACAATAAAAAAACTGCTGGTTGACAAAAAATATAGGCCCGACAACACAACAGCAACAGCACATTCCTGTGTTCTATTAAGTGCTCTATACGCAAGCGAAGTGTGACGTCACTGACCATCCGTCGATGGAAGAAAATTATTTCCTATGTTAATCGCCCATTGGATTTTTTTTTATAAATTATTAAAAATCGAGGATAATTATTTCCCGATTTTAATCCCCATATTTGGGTATATATATGTATTAGTTATCATGTGCATGTGTTAGATTGAGTTATTTTGCTCTCAAATTGACAAAATTTTAATTTTAAATTTCAAAACTCTGTTGTCCTTGGCGTTTTTGTATTTGGCGATCAAAAACGTACTACGAAAATATACATACCAGATGTATATTTTCGTAATATGTATTGTGTGAAATATTGTTTCATATTATTCATTACTCTCTTATAAGTTTTTAAAATAACCATGATTTTTGAAAGGAATTAAATTATATTCGCCAGATAATTTGGCGATATGTAGCTATATTTTTTTTTCTGCCAAGGATGACCGATATCAAATCTATTCCGCTGCAACATATTAGTATTTTATATCAGATACTTTATTTAGACATTTGAAAACAAATTTGACTTCAAATTATGATAGAATATTTATCATTTTCCTTTTAATTAGTATATTAGTTGGATATTTATTGTGTAAATATCATCCTTTGAAATGAAATATTTATGTTTTCAATGGAATATGGAAGTTTTTTTTTATCTAGAGTTTTGAAATTTAAAATTCAAATTTTATCAATTTTAGAACAAAAACAACTTAATCTAACGCATGCACATGATAACTAATACATATCTAAACCTAAATATGGGGATTAAAATCGGGAAATAATTTCCCTCGATTTTTAATAATTTTTTACGAAAAATCCACTGGGCGTTTAACATAGGAAATATTTTTCTTGTATCCAAGAACGGCAAGTGACGTCATCACTTCGCTTGCGTATTTAAAGTCCTCATAATAAGAAAAAACGATTCACTTCATTTTACCAAAATACTCTTTTTTAAGACTATCGTAGATCCTGTTTTCAAATTTTCTAACTAACTATCCAATAACTACAGACACTCCATGTTAACCCAAATTCACCTCTACTCGATACCTCCAACCAGCTATCTCACCCACAACATCGCCAAAAGATCTAGGATCCAGCTAGGGACTTTCTCATTCTCAACCGAACATTTTACCTTGACTCGACATTATCACCTTAGACTACTCTACTTTCAATACTCATTTCAACTGGTGACTTTTACTTGCCCAACCAAACATTCTATCCCAACTATCATTTTACACTAATTTCAAAACTAAAATCAACTGGCGGCATTTTCGTACTAAACTCGACGCCAATCATACCTTACAATGTAAACAAACAATGAAGTTTGATAAAAATATTTAAAGGCTTTAATGCGTTTTACAAATATTTTAAGATTTTTATATGTTTTTGAAATATTTTAAGAGTTTTTTTAATGAAACAGTTAAAGAGTCGTTCATTCAGAATTAAAAAGTTGTCCATTTGGAATTTGTATTTTCTGAATGGCAACAGTTTTGGTTTGTTTTTATTTGGTATTGCATTGTTTATAATCATGAAGTTACATAATTCTATTTATAGGTTCATGTTTATAATAGCCATTGATCCGTTATATTTAATTTTGACATTTAAACATTACAATTGAATAGTTTTTCAAGGTTTTATAGGAAATAAATAAGAATATGTGCGATACAAAACATGTATGAAAATGATATGTATGTTTCCTAATTTGAATTAAACAAACGGAAAAAAAATGGCTGCCAAAAGTTTCTGTTTTGAAGCGGTACTAACCGGATTCGTTCATGACAGATGAGGGTCATTATATATATTAATTTGTTATATGATTATTGATTAAAAAAAAAAAAAAAAAGGTGTTGCGGGTTTTTCTGCAAAGTTGAAACTTGCGTTCAGGAAAAATAAATTGATTAGGAAATTAAAAAAATATCAATGCGTAGAAAATGCAATATGTATATATAATACGACGGAAAATTATATGTGTTTTCAGAAAACGAAGTAAACTTTTGGATGATAGCTTACATATTAAAACGCACGTCAATTTTTATTTATTTATTAGGACGGAGGACTATTAGTTTCAATCTAGAGTTTTTGTCGACCAGTTTTGTGCGTTACCAAAATAAATTAGAAATATCAGTCCTATCGTTATAAATTTGGCACCAAGTGAAAGGGGCAATTTTTCTAAATCCAGGGGTGCAAACAGTTTTTAAACACGACAATTAGATTTTTTAAAATTAACTAAAGTATGAAATTTAGTTGGCAACATTTCAGTCATTTTAAAAAGTACGTGGCCCAGTTTTACGCTCAAAAAATGAGATAAAAAATAAGAAAAAAATAAAAATTTTACAGATTGAAATTAATAGTCCTCCGTACTAAACTAAATTCTGTCCTTGATAGGTTTTTCTTATTATTTTTACTTATTTTTATTCGTTTATTTATTTTTTAACAGTTATATCCTATTTTGATTTTCTGTTTGAATTCCCGCGCTCTCGACAAGGTGAAAAGTACATTGAAACAGGAATAAACTACTACGTCAGAAACGCCAAAGAAAAATTATTGAGGTGCATACAGCTGTTTCGGTAGCCTAAACCGTACCGTCTTCAGTGCAAAAAGAATTCTGAATCTGGAGAAGTACTCGTATATATAGGAGAGGGACCGGATTTAGTTCAACCAATAGGATTACGGAAGAGGTGGGGAGTGTGGCCAATAGGAATTAAGGAATGTGTAGCTGTGTAAACAGTAGTGTTGCAAAAAACCCACAGTTTTTGAAAGATGGCAATAAACCCGGGAATTTTGGGGAATAAACCCGGAACTTTGGGGAATATTGGGAATTTTAAAAGTAAACAAAACCAGTCACTTTCAAAGTGGAAGTTAGGGCTAACGCATCATAATATTTAAAATGTCAATGAGTATTGCATAAACTAGTTTTAAATGCAGGAGCAATTTTAATTTCAGGCAATACTGCTTCTGTTCATTGCAACTTTTTAATGTATTTCCAAAAGAGAAACAATCTGACAAATGTTTAAAAAATTGGTCTTTTTATTTATTTAATTATTTTTATTTCTAACGAAGCAAATAAATTTAAATTATGTATGTTCTGTTTTAAACTTAAAAATATTGTTTAAGTAATATTACTTCATCAGAAAGGTCTTTAAAAGATAACTTAACTAAAATTATCATTTTAACTGCAATGATTTTGAGTGATTCTTTTTTTTTTTTTTTTTTTAGGTTTTTTCAATAAATATTCATTTTAAATGTTTCACAAACAAGTACAGTCAACTCTCTTTAATCTGCAATTAAATTTTTAATGTAAACACAAATTAAAAAAATAATAAATAATAAAAATTTAAGGCAAACGACGGTTACATCAGTACTTAACAAAATTAAAAATAAACAATGATGAATCGTCATTTCTGCGCTTAAAAAATATTTTCCTTTGTATTTTTAAATTAAATATGTATATTTATATTTTATTGCTATCTATTATTTGAGTATGCTTAAATTATTTACTTTATGAATACACAATTTTATTAACATTGACGAAATATTTTATTCTGAAATTTATTACAAATAGTCTTTCTAATTTAATGTATATTAATGAAATAATAATAATAACTGACTTCGTACCTGCAAAAGGAAGAAGAGTTCAGTTGTTCTTCATAGTTACAGTTAAAAATGCTAAATAGAAAGTCATTAAAAATAATAGAAATGAAAAAAATGTTTCCATGCATCAAATTATTTCAAAACTCCCAGAAATTTTCAAAATTCCCAGGAATTTTCAAAATTTCCTTCCCAAAAAACCCGGTTTATTCCCGGGGAAGAAACGGGTTTTTTCCAGCCTTTGCAACACTGGTAAACAGTAGAAAAATTAAGGAAATGTGGACTGAATGTAAAATTTCCAACAATCAGACAAATAGGGAACAGCGAAATCACAATTTATAAGGTTTTTAAAATTTTTATAAATATGAAAAGCTTCAAAGAAATCGAGTTCATGAATGGATTTAGGTCTGCAAATTATTTTAGCTGAATTAAATTTAAAATTATGATTTTCCTCCCAGCAATGTTTAGAAATAGCTGATTTATTGGTTTCTTGTTTGTGGACGTAATTCATATGTTCTTTTAGACGAAATTTTGTTACTGAGCAACCTGGTCTGAGAAGCCTCATATGAGGGGGAGCTTAGGTCAGTAATATTTTGAGCCATTTTCTTGTTTTCAAAATGTGCATTCGTCTAAAAGAACATATGAATTACTTGTACTCGAAAGAGTTTAGAAGATTATAGAGATGGCGTCAATCTTAAAACTGGGTAGGCAAATCGCTCAAAATTAACCTCCCCCCTCCCAAATATAGCACATACTTGTGGGCGTGGTCAAAGAGCATGAGGATTTTCCAGGAAGACTTTTAACCATTTAAAGGTGTTCGGATTGACAGATGTACAAAAAGGAATAAGGGCTTCTATTTGGTATTAATTGTTTAAGCTCATATCTGCCAACCATCCCATTATGAAGCGTAAAGTTTTTCGAACCCGCCTTTTTTCTCCCACCAGTCATTTTCTAAAGTAATTTTATTCTTATTTATTCCTAAAAACATTTGACGAGAATTACTCTAAAAATAAAGTAGTGCGGGAAAATGGGCGTTTTTTCAAGGGGCGTTAACAATTTTACACTTATTAACACTTTCGCGACCGCATGTTTTTGTCTTTTTGACAGTAAGCTCTACCTGTGGGCGTTATTCTTTTATATTACATTATTTTAAATCGATGTTTTCTGTATTCATATTGAAAATATAAATTAATATACATTACGATTATACTCTTTCTAATCAAAGTGTTTGTATCCATAATGCATTGATTGCACAGATGGGAATATTGGATTTAATGTTAAGAAATAATGTAACCTATGTAAATTAAAGAAACGCCCACTGGTGGAATTATAGATTTTTGAATGACGTGAATTCACGTCAGCGGTCGCGAATGTGTTAATGAGATGGTTGGTATGGTAAGTATGTAAGCTTATACGCGTAATTTTTTTAAACTGTAGGATTAATATTATTGTTGTTATTTTTATATGATGTGAAGGATAGAATGAATTATAAATAAATTTTCCAATTTTAAACTTTTTTTTTTGGAAAAGAAGAGATGAGAAACAGGTGTTTTTCTTTTTCTTTTTTTCCTTTCTTTTTTAGCAGGGTAAAATAATAAATAAATAATAGATGCACCAAATATCAAACTACTGTTTGGTATTTAGCCTATGTGTCCTTTGGCCAAATATATTAATTCATAAATATGCGTACATTACTATAGCAATGTATATATATTTGTACATTTATAGTTTTTAACAATTTTACACTCTCCCCATACAGTACATTTCTTACACGAGACATCCTATGGATGAAAGTACATCCAAGGGACATCCTCCGGATGTATTATGGATAAGTATGCTGTTAAAGGGTCTTTATTTCATGAAAAAATCCATTTCTTCGATATTTGTTATTTAAAAAGGCTGATAATGAATTAAAATGATAACGAGTATAAAAATAGTGTTATTTCTAAAAGTATAATTCATTAAAAAAAAAAAAAAAGATTGCCCCCCCCCCTCCTTCTTAAACTCAGTCTAAGGCTTTTGGGTTTAACAGAATTTTTTCAATTATACTGTATTTTTTAACAAGTACTAAGCTATTTTCATTATTAAATATACCTGTATTAGTGCAAATTTCTAATACTCGAATTTATGAAAATTTAGAGCCTATTGGGAAAAACAAAAACTCCATAAACTTAATTATTTATTAATAAAATAACAAATAGTACTAAGTGGGATTCTATAACATCTAAATTATGTTTGTTAACAAATTTACTTTCTCACAAAATTTGATAGATATAGATTTCTTAAAGCAACAACATATTTTTTTTTTTTTTTTCTTAAATATGTACTCTAACATTAAAATTTTCTGATTTGCTTAAGCAACGGCATCTATTTTAATTTGATATTGTAAATTATGTAAAACTGACCTCTTTAATTTTTATCAGTGTAACACTTTTTTAATTTTTAAATTGTCATTTACAAGTGCACCTTCAGTAAATATTCCAAATTCTCCCCCCCCCCTCCCTCCTTTAAAAAAAAAAAAAAAAAAAAAAAAAAGACAAATTGTCATAAAAGGTAAAATAGCTGAAACCTGTCCTAAGAAATAATGTTACTATTACATAAGAAAGTTTGCTATCTTGTTTTTAAGTTTTATTTTTTCTTTTATATTTATATTTTACTTAATATAGCATTTCAAAATTTGATTATTAAAGCCCACCCCTCCCCCGCTTTTTTTTTTTTTTTTTTTTCTTTTTCTTTATGAGTTAAACTGACAATGAAAAATAATACATATAAAGCCTATTAACAAGGCCAAGTGAATTTAAAATAAGTTTAATTCTATGTAGTTATAGATGGCCGAGTGCTGAGTTCCCCGGGGTCCAATGGTGACCCCATACCTCAGCGAACCAGATGTTGGTAGCAGAGTTGGATCGTGATCGTGATGGCTTGCACAAAATAATAATTTAGGGGAATAGGTCGGGACTGAAAAAACAAGAAAAATAATTCTGAGCTCAAAGAGAAAAAGGACAATCGAAAGTGAAGAAGACATTTAAAACTACATAAAAATTAAAGATAACGTAAATAAAACAGTGAAAAGAAAATTAAAAGAAAGTTTGAGTATAGCATTACAATAACTAACAAAAATAAAAGGAAGTTTAAGTATAGCATTACGAACACTTGAACAAATATTTTTGGTAAATTTTTGATGGATTTTTTTTTTTTTTTAAACAAGGTGACAAGAAAACTACGAAAAACTATAGAAGAGAAGATAGAATAATTCCAACATTTGGACGTCGTCTATAAGCTGGATCCTTGTGGTCATACACATCAAGCGTGTTTAAAGCTTGGTTCTCAATAGATTCTAATTGTTCATGGAATTTAATATTGTATTTTTTTGTAATATGTCTTCGAAACGGTTAGCCAACCGTTACAATTAAAATTTAGTGTTGGATATTGAATAAAAAATTCCCTCGATATGGCAGCACTGGGCACATGGCGCCTTTTTCCATACAGTAATCCGCCAGCATTATCGTTTCCTCTTAACTGTACACTGTTCATTGAAGAAGAAATTTATTTTCAAATAATACTAGGGGAATACTCCTTGAAAAAAGACGGGCCGTGCGCATCCTGGATCTCGTTCTTTTTCTTGCATGATCTTACTTACATTTCTTTAGATTTTCATATAATTTCCTAACTGCCTGTTATAATTGTATCAATACTTATGAAAAGGTGTACGAGTTGAATACGTTTTCCATCGACAATATGTTAACAACAGAAATACCAACATTTTAATTTATTTCGGAGCATTTTTAGTCCCGCTTTTATTTGATAATCTTTTTATTTTTAAAGTATTTTTTTCTTATTTTATCGTAGTTATATATTGGAGTAATTCATGCTATATATACAGTGGTGTAAAATAAAGGCAGAGTTAAAAATACTCCGGAAAAAATTAAAATGCTGGCAACCATGAAGCATCTCAGGTAATTTTAAATATAAAACCTCAAAAAATATTATATTATATATATATATATATATATATATACCATAAAATATTTAAGATATACTGATTTAAGATATTTAAAGTTTGCCATTCTATTACAATACATCAGGTACAGCTGATATTTTAAGCTTAACGGATTCGGCATTAGTCCGAATCTGCTGCTTTATATTGATAAGGATGTGACACCCTTTACCCTTGGTGACACTCAATTTCTTCACGTGTTAAAAATATTAAGCACTTGTTGTGACCTTTTAAATAGTGTCAGGGTTCGTACGGGCCTTATTTTTTCCCTGATTCTTATACCGGTAATTTTGTACAACGATTTACGTTACAAAATAAGTCTATTCTATTAATTTGAATTTTATGGTTTCAGAATACTGGTGTGAGACTCAGGGAAAAAATAAAGCCCGTACGAACCCTGAGTGTGCTAAGTTGATTCAGGTGTAGTGAGTATAAGTAAATAGTGTACCGTTCGACGCAAAGATTACGTTCGAAACTGAATGAAAATCAGCAGAGAGCGCAAACATCGTTTCTCCGGCAACGAAAATGCTATGTAAACAAAGTTGTTTTTCATTACATTGTAATCAAATCAACCTTTTGGCTATAATTTAACTTTATATAAGTTAGCGATAACTAAATATTAAAAAAGCTTTGTATAAAAATATGCATAAAATAAGTCCAAAAGAAATACATATAAATTTATTTAGAAAAGCAATGTGATTAATTGATACAACAAAATGAAGTTTAAAAACATAAATTACGTAAGAAAAACATGAACAATGAAAATTAAACAATAAATTACAAAACACTTAAACTTCTTGAAATGTAAATGAAGTTTACTTTTAAAGTTTAAAATACTTTTTGAATAGTAATAAAATAAATAAAAAATAACAGTAATAAGTAATTAAAAAACATTAGTACTAGATGCAATTATCAAATAGTTTATTTATTTTTTATTTATTCATGAATAACACACACACACACACACACACACACACACATATATATATATATAAACTAGCAGGCTTTGCCCGCTTCGCTGGACATTAAACTTAAATGAGTTGTCAAAATCCCATATCTTTATCAATAACCTAAGTTCTCGCTGTGATTGGTAGATGTTTTCTCGCTCGCAACGTGAGGAGTCTAGGTCTCCACTGTCTTCGGCACAACTTACCCATTTCTTACTTACCCTTCCTCAGCGGGTGAGTTCGAAGTTTTGCAAAATCACACTAATGTACATAATGCGTAAACTTAATCAATATCCGATCTGGGTCCCCACTGCCTTCGGCACAACTTACCCACTTCTTACTTCCCCTTCCTCAGCGGGTGAGTTCGAAGTTTTGAAAAATCACACTAATGTACACAATGCGTGCACTTAATCAATATCGAGTCTGGGTCCTCACTGCCTTCGGCACAACTTACCCACTTCTTACTTCCCCTTCCTCAGCGGGTGAGTTCGAAGTTTTGCAAAATCCCACTAATGTACATAATGCGTACACTTAATCAATATCCGCACACCAAAATTCGCCATTCTAAGATAATTGAAAGCGAATTCAAATGGAAAAACGTGTTTTTACACATGTTTATTGGGAACGACTTCAGTATAACCCCACAACCATATTTGGCGATTTTTTTGTTGGCGATTATGGCTAAATCATAAATCTAAAAATCATAAATCATATATGATAAATGATAAAATGATAAAACATAAAATCATAAATCCAAAATAAACAACATATTAGGCTGCCATATTATATCGCAAACAGTCCAGAACGACATCGTTATCCTTCAAAACGGCGCCAAAGAAAAATCGCCAAATTCAGCTGTTGGGTTATACTAAAGTTATACCGTTTATTGCCCTCCGACTCCGAGAATGGGGGGGGGATTTAGAATTTCGTGAAATCCAGTTACAATAAGTGCCGGATGCAAACAAACAATTTACGCTCCAAATTTCGTGACCACAGAAGTCTTTAATAGAAAATATTACAAATAAATAAATACAAAAAGCACAGCTTTAGTATGAGACCCCTTTGGATAATTTAAATATTTTAAGCCAATTTTGCGATGAACTGAGTTGGCTATCTCAACTGTGCAATTAAAGATCTTGGCGAGAAACGTCCGAGCTACGTCGGTTCCGAATTTGAAATTTTGCCAAAGGGATTCAATACTAAAGCTGTTCCATACACAAAATAAATAAATAAAATAAAATAAAAATTCTTTTCTGATATCTACAAAATAAATATAAAAATAAAAAATCTTAATAAAATCCAAATTATAATCATTTACAATTAATGGGAGAACATAAAAAAAACCTCATAAGGTACACAATAACAACAAAAAATTTTGTTTTACTGCAGGAAAGAAAAGTACTGCTTAATTAAATAAAAATATTAAACTAATGCCAAATATCTCTATGAAAATATTTATCTACGTGCAAATTCCTCATAAAAAAAAAAAAAAAAAAAAAAAAAAATCGCCAACTTTTGTAGGTATTTTTCTCTCTAATTTTTGTTGTTATTCACGTGAAATTAAAAATATTTCATTTTATTTCTCGAAAATAAATATATATATAAATGCATATTTATATAAAACCTTTTACCGAATCCGCGTTAAAAACGGAAAAAAGGTAAAATAAATTAGAAATATCAGACCTATATTTATAAATTTGATACCAAATGAAAGGGGTGATTTTTCTGAATACAGGGGTGCAAACAGTTTTTCGATGCGACAATTAGATTTTTAAAAAGTAACTAAAGTATGAAATTTAAGTGGCAACGGAAAAAGGGGAAAATAAATTAGAAGTATCAGACGTATCGTTACAAATTCAGTACCAAATGAAAGAGGTGATTTTTCTGAATCCTGGGGTGTAAACAGTTTTTCGGTACGACAATTAGATGTTTTAAAATTAACTAAAGTATGAAACTCAGATGGCAAAACTTCATTTCAATCTTTTCATAATTTGTAGTGCGAATCACGCGAATAAAAAAAGTCTTTATCTTAAAAATTTATTTTTTCATTTTATTTTTCCATTCAAAGCGTTTTAGTGAAAAAATATTTATGGCGCATGCGCAGATGTTTTTTACCCACAATTTAAACACTAATCAGAATTTTGAAAATTTCTATAGATATAATTTTAAGTAGGGTGAAGACCTAAGTTTCTGCCAAGCGCCGTTGAATTTCGTCCAGCCGTTCTCGAGTGATGCCCGGACAAACGTGTTTTAGTCTTTTACCCACCAGGGGGGAACGGGGGGGAATTTCTAAAAAGTTGATAGATATAATTTTAAGTTGGGTGAAGACCTAAATCCCTGCCAAGAGCAGTTGAATTCTGTCCTGCCGTTCTCAAGTGATGCCCGGACAAAAAAAGCGACATACGGACACGATGACACACACACACACACACACACAGGCAAAATTTTCTGAAGTCATTTTCGGCTTTCATGGGGTGTGAAACGTGAAGATATCGCAAAATTTTTCGATTCCGACAAATTTACAGACGAAACTCTGATTTTATTAATATAGATATAAACGCTGGAAAAGAATTGATTGTACTGTTTGCAAAAGAAATGTTATAATTAAGAGTGGTGAAAAAAGCATTTAATATTCAGTACAAATAAATTTTAAGTAAAATGACAAAATCAAACTTGAGAGTTAGAATAAAGTACTACTATTTACGTTGTTTATATTTTTAACTAGACTTAACACAGATTCAAGAAAAAACAGAAAATATTCAACACAAAAATATTTTAGATATTAAGCTGGTACAAAAACACAGTCACAAAACTGTTCTTGATGCAATAACCGGAATGTAATGTATATAATCTGTTTCTGATTAAATTAAATTT
Source organism: Salticus scenicus (assembly GCA_963930645.1). Classification (NCBI taxonomy): domain Eukaryota; kingdom Metazoa; phylum Arthropoda; class Arachnida; order Araneae; family Salticidae; genus Salticus; species Salticus scenicus. The sequence goes on along the minus strand of OZ005659.1, from coordinate 166,612,629 downwards.
AAAGAATAATATTTCAAAATGTGCTGCAAAGGGGAAGCCTTTAATATAACCAGTCAATTTCCCCAACTAAAATTCAAGCTTGCAACTAATATATAAATACTAATATTGATATGTTCATAATAAAAACAATTGACAAATAGAAACAAAGAAAATATATACATATATAACTTACATTAGCTTTTATCCGCTCTTGGAATTAATCGTTCCCATTTCTTTCGCATTTCAATATCGTTGGGTGCTTTAAAGTACGAAATTTTTTTCTTGCAATTTGAATATCTACCGCTGCATCCTGGAACAAAGCAGTGACTTTGTCGCTTAGGTCGAGTATTTTTATCATTTTCCATACCTTGGAAACATTAAATATTAATAAACAAAACCTCAAACAAGAAGTAAACAATGCTGTCATATACGCTCAAAATTTAAATATCCCTCAATGTTTTGCTAAAGAAGGAACAGTAGCGCCGCCTAGATGCAGTATTTTTTAAGGTGATGAAACTCCATTATTTAGAAAAACACGAACATACTTTATTACACACATACATATAGGAAAAAGAATGATTGAACGCGGCATACATGCCGGCGGTATTTGGTAACTGTGTAGAACATAGATAAACACATACATAAACATAGATAATGTACAGTCGGGGAAAAAAAAAACGCAACACTCAACGTAACTTCGTTCCTAATCAATGTAGAAAAATGTAATAGGTATCATTCGATGGGGAATTGTGAGTAGTTTCAGAAAATGAACTGAAATTTCGAATTGGGGGTCGTCTACATATTAAAACGCGCACCAACTTTGATTTTTTCAATGGTAACACCCTATTTTTATTTTATATTTGAATTCCTGGGATCGCGACAACGCGAAAAAGTATATTGGTTGTATATTTTACTTATTTTTTCACAGAGTTATAAGCGTTCAAAGTTTGGAGGTGCTAATGTTAAATTCATATTTCAAACTTTTATTAATATCTTCACAGAAAATAACTTGATCGATATAATTTTTTTTTACGAGATACAGTGAAGAAACCCAAACATAATCCATCATTACTTTTGATTCTGAAAAATATTTTTAATTCTGAAAAATATTAATAAATTCATATTCATAAAAATTATGAATTATGACCTATATTAATTTTTACATAAATTGAATCCTAATGCTAAAAAATATGGGTGTGCAAATTTGCAACTCATTCCAGTTAGTAGTTTTCGAGATACAAATAAATCTTTCTTTTGGAGTGGTTTAGGGGGCCGTCTCTTATAAAGTTTTGCATGAGATAACGAATCAAATCTTAAAAAATAACAAAGAAAATTAAACAAAATATTTTTATTTTTTATTTACGGGTCAAATTATACCGGGTGATTCAAAATAGATGTTACAGCAATTATATCGTAAACTAAGAAAGATAGAAACATACTTCCAATTACAAAATTAGAGCAAATTAAGAGTAGATTTCAGATATGGCATTTTTTTGTCAAAGGGGCTGTATACATATTAAATACGAAATTTAATTTTTATACGGTCCCTCCTATCATATGACTTATATTTAGAAAAATATTCTCCTCGCTCTAACAAGCAAAAAAAAAAAAAAAAAAATCAACTCTCTAAGTCAAAATCTCGCTGAGTTATTGCAATTTGAAAATGATGACTTACACCACTTTTTTTTCAATTTTGGCATCTATTTTTCGACGCCAACGGGCTAACTTTAGGGGGTTATCTATGAGTTGAGAAAAATTAAAAAAAGATCCTTTATTTTAAAATAGCAACTAAAATCGTTCAAACGCGTGAAATCAACAATTTTAAGAATTTAATGCAAATTTACATTATTTCGTATTGTTAAAAAATTTAATAGTTAAATTTCTGAGGGGGTCACCTGCAAATTAAAACACGTTAAGAGAGGGAAAAAACTAAAAGACTAGCAAAACCGTGTGAAATTTTCGCGCTTTATTTTTACCACTTTCCATCATGGTTGATAAATTTAATGACTTCGGCTCTTTAACAATTCCAGCAAGATTGAAAAGTGTTAATGACTTCGATTTGTGTGTCTGTCCATCCGTCTTTCTGTGTGTCTGCACTCTAACTCCCGTGAATATTCATAGAATTTTCTGAAACTGATATATGTTATTTAAGGTCACTATCGGATGTTCCTTATTGAAAATGGAGTGAATACATCTGCTAGCTTGTGCACAGGGACACCCGAAAGTATTCCAAAGCATTGCGTTCTATGAGAGGTATTTTTATAAACCATATTTTAATACCTTTAATTTATGCATATATTAATAAAATTGAAATACGTTATTGTAGTTTTCTATCGGATATTTTCTATAGAAAATGGAGTAAACACCATCACTGGTTTGTATACAGGGACACCCGAAAGTATTCCAAAGCATTGCGTTCTATGTGAAGATATTTCTATAAACCAAAAATTAATTACTTTGCATAAATCTTAATGAAATTGAAATATGTTATTCATATGCACAAAAGAATGCTTTCTATACTGTACAGTACGACTAACATTAGATTTACAGGGCACGCAAAAATATTCAGTTACGTTAAGGGTTATTATTCGACATTTGCTGGAATTGTATTTTCGTTTACATTAAACATTTTCTAACAATTTTTAACTGTGAATAAAATTTCAATTTGCTTTTTTTTTTTTTTTTTTTTTTTTTTTGTCTGACTGTCCATCTGTCCGTCTGCCCGCCCCCAGCGTCCGTAAATATTTTCAGAAATTTTCAGAAATGATATATGTTATTCAGGTTTACTATATGATATTCCCTATTTAAAATGACATTAATTAATTCTTTACAAATGGTTTATGTACAGGAACGCACAAAAGATGCCAATGTATTGCGTTTTGGGACAGATATTCTTATGAATTACATTTAAATAACTTTATACTGTAAAAATCATAAGGAAATTCATATTTATTATTAATATTCTAAAATAATGATTTGTATAGAATATGATATGGTATAGATGTATAATTCTATGCCAGGGGTTTACCGCCCTTCTCAACCCCCGTTTAATTATAGTGCCTATACTTATCAAAACAAAAATCAGGTCTCTTATCAATTTCCTTGAAACTTGCAAACCTTCATCAACTTTTCAAGTGGCAACTAGATATGGAATCCAAAATACCGAATTCGCATTTCCTGTACTTATTACTTTCTCATAACCATAAGGTAGAGAAAGTATTGTTTTTGGGCCAAATTTTTGAAAGTAAGTTTTTGTTATATTTAGACGTTTTCAGGTGTCCTGAATATGAAAATCGTGTTTTTAGCGGTTGGTCTGTGTGTGTGTCTGTCTGTTATCAGTTTATCTCAAGAACAAATAGCAGCAGACATTCCAAACTTGGTATTTTAAATATGTATCATATAGGGATGCTACACTAAGCTTTTCATTGAGATGAAGCAAATAGTTCGTGTACAGAAACACTCAAGAACATTCAAATACATTACGTCTATGGGGAAAATTGCAGGTAAGTAGAGTTTAACACCTATAGACTGCACTAAACCAAATGAAATGAATATATATTTTTTATATGCATAAAAACATGCCTCATGTAGAATATGGCAGGGAAATCATTCACTGTTCATTTACAGGGCTACACAAAATAACTAGATTATAATGCGACAGTAGCTGAAAATTGATGGAAGTGCATTTTAGGTTGTGCCGTATATTATTACTATAGGTTTATATTTAGGTGCACTTTGTGGTTTGTACATATTCTTCAAAAGATATACAGGGTTGCAAATATTTAAGCTATAATATTCTTTTTTATTGTTAGTGAAAGTGCTTTACTATAATATTTTACCATGTCCAGGAAAGCTGCTCAGGAATGAAAATGAATTCCTGATAGACATATGATAAATAATGTATGTTTTTAAGCTAAATATGCATCGCTTGTGTTTTGTGTATTTAAACGTTTTAAGGCTTCCTTATTACCAAAGCCATATTTTTTAATGTTTGATTATTGCATGCGTCGAATAATTTCAGGAAACGAATAATCTCCGGAGATCCCCCTCACACAGAACTAATTATCATTAAAACTCTTCCGAAGCCTAATTTGAATTATTTTAACGTAGGTTTACAAAACAGTACTCTTTATGTTACCTCTTAATTTCCAACCTGTATTTATGGTATTAAATTTCAGGGTAATAGAAAGTCGTGTGAGTGGCACACCAGATTATTTGTTGTTAAATTATGCTGATAATTCATATATATACAGATCAACGAATAAAAATTTACCTTCCGTATTCAGGAGGCCTCAAAATGTCATATTATACAGAAAAAAAATCGCTCTCCAAAAGCTACTTTGTTTACAGTATGGGTATGAGAAATTAATTTTGCGTTCTGTGTCAGCAGTGTTCTTCGAAAAAAAACAAAAAAATGCAGCAAACACTTACACCAATTACACTTAATAATAATAAAAAAAATGTTTTCCTTAATTTTGGGTAGCCCTGTATATTGTCTATAAACTATATACACATGACTTTGTGTACGTAAATTTAAGTAATATTATATGTAAAACAAGTAGCACAAAATGAAATACACTTCCAGCAATTCCCAAGTATAGCTCCAATATATCGAAATACTCTGGGTAACCCTGTAAATGAATGATGAATGGTTGCTATACCACAATCTACATAAAACATGCTTTTATGCGTATAAAAAATTTGTTCTTTTCATTTTGTTTAAGGCAGTCTGTACATGTCACACTGTACATATGAGAAATTTCGCTCAAAGACGTAATGTATTTGAATTCTTTTGGATGACCCTGTAAACAAACAATTGTCTGATCATAACGAATACTTTAGTGTAGCACCGCAATATGATACGGATTTAGAATGTCGAATTGGATTTTCTGCGACTATTTGTTCTTGAGATATTCTAATAACACACAGACACACACACACAGAGAGAGAGAGAGAGAGAGAGACCAACCACTAAAAACATGATTTTTGAATTCAGAGGATCTGAAAACGTGCAAATATAACAAAAGCTAATTTTCGGAAATTTGACTCAAAAACAATTCTTTCTCTACACCGTGTATATGAGTAAGAGAATGTATAAAGGAAGAAAAATGAATTTGAAAATTCCCTTTCAGTACATAAATTATTTATAAATTTTATTTGTTAAATTATCAATGAAAATTCTCTTGTGTATTCACTAGGAAAAAGGAGACATAACAGGTTAAAATAGCCGTCTTTCCCTGAATGATTTCTTTTTCTTTTTTTGCCCCCCCCCCCAAACGCTGATCAACGTGTGCCTTATTACAAAAGCAATAGTAATTCACTTTTGATACAACCCCTTAAGACTTGGCGAAAAATGCTAGAATTTTCAAATTGCAATAACTCAGCGAGATTTTGACTTAGAGAGATGATTTTTTTTTTATTTTGATTGTGAGAGCGAGGAGAATATTTTTCTAAATATAAGTCATATGATAGGAGGGGCCGTATAAAAATTAAATTTCGTATTTAATATGTATACAGCCCCTTGTACAAAAGAATGCCATATCTGAAATCTACTCTTAATTTGCATCAATTTTGTAATTGGAAGTTTTTTTCTATCTTTCTTAGTTTACGAGATAATCGCTGTAACATCTATTTTGAATCACCCGGTATAATAATTACGTCAAACGCAAAGAAATGAAGCAAAAATTATGATTTTTAGACATCATTGTTAGCATCAATAATTCCTGTTTTCTAAAGAAGACATGCCCCGCCTTCATCGTTCTTCAAAACAAAACAATACAGAAATAAAAATTTAAATGTGACATTGAGTATTCGTGTTAAGCCCCTTATTTTATGTTGACAAAAATTTGCACAAGTGGGATATACTTCATAGATTAATTGGTGATAAATTTTGGATCTTTTAAACAAACACTAGAAGAAAAAAAATTAACTAAATAGGCGGGATTTACTGTTTTAAATAGAAAAATAGAAAAATGTCAAATATAAAAAACGAATGTAATTGGAATGCAAGACTGACTTGTAAAATCGTTTCTTAACTATCATCATAGTTAAGAAAAGCTTAATCATTTGCTTTCATATATTGCTTTATTTTATTTTATTTATTTATTTTGTAGGGGGACGATTATTATTTTAAGGAGAGTTTAGTCTTTAAAATTTTATTAATATATTTTAACTTTATACATTTTTAAAAACATACTCTAACTTTTATAAATATATTTTAACACTTTTTGCGACTGCAGGATTTTGTCTTTTTGACAGTAAGACCCGCCTACGGGCGTTATACTCTCAAAATAAAATATTTCAGAAAAAAAATTTCTGTATTCACAATTATATTACAAATGGATATACATTATAATTATATTCTTTCTCATCAATATATTTCTATCCATAGTATATTTTATTGCAAAAATATGAACACTGGGTACACATCTAAGAAATAAGTAACACACAAATTACGAAAGAAACGCCCACTGACAAATTTACAGATTTTCAAATGTCGTGAATCTACGTCAACAGTCGCGAAGGGTTAATTAAGAAATTATATTTTCATAGAAATTATAAAACGAATCGTACAGTTCCAGAGAGTTCAATTGACCCAAAACTGGTAGGTGCGATTAATATTGTTTAATATTTACTTCATGAACCTTTTCAATAAATTATCCGAAATGATTTAGTTTATGCGTTGTATCGATATTATTTCATTTCGTATATTATGTTACACCTACGAAAGAAAATTTAAGCTTTACTGGTGATCAGTACAGCCATAATAGACACTTTTACTTGAAAAATATTGCACTTTTTTCAGAGAGTACTGTCTAAACCAATCGCAAGTGTAATGTATTTAAATAGACCTAAAAATATTTAAAAAAAGTACTGAAGAATATACAAATCTAAAAAACTGAATTCTGGATAAATAAAAAACTGGAAAATGTAAATGCTTTTATTAATTTCTATAATTCTTTGTTTCCTGAAAGATTTCCGGTGTGAAACATTAAAATTTTCTCTATTTCTTATAGGATCTTAATTTTATTTTTCTACATTTACAGATAACCCCCTAACACATTTTGGATTATAACTCTATAAATACTAAAGATAAAGTATACAAACAGTATACTTTTCCGCACTGCCAGATTCTCAGAAATTCCAATAGGAAGTCAAAATTTGGTGTTACTATTGAAAAAAGTTAGCGCTGATTTCAATACGTAGATGACCCCTAATTCAAAATTCGACGACAGTTTCAGAAAGTACATTTAATTTCCTGTTGAATGATGTCTATTAGATGCTCCTGCGTCAATTAATAACGAAATTACAGCGGGTGTTGCTTTTTTTTTTCCCCGACTGTACATAAAGAGTCAACTGTCTGCGACACTAGCGCCAGTAAAACTCATATTACACGGGGAAATTTTTTTCAGGCGATTAGGACCGACACAATGGGAAAGAAGGGTAGGTACGGGAAGAAAACAGTTGCCTGAACCTAAGACTACTATATAACAGGCTGAATCATTCGCTGCCATTTGTACGTCAAGTCCGTCATTGCTAAACTTAAGATTACTATATAATAGTCTTATATAGTCTCATATAATAATCTTATATGGTAGTTCGTCACTGCCAAACCTAAGACTATTATATAATAGTCTTATATAATCTCATATAATAGTCATATAATATACCATAGTCTTAGTTTTAGCAATGACGGACTTGACGGAAAAATGGCGGCGAATGATTCAGCCTGTTATATAGTAGTCTTACCTGAACCGAGCAATTTTTCTCTGTTCAAGCGACATTGTCGGCACTAGTTGCCTCTGTCAACCAATAAAATACTACTAGTATTGACGTCTTCTGACGTCAGTCCCTTTTTCCACACCCCATTCTCTCCTTGGAGAATGCTTGGCGCGCAAGTAGTGATCTAGCAGGGCCATGGCGGGAGTTTCAAATAAATGTGATATTTTTAATTTATCTCATCATACTTAAATACTTTATGTTTTAATCAAAATCTATCCGCGATTGTAATGAAATGCTCGCCCTCTGGTGGGCTAAGGTGAAATTATCATACCACTGGAAGCTTTCACGCTGAAACTATGATGGAACAACAAGAAAAAACAAAATACATACACGTGGATATTATATTTACTAACAACTGCAGTGTTGAGAAAGCGCCATCTATCGTTCATTACAAACGCGGATAATAAAATGTGGTTTTAGTTCACTTACATATTTGTTCGATGTAGATATTTTTCCGATTGTTATCATTATTATTATTTTATATTTTAAAATAAATGCGATTTTATCTAGACGAATTTTACAAAAAGCGATCATAGGATTATCCGTTTATATTTCATTTTATCTACGTTGTAATTTTTCTTTTGTAATAGTTAGAATAAAAATACTTTATGAATTATTTGCTTAGTTTTAGAGCTTTGAGATATAGCAATTTATTCAAAAGCTATTTTTTTCTTTTTCTTTCTTTCTTTTTTTTTTTTTTTTTTTTTTTTTTTGTTTTCCAAGTTTTCTTTCTTTTACCTTCACATTTTAGTAATTGTACCTTTCTTTCTCAAAATGTTTACTTGAAAACAGAATTTTGTAGCAAAATTAAATTAGAATTGATTTTTTTTTTTTTTTTTCTTTCTTGAAATGTTTTTATTATATAAGAAAATACTATTTTCATATCGTTTATGTTAATAATTTTCCCACTAACCTTTATTAAGAATTAAAAATTAAAGTGCATAAAAAATTGAGGCCAAACCGTTGAAAGTAAGTTATACAACATAGGAAAGGTTTATATATATATATATATATATATATGTTATATGTATATATATCCTACTTGCCCATCGCCCTATCTTTTTTTTTTACTTTCCGAACACTATAGTGAGGAAAGTATTGTAATCATGTCAAAAATCCGAATTCGAGATTTTGATGTTTCTATACGTTTTGAGGTCCCCTGAGTCCGTTTTCACTATTTTTACGATGATGTATGTATGTGTGTGTGTATGTCTGTGAGTGAACACGCTAGCGTCTAAACGCTTTGTTCGATTAACCTGAAAGTTGGTACGCATATTGTAAGTCACCATAGTACGAACCCTATAGATTTTGGTGAATCTAGCACTTATAGTTTTTTTACAGGGACACAAAGAAAAATTCTTTATCATTATGGCCTATGGGAGCAAAATCTTAAAAGTGCGATAGCATCTAAACGCCTTATTCAATTGAGCAAAATTTTTATACACATATTATAGATCACAAATACTCAATCTGTATAGATTTTGGAGAAACTAGCACTTATAGTTTTTTTACAGGGACACAAAGAAAAATTCTTTATCATTATGCCTATGGGGCCAAATTTTTAAAAATGTGATAGCGTCTAAACGCCTTATTAATCCGAGCAAAAAATTTGTACACATGTTATAGATCACATTGAACTAACTGTATAGATTTTGGTGAATCTAGCACTTACAGTTTTTTTACAGGGACTCAAAGAAAAATTCTTTATCATTATGGCCTATGGGACTAAATTTTTAAAAGTACGATAGCATCTAAACGCCTTATTGAATTCAGCTGAAAATTTATATGAGTATTATAAATCACTGTTGCACTAACTATAAGCATTTTGGTGAATCTAGCATTTATAGGTTTTTACAGGGACACAACAAAAATTTCTTTATCATTATGATCTATGGGCTCAAAGTTCAGTAGCTTTAAATAAAACAACTTGTAATAGATGGAGAAAAATACTCAAACACTCTATTATGGTTTTCTCTCTTTTGTTTGCTTAACAACTACTCTTTCTTTACTTTATCTACAAAACTGTTAATTACTCAATGTTCGGAAAGTCGAGTGGAGTCACTCCAGATTTTTTTTTCTTTTTTTCATTCAATACATTTCGCCTGATTTGATATTGAATATTTTTTAACGGATCGGGCTTCATTATAGGGAAGCTATCAGGCTACGCCTGCATCACTGGTCATTACATTTAAATGAATTTTCAAAGGAATTGGATCAGTATTTATTTTTTATATCACATTATAAATAAAAACGTCAATTTTTGTGAGATGCATAATATAATTTCTTATTGTTCCCGTTTAAGTAAATGTACTTTTCTCTTTTTTTTTTTTTTTTTTTTTTTTTTGGGGGGGGGGGGGGGCAATTAAATTATGGATAAAATTTAAATGGCTAATTTATCAGAAATTAGAAGGTTATTATTTTCACATTTTAATTAATTAAAAAAAATCTAATCGAAAATTTTAAAATCCGGCTTCGAGGTGCATCAGAACAGGTCATAACGTATTATCATGCAAATTTGTGTAGCTATAAGATCAGCCGTTTTCCTAAAATGCTCCGGACATACATACACAATGACACACACACACATTTTATTTTATGTATAGATTTATTTATTTATTATAATTTCTTAATAATAATAATAATAATAAAACAAAAAATATTTTGTTAGTTACAATAGGATACACGTTTTTTTAATTACTAGAATTTGGTCTTTGCTTCATTACTTATTTTATGAAAAGAAGACTGGAGAAAAGAAATATTTTTTATAAGATAAGACAGAGGTGAATATACTGCGACAAGAAACATTGCTTTAGATATTTACAGCTATAGGTATTCAAGGGATAAGTAAAACTTCTAAAAAAAAGTAAGAAAATGGAAGTTTTCTTTCTTTTTCTGTTTTTTTTTTTTTTTTTTTGTGTGTGTGTGTGTATGTGTGTCAAGCTTCAAGTGTCCAGCTTGACAGGTTTCACTGTAATTACAGCCTGGGTTTTTTTTAGGCAAATACGCTTAGGTTGACATAAAATTTAAATATTATTGTGATATTCATTTTTCTTCGTTTTTCACTAGAATAGACATAAATTCCATTTCTTTACGCACTTTTCTAAAGTATTATTATAATGGTATATTACTTCGAAATCTTCAAAATGTATGCTTATTAAAATTTAAGCTTGGGTAACGTAAAAACGCCACACGTTCTGCTCTTGTAGCTTGGTAGACGGGAGGGGCAGGAGGTGTCGGGTTTGGTCCCAGATAACGATAACTTGAAGTTTCCAGTCGTTTTCTTCGAATCTCGCATGTATATGCACTAGAATAGCAGGAAAACACTCAACCTAGGCTTAACTCTCTACTTTAACATTCTTTTAAGGTGTTTATTCAAAGTTTTGTAAGTAACAAGAAGCTTTGGTTAAAAAAAAAAAAAAAAAAAAAAAAAAAGATTGACTTTTAGAAAAATTATATTCGAACTTTCAAGTGAAGTACTTAAATAAAATGCTGTAATTATTATTATTATTATCATTATTATTATAAATATATTTTTTATTCCATTTATTTAATTATTATTATTATTATTATATTATTTGTATTTTTTTATAAATATGAATTACATTTGAATGAACTATTTGTTATATTGATAAATGTTTGTTTAATGTCTATAAAAAGCTGCTACTGTTTGTTTAAAGTTGCCTATTAAAAAAAAAAAAAAAAAAAAAAAAAAAAAAAAAAAAACTGCTGTTGTTTGTTTAAATCTGCCATCATACAGTGCGGCCACATATTCTAAAACTAGCAGTGAGGACGCATCCAAAATGTTGGAGGTATGCCAGCTTGACCGACAGTTTGAAATTTGGAAAACATTCAATAATCCCGCGCTCTGTTATTGTTCATTCTCTGAGTCAGATGACTGTCACCCCTATTTTAGCAATGGACTTGTTGAGTTAGCACTTGCGCAGATGCTTCCATGGTTTCATGAAATGTGGTCGAAGAATATCTCTTATAACAATACATAAACTAGTATGTTGTGGCCGCCACAAGACTTTCTTCTATATTTTCCTATACAAATTCACAAAGTACAAATAATTAATTTTCATCTTAGAGAAAACTAACACTAAATATCCAAAGAACGACAGTTTTATTGTCTATAAATGACATCCTAAAAAATGCATTTTTATAATATTTATCTCACGTATCAAGTTCCGTACAGTTATATGCCATAGAAGTTGAGATATAGCTTTTCCGTTATCGAGGAAATTTGCTGTATAGTAGCATCACCAATTGGCCGATAAGCATCCAAATTAAATCAGTATAATGGCCATCACATATATCACGTTTCGTTTGATTATGCGCAATAGAACTTTAGATATAGCCTCCCCTTAAACTGCGGAACACGCTGTATTGCAGCGCTACATGTGGAGAGGTTGTAACGAAAAGTTGAAAGACACGCATTTAGATTAAGGTGCATCAACATATACATTTAAATGCAATTCTGTGCAGTAGTTCCTAAGGTATTGCTTTCCCTTAAATTGCAGTAATCGCAGTATAGCAGAGCCACCTGTCGGTCCATAAGCATTCAAATTGAATTAGCATAATGTCTCATAACGGCCTTTTCTTATACTAAGTTTTGATTGATTATATGCAATAGCACCTGAGATATAGCTTCCCTTTAAATTGTGGAAATCGCTGTACAGCAGTGCCAGCTGTTGAGCAGTTGGCACCAAAATTTAATAGGCACTAAAAGGTGCATCTACATGTAAATTTATATGCAATTCCGGAGATACAGTTGCCACAAAATTTTTGCTTCTCTCTCTCTCTCTCACACACACACACAGACAGACGGATAGACAGATATTTTCTAAAAATTGTCAAATCGTGGTCTAGTCTAGACCTCTCAAAAAGTGCAAATCCGTCGAAAACCAGAAGCCGAAATTTTTTACGAATTCAATACTTTCTTCTATTGAATATAGAAAAAATAAAATATATAAAATTAAATTAAATAAAAAATTCTTAAAATGTATAGATATCCGAAAATCTTACAGTCGGATATTTTTCATGATTGCAATACTTTTCTTGCCTATATATCTTCGGAAAGTAATAAATATGATCGGACTAAACATAATTTAATACATATTTTATATTATTTAAATAAAAAAGAGAATAATATGTTAAGGGCATGTAAAACCTTTATTTAAAATTCTTTAAATAGTAAAAATTTTAAACTTAATATATGTTCGGAACGTAAAAAAAAATATGACATGAACTGAATATAATTTATATATTTTTTACAATATTTGAATAAAAAGGGGAAAAAAAATAATAATTAGGAAATTACAATACTTTTATAAAAGTTCTTTAAAGAGTAACATACTTAATAATTTTAGTTTTGAAAATCAGACATTGATATTAATTTATTAATACATTAAAATGTGATTTTGTTCTGTCATTTAATACGCATTTTTACAGTATTAGAAAAAATAAAAAAAAGGTGGATAATGGTCTTCAGTATTTTTATTTTTTAAATTCTTTAACTAATAAAAATTTCATATTATTATTTAAAAATTTTAATATATTAAAATTGATACTGATAATTTATTCAGAAGGATTTGGTCACTTTAAAAATAATAATAATAATTTATTATTACTTTAAGGCAGTTAGTGTAAATTCAATAAAATATTGTTATTTGGATATACTGAAATATTTTACTATGTTATAAAATTATTTTTATTTCGGTTTAGCAACCAACAAAAATGTAATACAGTGATAGCATATATTTTTCATCGGATCTTTAAATTAGAGTTGATAGATTTGATGCAAATCATAATTAGGTCTAGTCAAAAAATGTACACAAAAGAAATTCTGAACGTTGCAAAAGTATAAATCACGTAGACACAGCGATAAATGCGATCATATAAATGTGTTTGAGAAAGTGACAAGTGAGTAATGCTTTCCTAGCAACCCTTCGTGTAGGGAGTGTCTTTATTGCGGCAATTTTTGTCGCTGGAAAACTCCCCGTGTAATATGAGTTTTAGTGAATACATAGGGGAAAAACCCAACAGTCTCCCCCACTTAATTAGAAAACATATTACAAAATTAAAAGTTAAGATAATATAAAGTCTTTGAAGCGTGCAGGCAATTGTTTGTCCCTTTGTGGTATGGTTGACACATCACGTTTCAGACTTGCTTAACGTTGTGACACAAGGTCGGGACTTGTTGGAGACGGTGGGGAGATTCTGGATGGTCTGGGAATGTCAAAAGTTTGGCTAGGACCAAAAGAGACGGACTTCTGAGGAACCAAAGTTGCCCTTAGTTGATTAATATGTCTCTTCAATTGTCGGCCCGAATCTAGCATAATCAGATAATGTCGTGAACCCATTTTTTTTAAATTCTCCAAATTGCCAGATATTTTGATTATTTAGGAAGAGTCGAACCTGGACTCTCTCCCCCACTTGAAAAGATCTTACACATTTACCGGAAATTTTTGAGGTTGTTGGATGATATGGGAAGATCGAGTTCAATCGCATACGAAATTTTCTTTTGAGATATAATTCAGCTGGTGATTGACCACAAGCTAGGGGTGTTGCTCTATAACGGAACAATATGTTTTGAACTTTGTATGGGATTGACGTTTGTTCGAGTGACGAAGCTTTTAACTTTTGTTTTAAAGTCTGGACATTTCTTTCTGCAAGACCATTTGTTGCTGGATGTCCCGGAGCAATGAATTTCTGAAATATTTCTCTATCGGTACAGTAGGTACGGAATTCTTCACTTTGAAAAATTGAAGCATTATCAGATACAATGATTTGTGGATAGCCATGAAAAGAAAAGATTTTTTCAAGCAAAAGAATAGTTTTTGAACTGGTAGGTGTATCTCTGATAGCTTCAACTTCTGCTCATTTGGACTTAGCATCCACACACACCAAGAAATAGCAATTTTCGAATGGACCAGCATATTCTATATGAATTCTGTCCCAGTTGTTTTCCTGAAGATCCCACGGATGGACAGTTACCTTCGGTGGATTGGACTTCGTCAATGTGCAACTTTCACATCCTTTGACTAATATTTCGATATCACGATCAATGCCTGGCCAATATACATATTGTCGCGCAAGTTGTTTCATTTTAGTTATTCCAAGATGGGTCTCATGAATTTCATTTAATATGTTTGAACGTAAACTTTTTGGAATTACAACTCTTTCCTTCCGAAAGAGTATGCCATCAAACAATGTGAATTCTGAATTTTCAGAATTGTTTTTCAACTTCTGGATTATGTCATTAAGTTCCGAATCTCTTTTTGTGTCAGACTGAATTGTCAGCGATGTTATTTGTTCATTTGAAATCTGAAAAATATTTTCAGCACATATTTGATTTGCTTCTTTGCCTAGAAATGTATCAATTGACCTTTCAGATTTTTGAGTTTCATTTTAGTTATTCCAAGATGGGTCTCATGAATTTCATTTAATATGCTTGAACGTAAACTTTTTGGAATTACAACTCTTTCCTTCCGAAAGGGTATATCATCAAACAATGTGAATTCTGAATTTTCAGAATTGTTTTTCAACTTCTGGATTATGTCATTAAGTTCCGAATCTCTTTTTGTTTCAGACTGAATTGTCAGCGATGTTATTTGTTCATTTGAAATCTGAAAAATATTTTCAGCACATATTTGACTTGCTTCTTCGCCTAGAAATGTATCAATTGACCTTTCAGATTTTTGAATTGAAGCTCGAGACAAGCAATCTACATTTTGATTGTTTGTACCTTTTTTGAATTGCACAGAATAATTAAAACTTGATAAATAGGAAGCATAACGGAGCAATCGAGCTGAAGTCATTTGAGGAAGTGCCTTGTGAGGATGAAAAATTCTCGTTAAGGGTTCATTGTCAGTAACAAGCTTAAATTCCTTCCCAAATAAATAATTGAAGAAATGCGTAACGCCGAAAATTATTGCTAAAGCTTCCCGATCTAATTGGCTGTAATTTTGTTCAGAATAAGTGAGTGCACGAGAAGCGTAGGCAATAGGTCTTTCAACATTTTTTGTAGAATGGCTCAATACTGCTGCAATACTAGTGGGGCTTGCATCAGTAGTCAGGACAAGAGGTAAACTAGGATCAAACGGCACAAGAACTCGAATACTGCACAGTTCATTTTTTAGCTTTATGAATGCGGATTCACAACAGGCTGTCCATGCCCACGATTCATTTTTCCGAAGCAAACATCGGAGTGGAAACGAAATAGTTGAAAAATCTGGAATAAAACGAGAGTAGTAAGTAACATGTCCCAAAAAACGTTTAATTTCTTCAGCATTTGATGGGCGTGGCATTTCTTGAATCGCACGAATCTTTGCTGGATATTTACTTATCTTATCATATTCGACAACATGCCCATAATATTCAATTTTCTCTTGAAAAAAAAGAACATTTTTGTTTATTTAAATGCAAATCAAAATCTAAAAGTCTTTGCAAACAAGCTTCTAAATTTTCAATGCATTCTTCGATTGTTCCTCCATGTATGATTATATCATCAAAATAAGACTCTGTTTTCTTTAGACCTTTGAGAATCTGAGAAAGAATGCGATTAAATTCTGCTGGGGCTGTTTTAATTCCAAAACTAAGTCTATGCATACGATATGTACCACGATGAGTTGAAATAGTTTGTATCATGCTGCTATCCTCGTCAACACAAAGATGAAGGTAAGCTTTAAATAAATCAAGTTTACAGAAATACCTGGAATTTCGGAGGCTATGGAGCACATCATCTATTCGTCTTACTGGATGATTTGAATGAATTAGCCGTTCATTGACACCACATTTATAATCAACACATAGCCGAACACCACCATTCGGTTTAGGGATGACAACTAAAGGGGAACTCCAGTCACTAGGAGGAATTAAAGATATGATACCATTTGCTTCGAGAGAATCCAATTCCATGTCGACGCGTTCACGGAGAGCATAAGGAACATCACGTTCTCTGGTAAAGATAGGTTTTGCTCCTTCTCGAAGTTGAAGTGAAACTTTGAATTTTGGAACACAGCCAACGCGTTCTTCAAAAAGTGGTGCAAATTTATGAAAAATTGAATCGAAATGCTGAATTTGGGATACTGGTGATATATGTGATATTTAAGCGTCAAGTTGTTGAAGTTCAATTCCCAAAGTTCGGATCCATTGACGGCCTAGAAGAGCAGCACATCCCGCTGAAACAATATGAAGTTCACCAATAATGCGTTTGTCACAGAAAGTAACATTTACATGTATTTTTCCTTTGGATCGAATTGTATTTCCAGAATAAGTGCGGAATATGATATTAGAATTATTCCAATGGCACATTTAAGTTTAGACGATTAACCCGTTAGTAGTCGCTAGTTGGTCGATTTGCCGCCCATCCTAAAATTTTGCAAGATTTTTTTTATTCAATAGCCTCCAAAAATATTTAGAAGTGGTCTTTGATATATATAAAACGCGAATAAAATCGAAGAAGCGTCGATCACATCACTTCTTAAAATTATTGGTGGCAGTTAAATAAAAAGTGTACAATCTGTAATAGGTGGCGCTGTGTATAGCGACTACTAACGGGTTAAAATCAGTCTCTGAGAGCAAAGAAAATTTTGCACCAGAATCTACTTCAAACTGCTGTAATTTTCCATTTAGTTGAACGGAGACGATATATTTGTCAGTGTCATGAGAGACTTCAAACAAGTCTATAACTTTAAATTGAGGTGAATAAGTGCATACAGAATTGACACCGAATGTAAAATTAGAATTTTGTTCTTTAGATGTGACAGCATGAACAGAAGGCATGGAACTGGAATTCACTAAATTTCGTGAGGACTTAATTAAAGTTGAAATACAAACTTTACTGACATGACCAACTTTTTTGCATAATTCACATTTCAGTGTAAATTTATTTGTTCGACAGTTTTTAACTTTATGATTGACTTTTCCACATCTGATAGAAAGATTTTCGATGCCGAGAGCTTTATAATCAGGTTGCTGGCGTTGAAATTGACAATCTTTAGATCGTGAACTGGAACGATTTCTTAGATGTGGAGAGGAACTAGAAACTTTATTAGTATCATATGCATTAGAAAATGATTGATGTGGAGAAAAATTTTAAGTTAGTTCTTTACTTTCGATTTTAGATGCTTCAAGAGCAATAGCTTTTGAAAAAATATCATCAAAATTTGTCACATCTGATTGCAGGATTTGTTCACGTAACCAGTCATCTCGTAAACCACGTATAAATTGAGCACGGAGAAAAACATATGTGATAGAAACTGATTTATCACATTCACATTTCACAGAGAACTCACAGTCTACTAAATCACGTTGTAGAGCAGCTACAAATTCCGCAATTGACTGGCGTTCTTTTTGATAGATATTTAAAAAATAATGTTGAGAAACAACCACATTTTTCTTTGGAATCAACATTTCTTTGAAAGATTGCACTAAATTTTCATATGAAAGATTTTTAACTGGTTTCTCAGGTCCAAGAAAAGCTGCTAAGTTATTATAATGTGATGAACATATTGATACCCATAGAAGTTGAGCAAATTTTTCATGTTGCGTAACACCTTTCATATTGCAATAATTATCAAAACTTTCCAGATAGCATGAAAATTTTTCACGTTTAGAATCAAAGTTTTCAAATGGAGAAACATTAACTAAATTTATTGAGCTATCATTAGAATGTTCTTTTGGAAAATATTTTTCAAGTTGCGCTAGCATTGCTTGTTGCTGCGCTGTAAATGTAGCTAAGAATGTCTGGAATTGTTCTGAATTCATTATTTTAGTAAATAAAGTCACAGTTCGAAAGAAAAAATAAGAATTGAAATACCTGAATTGAACTTTGAAGCGTACGACAAAACGATACTTTCGTTTTGTGCTTTAACGTATTATTCGAAATGTTCTTTTTTTTTCGACTCGTCGCCAAATACTGTTGTGACCTTTTAATAGTGTGCTATTAGTTGATTCAGGTGATGAAACTCCATTATTTAGAAAAACACGAACATACTTTATTACACACATACATATAAGAAAAAGAATGATTGAACGAGGCATACATGCCGGCGGTAACTGGTAACTGTGTAGAACATAAACATAGATGATGTACATAGAGAGTCAACTGTCTGCGACACTAGCGCCAGTAAATGAATACATAGGGGAAAAACCCAACAGCACTCTTCCCAGCAGCGTTGCAAGATCTGCCCTTTTTTTTTTATTCAATAGTCACCATTAAAAAAAAGATCAAATGTGGCAACCTTGCTTCCCAGCATCGTCTGCTGAATTAAGTGATAGTGTAAAACAAAGAATCGAATTCAATTAAATATTGTTCTTAAGAACAAAAGTGTTAAAATTTAATATAAAATAAAAGTAATATTGTGCATTTGTAAGCAGTAGAATAATCCGCGATTGTAATGAAATGCTCGCCCTCTGGTGGGCTAAGGTGAAATTATCATACCACTGATAGCTTTCACGCTGAAACAATGATAGAACAACAAGAAAGAACAATATAAATACACGTGGTGGCTATTATATTTACTAACAACTGCAGTTGAGGAAGCGCCATCTATCGGTCATTACAAACGCGGATTGTATTTGTAAATTTAATATTTAAAAAAAAACACTTTATGTGTTTATTTATTTTCACCTGTAAGAATCGATTTTTATATGTTGTAGTGTAACTGTTACATTAACTGATCTAGCAATAAATAATAGCTTGTTCTTGTGGAATGTTTATAGATTATAATTTGAAATTTTAAAATGTTTTCAATTAAATTTAATTGCTGCATAAAGGTGTTACAACCAGTTAATTAACTTAGTTACTGGCCTAAATGGTTTTACACCATACGATGTTGCCCTGTCAATGATTTAAGTACCAAAATCAGAGTACTTAACATGTTCTCCATGAACATCAATAACAAATATAAATTAAATGATGATTGTAAATGTATACAGAAAACAAAAGTTGATGAATAATGATATAAAATGGATTAAAAATGACGTTGTATAAACAAAAATAACGCGGATTAAATACGATTGATTAAAAATAAGAATAGAAAATATGTTATTTCAGCAATCGCTATAGAAAGAGAAGACTTCGTCTGCTGTTTGTTTAGCACCTATCACGTGACCTCTGTCGTCAGATGAGAAGAGCCATGACCTTCGAAATAATCAAGGCCGTGACACTTCCTAAAAGAGAAGGGGGGAAGGCAACATTTTCGTCCTATAGTACAGCTAGTTTTTATTATTTGATATCCAAAATCTATCTGATAATACATATTTAATCCAATGTTATTGTTTTATTTATTGTATGAATGCTGCATGAACATTTTTTGAATGCTAATGAATTATTTTCCCGAGTAATAGATAAGCAGCAGGATTTAAAATAAATAAATATGAAATAATAATAACTATAAAAAAAAAAGTGGAATAATAAAAGAAAAAAGAATTACAAAAAAAAAATAATATTATATAATAAATTTTAGTAGTATAAGAAAAGTGCTTATTTAAATTATTTATTTTTCTACATTGTTATTTTGAGGAAAATAGCAAGAAATAGAATCCGAATTGTTATGAATATTATACATGGAATCAGAGCCTGACTAAGGTAGGGGCATACGGGGCAGTTGTCCCGGGCCCCCACATCAGAGGGGGCCCCCCCAAATTGAATAGAAAATTTATTTTACGTGTCCGTCTTTAATGAACTTTTTAAAGCAAAATATCAGCATAGAGTAAAATCCGGCTTAATTGAGCCATCGGAATTGCAAAAATTTAGCAGAATTCCGCCCTAATGTCAGCAAGGATATGAATTTTTCGCAGCTAGATGACAAAGTTAACAATCAGAAATAAAATGGATAGAACGATATTTCGTTTTACCATTGGAGGGGGGGACTTTATAGCTATTTTAGGTTCTAGTCAATTGTCTTGTTACATATCTATAATGAGGTGAAAAATTTAAATACCTCCATAAAGTACGGTTCTTCATTACTGAAGTAGTGAAGCAGAGGGGGCCCAAAAAAAGTTTTTCCCCCTGGCCCCAGTTAGGCTAAGTCGGGCCCTGCATGGAATAATTATTGTATTAGTTTATTTGCTATATTATTGCATTGAAACTTATTTTTCTTTCTCTATCATGATTTGTTTTTGTGAGCTAGCTACATTAATAGGTGTCAAATCTTTAAATTGCAAAATTTTCTACATTAAAATTTCATCAGTATAGTCTGTTTCGCCTGTGGGCGTTATTCTTTCAAACTACATTATTTCAGAAGAAGGTTTTCTGTATCCATATTTATATTACATATGCATATACATAATAATTATACTCTATCTAGTGAAAGTATTTGTATTCATACTATTTTGTTTATATAAATATGAATATAAGGAATATTCTTAACACTTTCGCGACCGCATGTTTTTGTTTTTTTCACAGTAAGGTCCGCCTGTGTGCGCCGAAACTCGCGTAAATACGGGCTAGGACCCCTTAGAAAGACCCCCATGTAGGGCATTCCCCTATTGGCCTAGGACACTTACGGAGTCAATCGGCCTTAAAATCCTACAAATTCCACCAACCGCCTGTGTGCGTTATGCTCCCTTGTTGCAATATTTCAGAACAAAATTCCCCGTATTATTTATATTACAAATGGATGTACATTATAGTTATAAGTACTCTTTCTAATCACAACATTTATATCCATAGTATATCGATAGTGCAAATATGAATATTGGGTATATTTTTAAGAAAGAAATAACATACAAATTGAGAGAGAAACGCCCACTGGTGGAGTTAGAGATTTTCAAGTGACGTGAATCAACATCAGCGTTCGCGAAAGTGTTAGTAAATATAGTAACATACAAATAGCAAAAGAAACGCCCACTGGATTAGTTACAGATTTCCGAATGACGTGAATTTACGTCAGCTGTCGGGAAATTGTTAAATATGCAGAATTATAAAAGGTTGTTTTCTTTTCGGCATCATTATATGAATAAATTTCAGTTCATTAAAGCCTACGAGTATATCTTTTTTATTCATAGAAAAAATAAAATTTAGTGTAAAAGGAATTTTTTTTGGTCATTTATTTAAAGATAATTTATTTTTCATTTCAATATTTTGCATCTCTTAGTAACACAAGGTTTGGAGGGGGGAGAGGAGCTTTTTTGAGATGAGAAAATTCCGCCTTTTTTATTACCGCTATTTCTATAGAAAAATCTCTACCCTCTTTTACCATGATACATTGCTATAAAAATACTATGAAAAATTTTCCATAAAAATAATGGTAGCAAAAAAATCTAAAAAGTTTCCTTTCTGAAAGTGCTAAAAAAAAAAAAAAAAAGGCAGAAAATGCGACTCTTGCGCACGGACCCGTGTTTTTGTAAGAACTTTTCCACCAGAAATTTATATAAAATAAAATTATTTTTTAAATTATAAGCTTATTTAGCAGGTCTACGGTGAATTTTTTTTCTTCAAGGTGATATGTTTTTCTGATGTATTTTTAGATGCTGATTAAGGAAAAAATATTAAAAATTTCCCATCATGTACAGTTTTGACAAAAAGTGGGGTTGTATGAGCTTTTACAATTCCCATCTAAATTATTACCCGGAAAGTTCGGGTGATGTGTCTGATGAATAAGCAAAGCTGTTTCATCAAGACACCAAAGAAATGTAGAGAAGGTATCAGGGAAGATAGAATATTAACATGTTGCAGATTATTTTTGAATGCTGCATAGAGAATTCCTCTCCCCCCCCTCCCCCCCCCACAAGGCCTTCAAGCCGTACACAAGTTAAAATGCTCTAGAAGTTTTGATGTAAAGAAACACATTTAAATGATAATGTGAAACTAAAAGCCAATTTTAATGTATTTTATACATAAATTGGTTCGAATATTTTATAGTCTCTTGGTGAATTCTTCCGATGCTCATCCTTACTTGTGCAAATTCCTTGCATGAAAGGAAAAAAGACAAATATTTCTGAATTCATAGCATCAAAGCACATTAACATTTAACCCAGGGGAAGGGGGGAAAAAAATGAAAAGTACATACTTGCCAACCATCTCATTAATAACCGTACAATTGTTAACGCCCCCAGAAAAAACGCCCCTTTTCTCACACCACTATATTTTTAGAGTAATTCTCTCCAAATGTTGTTACGATTAAATAAGATTAAAATTACTCTAAAAAATTATTGTTGTGGTAAAAAAGGCGGGTACTAAAAATTGTACGGTTCACATACTTGCCAACCATCTCATTAATAACCGTACAGTTGTTAACGCCCCCTGAAAAAACGCCCCTTTTCTCACACCACTATATTTTTAGAGTAATTCTCTCCAAATGTTGTTACAATTAAATAAGACTAAAATTACTCTAAACATTTATTGGTGTGAAAAAAAAAAGGCGGGTACTAAAAATTGCATGGTTCATAATGAGATGGTTGGCAAGTATGAAAGTACGATTTTGCAAGCCTGTGTTTTAAGTCATATTTTTTTTTTTAATAAAATTTTACTGGTACAGAGGAAAAAAAAAAAAATAAATAAAAAATAAAAGAAATATTGAAAAGAGCAATTTCGCAGATCTGTGTTTTAACCCTTTATATCCCAAATTATTTTATTTTTGGAAAAATAGTTTGAAACTTTTTTATTATATTTCTTTATGCATGAAAATCATCTCTTTAAATTTAGCTTATTCATTATAAAATCAATCGCGTTGCGAATTTTTTTTTTTTTTTTTGAGGGACAAGAGATTTATATGCATCGGATACCATAATTTCTAAACCCTAATATATTCAGGAACTACCAGTTTCAGTCCTCTGCACGTACAAAGTTCAGAAATTTTATATTTCACTCACCTCAT
This sequence comes from Salticus scenicus, assembly GCA_963930645.1. Classification (NCBI taxonomy): domain Eukaryota; kingdom Metazoa; phylum Arthropoda; class Arachnida; order Araneae; family Salticidae; genus Salticus; species Salticus scenicus. The sequence goes on along the minus strand of OZ005659.1, from coordinate 166,589,041 downwards.
TCCGTTTCGAAATTTTCTCTTTAAATTTGTAAAAATATACTACTTCTAATATAAATCGCTGAAACAAGTCCTTCCATCTCAGTCGGAAGAGTAGATTGATTTCTTTTTTATAACGTGGCTGCTATTTTAAAAGTAGATGATCGAGCACAGAGTCTGATTAAGGGGGAAGCACACATTATCTCCGCTCTCACCGGAATATTTTTACAATTATTTTTTACTTTATGTCATAGAAATTCCACGCTTTGACGAGGAAATATTTTTTATAAAAAATGAACGGTGTAAAACAATCCAGTTTACTCACCGTTATTAGACACCAGAATTCTTTTAAAATAATTTTTAATGAAGATTTTCTGTTTATTATAGGAGGAAAGTATTTGTTAAAAAATAACGGTGTAAGTATAAATAATGTGTGCTGCGCCCTTAATCAGGCTCTGATCGATCAAGTTCATTAAGGAAGTTGATTGAGACATTGCTTGGAGTATCCATATACCGAGTTTTAAGCAAATTAATCCATATATACCTTTTTATGGGGCCAGTCTGGATAATAAAATCATCCACTATATTTGTAAAATTAGTCCATCATCCCACTTTATTCGAATTGACTGGTTATTTTGAAAGTAATCGCAATAAAAATTTTCAAGTGATGTCGTGATTTCAAGTTGCCGCGCATTTGAAATAAAATGTGCGATCAAGACGTCAAACGAACTCTTTAATGAATTTTTAAGATAAGTCTAGAGTTCAAAAATTGGCCGATTTCTAAAAGAAGAGAGAGAGAAAGAGAAATAAGGAATGAACCTAATGGGAATTTTCTCTATTATATGACCAGTCTTTCAAAAACTAACTAAATAAATAAAATGAAAATGAAAATGAAAAAGAGCCATAATTTTTATAAACAAAAGTCAAATTTTAATAGCATCCGTAGTTAAACTGTAAAATTAGCAAAATCATCATGACTAATTCATTTATTCTGCTTTTGAAATAAAGATTGATAATGATGAAACTTCGTAGAAGTTACTAGAAATTTTAAATAATTACTTTACTAAATTTCATTTAGTAAAATGAAAAATTTAAGAAGATTGCAGTTTAAATTGATATTTTTGTATAGATTATTTATTTATCTTTTGATTTGCTTTCCCACCTAAATTTATTATTTTGGAATACGTGAAAAAGAAAAAGAAAAGAATAAATGAATACAAATGAAACACTCAATGCAACTAAATTTAAGCAATAATTTAATGGAAAAGGACACTGAAATATTGTATATCTTTAAACTAACAACAATAATAATGCATCATAAAAATACTTACTCGTACGGTTAAAATTTTTACAAGATATTCCCGGATAAATAAAAAGTTGAATTTATTGTTAATAATAATAATCGATATTCTAATGTTTTGAATTCTTACTTAATGTATTCCGGAGCATTTTTAGCCCCGCATTAATTTCCTACTACTCATTTTTTTTTAAAGTACTTTTTTCCTATTTTATCTTATTTATTGAAGAAAATTATTACTTAAATAAAGTGGTGTGAAAGAAAGGCAAATCTAAAAATGTTTTGGAATAAATTAATTTCGGAGGATTTTTGAACCCGAATTTATTTCACATCACTTATTTTTTTAAACTAACTATATATATATATATATATATATGTATGTATTCTATTTTATCTTATTTATTGAACAAAATTATTACATAAATAAAGTGGTGCGAAATAAAGGCGGAGCTAAAAATGCCCCGGAATAAATACAAATGTTTGCTATTACGTATATTGGAGATTAAAGCGGTCTGTCATCTGTTTAGAAGTTTGGAAGCGAGAGGAAAAAGAAGTTCGCATGGAATTCTACACGAATAAGTTAATACGCAGATTTTTGACCTGCTCAAATCAAAACCAATCTGTTCCTCAAAGACCGCTGCATTTTCTATGTTATTCAACAAGATGTCATTTTATGTATTCAGAAAAAACACAGAACTTATTCTTAAAAGAGTGAGAATAGAGAGATGTGTCAGATTCAGATTTATTAATCTAAAAATAAGTTCTCATATCTCTCTCTTACGTTGAGGTAATTTTTTCCCTCATTACTTTGTTTCCCTTTTTTTTCCCTCTGAGACCCAGAGTTTCCCGAAAACGGGAAAATTTTCCCCGCTGCAGGGTTGCCAGATATAAATTGTCAGAAAAAGCCAAATCGGGAAAGAAAAAAGGGCAAAAAAAAAGACAAATTAATTTTATTTAAATAAATGTTTGTCAAAACAATATCAGTTATTAAAGTAATGATTAATTAATTAATAATGTATTAATTAGTTGATATCAATTACCATAGCACATTATCTAGTATACACTTTTTTCTTTATATTGCAAACGAAATTTTTAGTAACTGAAAAAAAAAAAAAAACCCTAAAAATTGGATTTTTTATTATACTTTACTTTGAGTAACCACAATTCTTAAATATGCTTGCCTTAAATATTTCATGATTATGATTATTATATTTTTTATGTAATATATATATATATATATATATATATATATATTACATTACATATTTCCATCATGATTTAATACTTTTACCTTGAAACTGAAATCCTGGTAATAATGCTTAATTCTAAATATGCAGTATTTATTCGTGCAATCTGTTTTCTCCCTATCAGTCGGTCATCAGCTGTGAAACACTAAATGCAATCCCAAAAAAATTCTGAAAACATGAAACACCGCATGGCCAGTAAGGGTCGGACGAAATAATGTCCGTAAACATTACGATAATATTTCTGGCGTCTGTTTCATATCTCTGCCGCGTCCTTTCCTCTATTAAACTCGAATTAAAAAATCAATATTCCATGTAACTATTTCTGTTTTTTAACTAAAAAATCAATAAGTCATTAAAAGTATTTAATAAATCGAGTGATGCTTAAAACTGAATAACAATTAAAAAAGGTTTTACAAAATAATAACAGAAAAAGCCAAAAATGTAATATTTGGCTTTGAAAAAGTCAATCTGGCAACTTTGCCAAGAAGTGAAACCGGCCGCATCAGAAAAAAAAAAAAAAAAAAAAAAAAATTACACCATTTATTACCGCCAAACAACTGATCTCCCGAGAATACTTAAACACGTCCCTAAATACAATGAATTTCCGCAGATCCTACATTAACGGAGGATCCGCGCGATCAAGATGCAGAGAGTCTTCTTTTGCACCCAATGTACAGTCACCCAAAAAAAAAACGCCACCCCCCCACCTAATTTTGCCGTAAATTATCGTAGAAACATGCGACTGGTACCAATCAGTTTGTAATAACGTCTAGTTTATAATGTTATAGTTAGATTTTACTTAGGGGGTCGTCTACATGTTAAAACTGACATCAACTTCATTTTTTTCAATGGTAACCCCCATTTTTTATAATTTATTTGAATTCTTTGGATCAAATCATCACGGAAAATGGTATAGTTTATATATTTCGCTCAATTTTTCATAGAGTTATAAGCTGTCAAAGTTTGGGGATGCTAATGTTAAATGAATGCGACAAACATTAAATCATATCTTCCGAAATAATTATGATATTTAAATTCTGTTTTTTTTATTCGTTAGAATGAAGTGACCCAAACATATTCCATGCAAATTTTTGCTAAAAAAACATTTTTTGAATTATGAAAATTATTAATAAATTCATATTTGAAAAAATTATGAATTATGACCTATGTTAATTTTCGCACGAATAGAACGGGCATCATCAAAAACACGGGTTTCCAAATTTACAGCTCGTTCCTAACATTATTTTTTGAGTTACAGTGATATTTCACTTTTTATTCCTGTTAGGGGGCCGTCACTTGTTATAATCTGTATCCTCTATAAGTAAATGTTTGTATATAATTTGACGGAAAGCTATTTTAATTTACCTTTATGTTATTTTTATTGTTTCCTAAGCAATATTTCGATGTTTATTATACAAATTGGCATATTTTTGTAAAGTTATCACAATGTAGGCGAGGGATTGTGAAAGAATTTCAAAAGAAAAGAAGCCCCGCCTCTGATTCGCTGAAACACTATTTTAAAACGAAGACAAATTTGCATATTCCTATTTGACTCTGTATGTGACGCTGGTATGCATAAATCACAATGGTATTTACTACATCGATTATTGAAGACAAAACTTAAATGATTTAATTACAAATATGCAAAATTATTTTGCTTTATATTATAAAGTTTTACAAAATTTGTGAAAAGGCGTGGCTTACGGTACAAGAGAAGAATAAATCCCATCCTAATATGTTAAGTCTTTCTTCATAAGTATTAAATATCTTTTTCTAGTTTTTCGCTGATAAAATTCTATTTTAACCCTGTTACACTTTTTTTCGCATTTCAATATTCAAGAGTACGTACACCTCTAGTTAAATATCTTGTTTTAGAAAACACGGTACAGCGAAACTGATTGCATGAAACAGCAATTATGCATTCGACAATCGTTTTATTCTTATTATTATGAATATTTAATAATTTTAAACAGATTTTTTACCATAAATTTTCTGTTTAAATTTTGTTGTGACATATTTGCATTTGGTTACTGTACCGTTTGTAAGCTTTGTGTTATTTAAAATTTATCCCATAATGTAACATAATAAAATATCAAATTTCTATTAAAAGTTTTTTAATACAGAATCAAATAGTGAAAAATTGCTTTATTATTATTATTATTATTATTTTAAGTTTATAAGATCTATTATTGGAACATAGCTCAATAGTATTTATTTTCAATTTCCTAATCACGAAATCAAAGTCACACTTATTATGGAATAAAAATTTAAAACAAAGGAATTGTCTTATTACTTTCAAATATATAGATATTGATCTTACAGAATCCTGAAATTTCATTTAAAAGACTTTAAACGTCTAAATTTAAAAATTCAAAATAAAATAAATTAATCTAAATGCTTTTAAAGTTGAAACGGGAAGATTTCAAAATATATGAAAATTGGCATTTGTGTTTTGAACATTTTGGTGCGGCAGATATTAAAAACAATATTTTTATGATGAGCTGAACCTGAGCTTAAGAGAGGGCGGATGCAGCTATTTAGCACGAGTGATATCACCTGACTAAAACCAGAATAAACAACATTTAAATTTATTCCGGCGTACTTTTAGCCCACTGTTATACTTTTTTTTTTTCTAATTTCAACACTAGCTACAGTACGCTTACGTCCTATTTACATTAAGCCTTGATATGGAAGCTTTGTTGCTGTTTTTCGATGCTGCGAAATTTACAAAATATATTTGTGTTAATATACTATACAGATAGAAGAATAATTATATAATATCAACAAATCTTCTTTAATCAATATGTTTATATACATTACTGTATGGAAATGTTTATATATGAATATTGTATTTATTTTTAATGAGAAATATAAACACAAAATGCTAAAAAAAAAAGAAGAAAATGTGTTATAAATTTTTATAAATCAAGCAAAATATATATGCATACTTGCCAACCTAACCCGTAACATTGTTAGTTCCCGCCCCTGTGTGTACACAATTTACTTTTTAGAGTAATTAACTTCAAATACATTTACGATTAACTCATTGAGCGCCACGCGAATTCTTATGGAAATCCCATTCAGGCCACACGTGCTGCTTAGAAGCGTGTTATGTTTATCGAGTTTCAATAAACCCCATTAGGCCTTAACGATATAATCCTATAAAAATCCTATTAAAAGAAAAAAAAAAAAAAACCATGAAGTTAATTTTAAAAAAATTGTCAGTAATTACTTAAAACTATGTAAGTTCTGTAGTTTTATATCATATTTTACACTGCTGGCTGACTTAGCCTAAATGGAAAGATCAGTGTCAGCCACCGATGGCTGACACGGCTCTAAAAAGACTGAAGTGAAAAAAATGTACGGAAAGGGGAGGGACCAGTAATCTTCCGGGATAGGTTGACAAGAATGTATATACATAGAGCAATGCCAGAAAATGTTCTTTATTTTTCATGAACCAGATGAATGGAACTTTTTTTCTGAATAGTCTATGTATTAAATATAATGCTGCTTTAAATACCCTTTAAATGAAAAGTTTTATTACATAAAGTAATTTTCTGGCACTCTACAGCTCCCAAATGACACACAATACGAAACCCCGCCTTTTTCCAGTGTTTAAAGGGTATTAACGTTTAATATGCTTTATATTCGTTTTGATCTTTCCTTCTCCTCCTTATCTTCATCTTTTTTCCTTAAAAAAAAAAAGAGTTGTGTAACATTTTGACCTTTTCAAGTGAAGATTTAGATTAAGGGTAGTCAGCCTTTCTACACCCACCGTCCACTTCGGTATCTGTGTTAAAGTGTAGAATTTTAGAACATCCCATTAAGTAGTAGGATTTATTATTTTGCATATTAATTTGTTACACATTATAAAATATAAAAGCAAAAGAATATCGTGGAGATTTATGTAAAAGTTTTTAATAATGTCATGAAAAAAATAATAATAATAATTAATTAAAAAAATAAATAAATAAAAATAAAAAAATCTGTTTTAATATTTTAAAAAAGTCAATTAAAGAAAATGAAAGTACTGCAGTATCAGAACAAACTCCCATTGTCACTGTGAAACGGCCGTGGGAACCAGGTTGAATGCCGCCGTTTCAGACAATTATACGGCAGCTTGAGTTAAAATAATTTTGAATTTTCAAACAAATTTAAAACCATTCACCTTTTTTTTTTTTTTCTTTTAATAGATATTTTAATATCTATTCAAGCTATTTAATTTTCTTCGTATGAAGTGAACTATCTGATGTTTAATCAATAGAAACCAATAAAAATCTTTTAATTCATAAACTAACTCAGAAAGTTCTGTGAATTAGTCATTTTTTTTATTTTATAACTAGCATTTCTGAAAAATTTTTCCGGTGTGAAACTTAATAAATAATGTATACTGGGTGGTAGATCGTGATTTATATTTTCTAAATGTATAGACGGACCCCTAATACATTTTCACGTGTAACTCTATTTAAAATTGATTTAAGGTATTTAAATAGGTATGTTTTTCGAACCGCCTTGATCTCAGAAATCTGAATATGAAGTCAAAAATAGGGGTTGCCATTGAAGAAAATGAAGTTAATGCCAGTTTTAATATGTAGATGACCCCTTAGGCAAAATTTAACTATACCGTTATAAACTAGACGTTATTACAAATCGATCGGTACCAGTCAAATGTTTCTACGATAATTTACGGCGAAATTAGGTCGGGGGGTGGCGTTTTTTTTTTGGGTGACTGTACAAGCACAGCACATGCACTGAAAAACATATATTTACAATACATATGATCCAATTACTGGTGTTGATATATTACATATTTGAATGTATTTGCTTAGCCGATTTTAACCATGCTAAAAATTCTTTTGAATACAGTTCCGGCAAAAAAAGATTTTCTCAGGTGAGTTATCTGATAAACTAGTTGGCATAGGTGGACTCTGCTCAGTTCCCCACCATATTTATGTTCTCATAAATTTCTAGTGCGAGACATATTATAATCATGTTTTTAAAAAAAATGAATTTGACCAAAGATTGATACAGTGACAGAACGAAATCCCCGCCTAATAGGCTATCCACCGTTCACTTCGATATATTTATCTTATTCTAATCTATTAATTTATTTTATCAGGGTCAGTTCTGTTGTTTAGTTTTCATGCTACTACTTCCAATGCAATAATCCACAAAATTCATATTTGTATGAAAAATTTACAATTTCGCTATGTTGATAAAATCGTAAATGACGAATAATTTACGAAATTTTCCAATTAGAATATTTATATTCAATCCTGTTCAAACAAATATCATAAATGTAATTTTGAAGTTGTCTAATGTATTTATGATCCTCAAAATGAAAGTTTATGCCCAATTTTGCCTTATTCAGACATGTTAAGTAAATCGTAAATTTCAAATAACTTACGAATTTTTTAAATTGGAAAAATCATATTCTATGATATTCATGCCAGTATCCTAAATAATATTTCGAAAGTGGTTTGACATCTTTACGATGAAAATATGCCTCAAGATGGACGTTTATGTGAAATTTTGCTCTATTCTGTCATGTTAAGAAATTCGTAAATTTCCAATAACTTACGAAATTTTTATATTGGAAAATTCATAGACATTAATATTCATGCCAGTGTCCTAAATAATATTTCAAAACTAGTCTGACATCTTTATGATGAAAATATCTCTCAAAATTGACGTTTATGTGAAACTTTGCCCTATACTGCCATGTTAAGAAATTCGTAAATTTCCAATAACTTGCGAAATTTTCAAAGTAGCATATTTATAGTTACTGATGTTCATTCCGGCATCAAAACTGATATTTTAAAACTGGTCTGACAATTTCACAGTAAAAAGTTTCCATTTAATGCACGTTTAAGTGAATTTTTGTCCTATTCTCTCATGTTAAGAAAATCGTAAATTTCTAATAACTTACGAAGTTTTTAAATTCGAATGTTGCAAATGAATAAGGTTCTTGCCAGTGTCGAAAGTAATATTTTAAAACTCATCTGACCTGTCTGAGACAATTTGTTCTTGAGATATCGTGTACACAGACTAACAAACTAACGGACTAACGGACTAACACACTAACAGACATTCACAGACAGACACCATACAAATTTTGTCATTTTCGGATTCCTCACTCCTGAAAACGTGTAAAAAAGTCAAAAAACCGAGGTCGAAAATTTTTACGATTACCTAAGTTCCCCATACCTATAGTACAATGGGGAACTAAAATAATTCAGCAATTGAATGACAGATGTAAGGTACTCTGTCATATCATGAGTTAATATTTTCAAATAAAATATAAATTTTTATGTGGATTAGAGTATTGGTATTCATTTAGTAGACTTATTTAACAATTGAATATTGGTATTTATTTTTAAAAATTAATTAATAGAATGATGTAATTTTATTAATAAAAGTTAATCCTTTAATAATTTTCTAAGACATTTTTGTATTACTTTTAAAATCCCAAAATTAAAGCTAATACTATCAATATATTTTTTCATCCTGGTAGAAAAATTCATCCACTTATAAAGATAAAATGCATCTAATTTAATTTTTCAGAATGAAAATAATCTTAAGAAGTCTTTCAAACATGCACTGTGTAATTCCTTATTGTATCAACAAACTCAGGAGGGGGGGGGGGTTAATAAAAGAGCTAAGATTTAGCATGAAAATATATATTAACACTTTCATACTTGCCAACCATCTCATTAATAACCGTACAATTGTTAACGCCCCCTGAAAAAAATGCCCCTTTTCTGACACCAATATATTTTTAGAGTAATTCTCTCCAAATGTTGTTACGATTAAATAAGACTAAAATTACTCTAAAAAATTATTGGTGTGAAAAAAAGGCGGGTGCTAAAAATTGTACGGTTGATATTGAGATGGTTGGAAAGTATGCACTTTAGTATGTCAGTTTTTTAGTTATATCAAATAGAATAGAAAAATTTAAAAATCTTACAATAATAAGTTTTTTAAAAAGCTACATAAAAAAATTATGAAAGTATTTGAAAAGAGCAGAAAAAATCCCACAAAACGACATTAATTGTCTTAAAAAAAAAAAAAAATCTCGATTTCATGAAGAGGTACAAGCGCTGAAAATGTGGAAAAATGTAATCGGCAATTACGCAAAAACCGTTTTAGCTACAAAAGATAAAATCTGCTAAATAATGGTCCTTGTATATAAGCTTACAGAGCTGCCAACCTAATCCGGCAAATTGTTAGTACCGCCCCTTTTCCTACACCACTTAATTTTTAAAGTAATTTTCTTCAAATATATTTACGATGAATTAAGAAGAGAAAAACTCTAAAAAATGACTGGTGTAGAAAAAGGGGCGGTACTAACAATTTGCCGGATTAGGTTGGCAGCTCTGAGCTTACAAAGTTCAGAAATTTTATATTTCAGTCAACTCATTCCGTTTCGACATTTGCTCTTTAAATTTGTAAAAATATACTTCTAAAATAAATCGCTGAAACAAGTCCTTCCATATCGCACAAGGAAACATTCAAAAGGTGTCGTCTTCAAAAAATATTGAAAGGAATGTGTGATTCTACTCTTCATAAAACACCAGAGAGTGAAAAAAATATCGGCTGAAATGAATTACTGTCACCACAAAAAATTATCAAAATTAAGCATTTATAGCGATTTAGCGCTGCTAGGCGACAAGTTCGTTAGCACTGAGATTGCCGTGTACGAGCAGAACCGTGTTTTGCTTCTCCGCCTAGTACTCAAAATCAATCGCCTAACAGTGTGAAATAGCCAAATATGTTTTGTTTTGATAATTTTTTGTGGTCGCTGTAATTCTTTTCAGCCGACATGTTTTTCACTTTCTGATGTTTTATGAACAGTAGAATCACATATATATTCTTTTACTTTCTTCTATATGTAATATAGAGAAAGTATTGGATTCGTGAAAATTTTCGACCTCCGTTTTTTGATAGATTTACACGTTTTGGGATGTCCTGAACACGAAGTGATAGTTTTGTAAATGTCTGTCTGTGTGTATCACGATTTTTGTGGACACTGTATCTGACGAACCAATCAATGAAATTTAACCAAACTTGGTATTTAGTTGGACCTCGACATAAAATGGTGCTGATTAGATTTGGGGGTCAATTGCTCAACAGCTGGCGCTGTTATCGCATTTTTTCTGCATTTTTAACATGGCAGTATAGGAAACATTTCGTATAAATGTACATAATGAGAGTTATTTTAAACTTGTGATTGTAAAATTAATATGAATTATTGATAATAGTAGTAGTTAACTAGGAAAAATTTTGTGCATGTGGGGGCATCGCTTCCCCCCTGGGGGGAGTAAATTTTCAAGATGGGTATGTTTCGAAAGGTTTCGTCAATACCTTTAAAACGAATAGATAAACTATAGATCTGTGATAATTTAAAACAAAGTTATCGATTTTTTTACTTTTAACTAATTTTTTTTTTTTTTTTTTTTTTTTTTTTTTTTAAATATTGGGAATAAAGTGGACTTTTTTTGGACATTTAGTGTTATACTATTTCTCTAATATGGAAATCGTCTGCATTATCATGGAAGATAATTTTTTTTAAATAATAATTTTAATGAATAATTTTTACTGAGTGAATTTGTATAGAAAAATATAGAAGAAAGTCATGTGGTGGCCACAAAATACTAGTTCAATATTTTATCAAGACGACACCTTTTGAACGTTTCCTTGTCAGTCAGAAGTGTAGATTGATTGATTTTTTTTTTTTTTTTTTTTTTAAATAAGCGGCTGCCATTTTAAAATTAGATGATCGATCAAGTTAATGAACATTTTCACTATCACATATTTTTGTCTTTTTGACAGAAAGCTCCGCCGGCGGGCGTTATTCTTGTATATTGCATAACTATAAATCAAAGTTTTCTGTATTTATATTTATAATATAAATGATTATACATTTCAATTGTACTCTTTCTAATCAAAGTATTTGTATTCATAGTGCATTGATGGCAAAATCGTGAATATTGGGTATATTGTTAAGAAGTAATATAACCTGCTTAACATAAAGAAACGTCCACTGGCGGAATTACAGATTTTTAAATGACGTGAATTCACGTCAGCGGTCGCGAAAGTGTTAAGGAAGTTGATTGAGGCATTGCTTTGAGTATCCATATACCGAGTTTCAAGAAAATTAATCCATAAATACCTTTTTATTCGAAATTTATTATTTTTTTTTTACGAAATTTCCATGCGGCCATAAATTCAAACAAAACAAGGGTCAGTTTGGATAATGAAATCATCCACGATATTTGTAAAATTAGTCCATCATTCCACTATATTCGAACTAAATGGTTATTAGTTCCCCATCATACTATAGGTATGGGGAACTTAGGTAATCGTGAAAATTTTCGACCTCGGTTTTATGACTTTTTTATACGTTTTCAGGTGTGAGGAATCCGAAAATGACAAAATTTGTATGGTGTCTGTCTGTAGGGTGTCTGTTAGTGTGTTAGTCTGTTAGTGGGTTAGTCTGTTAGTGGGTTAGTGGGTTAGTCCGTTAGTTTGTTAGTCTGTGTACACGATATCTCACGAACAAATTGTCGCAGAGAGGTCAGATCAGTTTTAAAATATTACTTTCGACACTGGGAAGAACCCTATTCATTTGCAACATTCGAATTAAAAAACTTCGTAAGTTATTAGAAATTTACGATTTTCTTAACATGGGAGAATAAGACAAAAATTCACTTAAACGTGCATTAAATGGAAACTTTTTACTGTAAAAATGTCAGACCAGTTTTAAATTATCAGTTTTGATGCCGGAATGAACATCGGTAACTATAAATATGCTACTTTCAAAATTTCGCAAGTTACTGGAAATTTACGAATTTCTTAACATGGCAGTATAGGGCGAAATTTCACATAAACGTCAATTTTCAGAGATATTTTCACCGTAAAGATGTCAGACTACTTTTGAAATATTATTTAGGACACTGGCATGAATATTTATGACTATGAATTTTCCAATATAAAAATTTCGTAAGTTAATGGAAATTTGCGAGTTTCTTAACATGGCAGAATAGAGCAAAATTTCACATAAACGTCAATCTTGAGGGATGTTTTCATCGTAAAGATGTCAAACCACTTTCGAAATATTATTTAGGATATTGGCATGAATATCATAGACTATGATTTTTTTCAGTTTAAAAAATTCGTAAGTTATTTGGAATTTGCGATTTACTTAATATGTCAGAATAAGGCAAAATTGAACATAAACTTCCATTTTGAGGATCACAAATACATTAGACAACTTCAAAATTACATTTATGATATTTTTTTGAACATGATTGAATACAAATATTCTAATAGGAAAATTTTGTAAATTATTTACGATTTTATCAACATAGCGAAATTGTAAATTTTTCATATAAATATGAATTTTGAGGATTAATGCAATGGAATAGTAGCATGAAAACTGAACAACGGAAATGACCCAGATAAAATAAATTAATAGGTTAGAATAAGATAAATATATCGAAGTGAACGGTGGATAGCCTATTAGGCGGGGATTTCATTCTGTCACTGTATCAAGCTTTAGTCAAATTTATTTCTTTTAACATGATTATAATATGTCCCGCACTAGAAATTTACGAGAACATAAATATGATGGGGAACTGAGCAGAGTCCACCTATGCCAACTAGTTTTGAAAGTAATCGCAATGACAAATTTTCAAGTGAAGTCGTGATTTCAAGTGGCCGCGCTTTTGAAATAAGATATGCTATCAAGATGTCAAACGAACTCTTTAATAAATGACTATTATGTTGTGGCCACCACAATACTTTCTTCTATATTTTCCTATACAAATTCACGCAGTAACAATATAAAAAAAAAAAAAAAAAAAAAAAAAAAACGATTTTTTTCAAAGTTTTTTTTTCGTTAAGAGTAAAAAAAATGGATAACTTTGTTTTAAATTATCACATATTTATAGTTCAATCATTCGTTTTAAAGGTATTGTCGAGACCTTTCGAAAGATACGGATCTTGAAAATTTAGCCCCCCCGGGGTACTCCCCCCTAGGGGGGGAAGCGATGCCCCTAAATTTTTTCCTAATTAAGTACTACTATTATCAATAATTCATATTAATTTCACAATCACAGTTTAAGAATAACTCTCATTATGTATATTTATACGAAATTTTGTCCTATATGCAGAAAAACTACGATCACAGCGCCACCTGTTGAGCGATTGATTCCCAAATCTAATCAGCCCCAGTTTATGTCAGGGGCCAACTAAATACCAAGTCTAGTTAAATTTCGTGAAAAAAAAAAAAAAAACTATTTTTTTTTTTCTTTTACCTTTTTTTTTTTTTTTTTTTTTTTTTTTTTTTTACTTTTAACGAAGTTTTTTTTCGTTAAAAGTAAAAAAAAATCGATAACTTTGTTTTAAATTATCACAGATTTATAGTTCAACCATTCGTTTTCAAGGTATTGACTTTCGAAAGATACCCATCTTGAAAATTTACTCCCCTCGAGGGGGGACTTCCCCCCCCCAGGGGGGGGGGGGGTGGCGAGGCTCTTACGCATACAAAATTTTTTTCCCAGTTGACTATCTCTATTATAAATAGTTCTTGTAAATTTCATAATGATTACTAAAAAATAATTCTCTTTATGCACATTTATACAAAATTTTGTCCTATATCACCATGTTAAAAATTTAGGAAAAGCGGGATGGCAACGCAACCCGTAAGACAATTTTTACCAAACGTTGATAGACACTAATTTATGTCAAGGTGCAACTACATACCAATTCGTATGAAATTCTGTGCAGTAGTTCCTGACATTCAGTTGCCACAAAATTTTGTCACACACATACACAGACAGACATTTTCTAAAAATGGTCAAATCGTGTTCTACAGCTCTCAAAACGTGTAAATTCATAAAAAACCCGAGGTCGAAAATTTTTACGAATCCAATACTTTCTCTATATTACATATAGAGAAAGTATGATGATTTTTACTTTCTTCTATATTTAATAGAAGAAAGTATTGGATTCGTAAAAATTTTCGACCTCGGGTTTTTGATGGATTTACACGTTTTGAGAGCTGTAGAACACGATTTGACCATTTTTACTTTCTTCTATCTTTAATAGAAGAAAGTATTGGATTCGTAAAAATTTTCGATTTCGGGTTTTTGATGGATTTACACGTTTTGAGAGCTGTAGAACACAATTTTACCATTTTTAGAAAATGTCTGTCTCTCTGTCTGTGTGTGTGTTTGTGACAAAATTTTGTGGCAACTGTATCTCTGGAACTACTGCACAGAATTTCATACAAATTGGTATGTAGTTGCACCTTGACATAAATTAGTGCCTATCAACTTTTGGTAAAAATCGTCTTACAGGTTGCGTTGCCATCCCGCTTTTTCTAAATTTTTAACAGGGTGATATAGGGCAAAAATTTTCAAGATGGGTATCTTTCGATAGGTCTCGTCAGTACCTTTAAAACGAATGGTTGAACTATAAATCTGTGATAATGTAAAACAAAGTTATCGATCTTTTTTACTTTTTACGAAAAAAAACTTAGAAAAAAAATCTTTTTTTTTTTTTTTTTTTTTTTTCTCCCCTTAATTTTATCAAACTCCCACGGTTTCCGTGTTCTGACAAACTTAAACTAATTTTTGCTTTTTTCCCCTAATTTTGTCAGAGTCCTACGGTTTCCGTGTCTTGACAAACTTTAACATATTTTTGCATTTTTCCCCTAATTTTGTCAAAGTCCCACGGTTTCCGTGTTTTGACAAACTTTAACAAATTTTCACATTTTACCCAAAATTTTGTCAAAGTCCCACTTTTTCTTTTTTCTCTTCCCTTAATCCTATCAAACTCCCACGATTTCCGTGTTCTGACAAACTTAAACAAATTTTTGCATTTTTTCCCCAATTTTGTCAAAGTCCCACGGTTTCCGTGTTTTGACAAGAATAATTTTCACATTTTACCCAAAATTTTGTCAAAGTCCCACTTTTTTTTTTTTTTTTTTTTTTTTTTTAATTATTGTTACTGAGTGAATTTGTATAGGAAAATATAGAAGAAAGTCTCGTGGTGGCCACAACATACTAGTTAGAAAATGTTTGTCTGTCTGTGTGTGTGAGTGTGACAAAATTTTGTGGCAACTGTATCTCAGGAACTACTGCACAGAATTTCATACAAATTGGTATGTAGTTGCACCTTGACATAAATTAGTGTCTATCAACTTTTGGTAAAAATTGTCTTATAGGTTGCATTGCCATCCCGCTTTTTCAAAATTTTTAACATGGTGATATAGGACAAAATTTTGTATAAAAGTGCATAAGGAGAATTATTTTTTAGTAATCATTATGCAATTTACAAGAATTATTTATAATAGAGATAGTCAACTAGGAAAATTTTTTTTGTATGTGTAGGAGCCTCGTCAACCCACCTGGGGGGGGGGGGAAGACCCCCCCCCCCCTCGAGAGGAGTAAATTTTCAAGATGGGTACCTTTCGAAAGGTCTCGCCAATACCTTTAAAACGAATGGTTGAACTATAAATCTGTGATAATTTAAAACAAAGTTATCGATTTTTTTTACTTTTTACGAAAAAAAACTTAGAGAAAATCGTAATTAAAAAAAAAAAAGAAAATATAAACGAAATTTAACCAAACTTGGTATTTAGTTGACCCCTGACATGAACTGGTGCTGATTAGATTTGGGGATCAATTTTTTAACATGGATATATAAGACAAAATTTCGTATAAATGTACATAATGATAGTTATTATTAACCTGTGATTGTAAAATTAATACGAATTATTGATAATAAAGGTAGTTAATTAGGAAAAAAAAAATGTGCATGTGGGGGCATCGCTTCCCCCCTCGGGGGTGAAATATCGCCACGAGGTGGTAAATTTTCAAGATGGGTATCTTTCGAAAGGTCTCGGCAATATCTTTTAAACGAATGGTTGAACTATAAATATTTAAAAATTAAAACAAAGTTATCGATTTTTTTTTTTTTAACATTGTTACTGAGTGAATTTGTATGGGAAAATATAGAAGAAAGTCTTGTGGTGGCCACAACATACTAGTTTTCTACTGGATTCTAGTCTCCCGATCTGCAATTTCTTCATCGTGAAATAATTTGAAGCCGAGTTATGCTAATAAAGGTGTTTTGTCTTCTTCCCATCCCCCCCGAAGGGGGGGGGGGGTTATATCGCAAAATCCCGTGTTAGTGGGGGTCAGGGTCCCAAAACCAACCTGCTTCCCAAAATTTGTAACTGTATCTCCCATAGAATCCCCGCGGCTGTGTTGAGTCAGTGAATCAGTGAATTAACTCATATATATATTGAGATATATATATATATAGATAGATAGATATTTTTTCCCCCTCTCCCCTTGTTGGCGATTAATTTTTTTTTTTTTTTTTTTTTAGATATTTTGTAACATCTGTTTTTAATATCCTGAAGTTGGAACCTTTTGAATATTTTTTTTTTCCCTTGAGAATTAAAGCAAATGTGAAAAATATGTTGTAATCTCGTTCTTGTAACCCCGGCTCTTTAGGGGGGCCGATATTAAATATATATATATATATATTGTATATGCCAGAAACCCTCGCAGGAATGTACTCAACAACTTCCCAAAGTTTCATGGCGATGGGATGAATGGTGTTAAAATGGATAAAGGACAAACAGACAGACATGCATTCGTTTCTATCATGAAAAACGGCAGTTTTTTGAGTGACACAATATATATAGATTGCGTTGTTACTGGTTTCTTGCTTGTACCGATATGGCCACCGGTCGCTCTAAGCGCCTTACAATTACTTCATTTTTCCCCATTCCAGATAGCCGTCTGACCGGGTCTAAGTGATTCCTTAGTCTGTGCTTGAGGCACCGCAATACCAAGTTCTTAACCACGCCCATTCTACGAAAGTTCCTAAGATTTAAGATCAGACTTAAGAACGAGGCACCGCAATCCCAGCCATAGTAATAATATAGTATAGATTGATCATTGGGGAGAAAAAAGTATT
Source organism: Salticus scenicus (assembly GCA_963930645.1). Lineage (NCBI taxonomy): Eukaryota > Metazoa > Arthropoda > Arachnida > Araneae > Salticidae > Salticus > Salticus scenicus. The sequence goes on along the minus strand of OZ005659.1, from coordinate 166,571,524 downwards.
CCTTTTCATTTGGGAAAAGACGGCGATTTTAGCAAAATATGGCCATCTTTCCCCGAGTGAATACACACGAATATTTCAGCAAATAAAATTTATGAATAATTTAATTACTAAAGGTGAATAAAAAACTCCAGATACAGTTTCAAATTCATTCTTCTTCTTTTTTTTTTTTTTTTTTTTTTCCAATACCACTTAACACGTGCGCTGCCGATCCCGCGCCAGCGCGGGATGTGACGTATCACTTTACAGGTGAAAGTTTACTTTAGGCTGCTGCTTGGCGAAATTTCGAAAATCGCCAATTTCGCATCGTGTTCCGAATAGCAACCTTACACCGGCGGCATACGAAAGCGAGCTTTTCGGCGATCTAACCTAAAAAGAAAATGCGTCTTGAAAAAAAAAAATCCGAATAATAATAATACATAGGACAAAAGGAAAATTTTCATAAAATAGAATTAAAAGAAAAAAAAAATAATTACGAATTTATAACTAATCACAAATACAAAAATAAAACTTAGATTATACAATCACACCAAATGTCCCTGAAGAGTGTGTTGCTTTAGTAATTGATGATAAGTGTTTATATGATAGTTTTTTTATTTCCAATAATTTAACAGCTATAGCTATAAGTACAGTCGGTAACAAAAGTGTCCGAACACTAGCAAAAATTCCTATGTAAAAAAAGTACACTTCATAAGGTTTTGTTAAATAAACCCTTATCGAATGATGTTCTTACACTGACTAAGAACAGGATTCGACAAGGATTTATTTAACAAAAATGTATGAAGTATACTTTTTTACTTAGGAATTTTAAATTTTAAAGTTTTCAAAAGTTGTATAAAGTAAATTATTTATCATTAATATTTTATTTATAGTCCTCATTGATTAGGAATGAAAAAATAAATCCGCAACAGGATAATTATAGCAAATTTTAACGATTCTCTATCATAATGGTAATCTGATCTGTTCACTATACCCCTATCTCAAAATGCATGAAATTAAAAAGTATACAAAATTTTGTACTGTAGCAACCAGTATTGGCATAAAATTCAAAAATATGCCTCTAAAATTCAGCACCGTGGTTGCCCAGTCGGTAGAGCGCCGGGCTCGTAATTGGAAGATTGCGGGTTCGGTACTCGAGCCTGCCAAAAACCATTGTGTATACTAATGGTGGTTGGTGCTCATAAAATCTGTCGTGCCCGCAATGTTTTCCATATGTTCCCATATTAATTATGCCTCTGGGTGTCTACGAAGCGAGAGAGTCATCCCTTCCGTGGAGGATCAAAATTGTGATGGCATGTCCCTGGACAACTCTAGGGGTGAGACCCAGACCATCGCCAATTGTCCATTGCGCAGCACTAGTGTGACGTAAAACACAATCAACAAACCAACCTCTTAAATTCAAAAGTACCTCTTAAATTCCAACTCTATTCATCCAGCCAAACAGTACTAACGCAAACATCACAAATATTCATATTTCAAAATAGATGATTGGTTGGGTTTTACGTCACACTAGTGCTGCGCAATGGGCGATTGGCAACGGTCGGGGACTCAGCCCTAGAAGTGGTCCGGAAGCATGCGATCAAAAATTTGATCCTCCATGGAAGGGTATTTCAAAATAGAATACTTTCTCTCTAATAAAACACGTATCATCAATATGCAACCGAAGTGATGGCGTCAGCGAGATATTTTATCTGCTCAGTACAAACGAAACTATTTGCTATGGAAATTTAACTTATTACTCATTAACTCCAGAGTTTGCTTGTAACGAGCAGATGAATTTTTACATGTTTGACGTAATACAGCGTATTGACGTAACACATGACGCAAACAAGCAAAGGTAAACATAAAGCCTATAACATCTGGCGATGTAGCGCTCTTGTGCAACACGTCAAACATATTCGGCGGGTTAAAGGAAAAAAACGTCATTTCAAATTTTAGTCACGTGACACCGGCAGCGCACGTGTTAATGGCTTGATTCCAAAGATTTTTTTTTTTTTTCGGCATCAAAAATCTTTGCACGATAACATGGGGATGATAGATCTATGTATATTACTATATCTATGGTCTGTCTACACTTGCGCAGCTCACGTGAACTCCGGTTCTAGAACCGCTCAACACCGCTCGGCTGCGTCCTGTTCGGTCTGTCTACACTCACACATCTGATGAAAGATAAATTTTGAGAGGAAGCTTTAGGCGATCAAGTGATCATTAGCAGAACAAACAAACCATTGATACCAGTAAGTCTGCTATTCAATGACATTATTTGTTATTTGTTAAATGATTATTGACTTTAAAAAAAAAAAAAAAAAAAAAAAAAAGTGTTGCGGGTTTTTCTGCAAAGTTGAAAGTTGCGTTCAGGAGAAATAAATTGATTAGGAAACTAAAAACATATCAATGCGTAGAAAATGCAATATGTATATACAATACGACGGAAAATTATATGTGTTTTCAGAAAACGAAGTAAAATTTTGGATGATAGCCTACATATTAAAACGCACGTCAGTTTTTATTTATTTATTAGGACGGAGGACTATTAGTTTCAATCTAGAGTTCTTGTCGACCAGTTTTGTGCGTTACCAAAATAAATTAGAAATATCAGTCCTATCGTTATAAATTCGGTACGAAGTGAAAGGGGCGATTTTTCTGAATCCAGGGGTGCAAACAGTTTTTCGACACGACAATTAGATTTTTTAAAATTAACTAAAGTATGAAATTTAGTTGGCAACATTTCAGTCATTTTAAAAAGTTCGTGGCCCAGTTTTACGGTCAAAAAATGAGATAAAAAATAAGAAAAAAAATAATAATAAAAATTTTACAGATTCAAATTAATAGTCCTCCGTACTAAACTAAATTCGTCCTTGACAGTTTTTTTTTATTATTTTTACTTATTTTTATTCGTTTATTTATTTTTTAACAGTTATATCCTATTTTGATTTTCTGTTTGAATTCCCGCGCTCCTGACAAGGTGAAAAAGTACATTGGTTGTACATTTTATTCTTATAGAATTATAACAGCTCAAATTTTGAAGATGCTAATATTTAAGCCATGTCGCAACTATTCACTTATATCATCACACAAAATCCCCCGATTAATATATATATATATATATGATGGAAAATCTCAAAAATAATCCATGATAACTTTTCATTCAGAAAGCTATTTTAAATTATGAAAAATATTGATAAATTCATATTTAAAAATTATGACTAATGACCTATATTAATTTTTCCGTAAAAGGTATCTCAATGCTTAAATATATGAGTATGAAAATTTAGAGCTTATTCCGATTGTCAGTTTTCGAAACAGATAACTTTTTCATTTGAAACGGCTCAGAGTCTCCTATTAACGTCTGCACAAGAAAAGTGAAGTTTTTACCTTCTGCATGAGAAAAATGAAGAAAATCTTTAAAAATAACAGAGTAAATTTAGCAAAATATACTTAATATTTTAACTACGGCAGGGATGGAACACGGGCGCAGAATTCATACCACTATGAATGTAAGAAGATTGTCTACCTCTTAAATCAACGATATTATAGGTATGGAAATTTCTTAAACAGATTCCGGTATGAATTCTGCGCCCGTGTTCCATCCCTGCTACGGGTAAAACAATAAACAACCACAACGTCAAACACAAAAATAAAAGAAAAGAAATAAATAATAATAAAGAGAAAGAAAAGTCAATTTTAACCCTCGCAGTTCTAAGATTAAAGCCTTACGGGAAAAAAATTGCTTTAAGGTGACACTCGGCGCATTTCACAAAAATCGACAACATGACATCTTTTTGTATCGTTTAGACATAGCAATATTTCACTGGTTACGTAATAGAACGAGATTTTCGGCGAATAAAACAAAATTTTGAATATCTACAAAACAAACTGTTTAAAAGCGCAAAATCATTATAAAACATAGTTTTCAAAATATTATATTTCAGAAAAATACACGAAGTGGAACGAAAATTAAACGAAGAAAATCACTTGGAACACCAATTTCTGTGCAAAAACAATCACAACATTATATGAAAATCGACAATACAGCAATCATGGTTTACATATTGAGAGCTTCGCTCTTAAAAATCCTATAAGAACGTCACTGCATATCCAACCTCACTGTTCATGAATCGCAGAATAATGTAAAAATCAATAAAACAGCAACAGGCCCTTTGCTGTCGACATATTTTCTTATTTAAAACAATAAGCTCCGCCTATTGGCTTTCACAAAAACGTTACTGTATTTCAGAAAATATTTTTACCTATTCATGTTAAAATCACTTATATTTATTTTACAGCAAAACTCCCAGCCCACTTTGTAATTCTGGAAAAGTAATGGTCAGGGACCATCTGCTCCGTTGTGGGGGTTCTTCGATGTTCTACAGAAGAGTCGAGATATTGGGAGGCAAGATCACTCCTTAGGCAATGACTTCGGTCTTTTGTTCTATGTTATATTGTTTATAATTTGTTTTGTAACTTTATAGTCCTCTGTAACTTTTGCCTAGCCATTAGAGGAAAAAAAAAAAATACAGCAATTGATAAGATAAATTACACTTTCATATATGTAAGCGGATGAAATTTAATAAGTTAAACACAAATACATAAAACTCCTTTCTAGGTAAAACTATAGCCTCCTAAACTAGATGCCTACCGCGTGGATCGGAAACTTGCAATAGTTCACTAGCGTCTCGCCGCAGCGCCGGCTCCCTACGAAAAGTTGAATAAATTGCCTTGGCAGGTTTGACATGCTGTAATTTGGCGATGCACTGCTACACTTCTGAAGGGTTGTAAGTTGTAAGATTGTTTAAAATTTATGTTTATGCGTTAGATGTGTATGGTAGTTCACATTGAATTGAATTACTAATTATTATTATTATTTTTTTCTTTGTAACAGTAACTTTATTTTTAGGAAAATTAATAGGTAATTAAAAAAAATTAACTAAACATTCTTTTTTAAAAAGAAACCGCCATTTCCTTGAAATATCTTCAATACAGATTTAAATTTATTGCATTTTTTTTTTTTTTTTTTTTTTTTAAATCTCTTATACAGTTTATTATTATTTTTACTTAGCTTTTTTTTTTAAAAAAAAGAAACCTTGAATTACAATACAAATTTAAAATATGTAAAATATTTATTTTTATGTTTAAATAGTAAGCAAAAATTATTTTATTTAAATTTTAATTATTATTTATACTTGTTTAAATTTGTTAAATATGTTATTTAAATTGCTTCTTTTTAAAATTCCTTAAATGCAAAAATCTTTCAAATGACAACCCCCCCCCCCCTCTTAAATATTTCTTTCCATATTTTATTACAATAATTGCAATTTATGAATTAATAGACTACAAAGAGAATTTAAAAAATAGACCAAGAAAAATGTTTTATTAAAAAATAACAACTTTTTTTTTTTTTTTTTTTTTTTTTTTTTTAAGGAAAATCAATAGATAATTAAAAAATTCTTTAAAAACGAAACTGCCATTTTCTTAAAATATCTTCAATACAAATTTAAATTTATTGCATTTCTTTTTTTTTATAAACAGTTTATTTTATTTTACTTGGCTTAAAAAAAAAAAACGTGGATTACAATAAAAATTTATAATAGAATTTATATATATGTAAAATATTTATTCTTATTTTTATGTTTAAATAGTAAACAAAAATTATTTAATGTAAATTTTAATTATTACTTAAACTTATTTAAATTTGTTAAATATGTTATTTAAATTACTTCTTTTTAAAATTCCTTTAATGCAAAGATGATTCAAATGATAAAAACACTCCCCCCTCCCTAAATATTTCTTTCCATATTTTATTACAAAAACTGCAATTTATGAATTTATAGACTACAAAGATAATTTAAAAAACTGACGAGGTAAAAAGTTTTATTAAAAAACAGCAACCATTTTTTTTAATGGAAATTAATAGATAATTAACAACAACAACAACAACAAAAAAAGGTAAAAAACTTCTTTAAAAACGAAATTGTCTTTTAAATATTTTATTTAAGTTACTTTTTTCTTAAAAAAAAAAAAAGTCTCAATAAACATTTATGAATGCATTTTTAATGAGTTTAGTGCTTTGTCTTGGTGCTCAGGGCAGGGGCCCCAGGTTCCCGTGCTGTAGTCAGGCTTTGACTACAGACGAAAATTTGTTGTCAAAACCTTTTTTATATTTTTTATTTATATGGAAAAAATAAAATAAAATAAAATTAATAAATAAAAATACTACAAAAATATCAGTTTAAAAAAAATTTCTTTTAGAATTTGAAATCTGTATTTCAAACAAATTTCTTATACTAAATTTATTGCACTGGCAAAGAGATTCTGTTATCCAAGGTGATAGATGGTAGGCGCAAGCTTTGAATCAGGTACACACTTGTTAACCTAGTTGTGCGACTTTTCCATGGTCTTCTTAGGAACTCGCATTAAAATGTGCTAGGTCACCTTAAAAAGACTGCCCAGAGAACATCTCACTCAGGCCTAATCCCACATTCAGAAACAAACTTTTGAAGATTCTGTAGAAAAATTGCTGCTTTGTGCTGATGCATTCTTGTTGCACATTTGCCTGTTTTTTTGGTCTGATGGTGAGTCATGCTTTATTAAATTTAAATAACTGCTGAATGCTTTTACAATTTGAGGAGTTTTCATATTTTCTTCACATTAAACTTCATATTTTCTTCACAATATTTTTGTGAAATCTTCGCAGAAATTAGTATTAAATAAAAAAAACAATTCTCTATGTAATGTATTAATTCATAAATTGCAGTTATTTTAATAAAATATGGAAAGAAATATTTAGGAGGGGGATGGGGCTGTTTTTGTCATTTGAAACATCTTTGCATTAGCTGCCAATATTTTAATTTATTCCGGAGTAATTTTAGCCCCGCCTCTAATTCGTACCACTTATTTTTTAAAAGCATTTTTTTCTTATTTTATCGAAGTTATGTATTGAAGAAAATTTTTCTATAAAGTGGTGCGAATTAAAGGCGCGGCTAAAAGTACTCCGGAATACAGACCTGCCAACCTAATCCGGCAAATTGCTAACGCCTATTGAAAAACGCCCCTTTTTCTACACCACTTAATTTTTAGAGCAATTCTCTTCAAATGTATCTATGAGCAATTAAGTAGAAAAATACTCTAAAAATTAAGTGGTGTAGAAAAAGGGGCGGTACTAACAATTTGCCGGATTAGGTTGGCAGCTCTGGGAATAAATTAAAATATTGGCAGCTATGATTAAAGGAATTTTAAAAAGAAATATATTTAAAAAATTTAAACAAGTTTAAATAATAATTAAAATTTAAATGAAATAATTTTTGTTTGCTATTTAAACATAAAAATAAATATTTTATATATTTAAAAATTCTATTATCAATTTTTATTGTTCCACGTTTTTTTTTTTTTTTTTTTTTTCCCTTCCCTTAAGCTTAGTAAAATAAAATAAACTGTTTAATAGGTTAAAAAAAAAAAAATGTAATAAATTTAAATTTGTACTGAAGATAATTTAAGGAAATGGCTGTTTCGTTTTTAAAGATTTTTTTTTCTTTTAATTATCTATTATCTTTCCTTAAAAAAAAAAAAAAAAAAAAAAAAAAAAAAAAGTTGTTATTTTTTTAATAAAACATTTTACCTGGTTTTTTTTAATTTAATTCTCTTTGAGGTTCATTAATTCATAAATTGCAGTTATTATAATAAAATATGGAAAGAAATATTTAGGGGGGGCGGGTTGGTTGGGGAGTGTTTCTGTCATTTGAAACATCTTTGCATTAAAGGAATTTTAATAACATATTTAACAAATTTAAACAAGTTTATATAATAATTAAAATTTAAATTAAATAATTTTTGTTCATTATTTAAACATAAAAATGAATATTTTACGTATTTTAAATTTGTAATGTAATCCAAGTTTTTTTTTTTTTTTTTAATGCTAAGCAAATAAATAAAATAAATAAACTAAATAAGAGATTAAAAAAAATAAATAAATAAATAAATAAATTAATTTAAATCTGTATTGAAGATATTTCAAAGAAATGTCAGTTTCGTTTTTTTTTTTTTTTTTAAATTTAGTTAATTTTCTTTTTTTTTTTAGATTATCTATTAATTTTCCTAAAAGTAAAGTTACTGCTAAAATATATATATATATTTAGGGGTGGGGATGTTTTTATCATTTACAACATTTTTGTATTAAAGGATTACACATAAATTAGGTAAATGTGCTAAAAGGGTGATGCCTCGCCAAACTCTGTTTAACTTGCTCGAATCCAAATTCGAATCCCACAACTTTCAAAAAACAAACTCTATACGCATGCTCAGTTAGCATTTTTGTAGGGAGCCGGCGCTGCGGCGAGACGCTAGTCAATAGTTCAAGCAGTAGACAGCATCACCTGGTACAGATTGCGCAACTTTTTATTCAAATGCCACTAATAATTTTAAGAAGTGATATATGATAGATAAAATCGACGTTTCTTTGATTCTATTCGCCTTTCATGTATATCACAGGGATGGAACACGGGCGCAGAATTCATACCACTATCAATGTAAGAAAATTTTCTACTTCTTAAATCAACGATATTATAGGTAGACAAATTTCTTAAACGGATTCCGGTATGAATTCTGCGCCCGTGTTCCATCCCTGATATAAAATCCCACTTAAAAAAGATTTTGGTGACTGTTGAATAAAAAATGACGCGCAATCTGTACCAGGTGGCGCTGTCTACGGCCAAGTTTCCGAGCCACGCGGAAGGCATCTAGTTTAGGAGGCTATGGTAAAACATTGCTTTGAAAAAATGCCTAAAATTAGGGCTTGATTTTGCTTCTGATAGTGATCAAAATCTCTTGCCTGCTAAATTTTACAACGTGGATAATTCTACTTAAAGCTTATATGTCAAATAGTAATCAGGTGTAAGGTGTTAACACATGTGATTTTAATGATTGGTGCGCAACGTAAATTGCTTTCTTACGGAATTTGTAAGTTATTAGAGTGTTATTGTGTAATTTGAAAAATGCTGAAGTGAAAACCCTTTCTATTATTTAGAAAAGCACGTATCGCATTAGTTTTACTTCTCATCACATTATTTTTCGTAATTTTATTTCCTGGTGCAGTCGGGAAAAAAAAAAAAAAAAAAAAAAAAAAAATAGAAAGGCCAACCCCTGTCCCTAATTTTGCAGTAAATTTTCGTAGAAACATGTGGTTGGTACCAATCGATCTGTAATATGGCAACTCCTATTTTTGATCTCATATTCAAATTTCTGAGATCAGGACAGTTCGGAAAATGTCCTATTTATATCTTTTAAATCGATTCTTGATAGAGTTACAAGCGAAAATGTATCAGGGGTGCGTCTACACATATAAAAAAATAAATCATGATCTACCACAGAATGGACATTATTCATTAAAGCCCTGGTTTTTAAGAACACAAGAAGAAAACGTCAACGTTTCCGAAGCCGCGAAGCTCCAATATGTCCAATCAGAGTCTCTTCGATATCAGCGCTGGCGTTGAAACAGCAGAACAGAGCGTCGTGACGCATGCGCAAATTGAAAATCTCGACGCCAAATACGTCGAGTTTTGTGTTCTTAAAAGCCAGGGCTTAAGACTCATACCGGAAAAAAAGTACAAAAATATTAATTATAAAATAAAAACGAAATTTATTTATAGAACGTTTTATGTTTGCTTATGAATTAAAATTTTTAAATAATTTATTTTTAATAGATAAACATGGAATACTCTATTACGTCACTTCGTACGTTTAAATTTAAATCGCTTGAGTCATATGAACCCTACAATGTTCAGTTACAAAAATCTAGACAGCAAGATAAAAGAATAATAGTAATAATGATAATGATAGTAAAAATAATAGCGGTAAAAAAAAAAAAAAAAGTTTAATATTTAAAAAAAAAAAATATATATATACTTCTGTTGGGTATATTTTTACTTTACACAGCAAGCCCCTCATGAAAGTGTTACTATGAAGTTTTACATTTAATTTGAGGCGTACAAACTTACAATATAGAAAAATATAGATAACAAGATTTAAAAAGAAAATCTGAGAAAGGATATTTAATATTCAATAAAAAGGAGATACTTTTCAAAAACATTCCTATTTTGAGTAATAAGTCACGCCTTTACGTTTCTCTAAAACATCAAATTATTTAACAAATTCATGATTAAATAACTGAAATTTTGTCATCAACAATCGAAACACTAAATTCCATTCGTTTATATATGCTAGAGTTCTATAGAAAGTCAAATAAAATAAAGTTAAAGAAACAAGAAATATCTTTTACAGTAGAGTATTGTTTCATAAAAACCCAGAGGGTGGGGGTTCATTATTCTTTTGTAACATAATTTCCTACCTGCTATGCATTAATTTTACGAAAATAGTTTAATTTGAAATTTCTGGTGAGTATAATAAAATGATCTCAAAAATATAGGAATGCTGGCGAGAGAGAGAGACTATTGTGGGGGAAAAAAAAAAAGGAAGGTACAAACAATTCTACGGAATATTAATTAGGATGCTGGAAGCTATGGAAGCGGAAGAATTCCTCTTTTTTTTTGCTAGCACTATTTTTATACAGAAATATTTACTGTATTTTTACATAGTTGCCTATATTTTTAATTTATTTCGAAGCATTTTTAGCCCTGCTTTTATTTTACACCACTTTATTTTTAGAATATTTTTCTCCATTATATAACTACGATAAAATAAGAAAAATTTACTCTTAAAAAAAAATGGTGTGGAATAAAAGCGGGACTAAAAATACTCCAGCATAATTTAAAATGTTTTCATCTCTGTTTTTATAGTAATGTGTCGTGATTAAATGTGCATACCTGCCAACATCTTAATTAATATTCTTTAATGCCTTTTGTACTCGAAAGAGCTTAGAAGATTATAGAGATGGCGTCAATCTTAAAACTGGGTAAGCAAATCGCTCAAAATAACCCCCCCCCCCCTCCCAAATATAGCACAAACTTGTGGGCGTGGTCAAAGAGCATGAGGATTTTCCACGAAGACTTTTAACCATTTAAAGGTGTTCGGATTGACCGATGTATAAAAAGGAATAAGGGCTTCTATTTGGTATTAATTGTTTAAGCTCACATCTGCCAACCATCCCATTATGAAGCGTAAAGTTTTTAGAACCCGCCTTTTTTCTCCCACCAGTCATTTTCTAAAGTAATTTTATTCTTATTTATTCGTAAAAACATTTGACGAGAATTACTCTAAAAATAAAGTAGTGCGGGAAAATAGGCGTTTTTTCAAGGGGCGTTAACAATTTTACACTTATTAACACTTTCACGACCGCACGTTTTTGTTTTTTTGATAGTAAGCTCTACCTGTGGGCGTTATTCTTTTATATTACATTATTTTAAATCGATGTTTTCTGTATTCATATTGAAAATATAAATTAATATACATTACGATTATACTCTTTCTAATCAAAGTGTTTGTATCCATAATGCATTGATTGCACAGATGGAAATATTTGATTTAATGTTAAGAAATAACGTAACCTATGTAAATTAAAGAAACGCCCACTGGCGGAATTATAGATTTTTGAATGACGTGAATTCACGTCAGCGGTCGCGAATGTGTTAAGGAGATGGTTGGTGATAAGTATGTAAGCTTATACGCGTAATTTTTTTAAACTGTAGGATTAATATTATTGTTATTATTTTAATATGATGTGAAGGATAGAATGAATTATAAATAAATTTTCCAATTTTAAACTTTTTTTTTTTGAAAAAGAAGAGATGAGAAACAGGCGTTTTTCTTTTTCTTTTTTTCCTTTCTTTTTTAGCAGGGTAAAATAATAAATAAGTTTCAAATGTCTAGCTAGTCGGGAGGTTAGTTAAAAATCGATTGCAAGATTTGTGCTGGAAAAACCAAACGAACAAACAAGAATCGAAGTTAATAAAAACATAGTAAAAAAAAAAAAATGTTTCCACATTTTTTTTTTTTTTTTTTTTTTTTTTCGGCATAAAAAGAAATATATCTATATTAATTCATTTCTTTTTGCAAGTTTTCATTTTATTTTATTTTGATTTAATTTTTGTCTTTTTAAAAATATATATATAATTAAATATCTTTTATACCAATTATCCGACTGAACTAAAAAATATGATATTAGCTAGATTTTGTCCTGATTAATAAGTATGCCAATTTCCGACAAAACCTAATAATCCGGACTAAATAACCGGACAGATAAGATGACAAACAATCCGCTTTATATATTTAGATTAAAAACAAAACTGTTTGTAGATTCATTCAAGGTGATAAATAAAAACTGGTAACGATGCTGTCTGAAAGAAATAGTTCGATATGTCGTTATGAGAAAAAAAAATAAAAAAACTCTAGAAATCATTAAAATAAAACTTGTCCCGGAAATCTCACTTAAAGGATGTGATGAGGTTTCTGTTTCTAGCAGACCAAACCGGATCCCCCTGTCCACGCTTCATCTAACATTAGAATTAATTCAGTACTCTAAATATCTAAAGTGGCATTTAGTTATTGCAGGGAAAGTAACACACAGAAAAAAAAAAAAAAAAAAAAAATCAGCAAATTTTTTAAAAGTTTCCAAAACACCCCAGCATAAATTTGGAAGTCCCCCAAAAAGCCTCTAAAAATATTTAACCCCCCAAAAAGTCACTATCGGCCCAAAATCAAAGAATTTTTACTACGATAAGAAGGCCAGCTGCAGCTAAAACATAACTAATGCCAGTGTGCCTGTACAAGAAACTAACTTACACGCTGAGCTAGCGGATTGCGAGGAACATGCAAAGAATTTCGAAAAGAGATTCGTGTGTATGCGCATGCGTTGTAGTGACATGTGATCACAGGACGCTGTATTTGAATTGTAAACAAGTTTGTTGTACGTCGACTTCTGTTCTCTTCTTTCCCTGTCTTCATGCAAAAGTTTTGCTTATCAAGTAAATTTCGTCACTCCATCCTCGAGTTCCTGCATTCCATTAACCACTTTTGAAAAATCTGAGAATAAGTTATAGACTGTAGTAGAGAGCCTACAGACCTGTAGGCTGTCTAGACTGTAGTGGTAACCACTCTGTTCTTTTCTGGTAACCTATGAAACAGTTGAGACAACAGCCCCAGCAGCTATAGATCTCAATGCATACCCCCTACAACAACAACAACTTCTGTTGTCTTCAGCTGTCGTGCAGGATTTTGAATTTTTTACGCTTTAATCATTAATAACTTTTCGTCATCAACTTTTCATCCTCATTTGGTATTTATCATTAATCATTTTTAACCATTATTAATCATAGTTAATACTTTAATTAATTATTTATTTTTAAGATCATTATTTGTTCCATCGCGTAGAATTTAGAGCAGCAACTATTCATTTCTGTATTAATATTTAATTCCCGAAAACTTTGAAAATATTTTCTAATTACTTGTAAATAAGTGTAGAAAAAAATTAAAATATACATTTAAATATTGAAGCAGTTTTTTTATTGATAATTTATAATTAAAAAAAATAATTGTTTTATTAAGTGTTATCAAGTAGTAATAATTGTAATAATGCTATTCATTTACCTGACACATTTTTTTAAATATCTGTAATTTACATATTTTATTTATAAAACGATATTAAAAAAAATATTAAATAAGAATAATTTATCAGTACATATTGATATATATATATATATATGTGTGTAAATGTCTGAAACAAATAATGATTTATAATACATTTTCTAATATATTCCTATAATACATCTCCTAAATATTCTACCTATTTAAAATACTAAATAGAAATAGAAATATAATACATAATATATATATATATATATATCCAACAAAAAGAAAAAAAGAAAAGAAGAAGAAAATGAAAAAGGCTTTTCAATGTGCAATAAATAAGGCTAAGAGCTATAATCATTGGGAAAGTAATGCAAAGAACTTATACTACAGGATAGTATAAGTTCTTTGTTCAATGCAAGCAAGATATTGAAAATAAAACACAGCGACCGTACGCTATTCGACTGTGCCGTTTCCCTGTAAAGTTGCTTTTGTTGTATGGCTATTCTATCAAGTCACGTGATTAGACGCGTTTACATTATCGCTACGGAAGAAAACCTTCTTTCCGATAGTATCAATTCTTTGCCAAAATGTCCCTAAATTTAAGGTCTAGTGCCCAAGTTCGCAACACTGCAACACACCTTACTAACCAGTGTTGCCAGATGAAAATTTTAAATTATCCCTACTTAATGGAGAAAAAATCCCTACATTCCCTACTTTAAAATATGTTTACCCTACAAAATGCCCTATGATTCAAAACTATTAATAGAAATTATTTAAAATCATATTATTATTGTTATTTTAATATTTTCTAGCATTAAAAGAAAAGAAATGATCCATTCTTATTAATATACACATAAGTTGATTGTTGAAAAAACGGACAAATAAAAACAAGTACCTAATATATATATGCAAATGTATATTCGTGAAAACACAGTAAATAAAAGGGACTATGTTTCTATAATTTGTTTAAATTTAATACTGTTAGTTAGAAATCAAACAGCTAATTTCCTTTGACATCTTTTCGCATCAAATTTACCTAATAAATTTAATTTAGAAATAAATAATCAATGTTAAACTAGCAAATATGGACTTGATAGTTACCTTACTCCGACTCCTTAGGGGGTGCGCCTACATGAAATGGGTGGTGTGAGCACATCAAAGAGAAATAAAAAGACTAATTTACAGAAAGGAAAACGAAAGACAACGCATTCTGACCTGAAGTAAAACAAAATAAAATACACTTTTAGATCAGTATAATTTATTTACGATTAAGATTTTGTACTGCACAATATATTTTATTTGAGGGGTGGGTGTATACAAATTACAAATAACTTGACAATTGGCATTTCCAGAAAATTTAATTTTAACATGCACATGACTTATTGCCCCCTTTATTTTAAAACTTTGATGCTAATTATGTTAAAATATTAAATAAATGTTATATTTTTTTTAATAAAATTATATAATAAATTTATCATTGTGGAATAAGAATAATAATAATAAAAGGGAGGATATATAAAAAATATGCAAATTTTCCAACTATTATAATTTATGCCGGTGCAATCATAATAATGTCCTTTTTTCTCCCTCACTAATTTTCTTCAGTGATTTTCCCCAGTACGTAACTAAGATTAAATAGGAAGAAAACAACTCTTATAAAAAAGTAGTAGAAATACGAGAAGTAGAGGGCGGTACTAGTAGTACACTGGAATAAATTATAGATGTTGGTAACACTGAGTTATGAGATGTTTCACTTCGCATCAATCTGTAATAAAATAATGTATCAGAAACAAGGTATTGTAAGCAACTTTTTTACAGATAAGTATAAAACATTTTGCGTTTTTAAAAAGAATTTTATAATTTTCATTAGATAATAGAAATATCCTTACAAAACAGAATTTAAAAATAATTCACCCCTACTCCAAAATCAGAGCTAAAAAACCCTACTGTAGGGATTTCTCCCTACATCTGGCAACACTGTCACAGTGTGCCGTAGTATATGTAACAAGCGTCTACTTCTTAATCAGCAACTGTTACTCCCACTATTTCGCATCTAATCCTGCACAGACAGACGGCAAGTGATGCTCCCCATCCCCGAACAATTTTTCTGTATTTACAATTATATTACGAATGGATATACATTATAATTATATTCTTTCTAATCAATATATTTCTATCCATAGTATATTTTATTGCAAAAATATGAACATTGGGTACACACTTAAGAAATATTTAACACATGAATTACGAAAGGAACGTCCACTGACAGAGTTACAGATTTTCAAATGACGTGAATCTACGTCAGCAGTCGAGAAAGGGTTAATTAAGAGATTATATTTTCATAGAAATTATAAAAAGAATCTTACAATTCCAAAGAATTCAACTGACCCGAAACTGGTAAGAGCGATTAAAAGTGTTCAATATTTACTTCATGAACCCTTACAATAATTTATCCGAAAAGATTTAGTTTATGCGTTGTTGTATATATATATATATATATATATATATATATACATTATTTCATTTCGTATATTATGTTACACCTACGAAAGAAAATTTAAGCTTTATTGGTGATCGGTACAGCGATAATAGACACTTTAACTTGAAAAATATTGCATTTTTTTCGAAAAGTATTGTATGGACCAATCGCAAGTGCAATGTATTTAAATAGACCTAAAATTATGTAGAAAAGTTCTGAAGTATATAGATATCTAAAAAGTGGAATTCAGGAAAATTAAGAAATTGGAAAGCTAGAAAATTTTTTAATAATTGTTATAATTATTTTTTTCCTGAAAGATTTCCGGTGTGAAACACTAATATTTTGTCTATTTTTTATAGGATCTTAATTATTTTTTTTATACATTTACAGATAACCCCCTAACGCATATTTAATTATAACTCTGTAATTACTATAGATAAAGTATACAAACAGTACATTTTTCCGCACTGCCAGACTCTCAGAAATTCCAATAGGAAGTCAAAATTTGGTGTTACTATTGAAAAATGTTAGCGCTGATTTCAATACGTAGATGACCCCTAATTCAAAATTCGACGACATTTTCAGAAAGTACATTTAATTTCCTGTTGAATTATGTATATTAGTTGTTCTTGAGTAAATTAATAACAAAATTACAGCGGGTGATGCATTTTGTTTTCTCGACTGTACATGTGACTCAGTTGATTATTATTCGAGTATCGAGCAATAAAGTCCATAAGCAAAGTTGGCAACTGTGCAATAACACTTGCCAAAATTTATAAACTCATATATCTATGACAATGATATACCTGTCATTATTCTAATTAATATTCCGTCGTATTGTTAGTACTACTCTTTTTCGGTCTTTTTTTCGAGTATTTTCCTCTTTATTTAACTGTACTTACATTAGACGAGAATTACTCAAAAAGTAAAGAGTTGTAGAAAAAGTGGTAGTACTGAAAGTACTAAGGAATATTAATTAGAATGTTGGTAGGATATGTATAGTTGTCAAATTGCACGTTTTTGCTACCGGAAAATTTTAATAAAATTTTGTTTTGTACTTTTTCATAGAAATCCGTTACAATTCAATGATTAAATAAAATAGATATTTCTATTAAATACTTCCGGTAGCCGTGAATTGCTAAGATGGCAACTATGAGGATATTCAATGAAATTATTTTTCCCAAGTGTGACAGAAGGAACAACAGACTGGTGTCCACTCCTAAGTCCTCATGAACCATAGCTACCCTTAACCCTTTGCGGCGCAAGACAATTCTGATCATTTAAATTATACTGCCACCGGAATTCTTGAACTAAATTAAACTAAAAGAATTTTTAAATTTTAAGGTTAAAAAAACCGGCCTTTTCTGATATGTTATAAACGTAAATTTTTGCTAAAAAATTTCCGGGATGAATTTTTGTTGCTGGATCGTAAATTTTGCGACCTCGCAGCGAGGACAGCGCGCGTTAAGGGGTTAAACTTCCGGCATACGACTGTTGCCCATCACTGTACGCGCAGATCCCAAATTAATCCTGTTTGTTGTGTTATAGGAAGACAGTGTTGTCTCTTTTTTAAGGGGATAGCTTTTGCAGAATGCATTATTGAAGTAAAGAGTATTCTAACTTGTCTGTTTGATTGACAGAGGAATTTTCTTCTTCTTTGCTATAAATTAAAGCATTAAATATTTTCTGATTTTGATCATACTTACCAACCATCTCATTATGAACCGTACAATTTTTAGTACCTGCCTATTTTTTTCTCACCAATATTTTTTTAGAGTAATTTTAGTCTTATTTAATCGCAACAACATTTGGAGAGAATTACTTTAAAAATATAGTGGTGTGAGAAAAGGGGCAATTTTTCAGGGGGCGTTAACAATTGTACGGTTATTAATGAGATGGTTTGCAAGTATGTAATCTCCAGATGTCTGTGTTTTGAGAAGGCTCTTTAAGGTATGACTCATTGTTGCCAGACTTTCGGCTTTTTTTTTTTTTTTTTTTTTTCAACGTTTTTTACTAATAATTTAAAAAAGTAATATTTTACAAATAGAATCAATAATTCTTCAATTAGATTTCTCTATTATGTATATCAAACAACTGTTCTCAAAATTATTCGTGACTACTGAACAAAAAAGTCGCAAATACTATCAACACTGGTATGCCTACAATTATTTAATTATTTAAATATTGCAGCACTTTAATTCAAACAGCGAAAACAGATAGATCCATGTATAATGGAACAGTTAATTAATAATTTATCTTGCGATGAATATATGTACAGATTCTTTTACAGATTTTTTTTTCTCATTTTTATAAAATACCTTTGCAATTTAATAGAACAGTAATTTGCTATTAGAAAAAGAAAAAAAAAACATGTTAGGCAAACGCAGAAATATACGCTAGATTAAGTATAAAGAAAATACTCTAGAAAAGCTTCTATAATAGAAAGTATACATTTTTTCTACAAGACATTTGTTGAATTAAATAGGAAAAGTAACATTATCCGATTATGTTAGAATCTATTTATTCAACATGTAAATAAATAAAAATGTAATCTCGGTTTAGATAACTGAATTTTTTTGTTTATTTGTAACATTAATTTTATTGACTAGAATGTTTTATCTCATATTCAGTAAAAGCTGCTGTAGAAAATAATAAGACCTTCTGGAGGTATTACTATTGAGCAAAAAGCTTAAACGTTGTCAAATAACAGTTTTCTGCATTAAAATAAGAGTAAAACAATCAATTATATGAAATATCAGCGATCTAAATTAGTAATATTTCAACTTTTAAGTTAAAATATTAGCGTTTTTTCCAAAATCATGTCTAGAGGAAACCAATTTGAGTATTATAAGCTGGCATTAAATTCAGAAACACCCCCCTTTATTCCACGAAAAGCAGAGTTCCCAACATTCATAATTTATTAACGAGAATTTTTAGCCCAGCCTCTTTTTCATGCCGGAAATTTTTAAAAAGGATTTTCTTCTTATTTAATTGTTGTCACATATTAAAGATAAATAATAGACAAATTTCTTGTGCGAAAAGAAAGCGCGGCTAAAAATGCTCGTGAATAAATTCTAAAAGTTGGGAACGCTGACAAGAAGTACTTAGAAATAACAAAATATTCATCAACAAAGTAAGTGAAATTACAAAATTTTAAATAAAAAAAAGTAGAAAAAATAATAAATTCTACATACAAAAACAAAAAAAGTTTGATTATAACTAACACACACACAAAATAACCTATCACCACAGAATGTATGATTGTAGTGCAAAAATCAAATATTTCTCCATCCCATCCAAGACACGATAAGAAAGAAAAAAAAAGCAATTAGAATTTGAATAATATTTTAAATTCTATATTGAATTTTTTTTTTTTTTTTTTTTGGCTAATCTGAATGTAGTGTCGAGACATATTTATTTCGTAATTGTCCAAGAAATAAATTTTTTGATCAACTATATTATTTTCATATTGTATTAAAAAAAAAAAAAAAAAAAAAAAAAAGAATAAAACACATAAATATATTTACACCAGTAATCATTTATTAATTTTATTCTATATCATATTTTTAAATCTGTATCTGTTATATGCTGTATTGTGTCCTTTTTCTCATGTTGCCAAACTGATTAAGGTTTGAAATTCGTTGAAAATATTCCTGCTTTTAGATTAAGCGATTTCACTTCAATGGGCTCTTCCCAGCGTCGTCTGCTCAATCACGTGATAGAGGAAAACGAATAATCGAATTCAATTAAATATTGTTCTTAAGAACGAAACTGTTAATATTTATTATAAAATAAAATAAAAGTAATATTGTGCATTTGTAAACAGTAGAATAATTGTATTTGTAAATTTAATAATTTTTAAAAAACATTTTATGTGTTTATTTATTTTTACCTGTAAGAATCGATTTTTGTATATTGTAGTGTAACTGTAACATTAACTGATCTAGCAATAAATAATCGCTTCTTGTAGAATGTTTATGGATTATAATTTGAAATTTTAAAATGTTTCCATTTAATTTAATGGCATAAAGGCGTTACAACAAGTTAATTAACTTAGTTACTGGTCTAAATGGATTTACGCAGTACGATATTGCACTGTCACTGATTTAAGTACCAAAAATCAGAGTGTTAAACATGTTCTTCATAAACATCAATAACAAACATAAACTAAATGATGATTGTAAATGTATACAGCAAACAAAAGATGATGAATAATGATATAAAATGGATTAAAAATGATAATTTATAAAAAAATAACACAGATTAAATACGATTGATCAAAAATAAGAATAGAAAATATGATATTTCAGCAATCGCTCTGCTATTTGTTTTTCCTCTATCATGTGACCTCTGACGTCAGGTGGGAAGAGCCCATTAGAAAGCCGTCGCAAAATTAATGAATCACGTGACACTATTCAAGGCCATGCGCACCTCACGGATGGGAGTGAAACTAGAGAATGAATAAACTGCGCATGTGTTTTATAGTGGAATTGAATTTTATGATGAACGTGTAGCGCGCCATATTCGTTTTTGAGTTTTCTATTCTAAACGTCAAATATGCCAAGGAATTGGCCATCTAATTCTTGCAGTTATCAAAATTGCAAGAATAACTCCAGAACGGTAGGAATTCATCTATACCGTTTCCCCAAAGAAAAAAACAGGTTAGTATTGTATTTTCTTCTTAGAATAATAATAGTGTTTTGTATGTACAAGATCAGGTTTCATGCAGTTGAATAATCGTTTTTTTTTATATATATAATTTATATTTTTTATATATCAAATTATCTTTCCTGCTGGATAGAATAGCATACATATATTATATATACATTTTATACTCATTAAAGTTTCTGTTCTGTTTAAATTACCAGTTATTTCGTAATGTTAAAACATCTGTTGGTGTTAGAATTTCATACATAAAACTATAAAGCACAATTTTATGTAAACCTCAAGCGAAAATATTGGATGTTGTGCTGTTTAAAAAAAAAAAAAAAAAAAAAAACAGGGTGTAAAGTGCAAAGCTGCCTTAAGAGTTTTAGGCAGCTTTAGTAAAGAGTTTCATTAAAAGAAAAAAAAAAATGCACCATATTAACGGAGGAAGTCAAATTTTGCTTTATATTGTTTCTACATAGCATTTTTTATTAGCAGTAAAAGCAGTGTGTAACAAGCAAGGAATGTTTAATTTTTGAATAATTGAAGCTTTTGATAATATGCAAGATTTATTTTGGCTATTTCTGTGTTATACATGGAATTTATAGTTTTTTTTTTTTTTTTTTTTTTTTTTTTTTCCAAGATTCTTACGTAACTAGTGCACTTTGTAATATGATGGTACAATTAAGAATGCCTAACAAATCTTAGACAAGCACTAAAAAATATAGCTATGTTTAATGATTTTGTTTGCATTAATAAATTTTATAAAAAGATTTTTTTTTTTCCAAGGACCGCACAATAATTCTAAGCTTTCGCATGCAAATAATGCCAAAAACTTTGGTAGTTCATATTACAAGTTAGCAAGATTTCTATTTTTGACTGTTTTTACTATATGTATTTACTGTATATATGTATTGACTGTATTTACTATATTTACTTTGATTCATACTTTCATTCTAAAACCTACATTTCAGCTGCCAATGCATTAAAAGTTCTACTTCATTACTGATGATAAATTGTTTTAAGTACACAATTATCACAAAAGTCTGTAAATTTAATTGTATGTAAACACAAGAAAAGTTATGTAAACATAAAAGCTATGTAAACACAAGAAAATAATAATCATTTATCTTCTGCCCTTTGGGCATAGCTTAAAAAATTAATAATTCTTTGTGTGTGAAAAATTTTCTTCTGGGTATAAAATTATTCAGCAAATAAACATGCAAAATATTTGCCAAAGATTTATTCAGCAATATTTTTTATTAGATATGAAATTTTCGAACTTTAGGTGGTAGTGGGGGGGGGGGGGGAAGCATTTTGAATACAAAATTTGATTATGGGCAAATAGCATGTTTTCATAAAGCATTTCGGAATGTTTGTAGTTAACTGTATGTTAATATACACGATTAGATACATTGCTATATTTGTCACTTCACATATTCTAGCATTACAAACATGACAGGCTTCATTAATCTTCAGATCCTAAAAATATTGAAAGAATGGTAGTTTTGGGCCATAACTTGCAAAACAGGTTTAATTATTAAAATATACTTTTTAATAACATTTCTGTGTTAACAATTTTTTAAAATCCAAAATTGATCTTTCATACAAATTTTTGAAAGTAACTTACCTTCAATTGTACAATTGTATAACTAGAATTCTATGTTAATTTTACATGAAGGGACTTTACTAAAATATTTTTGTTTATTTTGTAGATACAATTTTATTACTCAATATTTAAATATTTATAAATTATTGCACATATTATATATGCAATACAGAAGTATAATATAGTTGAATTTCTGCATATAAATAGTCTCCTATAGCTGAAACAAGGAAGCACATCTCACAAATCGTCTATATACCAAATTCAGCAGCAATCTATACATCTGATTTAATTGCAAAAAGGCTGTTTATAGCACAAAGGTTAATTATAATGATTCTGTATTTACATTTTCATAATTTTTTAGTTTAGTTGTTAACTAGCAGGCTACGCCCGCTTCGCTGGTCAGTATATTTAAATGAATATTTAAATGAATTTTCAAAAGAATTGGATCAGTATTTATTTTTTACATCACATTATAAATAAAAACTTAAAAAATATATTGAAATCACTCTAAACTAGAGATGCAATGAACAATGGTTTGGCCGAATAACCGAATACCAATTAATCGGCCAAATTATAACCAAATATTCGGCCGCCGAAAAACAGGGTTGGCAAAAGCCTGGGTTTTTGCAGGTTTTTCTGGGCTTTTGTGGGTTTTTGCTTGAATACATTTGCATTGTAATGTTAGATATGTTATTTAGCATATTAGTTGCAATACACCTAATTATATTAAACTACAAATTAATAATTAATCTAATATTTATCTCAGAAATAAAAATTGTTTTGATTATAATATTAAAATAGTGTTAAATAGTAAGATTAAGCTATATTTTATTCTAATACGTGCTTATTCAAAATAAATATTCTTAATGACAATAACTGATAAAATAATTTAAATTCTTAAGTACAATACATATCCTTTAAATTTTTTAGTTCCCCCTCATGCTATAGGTATGGGAAACTTAGCTAATTGGGAAATTTTCGACCTTGGTTTAAAAAACTTTGTAAGTTATTAAAAATTTACGCTTTTCTTAATGTGGGAGAATATGGCAAAATTTCAATTAAACGTGCATTAAATGGAAAATTTTTAATGAAAAAATGTGAGACCAGTTTTAAAATATGAGTTTTGATGTTGGAATGAACATCAGTAACTAGAAACATACTACTTTAAAAATTTCGCAAGTTATTGGAAATTTACGAATTTCCTAACATGGCAGATTAGGGCAAAATTTCACATAAACGTAAATTTTTAGGGATATTTTCACCGTAAAGACGTCAGACCACTTTTGAAATATTATTTAGGATATTGGCATGAATATCATAGAGTATGAATTTTCCAATTTAAAAAATACATAAATTATTTGGAATTTACGATCTACTTAATATGGCAGAATAGGGCAAATTTGAACATAAACGTCCATTTTGAGGATCATAAATATATCAGACAACTTCAAAATAACATTTATGATACTTGTTTGAACATGATTGACTACAAATATTCTATTAGGAAAATTTTGCAAGTTATTTGTAATTTAAGATTTTATCAACATAGCAAAATGGGCGGTATCCCATATAAATATGCATTTTGAGGATTGTTGCATTGGAAATAGTAGTATGAAAACGAAACTACAAAATTGACCCTAATAAAATAAATTAATAGATTAGAATAAGATAAATATATCGAAGTGAACGGTGGATAGCCTATTAGGCGGGGATTTCATTCTGTCACTGTTTCAAGCGTTTGGTCAAATTCATTTCTCTTAACATGATAATCATGTTAAGAGAATGTCCTGTACTAGAAATTTATGAGAACATATATATGATGGGAAACTGAGCAGTAGCAGAGTCCACCTATGCCAGCTAGTTTTAATTATAAAAATAAGTTGCACTGATTTATCCTTTTCCTTCTTTTTCTTTCTTTTATAGTTGAAATGGTTATAGAAGAAAATTTTATTAGATTTATAATTATGTTGCTACTAATTTTAAAATAGAATAATTATAAAGTTTTAAAACTAAACAATTTAATTAGTTAAATATTGATTCTGGACAACATTTATGTCCGCTGTTAAACAAAAATATCGTTCAGTTTTACAGGAAAAGGAAAATTGAACCAACTATAGAAGATAAACTTGCTTTTATTATATTTATAACTGTAGTTACTTTTTATGTTTAATACTATTTTCTAGAAAATAAAAATAAGAGTTTATTCTTAAAAGGTAAGGTGTTTTCTATACTTTGTAGATGGGATTTGTGAATTATAAATAATTTTTAACAAAAACCCAGCGGGTTTATGTTGGTGGGCCCACCCAGAGAAACCCGGGTGAGTTTTTCTGGGCTGGGCCCAGTTTGCCAACCCTGCCGAATAATGAACTCATTTTTGTCTAAAAACATAGTATAGTATGCACTATATGCACAATTCTTGTACATTTCATAACTAAAATGTATTATTTTCTTTTTTAAAAGTTATTTTTATACAAATTTTTAATACCATTATTTGATTCTGAAAAAAATATTCGGCTATGTTCGGCTTAAAAATTGTCTCAATAATAATAATTCTTTGCAAGTTTTTTGTATGAGGTATTGTCTAGTCATATTTTAATAGATACTAGTGAGCTTTGCCTGCTGGCGGGTCACTATTTTTAAATAAATCTCTATAATGAATGAATTCTCGAAATTCCATATCGCTCAAAAAAAAAAAAAAAAAAAAAAACTTTCTGATCGAGTAAAAACTTACACCGGGTCCCCACTGCCGTCGGCAGCATAGACCCGTGCGCACTGATTAAGGGATACGCATATTATATTAAAATTTATTTGTAAAACTTTTTTTTTATAATATGACTTACATGAACAAATATTTTTGCCCCAATTTCATATTTCAATAAAATAATTTTTCCTCTCTTTTTTTACAGATTTCAAGCTTGGGTTGATGCATGTAAAAACAGCAAGTTACAAGCCTATGTCCCAGAAAAATTGAATTCCAGTTTCAGGATTTGTTCTGAGCATTTTCATGACTGGTGCTTCATGAATATTAATTTGAAAAACAGGCTGGTACACAATGCAATTCCAGATGCTGTTGACCCACGGTCACTCAATAAAAGAGATAATCCTCCGACTAAAGCACCTACAGACACAACTGAAACATCTCCTTTCTTGCTTACTAATCTTTTACAAGCACCGGGTTCTTCAAAAAATGCATCGCCTAATTCAATGATACTTCTAGAAAGTTCTATTCATACTCCGGAAAATGTTTCAACTTTGAGTTCAGCACTTAATAACTCATTAACTTCATCACATGTGACTTCTGTTGAAGATGAAGCAAATATTCATCAAATTTCTCTTCAATCTCGAAGTGAATACAGCACATCCCGAAAAAAATATACACCTAGAAAAGCGAAATTGGCTTTAAAATTGAAACATCACAAAGACCGCCTGAGGAAATTGAAATCAAGATTCTCTAATTACAGACGAAAAATTGAAAATGCTAGCAAATTGTCTTTAAAAAAAACCCTTGAAAATCGGGGTGTTAATGAGAAATTATCAAATTTCATTGCTCATCAGGTGAAATTGAGTACTCAAAAGAGTAAGGCTAAGCGATATACACAGTATGATAAAATTAATGCTTATCAGATTTTTTGCAAAAGCCGGTCTGCATATAAAGTACTCCGAAGTTTTCTTCAACTGCCATCGCCTCAGACTCTGACACGTTTCATTTCATCATGTTTAACTATATCAGGAATTAATAAAGATGTCTTGGATGCTTTAAGAAAAGTATTATGTGGAAAAAGTGAACAGGAACGGTTATATTTGGTCTTGTGTTTGATGAAATGTCAATTAAACCTTTTTTAGTGTATGACCAAAAAAATGATAATATAGTTGGGTTTGAGGAATTTGGAAGTGGTATTCGATCAAATAATATTGCCAACCAAGCATTAGTACTAATGTTGCGAAGTTTAACCAGCCAAAGGAAGTTACCGTTAGGTTTTTATTCTCAAAACGTGGCATGCCTGCAGCAAAATTAAAAGATATAATTATTAGCTGTATACAGACACTTCACAGTATTGGTGCTTTAGTAAAAGTTCTGATATATGACCAAGGAACAAATAATACAGGACTCTTCTCTATGCTAAACATTGAATCTAACAAGCCTTATTTTGAGTTTAATGGCAACAAAATTTATGGCATATATCTTTTGAAAAATTTAAGAAGAAACTTAATGAAATACAATCTGTTAACTAATAAAGGATTGTGTTCATTTAAATACATTCAACAATTTTACAATGTAGACTCAAAAATATTTCCAAGATCTGCTCCGAAATTAACGGAAAAGCATGTAAATGCTAGCGGACTTAATTCTATGAAAGTAAATTTAGCGGCACAATTGTTCAGCAATTCAGTGTCTGCTGGGATGAATTTGTGTTTAATGGGCAACTTGATTGATGCATCTGCAAAACCAACAGTGGAACTTATAAAGAAAATCAATGATTTATTCGATTCCACTAATGGAACCAGGCAAAAACCTTATAGAGGAAAAATGTTTCACTGTGCCGTTACTGAAGATTCACAACATATTTATTTCTGGAAAGATATGCTAAACTTTCTTCAATCATGGCAATTTGTACAAAACATACCTGCAGACCCTGTCGACTCTGTGTCATTAAAAAACCAACCACGTTGTAAACCAGGCTGGACATTGACATTAATGGCATTAATACAATTGTCTGAAGAACTACTATCACACCTTCAGTATTTCATGCCTGGTCAATGCAATCAAGTTTGCATAGAAAATTTTTTCAGCCGTGTAAGAGGAAGTGGAGAAAATAGAACAAACACCACAGCTTACGAGTTCAAATCAGCATATAAATTAGCATCTGTAAATACTTGCACTAGCTCAAATAAGTATGCAAATTGTCAGCCTGACAACGATAAATTTATGTTTTATTTATTGTCCGCAGGCTCTCAAAATGTCGAAGAAATTGAAGATATGACACTGAGCTGTTCAAGTGAACCTGTAATAGATTCTGATGAAGAAGACTTTAATACAACCTATATCGATACTTTGGAATTTGCTGAAAAAAACACATGTGCCTATATATCTGGTTATCTCGCTCGTAGGGTTCTTACTAATAATTGTAAGATTTGTGAAAATGTTTTACTAGACACATCCAAACAAATGTTACCACATACTATGTACTTACATTTTAAAGAATATGACAACAGTGGGGAATTTGGTTTGAAATACCCATCTGAAAAAATGCTTAAATATTGTATGTAATATGGCAATTTCTGAGACTACACTAAAAAATAATTTATCAGGTTTAAATATCAGTCAAAATCTGCAGAATTTGTTTTCACAAAATCACCTTTCAAATTTCATTAACTGTCTAAATCACGCTAGCAGTGTAAAATCAAAACTTGTTTCTATAGCAGCAAAGCTATTCATAAAAATGCACCTTCGTGAATGCAACAAAAAATTGTCATCTAATGTTACAGATTTGAAATCCCTACAAAAAAAATTAATAACAAAAAATGTTGAATATAGAATGTATATTTTATGTGTATCGTATTATATTTGTGTAAATTTATTTATAAATGCTGAAGAATTGATCCTGTAAACCACATTGTTTTTTTATATAAGTATCTCAACAATGGCATCAAGTTAAATATGCAAGTACCTAAAATTTAAATATATATATAGTAAAATGTAAACTTGGATTAAATCTTTATCTTTTTCTTTATGAACAGTAAAAAATTAGAATATTTAATAATACTGAATATGTATGAATACCAAAATCATAAAATTTCCACGGAAACTCTTAAGCTATGTTAGTATTAACCATGTTTGAGTAATACATTCCAAAGTAATTTTTCCCATAAATTATGGAAATTTTACGATCAAAACAAAGTTGAATGTGATATAGTTATTTTTAAGATACGTTATAGATTTATTTAATGAAAAAAAAAAGTGATGGGAAAAAAATTAGCAACATATCATTGTGAAAACTTAATATTTTTAATAATATATTTCTTAAAAAAAAAAAAAAAAAAAAAAAAAAAAATCTGATACAGAAAGATAAAAAAAAAAAAAAAAAAAAAAAAAAAAAATTAACCTGCCTTTGCTTTTCTGAATTTAGTTTAAAAATAATAAATTTTAAATATATTTCTATTAGTAAAATTATAAGTTTGTTTAACTATATTGTCTTATATTAAAATTTTAAATGTGAATTGAATTGCAATGGTCAAATGTGCATAATATTGAAGAAAACTAAATAATTTACTGAATTATTTCTTTTATGCATGTTTCTAATGCACATATACAAAAGATTTTTTTTTTTTCCTTGTATATATTTTTACATTTTTGTGAATAATTCAAATTCATTAAATAAATAATTTTTTAATGAAGTGTTTGTGTTTTATTTGATATATATATATGTATATAGGGTTTTACATGGCAAAGTTTCTTAGGCATATTAGCTAAAATGTACAAACGGTATTTTAGCGTTTTAGTTATTATTTTCTTTTCCTTAACTTGGTTACCACCCCCGTTTTGTTTTATGTTACTGTTTATTTAGTTCACTGATACTTTTAACCAACATCCACACTTGTAATTTTAAGAAACACAAATCTGTGGAACTTTTTTCAGCAATAGAAAAAGAGATGGCTATGCCATATATACAATGTTAAAAGGGGGTATGGGGTAAATCATTGTGCAATACTAATGCTGAGAATGCATCTATGAAGTGAATTCTGACAAAATTTTAAATATTTTAAATTTAAATTCAACCATTGAAGAGTTACGTAAAATCCAAATATACAAAATAAGGATTCATAATATTTTTAGTTGTTTCATAATTTTTATCTGCGAATACTTGGATGAAAATTAAAGTTTATAGAGATTTAGGGAACAACTATAGTATCTCCCCACAGCTGAATTTGCCGATTATGAATAAATCATAAATCTAAAAATCATAAAACCAAAATAAATAGCATGCAGTCTGCCGTATTATATCGCAAACAGCCCAGAACGACATCGTTATCGTTCAAATCAGCACCATAGAAAAATCGCCAAATTCAGCTGTGGGGAAATACTATAGTTGTACCAGATTTAGAAATATAATTCAGGAACCCTGAATATTCATTCAAAGAAATTGGAGTGTAGGGTTGATTTTTTTTTTTTTTTTTTTTAATACCAACTATATGAAAAATGCCAGAGTCTGGCATCGAACCTGAGTAGAACATAAACACGATAAGAGGAATGCCTGTGTGCAATTTCTGACCTCTGCCATTCTTCACATAGTTGGTGTTCAAAAAAGAAAAAAAAAAAAAAATCTTCAATTTCTCTAAATTGTTATAGAAAATTTTATTAAATTATCTAGTTTTTGCTTTTTAAGGCTTATTGTTAGTAATTCATATTCACAACATGTTGGTACACTTTGTCAAAAGAAAACAACTCAAAAAATGAAATTTTTCAGAATGCAAGAAGTATTTTCAAATATGCAAATATATTACAATTAATATCAATAAGGATACATTTTAAATTTAAGATTTAGGGCTAAAAGTAATTTATCTTTTTAAAATATGAACAGTGAATAGCATTATCTGATTTCAGTATTGCTATTATATGTAACGTGAGTAGTGTAATATTGTTCGTTCTGCAACAGCGGCACCGCGGTACGGGCGAGCCGTGCTGCTGCCGCACCATTATCTTATCAACATCCGGTGACGCATGCCGACATGAAAGATAAGGAGGGTTAGAATTAAGATCTTATCTTGAATGATAATGAATATTATTTTAAGAGAACTTTAATTACCGATTTTTCTCAAACTTATTTTTCTGTGGTGCTGACATCTATTGAGGAAGCATTGAACTCCTTTATTTTCAAAAATGATGCTTTGCCGTCACTTAGGATCGAACCTGCTATCTGCGGGTTGCGAGCCCGCCGCGCTATCCACTCGACCATCATGTGTTGATAGCGTAAATTTTAATTACTTAGTGTATCGTTTTGCGATGAAATTTATTTTAAATGTAAGTTATTTTTCAATTTAAGAAATGAATGTATTAATATTAGTGAGGATTTTTAGTGCATAATTAATATTTTAATTGTTTTCGTAGATTTTATGTGCATAATTATTATTTTAATGATAATTTGGGATAAAATATTAAGAAATTTTTTCTTATGTTTGAGTGATTAAAAATTTTCGTTCAAGGGTGTTTGATAAGTGGAAATATGTAATTTTTCTACTGTTATATGTTCAAACATTTTTTTTTTTTTTTTTTTTTCTATGTGAACATATATTAAATTTCTTTTTTATTTAATCTTTAGAACTCTGCTAAAGAGTTACTTTTTTTTTCTGTGAAATTCTCAAAAGAGAATTTCTTATGTATGTTCAAACAGATTTTTTAATCTGCGTGAACATATTTAGACAGTATTTTTAATTATGTAAAATATATGATTTTTCGCGAATGGTTTTCACTAATATTTTTTAAGGAAAAATTGTGGTATAATTTAAATGCGTACAAAATTTAATAAAATGATTACAAGTTAAGGAAATTTTCTCTCATCTGAAATATTACCATATGTGCTGCCATCTGGCGATTATTTATTGAAACAGAGAAAAAAAAAAAAATTAATATTATTGAAGTAGAGAGTTAGAAAAAATATATTCAGGCAGAAATAGAGGTATTTATTTCATTTAGTAATAAAGGATTAGAAAAATTAACTAAGATTTTGTATATTTTAGTGCTCATAGAGATATGAATTTACATTAATTATCAATTTTAAAATTAATTTTAAACTTGGAAAAAAAAAAAAAAATAATAATAATAATAATAATAATAATATTGAAGTAGAGAGTTAGAAAAAATATATTCAGACAGAAATAGTGATAAAGGATTAGAAAAATTAATTAAGATTTTGTGCAACCAATAACATTTTACCACGCAACAGAGTTATAGTACATTTTATTTAACTTGTCACAAGCTAAAATCAAACCATGTACTTATTAATCTTATATTCATGTATTTGCATATTTTGTATATTTATGCATCCTTAAGTATTTTAGTTATGTAATATTTTAAAATTTTTTGCATTATAAATGTAATTTAAGTTTATGCACGCACACACATAGAAAAATTTAATTATTTATTTTTTAATCTTAATAGATTAAAACGGAAATAATTTTTTTTGAACTTCCATTTTATAATAAAATAGTTATATTTCAAATTAATAGAGATTCTTCTAAATGAGTTGTCTTAGAAATTTTGCGAAGGACAATTTAAATAATGTGGTAAGTGTGTATTTTCGGATATATGTAGAAATAGTGATTAAGACTTGTGTTTATCTTTGCATTACAGGAAATGTTTAAACATGAGATCTTGATTATATACTTTTAAATAGATAATGAGTTGTATTAGAAATTATGTAAGAAGATATTTTTATGTACTTAATTGTTAGATAAGTAGTTTTTGTTTAAAAATATGCACCTTAAAGTGAAAATACTATACTACAGAGTTACCATTTATTTAATTCATTAAAAAATATGCTTCTTTTCTACACTTCCAAAGAAACAAATGAGTGATAAGCTTATTTCTTATCGACCATGTTGATACTACGTAATACTACGATAAACTCATTTTGTTTGATTATCTTTTATAGTTCTACTAAACTAGTTAAAAAACTTTTTGAATTATTCACCTTAAAATGAAAATACTATACTACAGAGTTACCATTTATTTAATTCATTAAAAATATGCTTCTTGAAAAAAAATGACCTATCTAGAAGTATTTTTTCATTGATATATTTATTTAATAATATTAATTTAAGAACTTTATTTTATAAATTAACTTCTATCAACCAATACCATTTTACCACGCAACAGAGTTATAGTAGATTTTATTTAACTTATCATAAGCTAAAATCAAACCATGCACTTATTAATCTTATATTTATGTATTTGTATATTTATGCATCCTTTAGTATTTTAGTTATGTAATATTTTAAAATGTGATTGAAAAAAAAAAAAAATATTTCGCATTATAAATGTAATTTAAGTTTATGCACGCACACATAGAAAAATTTAATTATTTATGTTTTAATCTTAATAGATTAAAACGGAAATTTTAAAGTTAAGCATATGTACATTGCGAAATTGATTAAGATTTAATATTACAAACTTAATTATATTGAGTGAAATTAGGATGTAGCTTATTAGAGGAACAATAGTTATAAATATTGCAAAATTTTGAAATAATTAAGGTTTATTACTTACTTAGTTATATTTTATGTGCATATTTAGTACTTTTGTGATGTAATGTAGCTTATTAGATATGCAATAGTTATAAATGATGCAAAAATGTTGAAATACATTAAGATTTCTTACTTACTTAGTTATATTTTATGTGCATATTTAGTACTTTTGTGATGTAATGTAGCTTATTAGATATCCAATAGTTATAAATGATGCAAAAATGTTGATGCACATTATGGTTTAATAGTTATATTTTATGATAAACAATACTTATAAATGATGCAAAAATGTCGAAGTACATTAAGGTTTAATAGTTGCACAGTTATATTTTATGTGCATATATAGTACTTTTGCGATGTTATGTAGCTTATTAGAGGAACGATACTTATAAATGATGCAAAAATGTTGAAATACATTAAGGTTTAATAGTTATATTTTATGCGCGTATATAGCACTTTTTGTGATGCGAAACAAAATATTCTCACGGGATAGTAGTTTTCAAAAAATTTAACCACAGGAATACACTCTATTTAAGATAGAAATAGGTGCACTAGTATTGAACATGATGGCTTTTTGGGGTCACGTGATTTTTTTCGTCCAATCAGAAGCATGGAATTTTAATGAATAGTATTATAAAATTAAGTGTTTTTTATATACAGATATTTTTGAGGTTCCATGAACCAATCAAAACCAGGGATTTTTAATGAATAGTATTATAAAATTAAGCACTTTGTGGAATTAAGTGTTGATTGTGTACAAATAATTTTGGTGTTTTTTCAACCACATGGATTTTTAATGATTATAAAATTAAGTGATTTGTGGAATTAAGTGTTGATCATATTCAAATAATTTAGGAGTACCATGAACCAACCAGAAGCATGGATTTTTAATAATTGTAAAATTAAGTGATTTAAGTATACAAGTTTCGGAAAAAACCATGAAAAACTTCAAACGAATAGCCTACAAGCTTTAAAATCTGTGATGCACAAATTATTTGTTTTAACATGTTGATAAACTAGATTACATTAAAAAGTTTGGGTATTAAAATGATATATATTTGGTGTGATTAATAGGGGTTCTAAAGAATTTGGCTGCTTTTCCTGGTGTATGAATTTAGCTTATATTTGGCGTGATTTCGCCAATAATTACAAATTTGATGGTAAACCTGCAGTATAAATGCATTCGCAAAGAAAATTTTGTCAGTTGCTGCTGTATTTTTGAAGAGTGCGCACGTTTAATTTATCAACTTGTATTTTTTTATAACACTTTACTTTTTAGTGAGAGAGATGGATTTATCTGCAAAAATGCCTATTTCAAATGAGGTGTCATCAAGCTTGGATACTAAGAAAGTACCAAAAACTTTTAGCTGTGTTTCTTGCAGTATGGTATTTAAACGAAAATGGGATTTGCTTCGTCACATGAAAATTCATCTCAACGAAAAATCTTTTATTTGCAATGTATGCCAGAAAGCATTTACCAGGTCAGATGAGTTAAAGAGACATTTAAAAATTCATGAAAAGACTTCTATTGAACATAGATGTGGGCAATGTGATGAATCCTTTAATCGCAAGTATCAGTTGCTGATGCATATTAGAAAAAATCATGGAAAACCTTTACCAGCGCATTCCTGTGATCAATGTGCAGAAACATTTAGACAGAAATATAAACTTTTAGAGCATGTTAGAGAAAATCATCGAAAACCCTTATCGCAAGCAACATTAAAGGGAATATCAAATTCTGACCGAGATTTTCTTAAGGAGAAAATTATGCATTTTAAAAGAAAAAATGCTCTTAATACATTTACAATAACCACATTTGATAATAAAAACAAAGGTTTGAATTTAACGTCATTTTTTAATAATTTAAGAACTGACATTTTAAACGAATTAAACTTTCAATTAAATGATCAAGGATCATTGAAATGGTATATTAATGTAGAAGTTATTTTTAGTTGTATTTATGAAAATGGAGAGAAGGATTTTATTACACAAAATTTTAGGTCAAAAAGTATAACAACTCTTTTAATAAATGATTTGAATAATGATCTTGAAAACGCTTTTAACAAGATGAAAAAGTGTTTTGATGAATTTAGTGAACAAGGATCAGGTTGGACATTAACAGAAATTTTCAAATTAGAACTTTGTATGACTAAATATGGTTCTTTTCAAATGTAATATCGGATTTTACTATATATATATATATATTGAAAATTGTTAGTTGAATCTTATAAAATTATTGTAAACTTTGTATAAAAATGATGCATGTAAAAATCTTATAATTTGAAAAATAAAAGTATGTGTATAAAAATTGTATTTTTAATTATTTATCTCATATAAAAATTTTATGTAAAAGTTTAAACTATTAATCGGATTTTTAAAATAAATGCACTTATGTAAACATGTTTAAATAGAAAGTTTTATATTTATTTTATCAAAGTAATTTTTTATTTTTTATTTATTTTTTTTTTTTTTAATATGATTTTAAAACTATATATTTTAATATGCTTTTAAAACTACATATTTTTATAAAACGTTATATCATAAATAAATTGATATTTTATAGTAAATATAATCTCACCAATTTTAGAGATTGTATCAAAAAATCATGAACTTTCCAATTTTAGCATTAACCATTTAACATATAGTCTAGGGAAATACTAACCTGCTTAAAAGTTTAACTTTTCTGCATGCTTGAAATTAGACATGAACAAATTATCTGTTTTAACACGTTGATAAACTAAAATAGTTTACGTGATTTTTTAATGGGATTGGGGATATTTTTCAAGATTTGGCTATTAAAATAACATATCTGCTAAGATTTGGCGAGATTTTTTAATATATTTGGCAATAAATACTAATTTGGCATTAAACATAGAGTATAAATTCAGGCTCAGAGGAAAATTTAATCAGTTGCTGACTTGTTTTCGTGCTTCATATAGCATTTTTAAAGTTTTACTTTGATTATATTTATAATGGATCTATCTGAGGAAGTGCAAGTTTCTGTTCATCAACAACCTTCTTCATCATGTTTCGAAGATGAGACTTTACACTTAAAGGATGCAAAACCCTATATTTGTAATGTGTGTAAGAAAGCATTTAGTAGATCGTACGGTTATAAAAGACACTTAAAAACTCATGAAAAACCCCGCATAGGATATGGGTGTGAATACTGTATGGAAAATTTTACTCGTAAACGGGATTTTTTAAAACATAATGCAAAAATTCATAAAAAGACTTTACATAATCACAGTTGTGATGAATGTAGTGAAGTGTTTAGGACTAAACAAGATTTATTGAATCATAAAAAAATGCTACATCGAAAGGTTTTACCTGAATATCTATGTGTAGAATGCAACGAAAGTTTTCGATATAAGTATGAATTATTACGTCACAACAGAAAAAATCATCGTAAAGATTCTTCTGCTTACGTATGTACAAAATGCAATGAACGAAATACTCTCAACTTTGACAGTGAAAATATGAACTTAACGAATTTTTTGAATACTGCTTTTTTAACCAACACCTATTCTTTAGCCAAAAGCTTTCATGATGAAAATAACAATACATATTTTTTAATATTTTTAAATCATGAAAATATGAATACCGAACGCATAACACAAAATATTGACTCACCAACCAACAACTTTGAGAGTGCAAATGCGAACTTAACGAATTTTTCAGATAATCAAAATATTGTTTTCGGTTCATCAACCAGTGAAAATGTGATCTTATCAAATGTTTTGGATAATAATGAAAATGCATACAACGTTTTACCCACTGCTACTGGAAATATGAATACTGAATGTTTGACACAAAGTAATATTTATGACTCACCAACGAACAACTTTCAGAATATAAATGTGGACTTCACGAATTTTAATGTAGAGTGTATGAGTAATCAAAATAATTTTTCACCGGTGAGTGTTGATAACGACTTGTTGACATTTTTGGATAATTTTAATGTAGAATGTATAACTCAATGTAACCTTAACGATTCAACAACAATTTAGATTTTTATGAACCTGTTTTTATATTGACAATAATAATGTAAAATAAATTATTTTAATCAAAAATTGTGTTTTTATTATGAAATTACTTTCTACACACCATTTTATATTACAATAGATTCGTTAAGTCACGAAAAAAATCTAAACATGTATAAATATATTTTTGCTTTCTTATTAACTAAATCGTTTAATACATTTATATACAATAAGACTTGGTGATTTTAATTCGTTTTAAAGAAATTCTTTCCCAACAAATTGGAATGGAACGAAGTGACTTATAAAAACCGTAAAATTAAGAACTCTAATATTGCTGATTTATTAAATATTTTCTACGAATAAGAAAGTGCCTATCAATGCACAGGGCGAATTGTTGCAAGCTCTTAATGATATGCCTAAAACCTTTATTAAAAACAAATTTTTGTTATCTTCTGTACCCAAATGTAGCCCCACCTATTGATTACATTTTAAATATAAAACACTGGTCTCTTTATTTATGTTTAAATAAATGATATAAAAACTGGACTTACCTCAACACAGTTGTTAATTTGCGTCCTTCTCTTCTACTCGCATGGTGTGAAATGAGCGATAACGCTATTTCTTATCAAGATCACGTGGTAAGCTTTCTTATCTACTATGTCACGTGACATTGTACACGTATCTACCACGTACGTCACATATACTACATTAGTGTAAGGTTTGTGTTTAGCTTACTACGTCATAGTAGACAATGTCACGTGACATAGTAGATAAGAAAGCTTACCACGTGATCTTGATAAGAAATAGCGTTATCGCTCATTTCACACCATGCGAGTAGAAGAGAAGGACGCAAATTAACAACTGTGTTGAGGTAAGTCCAGTTTTTATATCATTTATTTAAACATAAATAAAGAGACCAGTGTTTTATATTAAAAATGTAATCAATAGGTGGGGCTACATTTGGGTACAGAAGATAACAAAAATTTGTTTTTAATAAAGGTTTTAGGCATATCATTAAGAGCTTGCAACAATTCGCCCTGTGCATTGATAGGCACTTTCTTATTCGTAGAAAATATTTAATAAATCAGCAATATTAGAGTTCTTAATTTTACGGTTTTTATAAGTCACTTCGTTCCATTCCAATTTGTTGGGAAAGAATTTCTTTAAAACGAATTAAAATCACCAAGTCTTATTGTATATAAATGTATTAAACGATTTAGTTAATAAGAAAGCAAAAATATATTTATACATGTTTAGATTTTTTTCGTGACTTAACGAATCTATTGTAATATAAAATGGTGTGTAGAAAGTAATTTCATAATAAAAACACAATTTTTGATTAAAATAATTTATTTTACATTATTATTGTCAATATAAAAACAGGTTCATAAAAATCTAAATTGTTGTTGAATCGTTAAGGTTACATTGAGTTATACATTCTACATTAAAATTATCCAAAAATGTCAACAAGTCGTTATCAACACTCACCGGTGAAAAATTATTTTGATTACTCATACACTCTACATTAAAATTCGTGAAGTCCACATTTATATTCTGAAAGTTGTTCGTTGGTGAGTCATAAATATTACTTTGTGTCAAACATTCAGTATTCATATTTCCAGTAGCAGTGGGTAAAACGTTGTATGCATTTTCATTATTATCCAAAACATTTGATAAGATCACATTTTCACTGGTTGATGAACCGAAAACAATATTTTGATTATCTGAAAAATTCGTTAAGTTCGCATTTGCACTCTCAAAGTTGTTGGTTGGTGAGTCAATATTTTGTGTTATGCGTTCGGTATTCATATTTTCATGATTTAAAAATATTAAAAAATATGTATTGTTATTTTCATCATGAAAGCTTTTGGCTAAAGAATAGGTGTTGGTTAAAAAAGCAGTATTCAAAAAATTCGTTAAGTTCATATTTTCACTGTCAAAGTTGAGAGTATTTCGTTCATTGCATTTTGTACATACGTAAGCAGAAGAATCTTTACGATGATTTTTTCTGTTGTGACGTAATAATTCATACTTATATCGAAAACTTTCGTTGCATTCTACACATAGATATTCAGGTAAAACCTTTCGATGTAGCATTTTTTTATGATTCAATAAATCTTGTTTAGTCCTAAACACTTCACTACATTCATCACAACTGTGATTATGTAAAGTCTTTTTATGAATTTTTGCATTATGTTTTAAAAAATCCCGTTTACGAGTAAAATTTTCCATACAGTATTCACACCCATATCCTATGCGGGGTTTTTCATGAGTTTTTAAGTGTCTTTTATAACCGTACGATCTACTAAATGCTTTCTTACACACATTACAAATATAGGGTTTTGCATCTTTTAAGTGTAAAGTCTCATCTTCGAAACATGATGAAGAAGGTTGTTGATGAACAGAAACTTGCACTTCCTCAGATAGATCCATTATAAATATAATCAAAGTAAAACTTTAAAAATGCTATATGAAGCACGAAAACAAGTCAGCAACTGATTAAATTTTCCTCTGAGCCTGAATTTATACTCTATGTTTAATGCCAAATTAGTATTTATTGCCAAATATATTAAAAAATCTCGCCAAATCTTAGCAGATATGTTATTTTAATAGCCAAATCTTGAAAAATATCCCCAATCCCATTAAAAAATCACGTAAACTATTTTAGTTTATCAACGTGTTAAAACAGATAATTTGTTCATGTCTAATTTCAAGCATGCAGAAAAGTTAAACTTTTAAGCAGGTTAGTATTTCCCTAGACTATATGTTAAATGGTTAATGCTAAAATTGGAAAGTTCATGATTTTTTGATACAATCTCTAAAATTGGTGAGATTATATTTACTATAAAATATCAATTTATTTATGATATAACGTTTTATAAAAATATGTAGTTTTAAAAGCATATTAAATTATATAGTTTTAAAATCATATTAAAAAAAATAAATAAATAAATAAAAAATAAAAAATTACTTTGATAAAATAAATATAAAACTTTCTATTTAAACATGTTTACATAAGTGCATTTATTTTAAAAATCCGATTAATAGTTTAAACTTTTACATAAAATTTTTATATGAGATAAATAATTAAAAATACAATTTTTATACACATACTTTTATTTTTCAAATTATAAGATTTTTACATGCATCATTTTTATACAAAGTTTACAATAATTTTATAAGATTCAACTAACAATTTTCAATATATATATATATATAGTAAAATCCGATATTACATTTGAAAAGAACCATATTTAGTCATACAAAGTTCTAATTTGAAAATTTCTGTTAATGTCCAACCTGATCCTTGTTCACTAAATTCATCAAAACACTTTTTCATCTTGTTAAAAGCGTTTTCAAGATCATTATTCAAATCATTTATTAAAAGAGTTGTTATACTTTTTGACCTAAAATTTTGTGTAATAAAATCCTTCTCTCCATTTTCATAAATACAACTAAAAATAACTTCTACATTAATATACCATTTCAATGATCCTTGATCATTTAATTGAAAGTTTAATTCGTTTAAAATGTCAGTTCTTAAATTATTAAAAAATGACGTTAAATTCAAACCTTTGTTTTTATTATCAAATGTGGTTATTGTAAATGTATTAAGAGCATTTTTTCTTTTAAAATGCATAATTTTCTCCTTAAGAAAATCTCGGTCAGAATTTGATATTCCCTTTAATGTTGCTTGCGATAAGGGTTTTCGATGATTTTCTCTAACATGCTCTAAAAGTTTATATTTCTGTCTAAATGTTTCTGCACATTGATCACAGGAATGCGCTGGTAAAGGTTTTCCATGATTTTTTCTAATATGCATCAGCAACTGATACTTGCGATTAAAGGATTCATCACATTGCCCACATCTATGTTCAATAGAAGTCTTTTCATGAATTTTTAAATGTCTCTTTAACTCATCTGACCTGGTAAATGCTTTCTGGCATACATTGCAAATAAAAGATTTTTCGTTGAGATGAATTTTCATGTGACGAAGCAAATCCCATTTTCGTTTAAATACCATACTGCAAGAAACACAGCTAAAAGTTTTTGGTACTTTCTTAGTATCCAAGCTTGATGACACCTTATTTGAAATAGGCATTTTTGCAGATAAATCCATCTCTCTCACTAAAAAGTAAAGTGTTATAAAAAAATACAAGTTGATAAATTAAACGTGCGCACTCTTCAAAAATACAGCAGCAACTGACAAAATTTTCTTTGCGAATGCATTTATACTGCAGGTTTACCATCAAATTTGTAATTATTGGCGAAATCACGCCAAATATAAGCTACTTCATACACCAGGAAAAGCAGCCAAATTCTTTAGAACCCCTATTAATCACACCAAATATATATCATTTTAATACCCAAACTTTTTAATGTAATCTAGTTTATCAACATGTTAAAACAAATAATTTGTGCATCACAGATTTTAAAGCTTGTAGGCTATTCGTTTGAAGTTTTTCATGGTTTTTTCCGAAACTTGTATACTTAAATCACTTAATTTTACAATTATTAAAAATCCATGCTTCTGGTTGGTTCATGGTACTCCTAAATTATTTGAATATGATCAACACTTAATTCCACAAATCACTTAATTTTATAATCATTAAAAATCCATGTGGTTGAAAAAACACCAAAATTATTTGTACACAATCAACACTTAATTCCACAAAGTGCTTAATTTTATAATACTATTCATTAAAAATCCCTGGTTTTGATTGGTTCATGGAACCTCAAAAATATCTGTATATAAAAAACACTTAATTTTATAATACTATTCATTAAAATTCCATGCTTCTGATTGGACGAAAAAAATCACGTGACCCCAAAAAGCCATCATGTTCAATACTAGTGCACCTATTTCTATCTTAAATAGAGTGTATTCCTGTGGTTAAATTTTTTGAAAACTACTATCCCGTGAGAATATTTTGTTTCGCATCACAAAAAGTGCTATATACGCGCATAAAATATAACTATTAAACCTTAATGTATTTCAACATTTTTGCATCATTTATAAGTATCGTTCCTCTAATAAGCTACATAACATCGCAAAAGTACTATATATGCACATAAAATATAACTGTGCA
This sequence comes from Salticus scenicus, assembly GCA_963930645.1. Taxonomy (NCBI): domain Eukaryota; kingdom Metazoa; phylum Arthropoda; class Arachnida; order Araneae; family Salticidae; genus Salticus; species Salticus scenicus. Next base: position 166,529,962 of record OZ005659.1, on the reverse strand, counting down.
ACTATTAAACCTTAATGTACTTCGACATTTTTGCATCATTTATAAGTATTGTTTATCATAAAATATAACTATTAAACCATAATGTGCATCAACATTTTTGCATCATTTATAACTATTGGACATCTAATAAGCTACATTACATCACAAAAGTACTAAATATGCACATAAAATATAACTAAGTAAGTAAGAAATCTTAATGTATTTCAACATTTTTGCATCATTTATAACTATTGCATATCTAATAAGCTACATTACATCACAAAAGTACTAAATATGCACATAAAATATAACTAAGTAAGTAATAAACCTTAATTATTTCAAAATTTTGCAATATTTATAACTATTGTTCCTCTAATAAGCTACATCCTAATTTCACTCAATATAATTAAGTTTGTAATATTAAATCTTAATCAATTTCGCAATGTACATATGCTTAACTTTAAAATTTCCGTTTTAATCTATTAAGATTAAAACATAAATAATTAAATTTTTCTATGTGTGCGTGCATAAACTTAAATTACATTTATAATGCGAAATATTTTTTTTTTTTTTCAATCACATTTTAAAATATTACATAACTAAAATACTAAAGGATGCATAAATATACAAATACATAAATATAAGATTAATAAGTGCATGGTTTGATTTTAGCTTATGATAAGTTAAATAAAATCTACTATAACTCTGTTGCGTGGTAAAATGGTATTGGTTGATAGAAGTTAATTTATAAAATAAAGTTCTTAAATTAATATTATTAAATAAATATATCAATGAAAAAATACTTCTAGATAGGTCATTATTTTTCAAGAAGCATATTTTTTAATGAATTATATAAATGGTAACTCTGTAGTATAGTATTTTCATTTTAAGGTGAATAATTCAAAAAGTTTTTTAACTAGTTTAGTAGAACTATAAAAGATAATCAAACAAAATGAGTTTATCGTAGTATTACGTAGTATCAACATGGTCGATAAGAAATAAGCTTATCACTCATTTGTTTCTTTGGAAGTGTAGAAAAGAAGCATATTTTTTAATGAATTAAATAAATGGTAACTCTGTAGTATAGTATTTTCACTTTAAGGTGCATATTTTTAAACAAAAACTACTTATCTAACAATTAAGTACATAAAAATATCTTCTTACATAATTTCTAATACAACTCATTATCTATTTAAAAGTATATAATCAAGATCTCATGTTTAAACATTTCCTGTAATGCAAAGATAAACACAAGTCTTAATCACTATTTCTACATATATCCGAAAATACACACTTACCACATTATTTAAATTGTCCTTCGCAAAATTTCTAAGACAACTCATTTAGAAGAATCTCTATTAATTTGAAATATAACTATTTTATTATAAAATGGAAGTTCAAAAAAAATTATTTCCGTTTTAATCTATTAAGATTAAAAAATAAATAATTAAATTTTTCTATGTGTGTGCGTGCATAAACTTAAATTACATTTATAATGCAAAAAATTTTAAAATATTACATAACTAAAATACTTAAGGATGCATAAATATACAAAATATGCAAATACATGAATATAAGATTAATAAGTACATGGTTTGATTTTAGCTTGTGACAAGTTAAATAAAATGTACTATAACTCTGTTGCGTGGTAAAATGTTATTGGTTGCACAAAATCTTAATTAATTTTTCTAATCCTTTATCACTATTTCTGTCTGAATATATTTTTTCTAACTCTCTACTTCAATATTATTATTATTATTATTATTATTATTTTTTTTTTTTTTTTCCAAGTTTAAAATTAATTTTAAAATTGATAATTAATGTAAATTCATATCTCTATGAGCACTAAAATATACAAAATCTTAGTTAATTTTTCTAATCCTTTATTACTAAATGAAATAAATACCTCTATTTCTGCCTGAATATATTTTTTCTAACTCTCTACTTCAATAATATTAATTTTTTTTTTTTTCTCTGTTTCAATAAATAATCGCCAGATGGCAGCACATATGGTAATATTTCAGATGAGAGAAAATTTCCTTAACTTGTAATCATTTTATTAAATTTTGTACGCATTTAAATTATACCACAATTTTTCCTTAAAAAATATTAGTGAAAACCATTCGCGAAAAATCATATATTTTACATAATTAAAAATACTGTCTAAATATGTTCACGCAGATTAAAAAATCTGTTTGAACATACATAAGAAATTCTCTTTTGAGAATTTCACAGAAAAAAAAAGTAACTCTTTAGCAGAGTTCTAAAGATTAAATAAAAAAGAAATTTAATATATGTTCACATAGAAAAAAAATAAAATAAAAAATGTTTGAACATATAACAGTAGAAAAATTACATATTTCCACTTATCAAACACCCTTGAACGAAAATTTTTAATCACTCAAACATAAGAAAAAATTTCTTAATATTTTATCCCAAATTATCATTAAAATAATAATTATGCACATAAAATCTACGAAAACAATTAAAATATTAATTATGCACTAAAAATCCTCACTAATATTAATACATTCATTTCTTAAATTGAAAAATAACTTACATTTAAAATAAATTTCATCGCAAAACGATACACTAAGTAATTAAAATTTACGCTATCAACACATGATGGTCGAGTGGATAGCGCGGCGGGCTCGCAACCCGCAGATAGCAGGTTCGATCCTAAGTGACGGCAAAGCATCATTTTTGAAAATAAAGGAGTTCAATGCTTCCTCAATAGATGTCAGCACCACAGAAAAATAAGTTTGAGAAAAATCGGTAATTAAAGTTCTCTTAAAATAATATTCATTATCATTCAAGATAAGATCTTAATTCTAACCCTCCTTATCTTTCATGTCGGCATGCGTCACCGGATGTTGATAAGATAATGGTGCGGCAGCAGCACGGCTCGCCCGTACCGCGGTGCCGCTGTTGCAGAACGAACAATATTACACTACTAACGTGAATATTTTTATGCATGGAAAAGTGCATTTTTTGGTAGATTTATTTCAAAAATCATATTTGTTGATTTATACTCTCTTTCAAATTAGTATACAATACACATAAATAAAATTTTGATCATTTTGTAATAAAGATGGATTGACTGGTTAAATTCAGTTCAGCCAATCGAACAAATATCTTTATTCTGATATAGTTATAAAAAGTTAACTATTTAAATCAGGGTTGTCAGATTTGCTGCCCAGGTAGATACCCATTTTCCCCGTTGGGCTGGCTTTTTTACCCTAAAAAACCAGTGAGTTTTTTGGGGGAAAATGGATTTAAAAAAAAAAAAAAAAGAATTTTTATAATATTTAAGCTCTTTTAAAGCAATAATCCTCAGTAAAATACCTCTGTATATGAAAACTTTACATACAGGAATATCGAACAGTATTTACTTTATTTTAAATTTCCTTAAATCAGAATTGAATATAGTAAGAAATAATTTAAAGTTATATAATAATGAAAAGAAAATAACAATGGCAGGATAATAGTGAAAAATAAGTTTACACTTGCAATTTAAAAGCAAAAATTCTATCTTTTTTATTAAATAATGCAGAAATTGCAGGAAGATAAAAAATGGAGCAGAATAAAAATACTTTAATGAAGGTTTATTTTTCATACAAGAGATTTTCAGGAAAAATTTGAAACAAATATATAATTTCTAGCAGTCTTCTTCATATTTATTTTTCAATTATTGGTCACATTTTACTAATTTTTCAGTTTTGTTGATTCCTAATCTGATACGAACTTTGTTTTGGACAAACCGAAATGTTGGAAAAAGTCTCTCAACTTGCTTGTAAAATTCCCTCTATGCCTATTATATATTCTCTAATTAAAATAATGCTTAGATTTTTTAAGTATATTATATTTATAATTAGAAGATAAAAAATATGTAATATATGTGAAATGAATAGAAGAGAAAACTTGAAATAAAAATAACTCTCTATAAGCAACAAAATTTCCTTATAATTCTGAACAATTTTGCCTTTTTAAAATCGTATTTTAAAAATGATTACTTAAAATCTCCTTATGCTTCACCTTAAGCATAAGATGATTTAAAAAATTGTTTTAGAAGTTTTTAATGTAAGTTTTGCCTTTAATCAATAACTCTCTATTTTTATCAAACAAATTGCATATCTGAAAATAATTTTACATCAAATAATACATGTATTTTATTCTTTTTCAAAAAAAATTACTTTAAAATTGTGTAGTTTGAAACAGTGTAAGTCGGGGGTAATACAAATAAAATGGCTTAAAGCCATTAAGTACATTATCCAAGGTGATCTAATGATGAGTGTATCAATTAGAAGCATGTTTAGAGCAAATATTATTATTATTATTTTTTCATCTATATTGATTACTAAATTTAAAAAAAGTATATATATATATATATATATGATTTGAGATTGTGAAACTGTGAGTATTAGAACATACATGTAAGTATTAGATAATAAAAGGAAAAAATACTTTTGTTTTAATAAAAGTAACATCAGGCAAACTTACTGCACATTGCTACACATTGCATATTTTGTTCATGAGTTTTTATAGAATCAAAATGTAATTTAAAAAAAAAAAAAAAAAAAAAAACTGTTCATACTTTAGTTTTGAACTTTGCATTATTATACAATTAAAATTCAGATATAACTGCTTTCTGATGATTATATATAAACATGTTAAAACAATACAGATACAGTATTATCAGTTTTATTGATCAAAAATGTTTGTTTAGTGTTTATTAAACTATGTATGTTCTCATATAAAACAAAATAACACATATACTGTACATTATTAGCTTGTTGGAAAAAGAAATTCCATTTTGCCCAAAAAACCCGGGTTTTTCACAACCCTGATTTAAATATTGACAATATGCTGAGTAAAAAAACACTAACTTCAGTCCTAAAAACTATAAGTATTGTGAAATTTGCATTTTTTTTTTAAACTATATTTTTATAGCCATTAAAGAATAATAAAATTAGTACCATATTTTCCGGCATATAATGTGCAGGACACATAAATGAGTTACACATCAGAAAGTTTAATTTTCAAATAAGGCTTTATTTGCAAGAATTAAAAGCTTGTTAAAAAATAGCTTTTACTGTAAATTAAAATTTCCAGTGTAAATCTGATTTAAGATACTGCACATTATATAGTCGACTGTAAAAGTATCCGAGCACTAGCCAATAATTCTGATATCAAAAACGTGTACTGTTTTGTTAAATCCTTGTCGAATCATGTTCTTAGATTAAGAACATGACTTAACAAGGATTTATTTAACAAAGCAGTATTAAATATTTTTTATTAGACAGGGATTATTTCCAGTGCTTGGATACTTTTGCTACCAGCTGTACGTCGGAAAATACGGTATGTACTTTTTTATGTAAAGCATCTTTTACACAGTTATGGTATAGTTTAAATACTTAAAGTTTTTAAAGCTTCATATGAAGCTTTTAAGTGAGGTTTAAAAACTTTAAATTAATTATGCTTCATTACTTTAAAATAGTTTAAATACTTACATCTGTGCACACTAAATCCTCCAGTATACTAAGATTTTATTATTATTATTTATTTTTAATTTGCATTTTAACATTACACACATTTTGTTACAGTAATGATAATTTTACGACAACTTTGATGTCTATTATAAAGTAGTTAAATGTTGATTCAAAGTGTTTTTAAAAAATACTAATCTTGGATCTATTACAATAAAGTAATTTTTTTTTTCACTTGCTTGTGCACTTGAACTACCAAGTTGTTATATATTATAAATTGAACAACTATTGATTTAATTTTTGTTAATCAGATAAAATCTTGCCCAATTTATGACATTCTTTCATTTTAAAAACTTGTAACCACCAAAATCCATTTTTCCCTCCTGTAATCTTTTAAATGTTCACCGTGTGTTTAAAACAAACAGTATTCATTACTTACTTTGAAAATAATTTTAATAAGGATTGAATAAAAATGAAAGTTTTGAAAATGATTTTAAAAAGGATTGAATAAAAATAAAAGCTTTTAAAATAATTTCAAAAGATTGAATAAAATTTTAAATGTAATACCATGTTTATAAAATTGTACAAAATACTTTTTAATTATCATTACATTAAGGAAGCATAGTTTCTGGATCTACACATTCATTAAATATAATAGCATTGGTTCTTTCGTAAAAAAAATATTAAGTTCTATTGTTCTTATTTTGCTTATAAATTCATCATCTGTGAATAATAGATATGAGAAAAATCTGTTTTGATTAAAATAAGCATGTTTAAAACGACTTGATGGCATTTTTTACCTCCCGAAAAATTGCTTACTCCTGAATATGAAATGCTATAAAGTTGATTTGAATACGCTCACTTTTATCAAAACAAACTACGAAGTTGATTGAGTGATTGATTGGGGAAAGCAGACGGCAGACGTAGCGCGTAATTTTCAACCCCGACTACTAGGTGGCGGTGATGTAAACTTTACGACCAATCATAGTGTTGTATGATATCGCTTAATCTAAAAGCAGCTTTGCTATTTAATTTTCTTCGTATGAAATGAACTATTTGATGTTTAATCAATAGAAATCAATAAAAATCTTTTAATTCATAAACTAACTCAGAGAATTCTGTGAATTAGTCATTTTTTATTTTATAATTAACATTTCTGAAATTTTTTTCCGGTGTGAAACTTAATAAATAATGTATACTGGGTGGTAGATCGTGATTTATATTTTCTAAATGTATAGACGGACCCCTAATACATACCCCTGTAACTCTATTTAGAATTGATTTAAAGTATATAAATAGGTATGTTTTCCGAATCGCCTTGATCTCAGAAATCTGAATATGAGTCAAAAATAGGGGTTGCCACTGAAGAAAATGAAGTGAATGCCAGTTTCAATATGTAGACGACCCCTAGGCAAAATATAACTGTACCGTTATAAACTAGACGTTATTACAAATCGATCGGTACCAGTCAAATGTTTCTACGATAATTTACGGCGAAATTAGGTTGGGGGGGTGGCGTTTTTTTTTTTTTTTTTTTTTTTTTTTTTTTTGGCTGACTGTACTATCAATGGACTATGGATACAAACACTTTGATAGGGAAGAGTATATTTGTAATATGTATTAATTTATATTATAAATAAGGATATAGAAAACATTGATTTAAAATAATGTAATATACAATAATAACACCCACAGGCGTAGCTTATTGTCAAAAGGACAAAGACATGCGGTCGCGAAAGTGTTAACGTGAACACTGTTAACGTGAATTACCTTTAACGGCCCTCTTCACTTACCGTCACCGAAAGCAGAAGCCAATGTTATTCTATGGGGAAATTTTCTTTACAAATAACTTATTAACTAATATATATTTTTAAATTCTGTTTTCACATTCGGAAAATTCCCAACTGTTAAATTGACGGACCTTTTTTAAAAATGTATTTTTTCAATTTTTAATATTTAATTTTGAAATTGCAAAATGAAAAATGAAAAAAATTCACCTATTGAAAATTCGTATTTTGCAGCTTCAAAATAAAATATAAAAAAGTAAGAAAATAATTTTTTAAAAAAGGTCCGTCAATTTAACAGCTGGGAATTTTCAGAATGTGAAATCAGAATTTAAAAATATGTATTAGTTAATAAGTTATTTGTAAAGAAATATTTCCATAGAATAACATTAGCTTCGGCTTCCGGCGGCGGTGAGTGAAGCGGGTCCTTAACATGAACTGTTTTCACAATCCCCGTCAAAATGAAGATTAGATTAGATATATGAAGATTAGTTACTGATAGCATAAATACATTTTTTATTCCTCTTGAGATTCAGGTTAATGAGGTTCAACTGTACCTACTTTAAACTTCTTGATAGTAATTGCTCTTAAGATATGTTAAGGGCACATACAGAGACCATCCATTAAAAACGTGCTTTTTGGATACAGGGGACTCCATATCGAATCAAAATATATCAATCACTCGATTTTGAAATTTTGATTTAAAATCGTAACACACTTTGTCTACCGTACATGGGTAAAATAAAGTAATAGTTGCACAATTTTGAAAGACAGAAACTGTAAGCAAACTTATAATATATTACTCAAAATAAATAACCGATTAGGATACTACATGCCTGTTTTGTTGCTCTCTGTTATAAATATATACTAAAGAAAATTTTTGTTGCAATTACATATCTTGTCTTGAGTTCCTCTAAATCAAAATTTTAGGTTTCAGTGATAGGTTTTATAGCAGACAAATTGTATTAACCCTCGAAACAAGCCAATGATGATGTTTTCCTAATCAATTTTCTCCTCTTTTTTTTTTTTTTTTTTTTTTTCCCCCGGTGTAGCCTTTTTTTTTTTTTTTTTTTTTTTTTTTTTCCCCACACTTGACTTTTTTTTTTTTTTTTTTTTTTTTTCCATCCCATGCTTTTTATATAGGTTTTTGAATGATTTTTTTTCCCGTGTTTCTATGGGTTTTTAGATTTTTTCCCATGTATTTTACATTCTAAAGTGTGGTGGCTCCTATCCACCCCCAACACCGCCGAGTCTTATACTAGGCAAGTTGCATTTGCTTTCATTTATGATAAGAACTTTTTGTTCTTTTTATCAGAAAGTATAAACTCAGTATTTTAGTTAGTGATATTACTATAAATTTTTAATAAAATTAGGCAAACGACTCGTTTACAGAGATTTAGAAAAGAATTCAAGTATATTACATCCATGAGTCTAATTTCTCTTTGGCACATATTAATATCTCTAGATGGTAATAAATGTAATAAAATTATCATATATATTATTTTGTGAACAAAAACGTTTTTGCTATTGTAACTGGTATATATATATATATAAATCATTCGATTACAAAAGCAGACAAAAGTATTCAGATACAATATATTTTAACGACTGAAAATGATTCGATGATCATTTCAGTATTATACTGAATTACACCATGTTCGTAAAAACGTCTATAAAAAGTACTTTATCTGCACAGAAGTACTTTATCTGTAAATAAGAATGTGTGAGCTTACTACTCCGATTCAAAAAATTAGAATAATGAAAAGAAATATGGTCAAGGGAAATGAAAATCGAATTTATCAAATAAATAATCAACAATATCAAATATAAAGTACTATAATATGAATCTGCATATTTTGCAGATTATAAAAATGTAAACACATTACAATGAAATAGAAAATGTATTTAAATCAGCTAACAACAAAAAATTCAAAATATTAGAATACTTTCTAACATGGTTCAAAAAATTAGAATAATGAAAATATATTGAACATAATTTAAACTCTAAGTATTTTTACTTGCTAATCAGTACTTTGTTGCATCACCCTTAGCTTTAATGACAGCTCCTAAACGTTTTGGCATGTTTTTAACTAAAGGTTCACAATCTTTTTTATCCAAATTCGCCCATATGCTCTTTATACTGGAAATAAGTTCTTTTTTGTCTCTAGGCGCAACTTCTTGAAGTCGTTTCTTCATAATTCCCCACAAATTCTCGATAGGATTTAGATCGGGTGAGTTTGCAGGCCAAGGGAGTACAGGTATGTCCTTCTCTTTGAGCCATTTAGTTGTTGATTTGGAAGTGTGGGGAGAAGCTGAATCTTGCTGAAACAAGAAATCGTCATCACATAAATCCTCAGCTGAAGGAATCATGAAATGTTCAAGAATTTCTTGATAGACTTCTGAATTGACTGTTGTGGAAACAATACACAACCTGCCTGGGCCTTCAGCAGTCATGCAGCCCCATACCATAACAGAGGTCGCAAATTTAAACGAACGTTTTAAACATTCTTTCTTATAAGCTTCATGTTTGAGTCTCCAGACACGTATACCTTGATTTCCGTGAGACACACAAAACACACTTTCATCGCTGAAAAGTATCTTTTTCCAATCGTCGTGATCCCAAAATATCCTTTGTTTACACCATTTAACTCTAGCAGCCCTTTGCTTAGATGATAAGAATGGCTTGATCTTAGGCACACGTGATCTAAAACCTAATTTGCGAAGTCGTCGTAGTGTTGTAGATTTGGAGACATTTATACCCATTTCTTTCCATTTTCTATGCACATATCTCACACTCCGAAAACGATGTTTCTTCACAATCTTTTTCAATTGCCTTTCATCTCTTCTTGAAGTTACTGGCTTTCGACCACTTTTAAAGTGTTTATTTTGAAAACACTTATTATTAGAATATTCTCTCAAAACTCTACTCACACTTGCTTGAGAGCATTTCACTTCTTTTGCTATAAAAAGTTGTGTTTTTCCTATTTCGTGCAAGTACACAATACGATATTTCACAGCCTCAGATAAATCGCTCTTTCGTCCCATATTAAGCAAATACTACGCTACAATCAAATGCCAAACGACTTTTCATTTTCAACGGAGCACATTTTATAGTCCCACAGATGTTAATCCCGCAGCCGTTCTCTCAACTTATAAGAAAAATTTGAATATTCTAATTTTTTGAACCATGCTATCGAGGTATTCTATTTCTTTGAATTATTCTAATATTTTTTAAATAGTTAATTATTAATATATCAGATAAAAATAAATATTTATGTTATATTTATAAATGCTCTGAAGATAATTAGATACTTTTAATATATATTTTCCTGGACGCAGTATGCAAAATGACGCGTTAGCAACATCAAACTCATTCTTTTTTACATTATTCTAATTTTTTGAATCGGAGTAAAATAATAAAAATTTCTTCTGTTAAATCGCAGAGTAAAAGAAAGTAGTGTAGTATTCTACCTCTATATTTCTTAAACTTTCTTTTTTTTTTCTTTCTAGCATGTGATGAAAGGGGCCAAGTTATGTATAGATTTTATGAGTAAGTGTTATTTGTTGTAAAATAATAAAATATTATCTTGTAAATTTTCCCTCTTTTGTTATTTTCGATATTAGTAAATTTATAATAAATATATTAGTCATTTTTCTTATTTAACCGTTTGACTTCTAAGCAGCGCGATAGCTCTGAAATGTTTCGTCTCGAGAACTGCGAAGCAGTGCTATCGCGCTGCGAGAGGTAGAATTAAGATATTACCGGAATTTTAATTTTTTTTTTTTTTTACGTAAGCAAAATCAATCAGTTAATCGAAAATTCTAGATAAAGTGAAACGGTTGATTTTGAGAAAGAATAGATAGCTTTCAGAAAAAGTGAATTGCAGAACTGCCAACTTAATCCGGCAAATTGTTAGTACCGCCCCTTTTTCTACACCACTTAATTTTTAAAGTAATTTTTTTTCCAAATATATTTGCGATGAATTAAGAAGAAAAAAAACTCTAAGAAATGACTGGTGTAGAAGAAGGGGCGGTAATAACAATTTGCCGGATAAGGTTGGCAGCTCTGGAATTAATACAAACATCTCATTCGAACAAAAAATTCGCCTTAGAAAAATTATCTGGACTAAATTTACGTCAATGTGTGGTCTACAGTAACAAGCAGAGTGGGATAAAGCGTTTCAACCTCATCTGCGCTCGCTGTAAGAAAGGACTACATGGCCTTTGTGCAGGAAAACACAATTGTTGAACATCATCTTTTCATTATTTTTCTTTTACATTTTCTTTTACAATATATATATATATATATATATATATATATATATATATATATATTTGTTTATTTATTTATTTTATGAAGTTTTTTTTTCATTATTTATTTATAAAACACATAAAGAATTTATAAATTAACTCATAATTGTAGGAGTCATTGTGTTTTATTTAAAAAAAGAAAAATGTCTAACGTGATTTTCGACGCATAAATTATTACGACGCTCGTGTCATAATTTTTAAAATATATATCTTTATATTTATAAAATAAGTTGGAAAAAAATAAGAATCGGCGGAGTCTCGATAAAAACTTATCAAAATACACACTCCTTCACTACGCTGAATTGCATATTTGGAAAACTGTATTAACATTAAAATTTTTCGCTGCTCTTAAATTTTCGTAAAACATTGCGTGTGAACAATTATTAATGGTAAAACACGTTTTTTGTTTTTATTCATCCTTTAATGATACTTAAATTAGCCTTTTACATACACTACAGTAAGGTTTTCATTAATTAGGTGTGCTTTTATAGATCATTAGAAAATTTCATATTTTATTTCCGTAGAAAGAACTATCGAGGTTAAATGATTTATGCATAAAAATACACATTTATATATACCCTTTCGATTGCTGCTTACTTCGATTTTTTTTTTTTTTTTTTTTTTAACTTTTACTGCACGGTGTGGTGGGGGTTTTGCAGCTGGGCATGATTGGGTTTCGAATTTTAATAAACTAATATTAAATATTCACACCGGAAAAACTTTTATTGAAGCCTGAAATACCCATAGCAATTTAAGTATTTGTTTCAGAAGATGCTCCAGCGTTCAAACGGTTAAGACACATAACAAAATCGACATACATTTTAACACTCATAGATGCATACTAGCATATAAATATTTTATCCTTACTCGTTTGAATGCTGTAGCCAAAGCTTTACAAAGTAAGCGTATTCAATACAATGGAGCAATGGGTAGCGTACTATGTCATGGTTACGTCATAGTTACGTCACTGATCGATGACAAAGCCATCTCGTGTTGGAGGTACCTGAACTACTCAGGCTGAAACTGCGCATGCTCGAATAGAATTTGTTTATTCGCGCGATGCTCCATATTTAAAATTAAAATAGAACTGTGTTTGAACGAATGCACATCTAAACGGAAAAATTCATGTTCGCATATTCATATTTCGCATGTTTTCCCGTATTTTAAGATAAGTAATATATTTTAAATCAATTCTTAAAAATTATTTTTTTAATCCGCGTTTGTAATGATCGATAGACGGCGCTTTGTGAACACTGCAGTTGTTAGTAAACATTAGCCACGTGTGTTCCATTAGTGTTCTTTTTGTTATTCTACTTAATATTCGTACTATAATTTCTCCGCCATTACATTATGGAAAATTGATTGCTTTTGGAAAAAATACTTCAGTTTATTCAAAGTTCGATCGGAAGTAGATTTTTAACTGAAGTTGAACAAATATTAATTTCAAATCATCTGATTAATTCTTTACTTCCATTAGCCGAAGCAACTGAAATTTTAAATTTGTCATTTGGAAATAAATGGAAGCTCAATTCTGGATTTCTTGATCCTTTGGAGTTACACTGTGGCACACAAAAGTATGTGTTATCTTTTTTACCGTATTTATTCATTTTTATTCGATAAATATATGTGAAACTAAATATCGGCAAGCAATGGCGGCTGTATGGAATTCGAATTAAACCATGTTTATTGTAATTTCACCTTAGCCCACCAGAGGGCGAGCATTTCATTACAATCGCGGATAGTTCTTACAATTTATAAAATTATTTAAATCTTAATCTCTTGAATTTTCATTCATAACGGATCAAGAGATAATCTATGGAATTTTGAATTCGGTTGTTTGATTTGTTATGAGGTTAGAAAAAGTTAGTTTTTATTATATTTGTTCATTCCTAAATGTCATTTTATCATTCCTAAATGTTATTTTAGTTATAGATTTGATTATAAAGCGATTACAAATATATTTTGTTTAGAAGATAAAATTTTTGCGAATGTTTTCGTCTGCGTCTGATTGATTTTATGGAACATGACATATTGCTTTTTTTAATAAAAGAGATAATGATAAAGTCATCTTTTATAAGCGATTACTTTTCCAAAATTTAATTTTTTTTACCAAAATTTTAATTTTAAAAATTGCATGCGTTAACATTTCTTCTTAAATTACTAATACATGAATTTTTTCGTATTTACAATACAATTTACAACATTAGAAGATCGATTTAAAAAATTATATTTTACACTAATTAATTCTAGCTCTAAGTGAACACTATAGATGTGATTATTTACTTGAAGTTATTAGCGTTCATTTGACTTTAAATACAAAATATGTTAGATGTTAACTAATAATAATGTGATTGTTTATTAGCTAACATCTAACATATTTTGTATTTAAAGTCAAATGTACGCTAATAAATTCAAGTAAATAATCACATCTATAAGGTTCATTTAGGGCTAGAAATAATTCTTGTTTATATTAAAATCATAAGAGATGACATTTTTAAAGAAAGCACAATAGGGGCGTATTTTTCACAGCTTTTATTTGGGTACCGCAGACACTGCACCAGGAGAAGCGCTAACGTCGAGTTTACTTTGCGACATTTTTTAACATAATGTGAACGAGCTTACTCTGTTAAGCTTTGGCTGTAGCATTTTCTGAAACACATCCTTCCTTAAATTGCTCTTGGTATTTCAGGCCTCAATAAAAGTTTTTTCGGTGTGAATATTTAATTTTAGTTTTATAAAATTCGAAACACAATCATGCCCAGCTGGAAAACCACACCACACCGTGCAGTAAAAGTTAAAAAAAAAAAATCCAAGTAAGCAGCAATCGAAAGGGCATATATAAATGTGTATTTTTATGCATAAATCATTTACACTCAATAGTTCTTTCTACGGAAATAAATATGAAATTTTCTAATGATCTATAAAAACTCATCTAATTAATGAAAACCACGCCTTACTGTAGTGTATGTAAAAGGCTAATTTAAGTATCATTAAAGGATGAATAAAAACAAAAAACGTGTTTTACCATTAATAATTGTTCACACGCAATGTTTTACGAAAATTTAAGAGCAGCGAAAATTTTCAATGTTAATACAGTTTTCCAAATATGCAATTCAGCGTAGTGAAGGAGTGTGTATTTTGATAAGATTTTATCGAAACTCCGCCCATTCTTATTTTTTTCCAACTTATTTTATAAATATAAAGATATATATTTTAAAAATTATGACACGAGCGTCGTAATAATTTATGCGTCGAAAATCACGTTAGATATTTCTTTTTTATTAAATAAAACACAATCACTCCAACAATTATCAGTTAATTTATAAATTCTTTTTGTGTTTTATAAATAAATGATGAAAAAAAAAACTTTATAAAATAAATAAATAAACAAATAAACATATATATATATATATATATATATATATATATATATATATTTGGTAAAAAGAAAATAATGAAAAGATGATGTTCAACAATTGTGTTTTCCTGCATAAAGGCCATGTAGCCCTTTCTTACAGCGAGCGCAGATGAGGATGAAACGCTTTATCCCACTCTGCTTGTTACTGCAGACCACACATTGGCGTAAATTTCGTCCAGATATTTTTTCTAAGGCGAATTTTTTGTTCGAATGAGATGTTTGTATTAATTCCAGAGCTGCCAACCTAATCCGGCAAATTGTTATTTCCGCCCCTTTTTCTACACCAGTCATTTCTTAGAGTTTTTTTTTCTTCTTAATTCATCGCAAATATATTTGAAAAAAAAAAAAATTACTTTAAAAATTAAGTGGTGTAGTAAAAGGTGCGGTACTAACAATTTGCCGGATTAGTTTGGCAGCTCTGTAATTCACTTTTTCTGAAAGCCATCCATTCTTTCTCAAAATGAACCGTTTCACGTTATCTAGAAATTTCGATTTACTGATTGATTTTACTTACGTAAAAAAATTAAATTAATATTCCGGTGATATCTTAATTCTACCTCTCGCAGCGTGATAGCGCTGCTTCGCAGTTTTCGAGAAGAAACATTGCAGCGCTATCGCGCTGCTTAGCAGTCAAACGGTTAAAACACATAAGGGAATTCAACGAAAAATGTAACGTTTGTCACGCACCTCTGTACGTGTCTAAAATGTCTCTACATTTCTGCTTCCACCAGTATTTTTTAACAAGAATCACTATCCTATTTAATCAGCAATTGTTCAGGATTCACGCCTCGTTAGTTCCATCTTTAAGCAGAGAAAGATGCGTGACTTTTGTCACAGGTGCTTTCATCCCACAGTATTTAAAGATGGCGTAAAATAAGTAAATATGGCGTTAATATTTTTGTATGGGGATAGTGGTGGCAAAACAGCAGGAAATTTCTTCCTTCAGTGTGACTGATGTTGCCTTCTTCCATGGAATCACCCATAACAAGTATCTATTTAAAACATGAAAAAAAAAAAACAATATATAAATATATATATTTTACTTCGTGTAAAAATTAAAAATATAGAAGAGATACTAAAATGTCGTACAAAAAGGGGAAAAAAATCAATGCGCGAACAACTGTTTCGGGTCCAGTGTGCAGATCATGCGTTAATACAAAATGTGTGGTGGAAATATGGAAAAGAGCCATTTATAAAACAATTACCGGAAATATGAAAGCGACATCTTGCAGAGCAGTCGCACAATGTCGATTTATTATCGGCAAAAGCGCACTTTGTTGGCGAGTAGTCTGTCGAATGACGGCAGTCGTCAGCAGAAAAAGAGCGTGGGTTGCTGTTACTGGACCGTTTACGTTAAACTTGACAAACCATTCCTATTGGAATAACGATACTCGACCTGTATCTGATATCCGATACTGGCCCGAGAAAAATGTTCCAACGTCGGACCGAATTTAGGACAGTTTAGTTGAAGTTCGAATATTTAAATAAATTTATTTAAAAAAAAGAAATATGTTTTTCATTTCTTTTTTGATATTGTTTACCGCATTATGAAGCAAAGAAAAAAAAATAAATTACTTAAGACTATTTTTTAATGATATATGCAATAAAAATTAGGCACATCACCTCTTCATAGTTATTAATGAGCTGAAGTGGATAATTAAATCGCAAACAATCGAAAGTTAAAGATTTTCTCACGAGATTGATTGGCTACACTAAAGCGAACAGTGAAGGAATTTTTTCCGCACTATTGTGTTGCCGACATTAATGCATTATCACTCAAAGATTCAAAAACGGAAGGAGGCGGCTCAACACTATGCAGCAGTTGTGAGAGATTTTAATCTTTGGAGAGGGATTGCGAATTATTTGTCGCGCTTCACTTAGGAATATTAAAAGAGCCCATCTTCAAAGGTTAAACCCACATCTCCACTTTTTATTGCATTAAATATATATATATACAGATTCTGCCGGATAAAAAGTTCCACGCGACAAAGGGAAATGTTTGTTTTGGAAACGGTTTTATTTTGGCACGATATCATACCGGCAACGGATCACTGCGTACTGGCATATCGGATTGACTGCCGCCTGATCGACCACAAAAGATACGTATCCAGTATCCGCAGGCAGCATCGTTATTATTACCGCCTTAAATGACAGCTGGCTATCGGTGGATTGCTTACTGGTAGCTCTGTGTTTGTCGGGTTCATGCTATATGTAACATAACGAAATTCTATTATATTATTAATATATACATAACCCATTTTTTCTGAAATAAGGTATCAGTTGTGCAATTTGTTGGATGGAAAGTTTCTACAATACTCTTCTGATTTATTATGAGGCAATAATCTGATGTGTCACTCGCACGACTTTCTCTTACCCTGAAATTTAATACTATAAAAACAGGTTGCAGATTAAGAGGTAAGTTAAGAGGTAAGATTAAGAGGTAACGAGTACTGTAAACCTGTGTTAAACAATTCAAATTAGGCTTTGGAAAAGTTTTATATGATAATTAGTTCTGTGGGGGGGGGGATACCGCCCCCCTCAACCCCCCGTTTCATTAATGCACTTACATTTATATAAAATTTAATTCGGTTATTAAAAAATAATCCTGTTTTTAAAAAATAATTTATTAAAATTATTATTTTAAAAAATTATCTTTTGTGATAATGCAGACGATTTCCATATTAGAGAAGTAGTATAACACTAAAAAAAAAAAAAAAAAAAAGTTGAATTTATTTTTAATATTACATTATTATTATTTTTTTTTTTTATGAAAAAAATTGATAACTTTATTTTAAATTATCGCAGATCGATGGTTCAACCATTCGTTTTAAAGGTATTGGCGAGCTCTTTTGAAAGAACCCATCATGAAAATTTACTCCCTCGAGGGGGACTTCCCCCCCTGGGGAAGAGGCTCCACATACACATTTTTTTTTCCCAGTTGACTATCTCTATTACAAAAAATATATATTCGTTTCATTTGGTTTAGTGCAGTCTATAGATGTTAAACTCTACTTACCTGCAATTTCCCCATAGACATAATGTATTTGAATACTTTTGAGTGTCCCTGTACATGAGCCATTTGCTTCATCTCAACGAAAAGCTTACTGCATCATCCCTATGTGATACACATTTAGAATACCGAGTTTGGAATTTCTGCTACTATTTGTTCTTGAGATATGCTGATAACAAACACACAGACACACAGAACATTCGCTAAAAACATGATTTTCATATTCAGGGGACCTCAAAACATGTAAATATAACAAAAACTCACGTTCGAAAATTTGACCCTAAAACAATACTTTCTCGACCCCTATAAGAGAAAGTAAAAAGAGAAGATGTTTAATGTGAATTTTCATTGTTATAGCGATTTTTTTTTTTTTTTTCACATGTATATGCTAATTTTAGAAGATATGCATGGCTACATAAAAACATCCTTTTTAATGCTTTCTCTGCAGAAAAAAAGATGTTTTTTCGCGAATCTTTATTGCAGTGTTAAATGAAAAAAGTAAATTTTTAGGATCGCTATTTTTAGTCAATATGTTACAAGAGCAATCACAACGTGAGGGTTGCGCGAAATCAACCTACTAAAGTTTTTTTTATTATTATTAATAAAAAATAAAAATTAAAAAGTACTTTTATTTTTACGAATTTTCTTCTTTCCATAATTAAAACAAAATGTTTTTTAAAGTGTCATCAGATACGCAAAATCACATTGAAAGCTAAACGATGCAACGGTACGAACAATTCGATAGTATTAACATCGTATGAGAAACGCATGGGTTTTCGTTAGTATTTTATTCATTCAGTAAGTTAAAAGAAGTTTTTTATTAAATTTAAATAATGAATTATCTTATTTAAACATTTTATTTTATTATAAAACAAAAGAATATTCCTTGAAATATAAGTTTTCTTTTTTTTCCCTTTCTCTAACCCTTAGGGTCGAGAAAGTATTGTTTTAGGGTCAAATTTTTGAACGTAAGTTTTTGTTATAGTTGCATGTTCTGAGGTCCCCTGAATACGAAAATCATGTCTTTAGCGAATGGTCTGTGTGTGTTCTGTGTGTCTGTTATCAGCATATCTCAAGAACAAATAGTAACAGAAATTCCAAACTCGGTATTCTAAATGTGTATCATATAGAGATGCTACACTAAGCTTTTCGTTGAAATGAAGCAAATGATTCGTGTACAGGGACTCTCAAAAGTATTCAAATACATTACGTCTATAGGGGAAATTGCAGGTAAGTAGAATTTAACATCTGTATACTGCACTAAACCAAATAAAACGAATACATATTTTGTGTAATAGAGATAGTCAACTGGGAAATATTTTTTGTGTATGTAGGAGCCTCGCCTCCCCAACTGAGGGGGGGAAGTCCCCCCTCGAGGGAAGTAAATTTTATGATGACTATCTTTCAAAAGAGCTCGCCAATACCTTTAAAACGAATGGTTGAACCATCGATCTGCGATAATTTAAGACAAAGTTACCGATTTTTTTCATTTTTAACAATTTTTTTTTTTTTTTTTTTTTTTTTTTTTATTATTATTGAGAATAAATTCAACATTCTTTTGGATATTTAGTGTTATACTACTTCTTTAATATGGAAACCATGTGCATTGTCATGGCAGATAATTTTTTTAAATAATAATTTTAATAAATTATTTTTCTGAGTGAATTTGTATAGGAAAATATAGAAGAAAGTCGTGTGGTGGTCACAACACACTAGTTATTTTTTGTTAGTGGATGTGCTTTACTAATAATATTTTACCATTTCCAGGAAAGCTGTTCGGGAATTCAAATAAATTCCTCATAGAGATATGGTAAATAATGTTTGTTTTAAGCTAAATATTCATCGCTTGTTTTTTGTACATTAATGAAACGGGGGGTTGAGGGAGACGGCATCCCTTCTCACACAGAATAAATTATCATATAAAACTTTTCCTAAGCCTAATTTGAATTGTTTAACATAGGTTTACTTAACAGTGTTCGTTATCTCACCTCTTAATCTCCAACTTGTATTTATAGCATTAAATTTCAGGGTAAGAGAAAGTAGTGTGAGTGACACACCAGATTATTATTTTTGTTTGTTTGTTTGTTTCGGGTGGAGGGGAGAAAAAAAACTATGTTCCTTTATTCTGAATTTTTTTCAGGGAAGGAGATGATGATACATTTACCATGTATTGCTCCGATGTTCCTAAAGATATCTTTGCAGAGGATAAAACAAAGCGAATTGAAACTTCCCTTATGAAGGAAACGCAGTGCGATTCATCACAAACAGAAGTATTTGATATTGAAAGTAAGATTATCGCCTAATTCTAAAATAATCTGGTTTGAATCTCACACTATTTACCCGGCATTATTATAAAATTGAATTACTACAGTTGAACACGTTCAATGTTAGCCACTAGATAACTCGTAGAACTCGTAGTTTGTTTACTTGCTCAGGATGCCAGTTACGAGTTAGCTCGTAACTTAGATGTGTACCATACTTGAGCTGCTACGAAAAAACTCGTAATATGTCAGTATAATTATGAATAGATTGCCTTTGAGAAGAGAAAAAAAAAGTTTGGCTCATATAAACAAAAAGTTTGTTTGTTATTTGCAGTTAATTATTATAGATTGTTATTGTTGTACATTACTTAGTACTTTATTAATTAAGTAGCAGGTTTTGCCTGCTTCACTAGTCACTATATTTAAAGGATTTTTCAAAAAACATGAATCACTATATTTTAAATCACTTTATATAAGCCTTCAAAATATTCCGTTGAAATCGCTTAAGAGCTCACTTCGAGTCTTCGCTGACTTTGGCAGCGTTTCTCCTGTACGCTCAATTTCAGTTTCTGGATCCGTATTGCTTACGTTTTTGCCTTAACCGGACATTTCAATTTAGTGTTAACTGCACGATAAGTAGCGCTGCCATTATTTAAAAACAGCATTTTTTGGACAGACATTTCTCAGACAAATTATCATCTGTACTCAACAGACGGTAGCTGCAGACAGTCAGCTACAAAGTTCTCAATTAATTAGAAAAAAAAATAATAATCAAAAATTCGTATGATATTGTGTAAACTCTGAAAGATTTTCTTTTATTAACTTATACCTTTTCTAATAATTATCTGCAAAAATTAACACATTGGCCTTGGAGGATCTTACCCATGACCTTCGCGACATTAGCATGATACTTTAACCAAGTGAGCTAATGGACCACGGAATATCTTTTCACTTTTACGTTTCTATATCTACAACCAATATTCTCAGAAATTTATAGATTTTATTTTATTTTTATTTTTTATTTTTTTTAATTTAATCAAAATTTCCGAAATTGGGCTTCGAGCTGCATTAGAAAACGATAACCTCTTCCCACCCGAAGCTATCCGCGATTGTAATGAAATGCTCGCCCTCTGGTGGGCTAAGGTGAAATTATCACACAACTGCATATCCTCATATTATGCAATCGACTTTCCATGATGAAATGGCGGAGAAAGAATAATAATTACACGTGGCTGTTATATTTACTAACAACTGCAGTGTTCAGAGAGCGCCATCTATCGATCATTACAAACGCGGATAATATCAATATAAATAACATTTCAAGGATTTTAGAAACATACGTTCGCATTATACATTACAAAAATGTGCATTTTTCTTAAATTTATAAGTCTGGGGGATAATAATATACGGTGCAAGTATATGGAGTTTATACAACTAAACTCTAAATTACTAAGTTAGTAAAATCTGCCTAACTGTAACACAATTTAAAAATTGATGCCCTTAAATAAACCAATCTATGTCAGTGTTTTATTTTATTCTGGTAAAGTGTCTAAGCAATAATGAAAATTACGTACTTTTCTTCGACCACACTGTTTTGAAGTCGTTTTACGAAAGTCGACAAAATAACATTATATTTCAGGAATATATTTAGTTTCATGCTACCATATATCGGCACCTTTTCAAAGCCAATTTATTCAGCTTTTTATTAGTTTAGTCAAAATATAAAAATATTAAATGGTGTAGATTTTATAAAGGAAAGAATAGAGGTCCACATATGTGGACTTCTGGAGAGAAGAGGATAATGCAAATTTCTGTAGCTCTGCTACCAGTTGTATTCCTACAAAATGCCGTATACACAGACGACACACATCTTCTTTTTTTTACAGGTAGAGATAAAGAGAAAATATAATCATATAAATATTATTTAACAACAACAAGCAAACAAGCGCGTTATTTTACAACAAGCAAGTTATCGTACAACAAGCAAAAGAGTACAGTAGACTCTCGTACAACGCGGGGGATACGTTCCGCGCAGTGTTGGGCATAATTGATTAAAAAGTAATTTAATTACAATTAAATTACAATTATAATTATTTTACTGTCAATCGATTAACAAGTAATTGATTACAAATTAATTGAATTATTACAAATAAAAGGAATAAGTAATTTAATTTATTTGTAATCAATTACTTGTTAATTGATTGACAAAAAAATAATTATAAATGTAATTCAATTGTAATTCAATAGTAATTTAATTACTTTTTAATCAGTTATGCCCAACACTGGTTCCACGTAATACGAAATCGCATTATAGTACACATACATTGAGCAAACTATTTCAATCCGTAATGAGTTCAAAAGCGTCGTGTGTTGGCATAGTAACGGAGTAACAATTTTCTGCAGTCAAAAGTAGAACAGGTTGAAAGTAGAAAAGATGTCGTCACGTGCTTCCTTTATCTTACGCGTTATACAAGACTCTTTATCGCGTTGTATGAGTAATAGTCGTAGACTTTTTGGCCGCGTTGCGCGAATTCGCGTTTTGTGAGAGAGCGTTATACGAGAGTTTACTGCATTTGTTATGTAAGCATATTTGTAGACATTTCGAATCGTCATAATGGAAAGAAAACATTTTATGTTGTTTTTGATGGTTACTAATAAGTGATATTATATGATATTTTAATAAATGATGTGATTCAATTAAGGATGCTAGGGTATCTTACTCTTTAAATAAAATCAGAGCCTGATTAAGGGAGAAGCACACATTATCTCCACTCTCACCGGAATATTTTTACAATTATTTTTTACTTCATGTTATAGAAATTCCACGCTTTGACGAGGAAATATTTTTTATAAAAAATGAACGGTGTAAAACAATCTAATTTACTCACCGTTATTAGACACCAGAATTCTTTTAAAATAATTTTTAATGAGAATTTCGCGTTTATTATAGGAGGATAGTATTTGTTTAAAAATAACGGTGTAAGTATAAATAATGTGTGCTTCCCCCTTAATCAGGCTCTGAATAAAATCGACTTAAAAAAGAAAAAATCTGAACATTTTGAGACTTCATTTATGGTTCTATCTATTCTGGTTCAAAAGTTATGAAGAAAACTGTACCTGATGTCAGTATTGAACTTTGTTATATTTCTAAACTTTAGGTAAAGCGTATTTCTTAAAAGTGCTCTTTACCAATATCCACTAGATTTTAGAAATAATGCTTCATCTATTGCTGTAAAGTTTTGTATACGCAATTTTATACAAAGGATATCAACAAAATGAATGTTTTATAAAACTAACTTTAATCAATTATTTGTTTTAAAAACGTTGAAAAAAAAAAAAAAAAAAATCAAATATTTAGGTTTTACATATTTTTTACCACAGTAAATATTGAAATGCTTTTAAATTCTTAATTCATTTTAGGATCTATATTTTGTACAAATGTTTAAAAACATAAAAATGCGAATATATTAATTTTCCTGTAAGGAATCTTATGGAGATTTGCAAAAAAGCCCTCTTTAGAAAAGAAGCGTTAAAGTTTAGAAATGCGATCAAATTCGGACTTGACATCAGTTACAATTTTATTCATAACGTTTGTACTAAAGCACGCTGAATCACAATTGAAGCAGCAAAATATTAATAATTGTTCCCATTTCAACTTAAAAAAAAAAAAAAAAAAAAAAAAAACTAAAAAAAATCGATATTTTTTATGGTTAAGCCCCATGCCCCGTAAATTGGCTTTTAATTTGAAATTGTTTGACCTAAAAATTGAAAAATGCTAAATTTTTCATATATTATAAGTGCATGTAAGTGGAACGTAATTATAGTTCATCCGAAAGTATTGAGAAAATCATCTATTCTGAATGAAATAGTACTGGAACTGGACAATAAAAACAAATAAATAAATAAAATTACAAAATAAGAAAAAAAAATTATTATTCAAAAAAAGTTGTTTGAAATAGAGGCGGGGCTAAAAAGGCTTCGGAAAAAATTAAAATGTTGGCATCTTTAAGCAGTTTTCATTAGTTAAAGTTAAAAAAAAAAAAAAAAAAAAAAAAAACTTGAAATTATGAGAACTAGTGTACGTTCTTAATTAGTAGATTTATTTTTTTTATTCTTTATTTTATTTTATTTTTTATTCTCTATACGTTAATATTGCTTTTTATTGAAAATCATCATTTTTTTTTCTGTATTATTATTATTATTATTATTATTATACTTTTGTAGATATCCTTATTTATATGCGGGGTGAAGAAATTGAAAAAATATACTTCGTTTGCAGAAAAATAAAGCATGAATACATTGAATATCAATTAGACGGAAAATTCAAGACTTTTCTGCCGGACAATAATAACTGTGGATCATCTTCGGTAATACTCAGCCTGAAAATAGAAAGCTCATTTTTTCCAAAGATTATTTCATGCACTCATTTAAAACTTGATGAAGAGAAATAAACAAAGTTTATATTAATCATTGTTATATATAACTTTTTTATATTTTATGTACATGTTTGTTTTCACTATGTATCAAAAAGCATTTACACCACCTATTCATATCTCTCCAGCGATCAGAACCAGAAAAACTTTTATTTCATAATATAGTAATTATATATATATATATATATATAACAACGGAATTCCACAAGAGCTTAAATAAATTGCTAAAAAAATATTTATTAATATTATATAAAATATATAAATAATTTAACCAGTAAAATTTTAATATAAATATGAAAAGAAGACGAAGAATTTACTTTAACGAAATTCTATTTAAAAAGCAAACTAAATAGAATAGTAACAAGAAGCTTATAAGTGTGTACTTAACAAGCAATCAATAGCAAAAGTAAATCATAAAAAAAACAGGGGAAAAAATAAAAATAAAAAACGCTTAAAATGAAGAAATATTTTAATAAGATTCACCATTTTCGCATTAAATATATTCAATCTGTTGTAGGATGTGCTAAACTAATTCTAAATGTCGACCATACCTGCCAGCATCCTAAATAATATTCCGTAGTACTGTTAGCCCCGCCTATTTTTCACATCAGTTCCTTTTTCTTTTTAGATTATTTTTTTCCTCATTCAGTCGTAATTGCATTTATGGAATATTACTCTGCAAATAAAATGATGTGAAAAAAGGGTGGGATTAACACATACTTGCCAACATCCTAATTAATATTCGGTAATATTGATAGTCCCACCAGTAAATTTTTTAGAGTAATATTCTCCAAATGCAATTACGATTAAATAAGAAGAAAGATACTCTAAAAAGATACTGGTGTGAAAGAGAAGGCGGGGCTAACAATACTACGGAATATAATTTTTAATAAAATCACACAATCAACTGTGGAAGGAAATCATATTTATTGAAATTTAATTTTTCCGACTGAGTGAAAATAATGCCTGGACCGGGACTCGAACCCCGGATCTTCGACTTACAAGGTCAAGGCTCTACCAATTGAGCTATCCAGGCCGACATCCCGGTCAGCATTACTCACTCAGACAACCTTTTAGGCAGAAACACTTATTTTCACTCAGTCGGAAAAATTAAATTTCAATAAATATGATTTCCTTCCACAGTTGATTGTGTGATTTTATTAAAAATTGTATTTCTTTCTCCCATTGTTTAATGGTGTTTTCCATTTCCTGCGGCTTATTTCTGTTGAGCTATCTAAATGATAGACCAGATTGTTTCTGCCTAAAAGGTTGTCTGAGTGAGTAATGCTGACCGGGATGTCGGCCTGGATAGCTCAATTGGTAGAGCCTTGACCTTGTAAGTCAAAGATCCGGGGTTCGAGACCCGGTCCAGGAATTAAATTTCAATAAATACAACAGAATATTAATTAGTTCGTTGGCAAGTATGGGTTGACAACAGTACGGAATATTAATTAGGATGTTGGCAGGTATGGGTGACTTATCTTGCAATGAAGTGAAAAACAAATTAATTGAAACTAAACTAAACTAAACTAAAAGAAAAAAAAATGATATTATAAAGGAAGTACGAAATTATAAAATCTGAGCTACCCAAGAAATAAAAATCCAATCACATGTCCATAAGCAATCCCTTCTTATATATGGCCAAGTCTCGTGAAATACGGTCGCCTGTTCGTCATTGGCGACCATACATTCCAGCTGGCGACTATGTTTTCAACGAAAACTCAACATTTTTTTTTTTTTTTTTTTCTAATTAATATTTTGTTGAAAAAATTGGGCCAAGAAACGAATGCAGAAATACGCGCCTAACTCCATTGTAGTTTATTCGTGTATGAAACGAGTAGAAGGGAAACTCCAAATTTGAATGGCAACTATGAAAAGATTACATATATTCCGCATACTTGCCAACCACCGCATTATGAAGCGAAAACTTTTAGTACCCGCCTATTTTTTCACACCAGTCATATTTTAGAGTAATTCTGTTCTTATTTAATTGTAACACTATTTGGAGAGAATTAGTCTAAAAATAAAGAGATGTGGGGAAAAGAGGCGTTTCTTCAAGGGGCATTAACAATTTTACACTTATTAATGAGGTAGTTGGAAAGTATGTTTCCGATGTTTGCCAATTATCTAAAGTTTATTAAATTATTTAAAAGATAATAAAACCGATATATATTCAGGGTTATTCTACGCTCATGGGATAAACTTGGAAGAGAGCTCGAGAGCAAAGATCGAGAATTGCATATGAGCACAAACATCATTTTAAAACACTTTAATAACTGGATGTTTATGCATGGTTATTTTTTAACAGTAAAATCTGGATATAGGCGTGGTTATCAAATGTTGCATTAATAGGCTTTCTAACTATGCTAGTTTATCCGTAATGGTATTAGGCCCCGCCTTTTTTTCACACCAGAATAGTTATAGAGTAATATTCAGCAATATGTTCTCATGATTAAATAAGAATACTATTGCACTACAACTATTCTGGTATGAGAAAAAGGCGGGGCTTAATGCCATTACGGATAAACTAGCATAGTTAGCAGGTCTACATTAAAATGAGAAGGTAGGGCGGTTTAAAAGGACAAAGATTCGCATTACCATTCATTACCAGATACGTCATATTCCCCCATTAGTAACTGGTTTCTGTACTTTTTATCACTAAACTCTATCCATAAATGAATGCTATCGACTGCTAAAGCGTACGTAGGGGCTTTGCAGCGTTCCTAAAATTTTACGCTCATTCTGTTACACTGTCACCATTCTGCTAAAGTAATACTTTTTCACATAATGTTTAAAGATTAGCAGTTCGAGAATTGGTTGAGTGCTGAGTTCCCGGGGTCCATTGGTGACCCTACACCTCAGCGAACCAGAAGATGGAGCTGGAATGAGTTAGGATCGTGATGGCCTACAACACACACACGCATAAAAAAGAGAAGGAAAAAAAAAAAAAAGGACGAACGGACAGAAACTAAAGAACAAATTCTGAGCTCAAAAAGACAATAGAAAGAAAAACATAAAATAAAATAGCAAGTGAGAGGAGAGAGATTAAGTATAGCATTACGAACATAAAATAAATATTTTTGGAGATTTTTTAAATTTATTTATTTTTTTTTTTTTTTAACAAGAAAACAACGTAAAACTAGAGGCGGGAAGTTAAGACAATGCCGCTCTTAGGACGGCGTTTGTTAGTTGGATTCGTGTGGTCATACACATCAAGAGTGTTTAAAGCACGGTTATTAATAGATTCTAATTGTTCATGGAAGTTAATATTAAGGTGTTGTATAAAATTTTCAAGGCGTGGGAATTTAATTTCGCGGTACATTTGATAATTATGGATATAGTAAGGTAAGTTGTAAATTTGCCTAATGGTAGCATTTTGAATTTTAAGAAGCAGATTAATATTAGATTTGGATGCGAATGACCACACAGGAGATCCATATGTTAAGAGAGGACGAAGGTGGGAAGAATAAAGGAGCATTTTGTTACTAATAGATAAATCACTGTTCCGAGCAATTAGGGGATATAAAAGATTTTTAGCACGTCGGAACTTAGTACGCGAGTTTAAGATGTGTTGATGGAATGTAAGTCTTTGGTCAATAATAATACTTAAATACCTACAGGCCCTGACTTACGGCAGGGCATACGGGGCAAATGCCCTGGGCCCCCCCTTCTGCAAAGGGCCTCCCTACAGGCGAATGCAGAAATTCTGCAAGTGCAACCTAAAGACCTCTTATACCACTGCAAGGGGCCCCCCAGAATAGACTTGCCCCGGGGCTCCAGGTAGTCTAAGTCGGGCCCTGAATACCTACAGTGGTTGTTTAAAGATTATGAAGAATTAAACCATTAAGAAAAAAAAAAAATTCTTAGTGACGATAGTGGTGTTAATAATACAATGGCAACAAAATTTTAGTAACCCTACTAGGTCTCAGAGTATACTTGTTCCTTTGTTAGCTGTAACACTGGCTTAAAAATCTTACATGTTTTATTATTTTGCAAAATCATACACAATTTTCTTATTAATGCAATCAGTGGGATAGACACATCGATTAGAAGAAAAATTATCACTACGTATATTTCTTTAAGTAAATATTAGCATTTAAAATTTTTTTTAAAGTTCAGCATTTTAGAGCTACGTCCATACCTGAATTTTATTGCTAAAAATAACCAAAAACATCCAGTTCTTAAAGAACTAAAATGATGTTTGCGGTTCTTATGCAATCGTTAATCGTTATGGTGTTCTCTATCTCCCATCCAAGTTTGTCACATGACCGTACAATAACCTGTATATTAGATTTTGATACAGCGTGGTCGATGCTGCAAATCGCCCCCGGACCATACATATTTCTTTTAGAGATTATGTACAGAAAGTTCATGGGCATTACACTATGTCGTACACACATACGAAATTGGGGAGAAATGCTTAAACATCCTATTAATTTTTTTCATTTTATTTATATAGTGACTTATTCTTTTATTTAAACTTATTTAAACGCATTTTAATTACTAATTGTACGGAAAGTCTACAGAATTCACTCCAAATATTTTTCATCCATTGTGCTAATACAAACGTAGAATTACGGGTAAGCTTAATGAATAATAAGAATGGAGACTTCAAACATTTATATCCTTGATCTTGTGATTTTCCATTTTTTAAATTAAATAAAGATATTCCTTTGCCAACTAGTTGTTTAAGAGTTTAATAAATACATGACATTTCATTTGAAAGGTTTGACTGCGTTCACAATACAGATGTATATATTATCATAGCTGTTAAACTTTCTAATTTTTAAATCGGATTTATCACCTATAACTTTTTAAAGGTATTTGACAGACATATTTTCGACGATTGAATAAACGGAAAACAATTATAAAATTATTCCGGTATGCAGTCTCCCTTGCAAAACGAAAGACTTGGAACCTATGATATATATATGTACTAGGAGACCCGGCCACGCGTTGCTGTGACTAAGTTATACGTTGAATTATACGGCTGTAAACTATTTAGTACAGTCAAATTATTATTTACGAACAAAGACGAAAACGTTGTAGCCGATGTAAAAACCCACAGGGTTGAGATTTGAAACTTAGGTCAAAATTTGGAAGCGATTGATAAAAATTTTCGTAGTGTTGATATTAAGCACAAATTAATTTTATTGTAGGGTCCTATAAATTTTAATGGAGAAGTGATATATATTATTTCTAATGCTACTTTGGATAAAATTGCTAAAATGACTAATGTATAAATTAAATTCTATTAAAATTCTATTAAAATAAAAGTATAAAAGAAACAGACGATTTTAAAATCAATTTTTATGGAGGAGTGAAATATAATATATGCTATAATGGATAATTTTACTATAAAATGACCTCATCATTTTAAATATTTTAAAGAGGGCAACAGCTGTAGTTATAAAAAGGAAAACAATAAGGCTAAACCAGAAAAATAAGTAATCTTGATAAATATTTTAAAACTTTAAAATTGTAAATCTTATGAAATATTGGACATTTAAAGTAAATACATGTATCATTTTAAATAGAAAAAGATTTTGGAAAAGTTTAGTGTATTTTAATGAAGTGATGAGAAGTTTTTGAGTATGTTAAAATTTTAATAGTAAATTCAAGTTAATAAAGATGGGAAACATTGAGGATTAAGATAAGAATAATTATAAGATAAAAAAAAAAAAAAAAAAAACTTTTTATATACCATGCTTTTAAATTTTAATATACTAATAATATACTAATTAAAAGGAAAATGATAAATATTCTATCATAGTTTGAAGTCAAATTTGTTTTCAAATGTCTAAATAAAATATCTGATGTAAGATACTAATATTTTGCAGCGGAATAAATTTCATTTCTGTCATCCTTGGCGAAAAAAAAGAATATCGCCAAATTATCTGGCGAAAATATTTAATTCCTTTCAAAAATCATGGTTATTTTAACAACTTATATTAAAAGAGTAATGAATAATATGAAACAATATTTCGTACAATACATATTACATGTCATACATACGTACAATGAATAATACATATTAAATTTCGTACAATGCATACATCTGGCATGTATATTTTCGTGTTACGCTTTTGATCGCCAAATAATAATAATAATAAAAAGCCAAGGGCGACAGAGTTTTGAAATTTAAAATTAAAATTTTGTCAATTTCACAGCAAAATAATTCAATCTAACACCCGCGATAACTAATACATATCTATACCCAAATATAAGGATTAAAATCGGGAAATAAATTTCCTCGATTTTTAATAATTTCTTACAAAAAATCCAGTGGGCAATTAACATAGGAAATCTTTTTCTTGGCTGCACAGACGGTCAGTGAGTCACACTTCGCTTGCGTATAGAACTCATAGATATAGTATAGCATATATAGAATAGAGTGATCATTGGGGAGAAAAAAGTTATTCCTTTTCATTTGGGAAAAGACGACGTTTTTACCAAAATATGGCCGTCTTTCCCCGAGTGAATACACACGGGAATACATACTAATATTTTAGCAAATAAAATTTATGAATAATTTATTTGCTAAAGGGGAATGGAAGACTCCAGATACAGTTTCAAATTCATATTTCTTTCTTTCTTTTCTTTCTTTTTTTTTTTTTTCAATACCACTTAATGGCTGTTTCCAAAGCTTTTATTTTTATTTTTTTTCGGCATCAAAAATCTTTGTACGATAACATGGGGATGAGAGATCTATATATATTACTATATCCACGGAGTAAAAAGACTATATCTATGATAGAACTACATTAGCACTTTATCAGTGTGTATAAAATCTTTAAATTGATTATGACGTCAATTTTCGTGAGATGCATAATTTAACTTTTTATAATTTTTTAACGTTCACGTTTGATTAAATGTATTTATTTTTATGTCGAAAGAAAATGAACTCGTTTTTTTACTTCCTTATACAAAGTATAAGGAAGTATAGTAATCCCGATTTGCGAAATGGATTTTGTATTTCACATTGCTCGAAAACGAATGATCGCTGGATGTTGCCAATTTATACGTGTGACTGTCACGATGTCTAGTTGCACACCTGCAAGTGTCGTCTTAACACGAGCTCTCGTTTTAGGGATATAAGGGTTTTTACACGATTTTTCGTGACGTCTGTATGTGTGTGTGTCTGTGTGTGTGTGGGTATGTCGCATAACTCAAAAACGGTTGGACGTAGAAAGTTGCGAATTGGTACATAGGTTTGTTATAACATCTAGTTGTGCACCTCCCTTTTTGGACTTTCTATGATTTTCCGTTTTGGAGATATTTAGGAAAATTAGGTTCATAATGACAAAAATACATAGGTTTTGGCCATAATGTATCAAAAAACGGTAATAACTCAGAAACGGTTTAGACAAATCTTGCAATTTAACTGACTTCCCGACAAGCTAGACATTTGAAACTTTCAGAAAGGCTCAGAACACGTTGACAATGCATTTTTCAAATATTTTTAGCCAACTGTTTCTGATACCTGTTGCCTTCAGCAGCGTTTATGCGATTCAACAGAAAAATTATTTAACTAACTTCCCGACTAGCTAGACATTTGAAACTTTCAGACTAGATCAGAACACGGTGAAAATGCATTTTTTAATACTTTTAGCCAACTGTGTAGGGTTCCTGCTGCCTTCGGCAGCGTTACCAGTACAAATCTTGCAATCGATTTTTAACTAACTTCCCGACCAGCTAGACATTTAAAACTTCCCCAAGGCACAACTATGACATGAGTCCCCCCCCCCAAGGCACAACTTTGACATGAGTCCCCCCCAGGCATAACTTTGACATTAGTCCCCCAAGGCACAGCTTTGACACGAGTCCCCCCCAAGGTACAACTTTGACATGAGTCCCCAAAAGGCACAACTTTGACATGAGTCCCCCCCAAGGCACAACTTTGACATGAGTCCCCCCCAAGGTACAATTTTGGCATTAGTCCCCCCAAGGTACAACTTTGACATGAGTCCCCCCAAGGCACAACTTTGACATGAGTCCCCCCCCCCCCCAAGGCACAACTTTGACATGAGTCCCCTCAAAGCACAATTTTATTTTATTTATTTATTTATTTATTTATTTTTTACGTATGCATGCATTTTTTAAAAATATTTTTAGCCAACTGTTTCGGGTCCAGTGACAATGTTTTTTAACATTATGTATATTTCTAAAAGTGTATAAGGAAGTCATGTGGTGCCCACATCAGATTTTTTTTTTTTTTTTTGCAACAATTAAATTAATGGTACTCACAGATATTTTGGAGCAACTTTAATAAAGGTCTATAATTAACAAATAATTGCAATAAAACAATATTGTGACAATAAATTGAGATAAAAACTATCCTATCTCTCAAGTTGGACCAAACTGCACACAGTGTGCAAAATTTCATTAAAATCGGTTCCTTAGTTTAGGAGTTTACCCCGGACAAACATCGTGACACGTAATTTATATATATATACAGATATATGTATATAAATGATAGATATTATAATACATTTTAACATTAAAACTTAAGCATTTAATACATACATGATAATACCAACATCACAAAAATAAAACCGATTATAACGCAGTAGAGTCAGTTAAAATGTTTTAGGATTAAACATGCAATTGCTATAAAGTGCATTATTTAATAGAAGATGTTTTATCTAAATGATTTAAATGAATATGTTGCAACTTAATTAAATAGTTTTGATATTAATTTTTAGGACTGAGGGCCTATTAGTCTCAGACAGCGATTTTTGCGTTGTCGTTTTCGATAGTTGGACATTTGTCGAATTCATTTTTCGATAGTTGAACATTTATCGAAGTCTAAAATTTATCGAAAATATAATTGAATAATTTGAAAGCGATGTTATAATTGGGAAGAAAAAAAAAACTAATAGTCCTCCGTCCTAAACTAAATTCTGCTTTTGCCAGAATTTCATCAAAATCATTTTTTTTTAAGAAAAAGAAAAGAAAAATTATACAGTATCGTTACAAACGATATCGAATTTTTTTACTTTTTTCCAGTGAAAGCATATTTTATATTATGGTTGAAAAAATTAAAATAAAGGCAACAATTAAAAATGTAGATGTCTATTTCAAAGGAGGAAATGTGCTGTCTCGATCCACTTCTGTAGAAAAGTGTGGAAAGTTCCGGAAATTTCCGTATCTCATCAGCCAATGAGATTAGAGCTTCCATATTTGGTATATCCCTGATAAGGATTTTCTCGCCAAGGTCGCCAAAAAAATCGCCAAGGTGGGAAAAAGTCGCCAAATTTGGCGCCAATTCCATTACCTGCCTTATTGAGACTTTTTAATGCGTTTTTAATGGAAAATAAGGCTATTTTTACGCTACAACGACTAGAAATGCACAAAATTAGCACTTTATCAACTTACTAAGCCTCTTTGAAAGAATTTATACAAAAATAAACACAATTATCTACAATTTTGTAACAATATCTATACTGTAAAAAAAGTATTTTTTTTTTTTTTTTTTACGAAAGGGAAAGAAATTTGAAGGCATTCTGTTCTTTTACTATTTTATTGTTAAACTTAATCTTAATCTTAATAACAAGAATTAAATGTAAAGTTGTAAAAAGTCTCAATCACAAGCAATAATCCCCAAAAGTACACATGTAAGGATAAGCAATTAAATGTTATCTTAATTAATTTATTATTTTATTTGTTTTTTAGTATTATTAATTTTTTATTATTATTAGTTGGATATTTTGGACAATTTAAACATAGGAAACCACCAATAGCCAAAATCCACTCAATTAAATCTAACTTATAAAGAGTTCATAATTCACAATATCAACCAGAAAAAGAAATAACGTATCTTGCAATAGCAATATATATATTTACGCTGCATAAAAAAAGTAGACGGGCACTTACTTGTGATACTGTAAAGCCGTTTATTTCTTTATTTAGAGACTAGCAGGCTACGCCCGCTTCGCTGGTCACTATATTTAAATGAATTTTCGAAAGAATTGAATTAATATTTATTTTTTACACCACATTATAGACAAAAACTTAAAAAAAAAGAAAGAAAGAGAGAAACTGAAATTGCTCCAAACCTTTCTTCGGGTACCCGCTGTCTACGGCAGGTCTTTTCCCGCCCGCACTGCATCAGGTCTAGGTTTCCCATGCCTGCAGAAAGATCTTTCCCGGGCACTTCAATCTGGATATTTATCGACGACAGGGGGGATCTGCTACTATTTAAGAACTACGATTTTAAAGATGACTGTATCTCAGCATCTATTAAATATTTTAGTTTTGATCAATGTATTTTATAGCCCATGCTATTTACACTTATATTACGATTTGATTCCGACCAATGTAATAAAATAAAATAAAATAAAAAGTAGATTATATACATATATATATATATATGTAAACAAATAAATTTTAATCAATTTAGTCCTTTTTACTATGCATATACAACCATTTTTCTCGATAAATACTGTAAATAAAAAAAATTAATGAATAAAAGTTTTTTCTTTTAAAGGAATTAATTAAAAAATGAAAAATAAGAAGTTGTTCTACTATACAAAATTAAACATAACTGTTATAAATACGTTTTTAATTTAAAACTAATTATACTTCATTTTTTCTACTGCATTTCGATTTTATTTTCAATAAATATAACAAATTAAAAAAAAAAAAAAAAAAAAAAAAAAAAAAAAAATTCGTCTTCAAATGAATGTGTTAAATAAAAATAAGTTGCGTACTAGCCGTTGCTACGATACGCAGACGATTGAAGCAAAAGAATAAATCTATGAAAAATAAAACAAAGAAGCCAATATTTAAAATAGGAAAAACATTAATTTAAAAACATTAATTTAAACATTAATTCATATTCGAAATTCGAAAAAATCTCGATGAGGTGCACACATTCAGGGTCCCAGGTACCTATATGCCAAAATCTAAAAATTTAATATGTTTAATTTTTTCTACTGTATGTGTACAACTATTTGATTTCAATAAATATAATAAAAAAGATTTCTTCCTCAAATGAATTTAAATAAATAAATAGTTTAATAGCCGTTGCTAAGATACGCAGACTTTTGAAACGAAAGAAATTTCTGAAAAATGAAACATTGAAGCCAATATTTAAAATCGAGAAAACATTAATTTAAAAAATTCAAATTCGAAATTCGAAAAAATCTCGATGAGGTGCACGCCTGCAGGGTCCCAGGTACCTATATGCCAAATTTGGAAGCTCTGCGATCAGTAGTGTGAGCACCAGAGCGCAGACACACACACAGACACACAGACACTTCTCTTTATTTATATAGATATGCGGTTCATTTCTCTAATACAATTATATTCTTGAGACATCATATATTATTATTTTTTGGATATAGATTCAATCCTTTTGAATTATGTAGTGTAAAAATTCAGGAAACAAAAATGGTGCATATTTCCACTGTAATTTTTCTTTAAAAAGGTAGACGGACACATCTTGTATCTCTAAAATAAAACGTTTTTAGTACGGGGTTCGTCTCCCGTTTGCTTTAATAAGTTCGTATACTGTGTTAGGCACCGAATCAATGAGATTCTGAATCTTTTTTTGACAGAAAATTGCCCGAATGTTTGTAAGAGCTTCTTTAAGCTGGTGAATTGATTCATACTGGCGTCCACCCTCATAAATTTTATGAACAAGTATAGCCCAAATGTTTTCTACAGGATTCATATCTGGACTCTTGGCTGGCCATGGTAAAAAATTGAAGTTGTTCTCATGAAACCATTTTTTAACGTTGTTAGCGGTGTGTATTGGCGCTCCATCTTGTTGGAAAATCCAGTTTTCTCCTCCAAGGTCACGCGCAATTGGCAAAAGCTCACTGCTTAGTGTTTCAATATAATCTTTGTGAGTCTGCTTCTTACTTCGGAATACTAAATTTGTCCTTCCACCACAGACAACAGCTAACCACACCACCACGCCACCACCACCAACTTGCCGAGTAGAGTATACTTCGTCTTCTTTCTCCAAACTGTGCCAATAATATTCGTATCCTTCTGGGCCCTCTAAATTAATTTTTTTCTCATCTGAAAAAACTACAGACACCCAGTCCAAGACATATGGTTTTGAGTCCACTGTTGGCGTTCTGTCACGGGGTGATACTTCGAGCATGGATGATGTTTTCTCTTCTTATACTGAAAGAGCTCTGAGTGCTTAATGTAGTTATAAATTGTCTGAGAAGTTACGTTAGTAACTCCTGTGCTTATTCGAACTTTGGGAATTGATGCTCCAGTTTTTTTCAGCTCCTACAAGTTTAAGTTTTAAACCTAAGAAACAAATACAGTTGTTGTTAAGTAGATCATGAGTATAAGTAAGGTGAGGAGGATATTCAAATTTTATTGAATTAGGGGAAAAATTATTGACATAAAAATTATAATGTCATCAATGTACCGATAAAAATAGACATTTTCATTACACAATCCTTGTTCATAATGGTAAAGGCATAAGTCAGCTAACAGACTCGAGCTACTTCCTCCTTGTGGAATTCCGACCATTTGAATAATAATTTTATTATTATGTAGAATGTAATTATTATGAATAATAAAATTTAAAAATGTCTTAAATGATGCTACAGAAAAGTGCATAGGTAAAGATATTTGACTTTTAAATCTCTCAAAAAGAATAAAGATGATTTGATGAAGATCTGTTAAATTAATATTATTAAACAGGTCAACAAAATAATATATCATAATATCATTGACATTGTTCATCGATAAGACTTTAGCTTTAAGTTGATAGCTATTTTTAAGGCAATAGAAATTTTTTAATTTACTAATTAAGCCATAGATTTGTTTGAGAATTTCAAGGAGAATTTTGTTAGCATTATTATTGTATGTATTACCACCAACTTTAACAGTTCTAAATTTAATAGGAGTTTTGTAAAAATTTTTAATAAGTACAATATATGGATATTTGAAATTATTAAAAGGAAGTTTTAGCAATTTATAAAAGCAATGAACTTTTCAGTCATTCATTTTAATGTCATTATTGGTAGGATGAAAGTTAGAACTCGAAGATATGGGTTACTGAGAAAAGAAAGATAATAGTGTTTACAGATTATTGCATAATTATTAGGAGATTTATCAACATAAGTTATAACAAAGTTTTGTTGCGATTCTTTAATAGAGTTAATAAGATTTGATTTATTGTAATGTGTTACTTTTGATCGATGTTGAATTACCGTAATTTTCTGCGTATAATCCGCAGGTCAGGTAAGTCAGTTCTGCACCAGAAATTTTAATTAGCAAACGAGGTTCTATTTGTACGAGCTGTTTCTTCAAAATAATATAGATTTCTGTGTTAAATAAAAATTCTGGTGGAGGAATGACACAATGTATCTGCGGATTATACGCAGCAAATTACGGTAATTCAGCTTTAATTTTTGAAATCACTGAAAATTTACATTGATTAAAAAATTCAATAGGTTTATTATAAGAGATGGAAATTTTATAATTAAACAGATCAATATCATATGACAACTGTTGTAGAATCTATGAAATATTAGTTTTTGAAAGGAGTCGATATTTAGTACCATAATCCATAAGTTTCTTTAGAGTGATTAATAATTTCAAGATTACCAGTTATTATATGTCCATGGTCCTGTCAACATATGTTACATAAGAAGGATCATCACAACTACAAGACACATCAAAAGATAAATTAGACTTAGAGACTGAATTATAGTTAAAAAGCAAGCGACCAAGTATAATAGGATATGTAAAAGTGCGATAAATATGTATATCTTTAATTGGAAATATGCAAGATATATCATTAATAAACGATGAAATATTAATGTTATTAAATATTTGATTTGAAAAATATATAATAAGCTGTGAATTAGATTGGATCTTTTGAGGTTTTTTAGAAATATTTAAATTGAAGTGTTTTATTCTGTATAAAAGTATATCATAGAACACATCAGAAAAATGTTGATTATAACATTGGTTTTTAAAGACATTTAAGTAATCGGTCAAATGTTTTTTTTTTTTTTTTTTTTTTTTTTTTTTCTAATAACAAATAAAAACTTTCTAATGGTGAGACAATCATAACTATTAAGATAATTTGACTGCAATTCAAGGACATTCTTAATAATGAGATTTTTTTTTATGTTAAACATTCATTAGGATTTTGACCTCGTTTTGAACGAGAAGTTTTCTGGTTGACACAATGATTAAGAACTGAGTAAACAGGAGAATATTCATGGAGGGGATTTATGTTAGTTATATACCTTAACAACCCTATTAAAATATTCATGATTCAGACCATATGGATAAATTGTATTAAAATATTTCATGTAGTGAGATTCAAAGAAAAGGCAATCACTTTTATTTTTATTTTTTTAATCCAAAGAATTTCAATTGTACATGAGCAGAAATTGTGTAAATTAAAACGTTTCAACTCAATAGTTGATTTACTAGTAAGGACAGTTGATGATAATTCTTTAGAGTCTGAGCGATGTTCATTAATTCTAATATGTAATGAGGTAGAAGTTTCACCATTGTATTGCATTATATATATATAAGAGGAAAATCTAAGTTTCATATGAGCAAGTAGTATTGTCAGGTATCATCGATTTTGTCTCAGATTGTAGAACGTTGAGATATTAAACTGAAGTTTGTTGGTTCAAATCCTGCCCTAGTAAACTTTCGCTCTTGTAAAAATTCATTCCTGCATTCCATGAAATATCAGTAGCTTTTCAATTCATTTCCTTTCATTCAGATTTCTTAACACTTTCGCGATCGCTAACGTAGATTCACGTCATTTAACTCCGCCAGTAGGCGTTTCTTTAGCAATTTGTATGTTATTTAGTTCTTAAGTATGTACCCAATATTCATACTTGTACAACCAATATACTACGGATACAAATACTTTGATTAGAAAGAGTATAATTATAATGTATATCCATTTGTATAGTTGCCAATATTTCAATTTATTCCAGAGTACTTTTAGCCCCGCCTTTATTTCGCACCACTTTATTAAAAAAAAAAAAAAAAAAAAAAAAAAAAATTCTTCAGTATAGAATTTTGATAAAATAAGAAAAAATTACTTTAAAAAAATAAGTGGTACGAAATAAAAGCGGGGCTAAAAGTACTCCAGAATAAATTAAAATATTGGCAGCTATGCATTTGTGTCCTGAAATGTTGTAACTTGGGAGAATAACGCCCACAGGCGGACCTTTCTGTCAAAAAAACAAGAGCATGCGTTCGTGAAAGTGTTAACATTTAATTTGTACGTTTATTATTATTATTATTATTTATTTATTTATTTATTTATTTTTTTTTTTTTTGCTGCAGTCGGATATGAATAACATTCGGATAACATTATGTGCAATGAAACTAGATGACACCGTGTGAAAAAGCCTTTAGACTCTTTCAAGGTAGCTAGCATGCAATTTTGAAAATATATTTATATCATTCTTTATATCAATTCATTTTTCTGCTCATTTATTATTTTTTACAGCATAGTTGTGAAAATTTCTAATTTGTTCCTTAATATTGTTCGTACTCACTTTCTTTCACACACCTGCCAACTTTCTAATTAATTTTCCGTAATACTGTTAGTAATCACCTTTTTTTCATTGTCTTGTTAGAGTATTTTTCTTGTTATTTAATCGTAATTATGTTTCGTGAAAATTACTTTTAAAATAAAGTGGTGTGGAAAAAGAGGCGGGTACTAATGATACTACGGAATATTAATTATCAATTTGCAGGTATGATTTCACACCACTTTTCGTAGACTAATATTCCTCAACATATAGTTAAGAAAATTACTCTACAAAAATGGGATGTGATAGAAAGGCGGGTACTAATAATGTTAAGTAATAAATTTAAAATATTGACAACTATGATTTACATCAAGGCGCGGAATTTCCGCTCGCCATTGGCGAGTGGAAATTTTACTTTGGCGAGTAAAATTTCGGTCTAAATGTAGATAGAATTCTTACAGTATAAGGTGCTATTAAAAAAAATCGATTTAAAAAAGTAAAATTATGCTAATCTTAGGTAAGGTGACCAGACATCCTCTTTGTAAGAGGACAGTCTTCTTTTTTCAACGCTCTGCCCTCTTAAACGAAGCAGGACTAAAAAGTCTTCTTTTTTATGTTTTTCGTTCTCTGTCCTCTTTTTCAAATGAAAAAGATTTAGTCCTTAATTTCAAAAATTTCGCAAAACTGGGAAGCTCAATCGGTTGTTGGCTGTATCGAGCGGTGAATACTAACTTTTTTCTGCGTTAGGTTCGCAAAAGAACAACTTTCTAATAAACTTGCCAAAGTATATATCATGGTTTATGTCTATTCAGATTCTTCGGATCACAAAGAAATAAAAATATTCCCTATATTTGTACGGTTCTTTGATTCAGAACACGGAATTACTATTGAAATTCTCATGAAATCATTAAGAAGGTGGTGCTCCGGTTGGTAAGCGGTGGGTTGACGTGTGTTCTCACTTTTGCTTGAAAAATATTCCTCATAAAAATAGGCCCACCAGTGACCGAGAGGTTCTGTCCTCGAAGTTGGTATACGTGAGGCACTGGGTTCGATACCCGGTCGCACTCGTTGGTTTATACGTTAGAAATTTTCCGTGGTTTTCTCCAAAACTAGCGTAAATATGGGCAAAGACTCCAACGGAGAGTTCTCCTACTCAGACCTAGAGTACTAGTGCAGGCAATTGGCCTTAATGATAACACTACCACCACCTCACAAAAATATGCAAAAGTTTGTTGAATTCATTTTATGTTCTCCTGGTAAAAACGCTCCCACAACGCGACTGTTTTCTTCAATGAACAAAATGTAGACATGTGAAAAAAATTCCCATATTGTTCAGTGACACCTATAAAAATTAGGGATTTTTTCTCTCGTATCCGTATATTATTAATTTAAATTAAGGTGTACTGGTCCAAATCCATCATTTGAGATAAAAATATTTCCACCACTTAAAGTAGATTCTGAATCGGTTTTTATAATCATTTTCATTCAATATTGTATTTTGTGTCCTTTAGAATGACCTCTTTTTCAAAATTGAATATCTTCTATTTTCTTATGAAATGAAAGACATTGCGTAATTTCTCCTCTTTTTCTCATAAGAAATTCTGGTCCACTTATAAGTAAAAAATAAAGTAAGTTAATCATATTTTGTGGCGAGTAACATTTTTTTTCAGCGTGTGCAATCTAAGTTGAAATTTCGGGCCCCGAATTACATACTTGTTTGGTTGACTTGAAGTTCGCTTGTTAGTCCTTGTCAAGATGAGAACAGATAGTAAAGGTTAAGATTACACCACGAAGAACTGTAAATCTCAGCAAAGAGTTGCCTACTGTCTAACCAGGGATTACCCAAGATTTACATATCATGGGGAGGGACGGACATACCTTTGTCCTCTCCCAGACAAGTGAATATTTTAATTTATTCTGAAGTATTATTAGTGCACGACCCCTTTATTTGTAGGAAAATTTCCTCCAACATGTAATTACGATTAAATTAGAAGAAAAACACTCTGCAAAAGAAGTTATGTGAGAAAAAAAAAGATGTCACTAGCAATGCTCCGGAAAAAATTAAAATGTTTGCACATCTGCTCGATGGTTTGTATTGATAAACGTCTAATAAAAGGAATGTGATTATATTGGTTTGGAACAAAGTTATAAAAAAGAAAAAGTTTACCCATAACACATCTTGAAACTTATCAAACTTGGTAATTTTTTTTTCCTTCTTTTAGTATGAAATCAATTTTACAAAATGCTGCATACGTTTATTGTTTATATATAAATGTGTATTGACCCTTAATCATGACATCATTATTCACAGATTTTATAGAAATCTGGAATCAAACATGGCGTCAATTTCGCAAATTATTTTTTCCTATTAAAATTTCCTATACATATTGCCTCTTAAACATGGCATCAAACACAAAACATGGAAAAATTAACATAACTAAAAACAAACACATAATCGAAAATAAGTTTTTGATCACATTAAGA
The DNA here is from genome assembly GCA_963930645.1 of Salticus scenicus. NCBI lineage: Eukaryota > Metazoa > Arthropoda > Arachnida > Araneae > Salticidae > Salticus > Salticus scenicus. The sequence goes on along the minus strand of OZ005659.1, from coordinate 166,487,308 downwards.
GCTTTAAAATAATAATTAATAAAGAAAGAAAACACATTCGGACATGATGCTTAGATGTATACCTTTTCATGCAAAAGCGAGATGACATACATATACACAGCCAATTTAATTATTATTAAATATGTTTGTATCTAAATGGTGCAAACTAAGAAATGCGTTGTTTTGAGTGTAACTCCATAAAAAATACGGAATGTTTATATTTTGCGTGTAAGATATGTTTACTATATTATTTAAATGAGTCTTAAAGAGCTTTAATTTGAGTAATGTATCATCAAAAAGTTTATAAGCTTTTAAACTTTTCTTGATTATATTGTTTGGTCTTGTCTTTCTTAATAATACACGCACTCTCCAGAGTAACAATTCGTTTATGACAAATAAGTAATAAATATCATGAAAATTTTTTTGAAAAATATAACTCATCGCCATTGCAATGATAATGCATTGTTATAATTATTTACTGTTAAAGTTGTTTTGCCAAATGTTCGTGACTGAGGTCTGTTACGCACACGCATTAATTCTAGTTGATACATTGTTTCACTAAATGCAAAATAATTTTGAGTAATATTCTGAATTAGGTGTATAATAATATTTATATATATAGGAACGCAATGGTCGTACACTCCGCCCATTTTTCAGGACACTCTCTAAAATAAGAAACTTCCGCTTTGTTTGCCACTACTAATTCTATGCATAAATATTTATGGATAATTTCTTGTAACGTGCCATGATTATACTGGGTAGAGATTACTGCATAAAAATAGTGGTAGCAATAAATAAAAAAAAAAAAACAGAGTGTCCTGTTCTGAGAGCAGCGTTTCCATCTTTTATAATTTATTCACGAGCATTTTTAGCAACGCCTTCTTTTCGCACCAGAAATTTTGTAGATTATTTCTCTTTAATATGTGACAACGATTGAAAAGAAGAAAATCATTTTTCAAAATTTCCGGTATGAAAAAGAGGCGGGGCTAAAAATGCTCGTGAATAAATTAAAAAAGTTGGGAACTCTGCCTGAGAGTGTCCTGAAAAACAGGCGGCTAGTACAACCCCTGTGAACGCCGAAGAAACGAGCAACCAGGGCCTGATTCAGACCGAGGCACACGTTATTTACACTCACACCATTACTTTTTAACAAATACTTTCATCTTATAAAAAACAGAAACTTCTTTTTAAAATAAGATGATTATTTTTAAAAAATACTGGTGTCTAAATTGTGATAGTAAATTCGATTGTTTTACACAGTTCATTTTTTATAAAAATAAATTTCTAATAAAAAAAATGGAATTTCTATGGTGTAAAGCAAAATATAATTGTGAAAAGTTCCGGTGCGAGAGGACCCCGGCCTTAATCAGGCTCTCCGAGATAGACTGCCCCGCTTCAATGTGTCCGACACACCGCCAGGACTCAGAATCTTCCATTTGTTTTCTGGAAGCCATAGAAACACGTCTAGCTTGAGAAAAACACATATAAATGTTCTAAACACCTTTCATCAGCACTTACATGCAACTCCTGTAACACTTCACAATGCCGGCTTCTCATACGACTGCCTGTTTTGCATATTTCTCTACGCGTAACCGTGATTGGCTGTTACCTAACATATTTGTATACTTCCTTCAACCTTTCCAGCAAAATTCAGCTTCTTTAATTCAGACTGGCTTACGGAAATTAATATTTTCCCTTCCGTGATTAACTTTTGGAAGTTAGTGTAATTTGTACCAGACATTTTATTTAAATACTTTTACATTTATTATTATTATTATTATTATTATTTGGGCGATTTTCTTATTCATAGATCTAAAAAAAAAAAAAAAAATCAGAAAACGCGTTCTTCAGATAGTCATAACACACTATTAAGGGCCCTCTTCACTCACCGCCGCCGGAATTCTATTGGAAATTTTTCTTTAAACAAATAAAAAATTATTTTGTTAATTTTTTTATATTTTATTTTGAATCTGTAAAATACGAATTTTCAATATGTGAAGTTTTTTCATTTTGCAATTTCAAAATATAATATTAAAAATTAAAAAAATACATTTTTAGAAAAGGTCCGTCAATTTAACAGTTGGGAATTTTCTGAATGTGAAAACATAATTTAAAAATATGTATTAGTTAATAAGTTATTTGTAAAGAAAATTTCCCCCGTTGGCCCGGGCGTCCGGCGACGGTGAGTGAAGGGCCGTTAAGTCAATACTGGGAATGTAATGATTAGAATAAGCAGTAAAATTCCACAATAGTATTTAACAGTTTTAAATCATTAAACCTTTGAAGTGCCAATTTTAAATCGGTCTTTTAAAATAAACTACCACCAGAATTACTGAATAAGTCTAATGTATTGGTAGTAAATGAAGATTTTTTTAACTTTAAGGTAAGGCTTTGTTAAATATGTATGGGACAAGTTTTTGCTGTTTAGAAAATAAAATTAAGTGCTATACAATATAGTAGTTGGCAACATTTTTATCTATACCGAAACTGTTTTAGCTCTGCCTTTATTTCTCATCACTTTATTTATAGAATTATATTCTCAAATACATAACTACGATGAAATAAGAAAACATTACTCTTAAAATAAAAGTGGTATGAAATAAAGGCAGACAAAAGCACTCCGGACTAAATTAAATTGTTGACAACTCTGCAATATATACCTCCGCCCTTGGAAATGTTAAATACAAAGTTGCACAGTGTCGAGAAGTTCTGCTCTCAAAACTGGTAAATGGGAAATTCCGGGTTAGGTACAAGGTCGCGGTCATCCATCTAGCTGTCTAGCTGTACGGAGGTCGATGGTTTTCTCTGAAAATTGTGTGAATATTGTCTAACAAGGAAACATTCAAATGGTGTCGTCTTCAAAAAATATTGAAAAATATATATATATGTGATTCTACTCTTCATAAAACACCAGAAAGAGAAAATTATCGGCTGAAATGAATTACAGCGACCACAAAAAATTATCAAAATTAAGCATATTTTGGGGATTTCACACTGTTAGGCGATTGATTTTGAGTACTTGGCGGAGAAGCAAAACACGGTTCTGTTCGTACACGGCAATCTCGGTACTATCAAACTTATCGCCTAACAGCGCTAAATCGCCAAAAATGCATAATTTTGATAATTTTTTGTGGTCACTGTAATTTATTTCAGCCGATAATATTTCACTTTCTGGTGTTTTATGAAGAGTTGATTCACATATATATTTTTATTTTTTTGTAGACGATACTTTTTGAATATTTTCTTGTAAGTCCACGTTCAAAGGCCTTCACAGAGGGCATTTCAAAAGGGGGCATTCTTTTTAAAATTTGGTCCCTTAGGCCATAATGATAAAGAATTTTTCTTTGTGTCTCTGTAAAAAAACTATAAGTGCCAGATTCACCTAAATCTATGCAGTTCATGCAACAATGACCTATAATGTGTATATAAAGTGTTTGCTCAGTTTAATAAGGCGTTTAGACGCTATCGCACTTTTTAAAATTTGGTCCCATAGGCCACAATGATAAAGAATTTTTTTCTGTGTCCCTGTAAAAAATCTATAAGTTCTAGATTCACCAAAATCAGGGATGGAACACGGGCGCAGAATTCATACCGGAATCCGTTTAAGAAATTTCTCTAGCTATAATATTGTTGATTTAAGAAGTAAAAAAATTTCTTACATTGATAGTGGTATGAATTCTGCGCCCGTGTTCCATCCCTGCAAAATCTATACAGTTCGTGCAACTGTGACCTATAATATGTGTATATGTGTATATATATATATATATATATATATATATATATATATATATTTTTTTTTTTTTTTTTTTTTTTTGCTCAGTTTAATAAGGCGTTTAGACGCTATCGCCCTTTTAAAAATTTGGCCCCATAGGCCATAATGACAAAGAATTTTTCTTTGTGTCCCTGTAAAAAAAAAAAAAAAAAAAAACTATAAGTGCTAGATTCACCAAAATCAATAGGGTTCCTGCTACGGCGACTTACAACATGCGTACCAACTTTCAGCTCATTCGAGCAAAGCGTTTAGACGCTAGCGTGTTCACTCACATACATACACACGCACATACATACATCATCGTAAAAATAGTTAATAAGGACTCAGGGGGCCTCAAAACGTATAGAAGCACCAAAATCTCGAATTCGGATTTTTGACATGATTACAATACTTTCCTTACATTCGTATGTTCGGAAAGTTTAAATAAAAAAATTAAATTGTAGTTGTTGACGCATGCGCGCCACCCCGTCGCGGATCACCGGGCAGAAGGCTATGAGAAGCCAAGTACAATGGACGTGGGCAAAGAACTTTAAATTTATTGACGCCCACAATTATTATTTTATGTTCTACCTATTATAAATCTTATTCTTCGTTGTAAATAGTGTAAATACTTGATGTATGTGATCGTACAAATTAAAAATATTAAAACAACGAAGATGGTCCGTCGAAAATTAGTTATTTGTAGTTAAGTTCCTACAAAAAGTGGCTCCGTCGAGAAAGGAGCTTGTAATAAGCGACTTATGGATAAAAATAATAAATTGAAATCTTCCTTGAAAGGGAAGATAACTAGAATTGAAAACTATGTAGAAGGCACGAATGCCGAAAATTACGATATAGATATAGTGGAATTAAAAGTGAAATTAAAGAACATAGAACTGCTACAAACAAAAATCGATGAATTACGACAAAAATACTACGAAATTCAAGACTTGAAAGATGCTGAACAAGCAACCATAGATGACGACCTTGACTCATGTGAAGAACGTCTGGAAAAATTAGAGGTAAGAATTAATACTCTTATTAATTCTTATAAGAAATTTGATTCTCATAAAAAAATAAATGCGACTGAAAATGCATCTCAAGATAACTTTGAAATTAAAACTCAAATTCCTCCTTTAGTATTACCTGAATTTTCAGGAAAATATGAGGAATTCAGTTCTTTTAAAGAACAATTTGATGATTTAATAACCAATAATGTTCATATTAATCAGTCGCAGAAATTATATTATCTTAGATCTTGTCTCAAATATGACGCTAAAAATCTAGTTAGTAATTTTGATACATTTGAATCATTATATAATGCATTAGAAAATCGCTATGATAACGAGCGATTAATTGTTGATATTCATGTACAAAATATTCTGAATTTTGAGAAAATTCAAACAGAAAATCCCAAAGAGATAAGAAATATGATTGATTGTATACAGAAAAATCTGCGTGCCTTGAAAGTTCTGAAATATGAGCAAAATAAATTATCAGATGTTTTCATTGTAAATATTCTCGTAGCAAAGTTAGACAGAGAATCTAGAAAGAATTTTGAGTTATCCCATAAATCAAAAAATGTTCCCACCTTTGAAGAATTTATCAAATTTTTGGAACAACGAGAATCAGTTTTATTATCTATTAATAGAACGAATATGACTAGCGGAAATAAAAATACTAACAAAAACTTTCCGGCTATTAACAAATCTAAAACTCTTTTAATGCATGAAAATAAAAACAAAAATTGTGTTGTTTGTAAAAATACTTATCACCCTATTTATAAATGTGATGCATTTTTGAAATTAAACATTAACGAAAGATTAAGTATAATACGCCTTCACAAGCTTTGTGAGGTTTGTTTTAGGCAAAACCATAAGAAAAATGATTGCTTATCGAAATTCAAATGCACCTGCGGAATGAAGCACAACAGATTAATATGTTTTTCTTCTGGCGCCAAAACCCCGGTTCCAGACGCAGATGGAATAAATTCATCCAACTTACCAGATATAGACAAACGGGTTGCGCAATTAAATGCTTCCGTTTTGAGTAATAATAGCAGATATTTAAAAGAAAATAGAAAAAGTATTCTGTTTTCGACAGCTTATATTTATGTTCAATGCGAAAACAAAAAAAGAATAAAAATAAGATGCGTTTTGGATTCCGCTTCAAATGTGTGCGTTTTAACTGAAAAGATGAGTGAATGTTTAGGAATTAAAAGAGAAAAAATAAAAACTCCAGTTTCAGGTTTGAATGGATTGACCCAAAATATTAAGTGGAAATTAGATACCTTTATTTCAAATGAAGATTGTTCTTTTAGTGAACCAGTAGAATTTTTGATTGTAGATAAAATAACTGGGCTTACACCATGCAATAAATTAAACATTTCAGACATAAAAATTCCAGAATTTTTGAAATTGAGTGACGAGACATTTTTTGAACCGAATGAAATAGAAGCGTTAATCAGTGCAGATATATTATTCAAAGTTTTAAAGGATAATACTTATAAAATAAATGACGATTTGTTTTTTAAGGAAACCGAATTTGGATGGCTAGCGTGTGGAAAGGTTGAAGAAACAGAACTGAATAATTCGAAACAGTGTTTCGTTTTGTCAGACGATTCCCTTAGTAGCACTCTTAAACTCTTTTTCGATCTAGAAAGCATTGGAATAAGAGACGATCCAATTCAAAAAGAAAGTGATAAAGCTATAGAAATTTTTAATGAAACGATTCAGTTTAAAAACAAACGCTACGTTGTACACTTGCCCTTTAGAAGACCCTATAATGAACTTTCCGATAATTACACGTTAGCGAAACAACGATTTTTAAGTTTATGGAGACGTTTTAAATATGATAGAGAATTATATGAACAGTATAGAGAGATTATTCGTGATTACGTAAATCAAAAAATAATAGAAATAGTTGAACCCAGTACAGCAGAAAATAATTTAAACAAACCTATTTATTATTTGCCTCATCAGGCAGTAAGAAAGGAAGGTCGCTTAACATCCAAAACAAGAATCGTATTTGATGCAGGGAGTCATCAAAATAATCAGCTGTCACTGAATGATTGCCTATGGCAGGGGATAAATTTAAATCCGAATCTTTTGGATGTTTTAATTAATTTTAGATTAAACAAAATAGCATTTTGTTCTGATATTAAACAAGCCTTTCTACAAATCTGTCTCGCTGATGAACATAAAGACGCTGTTCGTTTTTTCTGGAGTGATGAAGAACCGCATGCACACAAAAAACCCAAATTACAGATTTATCGTTTCAATCGAGTTAATTTTGGGGTGTGTTCAAGTCCATTCTTACTCGCTGCTACTATTAGACATCACATTGAGAAGTATAGAGAAGAATTTCCCGCTACTGTTCGACTTTTAGATAAATGTTTTTACGTAGACGACTTAATTTCTGGAGGTAATGATTTTAACGAAGCACTTGAATTATCACGAAGTGCAAAATATATTATGGAAGCCGCAGGAATGTCCCTTAGAAAATGGATAAGTAACGATACCGAATTAACAGAGCAGTGGAAAAGCGAAAAATTTGATACATACCCTGTAGAATCTACCATCAGCTTAGGTATAAATCAGACAAAGATCTTGGGACTATCTTGGGATACTAATAAAGATAATTTGATTGTAGATATCAAGAGTTTGTTGAACTTTATATCCATAAATAAAATTACAAAACGTACCATTCTTCAAGCCGTAGGGAGAATTTTCGACCCCTTAGGGTTAATTTCTCCATTCACTGTCAGGGCAAAAATTATCATTCAAGATATCTGGACAACTAAAACCAAATGGGATGAATCATTATCACAAAATATCGAAAAAGAGTGGATGAAATGGTGTTCGGAATTACCCTTGTTAAAAGAGCTTGAAGTCCCTAGATTCGTCCTTGATGCCACTTCCCCAGAAGATGTAGTTGAATTACATAGTTTTTGCGATGCTAGCAAAAAAGCATATGGCGCTGCCATTTATGTACGAACAAAATCAAAAAATGGTATTTCAGTAAAACTTTTGACTTCCAAGAGCCGTGTAGCTCCCCTCAGCGGTGTTACACTACCTCGCCTTGAATTATTGGGTGCCCTGGTCGCAGCTCGTCTGATCACCAAAGTGAAAAATACTGTAAACCTTAAAAGACCTTCTGTTGAATATCACTGGACTGATTCGCAGATAGTGCTTTTCTGGATAAAGGGTACTAAAACCCGATGGAAGCAGTTTGTCGCCAACCGTGTTCAAGAAATTGCCAGCCTGACAAACCCTAACTCTTGGTTCCATTGTGCAAGTAAAGAAAATCCTGCTGACCTGTTGTCCCGAGGGATGACTGCTGAAAGCCTAACAACCAGCGCCACATGGTGGACAGGTGCTGAATTTCTGAAAGATCCTGAATTTCCGAAAAACAAACAATCTTTTATTGACTTTTCAGAACTAAATGAGGAAGACTACACCTGAATTAAAATCTGAAAATGCAGTGACTCTAAATTTGAAAAAGGACTTTATTATTTTGAACTATCTGATTAATCGTAGTAATAAATTTTTAAAAATATTACGTATATGTAGTTTTCTTTTCAGGTTTCTTCACAATCTAAGAAATCCTTTAGAAAAGAAGAAAGGACCGCTGATGCCTGAAGAGCTGACAAAGGCAGAAGACTTCCTACTGAAACAGCTGCAGGAGGAGGAATTTCATACTGAAATATCTGCCTTGAAAAGTGGCGGTAATGTATCGCATAAGAGTAAAATTTTTAATTTATCCCCATTTTTGGATGACAATGGTTTAATAAGGGTAGGGGGGAGACTGCAAAATTCGCAGTTATCTTATTCGATTAAGCATCCTTATGTACTTCCTTCAAAAAATAAATTAACGGAATTAATTGTAAAATATTATCATGAAAAATATTTTCATATTGGTCCCCAACATCTTCTGTTTCAGGTTAGGCAAAAATATTGGCCCATTCATGGGAGAAATCTTTGTAAAAAAATTGTGCACAGATGTTTAGTCTGTTTTAAAGCAAATCCGAAAGTATGTGTACAAAAAATGGGAAACTTGCCAAAACAAAGAATAACGCCAGATAAAACATTTAATTCAACTGGAGTAGATTTGTCTGGACCCTTTTTAATCAAAAATAAATATGGAAGGAAAGGTCCAGAAATCAAAATTTATGTTTGTATTTTCATTTGTCTAGTAACAAAGGCTATACATCTTGAACTTATTAGTGATTTAACTTCACAAGCTCTGATAGCTGCGTTAAAAAGATTTATTTCGAGAAGGGGCAAGTGTCATAAAATATTTTCGGATAATGGGACCAATATGGTAGGCGCCAACAGGGAACTAAATGCCTTGTATAAACTGGTAAGAGATAAGGAAGAATCCTTATTCAAATTTTTTGCAGAGGAAAAAATAGAATGGGTTTTTATTTCTCCAAGGAGTCCAAATTGGGAAGGTCTATGGGAAGCAAATATCAAAGCGTTTAAATACCATTTTAAACGCATAGCGGGTAATTCAAAATTTACATTTGAAGAAATGCTTACACTTGTTAATCAAGTGGAAGCGATCTTGAACTCGAGACCACTGACTCCACTAACTTCAAGTATTGAAGATTTAGAGGTTTTAACTCCAGCCCATTTTCTTATTGGAAGGCCAATAACGGCTGTTGTTGAACCCTCTTTAACCAATATTGAAAAAAATCGCCTAAATGCTTGGCAAAATATTACGAAGTCAGTTCAGGCAATCTGGAAAAGATGGAGTCTTTCTTACTTAAATAACTTACAACAGCGCAGAAAATGGATAATTGATAAAGAAAATTTAAAAATCGGAGACATGGTTTTAGTCAGGGAAGAAAATCTTCCACCATGCAAGTGGTTTTTAGGGCGTGTAATAAAGCTATATCCTGGTCAGGATAATAAAGTTAGATTGGTAGATATAAAAACTACCAAAGGGATTTACAAAAGATCCATCTCCAGATTGTGTGTGCTGCCTATCGAGGAGTAAAAATGAATATGAACATTTATTATATTAATTTACTGTATTATATATATTACTCTAAATTTGTTAGTTAATTATGAAAATTTCTGTTTATTATAATCAGTTAATCTTTTTTCTAATTCTATGTGTTGTGCGAAATAGTGATATTATGTTACATTCATTTATTTGTTATTATTTTATCTATTCATGTTATGTGAAATTGTAAATTTGAAGTTTTGCAAAAAAAAAATATTGTAAGTTCTTGCATGACAACATAGCAAGGCCGGGCGGGATGTTGACGCATGCGCGCCACCCCGTCGCGGATCACCGGGCAGAAGGCTATGAGAAGCCAAGTACAATGGACGTGGGCAAAGAACTTTAAATTTATTGACGCCCACAATTATTATTTTATGTTCTACCTATTATAAATCTTATTCTTCGTTGTAAATAGTGTAAATACTTGATGTATGTGATCGTACAAATTAAAAATATTAAAACAACGAAGATGGTCCGTCGAAAATTAGTTATTTGTAGTTAAGTTCCTACAGTAGTTTTAAATTAAATTATGATTAAGAAAACTCCAAATGTATAGTTGCCAATTTATACGGTAATGTACCTACCAATTGAGGCGTTCCCAATTGAGGCAGTAAATGAAAATTGTCCCGATTGAGGCGGTGAGGGTGAAAATGGTTGTTGGCTTTTCCCCTTTGAGGCGTCATTTTTATACTTGGCTATTTGGCGCACTTTTTACTATACTTATCAAACATGAGGATAAATTTATAGTAGGCTCTTAGCCGCGTTTATTCGGCGTTTCCAGGAAACACCACGAGGAGGTGGCCTACTTTAGTTCCCCAAAAAAGTTGCGGAAAACAAATTCTCCTTGTTAGTTTATGTGCGTGATACTGATTGCTGCGAAAACGAGTTACATGCGTTCTCAGATTCATGCACACTAGGGGTGTCCAGTGTTTTTTTGTTTTTTCGGTTTTCATGTGAGCGAAGCGAACATACGTGCGTGATACTGATTGCTGCGAAAACGTGTTACATCTATTCTGCATGCCTTACATGCGTTCTAGGAGTCTGCGTCAGAACAAGACGGTTGCAAATCAAAAAATGATATTGCGCAGAGAAAAGATAAGATATAGGCCTCCTTCGCGCGCATGCGCAAAGGCTTGTGGAAAGTGCCAATAGGAAAGTGTCAAGTGGGGGAAAAGAGCCAATAGGACGGCTCTTCTAGCCAGACGGGCGCTTCTAAGCCAATTGTTGTAACCTCAAAACCGGCTACCAGTGCTTTCCCACCCATCGCCTCAACTATAGTCCGTTCAAGTTAAAGTGATACCCGAAGTAAACAAATGGGTTACAAAGGTATTCCACATTTGTGCCTTTCTCGCGGAAATGGCAACTTCTGTTATTCATGAAAAGAATGTGTTAAGATTTATCCTTTAACCAAACCCCCTCCAAACAAAAAATAGCTCTTTAAAAGATAAAACTATCCCCCACCACTTCTTTTTGTATTTTGGAGTTTACAAGACGTACAACAATGAAAAGACCCATTAAAGTAAGAAAAAGTGTTAAGGTAACAAAAGAAGAGGTGGGAAAATTCTAACAAAAGAAGGGGAGAAATGAGTGACCTTGGCTAGCGCCAACAGTGGCAGTAACATTATCCATGTCGCCAAACAACATGTGGTTTTGTTTAGTTTCGCTATCACTTTAAGTTGAACAGACTATAGGACAATTTTCTACTACCGCCTCAATTGGGAACGCCTGAATCGGTACCAAATCATTTTTACGTCGTTTGCCCCCCCGGAAAAAAGCAAAGAAATTCTTATTTATTTAATCCAGTGAAAACTCTCAAAGAAATATCTAAAAAAATTCTATTAAAATTTTCCGGTAGTCATAAAGCGTAAAAATTGGCAACTATGCAAGTGATTGATTTAAACTGTGATTTTATAGGAGGCAACTGATACGCCCATTCGTTTCGTTTTCGTGGAAAGTCCATTTTAAAGGAAGGAGAGTTGCTTTCAGTTAGTCGCAGTCAATTATTAAGTCAGTCAGTTGGTTAATTCGTTAGTCAGTCAGTTAGTTACTTAGTCAGCCAGTAAGTTAATCAGTCAGTTAACCAATCAATTCTGTTCAAAAAGAAAATATTAAAATTATTATTTAAAAAAATATCTTTTATGATAATGCAGACGATTTCCGTTTTAGAGAAGTAATATAACACTAAATACAAAAAAAAAAAAAAATCTTTTATTTTTATTTTTATTTATTTTTTATTTATTTATTGTTAAAAATGAAAAAAATCGATAACTTTATTGTAAATTATCGCAGATCGATGGTTCAACCATTCGTACTTACCTGTAATTTCCCCCATAGACGTAAATGTATTTGAATACTTTTGAGTGTCCTGTACACGAACCATTTGCTTCATCTCAACGAAAAGCTTACTGTAGCATCCTATTTGATACACATCTAGAATACCGAGTTTGGAATTTGTGCTACTATTTGTTCTTGAGATATGCTGATAACAAACACACAGACATCCACGCAGGCAGACAGACACACAGACCATTCGATAAAAACATGATTTTAGTATTCAGGGGACCTCAGAACATGTAAGTATAACAAAAACTCACGTTCGAAAATTTGGCCCTAAAACAATACTTTCTCCACCCTATGGGTAAGAGAAAGTAAAAAGCTACAGAAAGCCCTTTCTCAACTAATTCGAAAAGTATTTAAACAAGCATATTTCTTTTATAAAAAGAGCTTTTATTCTGTTTAAGCAATTTTGTTCCTCTTATCTGATCCAATCTTTTCAAGAGTGTGAATTTTTTTTTTTATTATTATTTATTAAAGAATCACCTCTTGACAGTTTCACAATATCATAGAACGGCGCAAGTCACACTACCCCAGTAACTCTATATATAGAAGACGTTAGAGGCATTGGTTTATTCATTTAAAGAGGTGAAAACGTTGTATATGAACCCGTGTTTATGTTCGGCTGTATGTATAAAATAGGTTATTAACGTTTATTTGTCATTAAATAGTTTGTGTGATTACAAAAGATATCTTAAAATTAAAATAATAATTATTTTTTTATTTTTATTAAAAAAAAAAAAAAAAAAAGTGATTTTACGTTTATTTTTATTTTTAAAAATGGATCAATCTGTCTGAAGAAAATTTTATTAAACATACGTTAGATACAGTTATAAAAGAAGAAGTAAGTAAAGTTTAATCGTTTGAAAGTTATTACAAATGTTTTAATTTGAATCACATTTTGATTGTACAAATTAAACTATAGAGGAATTAGAAGAACTTTACCTGGATTTAAAATAATTGTGATATTTTATTGAAAATTTGATTAGATATCTCTCTAGACTGATTTATAAATGTGTATTCTTATAAAATAGACTTTAAAATTTTTCTATTCCAAAAGCATTTATGTATTTTACCATGTTTTATTAACTTCTATTCTTGTTTATTTGCATGTTTGTTTGTTTGTTTGTTTGTCCGGTACAAATCTTGCAATCGAATTTTAACTAACTTCCCTACTAGCTAGACATTTGAAACTTTCACAGTAGCTCAGAACCCGGTGACAACACAATGCTTCGAAGTCCGATTTTCGAATTTTTGATTAGTTTTCTTATAATTAATTAAAATATGAAAATAATAACATCCTAATAGCGTTAAAATAGCCATTAAAATATTAGCTATAATTTAATTGTTGCCAAAAAAAATTACGAGTTAATTTTTTTTCGACCTAAAAATAAATACATTTAATTAAACGTGAACGCTAAAAAAGTATAAAAAGTTAAATTATGCATCTCACAAAAATTGACATCATTATCACTTTAAAAATTGTATGCACATTGATAAGAGCTCTATGATTCATCAGAAAATTTAAAACATGGTATATAAAAAGTTTTTTTTTTTTTTTATCTTATAATTATTTATTAATACCTTCTATATATGCCAGAAGAAAGATTGGCTTCGTAAAAATTTTAAACCACCGATTTTCGATGGATTTAGTGGTTTTTGGATGTTTTGAACATGCTTTAGCCCTTTTTAGAAAGAGTCTGTCATTTGGTGTGTGTGTATATTAAAAATGTTATGGACGCTGTAACTTACGAACCAATAGACGAAATTTAACTCAGTGGCGGATTCAGAACTTAACATTTTTTTTTTTTTTTTTTTTTTTTTTTTTTGGGGGGGGGGGGGCTAAGAGTTTTCAAGATGTTATTCCAGATCAATGAAAAATTTACAATTGTAACATCCAATTGGGAATGTCAGTGCTTTTTTTGGGGGGGGGGGACTTTACCCCCCCCCCCTTAAATCCGCCACTGATTTAACTAAACTTGATATTTATATGTTCGATTACATTTGTGGAACAATGTGTTCAACAGGTATTGCTGGTGCTAACATCACTTTTATTCAGAATTTTTAATATGGCAGAATAGGACAAACTTTTGTACAATTATGCATAATAAGAATTATTTTTAACTTTCAATGTGAAAAATAAATAAATAAATAAAATATTTATGATAGGTTATAGTCAAAAAGGATCTTTTTTTTTTTTTTTTTTTTTTTTTGTGTGTGTGTGTGTGTGTGTACGGGCTATATGGAGAGGGGTATAAAATTTCAATATGGATATTTTTCGAAAGATTTCATCAATACCTTTAAAACGAATAATTGAACTACAGAGTTGTATATATATATTAATGTTTTTCTGACAGGATGAAAATCGTCTGCATTCATCTGCATTCAAAATAATTTTAATAAATAATTTGTAATGTATGAATTCGTCATAGATATAGTAATATATATAGATTTATCATCCCCATGTTATCGAGCAAAAAATTTTAATGCCGAAAAAAGTTCTAAAATTAGCCATTAGAGAGTATTGAAAAAAAGAATAAAAAGAAAAATGAATTTGAAACTGTATCTGGAGTTTTTCATTCACCTTTAATAAATAAATTATTCATAAATGTTATTTACTAAATTGTCTGTGTGTATTCCTGTGTGTGATTCACTCGGGGAAAGGCAGCCATTAGAGTGACTTTTCCCGAAAAAAAAAAGTATCACTTTTTCCCTCTCGCTGATCAATCTATGTCTTATTACTATATCTATGGAATTTTTAGTATAGGAAAACGAAGAAAGTTTCTTGGTGGCCAAAACATACAAGTTTTAATTCATAAATTAGTGAAACATGTTGAAATATAATTACGTTTTATTACTAAATTGTTACTAAATCGTTGAAAATATCTATTTCATACTCTGTCTTTAAAGAAATTTACTGGAATATATTTTATTAGGTTCCATCCTCTATAATTTAAATCAATATTCATTTTAAGATGGCAACACGAAGTTAAAATACATTGAAAGTTAAACAGTGTAAACTGATAAGTACAATTGGACAGTGTTTTGTTTTTATATGCGATTAGCGATTCTCATGAGTTTTCTTTAGTGTTTAGGTTACATTTTAATTATGCTAATAAAAAATAATTTAATAATAATTTTGAATTATTTTAAGAGCAATAAGGCCTCAGCCGCGTAGGGAATTCGTGAAAGATTCTAATTACCATAAAAAATAATCTGGTGTGGCACTTACACGACTTCATCCTTCCATGCATTTTAATGCTTTAATGATGGGTTACAGATTAAGGTGTAAGATAACAAGTACTGTGCGTGAACATAGTTTAAGAGTCCCCAGTAGTCAAGTACTTTCCTTTCTCCTTCCCCATGTAATCCAATGGGATTTTTGTTGCCTTGTATTTTTCGGATATCTATTTCAAAAATAAAGTTTTTCCAATTCTGTTTTTTGAATTCCACTCTTTAAACATGCCACTTTTTTTCTTACTAAGCATTTTTTTTTAAATTACAATTTAAATATTTCTTTTTAAGATTGAAAATATATCCTTAAGTTTGGTTAATGAAATAAAATATTTAAATTTATTTTTTTAAAAAAATGTTTAGTAAGAAAAAAAGTGGCATGTTCAAAGAATGGAATTCAAAAAACAGAATTCGAAAAACTTTATTTTTGAGCGAGATATCAGGAAAATACAACGCAACAAAAATCCCATTGGATTACATGG
Organism: Salticus scenicus; assembly: GCA_963930645.1. Lineage (NCBI taxonomy): Eukaryota > Metazoa > Arthropoda > Arachnida > Araneae > Salticidae > Salticus > Salticus scenicus. Next base: position 166,471,519 of record OZ005659.1, on the reverse strand, counting down.
GGAAGGAGAAAGGAAGGTATCTGACTACTGGGGACTCTTAAAGGGCAGTTCAAAATACTTGTAGCAAAACATTGGTTTGACGTATAGTTCTGCATGGAGAAAGGGATACAGCCCCTTAACCCCCATTAGAATATACTCGTAGTATTGTGTATAGAACAGGTACATGTTCATTTCATTTTGTTTATTGCAGTCTAAAGATTTTAATCTGTACGTACGAAGAACGTGTCCCATAGTCGTAATATATTTGAATTCTCTTGGATGCTTCTGTACACAAATCATTTCTCCGATTAAAAAAAAAAAAAAAAAAAAAAAAATCAAGCAACATCCCATTATGATATAGATTTAAAATGCCGAGTTTGGACTTCTTGTTAATATTTGTTCTCAAGTTATGCTGGTAACAGACTCACAGACACACATACAGACCAACCTCTAAAAACCTGATTTGAATTTAGGGGACCTCAAGGCGTGCAAATATAGCCAAATCTGAATTTTGAAAAACTGACCAAGAAAACAATGCTATCTCTGCAATTATATGACTAACAGAAAGTAAAGAAACAATATATATATATATATATATAACTAGGTGACTCTGCCTTCTGACTCGCTTCATTTATTAACCCCTACGACGCTCTGCCCGCCTATTCGCTTCTTTGCCTTTTTCTGTATATTAATAGTTCATAACACAAGACAAAAAAAAAAAAAAAAAAATGGTAAAAGAAAACTCCATATTCAATGTCAAATTGAAATACAGACACTTATCCATTTCGAAAGCGCAGGCGATAAAGTCGCCAAAAATGATACAACCGACTGACGCCAAACTGGATATCCCTGTTGGTAACCTTTTACCGTCACATTTTCAAAAAAAAAGTCGTGGCCATTTCTTATCCGTAATGTCTTTTTTCCTAATATTTCAAAAATGGATAATAATAATAATAATAATAAAACAATGAAAATCTGGGAGGATTTGCCAAGAGAGGAAGAATTCGTCAGAAGAGAGGAAGAGTTTGTCAAATTTTTTTAAGTAAAATGCGTTTTGCCTTATTAATATTTATTAAAAAATTTTATGTGTATACTGTGTGTTGTCGTCAGTAAAGTCTGCTTGGGCAGATTTGCAGCATTATTAACTTTTTCTTTCTTTCTTTCTTTTTTTTTAAATGTATATACTATGTGTTGTCTCCAATAAAGTCTGCTTGGCGAGATTTGTGCGAACAAAATGGGAAAGTACCGAAACAAATAATATTTAGTACTTTTTGTTTTAATGAAATATTATGCTAAAAATCAGAAAATTTTTCAGAATGGAAAGAAATTCGTAATACCCAGAACATTTTGCGTTACAGCTTTAGTATATGAACCCCTTGGCGACTTTTAAATTTTTGTCCCTATTTGGCGATGAATTTTTTTGGTATAATTGCTTGTTTAAATAAATAAATAAATAAAATTCTAGTATTTATTTTGTCTAATGCCTATACTTTTTACTATTGAACTTTTCAGTTAATTTAGAGCATTATTTAATACTCTCTATATATTTTTTAATGTACAGCTAGATAATAATTTTACACATTCTAAAATATATGAAAAGAAAAAAGTTTATTATTATTATTATTTATTTATTTATTTCTAATTTGAAAAAATCTCCTACAGCTTTAATTTTTAATTCTTCCCTGCTTACTTCTTAAAATAATGAAGAATAAAATCTACTCGATTGTTTATAAGAGTTTTAGGTGATAAATTTTTTTCTTGCCGGAATTAGAAATATAAAATGTATCATAGAAAAGTCTAATTCTGTATTGATAAAAAATTATCAGTGCTAAATTAGAAGATTCTATCATTTACAAATGAGTTTGAATTTAAATCTAAAATATTTTTTTAGATTCAAAATATATCCAAAGTATTTTAAAATATATTTTTAAATAAAAAAGATAAATACACTTTAAAGAGAAAAAGGAACGCAGTCAATTATACAGACACAATATCATTTCCTTAGTTACAAAAGAAAAAAAAGAGAGAGAGAGAGAACACATTAAAATATATATATATGAACAACATAAGAAATTGCCAGTAAGAAAATTAATTTACTAAAAGTAAATATATATATTTTACTTTTAGTGTGTGTGTTATTTTATTTTAATTTAATTTTAATTTTAATTTTATTTATTTATTTATTTTATTTTATTTATTTTGCACCATTGATTACATTTTAGTTTTTCCTGTGGAAAATGAGGTCATAAAATTGAAAGAACATTGATTTCAGAAACTTTTTGTAAAATGGCAAATGAGTACCTTTATAAACCCGACGTTTTCAATCAATAACTTCGTTAATTAAGATATATAGATTTCTAACTAAATGTCTGGTAGTATTTCGCACACACTGATACCTCTCACGACACGGAGAACCCTGTTCTCCGTTAGAAGATGCGGTCGCAGACAAAAAAAATTTGACGCCAGCAGCAGTAACTTTATATATATATATATATATGAATGATTAACCGTAGTAAAAACCAAGCAACAGATATAAGATCGCTGAAACCACATAGACCAATAAGAATGAAACCAAAGCAAATTTAAATAACCTGTGGAGACTGGTTGTGATTTATTGAAACATTTATTTTTGATGTATTTAACTTTTTATTTAATTTAACTTCAATCTAACGATAAATTTATTCCTGGATTGTTAGTTGAAATTTTAATAATTTTGCCGGTGCGTAAAAACGACATGAAACTCAAACCAAAAGACACAAACAAGCAAAGAGAAAATAAACAATTAAGACAATATTTTAAAGAAAATATTTTAAAGAAAATATTTTTTCAATTAGGAAAAGCTCAGGACGTTGGAAAAAACTCATCAGGGTTGACCTTTTTCACCGTTGAGTACCAATGTACGATTTCGTTCATCAGCAGCTATATTGCTAACGGGCACCCTATCGTACAAGAAATTAATTGAAGTTAAAAATTAAGAATAAAAGTGGAATAAAACTATTTAGTTCAAGAAATCAGAGAATCAGACTGAAAACAACCATAAAAAACAAACGTTACTCACAGGATGATGCATTTGGAGTCACGAGAATTAAAACTAGCAAAATAATTCAAGGTGTTAGTTGTACATAGTAGATGAAGAATAATGATACTATATACCAACATGGATATTTATTTATTGATTGATTATCATGTTTTAGTGTTTGATTACTAACTTTAAGAATAGTTGACGACTCAATAATGAAGAAATTGAACATTTTAAGGAAAAATAAGGCACATATTTTAATACGAAGTAAATGCAATAGGCCTTCTGCTTATTTTTTTTTTTAAGTATATATATAATTTCACAATCTCACACACCTATCCAGCCAAACAACCCCACCCATCCTCCGTAATCGAACATCTGTCCACCCAACCTCCACCTTTTTTATTGTATTTTATTGTTTTATAATTTTTTTAGTTAAAATGTACAAAAGTTCACTTAAAAAAAATTTACTGACAGAAATATTTTTATGGATATAAAACAGAATATACAAAGTTTTTAGGAAAACTCATTTTAGCTGTGGCTGTGATCAGTTTATTAATATTCTTGTTTTTATACCTTGAAGAGCATAAATTATTTATTCGAAATAAGTGGTTAATGATGATGTTTCTAAACACAGTAAGATGCAGACAGGAATAAAAATGTATAAACAAGTTTACTTTAAAACTGAAATCTTTACACTTATATATATATATATATATATATATATATATATATAATATTTCGTATGATTTTTAATTTGAGATACAACAACTCTACACGCCGCAATATTACTTAATTCTACGAACTTAATTCTACGAACTATGAAATTTTTACTCAACTGATAATTTTCGATGAATAAAAAATTAATAGTTATGCTTCTGATGAAACCCATCGTAAAAGACGCGTAATAAACAAAAGATAATAAAATTGTATCCTCGAAAATTCTCCTTAGGCACAGTATCAGTTTGTATAATTTATCGGAAAGTTGGTATAATATTAATCTTGAAAAATTTAGTAAACAGCTTGAAATATTTTGACGTAATAAAAGATATTGCATATCTCACCATATTGTAAGTTTCCCACTATTTCGACAACCATTGTTTTTCAAACAATATTGCTTCTTATTACACCGCAACTGCTGAAAATAAATTTCACTTTTGAAGGTGAAATTGATTATTTGTTGCATTCATGAATTATTATTATTATTATTATTATTATTATTATTTTCTACACTACAGATCTGCTAGTATTTCTAATTTATTCCGGGGCATTCTTAGTACCCACTTTTCACACACTTTTTTTTTCTTTTTCTGATTTCGAACTTGACTTGAATATTTTGCAGCATCTTTTTTTGCATAATAACTTGATAAAATAACAGGCTGGGGAAATCAGGAATTAAATAGTCTTCCAGAAGGGAAATAACAAAAATAATGATGCTAAACAACAATACATATAATAAACAGAAAATAATAAAAAAAAATTGAGCTAATAATAAGAAATGGGCGTAGGTAAATTTCGGACCAAAAGGGCGGAGTTGAGCAACCCCATACGTAAATTGCGGACCGACATCTAGTCCTGAATTTACCTACGCCTTTTGTCTTTATTTTAGATTCGTAAATGAAAGGGATCAGTCACAAATTTAAAAGAGGTGATAACGATAATAACGATCTTCGATAATAACATACCGTAATAATAACATACTGTAGCATAGTGTCTAGTTACACAATCAAGGGGGACTAGTTACATAATCATAATCTAGGGGGGCTAGGGAGGGCAACTTAAAATTTCAAATAGGAAGGTATGTCTTGTGATACATCCCTTGAAACGTCTCTTCAAGACAATGAATTTGATATAAATAGTTTTGCCCTACGATGATTATTAAAGGCGATACATGAGTTTTTAGACTTTTGAAATGGGGATTTTATACTTACGTATCCTCTTTAATAATCACTGCAGGACAAAACTATTTATACCAAATTCGAAGAGATGTTTCCAGGGATGCATCATAAGACATACTTTGCCCAGAAATGTTTGGGCCCGGGCAAGGGGGTGGTAGGAGTGCTGCTGGGGAATCAACTTTAAAATTTCTAATGGGAAGGTATGTCTAGTGATACATCCCGGGAAACGTCTCTTCAAGACAATGAATTTAGTATAAATAGTTTTGTTCTGCGTGATTATTAAAGGGGATACATAAGTATAAAATCCACATTTCAAAAGTCTAAAAACTCACGTATCTCCTTTAATAATCATCGTAGGGCGAAACTATTTATATCAAATCCATTGTCTTGAAGAGACGTTTCCTGGTATGTATCACAAGACATACCTTTCCATATAAAATTTTAAAGTTGCCCTTCCTAGCGGCCCCCTAGGCCGCCCGAGCCCAACCTTTTTTCACCAAAAGAGGTCCCTCTCGAATTCATTAAATACGTATTTCGCCATTTTTCAAAATTTCGAATCATTTTCGAGTTAGGAATGGGGGGGGGGGACTTTTGGAACACCCTGTGTTTAAGTTCTTTTGCGTTAATGAGCCAGAGTATGACTTTTTCGTATTTGGCCGTGAAAATGGGAAATTTAACGTTTGTTTGGTAACTTTTTTATTGCAACTCAGCAGCTAAAATTTTGCCAGTGAATTCATTTATGTAATTTTTTCAAGGCAACCGTAAAACTTGAAACAGTTTCCCTGTGAGACAGACAAATCGAAATCATAAATAGTTATCAAATATGCTAGAGATTGTTATCAATTACATTTCGAGATAACGAAGCATTTGTGAGGGAAGACATTATTGAAAATTATGTTTCCATTTTGTCAGCCGATATAAAATATGAATATTTGTTCAGTTAATCTACGTAAAACAGATCAGCACTCATCTTTTCAACAACATATTGTGTTAAATAAGCGAGATAGAATATTCTACGGAATGTTAAGTAAATGTCAAATTGAGTCACTTATCTGTTGAGCAGTTGCGTTGATTTCTTAATGATCGATTTTATATCTATATGCTTTGCATAATATAATCAGTGAGATATTTTTTCTGATTATTTTATTTTATTTTATTTTATTATCTGAATCTAAAGAAGCCAAAAAGAAAACTAAAATGTAGCGGCCATCATAAAACATTCTTCTATAATTTTCTGTATAATGGCGCCACCTACCGGTCAACCCTTTAACGTTCACTATCCATTTTCTTTTATTACAAATTATTTTCAAAAATGGTTATTAGACATAGACACACAGCTAATCATATAAATATGAAATAATAATAATAATACTTTTTGTTTAAAACATTTTTATGTTAACTTGATTAATGTCAAATAATTATTAATTTAACAAAAAAAGAAAAAAAATTGTAAGTAAAGATTATAAATTGAAAACAACTCGCAACAGTTGTTTCAGGTCAAAATAATAGCACGGCCTTTCACCAGGTGAAATAAGATAGGCACGAGTGCATCATCAAAGAAGCAAGATGCGCTCGCGGCTACTAAGAAGTTTAAAATGATTTCCACATATATCTTCGTCTGAAGTGGCATTCATTAAATTTCGGATTAGTGCTACTATCTACCGAACAAAGGAGAACAACAGTTTAAAAATCAATTTAAACAAGGGAAAAAATATATATTTAAAAAAAAAAAATGTTAAATGTTTGCTGTCTGTTTTCAGTGCGAAATCAATGAACTTTAAAGGGTTAACACACAAAAACTTAGTCAACACATCTTCTCCAAATAAATATTTTATATATGCAGTTTGATGCAATTTCAACCAATAATGCTGAGATATAGCCACATGGAAAATATCAAAAAGTGAATAATAATAGCGCTACTTAACAGCAGCATCCAAATTTAGCCATCATTCTTTGTTATGATGACAATCTTACATATAAAGCTTCATGCATTTATATTCTATAGAAGCTGTGATATAGCCTTCTTGTACACGGAAAATATTGCAGCATAGCAGCTTCCCCTTTCGGCGCACATGTACACAAAGTGAATCATCATAGTGTTTCATAATGTCCCTTTTACATATCAAATTTTGTGCAATTATGCACTATACAAGCTGAAAAATATTCTTCAGTTAAATGACGATAATCGCAACATAGCAGCGCCACCACCTTTTGGGTAATATGCAGCAAAAATTGATGGACTCCAATTCATGTTGTGTCTCCCAAGGATTTGTGAAGGGTCTCTCGGGTCCTCTTTGTTACATGTGGGTTTGTATTGTCCTGCAGGGACAGCACACCCTTGGAATTCACCAATATCGGCTCTTTCTGCCGCAATGAATGGTGCACTCTTTGCAACTGCTGTGTGTAGAGGTCAGCAGTGATGGTTTACCACGTGGAAAGAGGTCAATGTACAACACTTGTCAACAAATCCACCATACAGAAAGCATAATTTTTAGTGACTGCAGAGGAGATCTAGAAATGGGACGAAACAGGCTACATGGCGTCATCCAACGTCTGGTATGCTTCAGAGTGTTATAGAGTCCCGTCTTTCGTCACCAGTGAGCAAACGATCAAATATTCTGACTAGCGTCTCGCCGCAGCGCCGGCTCCCTACAAAAATGCTAACTGAGCATGCGTACAGACTTGGATTTTTGAAAGTTGTTGGATTAGAATTTGGATTCGTGCAAGGTAAACAGAGTTTGGCGAGGCATCACCCTTTTAGCACATTTTCCTAATTTATGTGTATTCCTTTAATACAAAAATGTTTCAAATGAAAAAAACATCCCCACTCCTAAATATTTCTATTTTTTTTTTTTTAACAGTAACTTTATTTTTAGAAAAATTAATAGATAATTTAAAAAAAATTAACTATTTTTTTTTTTTTTTTTTTTAACGAAACTGCGTTTCATTGAAATATCTTCAATACAGATTTAAATTTATTGATTTTATTTCTTTCTTTCTTTTTCCTTTTTTTTTTTAAAAAATCTCTTATTTATTTTATTTATTTATTATTATATTTTTACTTAGCTTTAAAAAAAAAAAAAAAGAAAAAAAAAACCTTGGATTACAATACAAATTTAAAATATGTAAAATATTTATTTTTATATTTAAATAATAAACAAAAAGTATTTTATTTAAATTTTAATTATTATATAAACTTGTTTAAATTTATTAAATATGTTATTTAAATTACTTCTTTTTAAAATTCCTTTAATGCAAAGATGTTTCAAATGACAGAACCCCCCCCCCCCTCCCTCTAAATATTTCTTTCAATATATTATTATAATAACTGCAATTTATTAATTAATAGACTACAAAGAGAATTTAAAAAATAGACCAGGTAACATGTTTTATTAAAAAATATCAACCTTTTTTTTTTTTTTTTTTTTTTTTTAGGTAAGATAATAGATAATTAAAAGAAAAAAATCTTTAAAAACGAAACAGCCATTTTCTTAAAATATCTTCAATACAAATTTAAATTTATTGCATTTTTTTTTAAATATCTATTAAACAGTTTATTTTATTTTACTTAGCTTAAGGGGGGGGGGCGTGGATTACAATAAAAATTTAAAATAGAATTTTTAAATATGCAAAACATTTATTTTTATGTTTAAATAGCAAACAAAAATTATTTCATTTAAATTTTAATTATTATTTAAACTTGTTTAAACTTTGTTAAATATATTTCTTTTTTAAAAATCCTTTAATGCAAAGATGTTTCAAATGACAACCCCTCCCGCCCTAAACATTTCTTTCCATATTTTATTAAAATAACTTCAATTTATGAATTAATACACTACATAGAGAATTGCTTTTTTATTTAATACTAATTTCTGCGAAGATTAAAAAAAATATTTTTATGAGAGTTAAATTAATTAATGTGAAGAAAATAAGAAAACCCCCTGAAATTGTAAAAGCATTCAACAATTATTTCAATTTATTAAAGCATGACTCACCATCAGACACCCCCCCCCCCCCAAAAAAAAAAAAAAAAAAAAAAAAAAAAACAGGCAAATGTGCAACATGAATGCATCAGCACATTGTAGCAATTTTTCTACAGAATCTTTAAAAGTTTGTTTCTGAATGTGGGATTAGGCCTGAGTGAGATGTTCTCTGGGCAGTCTTTATAAGGTGACCTAGCACATTCTAATGCGAGTTCCTAAGAAAACCATGAAAAAGTCGCACAATTAGGTTAACAAGTGTGTGCCTGATTCAAAGCTAGCGCCTACCATCTATCACCTTGGATGACAGAATCTCTTTGCCAGTGCAATAAATTTAGAATAAGAAATTTGTTTGAAATACAGATTTCAAATTCTAAAAGGGCTTTTTTAAAATTGATATTTTGGTAGTATTTTTATTTATTTATTTTTTCATATAAATAAAAAATATTAAAAAGGTTTTGACAACAAATTTTCGTCTGTAGTCAAAGCCTGACTATAGCACGGGAACCTGGGGCCCCTGCCCTGAGCACCAAGATAAAGCACTAAACTCATCAAAAATGCATTCATTAAAGTTCGTAATTTTTTTTTTTTTTTCAAAAACAAGTAATTTAAACAAAATGTTTAAAAGGCAGTTTCGTTTTTACAGAACTTTTTTACCCCCCCCCCCCTTTTTTTTTTTAATTATCAATTTTCCTAAAAAAAAAAAAAAAAAAAAGTTGCTGTTTTTTAATAAAACTTTTTACCTGGTCTATTTTTTAAAATCTCTATGTAGTGTATTAATTTATAAATTGCAGTTATTTTAATAAAATATGGAAAGAAATATTTAGGAGGGGTTGTTTTTGTCATTTGAAACGTCTTTGCATTAAAGGAATTTTAAAAAGAAATATATTTAACGAATTTAAACAAGTTTAAAAAATAATTAAAATTTAAATGAAATAATTTTTGTTTACTATTTAAACATAAAAATAAATATTTTACATATTTAAAAATTCGATTACAAATTTTTATTATAATCCACTTTTTCTTTTTCTTTCTTTTTTTTTTTTTTTTTTTTTTTTTTTTTTTTAAGCTAAGTAAAATAAAATAAACTGTTTAACAGATTAAAAAAAAAAAAAAAAAAGCAATACATTTAAGTTTATATTTAAGATATTTTAAGAAAATGGCAGTTTCGTTTATAAAGTTTTTTTTTTTTTTTTTTTTTTAATTTATTGATTTTTCTAAAAAAAAAAAAAAAAAAAAAAAAAAAGAAAAGAAAGTGTTATTTTTTACTAAAACTTTTTACCTGACCAGTTTTTTAAATTCTCTTTGTAGTCTATCAATTCATAAACTGCAGTTATTGTAATAAAATATGGAAAGAAATATTTAGGGGGGAGGGGTTATCATTTGAATCTTTGCATTAAAGGAATTTTAAAAAGAAGTAATTTAAATAACATATTTAACAAATTTAAATAAGTTTAAATAATAATTTAAATTTAAATAAAATAATCTTTGTTTACTATTTAAACCTAAAATAAGAATAAATATTTTACATATTTAAGAATTCTATTATAAATTTTTATTGTAATCCACTTTTTTTTTTTTTTTCAAGTTAAGTAAAATAAAATAAACTGTTTCATAGATTTAAAAAAAAATAAATAAATAAAAAAAAATAAATAAATGCAATATTTTTTTTTTTTTTTTTTGTATTGAAGATATTTCAAGAAAATGGCAGTTTCGTTTTTAAAGAATTTTTTTAATTATGTATTAATTTTCCTCAAAAATAAAAGTTGTTATTTTTTAATAAAATATTTTACCTGGTCTTTTTTTTTTTTTTTTTTCAAATTCTCTTTGTAGTCTATTAATTCATAAATTGCACTTATGAATAATAAAATATGGAAAGAAATATTTAGGGGGGGGGGGGGTTGTCATTTGCATTAAAGGAATTAAAAAAAAAAAAAAGTAATTTAAATAACATATTTACAAATTTAAACAAGTATAAATAATAATTCAAATTCAAATAAAATAATTTTTGTTACGTTTTAAACATAAAAATAAATATTTTACATATTTTAAAATTGTATTGTAATTCAAGGTTTTTTTTTTTTTTTTTAAGCTAAGTAAAATAATAATAAACTGTATAAGTGATAGAAAAAAAAATGCAATAAATTTAAATCTGTATTGAAGGTATTTCAAGGAAATTGCAGTTTCGTTTTTTTTTTTTTTTAGTTAATTTTTTTAAATTATCTATTAATTTTCCTAAAAATAAAGTTACTGTTACAAAAGAAAAAAAATTAGTAATTCAATTTAATATGAACTACCTAATACATCTAATGCTTAAACATAAATGGTAAACAATCTTACAAGTTACAACCCTTCAGAAGTGTAGCAGTGCATCGCCAAATTACTGCATGCCAAACCTGCCAGGGTAATTTATTCAACTTTTTCGTAGGGAGCCGGCGCTGCGGCCAAATTACTGCATGCCAAACCTGCCAAGGTAATTTATTCAACTTTTTCGTAGGGAGCCGGCGCTGCGGCGAGACGCTAGTAATATTCTGTATTCAGATGCCTCGCGAACAAGGACAATCATGGCACCTGTCATTTGTTGTTTCTTGTTAGCTTTGGCAATGCATGGGATACCCACTTTCTTAAGTTCCTTATTCCTATTGTGATTGTTTCAGTGGAAACCGGAACCTTTGTGTAAGTTCATAACGAGTTAGACTACTGTCCTCCTTGATGACTGTTTTCAGGACCCCATCATCCAGTACACTTGTTCGTCCACTGTGATGTTCATCAGCAATTCTCTGATCTCTTGATCTGAGGATTTTCGGAACCATTGCCTGGCGATGCATTCGTTCACAATATTCTTCTTAAACTTAAACCAGGGCCCGCTTTACCATTAGGCGAACGCAAGCGGTTGCCTAGGGCCGCCGAAAAAGGAGGGCCGCCAAAAGAATTGAAACACCAGCCAAAATTTAAAGGAAAAAAAATGGTGAAAGAAAAGCGAAAATCATAAATCAGTTTTTCATTTTTTTTTTCTCTTTTAAGGACTATGTGTATATTCAATTGTAAATTAAAAGTAACCTTCTTTAAGGATTTTAACTTTGTATAAAAACACCTTAACCCTTTAAGGGGCAAGGAAATTTCGTACATTTAAAATAAACTACCACCAGAATTTGCAAACAAGTTTAAAATACAAGAAATGAATGAAGAATTTTCTTTACGTTATTAAAGTAAAACTTTGTAAAAATTTCTAAGATGAATTTTTGCAGTTGGGAATAAAAATTAGATGTTCTGGTTAAGGTACTAAAATGTTGATTTTTAATAAATATATTCTTTGATTTGAATGCGATAATGAATGAAAGCTAGATCTTTTCAAATTAAATGGAAAAAATAATGATATGGAGCTGAATGGTTTGCAATTTCAACCTGAACAATTTGGTTTAGACCTAAACATTCCACCACCCATCAGAATAACAGAAATTATTCACGATAGTTTTATTAAATCTCAAAAATTCGAGGCCCTTTTACTTGACATCACTAACGTGTTTAACACTTTCGTATGGCGGCCTCATTTTTAAGCTCATTCAGCTGAAAATTCCAACTCTTTGTATCAAATTCATCCATAATCAACTAAACTAAATAATAGAATTAAGAATAAGAAAATAAAAAAAAATCACTATTAAATTCATAAGTATCTAACTAAACAATTCATGTAAGTTTTATACATTTGCGAAAAAATGACTTCGTAAACAACTCACAAAATAGTTCAGATTTCAGAAAGATCTTAAGAATAAAAAAATACGTAAAATATATAAATTAAGATTAAAAAATAAATAAGAGTAAATTTAAATTACATAAGGGCGATCTTTTCTCGTCTATGGTGTCTAGAAAACAGTGTTGCCATATCTCGCGGATTTTTTATTCAATAGTCACCAGTAATTGTTTATTGTAATGTTTACCTAATCGCTTCGAAGATTGATAGTCTATTATGTATATCAAATATCACTTCTCAAAATTATTGTGATTATTGAATAAAAAATTCAGCCAGATCTGGCAACACTGCTAGGAAATATGTTTCATGCGTTGACTTTAGATAGTCTTTTCTGCAAAAGGCTTTAACTTCATACAGAAAAATTAAACACTACTTTGATTCGCATCACAGGCCCACCAGTGGTCGAGCGGTTCTGCGCTCAAAGCTGTAAGAAATGCCCGGTGTGATATTGAAAATAACATATTCTTTCTTAAAATTTAATTGCATTCAACTTCTTAAAATTATTTATTTTTTCCTTTTTTAAAAGGCTTCTACAAAACGAAAAGAATTAGATTTATTTTCTTCAAAAGTGAATGTTACATTCTTTCAAATATTGCAGATTACAAAAAAAAAAAAAGAAAAGAAAAGAAAAAAAAGAAATAGCCTTGAATCATCTCTTCATTCAAAAAAAAAAAAAAATATATATATATATATATATAATAACGGAATGAATGAAAATCATAAGTACCGTTGTATGTTGCGGCTGCTTGTCATTAATTAACGCGTATCAAAAAAGTCTAATACTTCTATCAACGGTTAATATGCATTTTCAGAAATAGATTTGAAAACGCGAGAAATAAAAGTTATTACTATTTTCATAATACTAAATCTGTCAATTCATCATCGAGACTCAAGGAAATGTGTAATTATATCTGGCGTCAGCATGAATTATTATGTGTAATCAATCTAACTTGATATTCCGTAATTTCAGAATTAAATCGATTTGATTTATCACAATAACTTAACGAATTTTATGGTTAACATATAATGGATAACGTACTTATGGCGAGAAAGATCTAAGCCACAATATTTGAAAATAATATATGTAAATTTTCCTAACTGACTTAAAAAACTGGTGTTGCTGCGGCGTCCTAATTTGGCGAAAGTTTTTTTTGAAATTAATGTTTTTGCCAAACTTCTAGTTCACGTTCACTTTTTATCACTTTCACTTCAGCTTCGCTGTTTTCTCTGTATTCCCCGTGCCTATCTAGATATTGCTATCCAAAAAGGTGTATCTAGATATATTCATCTGCTAATTCCTTCTGTGAAATTTATTTGGTTTAGACAATATATTTTATTGTTCATGATTGTTCGGACTAATATTGTGGATCAATTTCTCCATCCCAATTAAAAATTATATGTAACAGTTCTTCAATAAATAATCATCTGAGATTTCGAGCAATCTGGATTGTTATTGGCACATCACATTTAATCCTTAATTTTTTTTCACGGCTATCAAAAGGACATCAATCTATACTACCAACAATCTCTACAACACCCGGTTCAATCCTAGGTCGCGCTCATCAACCTAAACGTTCGAAATTTTCCGTTTTTTTTCCGAAACTCGCGTAAATACGGGCTAAGTCTCCTTAGAAAGACACACCCCCCCCCCCCCCCCCTCGGAGGGCATTCTACCAATAGGCCTCGGACCCTGGCGTAATCAATCGGTTTTAAACCCTAGCATTCGATTCGTACAAGAATATGTAATATTATGTCGCGCGTTTATGAATGAAAAGGTTCGTAATTGTGTTTGAAAGTGATTAGTTTGCAATTAATAATAGCCAACGCAAAATTTCATCTGATAAATCAATCCACTAAGAAATTAATTAATAAAAATTTTATAAGGGAAAAGTTCAAGCAAAAGTGAAGGGGAAAGCTTTTTTAACACTTTTCAATAAAGGTTGAAAATGTTGACGACTTCGGTTTGTCAGCATGGCCGCAGCTATTTAAAATGGTAGAAATAGGAAAACTAGCTTGTGTACAGGGACACCCAAAAGAATGACAGTTAATTGCTTTCTATTAGATGTAGTTTTATAAATCACATTTAAAAAACTTTGTACAGCGATAGTCGTATTAAAATTTAGATTTATTATTCATATGATTAAAATAAAAAATCTATAGAATAAAGTATATTTAGCATTAAGATTTACAGGATCGCACCAAAATATTCAAACACATTATAAGAGCTTAAGAGCTACAATTGGAAATTGTTAGAACTGCATGTCAGTTTATGTTAAGGTTTTTTAACACTTTTCAACAATGTTTTGGAGTGATTATGAATTCAGTTAGTTTGTCTGTCTGCATTTTTTTCCGTTGTGTGATAACGTAGGCAAAGTACATAAAAAGTTAAACTAGGCAACAAGACATACATTTGGAAAATATTAATAGTTATGCAAACCAAAGGATTTTCCATTCTTGTTTAAAAAATGAAACTAATTCCTGTTATCATCTGGTTTAATGTAAAATTGAAAATTACCATTTATTATGGAAGGATTAAAATTATAATAAAAATAAGTACTAATTTAAAAAAAAAAAGAAAAAGAAAAAGAAACAGTAATACTTTAATATTGTTATTATTCACTCTGGAACTTTGTCGGTGGTAAAAATGTAGCAACTTGATAGATTCACTCTGTTTAGTGATGCGATGCCGCAATCTGATAGCTAAGCAATGGTGAGGGAATGACAGATTTCAAATTCCCTTTTCTTCTGTCCATACAAAAATTCTCTTTTTCATTCTATTGTAATAGATTTTACTCAAATTTTCGGCCAAACAGTTATTGTTGCAAACTGTGTATGGCATATGAATAACATGTACAGATATAACAGTATTGATGTACAGTAGTTTACGTTGTACATCAATATGTGCGATGTCATGTAGAGCATGGAGATTAGTATAAACAGAAATTTTAAGGCATTTTCCCAATTGAACGTTTAGCACAATCAAGTAGAAAAAGTAAAAGTTTGATTCAACTTGTTTATTTTTTCTTATTGCTAAATATGCCGGATACAGTTTAATTGCTCTAAAAAAAAAAAAAAAAAAAAAAAAAAAAAAAAAAGTTATTTAAATTTATATTACTTATAATATTACAATAAGTTGAATCTCAATAGTAGTCTCCTCTTGTGAGTCCCGTGCCTGTAATCACTGAATGTCTATCCAGTGATGCCAGATGGTCGAAAATTATTTCCCCAAACAGGTCTTCAAATTTCCCCAAATCAGGGGGTTTTTTCGAAAAAATCCCCAACTTGATTTCTACTAAAAAGGGAAAATAAATTTTTTTTCAAAAAAAAAAATATCAAGCAGATTTAAGTGGATTTAAGCTCAGATTTTTCCCCAAATGAAGGCAAATTTTGAAAAAAATCCCCAAATAACAATAAAGCTATTGAAAATCCCTGGTCGTAGGGATAAATCATTACGTTGCCAACATTGACAGAAAGTTGCAGAACTCCCCAGATTTGTCCCCAAAAATTTTAGAATTCCCCAAAAAAGTCCCCACAAACATTTGGTCCCCAAAATTGTCCCCAGAAGCCTCAAAAATCCCCCAAAATGGGGACAAAATCCCCAATCTGGCATCACTGTGTCTATCCGCGATTGTAATGAAATGCTCGCCCTCTGGTGGACTAAGGTGAAATTATCATACCACTGGTAGCTTTCACGCTGAAACAATGATAGAACAACAAGAAAGAACAATAATAAATACACGTGGCTAATTATGTTTACTAACAACTGCAGTTGTGAAATCGCCATCTATCGATCATTACAAACGCGGATGGACAAACTAATTCTAGATCGCTTGGCGGGCACGTGTGTTCATCTTTTTCCTCTCTGTGAGAGCATGGTTAATGAGACGTCAAAAAGGACAAGAAATTTTAGTTACTGTGTTACAATATATGCTATATACCTGTATGTGTATGCTGTTTATTAATTACGGCCTACATAACATGACCCGACCCTCATTTTTACAGTTCACGTAAAAATGCTGGCACGAGTGTAGTGCGTTGCCATTTTCAGGCTTCATTAATGCTTAGTTTATTTCGTCGGATGAAAGTTTGTGCTTATTTTCAAACAAAACAATTATTGCGTGTTTCTTTAGACTTCCAGTTTTTGCTTACAACAGAACGAATGATCGTAAAGTGGTCTAGCAAGTTCTAAAATATTACTGATGAAGATACTGGCTAAAACCCTATTGATTAGCAGCATTATAATTTAAAAACTTCATAAGTTATTCTGAATTTACGAATTTCTTAACACTGCAGAAAACTGTAAAATTTAGTTTAAAACATTCATTATGAAGAATATTTTTACCGTAAAGATATCAGAGCAGATCTAAAATATCATTTATACGCAATGTTATCATGATTATCATTGACTATGAATGTTCTAATTTGATAATTTCGTATGTTATTCGAAATTTCCGATTTTCTTAGCATGGCAAAATAAAGTAAGATTTCACGCGATCTAGCATTATAGGGCACACTGCATTGGAAATATTGCAGAATTGCATGAAAACTAAAATATGATAGTAATCCTAATAAAATTTATCAGAAAAATTGAATGTGGTAAACGTATCGAATCAGATAGAGGATAGCCTATTGGGTGAAACACTTCAGACTGCAACCTTGTTGAGTGATCGGCCAAATTCATTTCTTTTACCATAAATA
This sequence comes from Salticus scenicus, assembly GCA_963930645.1. Classification (NCBI taxonomy): domain Eukaryota; kingdom Metazoa; phylum Arthropoda; class Arachnida; order Araneae; family Salticidae; genus Salticus; species Salticus scenicus. Next base: position 166,454,194 of record OZ005659.1, on the reverse strand, counting down.
TAGTATACTCAAACCTAGAAACAGAAAGTTAAGAGAACAAATATGTGATGAGGAATTGAACAGAGTCCATCTGAGTCAACTAATTTTTAAACGAAATTCTCAAGTTCATATAAGGTTATCGAACTAAATCTTTACACAGATTCGTGAAGTACTTTCGGTTACTACTAACATCAGTTGTTACGAAAACATAAACTTGTGATTTTCGCTTTGTGAAACAGAAAACAGATATTTATTTCATGATGACACGAGTCAACAATTCTCTTATCAGATACGGAAATTTTGTTTTCATATTCTATCAGGAATGATCTAGAAAAAGAAAATTGAGGTAAGAAGTCTTTCAAAATCATTTTATCAGAGCTCCTTCAGTTTTGACGTTATTAAAAAGATCACTTTTTTGTTCACGTGATTTCGAAAGAATATAAATGATAGGTATCTTGAAAAAAGTAATAACAAATCGCCGATCTCTAATAATTATTGACATTTGCTGAAGATTAGAAGTTACCGCGCTATAAAGGTGAGTCCTATTTCTTTTATATACAAAACAGTAAATTATTATTAATATAAAAATAAAATATATGATCTGTAAGAGTACTTTTTTACTATGTTTTTATTAACTTCTATTCTTGTTTGTTTGTTTGTTTGTCCGGTACAAATCTTGCAGCCTATTTTTAATTAACTTCCCTACTAGCTAGACATTTGAAACTTTTAGCATAGCTCAGAACCCGGTGACAACACAATACTTCGAAGCCCGATTTTCGAATACTTTTCTTTTAATTAATTAAAATATGAAAATAATAGGCTCCTAATAGCAATAAAAATAGCCATTAAAATATTAGCTATAATTTAATTGTTGCCAAAAAAAAAAAACGAGTTCATTTTCTTTCGACATAAAAATAAATCATTTAGTTCAACGTGAAAAAAATTATAAAAAGTTAAATTATGCACCTCACAAAAATTGACGTCATTATCAGTTTAAAAATTTTATACACATTGATAAGTGCTAATGTAGTTCATGATACGTTGTTTTAAAAGGAGCAATATTTTATTTTTAAAACCAATTTTATTATTATTATTATTATTATTAGTTCACTGAACTGAGTCTGCCCAGGATTAATACGACTCGCTTAGTATAACTCTTGGCGGTGGTGGGGGTGGGTGGGCGGGAACCACCGCCACTTTAGAATGTAGAAAAAGAGGGGGGAAAAAGGCTAAAAACCCCATAGGAATAGCATGGGAAGAAAAGCAAAAAAACTCACAATGTCAAGTGTGTTAAAAAAAAAAAAAAAAAAAAAAAAAAAAAATTTCACACCGGAAGTCATAAGGGGACAAAGTTGACTAGAAAAACACATTGAACAGCGGGAACCGGGCGCGATGGGGCATGGGTCCTATCGTCCAGGATTAATACGACTCGCCTAGTATCACTATCACCGGAGCATATATATATATCTGTACTGATAAGTATAAAGGATTTAAGTCTAAAAATGTCGATTTTGAGTTAAATACATAGTCAGACCCAGAAAAAAATTCTCTATCAATTGGTATAAAGAATTTAAATCCATGTCATTTAGTCTTTGAGAAAATCCATTGGTAAAAAAGATTCAAGTCAGAAATTTAGCAATAATCTTTGTATAAAATGTTGAATTCAATTTTTTCCCTTTATTAAATGAAGGTTGACAATCACTGAACGGTATAAAGGGTATAAATCAACATAATCCCTTTTTCCTAATCGATTCTTCTGATTAATTTTTAGCTAGTTTAACTTTATTTTTCGTCTCCTGAAAAATCAAGAATATGGACTTAAATCCTTTATACTTATCAGTACAGATATATACATTCAGTTTTTCTGGTTACTATCAACGAAGCCGTACGCATATGCTCAACTTCGTTGGTCACTATCATTATTCGTTACGGAGGGTGTTGCTTCTTTTCATATTTCCTTATAATGCCAGGGACCGATTTACTCACTTGGAGGCCCAGGGCACTCGTGTTCAGTGGGCCCCCCTTTTCGTATTTTAATATTACAACAAACAAAACAAACTGCTTATTTCCAATTCAGTCGTCTAAAAATTCACTTCACATTTCATTTTATTGGTAAAAGTAAGGCTAAACAAGATTTGCCACGTGTCTATCGGATCGACGTATGTAGCCCTGTGTATTATCTTTTATTTAAAGATCATCACAGCGATTAATAAAACATCACAGTAATTCCTCCATCCATTGATAAAAAACAAAAAACAACAATCATTATAGTAAAATTTGGAAATTTTTCATTTGAACTATTTTTAAAAATGTATGATGGAATTTCTTGGGGGCCCCTTCACTGTGAGGGCCCAGGGCACGTGCCCCTAATGCCCTGCCTTAAATCAGGCACTGTATAATGCAAATGGGTAGCATAAGCAGAACGAATAAAGAGTAATGTAAGCAAGCATAACTAGCGATATGTCACACTAAACTGTTTTTCTTTCATTTTTATACGATCATTTTATAATGTGATTTTTTCTATTTATTGAAAATAAAGCTTTGCTTCTACGTTCTTAAAATTCACTGTCTGCTCTCCAAGTAGGTAGACGGAAGTGCCGTTTTCGAACCAGGTCGGATTCGCAGCTTAGGCATTTGGAGTTTTCTGTGTTTTTCTCCGAAACGCACATAAATGTGGGACTCCTTACAAAGACTTCCATGAAGAGCATCTCATCAGGTCCAGGTACCTCGAGTAAATAATTGGCTTTGACCCTTTAACGTTGATTGTTTTCGCTGTGACACTAAACACTCGACATCATTTAACATTTTTTAAGCAACAAATTTTCAACATTTTTTTTTTTTTTTTTTCTGCTTTGATCGATTTTTAAACTTTTGTTCGTTCTCTATTCGGTAGATAGCAGAACTACTCCGAAATTTAACTAATTTTGTTTCGAAAGAGGCCAAATCCAAAAATGACTTAAAATTTCTGAATAGGCGCGAGTGCACCTTGCTGCTTGGATAATGCACTCCTATCTAGTTTTCACACCTGCACAAGGGGAGAGCTATTATTTTGACCTGAAACAACTGTTGTGTGTTTTTGCAATGTATAATGGTTGCTTACAAAATTATTTATTTATTCAATTAAATATTATTTGAGTTTAATAAAGTTAACATTAAGATGTTTCATACCAAAAATTTATTTTCTTTTTTCTTTTTTTAACATATTTATGATTAGCTGTGTATTTAACAGTCACTTTTTAAAATTTAGTTTAGCAATTTAAAAATATAATAATGATAACATTAAGGTAGTTAAACCCCTCACCACTTATTGAATTCACTAATCAGGAAAGCAATATTGTCACTGATTACCAAATCTATATATGTAAACCTTTTTTTTTTTCTTTCCTTGTCTAGTAGGTGGTGTTTAAGTTAGATAAGAGCGTTTTTTTTTTTTTTTTTTTTTTTTTTTTTTTGAGTAGGAGGACTATTAGTTTCAATCTGGGTAAAAACGTCGTCGCTAGTTTTTGTAGACCAGTTTTGTGTAACACTAAAATAAATTAAAAATATCCGCCCTATCGTTACAAATTCGGTACCAAATAAAAGAGGCGATTTTTCTGAATCCAGGAGTGCAAATAGTTTTTCGGCACGACAATTAGATTTTTTTAAATTAACTAAAGTATGAAATTTAGGTGGAAACACTTCATTTTAATTCATTTCAATCGTTTTAAAAAGTATGTGGCCAGTTTTACGGTCAAAAAATAAGTTAAAAAATAAGTTAAAATTAAAATTTTATAGATTAAAATTAATAGTTCTCCGTACTAAGCTAAATTCTGTCTTTGACAGATTTTTTTTTTTTTTTTTTTTCCTTGATATCTGAGTTCAAGTTCCGTTCGGGTTTAATATTTTTCAAATCGGTTTAAGGGGTCAGGTCTTTTTGAAAGAGAAATGATACCAGAAAATAATAATAATAATAATAACAATAACTTATTGACAATGATTCAAAAAATTATAACATTTAAAATTTGTAAATTTTAACAGGCGTTAAGAATAGTTTTATCTCTCTATTACAGACATTGAAACATTCTACAATTTTTATTTAAAACTTTCTTTATAAAAATGTCAGAGTGAATTTTTCGTCAATGTATAATCTTGCACGCACAATATTACCATGATGGTTAGCCAAAATTTAATGAAAGTTTAACAACTCCTACACGAGATAGAACACTGTAAAAAAAAATTTCGGCATTTTACAACAAAAGTTGCTGGCACCGCGGCTGCCAGCACAGTTGCTGTAAAATTCACAAGTTGCTGTCTTTTATGGTGCTGTAAAATTAACTGCACTTTGCTGTAAAATTCACAAGTTGCTGTCATTTATGGTGCTGTAAAATTAACTGCACTTTGCTGTAAAATTCACAAATTGCTGTCTTTTTTGGTGCTGTAAAATTAACTGCACTCTGCTGTAAAATTTACAAATTGCTGTCTTTTTTGGTGCTGTAAAATTAACTGCACTTTGCTGTAAAATTGTCAAGTTGCTGTTTTTAACGGTGCTGTGTAATTTACTGCAATTTGCTGTATATTTTACAATATGCTGTTTTTAACAGTGATGTGAAATTTACTGCACTTTTCTGTTAATTTTAAAAGTTGGTGTTTTTAATAGTGATGTGAAATTTACTGCACTTTCCTGTAAACTTCATCAGATGCTGTTATTAATAGTATATTTTATTTAAAAGTTTGTATTTACATTTAATATTCATAAATTTCGTTTGTTCAATAAAATATGTATTCAGCCAACAATCTCATGGTTTTTGATAGACTGTTTTTACAGATTTAAAATCTTTAAATAGCGTTTTCTCAGTTTACATTTTTTCATGAATTTATGATCTTCAAAATCTAAGACTTCCAAAGATATTTAAGAATATACTTAATGTATATGGATGTTTAATAGAACTTAAAAGAATTGGGGATCAATTTTTGCAGTATCTTTAAAAGAAAAATTAAGAAAAATCACCTCCCCCCCCCTCCCTTTCTTCTCAAATTTTACCAAGCACTTTTTAAGCTTTTTTTTTTTTTTTAACTAATGAATAAATTTCAAAACCCATACGTAATTCTTTTTAAATTGTTTCCCTTAAACATGCAAAAAAGTTGCCAGTTCTTTCCTAAATATCTCAAAAAGTTTTAGCTGTTTGAAGATTTGAAGATTATTAATTCATGAAAAATTGCAGACTGAGAAAACGTAATTTATAGATTTCAATTCTGCAAAAAAAAAAAAAAAAAAAAAAAAATTAAAACCACAAGAATTGGTTCCGGAACATATATTTTATTAGACAAACCTAATATAGTCCAGTTTAAAAACATTAAGTAGAAATATAGGCTATTGTATAAAACTTACTTCAATAATAATTATAGAAGTTTGGATAAACACCTTAAAATGCAATAAACTCGCAACAGTTTTTTGGGTCGAAAGAACTCACGATCCTTCGTCAGACGTACAAAGTAGGCACGAGTGCTGCATTCAATAATGCCGTCAAAGGGGCCATGTCATCTTAATTCAGTTGCTGCTTCAGATTCTGAGCATTTTACAAGATTTCATTTTTTATAATTCTGAAAAATTCACTACATTTTGTAGCAAAGTTTACAGGATGGTGTTCTTATCGGAGCTATAAATTTCACAACACTGTTGTAAAAAAAAAAAAAAAAAAAAAAAAAAATACACATGAAAAGATCGGTTTCTTTCTTTTTCATCTTTCTCTCCACGTCTCTCTCTCTCTTTTTTTTTTTTTTTTTTCTCTTCTATAAAGTCATGTTAAGCCTGAAATAAAGCTTCAGAAAAGTATAACTGAAGACATAGACTAATAATTTAAACTATTTTTGGAATGTAGTATTTTCCACTTTTCCTAACTCAATAGAGAGTTAAACCTGTTGATTTTGTATTATGGTTTAAAGATTAAAGAAGCATTTTAGCTTGGTTCGTCAAATTTTAGGTACTCTGATTAAAATATCTTCAAAATTTAATGCCATGGATAATTTTTGAAAAATATTTTTTTTTAATATAATATTTATTTTCTTATTGTATTTGTAACTTAATTTTTTGTTTGACAATAATAATAATAATAAATAATAATTCTTCTTCTTATTATTATTATTGCTTGGACGTGCTTGCTTTTCATGTTTATTGTTACTTCATGTTTATTGTTACAGATTTAAATTCTGAACCAACTATAATAAATTTTTAATACTGCTTCCGATTTTTTGTTCAACTTTTTGCATGGTTGCTGCATCCTTTCTATAATTAATTGTTCAATGTCTTTTTTTTTTTTTTTTTTTTTTTTTTTTTTTTTTTTTAATGCAGGGTTTGACACAGTTACTTTTTAAGTACAATGTTTAATTTAATTTTTTTTTTCATTAAAAAAAAAAAAAAAAAATGCAATGATTTTTATCATTGCAACAGCAGTTATCTCTGGTCGAATATTACAGACATTACTTTATAAAAATAGTGTTATTGAAGAAGTGATAGTGGCGATCCCTGTCTTATATTTAATTGCAGAGATCACAAAATATTTTTTATTTTTATTTATTTATTCATTTATTCTGTTTATGACGAAGTCATGAAAAGAATAAAGTATTTTCGCGCAGATGCCCTAACAATACACCCCCAGTACATCTTTGTGATGTCTCTAGGGAATGTTCTTTATTTCTCAAGATATCTCAAGGATGTCCTGGGGAGAATACCAGGAGAACTGCAGTGTAGGTGCGCCATCAAAATTATAAAGATAAGAATAGGGAAAAGATGTTTGGTTCTCTATGAAAACATGATTCTGCTAGGAGTAATTTACGTTATGTTTTTCCAATGTGAATATTAGATATGTTAGGTCTACCGGAAAGTTTTGCATTTTTTAATTAAAATACTTACATCGGAAAGTTATCTTGGATGACATTTAAGGTATTCTTGTGTAACTCTCAAGATGATAATTGTTAAATAAAAATTTTCATTTTATTAATTCAAAAGGACAGAACTTTCCAGTAAACCTAACATTTTAATGACAAATTTTCTAGATGACACATTTGTTATTCCTAATCACAAAATTGATGCCAATTATTCCGAATGGATATAATTGTCGTTACACTGACAGGAATCCTACCTATTTAATTATTCCTTGTTTATTACCCTTTGATCATTTTCCAATTTCTAGAAAATTCTACCCAGTGTTGCCAGATTGAGGACTTTTTTTATTCAACTATCACCAATAATTTTGAGAAATGATATTTTATATAAATAATAGATGATTTATCTTCGAAGCGATTAGGTAACCGTTACAATTAAAATTTAGTGGTAGCAATTGAATAAAAAAAAAAAAAAAGCCCCCAAACTTGTAACACTGATTCTATCTCACAAAATTCTATAAAATTACCATTTTAATTCTTTCTAAAATATATCATTTAAACTTTATTATTCCCAATCTAAAATACAATTAAGTATTACTGTAGTTATGAATGTCATTTTTTTACAGTGTCACACTTGGTCACCTAAAAAAATTATCCGTTTCTGTAAGTGAATAGTTAAATGTTATTCTTTTGGAATGCCACAATGCTGCTAATTTACTCTCTTTTTATTATCATTTAAGAACATAGCAGTAATTTTCACTTTTTCACTCCTGAGCATAGCAGGATGAGTAAACTTAGAATCAGATATACGTTCTATTAAGGATTCAAATGATACAACTCTGGGGGGAAAAAAATAATAATAATATTTTGTATAGAATATGATATGATTAACTTTCTGATTTACAGGGCTACACTAAAATATTCAGAGAGATCAAAAGCTGTAATTAAAATCTAATGACTGCATTTTCTTTTGCGTTAAGTCTTTTTAACACTTTCCAAAATGCGTAAAAGTAATTTTAAAATCAATTAGTCTATCTGTATATTTTTCAGTCATTCTGTCTGTTGTGTGATAATGTAGGCAAAGAATATTAAAAGTTATTCGATACGACAATTGCGTACAGTTGGAAAGTGTTACTAATCAATGCGTACTGCATAATTTTTCTTTCTTTTTTTTTTTTTTTTTTTTTTTTTTTCTTCAATATATTTTCTATACATACTGTATAGTTATCAACTCTTCTGCTATTCCCGAAAGATTACTCTCCATATGAATATGTACAGTCATAAAATAATAATAATAATTTCCTTCCCCGACTAATTTCGCCGAAAATTAACATAGAAACCGGCAGTTGATGCCTAACGATTGGTAATAACATCTAGTTTTTTATTCAATTGCTAAATTTTGTTTAGGGTGTCATGCACATATTAAAACTTGTACAAGCTTCTTCTTCTTCCTTTTTTTTTTTTTTTTTTAATTTCCCGAATTGTAACACCCATTTTTGAAACCGGCAGTTGATGCCTAACGATTGGTAATAACATCTAGTTTTTTATTCAATTGCTAAATTTTGTTTAGGGTGTCATGCACATATTAAAACTTGTACAAGCTTCTTCTTCTTCCTTTTTTTTTTTTTTTTTTTAATTTCCCGAATTGTAACACCCATTTTCGAACTTCTGAGGTCAAGGCGATTCGAAAAAAGGTATATTTTATATTCTTTATATCAAGTTTTCATCGAGCAACAAGCAAAAATTTATCAAGGGTAAATCTCTATATTTAAAAAAATAAAATTCAGATATCACACAGAAAAGTATTGTATCCATTCAGATAATAATCGGAAAATAAATATAACAATTTTAAATATAAAATAATGTAAAGTAATGCTAATTAAGAAATGATGTGTACGTCTAAACTTACTTCAATAACTATTATAATCATGAGCAAGCAAAGTAGTATATGACACAAAAGATAACGAGTGACAGCCCGCTAAGAGCAATAAAAATTGAAATATCACTATATTCGAAAAATAATAATAGGAATGAACTGTAACCCATATTTTTAATGATGCCCATTCTATTCGTGCAAAAATTAAGGCAGGTCGTAACTCATAATTTTTTGAAATATGATTTTATTAATTATTTTCATAATTCAAAAAAAAATTTTAATCAAAAATATGCATGGAATATACTTGGATTAATTCATAATAACGTTAAAAAAAAAAAAAAAAAAAAAGAAAGAAAGAAAGAAATTTTAATCTATTAATTTTTTGGGAAGACATGAATTAATGTTTATTGCATTCATTTAACATTAGCATCTCCATATTTTAACAAATTATAACTCTGAGAAAAATTGATAGAAACATATAAACTATGTCATTTTCTGAGTTGATTTGTACCAAGTAATCCAAAAAGCTCGTCGAAATTGGGGGGTTGCCTTTGAAAAAAAATGAAGTTGATGCCAGTTTTAATATGTAGACACCCCTTAAGCAAAATCTAACTAAACCGTTCTAAACTAGATCTTATTACTAATTGATTGGCACCAGCCGCAAGTCTCTACACTAATTTACGGCGAAATTAGTCGGGAAAGGAGGGGGGTGATGGCTTTTTTTTATGATTGTACATACAGTGCGGCCCGAATGAATAAAATAGATTTCCAATGCGGCCCACTAAGTGTTTTGGGTTGGACAGGTCTGATCTAGAGAGTTTTAAACGAAAATTACTCCTACTTTCAGATAATCTGAACAACACTTTTGAAATAATATACCGCAATTGGAATACAAATACCTTTCTATCTCAGGAAATATGAACATTTTTATGAAAAACGCTTCCATTGTGCATGCGCGAAAGATAGAAAATGTTTTATTACACAGGGTTGAATGCTAGATATATTGGGCAACTTTGTCAAAAGTTCATTTATAAACAGAGTAAAAATTTAACAAAAAGAACTAGCTAGATTTTAGATATTTTTCTAGAGTTGAAATTTAACAAAGGGTTTTCCCCGTCTTGTGCAATTAATTTGAAGATCCAGTTATTTCTACCACTCTCCAAAAGTACTCTTTTGTGAAAAATTTTTTATAAGCCTGTAGACCTAACTTATTTTTGTTTATTTACTAAGATTTGCGAGATCATAAGGGGTTTTTCCCACAAAAAAGAACTTTTACAAAGAGATGGAAATAATTGAATCTTCAAATTAATCATGCGCCGTGTAAAAAGTCCTTATCAAATTTCAACTCAAAAAAAAAAAAAAAAAAACTAAAATCTAACTCGTTCTTTTGCCGACAATTTTCTTACTTTTTACTCTATTCAAATGAACTTTTGATAAAAGTTGTCCAAATATCTAGCTTTCATCCTACGTATTTTTTTTTTTTTTTAATCTTTCGCATGCGCAGTGAAAACGTTTTTCATAAAAAGACTCACATTTAATGAGAAGTTTAAAATATTTGTATTTCAATTGCAGCATATTGTTTCAAAAGTTTATTTTATTTTATTTTATTTTATTTTTTATTTATTTTTATTTTTGAGTAAATAAATGCTTATATCTCCGTTATTTAACTTGCTATCGTCACACAAATTCATCCACAAATTGTAATTGGTTTAAAATAAAACATCCTAAAGTTACAGATCATTTCTTTAAATTTAATAATACAGGGTGATCACAAACATTATAGATTTTGCTCAATTTGTTCCTGCTTTTAAATGTTGTCTTAAACCAACCTTCACAGAAAAACATGAGGAAAATACACTTCTTTAAACACCCAATGTTTGAAAACATTATATTGAGAGATAAGTTTTTAAATTGAAAAACTGATCGTTTGCAAATCTTGTTAAACTTTTGAGCAATAACATATCAGGCTTTCAACCCGCGTAATTAAAAAAATCTACTTTTAGCCCATGCATAGTAAGGAAAAAAAAAAAAAAAAAAACTTCAAATAGTCAAATCGTAGCGAATACTACCCATGTTAATTTTGTGTTTTGGAGTACTATTTCTTCAAGTTTTGTAACAATGTTTTGAAATGCATTCTTGTTATAAACAAAATATTTGCCAAAAATAATTTAATGCTTTTTGAAAAAAAGTTATATCTTCCTTAATAATAGTACGATTTAAAAAAAAAAAAAATGCAAATATTGTACATTGTACATATAGAGTGCAATAATGTGTTAAAGTTACAAGTTATTTGTAGATATTTATAATATAAGGTGATGAAGAATGTTTATGCTTTTCTTCAGTTTATAGTTTGTCCCCTAATTCCAGTCGTGACTAACTTGACAGTATAAAATGTAGTTTATAAATGTTCTTTGCATGTTTGGAGTTTAATGCCACTTCATCCAGTATTTTTATTTATTTATTTTTGAAAATCGAAAAAAATGTCAAAATTACAAGTATTTCTAATACTTTTTTCACCCACTGTACATAATGAACCCTTTAAAACAAAAGGACTCATACGAAGAAAACAAAGTATCCAAATTCAACATAAAAGTAAGAAATTATTCTTACACCAATTGCATCTAAAAATGTTTTATTTAAAGCAAGAAAATTTATAAAGAAAAATTAACGTGAAATTTTTTTTAGGCCGTATATGTACAGGTTCCTTCAAAGAAATTTCCAAAACACTTGTCAATGAAGAAGTCTTGTACCTTAATCTTAAAAAGTAAAAATATAAATAAATAAATAAATAATGAAAATAATGCTTTGATACATAACAATAATATATATATATATATATATATATATATATATATATTTTTTTTTTTTTTTAAGAATATAATTATTACATTTAATCCTATCAGGATTATAAGAGTCATCTACTTGTCCCAATTGACTATTATAGCGTTACAGGTTAATAATGCAAATAATTTCTGATATAGGCTGTTATGTTATTGAGAAACAAGGAAGTTCAACCTTTAAAAAAAAAAAAAAAAAAAAACGAAATACGTGATAATTTTACAACCTATGTTTGAAGTACTGAATAATTTCGTCGTTAGATGTCAAAATTTATGTTTAAAAATGTAAATAATTTCCAAAGTTTACAATTATTTCTCCAATCTCATCTATAAAATTCGCAATTTTTCGAAGTTGTTTCCCGAAATATGCATCAATTCTGCAACCTATTAATAAAATGTACAAGCATTTCACTCTTCTTTGTTAAAATTTACGTTTAATTGCAATTAATTACTGAAGCAAATTTTTTTTTGTTGTTAATCAATAAAATTCGCACATTTCCCCAACTTTTGTATCAGTTTGTACTATTTATATTTACAGCTTTAGATGGTAACTACTTTACTGAAACCGCTATTATTTTTAAAGCTAAGAGATTAACGGTGAGAGAAGCTCGATCTCGTATAGTTGTTGTTGTTGATAATACATATAATGTAATATGTATAATATTGATGTAATATATATAACAAAAATGAGATTTCCTAACACTAATTACCATATCAATTAATTTGGAATATATATATATATATAATAAATATTTCTGTAATAGAAACAAGGGTAGTTAAAAAAGAAAAAAAAATGTCGAATGTTATCCGTGATGCATGCTAAAATTCTTATAAAGAAATAATTGATTTCATAATTAATATAACGATAGATATATTTCCAGTGTTATATGAGACAGCAAAAAGTACTTGCTTATAAAGCAAAATAGAAAACTAATGCCTTTAGAAGTTGAAAGATTGTTTTGTAAAATTTCTAAATTTAAAATCAGGATTTGACTTTAATATTACAGTTCCATTAATGCTTGACTGTTTTGTTTTCAAATAAAATAAATTTGCACAGAAATTATTATATTTGTGTTGGAAGTAGCAAATGCTTATCTACTCAATTTAAAATAAATAAAAAGAATCTTCAATTTATATCTAGCTAGAAATAATTTAACGAATTTGTCCTAAAAGTCTGTAGACTAGACTACTAGGTTCAAACATAGTTCATATACATCATCCTAGTCCTGTAAAATGTTCTGTGATTTCCCCCCAAAACTCACAGGAAAAACGCCATGAAATGCACTCCTCCAAAGACTTGGGTCTCAAAGGCAGACAAGCAGGTTAGATTCTGCCATTATTCCTGATACGTTTAAATCAGTCCACAGATATACGCAGAATAAATTATTAGAAATTTTTATTAGATTTATTAGATTACACAGGCCTACAAAAATGAAGTTGACAAAATTTGATTCGATGATTTCAGCTGATCTTTGTTTTTTGATATGATGAAACCGAAAATGCAGCCCATTTTTCTCTATCACGAAAAGATTTTTGTCAATATAGGGTGTTTACCAACACAATTTCTTACATATACCATCATAAAAACAGGTTGGTTGGTTGGTTGATATGTTTTTAAGTTGCACTAGTGCTTCGCAGTTACAACAATAGGTATATATGATTAATTAATAATAGAAACATACTATAAAACTTACCATATAATTATATTGGTAGAAGAGTAATGGAAGAAATTGTATAGGCAGGCACCCTGTATTGACAAAAATCTATACGTGATAGAGAAAAACTGGCTTCATTTTCGGTTTCAACGCACCAAAAACATACAGATCAGCCAAAATTATTAAATCAAAATTTTACATGTCGACCTGTGTTATCATTTATACCCAGATTCATTTTTTTTTTTTTTTTTTTTTTTTTTTAGAAAAATGAAATATTTTATAAAAATTATAGTAGTTTTTATATAAATTTATCGCACTAAGGCTATTATGAAACGTAAAATCGTTATTTTTTGGCATGTTAGAAAAAATCTCTTTCATTCGTAATCAGAAGAATAGGCAGGTATCTTATTCATTCACTAAAAATCTCACTGTTTTTATTTAAATGTAAAAACAAATGATTTTTGACAATAGTGTATCAAAATGATTAAATTTTCATTTTTTTTTTTTTTTTTTTGTGTGTGTGTGTGTCGAAATATGTTATATTCTTGATTTACAAAATTTATGTTTAATTACAGCTAATTACTCGAACACGTATTTATTTTTATCATCCATTGCTAAAATATGGAATTATATCTGTGTTTAAGCGTCAAAAATCGAACTGTTTTGCTGATTCCAAAAAAATTAAATATTTACCAATAAATCCGCATATTTCAGAATTAAGGTGTATGCTTACTAAAATATGCCATTAGATTTTTATTAACTAACGCTTAATACAAGGAAATGCTATTTATTTATGGGTATTGTATTATATTGAGGGAAAAAAGAATAAATAAGTTAACAAACAAATAAAGAAAGAAAGAAAAGGAAAAGAAAGGATATAGTATTTAAAGTCCTTATTATCATTATTAATATCTTAAAACGTGAAAAAAATTAAAAAGTAGTACTCTGTAAGCCGAGTTTATATATATATTTATATTAAACGCGCAATAAAATGCATTAAATCTAATGATAGACAGTTATTTTACACTTGGAAATAATTTATAGCAGTCTTATCAATACTATGAGCAATATATTAAAACCATCTGTGTCTGTGGTTAGTGGTTATCGTCAAATGCCCTGGATAGAAAAACTTCTGCGCTCGAGGCAATAAATGATATAATTGTTTAGGTTGGGACGTTGGGAGTGGATGACCTTTTTTAACCTTTCGTACAGTATTTGCTGATCTTACATTCGCAAATTTTTATTTTTGTTTTTCTGTCGTAACAATTACTCTGTTTAATATTTAATATCAAATTAATACTGTTTCATTTAAACAATATATAAATATCTACGTCTTAATCCCCCCCCCCCCGAGAAGCCTGTTCGCTCCCCTTAAAATTCTGATCGTAGCAAAATTGCGTGATTTTACACTCAAAGAATTCATTAATAGCATTACTATTTTTATAGTTCCAATCTTTAATTTAAAATTTTACGAATCTACCTTCACCGCTTTCCCTACTTAGCTGTAATAATTTTAGCTCTTCGAAAGTATGTGTCCACATTTATGTACTTCACTCCACAAAAAAAAAAAAAAAAAAAAAAAAAAAAAACTCTGTTGCACGGATTTTCTAAGCTTAACACTTAATGTCGAAAGAAAGTCAATTTTATGAAGACATCTCAGCATATATATATATATATATATATATATTTTTTTTTTTTTTTTCAAAAAGAATTTTTATGAAAAATAATAATAATAAATTTGTTTTAAACCAATTATTCGTTTTAAGAGTATTGACCAGTTCTTTTGAAATATATCCATACTGAAAATTACATACTTCCTGGAGAAGGGAGCAATTATTCTCTCGAAAGGAGGGGGGAGATGCCCATACACAAATAACTTTTCCTTGTTGATTATCACAATCATATATATGTATATATATACATAATACATTGAAAAATAAAAATAATTCTCATTATGTACATTTATACGAAATTTTGCCCTACACTGCCGCATTAAAAAAAAAAAAACAGTATGACAGCGAAACCTGTTGAGTGAATGATCACTAAATGTAATCAAAACTAAGCTAAGTCAAGGTCCAACTAAATATGATGTTTGGTTAAATTTTGTTCATTCGTTCGTAAGGTATGGTGTACATAAAATTTTTGATACACATTGACACACATGCACACTCATACATAAAGAGAGAGATTTTCTAGACGTGGTCTAATCGTGTTCAGAACGACTGAAAACGTGTAAATCCATCGAAAACCAGAAGATCGAAAATTTTCAAGAATTCAGTAAGAAGAAGAAGAAAAAAAGATAGTTTTCTTTTGATTAAAATATTCCAAAAGGGTAATAAATAAATGAATAAGTGTAAAAATAGCTCAGCCTTTTTCTTAAAATATAAAATTACGTTCATTGGCAACGGTTACTTATATAAACCTTTTAAAATTTGTTTTACATTTTTCTACTCGGTGCCAAAAGAAAAAAAGATAAATCGTTTTCAATTGCTGTATTTTACTGAAAGAAACAGATTTCTCGTCCTAATGCTTTTCTTTATAATAGAAATTCAGAGCTCAAAGTCTCCACCGTTTTCATCCACATTTTCCATCACTAAATTTAACCCTTTCATTCCCCGTGATATCAATTGGAATCATAACAATTCAGATTTTCTTTCTTTCCATCCAACACTCACGCTGATTCAGAATAAACAATATTAAAATTTCTATACATTTTCCCACCGAAAATATATATATTTTAGATGAGTTCACTATCCTTGTTGATAAATGAAAGTATATTTTTCTCTATTCCGATAATAATATTGGAATCAGTTTCCTGTTTTTAGGCAATTTAAGTAAATTAACTGTTTGAAACATTCTTTATTTTAATTTTTATAATTTGTATTTCTTCCAAAATTTTGATATTTTTATTCATTGAAAAGTTACCACTTAAAATCATAAGTGGTATCAGTGGTTATATTAAACATAAATAAACACATTTCTAGTTGCTATGTTATCTATATAAATTCATACTCTGCTATTACTCCTATTATATATATATATATATATATATATATATATATATTACCTTTGAAATAAATTTATCACTAAATATAAAATTTATTGTGTTATGGATGGAAAAAGTTGGGAATGAACGGGTTAAATACAATTTTTATCATAAAATAAGTCAAAAAATGATTGATACTGAATAATAGTTGGAAAATGTCCTTAAAAAAGGTGGTATTTCGAGCTATACAGAAATTAAAATTCAAAGAAGCACATTAAATGTAAGACAATATAAAATAGCACATAAATTTAATATAAAATCCAGCTTCAAAATAAGTATATCTGTTCGATGGCAGATATCAATTTTGAAAATTAATTAATTAAATTACAATAAATAAATAAAAGTTAGAGAAAACTATTCTGAGATTCAAAATACCATATTATCTCATATATTTCCCTTTTTAATAGAATTCCTCGCTATGTTATCATTCGGGAGTTTTCTCAAGGATCGCAAACGACTTGTTTGCAACAGGGGTTATTAAGAAATAAAACAATTTTCATTTTAGTTTAATTAAATTATCTGAAATTTGTTATTTAAACTGGAATTAATATTCTTAAAATGAAAGAAAATATAAAATTTTGAATTATTTTCATTTTAAATGACTCAAAAATTTTCAAACTAAGATCTAATGGATCTCTGCGCAAATTAATATATTTGAAAGTAATTCATTTTAATTAATCAACACAAAATATTAATATTGTAAAAATTAACAACAAACCTTTTCCATGGACCATTCTATGCTTGCCTCATCGACAGTTAAGACAGAAAATATCTACTACAAAGAGACAGGACAGATGTTATGTTCCTGGGCAGATGTTTTAGTCTAAAGTCCAAAGGAAGTTCCGTTGCTATTGGTTACGAGAGGAAGAAATAAATTTTTACAAGATTTTCTGCTGTATTTTTATTTGAAAGAACAGGTGCTTGAAAAACTACAGCAGAAAGTGCAGGAAAAATTACAACATTTTTTTACAGTGAAATATAGGAAATAGCGAACAATTAACTTTTAACATTAAAAGTTTTGCAAATCTAAGCATAAGTAAGACAAAAACAGGGATATTTTTTACTTTCTCTTACCCATAAGGTAGAGAAAGTATTGTTTTTGGGTCAAATTTTCAAATGCGAGATTTTGTTATAATTACACGTTTTGAGGTCCCCTGAATACGAAAATCATGTTTTTAGCAAATGGTCTGTGTGTATGTCTGTGTGTGTGTGTGTCTGTTATCAGCATATCTCAAAAACAAATTATCGTAGAAAGTTCAAACTTGGCATTCTAAATGTGTATCATATAGGGATGCTACAGTAAGCTTTTCGTTAAGATCAAGCAAATGGTTCGTGTACAGGGACAATCAAGAGAATTCTAATACATTACGTCTATGGGGGAAATTGCAGGTAAGTAGAGTTTAACGTCTATAGACTGCACTAAACCAAATGAAACGAATATATATTTTTTGTAATAGAGATAGTTAACTGGGGAAAAAATTTTGTGTATGTAGGAGCCTCGCCTCCCCCCTGGGGGGGAAGTCCCCCCTCGAGGAGAGTAAATTTTCATGATGGGTATCTTTCAAAAGAGCTCGCCAATACCTTTAAAACGAATGGTTGAACCATCGATATGCGATAATTTAAAACAAAGTTATCGATTTTTTTTACTTTTAACGAAAAAAAAACTTAGAAAAAAAAATCGCATTTTTTTTTTTTTTTTTTTTTGAGAATAAAATGGGCTTTTTTTTTAGATATTTGGTGTTATACTACTTCTCTAATATGGAAATCGTCTGCATTATCATAAAAGATATATATTTTTTAAAATTATAATATTAATAAATCATTTTTTTAAAACAGAATTATTTTTTAATAACCGAATTAAATTCTATATAAATGTAGGTGCATTAATGAAACGGGGGGTTGAGGGGGGCAGTAGCCCCCCTCACACAGAACTAATTATCATATAAAACTCTTAAGAAGCCTAATCTGAATTGTTTAACGCAGGTTTACATAACAGTACTCGTTATCTTACCTTTTAATCTGCAACCTGTATTTATAGAATTAAATTTCAGGGTAAGAGAAAGTCGTGTGGGTGACACACCAGATTATTTAAATAATAATTATAATAATTTTCTTCAAAAGAATGGAGATTTCCAACAGAATTATTTTTCGTCATTGTAATTATAGGGTTAATATTTTAACATGTGCACACTTTCTTTTTTTTTTTTAGGACTGAGGGCCTATTAGTCTCAGACAGCGATTTTTGCGTTGTCGTTTTCGATAGTTGGACATTTGTCGAAATCATTTTCGATAGTTGGACATTTATCGAAATCTAAAATTTATCGAAAATATAATTGAATAATTTGAAAGCGATGTTATAATTGGGAAGAAAAAAAAACTAATAGCCCTCCGTCCTAAACTAAATTCTGCTTTTGCCAGAATTTCATCAAAATCTTTTTTTTTTTTTTTTAAAGAAAAATAAAAGAAAATTTATACAGTATTGTTACAAACGATATCGAAAAAGTTTTTTTTAATAATTTTGAATTAGGAAATAAATAGTGCGCGTGCAATAATTTGAAATAAAAATAAATAAAAATATGAATTTAATGATTTGATTTTTATATAAAACACGATCGCGTGCTATCTTAAAAAGTAGATGTAAAATTTAAAGTTTAATTTTCTTGGCAACAATTATAAATTAAAATAAATAATTTAATGAAAGTTTGTTCTTTAGATATACGTCCGTGTAAGATGTCCAAAAATATACGACAAAGTATTATATCTCTTTATTCTTCTAATAAATTGTCGGTGAGAGAAATTGCTCAGAAATTGAGTATTCCTAAAAGTAATGTTTATTATTATTTTTTTTTTCTGTGCAGAGAGAGCAGCGACTTTTTATAACCACGAACAAGTCGAAAATATAAATCGAAATTTATTGAAAAATCTTGTTTAAAACATTCAATCATAAAAATTAAGTTTTCAACGGTTTCTATTTTTTTTTTTTTTTTAATTAGGTTAATGGGGTAATGCATGTAACCTTGCGCGCAATGCTTATATCGACAAAAAATTAGCTCTGACATTTTGAAGAAAAATAAGATTAAAATTGTTCAAGTATTTCATAGTTGTAATAGAGAGATAAAACCTTTCATAATACTTGTTAAAACTTACAACTTTTAAAAGTATTTATTTTTCAAGTTATTGTAAAAAGAATCATGATTTTTTTTTTTTTACACCATTCAAAGGTACCTGACCCATTAAGTTGAAAGTATGTTTTATAAAATAATGATAATAAGTAAAATTTTGCTTGATAGAGATATAGCTAGCTAATTGATATACAATATGCCCTTAATTTAATATGTATATACATATAGGTTTATCATTATAGTAGCAAAATAAACTTCTATATCAGAGGTGTCTAAAGGAACACTTCAATCTCCAATATGTAAATCCTTCAGATTCTATTGAGTCATTATTATTATTATTATTTGGGGGTTGGGTATGGTTCGGGCTGTCGGATTCAAGGAGACAAAAGCTCTATTTATGTATTCGAAATGATGAAAATTGTAAATCGGGTTCCAGATTGACTTTAAATTTAGTTATCGGGTACGTGCAGGACTTTATGCTGAACATGGAAATTTTCTTTCAGAAACAAAGCTCCAACAGAGAGGTTCTACTCTCTAAGTTAGCGGACGGGGAGTGTTGGGTTCGATCACGGGTTTCACTCGTCGTCTTATTCATTTTGAATTTTCCTTAGTTTTCTCCGAAACTCGTGTAAATACTGGCTAGAAATCTTTAGAAACCCTCCCACCACAGCGGGCACTTCACTTAGGCCTATGAGCTTATGACCCACATGTGATCAATCAGTCATTACACTACCTTTTCAAAATCAGGAAAACTATTACTATTCTCTATATTTAAAATGCAGTTTTCAAATTTCTCAAATAACGTTGAGTCTGATTTTTTTTTTTTTTTTTTTTTTTCCCCTTTAAGTGCTAAAGATAAAGGCTGTAAAATTTCAGGGCCTTGAACGCTTCTAGCTTAAAGTTCGATTCAATATAGCAGCGTTTCAAAATTTTCTTAAACTTTTAATTTCAGAATAAACCTCACCAATGACTGAGAGTTTCTGCTATCAAAGTTGATAGAGAAAAAGGTAGGTTACAGCCGGTAGTCAGAAGTGCCGGGTTCAAAATAAGGTCGCACGCACTCGTCGACCTAGCCGTTCGGAGTTTTATTCAAAAATCGCGTAAGTACGGGCTCGGACCTTTTAGAAAAATCCCCACGGATGGCAAACTGCCCACTGCCCACTGCCCACTGCCCATGCCTAAGATCCTCGCATAGTCAATTAGCCTTAATTCTAACACTTTCAATTTTAGAGAAAAAAATTATTCTTTCCTTATATAATTATTTCTATTGGATCTGCGCTTAGCACTGGCCGAGAAGTAGTACTGGTTTCAAAGGTGATAAATGTAAGGTACAGGAATCAAACCTGGGCTACATTCGTTGGTCGAGTCGTTCAAAGTTTTTCGCAGATATCTCAAATCATGTTAATACGGATTAAGATTCCAAAGAAAGACCCCACTGAGAGCATACCACCAAGGCCTAGGACCAGCGTAGTTTTAATTCCAACAGCAACATCCGTTCGAAGTATATCAAGAACATACGAATCACGTAAAACCAACTTATAATAAATACGCAGTCGAATTATGAGTGTATATCACAAAAACTAGAGAGGAAGAAAATATTTCATATTGTTTAATGACCAAATTATGCATAAATCCAGTTAAAAATTTCCTATCGCAATTACTATGAGTGTTATTAACAGAAAATATAGTATGATTCTCATTGTGGGCTTATTACTACTTTCAAGTAAAAGTTTGCAATTACCGAATAAAAGTTAAGTTTTTAATTCTCATTATATTGGAATACATTTTCTTTTTTCTTTTCTTTTGCCATACTGCTGCAATTACAGGACTAAAATAACCAGAGTTTTTTTTTCTTATTGTATTGTGCGCACCAGTGGCCGAGCGGTTCTGCGCCTAAAGTTGGTAGACGGGAAATGCCGGGTTGGATCTTAGTTCCGCGCTCTTTGGCCCACTGTTCGGAGTTTTCAATTTTTTTCCCGCTCTAATTCACGAGAGTATGGGCTAGGACCCCTTAAAAAGACCCCCCCCTCCCCCACGGAGGACACTCCACCCAAGCAAGACCTAGAACTACTAGGATCCTAGCATAGTCAAAGTCAATCCGTTTTAACCCAGCAATCACAACCAACCTACTGTTGTGTGATATGTGGTGCTGCCATCTTTCGATTAATTATAACACTTATAATAATTATGGATTTTTACATTATTAATAAATAACTAATATATTATACAATAAATTATCAATTATATCTATACCTATCTATATATTATTCAATTGTTTAGTTTTCGTTCTCATTCTTTTCATTTTACTCATGAAATTATATATATATATATATATAAAGAATAAGTAGATACTCAAAAGATCGATAAGTATTGTATTTTTACGGTAATATCTACTTTAACATAATCAAATTACTTTATTTATTATTTATTTATTTTAATGAAATTTATATTTTAGAGACTGAATTGGAATAAAGAGAAGTTTCTTTTTCACTTTTAGATATTTTCTATTGTTTTAAATGTGTCAATATATGGGCTGGGACCTCTTAAAAAGACTACCACAAAGGGCATTCTCACACAGATCTATGACCCTAATACAATCAATCAGAATTAACCTTGCATCACACCATACACCTCTTGTCTTAAAATATTTCCTATTAATTTGCAGAAAAAGATAAAAGTTGAACGGCATTTCATGTGGTAAAACGGCGCTGGCAGTTTGTGACAGCAAAAAGCTGAAATAGTGTCTCACAATTAAGGGTTGTTATTGTATTCAAAATTGTCTTAAGAAAAATGGGAAAGAAATACTCGTATAATAATGACTCTTACGATAGTTTCTGAATGTTTGATTGGTTACAATCAATGTGTTTCTGTACTCACTCTTGTAAGAAATAAAATGATATACAAAATAGCACATGCATATGCATGTGAAAGGAAAATTAAATAAATAATAATAATACATAATAATAGTATTTTAATACTATTTACAGTATGGCAATATGTTTTTACTTTCTTCTATAGTCATAGAACGTTTTAAATTATAAGTTGATTACATTATATAAATTGATTATTGCAGTATATATACTAAAAAACAATGTATTCCTTTAATACATTGTATAAATAATAATTGTATATTTTTAATACATTGTATACTTTAATACAATGTATTACTTTAATACTTAATTGTATTAAAGTAATACATTGTTTTTAGTATATATACTGCAATAACGTTTTAGATGCCGATTATTTGTTTAAAAAAATGCCTGTGACCGAAATTACAGTGATCAAAACTTTGTAACCACTATAGGTTGCAAACTAATGTTCAGAATCTCGTAAAAATTTATATTTAGTTTTACCTAGGTATAAATTGTTGCTTATTAATTTTTGCTGCATATCGCTCAAAAATTGATGCTGCTGTGCTGCGATTTCCCCCATTTACGGAAAGGCTATATCTCAGCTTCTATAGTGTATAATTGAACAAAACTTGATATGTAAAAAAGGCATTATGAAAAATTATGCTGATTCGATTTTCATGGATATCGGTCGAAAGATGGCGTTGTTTTATTGCAATTTTTCTCGCTTATGGAAAGGCTATATATCTCAGCTTTTATGGCGTATAAATACTCACAAACATGTTATGTAAGATTATGAAACAGAATGCTCAGCCAATTAGCGTGTACATTGGTCGATAAGTTGTGTTCGTTCAGGGTCAGATTAACCTCTGAAGCTAAGGAAAACTCGATATTATTTCGGGGCCATCTTTTACTTGCAAGAAATTTTCCAATTTCTATAGACATATATTAAAAAACTTATTTTTGCTATGAATTTTATTTTCAGAAATAAATTAGCCGAATTCAGATTTAATTTCCTTTTACCCCTATATGTTATTGTATAAAAATATTGCAAACTATATTTACCAGCAAATTAAAATCATGAAAGGCACAAACTATTCGGCAGCAATCGTTTCGGGTTGAAATTATTTGCCAAGAGTTTTTATCCAATAAAAAAAGAATAAGTAGCAGAGCAGCAACATTTTCTGCTCTCATGCTTATCTCTTTTTTAACCAGATAAAAGGTTGAGTTAAATGATTTCAAGCCGAAACAATTGTTGTGATTTAGTGCTTTTCATGATATTCATTTCAAATATCTTATTCATCATCATTACACATCAGGCCCCACCAGTGGCCGAGCGATTCTGCGCTCAAAATTGGTAGATGAGAACTGCCGGGTTCGATCCCAGGTCGCACTCATCGACCTAGCTGTTCAGAATTTTCTGTAGTTTCCTTGGAAACCTGTGAATACAGGTTGTGACCCTTAGAGAAATCCCCCCAATGGAGGGCATTCCATTTATAGGCCTAGGACCCTAGTGTAGTCAATCGGCCTTCAGTCACACAACCAACCAACATTCTATATCAGTGTGAATATTTTTTATTGCATATGTTTACCGGCATCAAAATTCCCAGTTGTTAGTTGTGAAATTAACTTTCCCAAAATCATGTGTATTTTCTCGGTTGCTGGTTGTGCTGCTACTACTCACTTTCTGCTTCATAAGGCTATATGTCAGCATCTATTGTTTAAAATAACATCAAACTACATACGTAAAATCTTTATTGTGAGAAGCTGTGTTGATTAATTTTTTTTTTTTTTTTTTTTGCATATTAACTACCGCTATATAGAATAATATACAAGAAAGTTTTGTAATGGTCACTGTAAGCTAGTTTTGTCATACTTTTCAATTTAAAATTAGAAACTAGAAACCCATTATCTATAATAGTGAACAATGTATTCTTTAATAATTTTAATGCTTATTAAAATATAGAATAAATTATTAATTGAATTTATTAAAACTGACAACATGCATTTAATATTTATTTTTTCAATTAATGGCTTCAATTGCCTTCACAAAAAATTCTATTTTTTTTTCCCTTGATGATGTCGTGTCTATGAAAGTGCAATTAAATGGCTCCGAAGCTGTCGAAGACAGCTTTAGCAACCTCGACAGCCCTATCTGTATAAAGTAAGTCTACTGGGTCTTCAAAGCCGATATTAAGAAGTTTGGCCTGGATTGCTGGGCAGCTGAAGATGTGTTGGGGAGACAGTGGGATGTCGTCTGGGCAGTGAGGACAAAAGTTGGTGTAACTACGCTGCCCGTCCTCAGAAATCCTCATCCCCTTTAAATGGTTTGTCCTCAGTCTGGTTAAAATAGTTGATAAGGCTCTATCACAGTTCAATTCCGGAATGGAGTTTCGTTTAGCTTGTTGACCGATTAGTCTTCGGCTAGCGACGGCATTGGCGTCAACGAGGGTTAGACATTTGGATGGCTGAGGAGAATTACGTGCAGCCTTTGCGAGCTCATCGGCCTTCTCGTTACCGAAAATATTTACGTGAGCCGGTATCCATTGCAAGATGCAGGAACCCTGGGCAGCAATGATTTTGTTTGTGAGCTCAATGATCTGATCTGTTTTTCCCTTAAATAATTAATTTGAAAGGTAATTGAAAGAAGGTCCATGGAAATAACCGCAAAGATACTTTAAAAATGGAGGAAATCATAATCTAAAATTAAAATTTGTCTAAGTGGAAATGGCTGTACTGATTTTTAGAGTATTTTGTTCAATTATTTATCATGATTACACTGGGGAACAATTTATAAAGCAATTTTTGTTGACTTCGATTTTTGAGCTGTTTAAAATTAAACAGGCATGTTGATTTCAAAACTAAAGTCAGTTTAAAATCATCATGGCTTACAGCATCAAGTTTTTTCTTTAAACCTTATGCGAATGAGCCATCACGATTCCACCAAGATCTGTAGATCTTGGGGTACAGTATCAAGGTAGATGTGGTGTACAAATGATGGCTGATTATTATTGTTTGAACATCAAGCGAGAATGTCCACAGAAAATCACAACACTCCTGAAAAGCTATAAGTGAATATTTTTAGCTTAATATGTATGTTTACCATTTAGCAAAAAAAAAAAAAACTTTGCTATTTGTATAAACACAGTTTAATTTGCAGTAACTATAATAATAGCCATTGTATGAATAAAATTTCGTTCTTCATGAACAGTATATTTCGTAAGTTTATCCTTTATATGAGAATTTTGTATTAATTTTGAGATGAAGAGGAAGAGGGTATATCCAGTACCTTACAAAGTTGAAGTGATAAACAAAAACTGCAGTTACTTTTAGATCCAGAGGCCAAAAGTTAGTCAAAAACAAGTCACACATCTGAGACAATTAAATTGCTGTTCCCCAGTGTCATTGTAGTAAGTAATAGATTAAAAATGTAAATTTACTGTGTCTATTGGCAGAATGTTTCGTTGGTATATTGTAACATCATTAGACTGCATTAAACAAAAATAATAATCATAATAATAATTAATTAATTAACAGTTATTTTTTTTTACCACATTAGCATGTTTCATATAGAATATGGTATGAGAAGCATTCACTATTTGTTTACAGGGCCACATAAAATAATTCGGATTTATTAAAAGAGGGAATATATCTGAAAGTTCTTCAAAGTACATTTCAAATAACATTATGCATTTGTTTCTGTTACAGTCATGGGCGTCGGCACAATGGGGCAACCCCCTACCCCCTGGGAAATTCTAATAAGCATTTTTTTCTTTAACTTTTAAAACTAGGCTATCGGAATTTTATTAAAAAACAATTTTTTTTCAGGTTGCGTCCCCCCTTGAAATTTTTTCTGGCGACGCCACTGTTAAGGTATTAAATTTAAATGAATTGTGTGGTGCATGCACAATTTACAAACAACATACAGGGCTGCCCAAAATTAAGCAAATACATTCGTTTGTATTGGATGTAGTTGATGAAAGTGCTTTAGTAAATTGTACAATGTTTAGAGAGATTGTTAAGAATGATAATTATTTTCTCTCATTCCTATGATAGACATAATATTGGGAAGTCTAACTCTTTTAATGTTAAGTTTTTGGTATTGTTACACGTTTTGAGACTCCTAGGAATATAGATACAAAATTTATGAATACCACTTGAAAATTTTTGACTAAAATCGTTTCAAAACGTGGTATAGGTAAAATTTCTCTGAGTATTTTTTTTTTTTTTTTTTTTTTATTTAAAGTTAATAACATTTTAAAATGTTTATGCATGAAGGTAAAATATTTAATGAGGAAATCGAAGGAAGCAGCAGTCTCTTAAAGTAATAATTAAAAGTAGTGTAAATACTGCATCAGTTTCTTTTCTTTTTTTTTTTTTTTTTTTGTACTATACTAAGATTAAGTACATTGCTTAGTATGTATATTCTATATTCAATAGAAGAAAGTAACATAAAAAATCATAAAAAATTTTGACTTCCGGTTTTCGACAGATTTGCATGTTTTGAGAGATCCAGAACACGATTTGACCATTTTAAGAAAATGTATGTTTGTCTGTCTGTGTATGACAGAAATTTTGTGGCAACTGTATCTACGGAATGACTGCTCAGAATTTTATATAAATTTATATGTAGATGCACCTTGAACCTATTGCCTGTTAACCGCTCAACAGGTGACGCTGCTATACAGCGATTTCTGCAATTAAAGGTCAAGGCTATATCTCAGGTTATTTTGCAGATAGTCAAACTAAACTTGATATTTGAGAAGGCCATTGTGAGACATTTTGCTGATTCAGTTTGAATGTTTATCAAGCAACAGGTGGTGTTGCTATACTGCGATTTCTGTAATTTAAGGGAAGGCTATATCTCAGGAACTACTGCACAGAATTGCATACAGGGGAGACCGGGGTACAGTGGACCACTTTTAAACTCTTAATTTTTTTTTCACAAAACAGAAAAGCAATGTAATTGAAAAAAATAGGAAACAATCTCTAAGCCCTTCTCATGTCTTAATTTTTTTATAACAATATTTCCAATACATTATGAATGAAAAAATAAATTGTGAGCACTCACAAAGTGGGCCACTGTACCCCATCACCAGGGTACAGTAGACCAACCTCTTTTGTTTATATTAAGTTAATATAAATTACTTTTTTTCCCCTCTAAAATTAGTTTCTTACACTATTCTAGTCTAAATAACACAATTCATGCATTTTTATGAAATAAAATAACCAAAATTAAATTAAAACTAGTATGTTGTGGCCACCACAAGGCTTTCTTCTATATTTTCCTATACAAATTCACTCAGTAACAATATTTAAAAAAAAAAAAAAAAAAAAAAAAATACGATTTTTTTTTTGTTGTTGTTGTTAAAAGTTAAAAAAATCGATAACTTTGTTTTAAATTATCACATATTTATAGTTCAACCATTCGTTTTAAAGCTATTGACGAGACCTTTCGAAAGATATCCATCTTGAAAATTTACCCCCCCCCCCCAAAGCGATTACTCCTACATGCACAAAATTTTTTTCCTAGTTAACTACTACTGTTATCAATAATTCATATTAATTTTACAATCACAAGTTAAGAATAACTCTCATTATGTACATTTATACGAAATTTTGTCCTATACTGCCATGTTAAAAATTTAGAAAAAATACGATCACAGTGATTGATCCCCAAATCTAATCAGCACCAGTTTGTGTCAGGGTGCAACTAAATACCAAGTTTGGTTAAATTTCACTCATTGGTTCGTGAGATACAGTAGACACAAAATTCATGATACACATACACAGACAGACAATTTTTAAAAACTAGCTATTTGTGTTCACGACATCCCAAAACGTGTAAATCCATCAAAAAATGGAGGTCGAAAATTTTCACGAATCCAAAACTTTCTCTATATTACATATAGAAGAAAGTAATAAACAAATAAGAAATCAAATCTCAGTAAGAAAATTTATTGAGTTAAAAATTGTTATTACTTTTTATTCTTTTATTAATATTATATAAATCAATTTTTTTTTTTTATTATTCAGATATTAATAAATATTATACTACTATTCAAATAGTTAATATTTTTTAATTATTTTGAGATACAATTTATTTACATTATATTTACAGGATAAATTTAACTAAAATACATTTTAAGCTATTTCTTTTGCTTTTCACATGTGATCTCTAAAAACAACAATAATAATAAATTATTCCCACTATTTATTAAATTAGATATTTTTTCTTTTATTAATACTATATAATTCAACTAGCTAATAAATTTAGATATTAATAATAATTATATTACTATTCAAATATTTATTCTTTTCAGAAATCTATTATTCTTTTTATTTTATTATACAGTTAAGATATTTATTACTTTGAGATATTAATGCATTACATTATGTTTGTATCTATAAATTTAACTAAAACAAATATAAGTATTAAATCTAATTTGTACTTTTAGGAACATTAGAAGATGGTCCACTGTGCCCCATGCCAGAGCAAAACAAATAATAATAATAAAATAATATATAAACTATAAATAGGCTAATAATTCTTAGGAATTTTAACAGCAATATTTTGCCTTCTTTTAACAGATATATAGTATTTAAAGTCACAAATTCAATCTTTATAAAATTTTAAAAACTTCAGTGTGGAAAAGTTACTTTGAGCAGCTCAAAACATAAAAACTGTTCAAAATGGTTATCTTACTATTTCCCACATGTTTTTTTTTTTTTTTTTTGTTTTTTTTTTTTTTGGCTGCATACAACTAGTACCATGCTGCCATACATGAGTATCCATATGAACTAAAAGAGTTGAATATTAATAGATTTAAATAGGGGTGGTCCACTGTGCTCCTAAGTCCACTGTGTCCCATCCTCCCCTAAGTTTATATGTAGATGCACCTTGACATAAGTTTGTGCCTATCAACTTTTGGTGCCAACCATTCAACAGGTGGCGCTCTTACACAGTGATTTAAGGAAGGCTATATCTCAGGTTCTATTGTGTATCTTCAAACAAAACTTGATAAGGTCATTATGAGATATTATGCTGATTCAGTTTGGATGCTTATCGGTCAACAGATAGCGCTGCTATACTACAAAAATTTCCTTGATAACGGGAAGGCTATATCTCAACTTTTATGGCGTATAACTGTACGAAACTTGATATGTGAGATAACCATTGAAAAAAGCATATTTTAAGATGTTATTTATAAACAATAAAACTCTCTTTCTTTGTGTATTTAGTGTTAGTTTTCTCTAAGATGAAAATCATTTGCAATTTAAACTTTTACGCATCAAAAAATGAAATTTCTTATCCTTTTCGTTTTAGTATCCAGAGGAACTAAAACTTTTACATTTTAGTTAAAAATTAAAAGAAAAAAAAAAGAAACATATAACACCTAAAGAAAAGTATTGTAATCATGAAACAATTCGACTTCAATTTTGTCATATCTATATATTTTGTGGCTTCATGAATTTGTTTTCGCTACTTTTACGGTGATATGTGTATGTGTATATATATGAGTAAACATGATAGACATCTAAACGCCTTATCCAATCAAGCTAAAATTGGTGTTATAGTTCATTATTGCAGGACCTGTATAGATTTTGATGAGTGTACTACATATAGTTCTATTACAGTTAACACAAGAAAATTTCTTTATCATTAGGATCTATGGACAATATTTTTTTTTTCTTTATATTTGTTTAATAACAAATTTATTGAAACCACATTATATGTTTAAAAATTATAATGCAACTATTTTCAGTATTATTGTTAACATTCTATGCATAAGATTTATGCTAGGTCAGAAATTTTTAGTTAATTTATTTATTTCATTTTAGGAAAGAAATCAAAATGCCTCAGTCGGAAGAAGAAATGCAAAAAGAATCCTGTGTGTTACTTTTATTTGTAAGAGGGCGTCCTTTTCCAGGAAGTAGATGGTTTTATAAAGAAAATGTTGAAGCTGCTTTAGATTTTAAACCGAGAGATACAGATATACTAATAAGCACTTTTCCAAAGTGTGGAACAAATTGGATGAAATATATTGTCTATACTATCATCACTAGAGGCCAGAAGCCTTTAAAATCTTCCTATGAATTAACATACGAAGCTGTGCCATTCATGGACATTTGTACAATGGCAACAGTAGAAGCTATGCCTGATCCAAGACCTCTCCACTATCACTTACCTTATGATTTAATTCCAAAAAACCCAAAAGCCAAATATATTTACATATTTCGTAACCCAAAAGATACAGTTGTGTCTTTTTATCATTTCACTATGCAAACAGATGAACTAAATGTTACTTTTGATGACTATTTTGAAACATTCATGAAGGGACTTGTAGCTTATGGCGATTATTTTGATCATGTTTTATCATGGTATGAACATAGAAATGATCCCAATGTCCTTTTCTTAGCCTATGAACAATTGCATGCTGATACAAGAGGGTGGATTTTAAAAATAGCCAAATTCTTAGGAGAACAATATTATGAAGAACTTGCAAGAGACAAAGATATCTTAGAATTAGTCTTACATCATATTAGCTTTGAGAACATGAAGAAAACACTGATGAAAGAAGCTTCTGGGAAGACAGAGTATGAACTTAAATCAGATGTCATTGATACACCATCTGATTCTCCAGGGCCCAGATATGATGTAAAGTACCTGAAATATTTCAGAAAAGGTATTGTAGGTGATTGGAAAAATCATCTTTCACCAGAGCAAAATCGCAGAATGGATGAACGGATACAAGAAAAATTTGGTGGCACAGAAATAATTGATATGTTGAGTGCAAAGAAGACATGGCTATAAAATAACTGAGTTATTTCCAGAAATGAACAATAATGAAGTGGAGAATAAAGAAGCAAATGTGTGACGTACAGAAAGGTGTGATATTTAGGTTTGATAGTCAGATGAAAAACTAGTTGCATCTTAAAAGCAAGCACAAAATATGATAAAAAGTGCAATGTTGAAAGAAAAAATCAGTAGTGGAAACATTTAATCAGTAAAAACAAAGAAACTATTTTAAAAATAAGTAGATTTAATATTTGAAAATTTATTTAATATTTTAGGACTAAGTATTATTACATTTAAAAAACTGTTATAGAAATTAGTATTTACGCCCAAAAAAGAAAAGGCAAGGGAGATAAATTCAAAAGTTTGACAAAACTTCATGAATAGTAAAAACGATATGTGTGTGTAATTATGCATAAAAATGTTGATACCTAAAACATGTTTAACTTAATAAATCTTTAAAGTCATGATATGTATAATCTTAAATATATTTCATGATATTGAATTATAATAAGCAAGAAATTAGAGTTTTTATAGAGTAATACAAATATACTACAGTTTAGTTCTCGCAGTGCTTCAAGTATATCATATTTTAGTGTTAAAAAAATAAACTTATACAAATGGTTTTTAATTGGATATATTTTAAGTACTAAATAAAGTGTTTATTTTTTATTATGAGTTTGTATCATTAATTAACACAATACTTAAAAATCTAATTTACATATTTTATAAATTACATTCATATGGCAAAATAAAAAGTGACCAGTTTAACTGTATTATAGTAGGAAAATAAAAGTTTCATTTAGAGACAGATGTATTTTTCAGTAATAGACATTCCACAAAATTCTTAATATTAAAGTAAAAAAATAACTAAATAATAATTCAAAATAATTCAGCACTCAAGTGTTTGCAGGGGTCATAGCAAAGGAATAAAAAAATATAGGAGTTTAATAGAAAAGAAAAAATATAGGAGTTTAATAGAAAAAAAATATAAGAGTTTAAAAGAAAAAATATATAGGAATTTCGAACAAAATATAGAATACATAGTAGTTCGGAGCACATGTACACAAAAAAACTGAGTACCATTATCCATAAAATTCTAAAATGTGTGTCCCCAATTACAGCCCTAATAACTTCAATTTTTTATAAACATCCTATAATTTCAAAAATACAATAACGTATGCACGATTCTATTAACACATTTTAGAAAAATGCATGGTTAGAAAAATAGCCATCATTTAATCCCATATATGAAAAAATTAGATCAACTGGAATTTTGCTCACCTGCGGAAGCTGATTTAGATTAAGGATTTCAGTGGATGGGCCTGAGCATTCACTTTGATAAGGGCCTCCAAATCAGAGACTATTACCTTAAGTGACAAATCTGTCACTTAAGGTAACAAGTGACAAGTCTGTCACTTAAGGTTTAAGATGACAAATTAATCAATATTATTATTTAAAAAAAAAAAAAATTTTTTTTTTTGGGGGGGGGGGGGGGGGCAAACCGAAGAGTCAATAAATTTATCAAACAATTTTGAAAGGCACTCTTATTCTATATTAATATTATATACAAAAGAATGAAACTACTCCATTCCTCTAAATATCCAACTAAGTCAAGCTTTTAAAGTTAGTAATGTTGGTAAGTAAATGGGCATATCACACGGGAGCCCAGTGGCAGAAATACCGCGACACGGCTATATAGTCGCGGACACAAAAAAACTGCTTGCAGACAGTTTTTATCTGCACTGAGAAAATTTGTCCACAACTTTCGGATAACAATTCACTTATAAAAATTTCTGTATCAAAACTAAAACTAATACTTTTATTATTTATATTGTGTTGTGTCAAACATTGCTATAAAATATTTAATTGAATGAATACCATTCTTTATACTATATTGTTTTGCAGTAAACCCCCCCCCCCCCCCTCCCAATCAGCTTTCAGGCTTTTTGAGTGTAAGCCATTTTCACTCCTGATTACACGCAAATCTTGAGGACAGATTTGAAATTTTAAAAGCCTGTCGCAGACAGCTTCAAAACTTTCTGCCACTGGGCAGGGAAGCATATATACTAAATACAACATTATACACAACATGTTCACTCAGAGTCGTTCAAAGTTGGGGAAGCTGAACGAATGAGGAACCGATCAGCTGTCCCTAGGGTTCCCCCGAACTGATAGCGTGATGTATTCCCTTCTCTAAAGGTATTGCAGGAAAGAATCATGTCTATTCCTCCTATTGGTCAATTTTGATGAGCACACTCAATACAGTCAGCTTTTTGTAAACAGCTTCGAAAAAGTTGATCATCTGAAAATGTGCTGTCCTTGAACAAGGTCAGGCTGAGTGTGTTGGATATAATGTTGTGTTTAGTAAAAAGTTGAGCGAAAATCTCTTGTGTGATATGGCCAAAACATGTCTTGTGAGAGCAAAAATGTATTGTCGTAAATTTAGAAATTGATGAAAGGATTTTTTATTAGCTTAAAAGTTCATTATAAAGAATATGAACCAACGGTTCTTCTACTTGCATAATTTTCAAAAAATTTCTAAGCTTTCACCTACCGATTTTTTAAAATTTAAACGTGTCAAAGTGGTAGAATCAGTAAGAACAGTTCTCAGGAATCAATATGAATGGGATTGCAACTGGCTCTTGATTTTACTTTCTGGTATAAATTTCAGGAAATATTCATTTAATGCTTCTCACTGGTTGATAATTCTAGTAATGACTGGTATCAGTGTCATCCACCTATTATTTACAAATCTCATAATTTCTTCTTTCTTAGTTCCAACTTCGATTTGGACACCTCGGAAATCTTCTTTGCAAGCCGAATATTTATGAAGAAATTTAAACACAGTATTCAAAAAATCTTCAATATCCCAGTGATTAACTACTTGAGTCATTGCATTCTTGAAGGAATTATGCACAATATGTAAGTTACAAGAACTATGATAAGAGGCCGAAAATCTCTATCATTTAGTTCACTGTAAATTTCTTCAAGTCATTTTTGGTTAACAGGTGGTCCATCAGAGCTTACATATAACAATTTATTAACTGGTAACTTATCAAGCACAAGTGTCAAATATATCTTGTTTTTCAAAATATCTGCTGTAGCATGACCCAGTTTAAAAGCATGCAGGAAGTTACTAACAATTTGGTTACGCTCTTCATCCCAAAATTTTATAAGTATATCTAGTTGCTTTTTTCCATTATCAGTTGTTTCATCGAAAGCAGAGAAAAGAAATTAGTTCATAAATCTTCACAGTACTATTTGTAGAGTAAATTTTTGCAGTCTGGATAT
Organism: Salticus scenicus; assembly: GCA_963930645.1. NCBI lineage: Eukaryota > Metazoa > Arthropoda > Arachnida > Araneae > Salticidae > Salticus > Salticus scenicus. The sequence goes on along the minus strand of OZ005659.1, from coordinate 166,419,878 downwards.
CATCTAACAGTAGACGTAAAAAAAAATATAGGAAATATAGGAGTTGGTGTAAAAATATAGGAGAATATCTGCTAAATTGCGAAAATATAGGAAAAATAGGAAATATAGGAGGACTATGAGGCCTGTGTTTGAAATTATGTTTGATAGTGTTTGAATAGGAGTGTAAATAAACAGCAACATAACACAGAAATAAAAATTAAAAAACTTTTATTTACAAATTCATTTAACAAGGAAAAAATAATATATACATTTAAAATGTACAAAAATATGTAACAATATATATATACATAGCAAACATGTCTAATAATAGTTCCACTGATCTCCATATTTATCATTGAAACGCTTTCTTTCCATTTCATCTAATTTTGGAGCATAATGACGGTATCTGAAATGCAAATAAAAATATCAAAATGGATAAAAAGAAGTAGCTGATTATCTAAACACATCTAGAAATTATATTAGAAAATTTTTTCATTTCTTATATTACTAAATTCCTTTTGAAAGTAGGGAAATAAAAAATATATCTCTAAATATAGCTTCAAAAGACTTTGATAAAATTTAAATATGTTTTACTTTATCATGAATTATTCTAGTCAAGGGATTCAATCTAATGCCCCTTAGTTTATTTTATATTTTAATCTCAATATTCGACTTAAATGTTAAATATTTTAGGAATAAATATTGATTGAGTTGCTACGGCATTAGAGATCTTTTTGTGGCTCTGCATATCCAACTAATGTTGTTTTCTATTGTTTCATTTGTTTTCTATTCTTCTTACCTCATAGTTTAAATACAGTTATACAATATGTACAAAACCATTTATATTCATTCTAGTTTGAATTTAAAACATTTTATTTTATTTATTTATTTTGTATGCCTATGTGGGGGAGAGAAGGAGGGATTTATCACTGATATATATATTTTTTTAATCTTATTGGTCATTGGTGTTTCAGTGATCTTGTATCTGTTGCTTGGCTTCTACTATGCTTAATCGATCATCTTTATTATATATATATAATATTGAATTATTAAAAATGAATTATCAAATGCAGTAAAAGCCAAGCAACAGATACAAGACCACTGAAACCACACAGACCAATGCGAAAGTAAATTTCAAGAAGCAAAAGCTCAGAAAGGTGAAAAAAATTCATCAGGGAGACCTTTTTCACCCTTGAGCACTAATGTACGATTTCGTTCCCTAGTGGCCATAATAGCAAATCACTAGTGGGCCCCCTATCGTACATGAAAATTATTGAAGTGAAATTGAAAGTGGAATAAGCTATTAAGTACAAATAACAGAGAATCCAACAAAAAACAACCATTATAAACATTCAACACTCACAAGATTGGAGGTTTTTTTTTTTTTTTTTTTTTTTTTTTTTTCACCATTTGGAGTCACATGAACCAAAAAAGCGAAACAATTCAGGGGTCCAGTTGTTCAAGGAGTATAACAAACAAAATTCAAGGTTTATGGATTTATAGCTGAAAGAACAATGAAACAACACAGCAACAGGGATATTTATTATATTATGTGTTTAATTGTACAGGGGTTAATACAGGTTGAGTTTACTACCATTTATGGGTTCCTTCCCAAAAATCAACCTGACAAAAAAGGTACCTTCTCAAAAATCACTCAGCTAAAATAGGTACTTTCACAAAAATCATAGGTTATCCCAGCAAAATCTGACATTTTAAATGAGCACATTTTTGGAGAAAAGAAACTTATTTTTGCATTTCTGTTGGTGCGATTCACGAAGCAAGAATCATATCATACAGAATGTTGGTTTTAATCTACACACAAGCGTTTGCTACGGGAGAGAAATGGCATAGCATAAGTAAACAAAACGACCCTCACATGTATCAATACAGACGAGGCCATAGTGTACTGTTTGCTGATTTGTCAGGTGGTTTGGTGTTTTGATGACTGTATGGTGATGTGTCTATCCTCCCTGGTACAATTCATGTATAGTGCAGTGATACTAGCACAAATATAAACAACTTCTACTGATATTCTCTCTACTGGACTGTTTACTTCAGAGAGAAGTGAATTTTGATTCCTGTTCTGCTATAAGCCTCACACTAACTGCTGAGCTTTATTTTTATTATTTTACTTAGTTTGAACTCTCCCCCCCCCCCCCCCAACACACACACAGAGAGATAGAAAGAGTGAGCTACAATTTTTCACAAAAATAAAATATAGTTAAGATTTTTCACAAAAATAGGTAGGCGTAGGGGAGGGATGGGACACCTAAAATGTTTCTTAAAATGAACATTGTTTTTAATTTTTGACACTTCCACCAGGTGAAGTAGCTACAGCTTCACATTTGTTGCTACGTATCATTTTAGTTGGAGAACTCTGTAAGTTTATGTAACAAAAGAACTATTTTATAATACTAAAAGTAAACAATTGCTTAATTTTCAAAGCAAGTTGCCAATGTCATCCACTGATGTTAGCATAATTACTTTTCATATTTCATATACTTAATAATATAACTTTTATGAATTATAGCTAAATGTAGCATGTGTCTAATAATAAATTATTTTTTTGAAAAATAAGGAAAAGGGAGGGATGGGACAGAGCAGCTCACAGAGGGATAGGACATATAAGAAAAGGAAGAAGAATGGAGATTCTGATACTCCTTAAACAGAAAACATCAAGAGACAAATGAATGAATAGATGAAAGAAAAAATGCACGAAACAAATTCAAAATCATAAAAATAATTGGTGTGGCACTCACACGACTTTTGTTTCCCCTTTTAACTTTTAAAAATACTTTATTTACCATACATGTATGACGAATTAATTTTCATTCCTGAGCAGTTTTCCTGGACATGGTAAAATATACAAAAGAAATTACATTCACCAATTACAGTTAGGATTTCTTGGTAATATTTGTTCTTGAGATATGCTGATAACACACACACTAGCCACTAAAAACCTTATTAATATTTAGGGAACCACAAAACATGTAAATATAACAAAAACTTAATTTTGAATATTTGAACTAAAAAACAGTACTTTCTTTGCTAGAAGTAAAAAAAAAAAAAAAAAGATGAACTGATTGAGCATTTGAAAACTCTTATTTAAGTGGTACATTATACTCTAATGTTGGATAAAATAGATGTTATTAGTAAGTAATTAACCTTACATACATAGTATCCCACTGTTTTTGTCATTTTTCATGGTATGTCTGTATATTATGTATTTATTTTAACTTTATAAACATGTCCCATCCCTCCCTCATATAAGGTAGGGATGGGACATTTTTATGACTATGTTAATTGGCTTATAAACTTGATATTTTAATAATTACCATCAAATTTATATTTTTAAAAGATGTTAAAATGTTTCAATTTGTTTCTCTGAAACGTACAGTGTTGTACCAGTAAAAATGGAAAAAAAAGTTGCTGTAGGCAGCAGGTACCCAAAGTGAGGTCTACAGCGATTTCAATGTAATTTTTTTTTTTTTTTTTAGTTTTCATTTATAATGCAATGTAAAAAATAAATACTGATCCAATTCTTTTGAAAATTCATTTAAATATAGTGACCAGTGAAGTGGGCATAGCCTGCTAATATTATACATTTATGTTTGTGAAAATTGCAACACCAACAAGGAATGCAAATTTAAGAATGTTATTTATTGGGCACATACATCATAGTAGGAAGAACAACTGATTAAATTTTCAGGAAGTTTTGAGTAATATATTCTGAGAAAACAGTACATAAAGCAGTGACCTCTAGGAGCAATAACTACAGTTATCTGTCTAGGCACTAAATCGAACAGCAATTGGATGACATATTCGAGTACAGCACTTCATGAAGATTCAACAGGATAATACAGTTCATAGACAGTAGTTGCTGGTGAGTGATGGCAGGCCACTTGCTTTTCAAAGATTAAACAGTCATTTTCATTGGTGCGAGATACGGAAAATACGCTGGCCGGAACAACGGTTGAACATTTTCTGTATCAAGGAAGGTCCAGACAATACAGACAACTTGCGGTCATGCATTATCCTGCTTAAATATTGCACTACGGAGGACTTGAATATACAGCACATGGGCAGGTCGGCAGCACAGTGTCAGGAATGAAAACAAGAAGTAATTGAGATGTGTATCCAATGGAATGGGACCCCATACCATCACTGCAGGTGTGATGATCTCCAATCCCAGCTGGCAATGTGCATTATTCACAATGCCGTTAAATACGGATAAGGTAATCCTAATACTGTAAACAGGATTGTGATTTGTCTGAAAGGCGACTTTATGCCATTCCTGCATCTAGGTTTGTTGTTGATCACACATTAAAAGCGCCTATATCAGTGATGCAGTTTTGACGGCAATCAAAATTTTGGTAGCTGCATACTGGGTCACCACCTGGAGTCATAGTATGCGATACCATTGGATACACGTCTCAATCACCTCTTGTTTTCATCCCCACCATTCTGAATACCAGCCATTACATTTCTGACACGTTAAGATTGTGATTTGTCTGAAAGGCGACTTTATGCCATTCCTGCATCTAGGTTTGTTGTTGATCACACATTAAAAGCGCCTATATCAGTGATGCAGTTTTGAGGGCAATCAAAATTTTGGTAGCTGCATACTGGGTCACCACCTGGAGTCATAGTATGCGATACCATTGGATACACGTCTCAATCACCTCTTGTTTTCATCCCCACCATTCTGAATACCAGCCATTACATTTCTGACACGTTAAGATTGTGATTTGTCTGAAAGGCGACTTTATGCCATTCCTGCATCTAGGTTTGTTGTTGATCACACATTAAAAGCGCCTATATCAGTGATGCAGTTTTGAGGGCAATCAAAATTTTGGTAGCTGCATACTGGGTCACCACCTGGAGTCATAGTATGCGATACCATTGGATACACGTCTCAATCACCTCTTGTTTTCATCCCCACCATTCTGAATACCAGCCATTACATTTCTGACACGTTAAGACCCGTCACTCTGCCCTATATTCAAGGCCTCTGAAACACAATACTTAAGCAAGACAATGCATGACCGCAAGTTGTCCGTACTGTCCGGACCTTCCTTGATGTAGAATGTGTTTGACTGCTACTCTGGCCAGCACGTTCTCCTGATCTCACACCAATGAAAATGACTGTTTAATCATTGAAAAGCGACTGCCCCCCCCCCCAACCACTCACCAGTGACAATGATCGATGAATTGTGAAGTGCTTTACCCGTACATGTCTTCCAATCGCTGTTTGATTCAATGTCTAGGCAGATAACTGCTGTCATTGTTCACAGAGGTTGCTACTTTATGTAGTGTTTTCTCAGTACATATTACTCTAAATTTCCTGAAATTTTAATCAATTGGTCTTCCTACTATAATGTATGTGCCCAATAAATATCATTCTGATATTCCTATTCCTTCTTGGTGTTGTAATTTTCACAAACATGAGTGTATATATATATATATATATATATATATATATATATATTAGTTTAAACAAAATCCTTAATTTTTTTTTTATTTTTTCTTATTATTTTTTTATCATTTATATGCACATGGCATTAACAATAAATAAATAATAAATGCACAGACATGCTTGCAAACTATTGTTTAATAAATGTGAATAATTTTTAAATACTTTGTAACTTCATATCAACGCCTTTTTTTTTTTAATACCTTTCTAAAAAAGACATGAAGTTTTTATTAATATTAAAAGGAAACTTGGCGCTGGATTATTAAAACCAGTAAAAACTACAACGTCAGAAACGCCAAATATTTTTCTTTGGTGTTTCTGACACTGTAGTTTTTACTGGTTTTAACATGAAGTTTTTATTAAAAAAAAAAAAAAAAGGAGAGTGACGACCAATTGATAATTTCTGCACTAAAAAGTTTAAAACAAATTTGTATCTGAAAAAAAAAAAAGTTAACAAACATACCTCTTGATAATTTTTTTAGTCAATCTATCTCTCACTGTGTTATTAATCTTTTTCAAATTGGTTAAGCCATCTTTCTTTTTCTTTTTTCCTTTCGTTCGCTTCTCTGGCAGTTTTAAATCTATACCTGTAGCTGCTTTTATCTCATTTAATAACTGAGGATCTTGCCAATCAGGAACTGCAGAAGAGTAAAAAGAAAAAGAAAAATGATTATATATAAAAAAAAATATAAATAAATAAATACATAAATATACACAAATTAAGATCTTATTTACTAAAAGTATATTTAAATTTGATTTATTTCTGAGTTCGGCTGGCACTATATTTAATTTTTTTAAACTTAGTTATCTTTAATTCTTTCCAATGTTTTATTCCAAATCATTTTTACATACAATTTTCTTTTTCTGTTCTATTTGTGAGTTCCCATTTATAGAACTAAGTAATAAGAATATTGATTCATTTGAATAAATAGGGGATTTAAAAGGTTAATTTTTCTTATCCCTTTATTCAGCTTCATGAAAATTTCATTTATTCATGAAATAGTAGTATTATTTTGAGCCAGGGTTTTTTAAGCTGAATCTTTTAACTACTTTCTTGGTTAACACTTTTATTACCTGTAACTGCCACTTTTCAATTATTTTATTTGTTGTTATTATTTTTAGAATTAGAATTCCAACAGATTTGAAAATATTATCAAAATTTTGATAGTTATATCCCTTTTCGACCCAGGTCGTACGCTCGTACAGGTTAGACATCCACGACATCCACTTACATTTTTACATCTGGAACAGTCGTATGTAATAAAATCAGGAAATGAACAATCGAGCTAATTAGCCGAAAGTGTAAAGTGCAATTTTCAATCAACAAATGTCAGTTATAGTCCATATTTTTCTTTCAGTTTGCAAAAACAGAAGAATGTAATGTTTTAAGGTAAAAATGTTTCAGGTAGGAAAGGACTATTTATTAATTGAATAGTCAGGCAGCCCCTTTTTAAACAAATAAATAAATAAATAAATAACTCAATTCAAATAAAAATTAAGAAAATGAAATAAGTAAAATAAATGATGCAATAAATTACAATTGAAGGTCTAACTGAGAGAATTCTACATTAAAAATGTAAAACAAGAGATTAAAAATAATAATAATGATGATATAGTAACTACATTTATTAATATCACACAATCCACAGATTGGGAAGAAAATCATATTTTTTTTTAATTGAAAATTTATTTTTCCAACTGAGTGAAAATAATGCCTGGACTGGGAGTCGAACCCCAGAGTCATCAGCCTGGATAGCTCAATTGGTAGAGCCTTGACCTTGTAAGTCAAAGTTCTGGTGTTTGACTCCCGGTCCAGGCATTATTTTCACTCAGTTGGAAAAATAAATTTTCGATACAGTAACTGTTACTAAGAATAGAACAAGCTTCATTTTACAAAACAATGACTTTTTTTTCTTAATAGTTGTTTTTTATATATTTATAAATGAAAACACACACAAAATGAACACAAAAACAGTTAGAGATAGAATTTTTTTTTTTTTTTGAAAGCCAAATAATTGAACAATGTCGCAATTTCTAACAGGAATTAAAATCCTATATGAAACTGCTTCAATGTGACAGTTTTAATAACATGAAAACATTTACTCAATTTCTTTACTGGTTTAAAATGCATCAACTTGAAAAAAAAAAAAATCAACAAAATCTGAAAAATAACCGAAAAAAAAAAAAAGAAAGAAAGAAAGAAATTAACAAATTCTAATAAAAAAAATCTTGAAAAAATTTTATTCTATATAAAGTGAAAAAAGAAAAAAAAAATCATCCGATAAGCATTGCTGCTTATAGAATAAAATTAATGTGCTTTTTTGCATTTGCTCAAATTTTTAAATTGCAGATTTTTTTTTTTTTTTTCTCTTAAGCTACGAAACACTGCCAATATATATATACATAGACTATCAACAAAAGACAATAATACAGACAATTTAAATGAGCAAAATTTTAAAGTATGTACCTGAATTTAGACTTTCATTACTAGGTCCTGGAATGGATCCTGGGTCACCTGAGGGCTTACCAGTAGCATCTCGGGGAATTATTTTACCATGAAAAGGGCACTAGTTAGGAGAAATAATGATTTTATATATTTATACAAGCAAACTGGTAAAATATACACTAACAAAAAATCATATTTTAAAAATTGTAAGAGATGTGAAAATTTAATCTCACTTAATAGTGAAAGATATTTTCTACAACTGATTAAACATCTAAATAATTTCCAACATTTTTCATTCAATTTTTAATGATTATTATTAAAGATAACTTAATATCAAAAAGAAGATCACTAAAATAATATTTTAGAATAAAATGATCAGCTACAGAGACTATAAAAATTGCAAATGTTTATAAATTGTATTTTGTTATATAGATTGTATTTCCCCTTTCAATCATAAAATTACTGTTTTGTGTGGGAAAATTTTAAGAAATTAATATATTAACCATTACTAAGGAACACAACTTCGTATTTTAAGGTGAAGAATCAGCACTTTTCAGGAAATTCTGCAAGCACACTTTTAAAAAGATAAAGGAGAAAATTATACCTCTTGTTTTGTGTTTAGGATGGAATTTTAATTTTATAGTTATTTTACTTTTATCTACAAATTAATGTAATGCATGTGTAGATATTATAAAAATGAATTTTTGCTCATTAATTTTTGTTGGAAAATCGATACTACATTTTTATTTATTTATTTTTATTTTTCAAAATAGTGAATTATATAAATTAAGTTTAAAGGGAACAAGTTACATACATTTCTATTAGGGGGGTGGGGATGATAACACAAACATACATAAAAATAAGTAATCCTATTACGGCATATTTCATTAGACAGGCATCATAAACATAGACAGAAAGATTATAATTTTAAAAATTACGCTTTCCAAAATGTATTGAAATTTAATATTTAGCAATTTTTCAACTAAAAATATTCATAAATTTTAAGCTTTATTTAAAGTTATGAATCAAAATTAACTTTAAAATTTTCAGAAATAATTTTGATTTCTGCAAGAAAAAAAAAAAAAAAAGAGAGAGAGAGAGAGAGTTTTTGTATTGTTGAAATTCAAAAAATGATTTCAAACATTTATTAACTAAATTTATTATTATAAAAATAAATTAAATGCAAGTTATTAAAATAAAATGTTTATGACAATAACATAAATATTATAAAAGAGTGATAGACCAAATAACAGTGAAAATTAAGCATCTGATTAACCTTATATCTATCTTTCCTAGGACAAAGCTTTCCATTTGGTAAAGGAGTTCGACAAGACCATTTCACTGGTTCAAATTTTCCACTGAAGTCAATTTTTCGAGTTCTCAAACTAGCCCTCTGTACCTAACAATGGAATTTTACAACATATATTTAGAAAAATTAAAATGTTTGCAGAATGGACATAATAAACAAACAAACAACAACAAAAAAAAAAGATATTAAAGAACAACTTTGTCTTACATTCAAAGTGAAAGAATAAAAAATAGTTATAATTAAAAGATATATATATGACTAATTCTCTGATGAATAAATATACTTTAGTATGCATATTTTGACCATTCTCAATTAGAATTTTAAAGCCAAAGATTTTTATCTTTTATAAATATTGAAGATTAATGAATGATCATTACGTAAGCTATTTCTAGACAGCCCAACCTTTGAAATGAATGCTAATTTATGGTAGATAAACCTATGTTGCCAACAAGAAAAAGTAAATTAATTTTTTAATTAAAAAATATTTTATAATTAAACACCATTAAGATATTTAATATTATTACTAAATCTTACTTTAATATTATTAACGTTCATTACAGAATTATCCCCAGTAGCAAAAACTTTGTATCAATCTGCAACACCCATCCAGAAGCCTAAAATTTGTCAGCAACTCAAATACAATTAGAGTTTGTTATAGCAAACCTAGTTTCAGTAATAAATAAACTTTAGTGCTATGTTTTCTTGTATAAAATCATTACTAGAATGATAATGTAAATCTCTGTTACTACAATACTACTATATACTAATATAATTTAAAGATCACTATAACCAATGCTTTTTCTATAAATCAATCAATATAGTGTAAAATCGATTGTGTACAAATTACACAACTATTTGATACAAGTATTGATGTTAGTATACAATTGTGAACAAGTTACAACTGCTTAAAAATATATTTTTACAAACTAAATTCCCATCAAAGTTTACAATTATTACTATGCCTTATTATGTATTCAAAAGAAAAAGTAATGTACAGAAAGAACACATTAAGTGTGACAGTTAGATTCAAGTTATTAAGTTATAAATATGCTTTGGAAAGACCAACTTAACCCATTAGCGCCTAGTGTCCTCATTTGAGGATAGCTAATAAAATAATACATATATAGGTATAATACTAAAGGATTATCATTTATGATTTAAATTTAAATACCTTATATTTATCCTTTCTTAAAAACAAATATATTTCGGCATGCTTATCACAGCCCTCTTCAGCATTGAAATGATGATTTCATATTGCTGGCACCTCCAAAGCAAACATTCCGCCCCCAATGACATTCGACGCTGACGCTGATGAAAGAAATGAAGTGAAGTTCAAACATCAGCGGGGCGGAATGTTTACTTTGGAGGTGCCAACAATATGAAATCGTTATTTCAACGCTGAAGAGGGCTGCGATAAGCATGCCGAAATATATTCGTTTTTAAGAAAGGATAAATATAAGGTATTTAAATTTAAATCATGGTACATATATTTTTTGTGGTTTCTTGGAATGATTTCTGTTTTTTAGTGACAGTTTCTAGCATCACTCTAAATGATCCCTGAAAGTTTTATGTGCCTACTATTAATTATTATTTCCTAATTTGGATAGTCACTTTATGATTTTTCATTCGTCGCACATATATTTGCTTTTTGCACAGGTGTACTAACTTAAATCAAGTTGAATAATAATATATATTACAATACTTTGCTTTCGAGATCTTTGTCAACATATAATAGGAAATTAATCTGTTGTCTCAAAGTTTTTCTATCTCGAAGTTTTCTCGCTAGAACACTAAATGTCAATAAATGAGAATAGACTTTAAATTTAAAACTATCAGAAGAATTGTTTAAGTTAATACATTTTACTGTAAGTTGTCTATATTAATTTAGAAGTGAAATAATCAGCTAATAATATTTTACAAAATTAATTTGGGTGTTAACGGGTTAATTAATGTAATTTTCAAGAAGGGATCATAAAAAGAAAACCAATTTTCCCTTGGATCAATTTCTGATTATTAAAAAATATATACAATAAATAAATAATAAGATTATTTATTAAAATACTTCTATTAGTGCTTCATTTTCTTCATCATCATCTTTAGATTCCCAAAATTTATGAAGTGAATCAAATCTAAAAAAAATAACAGAGGTACATAATTAAACAATATAGGTTTTACACACAGGCATTTATGAAAAGAAAGAAAAATCACTTCTCACTTAATAGTTTCTGGAACAAGGGGTTTTTCTTCTTCCCAATGATACAAATCAATGTCATATGGTAGAACTGGAGCTTTCTCCAACAATTCTGCTTTTTTATTGTTTTTTGTTTTCTTTTTGTCAAGTGAAACGCTAGAAAAATATAGTTAAAAAGAAAACATCAATTCTAAGTTTATTAAAAGCATTTAAAACCGTTTAAAATTACCTTACAAGCGCTTTCGACTGCTTCAGCAATCTTCCTCAGGTATGTGCTCCGGTGAACCACGTTCGTCGGGCGTATCCTTTGTTCTTTCATCTCTCTTCTCCAGGACACGGCGCCACCCGGCGTCAATTTCCATTGGCTCCGTGTTGCATGCATCGTGGTTCGCGATAATTTCAACGTTTTCCCTCTTTGTGGCATAATAATAGTTGTTGTATTGAGCGATTTTGCTGAAGTTTTTAAAGTCTATTTTTATATTTTCTTTTTCGTTTATTTTTGTTAGTGCTGTTGTTATTTTACCATATTTTATATCATTTTCGTGTTCTTTAATCCTTAATCTTAAAAATTTCAGCAAAATCGCTCAATACAACAACTATTATTATGCCACAAAGAGGGAAAACGTCGAAATTATCGCGAACCACGATGCATGCAACACGGAGTCAATGGAAATTGACGCCGGGTGGTGCCCTATCCTGGAGAAGAGAGATGAAAGAAAAAAGGATACGCCCGACGAACGTGGTTCACCGGAGCACATACCTGAGGAAGACTGCTGAAGCAGTCGAAAGCGCTTGTAAGGTAATTTTAAACGGTTTTAAATGCTTTTAATATATTTTATACTTTATCTTTTATTGATTTTAAATAATTCTAAGTTTATTTAAAATTTTAAATAGAAATACAGTAAACTGGTAATTATCTGTATTTCTTTATTTTTCCCAGTGATAAATTCTAATGTGTATTTAACTCAAGAGAACTTGCTAGACCTTCTGTCACACCAGAACTTGCTAGTGAGAATTTTTCTCACAGTGCCCAATTGCCTTTCTTTCACCTTATGTCATTTAATATCAACATTTTTGTTTTTGGCTTAATATTTTTATCCCCAAAAGCAATATAAAATAATTCAAATAAAATTAAAAAATGTAATTAAAATGAAAAAAAAAAAAATGGTCTAATTAAGATTCATTCTTAGAAAGTGAGCTGAAAAAAAAAAAAAAAAATCTACAACAGCACAATTAGACAATGAGGACTAACATTATAAAGAAAAGAAAAAGAGGGGAGATTGTTTGGAAGTCAGTTAAGGGCCCGCTTCACTCACCGCCGCCGGAAGCCAAAGCTAATGTTATTCTATTGGAAATTTTTCTTTACAAATAACTTATTAACTAAATACATATTTTTAAAAATTCTGTTTTCACATTCTGAAAATTCCCAGCTGTTAAATTGACGGACCTTTTTTAAAAAATTATTTTTTTATTTTTTTATATTTTATTTTGAAGCTGCAAAATACGAATTTTCAATATGTGAAATTTGTTCATTTTGCAATTTCAAAATAAAATATTAAAAATAAAAATAAATACATTTTTAAAAAAGGTCCGTCAATTTAACAATTAGGAATTTTCTGGATGTGAAAACAGAATTTAAAAATATGTATTAGTTAATAAGTTATTTGTAAAGAAAATTTCCCCATAGAATAACATTGACTCGGGCTTCCAGTGATGGTAAGTGAAGAGGGCCGTTAAGAAATCTATGAGTTAAGCCCTTGAAGCAGTTTCAAAGTGTGGAAAATCCTTGGATGGAGTCCGTGGAGAAAGAAGTTTCTTCGCACGATTTAGCTAATTTAGTAAAATATGTCATTGGAGGAGCTAATGTCAACGAATATAACATTTTTCATTAACTGAATTATGGCACTAATGATCAAGGTTTTGAACATTTATCTTACTGAAAAACAAAGAGTGGAGAAGAGTGAGGAAGAAAAAAATATAATCCAAAAGTAAGTGAACCATGATGGAGCTCTGACACATATTGATATTGATAGACAAGGAACACATTATGATAAAATTATTTTAAGAAAACTTCCATCACAAATAAAGAAAAACTGTTTTGTCAGAGAAAAAAAAGGTGACTTCTTTATGAAAAAGCAAAACAATAAAAACTTGTAAATAAAAAAAAAAATCAATCTTTGAGGACTACCGATAGAAGTGAAAACTAAGTAACTTCTAAATTGTATCATCGAGCTATTAGATTATTATTTTTGAATTATTTTTGGTTTGTAAAGAAGTATTTATGATCTGTATTATATGATTCGGCACAATATTTGTAGCTACCCAAATTAAATGAACTAAGCCTTATATTAGGTAAAAATATTGTAATATGACTAAAATAATTTTATTTTTTTTATTATTTATTTGAAAATTTATATTGAAAGCAAAAAGAAGAATATAACAGTCAGTATAAAAACACGTGCTTGTACTTTGTGAACTATGTATATACTGTGGAAAAAGTATATACATACATAGAGTATAGAACTAGAAAGAGACAGATGGCAGTAGCCAGTATACTACTTGTATTAGTATACATTTTATACATATATATATATATATGTGTGAAGAATATTCGCAAACATCGCCAAATCGGCGATCGATCACCAAATGTGGTATTGATTTGTGGTTTATGGTAACCCTGTAATTATTATAACCTGTGGTTTTTATGTATGTCTTCTTCTTCTCTCTTTCTGTTTTGTGCCGTCATGTAATAAACGTCTTATTATTATTCCTGTCTATTGTTTTCCACTGTGCTTTGGTCTCTCATGGTTATGGAGCCCAGATTAAACGCATTTTTGTGGAATATTATTTTTAAATATGTGACGTTTTAAGGTTCAATTTATTTTCGTCGATTTAATTAAGTTTTTATTTTCATAATGGATGAATCGTCTACAGTTTTGGACTTTCCGAAATTATCTGGATCGCAGAATTTCCATGAATGGAAACTGGATGTAGAAATGCTTCTTAGAGACCGCGGCTTATATGGTTTCATATCGGGAACGGAGGTCGAACCCAACGCAGAAGCAAAACCCAAAGAAATTAACGATTTCAATCGAAGAAAAGATCGAGCCATTTCTACTATTTATAGAGCTCTTGAATCGTCAATTAAGCGGCTGATCGCGAACGAAAAAGAGCCCGATAAAGCATGGAAAATATTACAAGAAAATTTTGAACCTTCATCTAAAGCCTTGATTGGAAGACTTTTCACGGAATTTTTCTCGGCGAAAATGAAACCAGAAGAATCGATTGCGATTTATCTAGCGCGACTTCAAGATCTCGTACGGCAACTGAATAATGTAAAATGCCAACTGGATGATAAACATTTAGCCTATAAAATGATTTCAAATCTACCAGAAAAGTACAACTTAATTGTGCAGCAATTATATCAACTGAAAGATGAGGAATTTACTTCAGAACGTGTAAGCCAGGCTTTGTTAGCTGAAGATGGTAGACTTCAAAATGTTGATCGCGTAAACGAAAGTATCTCCGGTGCTTTTTCTGCTGATACTTGTGTTAATTTTTCGAAAAGTATAGTAAGTGCAGATCACGCTCAAAATGCCAATCCTTCAAAAATTATTCATTGTTTTTCGTGTGGTCAAGCCGGCCACGTTCAGCGTTTTTGTCCCCTTTCAAATCGAAACAGAAATAAATTTACAGGTAATCGTGGACCCGGATATCAGTCCCGCGGAAGAGGGAAAACCCAAGGTAAGTCTAATTTTAAGTCTAATTTTACTAGTTCATGGCATATGCAAATTTCTAATGCAATTTCCAGTGATAAGAAAATTTTTATTTTTGATTCTGGGGCTACGAATCATTTTTCTCATGACAGGAATTTATTTACGACTTTTAAAGAAACTGAAAAAAAAGTAAAGCAAGGAAAAGGATATTTATTGGCTAAAGGGATAGGAAATATTGAAATAGAGTTAAAGGGGGTAAACAGAAATGTTAAGATAAAATTAGTTGATGCATATTATATTCCTGAGATGAGTAATAATTTAATAAGTTTGGGTTTAATAGAGAAAGCAGGATGGTCATTTGTCGGTAAAAATAACTATTTAAGTATATATGATCCGAACGGAAAGTTATTTCTGAAAACGGCAAATCGAAATTCTATTTATCCTATTCAGGGCGTGAAAACGGAACTAGAAGTAAACAATGTTGAAATAAATTCGAAATCACTTCGATTATGGCATGAACGTTGCGCTCATGTTAATGTTGGGGTAATATATAGGATGGTTAAAACGAAAACGATATTAGGTGTAGATAATCTTAAAAACGAAAAAATTAACTGTCACGAGTGCGCACAAGGAAAACTTAAAAGAGGCCCATTTAAAAGGTTGACGGAAATAAGTAGTAAACAACCTCTTGAATTATTGCATGCTGATCTTTGGGGGCCCGCTCCTGTGTCTAGTTTAGGGGGAAATAAATATTTCTTGGCCATAGTGGATGATTATTCAAGGTGGTTAACAGTTTTTCCGTTAAAGAAAAAAAATGATGCAGCTCGTAGTTTTAAAGAATTTATCACGTGCTCAGAAAGACAACTAAATCGTAAAGTTAAAAATGTTCGCACAGATAACGGACTCGAATTTTGCTGTGAAGAGCTGAATGTGTATTTTTTAAGGTTAGGAATAAAACATCAGAGGAGTAATGTAGCATCACCGGAAATGAATGGTGTTGCAGAAAAAATTATGGGCGACTCCATGAATTCTGTACGTACTTTATTATTATCATCTAAATTGAAACCTAGTTTTTGGGCAGAAGCCTTGCAATGTTATGTACATGTACGAAATAGATTGCCTCATTCAACTGATAAATTAATGACCCCTTATGAAAAATGGTATGGAAGGAAGCCCAATATTTTTTATTTTCGTATTTTTGGAAGTTTATGTTTCTATCATTTGCCTAAAATTTACAGAAGTAAATTAGATCCTGTCGCGCATAAAGGTATTTTTATTGGATATGCTACTTATACTAAGGGATATAGAGTTTTTGATCCTCAAAAGAAACGAGTTATTGAGATAAAACATGTAAAATTTGACGAATCCATTAGAGGCGTAGATAGATCGAAAAATAATTTTCTCCATCATACAAAATTTGACTCAGAGTTTGGCGACCTTGGCGAAGTTTCAGATTCGAGCGCTTCCGAAGAAATAACGGACTCCACCGCCGATACAGCCGACGATCGGATCTCCCCGCGCCCGCGCTTAGGCGAAACCGAAACCACCGCAGTAGATGAACGTACATCACAAGTCCCGCCTCTCAATTCGGCGCCCGATAGAAGGGATACGGAGAGCTCGCTTTCATTGAACCGGGAGGAGAAAAATTTACTTACTCCAGATGATACAAGGTCACAGCCGCAGCGCATTATTAGGTCAACTGATGAGAATATCGCTCCTAGCGAATGGAGAAGAGTAGAGAGAAAAAGAAAAACAGGACATAGAACAGATGTTTATTATTATAGTCCGGATAATGTTAAGTGTCGATCATTAAACGATATAAAGAAATATGCAGAACAACAAAACATAGAAGTAAATTTAGATCATTTTAATTTTAGACCAATTAAAACTGAAATAAAGACCGAAGAATCGGATAATAACGATGTCGAACCGGTACTAATGGCTTTAAATATACAAATCCCGAGTAATTATAACGAAGCAATTTCATCCCCTAATCGTGATAATTGGGAAAAAGCAATAAGGGAAGAGTTAGATACAATTTCAAAACGGGATGTATGGGATATTGTCCCGCGTGATGAAACTAAGAAAGTTATTACAAGTAGATGGGTATTTTCAATTAAAACTGATCAGGATGGGACAGTTAAAAAATTCAAAGCACGCTTAGTAGCCCATGGACATAAACAAAAATATATGGAAGATTATGAATTGACATTTTCACCTGTTATAGATTTTGAGATTATTAAGATGTTTTTTGTATTATTGGTAGTTTTAAATGATTGGCAAAATAGGCATTTTGACGTGAAGTGTGCTTACTTATATGGTAATTTAACTGATGAAATATATATGGAAATTCCTGAAGGTTATGAGAGTGTTGATCAAAACAGTGTTTTGAAATTGAAAAAGGCATTATACGGCCTTAAGCAAAGTGGTCGTAATTGGTATGAACATTTAGCTAAGACTCTAACATCTTTGAACTTTAATCAATCACAATTTAATCCTTGCATATTTTATTTAGAGGATAAATGTATAATTCTTATTTATGTTGATGATTTTGTTATTTTTGCAAAAGATGAAGAAACTTTGGAAAGTGTATTTTTATCATTGTCTGTTCACTATGAAATTACTAATTTAGGTGAAATTTCTAACATTTTAGGTGTTCAATTTCAAAAGTGTAATGGTAAAATATATATTCACCAAATGAAGTATATTGAAAAGTTAGTTGAAAAATTTAATGTTGATTTAACTGTTAATGTGTATACTCCATTAGATTCTAATTATAATTATGCTTTTTCTGAAACAAATGATGAGTGTGTAGGGATATATCCTTGTCCTTTTAAAGAATTGCTTGGATCTTTATTATTTTTGGCTAATCGGACAAGACCCGATATTTTATTTTCTGTAATTTATGTAGCTCAATTTTCATCTAATCCTAATGTTAATCATTATAATTTGCTTTTGAGAATTTTGAAATATGTCGGTTATACTAAGAGTTATGCTATTGAGTTATCTAGAGCCAGTTCATGTGATTTAACAATATATTCTGATGCCTCATGGGCTTCATCTGTGGATTGTAGAAGATCCATATCTGGTTACATTTGGAGTATTGGAGGAGTTTATTTAGGTTGGAGATCAACTACTCAGAAATGTATTGCTAAAAGTACTATGGAGGCAGAATTCATTGCACTTGATATGGCTGTTACAGAAGTGCATTATTTAGCAAATATAATTAATGAATGTAACAAATCTTTCAATTTTTCGTATATTGTTCCTACAGTTTTTTGCGATAACCAAGCTGCCATTGCTTTTTCAAAGAATGTAATAGTAAATAATAGAACGAAACATATTGATGTTCGTTACTTTTATATTAGAGACTTAATTAAAAGAAATTGTGTAATTATTACTTATGTTCCTTCCAAATCTAATGTAGCAGATATGCTGACTAAAGCTTTGCTAAAGTCAAATCTTTTAAAATTTGTTAATTGTGTTTTTGGATGTTTTGCGAATGGGGGGCATATGTGAAGAATATTCGCAAACATCGCCAAATCGGCGATCGATCACCAAATGTGGTATTGATTTGTGGTTTATGGTAACCCTGTAATTATTATAACCTGTGGTTTTTATGTATGTCTTCTTCTTCTCTCTTTCTGTTTTGTGCCGTCATGTAATAAACGTCTTATTATTATTCCTGTCTATTGTTTTCCACTGTGCTTTGGTCTCTCAATATGTATATGAGGCATGCCGTGCTGTGCGCTACATATATGGATATATATATGTAGAGAGATATACTCTTTGTATATATATATTGTATACTAATAACGCACGGAGGTATATCTATGTACATAAATATACACAGTATACATATAGCTCATGGAAAGCATTCCGTGACGATGACGCAAGTTCCATGATTTTTGTTCACCCAAAAAGTGCTCAATGCGCCTAAAGAAGTTTTCAATTCAAAAATTTGGTGTGAAACAACTACACAACATGCCATTAACTCTTTTTGGAGATTGGTCAATTTTTATGTCTTCTGACTACACTAACAAATCATACACACCAAACAATATTCCTGAAAGAGCAAAATAATATGCACGTCCAAAAGACACACAAAAGAGAATATACATAGCCAGTTTGAGAAAATCAGCAGAGCTGTTTTTTGAAACACCAATTTCGGAGATCTTAAACTAACCCACCTAATCAAGATGTCAGTCAATTTTTCTGCAGTAACCAAGAAATATATGCAAAAGGATATCTACTGACTTTTGGTCCCGCTCCCGATTTTCACCAGAGCTTGGCAAACTCATCTGTTCACCAAAAATCAATGATCAGATACAAAAGGATATCTAAAAGGGAGTTAAATATGGTGTGTTTGAAGAAAATCCATAGAACCATTTTTTTAAGAAACGCACTAGTGAGACCTAAATTTGATCTACTTATACAAGATGACTATAAATTTTTTACAGGATGCCTACTTATGTCATAAAACAAAACTTGATATGTAAGGCCATCATGTGATATTACGCTGATTCAGTTTGGATACATATCAGCCAATAGGTGGCGCTATTATACTGCAATTTTTTCTAAGAACAGGATAGCTATATCTCAACTTCTATGCTACATAACTGTACGAAACATGGTATGTGAGATAATCATTATAAAAGTGCATTTTTTAAGACTTTATTTATAGATAATGAAACTGTTTTTTTTTTTTTTTTTTTTTCTTATATTTAATGTTAGTTTTCTCTACGATGAAAATTGTCTGCATTCATTATGGTAGATAAATTTTAATAAATAATAGTTTTAATAAGATATTTTTACTGGGTGAATCTCTACAGGAAAATATAGAAGAAAATCTTGTGGTGGCCACAACATACTAGTTTTAATGTTAACTTGGCAAGATTCAACTAGAAAGCAGTCAATCTTGTGCAATCTTAGCTAAGATATCACCTGTTTGGCAATATTTTAGTCATGTTTGCAGGGTAAAAATGAAAAGTTCCATGATTTTCGGGTATGTTTAAGAAATTCCCTGATTTTCCCCTAACATTTCCAGATTGATAAAGTTCCCTGATTTTTTTCATGATTTCCCTGTTTTCCCTGATTGTCGACACCCTGATTTTTTATATCTCATGTTATGTGTGTATATAAACATGCGTCTCAATTGTATTTTGTTTAATGCCGTCTAAATATGTTAAACTGTACCATATGCCAATAGGTATAATGTATCTGAATAATTTTGTATGTCCGTTACACAAAGCATTTGTCTGATTTTGATTAAAAAAAAAAATTCAAGTAGCATCCCATATGATACACATTTAGAACACTGAATTCGGACTTTTGCTGATATTTGTTTTTGAATTATGCTGATAAGACTCACAAACAAAAACATAGACCAACTGCAAAAAACTTCAAATTCAGTGCACCAAAAAAAAAAAAATGTGTAAAAACAGTAAAATCTCAATTTCAAAAATTCGAGCCAAAAAACAATATATTCTCTACTTCATATGAATAAGAAAAAGTATAAAAAAAATAAATATTCAAAATTATATAATTTTGACTAATAAGCAAGTTATGAATAAAACACAATAATTCACTGAGTAGGTACAGGGGTCAATCCAGGTTTTAAATTTTGGGTTGCTTTTTTTGTGAAATTTTTATTTAACCCAGGGGAATGCACACATATTTTCTTACGTGGGGACGTGCGGTGGGACTCTCAGACCCGGCTAGCTTTTTCCATCAAAGAATACTATTGAGAATAGTTTTTATCTCATCAAATGCATTTTCTAAGAAAGAACAGACTCTAAGCATACAGAAAAAATTAATAATTAAAAATATACTTACAATTTATTCACATTCTTTACATATGTAAGTAGTGTGTTCACTACAGATATTTTTATCACACTTAGCACAACAAATTACAGATTTTCTGTCTTTTTTACTCGACAAATATGGCATCTTTTCCTATATCGCTTCATTTTACTCTAAAAATATCGCCACCTCACTAAAAAATTGGGCTGAGATTGGAAAAAACGAACATGCGCGTCGGGCCTGAAAGAACCGAAAATCCAATTTATCTACAAAACGGAAATTCAGGAATGTGGAAATTCCAACCCTCAGAATGTGGATGACCTTGAATACAGCTAGTGGGGATCTGGACCAGTTCCGAGAAAAAGGAGTGTTTCTACAAGGGGTTTTTGGAATAAACGGGCCTGTAAGACCCAGCGCGCCTGCTCCCGGGTTAATTTTGTGAAAAAGTAAAATATTGTACAAAATCTTCCATTTTTACAAGCACTGTATATAATGTTTAATATCAAGTTTCCAGAGTTTGTTGAGCAAAATTAAGACATTCATTAAAAACAATACTGAAAACATTTAATAAAAGGAATATTTTATAAAGCAAAATCTAGTGAAGGGACTCATTTTCTAAATCTGAATTTTGTGAAGGGTCCCTTTTTAGTAGGGCTGTGCCGATTAATCGATTAATCGGTTCGGTTAATCGATCAATGCTTATTCCCGATCAATTTTTTTAATCGGGTTAATCGCATCAATTAATTCGATTAAAAATTTTCTAAATCCGATTAAAATTTACAAACTACGAATTAAAGTATAAATATTGTTCTGCTTACAAAATATTTTTACTTTCCGAACACTATAGTGAAGAAAGTATTGTAATCATGTCAAAAATCCGAATTCGAGATTTTGATGTTTCTATACGTTTTGAGGTCCCCTGAGTCCGTTTTCACTATTTTTACGATGATGTATGTATGTGTGTGTGTATGTGTGTATGTGTATATGTTTGTGAACACGCTAGCGTCTAAAGGCTTTGTTCGATTAACCTGAAAGTTGGTACGTATATTGTAAGTCACCATAGTACGAACCCTATAGATTTTGGTGAATCTAGCACTTATAGTTTTTTTACAGGGACACAAAGAAAAATTCTTTATCATTATGGCCTATGGGACCAAAATCTTAAAAGTGCGATAGCATCTAAACGCCTTATTCAATTGAGCAAAAATTTTATACCCATATTATAGGTCACAGATACTCAATCTGTATAGATTTTGGAGAATCTAGCACTTATAGTTTTTTTACAGGGACACAAAGAAAAATTCTTTATCATTAAGGCCAATGGGGCCAAATTTTTAAAAGTGTGATAGCGTCTAAACGCCTTATTAATCTGAGCAAAAAAATTGTACACATGTTATAGGTCGCATTTGCACCAACTGTATAGATTTTGGTGAATCTAGCACTACAGTTTTTTTACAGGGACACAAAGAAAAATTCTTTATCATTATGGCCTATGAGACCAAATTTTTAAAAGTGCGATAGCATCTAAACGCCTTATTCAATTGAGCTGAAAATTTGTATGAATATTATAAATCACTGTTGCACTAACTATAAGCATTTTGGTGAATCTAGCATCTATAGATTTTTACAGGGACAAAACGAAAAATTCTTTATCATTATGATCTAAGGGCTCAAAGTTCAGTAGCGTTAAATAAAACCTCGTGTGATATATGGAGAAAAAAACACTCTATTATGGTTTTCTCTCTTTTGTTTGTTTAGCAATTCCTCTTTCTTTATTTTATCTACAAAACTGTTAGTTACTCAATGTTCGGAAAGTCGAGTGGAGTCACTCCAGATTTTTTCACATATTTTACTAACAAACATTCTAAGAATCATCCATCAAATAATGAAAAAGCAAAAAATAAAAGTAAAAAATAAAATAAATAAAAATAAAACCTCTCAAAAGAAGTTGTTGCACTTTTGTTGATAGAGAAAAGGGGGGGAGGACAGTTATTAAACAAAATGCCGCTTCATGTGCATGCTGGAGCAACACCACCTGTCTGTAGCCTTCTACAGAAAGTGCTGGCTAGGGTAATAATATTCTCAGAAACAAGAAGCTTTCAAAAAATAGAAATGCTAAAGATTGAAAAAAAAAAAAAAAAAAAAAAAAGAGGGAGTGAGATTTCAACTATCCCTCTGATGGGGGAAATGTCAACAGAGTTTCACAGTATCTTCAAGCGTTTATTGTCTGTTCAGAATTGCTGATAGTAACTATTGAAGTAGAAACAGAAAATAACATTCTGTGTTCTAGTCCGAAGTGACAAAGAAGAACTAAAGTATAAGAATTTGAGATTTGTATGATAATAATATGGAATTTTCAGAATTCATTTAAAAATAGCGACAAGCGAGATGGACATGACTTGCAAATATAAAACTAAAATATGAGTAAATTCATTTAATGTTTCTTTCGAAAAATTAATTTATTTAAAAAATAATATTAATAATAAATAAAATTGAATAAGTGAAAATATTTATATAAAATTAACACTTAAAGTCACCAATTATTACTCTGAAAATTGATTTAAATTTCAATTATGAAACAAATATAATTGACTAAACAAAAATTTTTGAAAAAAAAAATTTTTTTTTCAGTCAAACTTATGAATAATATATATATATATATATACACAGAATATGAGAGTTTTATTCATCATTGAAATAAAATTATAGAAAGAAAAATGAAAACCGATTAAAAATCCAATTAATCGACCGATTAATCGATTAATGAACTACGATTAACCCAGTTAAAACTCTTAATCGATTCCCACCCCTACTTTTTAGAATGTGGAATTTTGTGAAGGGGTCGTAAAAGGGACCCAAATTTTGCCTTGATCGACCCCTGAGGTGCATCGAGTCCCAAAAAACAGATGATTAGTGCATTTTTAACAGGGTAATACTTTTAAAATGAAAAGCAAAACGAAATAAAATATTTCACCTTTCGTTTGTAACATCGGGTGTAATTGGTTGAGACTTAAATCTCTTACTGATGGTTGATAAAGCTGTGGTGGGATCTTTCACATCCTCACAAGAGAGCTTCATTCTCCATTGGTAAGGTGTTTCCATATCAGAATTAATTTTAGAGCAAGATGGTTGGGGAGAAGATGGAGCTAAAAAGGCAATTTTATAAATTTAGCACATATAACTGTCAAACACACAGTACATCAAGACAAAGATGCCTTTATTTTAGAGAATGTGATAATCATGCATAATTTATTTCATTTTCTCGTATAAAAATTTTAATATTGCGAGAAATGTACACATGTTTCAGGAATAGAGTTGTTCTTTTAAATCAGAAATCTAAGCACAGTTTTAACAAGTAATTTTCAGTTGTATTTATTTGTATATTTTCTTATTTTTATAAAAGGGTAGATGAACAAAGCTCGATTATATGATACTAGTGGTGCATTGAAATAATCATCTAGATGGGAGAACCTTGGCTAATAATAGGTAATAAAAGAATATATACAAAGAAAGTGATGTATAGGTTAAAAAAGGGGGGGGGGGGATCATGCATAGATTCTTCACAAGCATAATTTTACAATATTGTAAAAAAAAGTGGCACATTTCTGTGAAGAAAGGAGCAGAGAAAAATGCACTTAAAAAAA
Organism: Salticus scenicus; assembly: GCA_963930645.1. Classification (NCBI taxonomy): domain Eukaryota; kingdom Metazoa; phylum Arthropoda; class Arachnida; order Araneae; family Salticidae; genus Salticus; species Salticus scenicus. The sequence continues at coordinate 166,395,318 of OZ005659.1, read as the reverse complement.
AAAAAAAACAGAGAACATGATTTGGAGTTATGCATTGATGGAAAATCAAATATTAAACTATTTCAAACAAATGAAATTAGTCATAAAAAAATATTCATGTATATTGCTTTACATTGACATATATCATTAGCATTAAAATATCTAAAATGGTCAAATCAATGTTTCATTAACAGAAAAAAAAAAAAAAATTCAATGTTAACTATTGTTTACTTAAAGGGGATTGGTCTATTGTTCTATAGTGATTTTTTTTGTACATTAAAGTTTAATATACCAGCACCCATGGTTTAAGTAAATTCCAAACCCAGTGAACAACCATGCTTGAACTGGGATTTGAAGATAATACGCAACTAAAAAACTTGAGCAATTTCTTCTTTCTTTTTTTTTTTTTTGTTTTTTGCTTAAAAAAATTACATTAAAAATGCCAAAATTTTTAATAAATGATATTTTTTTTTTTTTTTTTTTTTTGATGCAACAGAAAAACTCAAAAATAAAATAAATTAAAATTAAAACTTACCATTTGGTGGTGCTTTAACAGTTTCCTCATATCCTTCTTTCTCTTTAACTTCTTCAAAGTCATCATCTTCTTCATCACTATCTAAAAATAAACATCATAATTCAGAAATCCTAAAATTCATACATCTATAAATGGCATTTTTAAAAGCAAGGATATATTCAATATCAAGGCCCTAGTCAAAGGAGGTTTTGGGATTGTTCTGTTAAGGTGATTTTCATATTCAAATTTCATTTGCTATTACAGTGAAGCATCCATAATCCAGAATTCTACAATCCGGAAACACTCATAAACCGGCACTAATGACTTTTTCTGTTTTTCTTTTCTTTTCTTCTCTTTTAACTTCCACCAGTAAATTGTAGAAGTACTCAACTCCTTATTTGCAGCATGCTTGTCAACTTTTATGGATTGTTAGTAAAGTTTATGGATTTTTATTTAATTTTACTGATTTACAGACTAGCGTGAATTTTTTACAGATTAATCAGGATAATGGCAAAAATTCCAAAAAAGAACAACAAAATTTTATGGCAAATCCAAAAGTTATTAATAAACGAGATTGTTCCTATTCCTGACACTGAAAGTAAAAATAAACACGACCACCCAAAATCTCGGTCAACAGTTTTTAGACGGACTTGAAAAATATGATTTTATCAGCGATAACCAACTAATGAACATGCATACATTAATCAGTCAACAACAAACTGAAAAAAAAAAAAAAAAAAAGAATGAAATAAAATTGACTGACATATTTAATGGAATGCCACAATGTTAGATTCCTGATCTTATTTGTTATTAAGCCAGTTTTAATATCAATTTTTTATTATTATTATTTGTATAAAAATAAACAATCTGCATTACTGTTTTATAATTATTATTTAAAAAAATTTAATTTATTTCAAACGTTATTTTAATTGTTTTCGTTTTTGATAAGGGTTTGTATACATTTTTTAAAGCAATTTTTTAAGAAAATATTTCTTTAGACGCTATGACTGATATGATTTCGATATACATTTTCGGAACACCTATAAAATTCGGAACCCAGAAAAATTTGTAATCCGGCAATGTTTCTTTCCCACCGATGCCAGATTATCGATGCTTCACTGTATTTTGCTTTATAAATAGATAAAAAGTATAAAATTTGTGAGGAACACCATAAATTGCACAAACACCTGACAATTGTTTCAGACAGAAATAATTAAGTATGGTCCTTCATCAGGTAAAGAAAAGTAAGCATGAACACAATATGAAAAATTGCTGTATTATTTTCCAACTTAACCCTTTCATTCCCCGTGATGCCAATTGGATCATAACATTTCAGGGTTTTTTTCTTACCACCTAACACTCCCGCTGATTCAAAATGAACAATATTAAAATCTATATACATTTTCCCACCAAAAAATATATATATTAGATGATTTTACTATGCTTGTTGATAAATGAAAGTATATTTTACTCTATTCTGATAATATTATCGAAATCAGTTTTCTGTTTTGGGCAATTTAAGTAAATTAACTGTTTGAAATATTTTTTATTTTTATTTTTTAATGTTTATAATTTGTATTTTAATTAATTTCAATATGTATTTCTTCCGAAATTGTGATATTTTTATTTATTGAAAAGTTATGATTTTTAATGGCATCAGTGGTTATATTAAACATAAATAAACACCTCTCAGTTACTTTCTTAGCTATATTGATTCGTACTCTGCTATTACTTCTATTAAAAAAAATATTTATATATATTACATTTGAAATAAATTTATGACTAAATATAAGATTTATTGTTTTAGGGATGGAAAAATTTGGGAATGAAAGGGTTAATGGTGTTTCTGATAAAGTTATTACTCTTCAACATTCAGCACCAATTCTATGGTGCATTTTCCTGCAATGAAAACAAATTAGAGTTTTTATCATAATGAATAACATTTACATATCCTATTAATAATTATTACCACTGATTTTAAGATGGATTGCAAATGAGATCGTCCATAAATTATACAGAATTCAGGGTTTTTTCAATAAATACTTATTTGAAACTAGTTTAATTAGTTAAACTAGTAGACTAATTTAATGTTACAAAGTTTTTCTTTAGCTACTCAGTGTTTCAATTATTATATAGTTCAAAATGTAATTAATTTGTTCCTGATTGTTTCTTTTCTAAAACTAAAATTATTGTTTCATTAAACATGTATGTGAAAATTAAAATTCTTAAAACTATTTTCATTTCTTTTTTCTTTTAAAGAAAATTGATGACTAGTGAAACCAGAAATTTATAATGCTAGTTTTATAGATTTACTAGTACAAGTAATTTACATTATTTTAATTCTAAAGTTAACAGCAGATTTTTAAGAATAATAATTGATCATGCAATAATATACTAAGTAAATCAGAGAACAATAATATAGTAATAATTAAAAAAAAAATAATCTAAATATGCTTACCAACTTTATCCTTTAAAGTTCTTATTTTCAATTCTTTGCACTTTTCAAGTTTTGCTTCCATTAATAGTTTTAAATCAATAAGTTGTTTCACTAAATCAGAGCAATTATTACACTTAGATAGAAGCTAAAATATAAAAGTAACAAACTATTAATTTTTGAAACAATTTTTGCATGATAAATTTAAAATCATAAACGAGATTTCTGTGTTTAATGTTTAATTTTAAAATGTCCTTAAACCAAAAATTAAATCAATTACAATATGAAATACCTTCAACCACTTTGTAACATTGGGATACCACATGCGACTAATTTGCTTTTCTAAACCCTTTAAATTTTCAATAACAGGTGCTGTGTCTTCATTGGAAAGAACAGCTATTTCAGATTCTAATAAAAATGCAAATTATCAATATTCAAAATAAGAATTTTAAACTTTCAATATGCATTATTTAAAAAAAAAAAAAAAAAAAAAAATCAACAGAAAATTTTTTGCTGAATATTACAACAGTAATGATTTACGTAAGGATATTTAAATGTCTTTTTAAGGGAGGAAAAGTCCTCTTGTACGTATCACTGCATTCAGTGTGAAACAGACATTAAAAATTTAACAATAACTAATAACTATATTATTCAATATTAAAATTTGTTATAAGTCATATCATAAATATTTAATCATATCTATAATTTTATAAAGTGAAATTAAAGTTAATTTGTTAGGATATTTATATATGTATTATAAAGTAAATTATTTAAATTAAATTTAGTTTGATATGAGCTTACTTTTTTTTTTTTTTTTTTTTTTTTAAATTGCTCTCGTGACCGCATTTTTGTTTATCTTGTTCAAGTTTATTCTACAGATGTGAATAGCTGAAATATTAAACATGTGAGTAATAAGGGTGAATCACAGTTATTGCTCTTGTTACTGTTCACTCTCACTAAAAACGATGTTCGTGGTTGTAAGACAATAAGCCAATGATATTGAAGACTAATTTACTAATTGCGAAGTGGCAACAGCAAGATGCAAATGAGAATTGTTTATGTTTTGTATGAAAGGTGTTTGCATCTGTATTTTGTTCTCTTCTTTTTTTTCAACGTTGTAATATGTAGTTTCGACTTTGAATTACCAGCAAAGTATGCTGGCTTATTTAATTTTTCTTTTTCATCTGTAAATACTCATGTTCAAATAAATTATGTTTGTTAATATTTAAAAGTTTTCTTCATTGAGTCTTCCACATCAAATGCATAACTGCCATGTAATTTTTCCTCTTAAGTTTTTATTAAAGTTACTCTGCTAGTTTAGTATATTTAAACTTTAATTCAACAAAATTGATATAGAACTTTAATTTTTGATATGTTCCTGCAAAAAAGTATGAATGCCAGACTGGTCATTTTTAAAAGGAAAACTATCAGAAACATATTTAAATTTTATAATCATTTAGTTATAAGTGATTTCACAAAGAAGAATATGTTAAAATATGCATTACTGTACAAAATATGTACACAATAAAAAAAAATATATATATATTATTATGTGGAAGTTATAATTCAGAAAAGCAAACAAATAGACTAATATAATACTTTTATTTGTAAAAAATTACATCAAAAACTATTCTCCCCCCCCCCCCCAATAAATGTTATTAAAAGCAATATAATTATAATTAATAGGGACCAATATCAAATATATCTTTTCAATACTGAGAGACAAATTGATTTTAGATCCCAGTGTGTTTTTAATGGGAATCTAATGATGTACAAGCAAAAAATAGTTACTTAAAGGAATATTTGTCTACAAGTTATAAATTAATATAAAATCAAATATCAAACAACTGTAAAATCGCTTTGGCATCAGTTGAAAACATTTTCAATTAGTTGGCATAGGTTGACACTGTTTTGTTCCATATATTTGTGTTCTCATAAATTTTTTCAGAATTATTTGTCAAATAAAACTGTTCCTAAACCTAGTTTGAATTCACTTTTATATAGGTTTATGTACAATATGTGTTATATTGCCTTTTAAACTACAATCTGTCTTTTAGTATTGGAATGAAGGAGGAGTCAAAGTCGTACGAGTGTTACACCAGATTATTTGTTTTTATATAACTTTACGTTTTGGAGATATCCAGGAAAATTTTATCAATAATGACTAAAAACCAAAAAATATTTTATAGTCTCATTAGTGATTTATAGAGCTTTCGAGGTAGTTCTGGACTAAAAACCAATGGATCATCCCAAAAATTTTCTAGAATTCTGTTTCTATTGAAGTTAGAGCTTCCAAACTCTAACAACTCTATATTACAATTTTCAATGACATGAAGTGGTCAGGTCATTTTGACAGCACAAAGTTGTCAAGTTTACCATCAGAGTCGACCTTTGTCTTCAAGGTTTTCAATTTAATTTTTACTTGGATAATTATGAAACTTTCTGTTTAAGAATTAATTCCCCTCTCCCCCAATCTTTCCTCATAGAATGTAGATTAATGCCATAAGTTAACATAATGAGTACATATTAACACTGAAAAAAAAAACTTCTTACTTTTATCCAATTCAATCGTAATTGTCTTCTTCATATCATAAATCCCGTGATCTCTTAGCTTACTCTCTGATAGAGAATAACCAACATTATTTTCAGTCTGATCTATGGTCATATTTCTTGATTGCTTAAAATCATCAGCAGTAAATAGATCATCAGATGCATGATGTAGGAGTAACTGAAAACAATTTTCCATTTGTGTGTCTATACTTGATATTTCTTCAACAGCTTCTATATTTAAAAAAGTAAAAAAAAAAATAATAATAACAGCACTTTGAAACACAGGAAAATGACATAATTATACATTATTATCTTCAAATTATTAAAATCCGATTGTATATATGTCCAATTATCTCCTAACAAATCACTGAATGCAGAAAGACGCGGAAGGTTCAAAATATGTGAAATAGGTCAAAGATACAAAAAGGTCATTTAAATTAAATTGTTCCAATTCGTTAAAAATATATCAACTTAAAACCCAAAATGAGTAGAAGATAAGCAGCATAAGATACTGTTAAAATAATGTTGGCCTACAGTACAGTAGCACAAACTGTCTAAAGCAGTTGAGCAATAAAATACAACCATCAGCAGCAACAGTGGTGTACCAAGGGTGGGAGCGTAGGGGGCAGGCTACCCCTGGCTATGAGGAGGCCTTAACCTTTAACTATAAGGTATCTGGTGAAGTAGTTGCACCATTATTTTAACCTGAAATATTCCCTCCAATTCCATTTTAAGCTGTAGGCTCCTGCCTAAAAAGGATTACTGCACAAAAAGTCATTGTAGTGTGACAAATTCAAAACCCAAATAAACTCATTTATGCAAAACTTGACAAAGGCAGGGCAAGTGAGGCCAATGTCCTCTGCCCCTCTTGTTGGGTTGGGTTTCCAAATAAATTTAAAACTTATTTCAGTGCCTTTTTTATAGTAATAAACTGAACTGAAGAGTTGTGAGGGGATCCTCAATATAAAAAGGGCTCCAATAATGGAGAGGGGCAGTGAGACTTTCACCCCCAAGACTTGAGATTTGTAGGTCTACCACTGCAGTGGAAAAGGCTACAGAAATCTTAAAGTCTAAAATCATATATAATTGTCCAAAACAAAGTTTTGAGAGATTTCAATGGCTTCTTTTTTCTTTTTTTTTTTTTAAGTGATATAAATCAACAGTAATTTTTTTTTTTTTTATGCATTCAAATGTAATGACCAGCAAAATGGACAAAGCCTACTAATGGTAATTAAAGACTGTAATAAATCAATTTCCAGTTTTAATTCCCATGTCTTTAATTAGCATAACAGGTAAAAAATTAACCAAATCAACAGAATATAAAATAAATAAATGAATAAATAAAAATTTATCGTTTATTTTTAAATACATAAATATTCTATGCTTTAAGAAATGAAGAAATTTTTAAAGTCTTGTAAAATATGCATTATATCACTACTTGTTTATATGAAGAATTATTAACTTTTATAAAAGATTATACAAAATAAAATCACAGAAAGCATTTTAAGCAGTAATACTTTTAAGATTTGAGGACAGACCCAGAGCATTCCTTATTTAGCTACAAACAAATAATTATAATTTGCAATCAAAATATAGATAAAATCAGTTTCAATCTTACAAAATATATGTTACTTTTTAAATGAAGCTGTCCTAATTCCCAGTGGCAGAAAGTTTTGTAGCTGTCTGTGACGGGCTTTTAAAATTTCATAATCTGTCTGCAGAATTTGCATGTAATCGGTGGTGAAAATGGCTTACACTGAAAAAGCCTGAAAGCTAATAGCGGCAATCTTGCAGGGGGCGCTTAACAACAGTGGTTATCTCATGCATCAATACACAAATACAATTCTACTACAGAACAATATAGTATAAACAATTATACAAAAATAAGTTGAACTCATTCAATTAAATATTTTATAGCAATGTTTGACAGAATGCAATATAAATAATTATAAATAATAAAAGTATCACTAATCCAATAATTTAGTAATGAGGTAACCACTATAATTAATATTACTATAAACACATATTAATGTTTCACATTTTCTAAAACAGTTAACAGGAAAAAAGAATACATGCATAACGCTGCCTATCAAGAGAGATCTAGGCTCCCTAAGTCGCTATTGTTAAGCACTGTTTTGTGTGTTCTTAGGGGGCTCTAGAGTTCCTACCAGAGAGCGTCTAAGGCATAACATCGGTAGCGTTCTGTCGCGGGCGAAAAATGTCCGTAAACTGCAAGCAATTTTTTTTTTACTGCAGACAAAGATTGTCCGAAAGTTACGGGCATTTTTTTTTTTTTTAATTAATGCAGACAAAGACTGTCCGAAAGTTGTGGACAAATTTTCTTTTAATGCAGACAAAAACTGTCCGCAAGCCGTTTTTCTGTGTCTGCAACTATGTTGCCGTGTTTCTGCCACTGGGTCCTAATTATGATCAGAGTTTTGGATTAGATCCAGTTGTTTTTGATTTTTGTGCTCAAAAAGGATTGAGAAAAATATATATAAGAGAAAAGGTGGAAAAGTGGTGATGGGGGAGCAAGAGAAAGAATAACATGAAAGATGCTAAAATCTGAAACTCAGAAAATGTATTTTAAAAGCATAAATTTATAAATAAATGAAAAACTTTCCTTCTAATTCAGCCTTTAAAAAAATGTGTATTTTGATTATTTGGGATAAGCAAAAATAATGCATGTATTAAAAAAAAATCATTAATTATCATTATTTAAAAAAAAAAAAAAAAAAAAAAAGAAAGAAATAGAATGTTATATATAAGGTATTTAATATAAAATACATTTTATTGAATACAAACCTAATAATTCATTTTTTATCCTGTTAACCGTTCTTTCAGATAATCTTTCACGGTGTCTTTGCTCCTCCTGTTGCCTTCGAAGTTGAACAGAATTCCTTGCTTCCATATCATTAAAGTCCACCTAACAAATAAATTGATCCAAGATAAGTAAAAATAGATGTGCACAAAATTAAATGAATTTATAGTTTAAGATTTCAATGACTGAAAATATAAGATCATTAAAAAATTAACTGAATCCATTTTTCTTTATTATTATTAGGGTTCACACTATATCACGAGGGCAATGTGACAATTAACAACGTCATCCAGTATCAACAAGTGTTTCCCAAGTGATACATATGGAGAACAAAATTTGTCACCTAAAACAGGACTGTTCAGCCCAAAACACTTGATGGACTGCATTGGAAATCTATTTATCCAGGCGAGCCGCACTGTATATATGATATCTATGTATATATTTGTTTATATAGGTTTGTGAGTGTATGAATCATGCATGTATACTTTTATCGAGAGAACAGAGGGTGAAGATTTAGAGCAAAATACATTAAATTTTTTTCATTCACAAATTAACAATAGAATTGTCAAAAATTTATGACTATACATTAATAGCTATAATAAAAACAAAGAATAATGGATTTAATAATATTTTTCTACAACAATGTGTTGTTTGTTTATTTAGAAACCTTTGAAAGGTATTTTCACTTCAAAAATTTAGAACGGATTTATTGATGGTTAACCAAAGCTCTCAAACTTTAAATATTGTTAATTTCATCGCTGGTTGCAAAATACTACATGGTGGGCCGCAGGTTGGCTACCCCTAGCCTACAACATTCTTATACTCTACTTTTAACAAATATATTTTACTATATATAAAATACCAAATATATTTTAATATTTATAAATCAATTAAATAACTTTTTTAAATTTAAGTAATTTTAATATTAGTAAAAGAAAAAGCCCCCTTAATAATTGAAATTCATATACTAAAAATATGTAAAACAAACTTCTAATTGTATTCTTTCATATTTGTTTGGTAAACATAAAAAATAACTTAATGGTGAATTTGGAAATTTTTTCCACCTTCAAAGTTCTGTATCAATGCTACCTTGAGTCTACTATATTACATTCTTCTTTCATACTGCATATCATGCCTACATTATTTTTCTGATTAAGCATCTTGCTTAATTATTTTGAACCAAAACAACTAACGTATATTTTTGGAATTTATGATGTTTGTTTACTTTCTTCTTCTTTCACCACCAGTTTTTTGTACATTTTACTACAAATTCTTAAAAATCTGTTTTGCATATTGTATATGTTTGAAATTAAAGTTTGAGATTAAATTTTTCTATCTTTGCATGAATTAGTATTAATAAAATAAAAACACATAAAAAAAACCTTGTGTTTATAGCTTAAAGTGGAAATATTTGTTTTTGCATGAAAACATTGATAAATGCAGTAAAAAAGTGTATTTGCATACATTTGACTACCATTTTATATTTTTTGGACCACCTAATCATAAACTGGATTTTTTTTTTTTTTTTTTTTTTTTTTTGACAACTAGATATTCTTTGTCGAAATAACCTTTATTATTATTATTATTATTATTATTCATTAAAGAGAAAAAGAATTTTAGAAAGTGGCTATAATAAATGTTAGAAATTGATATGAGCATGGAATAAAATAGTTCAAACACTATCATATTTTTACATTCATTAGTAAAAGTTTAAGACTAACAGTCTGTATTTTAACATATTTATCTCATGTGTTATTCATTCAGTCATATTCAGCCCATTCTGCTGTTATAAATAAATGTACCTGTCTTATTTATTGTCAGTAGTTTATTCGATTTCACCCTAGACAGTGCTATTGTGTAATTATTGTAATGGATAAAAAAAAATCTCCATTTACTGAAGGGAAAATGGCAGAGATATCAGGAGTGCAGGAAAAGGAGGGGCTCACTAAATAATACCTGTATTAAAAATATTTGGCAAAATTTATAATTATGGGGGGAGGGAGGGAGAAGAATAAGAAAAAGAAAAGGGTAATACTTATTACCCTTTTCTTTTAAAATTACTTACCTTTAAAATAATACCTTGTAAATTACTTACCTTTTTGCACTTTTTGAGATAGTTTAAGGCAAGATGCAATCGAACATGTTTTTCTCCAAATTTTGTAGACCATGCTTTAATAAATTCTAATCCTTTTATTCTTAAATCTTTGGCGACAGGCTATAAATAATAATAATACACATAAACACACTGGAATATTTAGGCAACCACAATTTTTAAAAAACTGAATGATGAATGTCACTTGCAAGTACACCAATATTCTCTAATTCTTCCTGAAAGAATCTACTTAAATATATAATATGCAATTTAATCTAAGAACCATTTAGCTAGATCAAATCTTTAAGAATAGAACAACATAAAAATATTTTTTATATTACTAATTTTATCCAAAATAATGAGACATTATAGAACTTAATAAGGTTATAAATAAATCAAGAACATGATAAAGGTAAAAAAAAAAAAAAGCTGAATAACTCAATTTGTCATTTTTCTCTTCTCAATTTATGTTTATAGATAATCTGTGTGGTTTTGCTAAAGCCTCTCTAAAAAAATGGTGTCAAATACATTGAATCAATTATTTTCATAATAAGTGCAGTTTGAAATCGTATTTTGAAAAAAGATTTAAATAAGAGAGAGAAATTAATTATAAATGTATTTATACATCATAAAAATTAGAATTTTAAAAATTTGAAATGCAGATTTGTGGCCCTAAAAACATATTTTCAGATTTAATTGTCATATGCATATACAGTAGAGAGCCAGAAATCTGCCGACCAGCCGACCTAAAATCCGCCAAAGTTCGAAATCCACACAGCTTGTCAGATATAAACAATGAAATTCAAAAGTTACAAAACTGCAAATCAAAATTTTTGAAAAAGATCTTGAATGCAGATTTGGTGCTTGTATTTTATGATTACAAAAAAGAAAACAAAATAATAATAATATGAAAGACTGCAAGAATCAAGTTGCTGATAATGAAATTATTAACAGTATATTAAATTCATCAAAAGAAAATAATGATTATTATAGTGATGATATCAATCAGGTAAACAATAACAAACTAATTTTTTAAAATGCTATCTGATGAAGGCATTTTGCTTTCAATTTGTAAGGAAGAAATCGGTAAAATTATAAAAATAAATTTGTGTTACTACTATTTACAATAAATAAATAAATCATGCAGGTCCAAGTATAGTTTAAAGTAAACTACATGTGAACAGATTTTATCTAAATTTGACAAGTATTTTTTCATTTTTATTTATTGTTTTCATTATATATATATTTTTTTTTAATGTTCATTATTATTTCTATGTACCTAGTAATTTTATATTCAGTGTTATTATTCACTAGTATGTGTTTAGTTTGAAAAATATTCTGCTTTTATTTATTAAAGTGAAAATCATTTTTTATGGGCCCCAAAGTCTGTCAAATCCTAAAATCCGCACAACCTCTGGTCCCGAGCTATGTGAATTTTTGACTCTCTACGGTATATATATATATATACAGGGTACAAAGCAAAGTTGCAAAAAGGCCTTTATCTCCATAACCATTGGTCGCAGATGCATACTTCAAATTACAAAATGCTTTTTAAAATATAAGTGTTATTATATTGCATGTTTAGATTTACAAAAATCTGGATTGACTCCACTTGTATTTCTGAACATTAAGAAATTAATGGTTGTTTAAATAAATTAAAGTAAAAGAAGTCATTAAATAAAAAAAAAAAAGAAAAGAAAAGAGAGAAAAAGAAAAATTATAATAGGGTGTTTGAGTATTTTTTCCCATACAATATGTTGTTTAATTTAATACTACTGCACATCAAATAATTTAAGCCCTTAACCTTTTGAGAGGGGCTCTTCCGAAATCCTATGGTGAAGCGTGACAGATGCTGTCACAGCCCCTTACAAAAGGTTAAGTCATAACGATAAAGAATCTTTTACTGTGTCCCTTTTTAGGAACTTTTTTATTCAATATCTACCACTAATTTTTTAATTTCAACATTTGCCTAATCATTTTGAAGATTAATCGTCTGTTATATGTATCAAATATCACTTTTCAAAATTATTGGTGATTGTTGATTAAAAAAATTCCCTAAATTTGGCAACACTTCCCCCACACACACCCCACACTTTAATAAAGCTTAGAACAAAAAAAGTAAATTTCAAAAGCAAATACTAATAACGAGACTTTTTTTTAATTAAAAGGCTCTCATTTAGTAGTATTCTTTTCCTAGCATGTACAAATAAAGATTTAGTAATTTTATTTTAATAATTAACCCTTTGCCAGACCTGTTTAATTTCAATTCTCTGGTAAGTGTTCAATATCCACCATTAAATTTTAACTGCAACAATTGCCTAAGCCTAATCACTTTGAAGGTTATTCATTCATTAGGTATACCTACTAAATATCCTTCTCAAAATTAATAAAAGTTTCTCTAAACTTGGCAACACTGTTTAGAGCATTAGGACCAGCAAATGGTTAATAAAATAATTCCACAATTCAAATATTTCTCTGGGCTGGACCAATCTTACTGTCATCAATATAATCTTAAACATTATAGGAAATTAAAAAAAATCTGGAGTGACTCCACTCGACTTTCCGAACATTGAGTAACTAACAGTTTTGTAGATAAAATAAAGAAAGAGGAGTTGCTAAACAAACAAAAAAAGAGAAAACCATAACAGAGTGTTTGAGTATTTTTCTCCATATATAACACCAGGTTTTATTTAACGCTACTGAACTTTGAGCCCTTAGATCATAATGATAAAGAATTTTTCGTTGTGTCCCTGTAAAAATCTATAAATGCTAGATTCACCAAAATGCTTATAGTTAGTGCAACAGTGATTTATAATATTCATACAAATTTTCAGCTCAATTGAATAAGGCGTTTAGATGCTATCGCTGGTCTCATAGGCCATAAAGATAAAGAATTTTTCTTTCTGTCCCTGTAAAAAAACTGTAAGTGATAGATTCACCAAAATCTATACAGTTGGTTCAAATGTGACCTATAACATGTGTACAAATTCTTTGCTGAGATTAATAAGGCGTTTAGACGCTATCACACTTTTAAAAATTTGGCAAAGAATTTTTCTTTGTGTCCCTGTAAAAAGAACTATAAGTGCTAGATTCTCCAAAATCTATACAGATTGAGTATCTGTGACCTATAATATGTGTATAAAGTTTTTGCTCAATTGAATAAGGCATTTAGATGCTATCGCACTTTTAAGATTTTGGTCCCTTGGCCATAATGATAAAGAATTTTTCTTTGTATCCCTGTAGAAAAACTATAAGTGCTAGATTCACCAAAATCTATAGGGTTCGTACTATGGTGACTTACAATATACGTACCAACTTTCAGCTTATTCGAACAAAGCGTTTAGACGCTAGCGTGTTCATTCACAGACATACACACATACATACACACACCATCGTAAAAATAGTGAAAACGGACTCGTTGGACCTCGAAACGTATAGAAACATCAAAATCTCGAATTCGGATTCTTGACATGATTACAATACTTTCCTCACTATAGTGTTCGGAAAGTAATAATAATAATTACCACAGGCAGAGGAAGGGGTTTTTCAGGATCAGTTTCTTCAACTAGCTCTAGAAATTCTTCAAGATCAGCTTCAAGTTTTGTTCGAAAAAGAGAGGATCTCATGACTAATTCATTGATGATTAAAAGAGCACTATATCTAATTTCTGCATGATCTTTTCTCAGTTGAGTCATCAAGGCATGGTATGCACAATTTACGTGTGTATCTGACTTTCTGTAATGATATAAGTGGCTAAGAAATCAACTGAATCACACTGAATAAATATAAGAGTCATTCCATGCCAAATCAACTAAAAAATTTCAATTTTTTTAACACGACCACACTTAAAATTTAATGAAACATTCAGAAATCATTCTCTTTGATGATATAAATGAGAAAACAGTTTTGGAATTTTTTTTATTTTATTCGATTTTTCATTTAGGAATTTTTTTAATTTTGCAAAATCAGCATTTTTTAGCTCAAGCGAACATTTTTAATTTCAAAATTTTCCAATTTTATAAGGAATAGAGAAGTTTCTGACCACTCATTTTAAATAGAATTTAATAAGGTTTAATTTGATATACAACTTGATTATGTTGGGTAATTTTTTGTTTTTATAAAATTTTAAAATTTAAATTAAAAATATAGTGTTCTTTAAAAAAATTGTATGTTTTTTGTAATATTAAAAACTATATAACCTGAACATTTTCGAGTAGAATCTCAATAGGATCAAGAGTTATGACTAAATTTTAATGTCACTGTACATGTAAAAATATATTATAATTACCGTATACTGTGCGCATATGGTAAAATACCTAAATTTATAAGTTTAAATTGCTTGCATTAAATACTAAAGCATAATCAAATAAAACAAATTTGATGTGTAATGTAATTATGCTCGCTAAAAGATAAATAAATTTATTTATTTATTAAAATTTATTATTGTAAAAATTTAATTACTTCAATTTAATCATTCAAAAGATATCTCTATATGTATTTTGTAACTGCATAAATTTCATAGCATAGGCTGAATTTTTTAGAATTGTATCTCAGCTGGATCGGAAAATTGTAAGGGGTGATTATGAATTCCTGAAAAAATATCTGAAATTTCAGCGTGAAAAAAAAAAAAAAAAATCCTATGGGGAGAGAATGTATAATTTATTACAGGAAGGTCATATTCTCTCATTATCAAAAATATTAATTTTAATTGAGTTTGGCAGTAGTATGAATTTCATATTTTAGTCTTATTTTATGAATTTAAAACTAGAAAAACAAATATTTTTTGTTTAAATTTTTTAACCGACTTCAAAAAAGAAGGAAGGTTCTCAATTCAAACCGTATGTTTTTTTTATGTTTGTTAGCTCATAACTTCTGAAGGGATGCTCCGATTTTGATACATTTTGTTTTGTTGAAAAAGTCTTGGTCTGCAATAGGTCCCATTGTAATATCTTTACGATCTAAAGAATATACAGGGTGCCCGAAAAATTCAGTACCAACTCTTATAACTGCTAAACGGCTGCAGCTATAGTGATAAAAATGGTATATAAGTATAGCAAAGTGACCATGCAGTACAAGGTTAAACCGCTTGCAGCGCCACCTGGTGGAAAATAGCAGAGTTAGTGTCCCTATCTCGAAAACGGTTCTAGAGAAAAAAGTAAATTACAAAGTTGAAGAGTATCATCGATTTAGTACAAAAAGATAGTTTAGACATTCATGCTAGCGTTCCTATCTCGGAAACGGTTCAAGACAGGGGGAAAAAGTGAATTATAAAATTGCAGAGCATCATCGATTGGGTACGAAAAGATAGTTTAGATATTAATGCTAAAAACAGAACGCTTAAAACGTGCATTTGTCTGTTCACAATTTGTGCACACTTGAATGACATTGCATATGTTGTAGCATAGCGGGTGACATTTATGCTATGTAAAATTCAATGTATGGTTATTGTAAGCGGCCACATCGATTAACGCATACACGTTTTAAACCGACAGCATAAAGAAAGAGGTTCTCAATACAAACCATGTTTCTTATTGTTGGTGTTGTTGAAATTTGTTAGATTATAACTTCGTAAGAGATGATTTAATTTTAATATTTTTTTTTTTTTTTTTGTTGTAATGATCTTGGCCTGAAATAGGTTTCATTATGATTTCATTAAGATATAAACAAATTACAGGATACTCTCAAAAGTCTATTCTCACTCTAACTACTGAACGCATGCAGCTACACTGGTAAAAGCAGTATGTAAATATGGATGTTGAAACTTCTGTCCGTCAGCTGCAATGCATATTTTGCTCTTTGTTTGAACTTTGCGCTGCGCAATTTACAGCGCGCAGCGGGTGACACGTATTCACTGTAAAGTTCAATATATATGCCTAACAGAATTTTTGGTTACGAATACAGCGTATCCGTTCTTTGCCTTTCTAAAGATTTTTTAATTTAACGTATGTTCATCCAATAGATAGTTTTTTGCTCAGATCCGATAAAGGCAAGGAAAGTGACACAACTGAAAAATGCAACATTTGAGAAAAATCAACTTAAAAATAACTTGACTAGAATAAAACTGGCACAACTGTCTCTCGAGTGGATAACTTTCTAGATGGAGATGCAACATTTTTGTTCACATTTGGTGCATTTCATGTATTTTTCAGTGATATAAACCATTTTTTGAGTTATGTCACTTTTCTTGGAAGTTGTGATTTGCGAAACTGCCGTCGAACGTCTTCTGGTGTTCTGCTATATGAATAAGTTTTCACTGAAAAAAGAAAAATAAAACCTTTTTGTAAAAAAATAGAACCGACTCCAAAAAGCAGCCACTGTTCAAAACACTAAAAAAAAAAGGAGGGGGGGGGGGGAGGGGGTATGAAATGAAATTGTAAATTGCGCCTAAAAATATAGAATAATTTCGTTCACCAAACAACCTATAACACTACAATTAATCATAACTTTTGAAGTCGGCGCAAAATTAAATAAAAATTAATACCTTTATTGAATACAAAAATCAAATCCTATTCAAAATACATATCTCACATTGTAACCTGCAAAACGCAGTCGAAAACTACTTTGATTGAAGAAAAAAAATAACATTTCGTAAGCAGCAAAAGTTGGAGAAGATGCTGGTATCTGACGTCCTTGGTCAAAGAAAAATCGCAAAACTATCTGGCAAACATATTTAATTTTTTTGGGATATCATGAATATTTTGATAAGGTACATTAAGAGAGTAATCAAGAATATGAAACAATACTTCGTAAATATTATGAAAATATACATCTTGCGTGTATTTTTTTGCATTACGTTGAGATCGCCAAATCCAAAAGCCACCAAGGATGATAGTTATCAAAGTTATACCAAATTTGCAAAGGAAACTGTAACTTCGCAGAAACATAAATACTGCATTGTGAAGAATGTTCGCTGTTCTATGTAGATGTTACTAATGGACCAATTGTATGTGATAAAATAATAAAGGAAACATGAAAATGGATCATTCGAGACAACAGCATTTGTTGCTACCGATCTAAAAACAAACCTTTAAAAACTAAGTAAATTTTATTTAATTTTGCGCCGACTTCAAAAGTTATGATTAACTGTAGTGTTATAGGTTCTTTGGCGAAGGAAATTATTCTATATTTTTAGGCGCAATTTACAATTTCATTTCATACCCCCTCCCCCCCCCCTCCTTTTTTTTTTTTTTTTTTTTAGTGTTTTGAACAGTGGCTGCTTTTTGGAGTCGGTTCTATTTTTTTACAAAAAGATTTTTAAGTTAAACGTGTTACTTAGTAGCTTAATGTTATTACACTTTAATTTTGCTTGTTACTAATGTATGAATGTTGTTACTAATGTATGAATGAATGTTCATCGTCACATACAATACTTTTATTTATAGCATTTATTTTCAATTTGAAGGTTAATTTCTACAAAAGGCAGTAAGGATGCAATTTTTTAGATGAGCGGCAAGAAGGGTACAGTTTTTTTTTTTTTTTTTGGATAAGAGGCAAGAAGGGTGATATTCTCTCAATCAAAGGGCAGGCAGGGTGCAGGGCCCTTCTGAAACTGTCTGGTGGAAACTCTGTGGCTTTTTTTCTGACATTCAATATTATATTTTTCTGTGATAAAAATTGTTTGCACAGTGAGAATTTGTATAAGAAAATATGGAACAAAGCTTTGTGATGGCCACAACATAATAATTTATTCAATTTGTCTGATTTATGTTCTTGCAGGCCTGTGACTCATGCTCTCTCTATTTCAAATTTTACTCAAGAATTTTTATAAATAATTTTTTTTATTTTATTCATTTATTAGCAAGCATTATTATACTGAATATGAAATTTGTTTTACTTTTGATTAAACATTAGTATTCAAAGCTATATATGTAAACTTGAAAAAATGAGTCTTTAACTGTGTAAGCACAATATATATGGTAATCATAATACATTTTTATGTGTACATTAACTTTAAATTTTTGTCATAACTTCTGATCCCATTAAGATTCAACTCTAAAAAAATTCAGGTCATATAGCTTTTAGTATTACAAAAAAAAAAAAAAAAAAAAAAAACATTATTATTATTATCATCATCATAAAAAAAAAAAAAACTATCTTTAAATTTTTTTTTTATTTAAATTTATAATAATAAGTTTACATAACATAATCAAGTTGTATATCAAATTAAACCTTACAAAATTCTCTGTAAAATGACAGGTCAGAAACTTCCCTATCCCATACGAGTTTCAGAAATGTTGATTTTTCAAAATTTAAAACTTTTTTGAATAAAAATCCAATGAAATAAAAATTTTCCAAAAGTATATTCTTCTCATTTATGTCAGCAAGGAGAATGATTCCTGAAAATTTCATTGAAATCTAAAATGGTCAGGTTGAGTGACTGGCTGATTTGCCATGGACCCAGTAGCAGAGTTTTCTCTATGTACTTGCAGAAAAACAAAATTTATCTGCAATCCAAGCAGGGTTGGCAAGTTTCTACCAAGGTGGAAAAAACCGGCCGGAAGAAATAGGTTTCTTCCAAGTGGAAGAAATGGAAGAAACTGTTTTTTTTTTTTTTTTTTAATTTATCCTATAACTTAGCTGCCAATATTTTAATTTATTCCGGAGTACTTTTAGCCCCGCCTTTATTTCGCACCACTTTATTTATAGAATTTTTTCTCCAATAC
This sequence comes from Salticus scenicus, assembly GCA_963930645.1. NCBI lineage: Eukaryota > Metazoa > Arthropoda > Arachnida > Araneae > Salticidae > Salticus > Salticus scenicus. The sequence goes on along the minus strand of OZ005659.1, from coordinate 166,376,265 downwards.
ATAACTTCGATAAAATAAAAAGAAATTACTCTTAAATAAAAAGTGGTATGAATTAGAGGCGAGGCTAAAAATACTCTGGAATAAATTAAAATATTGGCAGCTATGCTATAAATTGCAGATTTGTAAGATACAATGGATGCATTGATCTTATAAACAACATTAAATATTAAAACCTGAATAAATTACGACGTCAGAAACGCCAAAGAAAAATATTGGAAATGCATACAGCTGTTTCGGCAGCCTTAAGCGTGCCGTCTTCAGTGCAAAAAGGATTCTGAATCTGCAGAAGTGCTCGTATATATAAGAGAGGGGCCGAATTTAGTTCAACCAATAGGATTACGGGAAAGGTGGGGAGAATGGCCAATAGGAATTTATTAAAGTTAGCTGTGTAAACAGTAAAAATATTAAGAAAATGTCGACTGAATATAAAATTTCCAACAGTCAGACAAATAGGGAATAGCAAAATCACAATTTACAAGGTTTTATAAATATAAAAAGCTTCAAAGAAATCGAGTTCCTGAATGGATTTAGGTCTGCAAATTATTTTAGCTGAATTAAATTTAAAATTATGATTTTCCTCCCAGCAATGTTTAGAAATAGCCGATTTATTGGTTTCTTGTTTGCGGGAGTAATTCATATGTTCTTTTAGACGAAATTTAAGACTGCGTTTAGTTTGGCCAATATATGATAAACCACACTGACAGGAAATACTATAAATACCCCAAGAATTATGCACATCAATGTAAAGAATTAAATGAAATACTCCCTCGTATTTCGTCTACTAAGTCAGTCTCTTCTAATATCAGTATTGTATTACCCTATCTTCCTAAATCCAGTCAAACCATAGCTAAAATTCTCAAACAATATGATTTTAAAATGATATTTTCACCTTCCAATAAACTCACCCTTTCTCAGTTAAAAGATCCCATTGATATGCATAATTCTTGGGGTATTTATAGTACTTCCTGTCAGTGTGGTTAATCATATATTGGCCAAACTAAACGGAAACGCAGTCTTAAATTTCGTCTAAAAGAACATATGAATTATGTCTGCAAACAAGAAACCAATAAATCGGCTATTTCTAAACATTGCTGGGAGGAAAATCATAATTTTAAATTTAATTCAGCTAAAATAATTTGCAGACCTAAATCAATTCATGAACTCGATTTCTTTGAAGCTTTTTATATTTATAAAAATTTTAAAAACCTTGTAAGTTGTGATTTCGCTATTCCCTATTTGTCTGACTGTTGGAAATTTTATATTCAGTCCACATTTTCTTAATTTTTCTACTGTTTACACAGCTAAATTTAATAAATTCCTATTGGCCACTCTCCCCACCTTTCCCATAATCCTATTGGTTGAACTAAATTCGGCCCCTCTCCTATATATACGAGCAATTCTGCAGATTCAGAATTCTTTTTGCACTGAAGACGGCACGCTTAAGGCTGCCGAAACAGCTGTATGCATTTCCAATATTTTTCTTTGGCGTTTCTGACATAGTAATTTATTCAGGTTTTAATATTCCAACGCCAAGTCTCCTGTTATTATAACTTTAAATATACCTATACAAATTTAATAACATATTTAGTTAATAATTATGAGTTTTTTTATCGAAATGAGCTAATGAGCCTCGGTATCTGATGATCACGTTCCAAAATACTCAAAATCCAGTAAAAAAATCAATTTAAATTTAAACAGTATAAAGTTTTATAATTTAGATAATTTTAATTCTTTAACTGGTAATAAATAATAATTTGGATCACTTGCATATACTTTCTGATAAAACAGCTCTTAACGTAATCCAGTTAATTAAAAGAACTAGTATGCCATAATTACTATTTACTGTATTACAAAATTTCATCAAAAACTTTATTTTCATTATAGTTACATACAGTACAGTCAACTCCCTCTAATCTGCAGATTTATAATCTGCAAATCCTTCTAATCCATAATTGATTTTTTAATCTAAAAGAAATTTAGGTACATCTCATGTTTCAAAAATATTCACATTTCTCACATTTTTACTTTTTATTACCATGTTTTTATTAACTTCGATTTTTGTTTGTTTGTATGTTTGTTTGTTTGTTTGTCCGGTACAAATCTTGTAATCTATTTTTAACTAATTTCCCTACTAGCTAGACATTTGAAACTTTCACAGTAACTCAGAACCCGGTGACAACACAATACTTCGAAGTCAGATTTTCGAATAGTTTTCTTTTATTAATTAAAATATGAAAATAATAAGCTCTTAATAGCAATAAAATAGCCATTAAAAAATTAGCTATAATTTAACTGTTGCCAAAAAAAATTTTTTTACGAGTTCATTTTCTTTCGACATAAAAATAAATACATTGAATTCAACGTGAATGTGAAAAAATTATAAAAAGTTAAATTATGCATTTCACAAAAATTGACGTCATTATCAATTTTAAAATTTTATACACATCAATAAGTGCTAATGTACGATGCTAATATACGTTGTTCTAAAAGGAGTAAAATTTTATTTTTAAAGCCAACTTTTTTTTTTCACTATTATTATTATTTCACTGAACAGATTCCACGTGCTTAAGTATTATTTTTTAGCCTCGCATATTTTATTAATGACTCATCAGAAAATTTAAAAACATGGTATATAAAAATATATTTTTTTTTTCTTATAATTATTTTTTATCAAGCTTTTAGCATAATCCTTACTTTGAAACACAAATGGGGAAGGGGGGAAGGAGTAACATTCTTATATTTATTATCCTGCAATTCATACAGACTAGCACAGAAAATAAACCACTATTACATGAATGTTTTACAAAATTAATCAGCGATGAATATTATTTCCAGACTTTGAAAAATATTTTGTTTCGCATTTTTTAAATGTTTGTTTACATTTTATAGGTACCTATTATTTGAATATGCTTAAATTGTTTACCATCATATATGAATGTGATAGATTAGTTTTATTAATATTGAAGAAATATTTATTCTAATATTTATTAAAAATTCTCTTTCCATTTTGATGTCTATTTAATTAATAATAACTGACTTTGTATCTGCAAAAGAAAACTGTAAACAAAGGCAATGATCTCTAATTTGCAAATTCCTATTATCTGCACAACCTCTGGACAAAACTTTTGAGAGTTGGAGGAAGTTGACTGTAAAACAAATGAAAAGTTTTTTCGTAGTTCAATACTGCACTTTATTTTTCAACTTAAAATAGATACATACAAACTATGGATTTTTTTTTTTTATCCTAGAGAACTTGCAGGACAGTTTAAAAGTAGGTATCTTACTTATTGATACAGTTCATTGAGTACCAGCTTCGAGTTTATACAAAAAACTGTATCATTAAAAAAAAAAAAAAAAGTGCAAATATTATGCCTAAAAATTTCATAATTATTATCACTTGTACTGCTTGAACGTATAATAATATTATGACATAGTATTTATGCAAAAAGTTCTAAAAATATTAGCATTGAAAAGTAAAAACCCATCACCTGTATATATTTAGTGTTTGTTATCAAATAACTTATTTTTCTAAAGATATTTTTAATATTAATTGAATTATAGTTTAGATTTGGCATTATATTTATACTTTGAGTTTATATAGTTCATAAATTTGAATTTTGAACATCTGTTTTGTCTTTTGGTTCGTTTCTTCCATTTCTTCCGGTTTTTTCCACTGTCCTAGAAGAAACCCAACCCTGAATCCAACAACACTGGACCAGGTCTGGTATCACAAAAAGCATTAACATTTCATAAAATATTATAAAATTTACATAAAAAAAAAAAAAAAAAAAAAGAAGATAAATTAATAATATAACAATGCAAGTTCTATTAGCACATTTTTAAACCTGACATTTCTTTTAAAGCTGACAAATTAATCTGCAGCGCTCGCTGCTATGCTGCACTGTCTCTACTATTGGGGGCATGGAATGACCCATTTTTAAAAGATTATTAAATTATATTAAATTTATTAAAGAGTTTGTTAGTAGTTTTAACATAATTCTTTTAACACATTTTCATAAACATTTTTTAAATCACTTGAAATTGATACATATTACGTACATTCTTGCATAGAAATGTATGCAATTTTTTAAGATAAATTTTAATGATAGAATAAATGTGATTAAAGTATATCTTAGGCTTTTGAATATTTTTTCTCTTTTTTATCAGGCTGGGCTGCAGATTACAAAAAAATAGATAAAGGATACAGGTCTGAGCTAAACTTTTATTTGTTATACCAGACTGGGCACAAGTTTAAATTTTGAGACTCATGCACCTCTAACCTGTAACAGTTAAAGTGATATAATTCTACAGAAATACATTTTGATATTAATTCTTAGCATTAATAATCTATGCATGACTAAATATTACAGTAAATTACTTACCATATAATAAGTAATGATTCAATCTAATCTTTTTTTTTTCTTTTTTTCATGTATAATTACACGCACGTCATTTGCTTTGAACTTAGAGCAATGTACGATAAATTGCATTATCAATAGGTTGAGGTATATGATTTTATATTTTGTGTGGAGTAGCTTATTGTCCAACTAAGGCTTAACAAATACATTCATAAGTTCACCACTGGTAACCTACATTTTCTAACTGGCAATCAGTTTTTTAAATGACTCCAATCAGGTCTTCATTTTTTTTTTTTTTAGTTCCTCATCATACTATAGGTATGGGGAACTTAGGTAATCATGAAAACTTTCGACCTCGGTTTTTTTACTTTTTTACACGTTTTCAGGTGTGAGGAATCCGAAAATGACAAAATTTGTATGGTGTCTGTCTGTAGGGTGTCTGTTAGTCTGTTAGTGGGTTAGTTTGTTAGTCTGTGTACACGATATCTCAAGAACAAATTGTCGCAGAGAGGTCAAATCAGTTTTAAAATATTACTTTCGACACTGGCAAGAACCCTATTCATTTGCAACATTCGAACTAAAAAACTTCATAAGTTATTAGAAATTTACGATTTTCTTAACATAGGAGAATAGGACAAAAATTCACTTAAACGTGCATTAAATGGAAACTTTTTACTGTAAAAATGTCAGACCAGTTTTTAAATATCAGTTTTGATGCCGGAAGGAACATCAGTAACTATAAATATGCTACTTTGAAAATTTTGCAAGTTATCGGAAATTTACAAATTTGTTAACATGGCAGTATAGGGCAAAATTTCACATAAATGTCAATTTTTAGAGATATTTTCATCGTAAAGATGTCAGACTACTTTTGAAATATTATTTAGGACACTGGCATGAATATTAATGACTATGAATTTTCCAATATAAAAATTTCGTAAGTTATTGGAAATTTTACGAATTTCTTAACGTGGCAGAATAGAGCAAAATTTCACATAAACGTCAATCTTGAGGGATATTTTCATCGTAAAGATGTCAAACCACTTTCGAAATATTATTTAGGATACTGGCATGAATATCATAGACTATGGTTTCTCCAATTTAAAAAATTCGTAAGTTATTTGGAATTTACGATTTACTTAACATGTCAGAATAAGGCAAAAATTACATTATACAAATAATTTCATTTAACCATGAAATTGATATTTTAGGTATTTAAATAGTTTGTTCAAAATAAAATAAAGATCATTTGAAAATTGTTATTTTATTTTATGTCTTGCAATTAAAGTTTGATATTCATGCAACGATAGACACTTCATAAATAAACCTTTTTTATTATTTTTTTAACTTATAATTGAATTAAAATATTTTAGAATGGAATTGTGCAGGAATTACTCTTTTTAAAATTATTATTCTAATTCTTTTTGACTATCTATTTTTTCAGTGCGTGATACATGCAATTGAAAACTTCAATTTATTTTAATTACAAATTTAGACAATTAGAAATACAATACAAGACTGGTGTTCAAAAGTAATAAATAAAAAACTTTGTGAGCAAATACTACCATAAATTGCAAAAAAACTCCCAACTGTTGTATTGGGTTGAAATATTAACACAACCCTTTATCAGATGGAAAAAATTAGGTTCAAGTGTAATATAAAAATAACACTTGTGCCCACTTTTTTGACTGAGGAATGGCATGATAATAATAATAATAATAAACTGTTTTCTTTTCCCCAATTTATGGTGTTTGCTTGCAAAGATTTTTATTTGTTATGAACGTAGGTAATTCAAAAAACAATTATCTACAATGAAGAAAACAGCTTACATATGTACTGAATAATATTTGACAAATTTAAAAATAAATAAAAGATAATATTTATTGAAATTTTTATTTTTCCGACTGAGTGAAAATAATGCCTGGACCGGGAGTCGAACCCCGGATCTTTGACTTACAAGGTCAAGGCTCTACCAATTGAGCTATCCAGGCCGACAACCAGTCAGCATTACTTACTCAGACAACCTTTAGGCAGAAATATCTGGTCTGAAATAAAGGTCTGGTATAAAGGTTGTCTGAGTGAGTAATGCTGACTGGTTGTCGGCCTGGATAGCTCAATTGGTAGAGTCTTGACCTTGTAAGTCAAAGATCCGGGGTTCGACTCCCGGTCCAGGCATTATTTTCACTCAGTTGGAAAAATAAAAAAATTTCAATAAATATGATTTTCTTCCTAATCTATTGATTGTGTGATTTTAATAAAAAAAAATAAAAGATAATAATTTCAAATATAATTAGATAATTTGTATGTAATATTAATTATTATTGCCATTATTTTTTTCCCAATTTAAATATTGGAAACTTTACACATTGAAAAAACCAATCTTTAAAATTTTATACTATACAGTTGAGAGCTTTTTTTTTTCTCTCTTTTCCCTGATTACAAGAACACTTTGCTAGTACCAAATATTTTAAAATGTATTAAGGCCTAAGTGCAACAAAATAAGTATATAAATATACCTGCAAATTTTTTTCAACTTTGTCATCTCTGCTTCATCTAAAGTCTTTCTCCCAGTAGTAGTCAATTTCTGGATTATATGCTGAAGTGTTTCTTCTTTATTTTCAGACAGCCATTTTGAAGCCATAATTAAGAAATAACCAACTTGATATGGAAATCTGAAGCAGTTTATCAATAAATATTGGTTAAAAAATTACACCAAATTAAACAACATTTATTATACAACTTTAGCACAGAGTTAAATAACCATATAATTCTAATGTAACAAAAACTTTAGATTAATTTGCTGTCACAAAATGAGAGATAGTTCTAAAAATTATTGAGAAAATTACAGAATTACAATTGCTTGGTGCATTTTACAAAATTGTAAATTTTGCATATTTTTATGTTTTGCTCCTGGAATTGCAACCCTGAAGAAATATGCATGAGTGCAGTGCAAAATTCAAGTTGGCAAATATATATATAAAGAAATAATAAAAGAAAAGAATACAAAATAGGTACAGAGTTTCTCCCAGATTTTGAAATGAGAAGGGTGTTGCCAGCCATAAAAAGGCAATTTCTGATTCTTGATGGCAGTTTTGTATTCTTAAAAAAAAAAGGCACATTTAGCATTTAAAATTTAGACATTCATTTCATGATTGTTATAAATGTGTATACAAGAAAAAAAAAAAAAAAAAAATTACTCTTTCCTTTCACTTATATACTATAAATGAATGTTGGTAGTTATACATCACAAAAGTTTTATTTATATATACAGTACCTACACCCTCAAAAATCTGCACAGCTTAAAATGAAGTGTTTTGCAGATTTCTGAATTTTGCAGATTTTAGAATAATTTCTTTTATTTACATCTTACAACATCATTCGAGTAGCAAATCTTTAAGAAACAATTTATTATACATACAATACAATGCTGAAATAAAGTGTGCTATAAACGTACAAACATTTCATGAAATTTTAATTTAAAGAACAATTTTTATACATCATATTATAGATGCAAATTATCTAGATTTTTGAAAAGTGTGATCAATAGTAAGTAAGAATATTCATACATATTTATTTTCCTATAACTTGCGAAAAAGTTAGCAGATCTTGGTCAATCACATGAGTTTGTGCTATAAGAAAGTTTGAATATTTATCTTCATGAGAAAAAATCTTTCATGAAAACTGTCTTTCTCCTTCTTCCTCTAAATTAATATGATTTATTTTTTGATAATTATATATAATTATACTTATCATTTCCTCCACAATAACAAGCTGAGCGATTGGTTATTCACCAGCACAAGTTAATAATTGGTTTATTGCCTAATACAGCAGAATTTTTCCAATCCACTAATCAACAAATCAGTTGTGGCAATGTTTGTTTACATTGCAAATGATATGTGGATATTAGGGTTGCAGATTTTTGAGAGTTAACTGTATACCGTTTAAAGGTTACTTTTTCCTAAATTGAGCAAAAGATTCCATAGAAAGATTTTGCTTAGAGAAAAATATTTTCTTTGACCTATATTTCTTGAATAGATAATAATTAGTAATAATAAGCAGTTCTTACACTATTTTTAACAGCTGTTTAGTAAATACATGCTAAAATTCTTATAAAGAAATAATTGATTTGATAAATTATATATGAATAAATAGCTTACCCATAAAAAAAAAAAAAAAACTATAAACAAAAAATACTTGCTTTTCAAGAGTTTAAAATAAAAAATATATTAGAAAATAAAAAGATTCTTTTAAAAAATAGCTGTGTTTGATGAATGAATAAGAAAGCAACCTCTAGACATGCATCTAACATGAAATTCTGTAATAGACACGCCAATAAGGGTGTACATTTTTTAGATAGAGAGCAAAAAGGATGCTATTATTATTTTATTTAAAAGGGCAGGCAGGATGCAGCAACCACTTGAAACTATTGGGGGTATCTCTGTAGATATACTCAGAAGGCAATATTAAAGAAATTCAAAGTGGGAGATTTTCTACTTATGGGATGAATAGTCGTTGAGCGTATACGTAAACAAAAGTAAACATATAAATTATTTTACTATATTTACAAACACCATACTAGAAAAATACATATAGCTTTGAAATCTGTCGTCTTGTGCAGTTTTTGTATTTGCGGCCAAAAACGTAACACGAAATTGTACACGCCAGATGTATATTTTAACAATAGGTATTTTACTAAATAGTATTTCGTATTTTTAATTGTTCTTTCAACAAACATTATTATAATAACCATGATTTTTAAAAGGAATTAAATATGTTCTTCAGGTAATTTGTCATTTTTTTTTTTTTTTTTCTTTATGGAAGACAGATACCAAATAAGCTCCAAAAAATACTAAAAGTGCAATGAAATTTCAGGCATTTAAACAAAAATTATACATAAAAAATCAAAACGAAAACTAACTTTATCGTAAAAATAATCTCATGCAGTGTAAAAAAGTACAAACAAATAAAATTGAATGATTAGTGATATAAGCAGTGAAAAAAAAGAGAGACATGCAAACGGATTTCACTTACATTCACTTAAGATTCAATGACAAAATAAAATGTACCTCAGAATAAATAAATTATAACAATATTTTTACTTTGTTTATTTTATTGTTGTATTTATTTGACAGCTTGAAATCTATAACTGACTTTGCTTATAATTTATACCTCTATGTGATTGCCTTACAAAGCTGATGGTTACATGAATTTTATTTACTAACAACCAGTGCTGCCAGATCGAAATTTTAAAATTTCCCTCATTTCGCTAAAAAATTTCCCTTTTTGGCATAAAATTTCCCTCAATTGCTCAACATGCAAGGCTCTGAAGACTTGCACTGAATATGGTATTGTGTAAGGGTTAAGGTAAATTATCCACAATTTCAGGGCGTCAAGCGGTCTTTTAATTAAATACTATTCTTTTTTAATCGCAAACTTCATATTATTCAATAGAAAAAAAAAATGACCGCAAATGATTACTAAAATTCAATATTAAAAATGTATGTTATTCAATTAAGAGATGGCTAAAAGCCCTATGCATTGGACCTAGGCTTGGGTAAAATGCCCTTTATAAGTATCTTTCTAAGGAATCCTAATCAATATTCGCGCGTATTTCTGAGAAAATCAGAGAATGCTTTGAACGACTAACGAATAAAACTATATGAATAATTATTTTTCATTCAGAATATTTTAGATTATTATTACAAAAGATGACAAAATTGCACTGTTTAGCTTTTAAGATCTCAACGTATAGAGAAATTAGTTCGGACAGTTCGAGTTGGAGGAAAAAAATCTAACAAAAAGTGCTTTAAAAACTGACAAAGTAAAATTTCCCTTTTTGTGAAGAAATTTCCCTTTTTCCCTCAATATCTAAAATCGCATCAAAATTTCCCACTTTGAGAGAAATTTCCCTCAGTCTGGCAGCACTGCTAACAACATAAACGAATGATTCCCATTCCTGCGTTGCAAAGTATCCGAATCACTGATCATGCGCAGCGCACTGGATATATCTAAACTGTTTGCAGCGCCATCCCATGAAGAATTTTGAAATTAGTTCTCTCAGTTAAAGCTGAAAGAAATTAAAAACAGAAGATAAAAGAGGATAGGCCGTGGTTAGAGAACCGGCAGCCGGGTAAGTATTATAGACCCGGCAGTCTTCTGAGCTTGCGTATTAGAACTTCCGGGTATGGCATACTTGATCTGTAGCTGAAGTGCCGGATGAAACACAGAAGGAATCTTTTTTGAATGATTCTCATTTCTAACTCCTAACAGGTAAATACATAAAAGTAAACAATAAATAGTGTCAGTCAAGCATATGTGTATTTTTACAATTAACAAACAAGCAAACGGATAAATAGCGCCGGTAGCGGTTTTTTAATCAGTCAACATTGTGATCAATCCAGCTAGTGCTGCTCTCTTTCGAAATGATTTGAAACCACAGATTTTCTAAACATCTTTGGAGAAATAACGCAAATTTGAAAAATGAAATTTCTTATACTATGTTGATTAAATTAAAATTTAGATTAATTGTTTTTAAATAATTTAGTTTTTAAAAATCCTAATATAATAATAGAAACTATTTTGGCGAAACCATGCAAAGTTGAAAATTAAAATTTTTGTACTATACTGATTGAATTATTATTATTATTATTATTTTAAATATATTTGCTTTTAAAAGTTCAAATATAATATGTTAGAATAATAATCGGAGAGATCCTGCAAAGTTGAAAAAATAACTTTTTTGTACTATATTGATTATTATTATTATTATTATTATTATTATTATTATTATTTTTATATATATATCTAGTTTTTAAAAATCAAAACTTAATAAAATAAAATTATAGTATAATCTTTCGAGAAATCATGTACAGTTTAAAAATTAAATTTCCTGTACTGTATTGATTAAATTAAAGTTTTAAAAACTACATTTTATTTCTAAAAAATCCAAATATATAATAATAAATTTGTATAATCTATGAAAAAACCATGCAAAGTTCAAAAATTATTTATTTATTTACTATACTGATTAAAATAAATTTTTAAAAATATATTTACTTATTAAAAATCAAAATATAATAATATATTAAAATAATCTTTTTCAAGAAATCATGCAAAGTTTAAAAATTAAATTTTTTGTACCATACTGATTTAACCAGAATTTTTAAAAATATATTTAGTTTTTAATAATCTAAATATAATGTTTTAGAAAAATCTGTGGCGAAATTTCGCAAAGCTTTAAAATGAAACTTCTTGTACTATGTTTATTACATTGGAGATTTTAAAAATATATTTAGTTTTTGAAAATCCAAATATAACAATGAATTAGAATGATCTTTGGAGAAACCACAAAAAATTGAAAAATTAAATTTTTTTGCACTACACTGATTAAATTAAATATTTTAAAAATATGTTTAATTTTAAAAAATAAGAATATAGTAATACATTGGAGTAATTTTTTGAGAAATCATGCAAAGCTCAAAAATTAAATTTCTTTTACTATACTGATTAATTCAAAAAATATATTTAATTTTTAAAATCCAAATATACGTTAGTAATGTGATGGTTTTTGCGTAATGTAAAATCCACCCCCACCCCCACCCCCCCATTTTATACACGTATATTTCAATCATATGCATTATCAATTTTCTTATTTTTTTATCTTTAATTTGCATTGTGAAGTAATATAAGATCTCAGAAATACCTGTAGCACTTGAGAGATTTATTTAGCTTAATTATATTAACTTATTTAACGAAAGACAATGTAGCAGATAAAGCAAGAAATATAAGAGAAAATAAAACTGAATGATGAAACAAATGTTTAACGAGATAAATCAAGAGAGAGAGTTAAAATATAAAACGTGGTCAGTACAAATGAGTGCGAATTAAAGCAGCAATATGAATTATCAAAAGCACGTATTGATAAAAGTCGTTTACTTTACCGGCAGATGGATAATAAATCCCCCGGCAGTCATACTGCGCAAGCGTCAGAACTGCCGGGAATATAATAGACACCCGGCTGCCGGTTCTCTAACCACTGCGAAGAGGATAACATTAAAAATATCGCAGATTTTCATTCGGGAACCTTTGTAAATTCCACATCAGTGAATACTGTCGTGCATTCCAAAAGTTCAATTATTTTAATAAATAAATATGACTTGTGTTTCATTTTTTGAAAAAACAAAAAATTATAGAGTAGAATAAACAATTTGAAATATGCCAAATAATAATAATAATAATAATAATAATAATAATAAAAGAAAAAGCCACGAAGAAATTATGTATATATAAAGAATATTTAATAATTGGATTTGAAGAAACAACTCCACATTAGAAATCTTTTTCAATATTTGTAATAAAATAATTATCATTTGAAATAATTTGTTTTTAAATGCTATCTACGTTTTGAACTCCCACTAAAAAATTTTCATTTACATAAATTAACAATTTTTTAATTACACGCTTAGAAATATATTTAATTACTTTACACTATCCTTCTAATTTAAAATTAACTCAGACTACACATAAAAATAAAATCATTAACTTTCTTGAGCTTAAAATTCTTTTCAACGATTATATACAATATATACTGATCTTTATGATAAAAGACAAAATTTTATCTTTAAAATAAATTTGTTTACTCATTTTAAATCTTGCCTGCATCTCTCTGTTTTCAGAAATATAATTTATAATCACTTATATCGAATAAATAGTTTATGTTCTTTTAAATTTAAAAATAAAAACATTTATAAAAGTATTAGAGAAACTTTACATATGAGCTTCCCAAAAAATTTTGTTTATTCATTAATCTAGCAATAATGTCGCTGTCAAAAAGAAAAAAAAAAAAACACTGGTATGTGTATTACAATTAAAAAAATTATTTAAAAATATAAAATAATAAAAGACAATAAAAAAAAAGTGGAGGTTCGGTGGGGAGATGTTTGATTACGGATGTTGGGTGGCGTTGTAGGCTGATTGGTTGGGTGGGATGTTGAATTAAAAAAAAATGGTGGATGGCTGCATGTAATTTAATTCGCACATTCAAAGCTTGATGTAAAATTGATAAATTTGTGGATCAATTACAAATAATAAATCATGAAAAGATTATAATACCTGTTGCAAAATACCTCTTTGAAATCAGTTAATAGAATTCTATAATTACAAAAAAAAGTTGCAAAACATTAAAAAAATAATAATAATAATAAATAAAAATAAATTAATATTAGTAAAACTAAGATAAATGTATTAAATAAAGCTAATACGCAGAAATTCAATTGAAAAAAAGTAAAGAAAAAACTTTCTGGTAGATAAATATCTTAGCATACTAATTATTCTCTATGTTTCATTATTATTAATTTTATTTTATCTAAATTTCCCAAACTAATAACCTCTTAAAATATTGTTTTATAATTTTTAACCATCTTGTTAAGACTAAAGGCAAATTGATTTTTGAATTCAAGGCTAAGCATTTCTTTTTTTTTTTTTTTTTTCACTTTGAAATAAGTTAATTTCACTAAATGAAAAATAGTTAAGTCTTATTTAAGTTTCTTTGCATTTTAATATGCAATATAGATGGCAGCAGTATGCAATCTTTAAGCATTTAGAACGATTATCAGTTAAAAATATATTATCAAAATTAAAAATTATTATGATGAATTAATCTCCTTGCACTAAAAATTAATCCTTTCAGTCATTAACAATTAATTATGATTTATTTAAATGGATTGGTAATTAATTTGGAATTTATTTAGTTATTCAATTAATTTTAAATTAATTTTAACTGTTTACCTAGTACACTACAACTCAACTTTGTAACTGATAGATTTTTAAATACGACGTTCCATTAAGCCTTGGTTTTTAAGAACACAAAACGCGAACGTCAATGTATTCGGCGTCGAGATTTTCAATTTGCGCATGCGTCACGACACTGTTCTGCCAGCGCTGATATCAAGGAGACTCTGAATGGAGCGTCGCGGCGTCGGAAACGTTGACGTTTGTTTCTTGCGTTCTTAAAAACCAGGGCTTTACTCGTGTTTCATTTCAGTACCTTATTCTATGGAAATCTCAATGATAAATTTTCAGGATTCATTCTGTCTTTATTTCTTTTGGTTCATTTCAAGCGAAAATTTTGATGTGGGTTTGAGCTATATTTTGGTATTTTGCTTAACATTGCTTACCAAAAACAGAAAACCTGCATTTATCTGCTCAATGCTTTTAGGGATAGCTCCTGATGAGTAGCATTTTGAGCTTTTTATTTAATATTTAATATTCTTATTGTGCTATGGTCCGAAAATCTTTTGCTAATCTCAACTTTTGTGGTTCATTTCATTATTGTAAAATCGGTTTTTTCCCCTTGTAATACTATACTTTACTAGATCTTTATTTTCTACAACATTACCTTGCAAGATCCTTCTTATATGTTTTCTACAGGTATTGTAATCTAATAGTTCTTAAACTTGAATTAAAGTAAGTAATATTATTAATATTCTAATAAATAATAACTTGTAATTATTTGTTGTAACAGTTGAAATACAACAAATAATTAAATCAATTCACGTTAACTTGTAACCTGATTGAAATTTGTGGGTTTTTGCAGTGATTTATTTGACTGTCTATTTTTCGTTCTCATTCTTTTCATTTTAATCATACACATTATATATATATATATATATATATATATATATATATATTTTTTTTTTTTTTTTCATTCTCATTCTCATTCTTATTGTTATCATAATATATGTACATATATATATTTCCATGCATGTGCAATGAAACATAATAATAATTATTATATCTAAAAAACTGGAAAATTATTTAAAATAATAAAACAAATATTTTAAATTTAAAGAAAATCTCCTTGCAATTTAATTATTAAAATCTCTCTCTCTCTTTTGGTTTCACTACTAACTGAGAGGTTCTGCTGTCAAAGCTAGAAGACGGGAAGTGCCAGATTCGTTCCCAGATCACGCTCATCGATCTAGTCATTTGGAGTTGTTTGTGGTTTTCTCCGAAACTCGCATGGATACGGTCTAGGATTCCTTAGAAGTACCCCCCATGGAGGGCATTTGTCTTAGGCTCAGGTCTCTAGTGTACACAATTGGCCTTGACTCGAACACCAACACCTGAGAGATTCTGCTCTCTCATCTAGTAGATTGGATGTACAGTGTTGAAGCCCAGGTCGCTCCTGTTGGTCTAAGCGTTTCTAATCTTTTTCAAAACTTGTATAGATACGGATTATAAACCCTTAGAAAGATCCCATGGAGAGCACTTCATCCAGACCCAGGTCTCTGCTGCAGACATAGACATTAATATAGACATTAATATAGCCTTAATATAGACATTAAAAAAATTACTTAACAATGAATGCGCAAAGTAATACTTGATAATATTGTTAAATTATATTAATGTAAAATCGAGGGCAAGAATTAAACACTAATGAGTAGTAATCATTAAAAAAAAAAAAAAAAAAAATGAATAGAACTTTTACTTTTTAAAATTTACATACCGAGAAAATTTAATAGACTTAATACTCTCACAGAGTTACCAACATTTTGATTCATTCCAGAGCGTTTTTAGCACTGCTTTTGTTTCATGCCACTTTTATGTTAAAAATATCTTTTTCTTATTTTATCGTAGTTACATAGTGGAGTGGAGAAAAATATTCTATAAATAAATTGACACGAATTGGAGGCAGGGCTAAAATGCTCCGGAATAAGTTAAAATGATGGCAGCTATGTTCTCAGAATGCAATGCATATGTGTGTAAATTTTCATAATTCTTAGACGAAAGTTTTATAAAATTTACCATCCCCTTCCACCATAATAAATTTATTTAAAAATTTTCGCGCTGCAACATCTGTATTATTTCAATGTGTAAACTTTTTCTAATATCTTGAACGATTAATTCAGAGTAAAAAAAGAAAAGAAATCTTAATTCCACATTAAAGTTTCTGAAACACTGTTTCATACATACATACATATTTTCCTACACATTATACATAAATGTACAGTCGGGGAAAAAAAAAAACGCAACACTCGCTGTAATTTCGTTATTAATTGACGCAGGAACATCTAATAGACATAATTCAACAGGAAATTAAAAGCACTTTCTGAATATGTCGTCAAATTTTGAATTAGGGGTCATCTACATATTGAAATGAGCGCCAACTTTGATTTTTGCAGTAGGAATACCCAATTTTGACTTCATTTTCGAATTTCTGAGAGTCTGGCAGTGCGGAAAAGAATACTGTTTATATACTTTATCTTTAGTATTTAAACAGTTATAATCAAAAATGTGTTAGGAAATGTAGAAAAATAAGATTAAGATCCTATAAGAAATAGACAAAATTTTAAAGTTTCACACCGGAAATCTTTCTGGAAAAAATTAATTATAAAAATTAATAAAAGATTGCTTCTTTTCCAGTTCTTTAATTATCCTGAATTCAATTTTTTACATTTGTATATACTTCAGTACTTTTTTAGATAATTTTAGGTCTATTTAAATACATTATACTTACGATTAGTCCATACAGTACTCTTTGAAAAAAATGCAATATTTTTCAAGTAAAACTGTCTGTTATAGCTGTACTGATCACCAATAAAGCTTAAATTTTCTTTCGTAGGTAACATAATAGACGAAATGAAATAATATATGTATATATATACAACAACGCATAAACTAAACCTTTTCGGATAAATTATTGTAAGGGCTCATGAAGTAAATATTAAACAATTTTAATCGCACTTACCAGCTTTTGGTCAGTTGAACTCTTTGGAACTGTACGATTCGTTTTATAATTTCTATGAAAATATATTTTCTTAATTAACCCTTTCGCGACTGCTAAAGTAGATTCACGCCATTTGAAAATCTGTAACTCTGTCAGTGGGCGTTTCTTTCGTAATTTGTGTGTTACATATTTCTTAAGTGTATATCCAGAGTTCATATTTTTGCAACAAAATATACTATGGATATAAATATTTTGATTAGAAAGAATATAATTATAATGTATATCCATTTGTAACATAATCATGAATACAGAAATTTTTTTCTAAAATATTATATTTTGAGAGTATAATGTCCGTAGGCGGGTCTGTCAAAAAGACAAAATCCTGCGGTCGCAAAAAGTGTTAAAATATATTTATAAAAGTTAAAGTATGTTTTTAAAAATGTATAAAGTTAAAATATATAAATAAAATTTTAAAGACTAAAGTGTCCTTAAAATAATATCCCTCCCCCCTATAAAATAAATAAATAAGTAAATAAATAAAATAAAATAAAACAAAATATGAAGCAAATGATTAAGCTTTTTTTTAACAATGATGGTAGTTAAGAAACGAGTTTACAAGTCTGTCTTGCATTCTAATTCCATTCGTTATTTATATTTGACAATTTCACATTAAACCTATTTTTCTATTTAAAACAGTAAACCCCGCCTATTTAGTTAATTTTTTTTTCTTCTAGTGTTCGTTTAAAAGATTCAAAATTTATCACCAATTAATCGATGAAGTAAATACCACTTGTGCGTATTTTTGTCAACATAAAATAAGGTGTTTAATACGAATACTCAATGACACATTTACTTTTTTTTTCTGTATTGTTTTGTTTTGAAGAACGATGAAGGCGGGGCTGGTCTTCTTTAGAAAACAGGAATTCTTGATGCTAACACTAATGTCTAAAAAATCATCATTTTTGTTTCATTTCTTTGCATTTGACGTTGTTGTTATGTAATTTAACTCGTAAATAAAAAATAAAAATATTTTGTTTAATTTTCATTGTTATTTTTAAAGATTTGATACGTTATCTCATGCAAAACTTTATAAGAGACGGCCCCCTAAACCACTCCAAAAAAAGATTTATTTATATCTCGAAAATTAATAACTGGAATGAGCTGCAAATTTGCACACCCATATTTTTCAGGATTAGGATTCATTTTATGTAAAAATTAATATAGGTCATAATTCATAATTTTTATGAATATGAATTTATTAATATTTTTCAGAATTAAAAATATTTTTCAGAATCAAAAGTAATGATGGATTATGTTTGGGTTTCTTCACTGTATCTCGTAAAAAAAAAAAAAAATTATATCGATCAAGTTACTTTATCGATCAAGTTACTTTAGGTCATAATTCATAATTTTTATGAATATGAATTTATTAATATTTTTCAGAATTAAAAATATTTTTCAGAATCAAAAGTAATGATGGATTATGTTTGGGTTTCTTCACTGTATCTCGTAAAAAAAAAAATATATCGATCAAGTTACTTTTTGTGAAGATATTAATAAAAGTTTGAAATATGAATTTAACATTAGCACCTTCAAACTTTGAACGCTTATAACTCAGTGAAAAAATAAGTAAAATATACAACCAATATACTTTTTCGCGTTGTCGCGATCCCAGGAATTCAAATATAAAATAAAAATGGGGCATTACCATTGAAAAAAAAATCAAAGTTGGTGCGCGTTTTAATATGTAGACGACCCCTAATTCAAAATTTCAATTCATTTTCTGAAACTACTCACAATTCCCCGTCGAATGATACCTATTACATTTTTCTACATCGATTAGCAACGAAGTTACGTTGAGTGTTGCGTTTTTTTTTTTCCCCCGACTGTACATTCATCAAAATGACAATAACAATAAAAATAACATAAAATCGCCACCCCTGGATTAATTTTGCCGAAAATTGACATATAAACATGCAGCTCGATTAGTAATAACCTCTAGTTTATAATGGTATACTTAGATTCTGCTTAGGAGACTATCTAAATATTAAAACTGGCATAAACTTCAGTTTTTATATCAACCCTCATTTTTGACAGTTTTTTTTTTTTTTTTTTTTTTTTTTTTTTAGCTTACTTGGACCAAATCATTCCGGAAAATTATATAGTTTATATATTTTTCTCAAATTTTCACAGAATCATAAGATGTCAAAATCCGACAATTGTAATATTAAATGAATCTGGCAAATTATATTTCATATCTACTCAAAAACTTATTCGAATTATTATTAGTTTAAAGACAGAGTTTTAAGTCTCCGCCTTTTTTTCAGGACACTTTCAGAAATGGAAAATTTGCGCTTCCTTTACTACCACTATTTTTATACAAATACATCTATCATACTTTTATCGCTATGTATCAAGATTGAAAAGGAGAGATAATATCGTATAAAAATAATGGTAGAAAAAAACTTGGAAATTTCTGTTTCTTGAAAGTTCGAGCTCTGCCTGTCTGACCATTTCGTATGATACAAATAATTTGTATCATCAAAAGCAGAAAGTCTATTCTATTCTATATGAAATGAAAAGTTTTACAGTTTCCCTTTCTGTGTCATAGGTGCCAAATTGTACGTTTTTTTATCACCAGTAATTCTTTGCAAAAAAAAAATATCTATCTATCTATCTATATATATATTATCACAGAAAACTGCTAAAAAACTCATTAAAATTTTCGATTAAAAATTTACGGTAGAAAAAAAAAAAAAAAACATATAAATTGACAGATTGCTTTGTGATTTTAATGATTTTTTATGTACCTTTCTTACTTTTACTACACAAATTAATTTTTTTTTTTTTTTTTTTTTTTTTTTTTAACTAGGCAGGAGATAGTGATATGATGGTTTTTCAAAACAAATTAGCCTCGCTTACTAACTTTCTTTGAAACAATACTTTAATTTAATATGTATATATATATTAAGCGCATTATCTAGTGCTTATATTTAACGCTATATTTAGCACTTATAATAGCGCTATATATTTAGTATATGTTTGACTCTTCATGTAAGACCAGTATATAAAAATACCGAAGACGTTTACTGCATGTATTGTTCAGAAAAAAAATTAAATTATTTAATCACGGATATATGAAATAATTTTGCTAAATAACGAGTAAAGACGAGGCTTGCTATTTAAAGTAGGAATATGATACCTCTTAACAAAAAAAAAAAAAAAAAAGAAAGAAAGAAAATTAATATATATATATATATATATATATATATATATAATCATAGCCTCCTTAACTCGATGCCTGTCACTTAGCTTGGAAACTAGACAACAGTTGAAGCGGTAGACAGCGCCACCTAGTACAGATTATAGGACTTTGTTATTCAACTCTCACCAATAATTTAAAGAAGTGATACATAGTATATAAAATCGACGTTTCTTCGATTCTATTCGCCTTTTATATGTATCATATCCCACTTTTAAAACTTTTGGTAGCTGTTGAATAAAAAATTCACGCAATATGTACCAGGGGGCGCTATCTACCGCTTCAACTGTTGCCTAGTTTCCGAGCTACGCGACAGGCATCTAGTTAAGAAGGCTATGATATAATAATGTATTTCCCCACTTTTTAGCGCCTTTTTTTTTTTTTTTTTTTTTTTCCTTCTTGCGTGTGTGTGCAAGTGTATTAATCTAGTTATATATTTTTTTGTATTTGAATATTATAAGATTCTCACGAGTCAAGTTGACATAAACAGGGTTCCCACGGCCCGAATTTTTTCAAGGACTCTTCCACCAGTATTATCTAAAAATATATTTCTTCTTAAATGCACACTGTACATTTAAGAATAAATTTATCTTAAGATTATTCTTGTGGAAGAGTCCTTGAAAAAAGGCGTGGGCTTAGGAACCCTGATAAACCCATACTTGCCAACCATCTCATTAATAACCCAGAGCTGCCAACCTAATCCGGCAAATTGTTAGTATTTCCCCTTTTTCTACACCACTTAATTTTTGGAGTATTTGTTTGTTTAATTCATCGTAACTACATTTGAAGAGAATTACTCTAAAAATTAAGTGGGGAAGAAAAAGGGGAGGTACTAACATATTGCCGGATTAGGTTGGCAGCTCTGATAACCGTACAATTGTTAACGCCCCTTTTCTTACACCGTTTAATTTTTAGAGTAATTCTCTCCAAATTCTGTTACGAGTAAATAAGAATATAATTACTGTAAAAAATGACTGGTGTGGAAAAAAAGGCGGGTACTAAAAATTGTACGGTTCATAATGAGATGGTTGGCAAGTATGTAAAGCACTAAGGAAAAGCATAAAGGCGGGGCTAACGCAGTAACAATACGCAGCAACACGCAGTAACAATAGTTTTTATTATTTTTTTATTTACCTTTAATTTGAAAAAAAAAAAAAATTCTAGTTTTTTCCCGCTACTTTTTTGTTTTAATCTTGTTTTGTATTTGAATATTGTAGGGTTTGTATACCTCAAATTATTTAAAGTTAAATACATAAAGTAATATGTATTTCTATTTCATAAATAAATAAATAAATCTCGTTAATAAAAGCGAAATGATTCTGTCTGTCAGCTGTCTACAGGAAAATCTACTGCTCTTACAGACATGGCATTTGGCACACAGACAGTTTCATACTTACCATCCTAACCTGGAAGATTGTAAGTCCCGCCCCTTTCTGCCTATTTTTACACACTAGTCTTTTTTTAGAGTACTTTTCTTCTTATTTAATCGTAAATATACTTGAAGAGAATTACTCTAAAAATTAAGTGGTGTGCAAAAAGAGGTGGGAACTAACAATCTTCCGGGTTAAGCTGGCAAGTACGGAGTTTGTAATGTCTCCGTGTGCAACTCGAAATCGGATTTTTAAATTTTTAATTAGGAAGAAAGTTATTAATTAAAATTATATATTTAACTCTATTAAAATTATCGACATTTTTCTTTGCGTTGTAATTTTAGCATGTTGCCAACAAAATAACACGCTTACAATTTTTCATTTGATTTATTTTTTCTAACACAAAAAGAAGCATTTCTCTACACGTGAAAAAAAAGGGGGGGGGAATTAAACCTGTATTCATACCTGGTAACTTTAATATTTTATTCTGGAGTACTGTTAGCCCCGCCGTTTTTTTCCACACCTGTATAAATTTAGAGAAATTCTTTCCAATATGTAATTACGATGAAATAAGAAGAAAAGTGCTTCTAAAAAATACTTGCGTGAATAAAAGGGCGGGGCTAACAGTACTCCGGAATAAATTATAAAAGTAACCAGGTATGTTGTATTATAGCCTCCTAAACTAGATGCCTTCTGCGTGGCTCAGAAACTTGGCAACAGTTCAAGCGGTAGACACTGCCACCTAGTACAAATTGCACCACTCTTTTTATTCAAACCAATAATTTTAAGAAATGATAAATGATATACTTACTCGACGTTCCTTTGATTCCATTTGCCTTTTATATATATTAAATAACACTTTAAAAAAATTTTGGTGGCTGTTGAATAAAAAAAGTCGCAAAATCTGTATCAGTTGGCGCTGTCTACCGCCAAAATTCCAAGCCACGCGGAAGACATCTAGTTTAGGAGGCTATGGTTGTCCACGGCTAGCTTGACAGCTGTAAAGCGCTTGTTATAGATTCAATAAATCTACTAAACAACAACAACAAAAAAAAAAAAAAAAAAAAAAAAGGAAATAAAAATAAAAAATAAAATAAAATAAAATGAGATTTTTCTTTTGAAGTGCAAATAAATGAATAAACAGGATTATGGGACTACCTGTTATAAATAAATGATTATAATTTTTTTTTCCTCCTAAGAGAAACCATATTTTTTGCTACATCTACACATACAGTCGGGGAAAAAAAAAAGAAAAAAAGAAAAAAAAAAAACGCAGCACGTAACTTTGTTGTTAATCGATGCACAAAAATGTAATAGGTATCATTCGACGGGAAATTGTGAGTAGTTTCAGAAAATGAAGTGAAAATATGAATTGGGGGTCGTCTACATATTAAAACGCGCACCAACTTTTTTTTTTTTTTTTCAATGGTAATGCCGCCATTTTTATTTTATATTTAAATTCCTGGGATCGTGACAACGCGAAAAACTATATTGTTTGTGTATTTTACTTATTTTTTCACAGAGTTATAAGCGTTCAAAGTTTGAAGGTGCTAAAGTTAAATTCATATTTCATACTTTTATTAATATCTTCATAAAAAATAATTTGATCGATATAATTTTTTTTTTTTTTTTTTTTACGAGATACAGTGAAGAAACCCAAACATCATTACTTTTGATTCGGAAAAATATTTTTAATTCTGAAAAATATTAATAAATTCATATTCATAAATATTAATTTTTACATAAGAGGAATCCTAATGCTGAAAAATGTGGTTGTGCAAATTAATTTTCAGCTTATTCCAGTTATTAGTTTTCGAGATATAAATAAATCTTTTTTTTTTTTTTTTTTTTTTTTTTTTGAGTAATTTAGGGGGCCGTCTCTTATAAAGTTTCGCATAAGATACCAATGCAAATGTTAAAAAAAAAAAAAAAAAAAAAAAAAAAAAACCAGAAAAAGTTAAACAAAATATTTTATTTTTATTTACGGATCAAATTATATAACAATAATGCAAGAAATGAAACAAAAATAATGATTTTTAGACATTAGTGTTAACACCAAGTATTTCTGTTTTCTAAAGAAGTCAAACCCCGCCTTTCATCGTTCTTCAAATCAAAACAATACAGAAAAGAAAAACAAATGTGATTTTGAGTATTCGTGTTAAACCCCTTATTTTACTTTGACAAATATATACACAAGTAGTATTTACATCATCGATTACTGGTGATAAATGTTGAATCCTTTAAACGAACATTAGAAGAAAAAAAGTGACTAAATAGGCGGGGTTTCCTGTTTAAAATAGAAAAATAGGTTTATAGTAAAAATTGCCAATTAAATAAGAATAGAATTGGAATGCATGACAGACTTGTAAAATCGTGTCTGAACTACCGTCATAGTTAAAGGCTTAATCATATACTTCATATATTGTTTTATTTTTTTTATTTTTATTTATTTTTGTAGGGGGAGGATTATTATTTTAAGGATACTTTAGTCTTTAAAATTTCATAAACATATTTTAACTTTATATATATTTTTAAATATACTTTAACTTTCATAATATATTTTAACACTTTTGCGACCTCAGGATTTTGTTTTTTTGACAATAAGGTCCGCCTACGGGCGTTATTCTCTCAAAATAAAATATTTCAAAACAAATTTTCTGTATTCACAATTACATTACAAATGGACATACATTATAATTATATTCTTTCTAATCAATATATTTCTATCCATAGTATATTTTATTGCAAAAATATTATCACTGGATACATACTTAAGAAAAAAGTAACGCACAAATTACGAATGAAACGCTCACTAAATGACGTGAATCTACGTCAGCAGTCGCGAAAGCGTTAATTAAGAAATTATAAAACAAATCGTACATTTCCAAAGTGTTCAACTGACCCAAAACTGGTAAGAGCGATTAAAATTGCTTAATATTTACTTCCTGATACCTTATAATAATTTATCCGAAAAGATTTAGTTTATGCGTTGTTGTATATATATATAGCTATATTATATCATTTCGTATATTATATCACACCTACGAAAGAAAATTTAAGCTGTATTGGTGATCAGTGTAGCCATGATAGAGACTTTTTAATTTGAAAATATTGCACTTTTTTCTAAGAGCATTGTCTGATCAATCGTAAGTGTAATGTATTTAAATACACCTAAAATTATTTTAACCCTTTAAAGCGCACTACCCTTTAAAGTCGGAATTTCAACAAAAAAAGTTGTAGGCTATCTACTTAGGTCTAAAAGAGTACACATGTATAATTTTGTAAAGATAGTACTTACCGTTTTGAATCTGTGGGTATTCCATCAGCGGGAACACTGCGCCACTAGAGCTCTGAAAAGTGCGTCTAAGAGCATCATAGTGAAGCGCGTAAATGAGTAGAAGATTTTGCATATGAATTAAAAAACACAGTATTATACCTGTGTAGTAGATTTAGCATGACCCATGGTGCATCACGGGGAGGCCTGCTACTCTTCACCTCATTCCCCCCTCCCTCCCCCCAAAAGTATATTGGTTATATGAATTTTTATGAAATAATTTAATATTTACAGTTAGTATACATATATACAACTCCTATGTGCAAAAATATTTACAATTAGTCTACTATTTAGCTTCATGAAATTTTTGGTAGCATGTCACACTCTTTTGGTAGAAGCATAAACCAACATTGCAGGTTTTGCACATGAAACTAGTTTTGTGCGTTTTTTTTTTTTTTTTTTTTTTTTGTTGGAGAAGCTAACGAAGTTAGGTGTTCCATGTAGTGGAACACTGAACGGCAAAGGGTTAAAAAGTACTGAAGTATATTCATATCTAAAAAACTGATTTCAGGATAACTAGGCACTTTCTTTATCAATTTTTTATAACTTCTTTTTTTTTTTTTTGTCTTGAAGTACAGGGTGTCCAAGAATTATCTTTACAACTTTGAAATTTAATAACTTTTGAAATAAAAAAGATATTCACATTCTGTGTTCTGCAGTTATTAGTGCAACTCATAAAGTTTTTTTTCCTGTTTTGGTTAGCCAGTTGTAACTGAGCATGTGGACCCCACAGGAGAAAGCACAATGTGTGGCATGGTTCATTGAGAGCAAATCGGACACACAAGTTCAATGCAATTGCAGGACCAAATTTGGCAAGGCGCCACCATCCAGACCCACCATCCGTGCATGGCACGCTAGCTTCATGACCACAGGCTCAGTGTTACGTAAGAAAGGAGCAGGACGACCCCGCACAAGTGATATGAAACTGTTGAGCGGGTTCGCGAAGCGTTCCAGCGCAGTCCAAAAAAATCAGTTCGTTCGGCTGCTACACAATTAGAAATACCCAGATCAACAGCCCCACAAGGTGCAAAAAAAACTTTATGAGTTGCACCAATAACTGCAGAACACAGAATGTGAAAATCCGTTATATATCAAAGTTATTAAATTTCAAAGTTGTAAAGATAATTCTTGTATTTCCGGTGTGAAACTGTAAAATTTTGTCTTGGTAATGTAGGATTTTAATTTTGTTTTTCTACATTTACAAATAATCCCTTAACACATTTTTTATGATATCTCTATGAATATTAAAGATAAACTATACAAACAGTATACTTTTCCGCACTGCCAGACTCTCACAAATTCAAATATGAAGTCAAAATTGGGTTTTGCTATTGAAAAAAAAAAAAAAAAAAATCAAAGTTGGCGCTCATTTCAATAGGTAAATAACTCCTAATTCAAAATTCGACAACATTTTCAGAAAGTGCATTTAATTTCCTGTTGAATTATGTCTATTAGATGTTCCTGCGGAAATTAATAACGAAATTACAGCGGGTGCTGCGTTTATTTTTTCCCCGACTGTACAGTGTACATCTAACAAGTAATATGTGAGAGACGTATTTTAATGGAATTTTTACTTGACAGCAATAAGCACTCTTCCTATCGCATAGTTGCCAATATTTTAATCTATTCCGGAGTAATTTTAGCCCCGCCTCCAATTCGTACCACTTATTTTTTAAAAGCAAATTTTTCTTATTTTATTGAAGTTATGTATTGAAGAAATTTTTTCTATAAATAGAGTGGTGCGAATTAAAGGTGGGGCTAAAAGTACTCCGGAATAAATTAAAATATTGGCAGCTATGCTATCGTCTTCTCCCCACTATAGTAATCCATTCTAAGCATTAATTTTATACATAAATATAAATCTTATCTATTAGATATATCGTAATTTTATATTAATTTGTATCATAATATTACTTTATTCATTCATTTATATTTTAATTTTAATATACATATCGGAGAGAAGTTATTATAATTGAAATCCTGCAGAACTTTATTTATGAAATCGCGTAAAAACACACTTACAAAGTGTTAATATAAGAGTGCGTAAATGAAAAGTTTATTCTGGTGTGAATATTTGATACGTTATCGTTAGAAAAAAGTGGAACGTCATTGCTTGAAAAACATTCAGCCCTTTTGAACCAGTGGTGTGAAATTAAATAATGACAAAGTTTTAAAACAAAATATTAGCGGTAAAATACTGGAGAAACTATTCATTATTTAAGAGAGAGAGAGAGAGAGAGAGAGAGAGAGACAGAAAAAAAAAGTTTGCCTATTGTTGTTAGAGGATTTCTATTTTTATCCGTAAGCCACGCCTTAACGCATTTCTCTAAAACTTTGTATTTAACTAGAGGCATGTGAATCCAACAATATTCGGTTATAAAAATATCTATAACAAAATTAAAACAAAAAATAGCGATAAAAAACTGGAAAAAGCTATCGAACATTTAAGAAAAAAGAATCAAAATTACATATTCCTATTTTAAACAGTAAGGATACTTGCCAACCATCTCATTAATAACCGTACAACTGTTAACGCCCCCTGTAAAAACGCCCATTTTCTCACACCACTATATTTTTAGAGTAATTCTCTCCAAATGTTGTTACGATTAAATGAGACTAAAATTACTTTAAAAAGTTTCTGGTATGAGAAAAAATGCGGATACTAAAAATTGTACGGTTCATAATGAGATGGTTGGCAAGTATGAGTGAGCCTTTAGTGCGGTAAAGCCGGAATTTTCTTATCTTTGAAAGTCTCCTGGTATTTTGTATTGTCTCAGAAAAAACCAACAGGCGGGATTCATTTCTTTTGGAATGTCACCTGTCACCACAATCTCCCGTCTGCAATACCTTGATTTTAAAAACATAACAGGGTTCCCACGGCCCGAATTTTTCCACCAGTATTATCTAAAAATAAATTTTTTCTTACCCGTTAGTGGTCGCTATAGACAGCGCCACCTATTACTGATTGTGCAAATTTTAAGAAGTAATGTGATCGACGTCTCTTCGATTTTATTCGTGTTTTATATATGTAAAATGCTACTTCTAAAAATTTTTGGTGGCTTTTGAATAAAAAAAATTATGCAAAAATGAAGGATGGGCGGCAAATCGACCAACTAGCGACTACTAACGGGTTAAATGCACACTGTATATTTAAGAATAAATTTACATATACTTGCGAACCATCTGATTAATAACTGTACAATTGTTAACGCCCCTTTTCTCACACCACAATATTTTTAGAGTTGTTTTCTCCAAATGTTTCTACGATTAAATAAGACTAAAATTGCTCTAAAAAATTATTGGTAAAAAAAAGGCGGGTACTAAAAATTGTACGGTTCATAATGAGATAGTTGGCAAGTATGAATTTATCTTAAGATTATTCTGGTGGAAGAGTCCTTGAAAAAAGGCGTGGCCGTGTGAACCCTGCATAAGTTCATTTGTATAATAAAAATCGACTTACTTAGAAAGTTATAAGAATCACACACACACACACACACACACACACACACAAAAAAAAAAAAAGAAAGAAAGAAAGAAAGAAAGTAAGTAAAAAAGAAGAGAAAAAAGGTAAAATTTTTCGAGTAGATTTTTAACTTTTTGTTATAAATTGTATAAATGATAATCAGTGTTGCCAAGTCTGGCTGATTTTTTATTTAATAATCACCAATAATTTTAAAATGTGATATTTGATATATAAAATAGACTGTCAGTCTTCGAAATAATTAGGCATCGTTACAGTTAAAAATTATTGGTGATTATTGAATAAAAAATTTACTAGATCTTGTTACACTGATGGTACCATGTAACGGCCCCCTAACGCTTATAAGAAACTATCACTATAACTCGAATATTAAAGATAAAAATTAGTTATAAATTTCGAAACTTTTATTTTTCATAATGCTTTTCGTACAAAAATTAATATAAGTCATGATTAATATATTTTTTGAAATATGAAATTATTAATAATTTTCACTCTTAAAAATATTTTTTTTAATCAAAAATAAATATGCAATATGTTTGGCTAATTTCATTCTAATGCATTAAAAAATGAAATGTGTATTTAATAAGTTTTTGGGGAGATATGAATGTCTCTCACATTCATTTAACATTGGCATCCTCAGATTTTGAAAGCTTATAACTCCATATTTTCATCTTTTAAATCAGATTTATCACCAGTATTTTTTATTTTTTTTTTTAACGAAAACGCATTATATTTATTTTCACAATTGAATATAATGAAAATTGTTATGCAGAATTTATGGTATGGAGTTTCCTGCCTAAATCGGAAGACTTTGCAACTATGTAATTCTATTAAAAAAAGAAAAAGAAAAGAAAAGAGAGAGAGAGAGAGATAAATATAATCTAATACCATTTTTCGGAATGATTCTATCTATATAACTTTTTAAATGTGTCAAAAATGGGTATTGTATTGCCATGCCATTCGAAAAATGAAGTTGGTGCAAGTTTTAATAGTTAGACGACCCCTAAGCAAAATCTAAATATACCATTATAAACTAGACGTTATTACTAATTGTTTGGCCCCAACCGCATGCTTATAGGACGATTTACTGCAAAATTAATTAGATGGTACCCCCCCCCCCTTTTTTCCCCTGATTGTGCAACATTTTTTGTTATAAGAACACTTTCAACTCAATCATATATATATATATATATATATATGCTATTGTTTTGACAAGTTTACGTTTAAAGATAAATTATCAAATTATATTTAACAAAAGATAAAACTACATAAACTAAAGAAGTAATGGTGAGTATTATTATAATTTTTAATTATACAACAATGGTATCATCTTTTGACATTAAAAACCAGGAAAATTGAAATCTATGGCAAAAACTTTAGGCGTTTAATTTTAAATTTTATTTGGTGGTTATTTTTACTTTCTTCTATATGTAATATAGAGAAAGTATTGGATTCGTAAAAATTTTCGACCTTTGGGTTTTTGATGAATTTACACGTTTTGAGAGCTGTAGAACACGATTTGACCATTTTTAGAAAATGTCTGTCTGTGTGTGTGTGACAAAATTTTGTGGCAACTGTATCTCAGGAACTACTGCACAGAATTTCATACAAATTGGTATGTAGTGGCACCATGACATAAATTAGTGTCTATCAACTTTTGGTAAAAATTGTCTTACAGGTTGCGTTGCCATCCCGCTTTTTCTAAATTTTTAACATGGTGATATAGGACAAAATTTTGTATAAATGTGCATAAAGAGAATTATTTTTTAGTAATCATTATGAAATTTACAAGAATTATTTATAATAGAGATAGTCAACTGGGAAAAAAATTTTGTACGTGTAGGAGCCTCGCCACCCCCCGTGGGGGGGGGGGAAGTTCCCCCTCGAGGGGAGTAAATTTTCAAGATGGGTATCTTTCGAAAGGTCTCGTCAATACATTTAAAACGAATGGTTGAACTATAAATCTGTGATAATTTAAAACAAAGTTATCGATTTTTTTTACTTTTAACGAAAAAAAAAAAAAAAAAAAAAATCGTTTTTTTTTTTTTAACGAAATTTAACTAGACTTGGTATTTAGTTGGCCCCTGACATAAACTGAGGATGATTAGATTTGGGGATCAATCGTTCAACAGGTGGCGCTGTGGTCGTATTTTTTCTAAATTTTTAACATGGCAGTATAGGAAAAAATTTCGTATAAATGTACATAATGAGAGTTATTCTTAACCTGTGATTGTGAAATTAATATGAATTATTGATAATAGTATTAGTTAATTAGGAAAAAAATTTGGGGCATCGCTTCCCCCCCCCTTAGGGGGAAGTATCCCCCCCGGGGGTGTGTAAATTTTCAAGATCGGTATCTTTCGAAAGGTCTCGTCAATACCTTTAAAACGAATGGTTGAACTATAAATATGCGGTAATTTAAAACAAAGTTATCGATATTTTTTACTTTTAACGAAAAAAAAAAACTGAAAAAAATCGTATTTTTTTTTTTTTTTTTTTTTTTTTTTTTAATATTGTTACTGCGTGAATTTGTATAGGAAAATATAGATGAAAGTCTTGTGGTGGCCACAACATACTAGTTTCATTACTTTTTAGTACTATCTTCTTTTGAAATTTGTAATTGAAATCCATAGCATTTTTCATACTTTCATCACGTGGAAATTCGTAACACAAAATGTTAATTCTATCATCATGATATCACAGATATTACACCGATTACACCTATGGTCATTCCGTGAGTTACACAGTTAAACACAAACACATAACTGTACTAACAATAAAATTTCTAGAACATAAATACATGTTAATTTAAAAAATAATTTTCATTTTAGAATCTTTACCGTTCAAATCAACAGCAAAACTTGGTCAGATTTACATAGGTGCCAACATGTACACTTCTTTCATACCACTATTTCTTTGTAAAAAAATTCATCACGTTTAGTCGCAGAAAACTGCTAAAACAATTCTTAAAAATTTTTGTTAAAAATTTTCTGCAGCAAAAAAATATACAGCAAAATAAATAAATAAAATAAAATAATATGAAGTAAATAAATAAATTAAATAAAGTAATTAAATAAATAAATAATGATAACAATAAAAATCAATTATTTTATATTCCTACAAAAAACACACACAAATATTGTAACTAGTAGGGGAAATTACGTGTTAAAGTTACAAGTTAAGTGTTTTTTACTTCCTTATACAAAGTATAAGGAAGTATAGTAATCCCGATTTGCGAAATGGATTTTGCATTTCACATTGCTCGAAAACGAATGATCGCTGAATGTTGCCATTTTATACGTGTGACTGTCATGATGTCTAGTTGTACACCTGCAAGTGTCGTCTTAACACGAGCTCTCGTTTTAGAGATATAAGGGACTTTACAGGATTTTTTGTGACGTCTGTATGTCTGTGTGTGTGTGTGTGAGTATGTCGCATAACTCAAAAACGGTTGGACGTAGAAAGTTGCGAATTGGTACATATGTTTGTTACAACATCTAGTTGTGCACCTCCCTTTTTGGATGTTGTATGATTTTCTGTTTTGGAGATATTTAGGAAAATTAGGTTCATAATGGCCAAAATGTATCAAAAAACGGTAATAACTCAAAAACGGTTTGGACAAATCTTGCAATTTAACTGACTTCTCGACTAGCTAGAGATTTAAAACTTTCAGAAGAGCTCAGAATGCAATAACAATGCCTTTTTTTAATACTTTTAGTCAACTGTTTCTAATACCTGCTGTCTTCAGCAGCGTTTATGTGATTCAACAGAAAATTTATTTAACAAAATTCTCGACTAGCTAGACATTTGGAACTTTCAGACTAGATCAAAACACGGTGAAAATGCATTTTTTTAATACTTTTAGCCAACTGTTTAGGGTCCCTGCTGTCTTCGGCAGCGTTACCAGTGCAAATCTTGCAATCGATTTTTAACTAACTTCCCGACTAGCTAGACATTTAAAACTTCCGGGAAAACTCAGAACACAGTGACAATGCATTTTTTAAATATTTTTAGCCAATTGTTTTAGGTCACTGCTGCCTTCGACAGCGTTTATATGGTTCAACAGAAAATTTATTTAACTAACTTCCCGACTAGCTAGACATTTGAAACTTTCAGAATAGTTCAGAATACGGTGAAACTGCATTTTTAAAAATACTTTTAGCCAATTTTTTCGGGTTTTTGCTGCCTTCGTCAGCGTTACCAGTACAAATCTTGCATCGGTTTTTAACTAACTTTCAGAAAAGCTCAAAACACGGTGATAATTCATTTTTTAAAATATATTTAGCCAACTGTTTCGGGTCCAATGTCAATGTTTTTTAACATTATGTATATTTCTAAAAGTGTATAAGGAAGTCATGTGGTCGTCACATCAGATTTTTTTTTTTTTTTTTATAATACAGAGTGATTTATTGTACTCTGTTTTTTTTTTTTTTTTTTTTTTTTTTTTTAATCTTTTGTTGGTCCCCTAATTGAATTCGGGAATGTATCGTTACTGAAAAGTGTGAACCTAACCTGAGTATATTCTTTGTGTGTCTGATGTTCAAGGCCATTTCGTCCAGTACTTCCTATATAATTGTAATATCGAAAAAACTGTTAAAAAAACCAATAATATGATTGCCCATTCTGTGAGTCGTCAAATCACAAGGCGGTTCTCAGACGGGAAAATACTGATATTTGTAAATTAATTAAGTTTGATTTCATTATTATTTATATTATTAAGTTTCTTATTATTTAAATATATTATTTATTTTTTTATAGTTGACTCTACTGTAATTAAATGTATATGATTTAGTGTTTTATCGTGGAGGCTGCGAAAGAAACTCGCTCACTCGTCAAACGTGGCAGTCCTCAAACAAAAAAGTATCGAAAAAGATATATAAATCAGTAACGGTTCGTGTACAGCGAAGGTGCAAGATTTTTCGTCTCAGAACAGAACTTTTACACTGCTATTTTTTTTTTTTTTTTTTTTTTTTTTTTTTAATTAATAATTTTTATTATGTTTAATTTTCAAAGAATCACTGTACAAATACACAGTGCGTCAAATAAGTTTTAAGACTCGTCCTAGAGCGCAAGTTGTAAAGGCGTTGTGAGTGTAAATGCGCATGCATCATAACGTCCATCGTCTGCTGGCACACTGCCAACAAGTTGCAGATGAGAGAAGGCGAGCGGAACGTTCATTGCAGAAGTAAATTTTTTTCATGTTGATTTTTTACGATAGAACAAAGAGCTGTAATTAAATTTAAAGCAAAACTCGATAAAAGTGCTTCGGAAATATACCAACTCATAAAGCAAGTTTACGGTGACTGTTGTTTAAGTACATCAAATGTTTTTGTGTGGCACAAACGTTTTTTGGACGGAAAAGATACGTTAGAAGATGATCAGCGTAGTGGAAGACCAATTTCATCCAGGACACCTGAAGTTATTAAGAAAGTACGAAATTTCGTAACAAACGATTGCTGTGCAACACTGAGAATGATGGAAGACTCTTTAAACATCAACAAAGAAACAATTCGAACCATCCTGCATGAAGATTTGGGCAAAACAAAAATGTGTGATAAGTTTTTTCCACACAATTTAACCCCTGAACAAAAAGCAATGAGAAGTGCACATTGCAGACACATCATTTCAGCCGCTGAAAACGATACAAACTTCTTGAAGTCCATTGTTACAGGTGATGAAACGTGGTGTTTACAATATGATCCTGAAACAAAGCGACAAAGTGCGGAATGGAAATCGCAAAATTCGCCGCAAACAAAAACAAAAACAAACAAAAAAAAAAAAAACAAGCAAAGTTCCATCCAAAATAAAAACAATGCTCGTTACATTCTTCGATAATAAAGGTATTATACACAAAGAATTTGTTCCAACTGGACGAACAATTACAGGTGAATACTACTTACAAGGAAACATTCAAAAGGTGTCATCTTCAAAAAGTATTGAAAAAAATATATGTGATTCTACTCTTCATAAAACACCAGAAAATGAAAAAATTATTGGCTGAAATTAATTACAGCGACCACAAAAAATTATCAAAATTAAGCATATTTGGCGATTTTCCACTGCTAGGCGATTGATTTTGAGTACTTGGCGGAAAATCAAAACACGGTTCTGTTAGTACACGGCAATCTTGGTGCTAGCAAACGTATCGCCTAACAGCGCTAAATATGCTTAATTTTGATAATTTTTTGTGATCGCTGTAATTAATTTCAGCCGATAATTTTTTCATTTTCTGGTGTTTTATAAAGAGTAGAATCACATATATTTTTTTTCAATACTTTTTGAAGATGACACTTTTGAATGTTTCCTTCTTAGCTGTTTTAATGCGTTTGATGGCCAGAATTCCTTGCATTCGTCCCGACTATCGGACTGAAAGCAGTTGGTGTTTGTTACACGACAGTGCACCCAGTCACACCTCCCTTATTGCTCATCGATTTTTGGCAAAAAAAAAAAAGTGTTTGTGTTGAACCATCTACCGTATTCACCCGATTTAACACCGTATGACTATTCCTTATTCCCAAAACTCAAAATGAAGTTAAAAGGGTGTTATTTTGAGTACATTTCGACCATACAAGCAGCTTCGATATGTGCTTTGCAGGCCATTCCAGAAAGTGATTTACAACAGGCGTTCGATTCATTAATAAATCACTGTAAAATATGCATTGAAACCAGAGGGTCCTATTTTGAATAAAAAACCAAAATAGGTATTAATTTCTTGTTTCCATTTCTTTTTACAGACCCAGTCTTAAAACTTATTTGACGCACTGCGTATGATAGAAATTACTGATAAAAATATTGTTATAGTTCCATCTTGAAACGAAAACTCTTGCACTCTTGGTGTATAGGATAATATAGGATGAGGACACATAGAAAAATTCCAATATTAATGCTTATGAGAGGAATTTTTATAAGAGCATAACCAGAGCCCGACTAGCAAGTTTTTGTGCCTAGTGCACTTTAAAATTTTCGTCTCCCCTTAGAGCGGGAAAAATTTTAAAAAACTGTCAGGTACATAGGCCATAGCGAATGAAAGTCTAAGAGGCATGCTCTCCCTCCCCCTATAACCTGAAGTTGATGAAAATATTTTATTTGGCTTGTAGAAAAAAAAAGTACATATAATGATATTTTTTCGTCGGTTTCTATTTTGATTTGATACAAACTTTAGCAGCAAACATGCTGGCAGAAAAAAAAAAAAAAATACTTGGTGAAAGATAAATATTTTTCTATTTTTGGCCACAAAAATAAATTTACTCCTAATGATTTTTTTTTTTAATTTTTTATACAAATGATAGACAACTAACTTAAAAAAAAAAAAAAAAAAAAAAAAAAAACTGAAATTTTTTTAACTGTCAGTAAAATATTAAATTATTCTGCCCCTTAGAAATTTTGTGCCCGAGGAATGAGCTCTAAGTGTCCTGAACATAACATCCGTATATTGCACTAAATATAAAGAAATATCATATGCAGAAAAGCGTGTCTTCTGTAGAAACGGGTATGAACAGCATTAATACCTTTTGTGCAAGATACCACAAAGAATTCAGATACATTGTAGGTTCTATCATTGCAGGAAATGCTTGAAAATGTGTTTTCAAGTGTATAATATATAAACACTGTACAGGCTACTTTTAAAATCGCTCAAATCATTGCTTTCTCACTGATGAAAATACTTTTTAAATTGTATTATATATGATATATCACTATACAAGTATATACTTCTTGTCTATGGTTATAAGCTCACACTTTTTATTTTATAAGCTTTTTATATAAAATAATTACATTACATTAACTATCGATAAACGGCGTACAGCATATTGCAAATGAAAACCAAAAGTAATGAAAAAAGAAAAGTCTGCTAAACTTATGTTGAGTTGAAGAGGTCAATTCGTGCAAGATATTAATTTACGGCTTACTCATTCCATTTTTCATAAACTGAAGTGAAATTTTATGAAGATATTCCCTTGAGCAGTAATTTAACCGTTAAACTGATTATATTTTGAGAAAAGGTATCTCGCTTTTATGAATGCTTATTAATTTGCTCGACTTTACCTTTATATGGCAAGGTTGTTATGAAATTAAGAATCTGGCAATGACTATTTTAATCTCTACTTGTTTTCAACCAATATGCCGGATATTGGGGTGACTGAAACTGCGCAGGAGATAGAATTTATATGGGCGATTTCTAATGTTTTTTATCAGTTTTGGTGGAGAATTTCAGTTTAAAAAGTGTTCCTCAATTTTAATAGTTTATGAATTGCATCAAAATATATAGTACTTAAGTTTGTAAACTAAATAAACTTATTTTATCTTGACGTGGCATTCGACTTATACCGAATATTAGTAATGTCTCGTCATGAAGGTGAGTGAATATTAATTTAAATATCTTTTAATACTTACTATCCTACTTAAAAGTATATATTTTTTAAAAAGCCCCAATGCTAAAAAAGAGACGAATATTGCTAAGCCTAATTTTATTTACCTGTTATCACTGTGGATCTCTAATTAACTGTTTTTACTTTGTTTGTAGAATAGAATTAAGAAAATACTATTCTGCTTTTATGCATTTTATAGTTATATCTTTTAAGCATCTTTAAAGTCTTTTTATGTCGTATTATTACATAACATATAGCTTTTAGTATTCATTGACGATTTGTTTGTATATTGCTGATGTAATTAAATGGACCAATTATAATTTTTCTTAAGTTTCATCCGATAAGTATCGTTTGTGACCGTTTGCATTTTCGTGAGTTATTAATTTTGTAATCTTGATTCCGATCGTAAATGTTTACAAATCAATAATTCTGATCTCAAACATAATCTGATTTTTTTTTTTTGCAAAGTCATTCTCAGCTGTGTGCTATTTACGTGCTTTATTATATTGTGTTTTTGTAAATTTGAATGTATGCAAAAGGTGATTTTCGAATCATTGCTTTATTTTTAATATTGACAAATAAAATTTATTCATTAAACTTCCTCTGTTTACAGCAAATTTAAATTTCTAAATTATGTTTTTCTCGTCGAAATTATCCCGTAAAATCTAATAATCGAGGATTTTTTTAGAATAATAAATCAATCAGGCAGCGTAAAAGTTTATAAAAATTGCATTGAATTAGAAAAATATTTTTGTACCCATATTCCTTACTTTAATGATTTTGTTTTATTTTTTTATTTGGCATAGTACAGCTTGCTTTCTTCCTAAATGAAACAGTACTATGAATCTTGAATGGAATTTGTTATTATTTTAAATGTCATTTTAGATGTATTCTTTTACATACATCTATAACTTAATTGGCCAGTCACTCTAATATCTAATTTTAATAATTAAATGAATACTTATATACCTAAGTATGTAAAAGGGAATATTTTTAATCTAGAAGAGGCTCTATTTTGTATTATTTTAAATTTATTTTCATCAAATTAGCTTTTGAACGATTTTAACCCAATTATATCATATTTAAATACCCTATTAATTGCTCTGAAATCATATTTGATTTTGAATACCCTACTAGTAAGGATGTGAGCATGATTATATATATTAAACCTTATAAAATCAAAAGGTATAGATAATGTCCAAAATTTTGCAAGCATAACTCAAATTTACAAGTTGAGCTTGTTATTAGAGATGTACCAAATAGCAGTTTTAGCTGAATATGTAGCAAACTGAATGCTAACTATACTGGTGGACAAAATTAACCCTTTGAAGCAGATTTCTCATCAAACATAATTTTTACACTTTTTTGATAGTTTTAAGTTATTTTAGATCTAAATAAGTGAAAAATGTTATATTTAAAATTTTAATTAATTTTGGTTCTAAAATATAGAGTGGGGCACCGGTGCTCCTTTCTGCGTTAAAGGTAAATTCATCATGGGACACGGGCGTCCCATGAATAAATATTTTTACAAATTGCACTTATTTACAATTACTTAGATATAGGAGTAGCAATAATTCATTACTGATCTTTTTTAAATAATCAAATTTAATTAGAAATAAATTTTTGAAATTGGTTGATAAAAATTTTTCAAACTACTTTTATTTAACATTTTTATTTTAGTAAAAAATTTACTCTGATAATCTAATAGATTTTTTATAGTAACTATTAGACTCTCTTTTATAATAAAAAACTATCATATAATAATAATATTTGTAATAAGAGCGTCAAAAAATAAATAAGCAAAAGGGACACCGGTGTCCCATCTGCGTCAAAGAGTTAAGCAATGGAACACCATTTTCCTAAATAACTGTTCCATCTCTTAATTTTGTCCACCAGTATTTTTGGCCGAATGTTGAATATTCAACAAGCCGAACAGTATTTATTTGTCAACTAGCTGATTGCGTTCGTATATTTTGGTGTCAATGTGTAAATTTTTTCTTAGTTTTACAATACCACCATTTACAATGAATAGTAGTATCTATCTATCTATCTCTCTCTCTCTCTCTATATATATATATATCGTAGAGAAAATATAAACTACTATTCAGACTGTGATGATTTATTTAAATATAGAAAATTATTAGAAAATTACTATTCATAAATAGTGATTTGGTGCTGCATTCAGAACAATAAAAATGATTAACTGTTAGGTAAAATGTATTAGATAGTAACATCATATAATCTCTGTTTGATCTCTTAAAACTTCCTAGGTGATGGCAACATGGGAATTACTAGCACTCCTTGTTAATTCAGTTTTAAAGGCATACATCTAAAGAATAACTTTAATGCAGGGGTGCAGAATATGTCCGAACGCCCGAACAAGGTTCGGGGGAAATTTAAACTGACTGGGGAAATTTTGAATATTTTTTTTAAGAGAAAATAAAAATGGAAATCAAAAATAACAATTTGCTACTTTGAAGTGCTTATACACTAACAGCGATATTTTTATGTTACACTGTATACTTATTCTCTTAAATATTTATTACATAGCACAAATGACTTTGTATAGCAAAGTAGATTTTTGCATTATTGAGGGAAATTTATACTGTGTTTTGGGGGAAATTTCCGAGGTTTGAACATTTTCTGCACCCCTGCTTTAATGTCACAAAACTTTCACTGAACCAATTTTCTGAAAGAAAGATAGAAAATGAAATTATATTTCTTAAAATAGAGGTCTGATTTAAAATTTAGAAATGTTTGCAAACAATCAGTTCAAATTGGTGATCATTTTTTGATTATTATGAATTAATATATCAATTTATTGACTAGTAAAAATTGCATTCATGCAATTTTTTATAGTACCTACTCATATATGTAACTCTGAAAGGATTATATTATATTTTTGCTGTCAAGTTGTTCAAAAAACTGTCTATGATGTCATATTCACAACTGCATAGTGTTTCTTTACTATTCTAAATTATGGATAATAACTTTTATTTTATTAACTTTATTTATAATTTATAGATCCTTCTGGGCGATATTTTAAGGCAAGTAGTGCATATATATATATATAATAATAAAGTATAAAATATTAC
This sequence comes from Salticus scenicus, assembly GCA_963930645.1. Classification (NCBI taxonomy): domain Eukaryota; kingdom Metazoa; phylum Arthropoda; class Arachnida; order Araneae; family Salticidae; genus Salticus; species Salticus scenicus. The sequence continues at coordinate 166,336,272 of OZ005659.1, read as the reverse complement.
AAATAATAATGATGTAATAAAAATAAATCACAACTCCGAGCTATCCATGCCTTTGCATGCTGGTGAGCACGAATATTTTGTTAATTCAAATTGATATTTAAGTAAATCAATCAAAATATTTATTATGAGAAATAACTACAAAAATTTTAGTTGTCTAAATCAAGGCTGGCCAACCCCGTGGCCTTCAGGAACTTTCGAATTTGGCGTCTTCGGTTAAAACATCTGAAATTAGTTTTTGACTTTTTAATAAAAATACCGATTAAAGTAGCTAAAGAAACAAGTATCACACTCATTGATGTTAATAAAACATTATCAGATCCATAAATGATTCTTACTATTATACATGTGATTATACATGTGAATGTATAGTCATAAGTGTTTGACTGTTTTATAGTCTTTTATGAATAAAAATATATTTAATACATGTATTTTCTGTTTTAAATTCTCATGCACTGACTGGAAAAAAGAATGACTATATGTGTATGGTTCATGCATTTATTGAATGTGGCCCGCCAGTGTAAAATAGATTTCCAGTGCAGCCAACCTAGAGTTTCAGGTTGGACAGGCCTGGTCTAAATCATGGTGAAATAGCATTCTTAGCATATTGTAATACTATATTTAGCGGGAAATTGTTATTTTATGGTCAACAGGATACATCAAATATAATATTAATGTAGGAAACAATGACAATAAATATTTTGCATGGTATGTATAGTGTTGTTCATAGGTAATTGTGATTTAAATGTGAAAGTGCTACTACTTCAACTTTTTTGGCTACTGTCCATTTTAAGATTGTCATCAAATTAGCACCCAAATTGAAGTCCATGAGTAAGGCATTGTTGCAAGCATTAGACACACAGACAGTGGAGGAAAACGCTGCTGAGGGCAGCAGGGGCCCAAAGCAAGGCTTCTAGCAAAAGTCCCCCCCCCTCGAAAAAAAAAAAGTTTTTTCGAGGGGGGGGGGAAAGGTGTCCCCATTTTTCGAAAACTTGACCAACATTTTTTATAGTGATTGGGGTCTTGGGACCCCACTTTTGAAAAGGTCAGCGCAAGCCCTGATCTGGTCTATCATTTAGATAGCTCGACAGAAATAAGCCACAGGTAAAGGAAAACAGAAACACCATTAAACAATGGGAGAAAGAAATACAATTTTTATTAAAATCACAATCAACTGATTGGAAGAAAATCATATTTAATGAAATTTTATTTTTTTTCCGACTGAGTGAAAATAATGCCTGGACCGGGAGTCGAACCCCGGATCATTGATTTACAAGGTCAAGGCTCTACCAATTGAGCTATCCAGGCCGACAACTGGTCAGGATTACTCACTCAGACAACCTTTAGGCAGAAACATCTGGTCTATCATTTAGATAGCTCGACAGAAATAAGCCGCAGGTAAAGGAAAACACCATTAAACAATGGGAGAAAGAAATACGATTTTTATTAAAATCACAATAGCTCAATTGGTAGAGCCTTGATCTTGTAAGTAAACTTGATCTTGTTGTTGTATCCAAGGTTCGACTCCCGGTCCAGGCATTATTTTCACTCAGTTGGAAAAAATAAAATTTCATTAAATATGATTTTCTTCCAATCAGTTGATTGTGATTTTAATAAAAATAAACATTGTGAGTTAGGGAAAATGATGAAAAATAGTCATGGGAAAAATCAGGGAATTTGGAAAAGATTTTGGCCACCCTCATAAAAGAATTAGAAATTGATTTTGCAATATCTTTAAAAGAAAGGATATTAAAAATAAAAATATGACAAAAATCATGTTTTTTTTTCTCTCCCAATTTTTATATAGACATTCACTTTTTAATTTTTTCCAAAAAACTATTTAATAAATTTCAAAATCTATCCCCAATTCTTTTAAGTGGATTCTATTAAACATCCAATATATATACATAATCTTTTCTTAAATATCTATCAAGTTTTAGCATTTTGAATATCATGAATTAATAGAAAAAATGCAAACTGAGAAAACATAATTTAAAGATTTCAAATCTGTGAAATATAATAAAAAACCATAAGAATTGTTGCCTGAATGTATATTTTATTGGACATACGTAATGTAATTCAATTTAAAATAATTAAATGGAAATATTGGCTTTTATATGAAATTTTCAGTGGTGTCAAGTACTAACCTTAAGTGTAGAAAGAGGAGGATTTTTTTATATTGACGTATTGATTTGGGATGGGAGCTTGTTTCAAATATATCTATATAATATTTCTCTTACGTGGACCAGTTACGATTATATTTTGTAGAAACGATACGATAGTGACAATAAAATACGCAAGGATAAAAAATAATATACAAGTAATATTTAAGCATGTGGACTCAGTTCAGTGATATAATAAAATTAAAGAAAAAGAAAGAAAGAAAACATGGCGACATTTGTCATGTCTGATTAGATCATTTTATAAAAATATTATTTTTAAAAGTTGCGTTTTCACAATCCTTGCAAGTGTCATTTTAAATCCAGCAATACTTTAAAGATGTAAAGAAAATATGAATTTTTTCATACATTGAGTGAAAAACGCAATAATAAAAAGTGTAATTAAAATAGGTACTAAGTGTTTTTAACAAAAAAATATGCCAAAATGAATAAATAATAATAATAAAGTTTGCCTGGGGAAGTATGAAAACTGGGTCTTCCTCTTCAAACATGAATTTTATTTTGAAACTTTTCTTTGAATGATTTGGTCTAACTATCATTGGCACTTTATCCCACAAAAACTAATAATAATTTGGCTTCTGGTGAATTAAAATTTTAATTGGATGGTGAAAATGGTATAAGACTTAAGTTATAAGTTTCAAATTTTGAAAGGTAAATAAAAGAAAAAAAAAAAAAAGAAAATTGCGAAAAGTTTGCATGGATTTCCTAGTATTTACTTAATTATTATGACATTCTTAGAAATTGCAGATAGTGTGTCAGCACTTATTTGTAGATTTTTAATATGCTACAGTTTCAAAGTGTTTGACAGCTGTCTAAAGGACAAAATTAACACTAGGCACTGGGCCACTAACGGAAAAAAGTAATGATTAAATATTTTATTTTCACTGGCCCCCAGGACCATTAAAGAAACAAAAGTGGTGATTAAATACTTTATCTTAATAAATAGCAGCTGTTCCTTAAAAATTTCTCAAAAATGTATTTCCTTCCTTTCTCCCTTATTCCAAACATCATCAGTTTTTTATCATTTTCATTTTAGTTATAAGTTATTTCATTATTGTATATCATTGACATACTTATTTTGACTTTTTAAACTAAAGAAAAGTGGCTATTAGTTCTAAAAAATGGGCATTAATGAAATAAGTACTGGTCATGGCTTTGGCTACTAATAAAATTTCTTGATTTTTGCCCTTTAGATCCACTGATTAGTGTGTTGTGTTTATGTTTGTATACTCCAATAAACATGCTGAATTATTACTTTATAATAGTAATTAAAAAAAAAAAAAAAACTTTGTTTAAGCATTTATTTATTTTAAATTATTCATGTGGTTATTAAATAATAATCATTTAAGTAATCGGTATTGTAATTTGTTAATATAGTATAGATGTCTTCATAATTTGAATAGTCTTCATTTTACAGTCACAATAGCAGTTTCTGCCACTCTTCTTAAGACTTAGAAATCCACCAGTGTTGTTGAGAAATAGGAAACATTAAATTTCTGAATATTAGCTGGAAAATAATCTGCTTGAAAATAATTTGAAAATTAAACATTTTTCAATTCAACTCTTATCTGCATTGAGTGGATAATGAAATGTTCTATGCAAAACAATGCCATTACTTTGGGAAATTTGTTCATGGATTTCAATCATAAATTTAACTTAATACTGATATTAGTTATTATTGTATAATATTACTAGGATTATTTTTCATTTTTTAGGTGTCAGTTGTGATTCTTGCTTAAAAGGAAATTTTAGAGGAAAGCGCTATAAATGCCTTGTTTGCTACGATTATGATTTGTGTGCAACTTGTTATGAAGCTGGAGCATCTACTACTCGCCACAATGCTGATCATCCTATGCAATGCATTCTGACCCGATCAGATTTTGGTTAGTATCATTATAAATTTCTAGTTTTTAAACATTTATTTTTATAAATTTTTCTATGTTTTGATGTTAAATAAGTGGATAAATATTAAAGCATGTTTTTAATCATGATATTTCCTGACTTGTAAACTTTTTCTCTATATTGGGGTTGGGGAAAAAGGAAGAATAAAAGAATATGTTTTCTTTTTGTAAGTGTGAATTAATCTAAAAGATTAGTTTTTTGGACATTGTTTCTTTTATTATTATTACATAAAACTTCTTTCCTTTCACATTAATTTGCATTCTACAAAATTCTCCAACAACTGCTTATTACTTGATTTCATGCTTTTAAATATTTAATTTTTTTTTTTTAAACAAATTTCTACAACAGGGTGTACTATATTCATGTTAAGATAAATGAATTTGATTGATCACTTGGCACAGTGACAGACTAAAATGTGAATGTCCCACCCAATAGGCTGTCCACCATGCAGTCTCATACATGTACCTTATAATGCTAATTTGTTAATTTGTTGCAATCATCCCCATAATACAGATTTATAAGAAATATTGTTAAATTCTGCTATGGTACCACTGTTAAATTTCAAATAACTTACGAAATTCTTTAATTAGAATAGTCAGTCATGTTCAAATCAGTATCATAAACATTGCTGTGGAGTCTGAGCCAGAGTCAATAAATTCATGCAGTCTCGGATTCCAGCTTCTGTTAGACAGTTTGAAAAGAAATTACATTTCATTTTAAATTTATAAAACTGATTTCTTTTTAATATATACATTGAAAAATGCTTAGTTATTTTAGAGTTATTGGCATGTTAATATAGAGAAAGGGAGAATGGATGTGATATTTGTCATAGTGACAGCTAGAGAAGGCCAGGATGGGCAGGGCTCAACCTAAAAACATTTTTGCCTGTCCTAGTATGATTGACTCAACACTCTCGTTAAAAGAACTTACATTTCCAAGGTTTTTCTATTTTCATTCTTTTTACCATCAAAGATAAAATCCTGACCAAAATAAAAAAAAACTTCTCTTTTAACTTAATTATATATAAATTATGAAGATTATTATTATTATTATTATTATTTTTAAATTATTTTATTTCTTTCTCCTATCGACAGACACATAATTGAATATTTTTCTATCCTTTACTAAGAATTAAATAGCTAATATTGTGAGGTTTGCTTTCCTTGCAAACTGTCACTACTGTTGTTTTATTATAGTTATAAGCTGATGTGATTCATTTAAAACAGAGCTTTAACTTGCAATATTGAGTGTCTAATGTCTAACCAACAGGGTTAGAAATAAGCGGTCATTAGTCGTATTTTGCGACCAGTTTTTTCATTTTGACGCCTAGAATTCCAATCATAGGTGCCATATTTGACGCCTGGATTTTTTCCTCATCATATCTAATAATTTTCCCAATCCCATCAGACAGTAAACAAGTCTGTTTCATCTAACTTAATAAAAACCTAATTTGAACGTAATAAAAACTGATTTAAGAAATCATTTCTCTATGAAAGTAGGTGACGATTTGTTAATGATAAAATTAAACAGCCCTAAATTTGAAGATTTCTGTCCAGAAAATGCTATTAAATTGTGGTAGAATGATGTATCTTCTTCTGGGCGAAGAATGAATTTGTGATTTTAAATATGTACGTTTAATATTGTCAATGTAATTACATTCATTACATGAATATTTTTTATATAATCTTGCATATATTATTTATAAGTTGATGCTTTATTATTATTTTTTAAATATACATATTTAATTATAGATGGCACCTAGATTTTTAATTTGGATGCCCAAAAAATTTAATCCAGGCATTATTTTGGCGCCTAGTTTCAAAATTCTTATTTCTAACACTGCTAACCAATAACAATTGTCTCTTAACCATTGTATATATATCTCAATATTGCTACCATAAAACTGATAAGTTTCATATCCCCTCCTCCCAGTTTAAGATGTATGTTTATTATTTTCTTCATTAACACTCCTGGAGGAATTTATATATTTATCATTTACACAAATTTATTTTAAAAATATTAAATTTTTGAGTTTGTTGCACTTTAACTTTGCAACTAGAAAATATAAATAATCTATTATCCAAATATTTATTACCAAATCCTTTTCTGTAGCTTTATTTAATGTATAAGCTGTAATATGTGTATATGTAACCAGGATGTAATAATACTAATGGTCACAATGTCACAAGTCACTACTGTAAGTGGTATAGAACTTGCCAAAATATACATTTTTTAGCATACAATTTGGGGTCAGAAGCAACAGGGAAACCATCAGAAGTCTCTTTCTCTGGAGTGGATGAATAATCTTTCCTAAAGCCCGTCATTCTGCTGCTAGATGCCCGACACAGATGCAGTAATACTTTAATGCAGAGAAGCTGCAAAAGTGTAAGACATTATCAGGAGTGATTTCCAAAAAGGCTGCTGCCTGATTGTGGAAAAACGTTTCAACACTTGCTCAGGTAACTCTTGCAGACTGGCTCATTCCTTGGCTAAAGGCAGGATACAGATCGAACATGGAGCATATAAATATTTAATAGTAACAATCCTTGAGTCAGTGAACATAATTTCTCTATCATCGCAGCTCCAGATGGTAGAGAAATGCCAGAAATCTTCCAGCATTTGCATAATTAACTCCTTGCCAATGTAAAGCCTGTATAGTAGTTTGTGGTTGCTCATTTGATCATTTATTGCATAAAGATTTTAATAATGAAGATTCTTTGTCCTTTAACCTTTTATGTGCCACATTCAGATCTGGGTGTAATTTAAATTAGTTTTTTACATATTTTGCCTTTTAATGCTTTAGTTTAAAGAACTCTATCATTAAAATCTGTAAAAATTTTTTTTTATATAATTTAAGATAATTATACTTAATATTATTAATTTAATGTTATTAGATTTTAATATTATTAGATTTTATTTTATTTTAATAATGTAAGCTATTTTAAACATGTCAGCCCATTTTTGGAAGCATTTGCTTATTTTTCTAAATTATGTGAATTTTTAAACTGCGGGGTAAAAGAGAAAATGGTAAAATAGGTTATTTTTATAATTTTCTGTACATTTTCCCTTTTATGATTGAACTGTAATTTCTACTTCAAAAAATCAAGTTATCTTTCTATTATATCTGATAATTTTTTCAAGTCAGTATTCATGATATTTAATTTTTAAATGAATTCTTAATTCCATGTTCCATTTATGGAACATTGGCGTGTAAAAGGTTAATATTTGTGTCTATTATATTCTTCATTTTCACCAAGCAGCTGCCTTCTCATAGTTCTTTCATTGACAAGTTCTGTCATCCCTTACAGTTGTGACCATTAGTTTTGTTATACTCTGTACAAGGATGCAGATTTTTCTGAATGTACTTTTTCTGTACTTTACCTCCAAGGACATTGTGAATGCACTGTACTATGTAAAGTATGTAAAAATAAAAAAAGGGGGGGGGGTGGAAAGATCTTTAGCAACTTTAAATTGTATACTGTTGTGGAAGTTTACTGATATAGAGCTTTGTTTAAAATAAATTGTACTAATAATATATTGATTGTACATTTTAATATTAATGTGAAATGAAAATGTTTATTTATTTTTTTTTTTTTTAAATTCATTAATTTATGACAGGAAATATAATTATATAATATAATTTGTTCATTGATATATTATAAGAATGCAAATAGGACTTAAAGTAACTTTTCCATAGATTTTTATTTACTTATAAATTTCTTGTTTTTTTAGATTTATATTATGGTGGAGAAGCAGCTTCTGTGGAACATCCCCAATCGTTTACTTGTCCATTTTGTGGTCGTATGGGGTTTACAGAGTCAGCACTTACAGAACATGTTGCTGCTGAACACTCTGAATCCTCTGTAGAAATTGTAAGTTAAACTAAAATGTTGTATTTGTGATACTGTAAAAATTTCAACAAATTTCTTTTTCAAGCAGCTTTTATTGTATACCCTGTACTTAAAATGTGTAGCCAGACTAAAAAGAAAAAATATTTTAAAGTTTGCTTTTATTTATTTATAATATTTTTTTTGGTTTGTTTTTTTAAGAACATGCAATAGTAATTAACTAACTTTCAGAAAATTGAAAAATGTCTTGTAAATTAAAATCTGCATATTAAGTTTTTTTTTAACCATATGATATTGTATATTAGCAAATCATAAAATGTATCTTGAATATTAAATTAATGAATAATTTTTTGTTTTTGAGAAAATAAAGGTTGTGACCCACATATTTTTTTTAACCTTAATTTGCATTGGTTACAAAATTTTCTTTTGTCAAAAACAATGGAAAATTAATTTATATTTACATTGAAGGTGCTTTTTATGTTTTTTTTTTTTTTTTTTTTTTTTTTTTTAAATATTATTAAACAAGAAAACTTTCAATATGCAGTTTTTAATCAATATGATTATAAAAAGGATCCCCCCCCCCCCCAAAAAAAAAAAAAAATAAATAAATAATATATATATATATATATATATATATATATATACACTCATGGACAAAAAAAATAGCGCACCAAGAAATAATTGCGGTATCGTAACAAAACTTGGCATGAAGATACATGTCGGGGAGATATGCAAATGATTAGAAATGCAGCGTGATTGCACATTACGTATAGCCGGTAGATAGCGTTTAACGTCGTTCTCTGTGGAGTATAAAAAAGGTAACCAAAGCTTATTTGAGTGTGCTGAATTGTTTACAAAGGAAGAGCTGAAGTAGACATGCCATTACGTCGTTTTCGAAGACAATATGAGCAGCTGTCGCAGTTTGAGAGGGGAAGAATCATAGGCATGATGGAAGCTGGGTGCAGGGGTGGTGCCAACTAGGGGGGGGGGCACAGGCCCCCCCCTGTCGGGGTGTCTGTGACCCCCCCCATCGGGGCATACTCCTAAAATCTCTCGGGGGAACAAAGACAAAATTTTCAGTTTTTCTACTTTTAACAGCATTTTTCTTTCCTTTTACAAATTTGGAGCATTCCAGTTTTTCCATTCTACATTCAGTAGAAGAAAGTATCGGATTCATAAAAATTTTCAGCTTCCAGTTTTCCATGAAAATACACGTTTTGAGAGGCCCAGAACACGTTTTGATCATGATATTTTTAGAAAATGTATGTCTGTGACACGATGATCACCAAAACCCCGAGAATACTAACAAATGGAATGGTACAAATATTAACAGTAATATTATCAACAGTATTGCAGTTTTTGATAAATACTCATATAATAAACACTCTTTATGAAGTGCCCCCTGTCGGGGAATTTCTGGTGCCACTACTGGCTGGGTGGTCAGCTAGGCAAGTAGCTCGTCAATTAGGCCACTCTGATTGTGTTGTGAGGAGGTTTTGGGACCAGTGGACCCGAGAGATGTCATGTACACGAAGACCAGGCTCAGGACGCCCTTGACAGACCAGTCGTCGAGAAGACTGCCACATCGTAAGAAATGCACACGTACAGCCAACTGCTTCATCGGCCGCCATCCAGGCACAGGCAGCACCTTCTCTAGGGGCCCCTGTGTCTTCTCGAACCATATGAAGGCGTCTGGCTGAAGGACATTTGGTATCGTGGCGCCCATTACATGTGCTGCCCATGACGCCCACCCATCGACGCCTCCATTTCCATTTGGAGTTTTGCTGCACACAAGGAAACTGGACTGCAGCGGAATGTAACCAGGTCGTCTTTAGCGACGAATCCAGATTCAATCTCAACAGTGATGACAATCGTGTTCGTTTGTGGAGACCCCGTGGTGAACGCCTCAATCCTGCCTTTGCTTTACAGTGACACACCGCTCCCACAGCTGGTGTGATGGTATGGGGTGCCATTGCCTACAATACATGGTCACCCCTAGTATTGATCCATGGCACCATGACAGCCCAGTGGTATGTCCATGACATCCTGCAACCACATGTGTTGCCACTCATGCAACGGCTCCCAGGAGCCATTTTTCAACAAAACAATGCTCGGCCTCACACGGCAAGGTTGTCACAAGACTGTCTCCGCACTGTTACTACCCTTCCTTGGCCTGCCCAATCCCCAGATTTGTCTCCAATCGAGCATATCTGGGATCATTTGGGACGGCGAGTTGGGCATCCCACGAGTTTGAACAAACTAGAGGCAAGGTTACAGCAAATTTGGAACGAAATGTCTCAAGACATCATACAGAACTTGTATGCCTCAATGCCCGATCGTATCACATCGTGCATTCGCGGTAGAGGGGGTCCAACAGGGTATTAAATCCTCTCTTCTTTTGCCTTTTTCTCTGAAATAAATTATCCTTTTTCTTTGATTTTCGAATCATTTACTTATATCAAAGTAGTCATTACTTATGTAAAATTTCGCTTCATTTTGACGACTCCTTCTTGGTGCGCTAATTTTTTTGTCCATGAGTATATATATATATATAATAATGATGATCTGTTAAGCATAGTAGAAGCCAAGCAACAGGTATAAGATCACTGAAACACCAATGACCAAACAGATTACAAAATTTTTTATCAGTGGATGAAATACACTAATGTAAAGAAACCAGATTTATTAATTGACAGCCTGCATGAATAAATAAAGTAACACAACAAATCTTAACTTAAAACCATAAACTTTATCAAAATTTATGAAAAAATAATTTAAGAAACATAAGATAGGAAGGAAGGAGGCAAGCAGCAAGACTTGTGACTTGCCTGTGGGCTTAAACTAGTTTCACGCCGGCAACACTCACCCAGCCTGCCATGACCAGAATAGGTGTCATATGGATTTAAAAAGGCAAAATTTCAAAGCAGATGAATAACAATGAAATCACGAATCAACATTGAAATTCACTGATTGATTACATTGTGTTTAATAGTATAATTAGAATTTTAAATATAGTTGACAACTCAAAAAGGAAGAAATATTCTTCAGTCACATTATGGAATTTGTAAATAAAAATTGTCACTTTAAATATTTAATATTCTAATATTAATTATTACTTCATCTAAAATTAATTTAAACTAATAAACAGAGATGAAATTTTTCAGCTTTTTCCTTTTTTTTTTTTTTTTTGCCTGTAATAATGGACAAGTAACAGAGTTTGTACATTGTGGTGTAAAGTTCATCTAATTATGGTTTTTACATATCCATTCTAGTGAAAAACTATGGTTTTTTTTAATGGGGTAGATTAAAGATAATGCAATCAAACTATTTCTTTTTGCAATATAAGGCTTTTGCCCTCTGAATTCTTGTTACTTTCTTTTATATTCAATAGAAGAAAGCATTCAATTCATAAAATTTTCCGTGTTCTGGTTTTCCACGGATTTACATGTTTTGAGAGGTCTAGAACATGATTTAACCATTTTTAGAAAATGTCTATCTGTGTCTCTCTCTCTCTCTTTTTCTCTGTGTGTGTGCAAGCAAAAAAAAATTTGGGGCGACTGTATCTCCAAAACTACTGCTCAAAATTATATATAAATGTATATGTAGATGCACTTGACCTAAATTAGTGCCTATCAACTTTTGGTGTCAACTACTCAACAGGTGATCAACTGTACAGCGATTTCTGCAATTTAAGGAGAGGCTATATCTCAGGTTCTATTACATATAATCAGACAAAACTTAATATGTGAGAAGGCTATTATGAGATATTATGCTGATTCAATTTGAATGTTTATCGGCCAATAGGTGGTGCTGCTGCACAGCGATTTCTGCAGTTTAAGGGAGGGCTAATCTCAGGAACTACTGCACAGAATTGCATATAAATTTATATGCAGACACACTTTGACATAAATTAGTGCCTGTGAACTTTTGGTATCAATTACCCAACAGGTGGCGTTGCTATACTGTAATTTTCCTCAATAATGAGAAGACTATATGTCAACTTCTGTGGCATATAACTGTTCAAAACCTGATGTGTGAGATAACTATTATAAATATGCTTTTTTTTAAGATACTATTTATAGACAATAAAACTGTCTTTCTTTGGATATTTAGTGTTAGTTTTCTCTAAAATGAAAATCGTTTGCATTCATCCTGTTAGATAATTTTAATAAATAATAATTTTAATAAATTATTTGCACTTAGTGAATTAATATAGAAAAAATAGAAGAAAGTCTTGTGGTGGCCACAACATACTAGTTTTTTTTTGTTTTAATGTTTATCTTTCGCATAAAGTTTTTTTTTTTTTTTTTTTTTTAAACTTCTCTTTCTATATATGAAGAAAGGATTGGATTTGTGAAAAGTTTTGAATTCCATTTTTCAACAGATTTATATGTTTTGAGATGTCCTGAATACCTGTGGCAGAATTTAGGCAACACAACGACGACGTTGCAGAAAAAAAATTGCCTCTTGCAGAAAGATTTACCCATAAAAATAAAAGATATTCCTAAATTTCAGTAGAAAATAGAAACTCATGTAGTGTTATATTTAAGATTTCTTCAATAGTCTACTACTGACATTGATTTATTTATAATTATATGCTCATATTATATGTAAATAAGAAAGTATGTCAATATTGTTGTACAGAAAAGATTTGCACAAATAAGGCTTGTCGCAGAAAGCATAAAAATATTGTCACAGGGTCCTGAATTTGATTTGACTGTTTTTAGGAAATGCCTATAGTGTGTATCACAAATTTTGTGAACACTGTATCCCACAAATCAGTGAATGAAATTCAATCAAATTTGGTAATATAGTTGGACCCTGCTATAAACTGGTGCTGATTAGATTTGGTGATCAGTTGCTCAATAGGTGGCACTGTGATCCTGTTTTTCTAAATTTTTAATGTGGCAGTATAGGATAAAATTTTGTATATATGGACATAATGAGAGTTATTTTTAATTTATGATTGTGAAATTAATATGAATTATTGATTATATGATTCAAGAATATTGTCCCATTTCTTCCTAATGGCCACTTCTAATTCATATGTTGAGTGATATTGTTTGTTATTTTCCATATACTTGGCAAGACAAATAAGCATTTAGGTCAGGGCTTTGACTTGGCAAAGGTATAGTATCAATCTTTTCTCATTTAAGCCACTCTTGTTAATTTAGATGTATAACTGGGAGCATTATCTTGTTGGTAATTCCATTTTACATTCCCTAAAGGTGGTCTGAAGGGTATCAGACATCAAAATAGCATCCTGTGGTAAATGTCAGAGTTCATTTTCCCCTCAAATGTTTAGCAGATTTCGTTTTCCTGCATATGAGATAGCAGCCCACACTATAACAGAACCACCTTCTATCTGCCTATTGTAGAACTTGCGAGTATTTTGTCTTAAGTCATAACCAGTAGTTGTTATTACGGTCTGGACCATCTAAATCAATTTTTTTTCTCATCCTAAAATAATATATTTTTCCATGAAGAATTCAAGGTTACTTTTTTGTTTTATTGATGCTTAATTTTTTTTTTCTGAATTAATACCTTCTTTTTAATAAAAATTTTATATACTGGCTTAGAATGGTTTTGAGTGTCATTGAAATATTTTATTACCTAAATAGCAAAATATATTATGGTCTTATATTTTTGTAACGGATTGTACATTCTTTTCTTTTCTTTTTTTTTTTCGAACTCATTAATATAAGACTTTTTTTTTTTTTGTTCATTTATAACAATTTTCAGTTGTCACACATGAATAAAACGTTCACTGAAGCAAGATTATAATTATTGAAATAAATTGATTTAAAAAAGTAAAAGTCATTTACATACAAATGATTGAAAAATTTCATTTAAAGAATGGGGCAATAGAATGTAAATACTCCACCTTTTTAAGATGTGTGTGTGTGGGGAATATTTGGTTTAAACTGTGTGTGCTAATCTTAATTATAAGTAAAATAATTGTTTTAACTTGTGAAAAATATTACGTTAGTCCCAATGTAATAACCCTTCATTTCTCTAATCCCACTATGCCTGGTAATGAAATCTGGGTACTGAGATATTTATCCAACAACATAAATTAGTTTGTCATATATTTCATACTCTCTTTATTAATTAGTATGTTAGAAGACGACAGTAAAAATTTAATTAGATTTATTAATGTGGTTTGTGTGTACTTTATATTAAATATAAATATATATTTTTTTCTTTTCTTCACAGGTTTGTCCAGTTTGTGCTTCACAGCCTGGTGGTGAGCCTAATCACATGACTGAAGATTTTTCGGCCCATTTAGCACTTGATCATAGAAATAGAGATATAATATCCTTTCTTTTTTATTATAATTTTTAATTTTTTTTTATTTTTAGTGATATTATATATTTCCTTTTATAAGTAAGATTATTAACCCATTAAACACCACTATATGAATCCCACCGAAGAGTTTTGAATTTTCATGTTTTGGGTTTCAGTGTACATTTCTCATCATATATGTACTGTAGTTTAACTAATTAAAAAAAAAATATTTTGTTAGAAGGCATGACGTGGTTTCAAAATGGGAGACTTAGTTCCTAATAGGGGTAGAATAAAATGTAAAACCCTTTAAAATTAGATGTCTTAATACCTATTTATTATAATTTAAGAGGAACTGTTTTAATATCCATTGTTTTAAACCCTGCATGCAAATGGGTTATCTTTGGTGTTATTTTTTTTTTAATGCAATTAAAACAGACAATTTAGTTTAAATAATTAAAAAAAAAAAAAAAAAAAGAATTTCTTTACGATTTTTCTTTTTCAAAAAGTTCGTAAAGAAATTCCTTTAAAAAAAAAAAAAAAAAAAAACAATGAAGCTAGGAACTTCATTATTCAATGTAAAAAATGAAAAATATATTTATCTTAATTACTTGTAGAAAGAGAGGGGAAAAAAAAATCTGAATCAAATGTTTACTGAGTGGAAGCTTTGGCATCTAATGGGTTAATAGAATTTTTTAATAGATTTTAATTTCTAAGTTAGTGATATGAATATTACTAGTATTTTTCTATTTGGTACTTTAATGTATTATTCAGCCACTCACTTGCGAGACATTTAGTAGGAATTTTGTTTGTTTATTATTGTAAAATTAATTTAGAGAATAGAAAAGCTATAGAAATTTTATTGATTAGAAACTGGGAATCTTTGTATCATAATTTGCCTCTTAAGAAAACTCCATTAATTTTTATTTATTCATTATGTGCAATTATTTTTAAAAAATAATTAAAATTAAATTGAGAAAAATCATGCTAAAGAAATAGAGCAACTTCAGTATAGAACCCTGTGGTGAAATTGGAATTTTTCCAGCAAAGTAGTTTGGATGTTTCTCACCAAGACATTTATCTCATAAACTTGCAGTCATTCGTACTCTTTTACATTGTACAAAGCATTATTGTAGTAATTCTGAATTTTTAAATGCTGAACTATCTAAATTTTTTTCTGATTAAAAAAAAAAATAATGGTTACCCCACTCGTTTTATTAAAAGAATTTATAAAGAAGAGTTGAATTTTTCATCTGAATCAGTTTATCCTAAAATTAAAAATTCTACTCACTGTACTACTATCCCTTATTATAAAGGTATTTCTGAAAATTTCGCTAAATTGCTTAAAACAATTAATATCTCTACTAGCTTTAAACCTCAACTCTGTATTAGTAACTTTCGCTCAAACTTAAAACCTGCTGTCCCTCCGCCCCCCCCCTTAAACGTATTGGTGTAATCTATTGTATCCCCTGTAAAAATTGTGATTCTACATATTTTGGTGAAACTGGCAGAACAGGTGAAATTAGATTAAAGGAACATAAATGTTCATATAAATCAGGTGATTTAAGATCAAAACTCGTTATCCATTCCCTCAATAGTGATCATATTCCAGATTTTGACAACTTTAAAATTCTAGCCTCTAATGTAAATTTATATGAATCCCATATTTTTCTAGAGGGCTCTTTTACTAAAATGCAACATTCTGCCTTGAACAAGGTTAAAGCTATTCCTCCTGAATATATAATCTTGTTATGATGTGTTATGAATTTCTTTGTAAATGTTGTGCTTGTATGTTTGACACTGAGGAGGGCTAGTGTTCTAGCCGAAACGTCTGTTGTGTATTTTAATGCTTTTAATTAAAATGTATTTTTAAAGTTTTAACATTTTTGTATTCATTATCTCATTTTAAATGTTACATTGGCTTTTCTCACCAAGATCTTTACTTTATGCAGTTTCAATAGCCATTTTAATTAATCACCAAAATGCCAAGAAAAAATTAAAAGCTGACAAGGGAGGCCTATGCTAAAGCTGTACCAAATAAACTTTAAGAAATGAATATAGTAACAGATTCTAAGGAATAAAATACAGCTACTGCATGCCTTTATATGGAAGAATAGATTAAAATAAATCCTGTCATACTAAATTGAATTTTATATCTATTACTTAGAAAACAAAAATAGGCTTAGGGTGTTTATTATGTCATTTATAAAATTTTTACTTGTATTAGACTGTCATAGGTAATGGAAGGGTATTATATTTGATCAAAAAATTTTGTGTCTAGTTTTCATGTAATTTTCTAATTATTTTAGGTCATAATTCTAAAAGATATTCTTCATTTGAAATTGTTTGCAGTTTATACTCATTTTCAATATGTATTAAAAATAACTAACTTTAAATATTTATTGTTTTAATATCTTTTTTATGCCTCTTTTATTATAATAATTAAGCATTTTAAATAATGAGATACACATTTTAATTGTTTTCTTATATCTTAAAGTTTAAAACCAAATATAATTTCCCTGTTAGTTTTCACAAGTTTGAAACATTCTATTTTTTAAAATTAATAAATTAGAATATTTTTATTATTTTATTTTTCCTTTTAAACTTTTTCTTTAATTCTAGGACTTGGCATCTATATATAATTTTTTTAATGAGTATGGACAATAAAGCTCATTAATTTAATTATATTCATGAAATCCTTTACTATTTTTGTCTAATTCTATTTTTTATTAAATGAGGGGAAAATTGGTTTGTAAAATTCTCTCTCATACATATATTAGGAAAAAAATTTTCATTTAGTTGATAATAAAATCAGATGAATTAAAATTTTCCTTAATGATTTTATCACGATGAACCTTCAGGTTCTCGGCATATAAGGAGGATACCACATGCTGGAAGAGGCATGACTAATAATAGAGCTAGACGTTCGCAAATGCAATTTGCATCAACTGGTGGTCTTGCATCACTTTCCCCAAATAGTAGAGATTCCATGGATCCAATTGCTGGTTTGTAACATTTATTATTATAAATAATTAGTATTTATTTGTTTTCTGATATACTTTAGATTGTTTTTCTAATCAACATAATATTATTTGTCTTCCCCCAACCCCAATTATAGCAAAGTTGTAAAATTGTTTTTCTAATCAACACAATATTATCTTCCCCCCACCATAGTAAGGTTGTGAAATTTGATATCTTATAAAAGGGCTAAGTATAAAGGGTTGTTCAATTATTATTATTTTTTTTTTCCAGAAATTACTTTATAATCACATTTATTATTTAATTTGTACTTTCTGAACATATAGTAAGGAAAGTAGTATTTTAAGTTCTGAAATCATGTTTGCTATTTTTACAGTGATATGAGTGTAGAATCTAAATATTCTATCTGATTGAGCTGGAAGATGGTATATGTATCTTTGCACAATCTGTTTAACCATTACAGATGGCTTTTCCCTCGCTCAGTAATTGAAGTAAATGGCTAATGTGACAAATTTTCGAAATATATATTTTTTCATTAGGAAATAAGATTACTGAATATCCATATATTCAAAAAAATATATTTTTTAATTCCTACTTCACTTTAATATTGATTTTATGAATTGTTAAACGTATACAGTAAAAAACTACTACATGGCTATAGGGTTAAAATTATATGAGTGTAGGCCATCTAAAAAATTTATGCTCCTAAGAAATTATGTTGTTAAATGACTAAATACAATCTCTCAATACAATCTCTCGGGGGGGGGGGGGGGGGGGGAAATCTGCATTCGCTGAAAAATAAAGAAGTCCAATAGCTAGTGGAAGAACACTCAGGTTATCTCTTGATGTGAAAAAGTCAAGGCTGATTTTGTTCAGTTGAAAGCTGGAAAATGTGTTTTTGACGGATATTGATATAAGTATTTTGTAAACTATATGCCAAAACCAGCCAACCAAAGTTGCTGAAGATAATTTTATTTTTAGCTACCAGCTTTTAAAAAACTAATTATAAATATTTTGTTAAGTAATTGATAATACCATACAAAATTAGAAACATATTTTCTAAAAGTATGAATAGGAAAAAAATCTTGAAACTTCGATTAGTTTTTGGGAGATAACAATTCTATTTTAAATCTTATAAAGGTATTCAATTAACAATAAAGTGGAATATTTCTTATTTATTTTTTAGTACTTTTTAGATTATTTTTTAAGATATATATATTTTTTAACAATAGAGGGGAAATAATTATTTAAGAAAAATTTGTTTTCTCAACATATTGAGTTACAGTAGAGTCTCAGTTATCCGAGCCCCAATTAACTGAGGTAATCCCAAAAATGCCATGTTCCAGTGGAGGCGTGGCCTTTGACAAGTGGCGGGGAAAACTTTGACAAATTTGACTATACAGTACTGTTTTTTATAATTTATGTATGCATGTATTGTATTGCATTCTTAACTAATTACATTTAAATATGTCATAGATGTATTCTTTTGCTTCATTGGTTACATTTTCATTCATTTTAAACTTTACCATATGTTTCCCCTCAATTTACAACAAGTTCGCTGAGTTTTCGTCGGATAAGCGAGGCTGTATATAAAAAGGAAATATGATGAATTATTTACATTTATTTTATTAACGGAAATTATTTTCTGAAATTTTAAGTATGTTAGGCTCTAGACTAACATTTTTAAAACTTAGCAAATTCTTGAAATTTTATTTAATTTTTGTATTCAATTTCCCATTTTTGTATAAATCTTATATTGTTTAAAAATTTTTAAACATAAACAAGAAATCAAAGATGACATAATTTTTTTCATGATTCTTTATTCTTTAACTAACAAGAATGTCTTCTTCCCCAGAACTTCTTTCTCAACTGTCCTCTGTTAGGCGTTCTAATCTTGCTCAATCGAATACGACCTCTCAGCTGCAGCAACTTCAGATGCAGTTGCAGATGGAGCGTCAGCAAGCACAAGTAGCCCGCCAGCAACTAGAACGTCTGCCTCGCAGGCAAACAGCAACCACTAGCATTTCAACTTCGTCTGGTTCAGGAGGGAGTAGTTCTCTTCAGACTCACTATACAGTTTCTCTTGAGTCTTCATCTAGTCCTTCATCAGCCTCTTCTGGATCCCAGTTCCTTTTGTCTAGGTAAATAAATAGATTATTTATATAGAGAGGATTCAATGCTATAAACTAGCAGTTCACCATTTGTAGTGTTTAAAAGGTATTGTCAAATTTGTGTAAATTAAAAGCACCCTTCCTTCTAAAATAATTATATGTTAACTATTCTCACTATTAATTTTCTTTTTAAATGTTCAAAGTTTATTTAAAATTTATTATTCATTAAAAAATGACAGATGAAGGCAAAGCGCTAACTATTCAGCCATCTGATGAGGAGGAGTAATAATGAAGAAATGACTTTCTGCCATTGAAAGTTCATGTGCCTTTCCAATGGTTTTAGGGTGTCACTCTTTTTTTTTTCCCCAAAGTAAAGCTTCTTGGAGAAAAATCAGACAAAAATTACCTTATAAGCAATTATGTTATCAAGACTTGACTCTATAGCCGATAAATCATATCACAGAATTCCTATTCAGTGATATGATTTTTGATGTGATGAACTTTTGTAAAATGCTTTTGTATGCAGCTGACCTTATATTGAAGTCCAACTGTATATGAGTTTATGAAATAGTGTTTCAGAAAATTTTGCTTTACTTTGAAATTCCTGTATATGACTTAGTTTTTCTTATTTTTGTCTGCCCAAAAATTTATCATAACCCAGTCGACAAATGACTATCACTAAGCATTTACTTGAAAGCATTTAATCTCATCCCTGTTTTTATGAATAAAGGGGATCCGGACATAATATCGCGGGACAAAATCTCACTGGACAAAATATTGCGTCAAAAAAATAGTATCTATTTGAAAATTTGATTTTATGTCACGTGATCTCTGGCGGGGGCACATGGCCTTATAAAAAATTAATTAATTAATTAAAATAAATAATTAAGTAAATCATAGAGTTGAATTTCATTATTTTATGTATGTTTATTATTAAGTTATTTTATCTTTTGCTTTTCACTATTCAAAATACATTTTAAAAATCATGTACATCACTGCTGACATTAAAGCTGAACGCTATTCACAAACTTGAATTAAAAATTTAAAAATTGATAAGCACGATTGAATTCATTATGACTAATCTTGACAAAAGTTAATAAACATAGTCTTTAAACTATTTTAAGTAAAATTTATAAAAATTTTTGTTGTAGGTTTGTCAGAATGTCAGTGCTCTGACTAAGGTATGTTGTCATGTTGCATGACGTCGCTTTTCTGCATTTCTGGCAAAAACAACTTAACATGTTCCCATCTAATCTAAATTAGTCTAAAATTCAGCGCATTCCCGTTTCATGCCGTTAGTTTGCTTTCCAACAGTACTTCAAATTTCCCTCCTGTTCATTCCTTTGCGGTCTCTTTTTCTCCCATTATAGTGTGTGGTGACTTTGATGCTCTTCACCTGTCGCCCTACTCTTTCGTCGGCATCCGTTCCTGATTGGTCGCTCTTAGTGGTGACGTTTGGGGCTCGGGAGCGTGCCCTCGGCACGCGTTTTTCACCGCACTTGATGGGCAGACTCTGATGCGATAGCATCTCTCGCGTGCCGGCGCTTCTCGGCGTTCGCGCCGCGTGCGGCCCGGCAAATGCCGCGTGGTGAATGTTCTATGTTATGAACCACCTTCTGGATAGATAGGCGTAGATCTAACTTAATGAATCAATAGTTCGAGTGTCTAGTATACTTGCTGGTCATAAGCGTTTTATCGGCAATAAAATTACGATTTATTTTTATCGAGGTAAAAGACCGTGCCTAATGCACATGTGCTGCAACCCAAGCATCAATGGACCAGATACCTAGCAGACTGTTTCCATCCTGTCCTCCGTGAAGTCGTATAATAAAGAGAATGATTTCCTACACAGAAGATTTTGGCCTCTGTCTCTTTTTGGTGAGCTTATTCCATGTCTTTTCTTAGTTTTCAGGATCGTGATACCGATGTGCACTACAGCGATATTTCGACGAACTGTTTCTGGCGTTATGCCTCGATCATCCCACAAGCAATTAACTATATTGTAACTCATACGATCACCCTATATCTCACAGGTTACTATAATACTTAAAATAATGGAATTAGAACAATATATACTCCATTATATATGTGTTGTCATGAAATTTTATACAACATTACTAATAATTACCAACTCATTTTTGCTTTGTATTCATTTATGTCAATGATATTTTGTCCTTGTGATATTTAGTCTCCAACCCTGAATAAAGAGACCGTCCTTTTGAAGAATTTATTAATATTTCTAAATTCTATGCCGAACAGAATGAATAAATAGGATATAACTTCAAACGAATATAAGTAACATATTTTAGATGAAAATGCAAAATTTTTACAATAATGCTGAAAAGTCACCATGTGTGAGGAATAGAACCTGAATCATTTGGCATGATGCACCAGTGCTCTGGCTACTGAACTAACCCAGTCGATATTTGATCAGGTTATATTGAATGCAGGGTTTCCACTAAAGTGCTGAATCGCGAGAATGTCACATGTTTTTTTTTTTTTTTTTTCACATAAAATTTTCAGCATTGAAAGAAATTTGTGCATTTTTCTGCAGGTTAATTTAATAAAAAATTTTATTCAAAAACATTATTCATAAAAATCAACAATCTTGAAATGAAAAACCTTTCACTAAAATAAGCAAATTTAAAATTTAAACAGACCCTTCGCAAAAGTTGAATGATTTTTAAATGTTTTCAAAAAACTTGTTTCAAAAAATTACATATTTTGCTGATCAGCAGCAAAAATACATTATATTTCTATGATGAAACGCCAGAAAAACTAGAATTAGATATATAATCTTGTATTGAAGGTAAAGAAATAAGTTTAATCAGTTTGCAGCAACACCTTCCTATTTCAGCATACTTGCCAACTTTTCCGGTTTTCCCGGAAGACTTCTGGTTTTTTAACCTATCTTCTGGTCTTCCAGACAGATGATAAAATCTTCCATTTTTAAAAAAGTCGCGGATATTGTTCGTTTTAAAAAAGAAACACCATGAAGCGATTGGCAATCATGAAAGCTCCTGATTACTAATCTTTCTCCATCCATAACATAAATGTCAATATTCATTTCAAACTTGCTTTAGGAGATCCTAGAACCTGTAAAGAAATAGAATTGTTAAATACATGTAATTATTTTTTGCCTTGTCCTCCCATCTATCTCCAACTAGTGATCGGCAATGAAATGTTCTGCAGAAGGCTTTTGTTTTTTAATCTTTATCCATTTTAACCAATTTAATATTTTTTACTCTGTAATTATTTTTGTATCCCCCCCCCCTTTCCCCTTTTCTGGATAGTGATCAATTCTAGAAACAATAAAGCTATAAAAGTGCACAATATTTCTGACATACATAATTATTTTTAGACCTTATTGCTGAATTTAATGAATCTGTTTTTTACCATATTTACACATTTGGTGTAAATATGACAAACAAATAATTAATTTAATAGAGGAAAAATAAACAAAGAAAAGATTTTTCAGGTAGGAAGATTTTTCCAAAACAATTTAAGAAAATTAATACTCAGTTGATTTTATACACGTTTGAAACTGATTATTAGATACTGCTATTTTTTTTTTTTTTTTTTTTTTTTGTATGTATGGTTAATGTACACACACAAATCGTATTCTGTATTTGTTTAAAATATTGTAAAAGAACTTATTTTCGCGAGCCGTAATTTTCGCGAAAATGGAGATATCGTTGATTTTGCGAGCTGAAAATTTCGCGAATTTTATATGAGCAGAACCAAAAGTTGAAAAATCCTAATTCCACCCCAAACAATTTTCTTTTCTTAATCCCTTTTTTCTCATGCTGTTTATCAAACTAGGGACTTCTGAACCCCCGTTTTGCACCGAAAATGTAATCACCCCACCCCCCCTCACTTTTCTCGTATTCGGACCGTCAGTGCATGTGAGTTTTGGTAATATAAAAATTTCTGTTTTTATTATTATTATTAAATTATTATTATTATTATTTGCTAGGGCCAAAAAAAAAAAAAAAAAAAAAACAGTATTTCGCGAGGCTAAATTTTCGCAATTACGATGGGCTCGTGAAAATCACGAAAATTAAAGCCTCGCGAAAATAAGTGCTTTTACAGTATTTGTTTTTCCGTTGGCATGGAATTTTAATGAAGTTTTATGTGGATATAAATGTTATTCAACCAGTCATATTAGCGAAAATTTTTTAGCTAATTTCTGATTTTAGCAATCACATGTCTAATTTGGGGAGGGGGGAGGGAAAGCTTGAAACAGGTAATGGAAACTAAAAATGCTTAGTAGAAAATATTTGACAGCAGCTTAGTGACTGCATTTCTTTCTACAATATTAGGTATCAATTTCCTTTCTTATTTTCTTTACTTTTTTATTATACACTTTAACTTGACTAAGTTTTTAGTCTATTGTCAAATAAATTTCTTACAGATTTTGTTTTGTAGTTATTTATTTGTTTAATAGGTATAATTTCATTTGAAACTTTTATGTATTTAGTATAATCAATCTGTAGTAAAACGTTTTTATAGATTGCTTCAAAATATTAAAAGTGCAAAACTTTATTGTTTAACACATCAAAGATTTTTTTTTTTTTAAGAGAGAAGAAGAAAAATCTTCCCTTTTTTTATGAAATCTTCTGGTTTTTCAACAAAAATCTTCCCCTTTTTTATTAAAATTGGTTGGCAAGTCTGTTTCAGTGATCAGTGATGAAAAAAATATAGACATATTTAAGCAGTTAAATGTGATTAAACCCAAATTATACCAATATAAGCTCTAAAATTAGACATCATTAACAATTTACATTAATCCTTATTTTATTATTATTATTTTTTTCCATTAAGTAATTTTCTGTTCATTCTTTTTAGAAATCTCACTTTGTGTCTGAGTGAAAAATTCTCACTCAGCTTTTAACTCTGATGAGTACCCTGCATTCTTATGTTTGGCCAAGATATTATTTTTACTTAAGTATTTGATAGCCATTGTAATATTAATGTATATTTTTGTGTTTTAACTTATTTTTGCCAAGAGAAATAAGTAAATTGTCATTTTTTAATTAAAAATAAATATTCTGCAAAAAATTTATAAAAGTGCATTTTAACATAAATGTGTAATAAATGTAGGATTTCTAAACAAACCAATTAAAAATAGTCTTAAATATAAGTTCATTTACAAGTTTAGACTATACTAAATAAAAATAACTTGATAATTATTAGTTATGCCGTTTTATGACAACCTCAAGACTTATACATATTTAAGAAATTTAGCCTAGTCTTAGTTTCAATCTATTCACCATCTTTTCTTTCTTTTTTTTTTGTGAGAAAATTTATTACATGTCTGATTAATTTGTTTAAATGTGATTTCTGTATTAATCTTGTTTAAAACCATGGATCGATCAGGGAAAAAAAGAAGAAAAATGGGACCTTATAGCTGTCCTTTAACAAAATTTGCCGTGAAAACAGCCTCTTCACAAAAATCAAATTTGCAATAATGATCCATTTCGCAAAATTTCTTTTTATAAAAATACTTGTGCTTGTGCCTACTTTGTTCGCCTGATGAAGGATCATGCCTTGTTTTGACCCAAAACAATTGTGTGTGCTTGCATTTTATGGTGTTTATTCAAAGTTTTGTGCCTATTACTTTTAAACGCCAGTTCTGTGGTGCTTTTTTATAACAAAGAGTAGGTTGATTTCTGTGTTCAAGTCTCTTTCAAGGGAATACTATTTAAAATAAAATACTGATTTAAGTTGATTATTCAGTTTCGTAGACCTTGATGTGGGCTATGTACAGAGTTTCATGCAAATTTGATTATAAATACTTTTATCATGCAAATTAGAAATTTTCAAGTGGCTGCTATTTTGAAACAAGATGATGATCAAGTTGATTTAATGAACATGGTTGAGATCTTGATATGGGCTATGCACATTTTGAGTTTCATGCAAATTGATTCTTAAATACATTTTCTATGTAAGTTTGCAATTAGAAATTAACCTAAAAGAAAGAAAAAAAAAAAAAAAAAAAACCTTGATCCTATTTTGTTTGCAAATTTTAGGGGCATGTGGCAAAGAAGCCAAAGATATTTTATTGTGTTCCATTTCTAATCAACAGCTATCATCGAAATTGTTCTGCCGTCGAGATCTCTCTCTCCCTCTTTTTTTTCCCCCCACGTTGTGAGCGGGAAAAACTGTTTTGAGCAATATTTGCACTGCCGACTGTATGTGATCACAAGTTTACTATGGAACAGAGCATAAAATAATAGTTTTATTTATATTTAAAATTAAATCTAAGATACCTCATTTCTGGATACTGATGCTTTTATGAAGCAACTTTTGTTTGAGAAGGCCCCCCATCATCATTAGCATAATCCTCTGTGGTTGTCTTCAAAGTTTTGTACTTATTACTTTTAAACAACAGTTTTGAAGTGTTTTTTATAACAAAGAGTAGGTTGATTTCTATGTTCAAGTCTCTTTCAGGTGGATGCTATTTAAAACAAAATATGGGTCAACATTCGGTGACTTAGGGTCAGAGTGTCGAAACAGTCCAGGCTGGCTGCAGCCTTATTTCCATTGCAGGAATCTAGATTACTAACTATTTCAACAGCTTCACAGTTATATGCTAGGGTTGTAGTATTTTGCTAATATCATTAAAAACTATTTTGATATTTTGTTCCTGTTACGTTTTTGCTGAGGCAGTAGTAACTTTACAATATTTTACGTCATTTTTGTGCTCTTTAACATGGATTTTGATTTTTGTTTTTGACATGCTGATGTAGCAACCTCCAATGTTATTGTTATAAGTAAATGACATTTTATAAATTCCAGCAGTTTCAAGAGGAAGATATGGTTTTTGTTGTTACAAATCAATTGATAGATGTTAGGGTTTATTTAGCAAAATAGCAAATTATTACAACCCTAGCTATGCATATAACAATGAAACTGTCAAAATAGTTTGCAATTTAGATTCTTGCAATGGCAAAGAGCCCATTGCTAGTCTGGACTGTTTGTCGCACCACCTTCTCAAAGAGATATTCAAAAGGAAAAAGATTCAATAATCATCACAAGTCGCCAACCGCAGAGGATTATGCTTATCATTTTCTTTGCACATCTCTAAATATTTTTAATGAAGTTAAAGAAAAACTCTGATATGTGATGTGTTAATCATTACATTACTTTTATTATCTTGAAAAATAATATTGATGTATTTTATGTTTTAGATGCACAGACCCGGTTATTACTGAAGTTGAACAGCAAGCATTAGAGATTGAACATGCTGAACGTAGTCTTTTTGTCCAAGAACTCTTACTAAATACATTAGGTGAACAGTTTAATAATGAAGAATGGGACAGTCTTGTCAAAGGAATTGATCTGAATTGTTGTGGAGAGGAGTCTAACCAGTGCTCCGGCGTTAATGATAATCATGGCTCCCAAAGGGGCCAGATAAGTGCCATACTGGAGTCTGGCTCCCCTTCTTCGCAGTCAGCTAATGTGGAAGAAGTGAGGCAGTCTCAACCCAACCCTAATCCTCCAGCCCAACAACAACGTACCAATCCTCAAGGACGCATTAATCCTCGTGGTGCTGGCAATAGTTGTAATAATCCAATTGGCAGGGGTGGAACTTCACAACGAGCAAATACACGTGACACTCTTAATACAGGGGGACGACCAGTCAGCAGGACGACCAATCGAGAAAGGGGGACATCACCTTCTAGGAGAAAAGCCTTGCGCCATGTTGATGATAGAAACAAAACTACTGAACCACCTCCACCACACTGATATTTAGGACTTATTACAAGGGGTTGGACTGCCACTTTTTCATGTGTTTCTCAGTAATAAGACTTAATTAGAACTTGGGCAACTTGCTTTCTAAAGTATTTGGATAAAAGATTACACACACAAAAATAATCATTTGGCATGCTGTTGTTTTAATTTTTCTCAGCATGCTACATGTTTAATGCAAATATGTCCATACAAAATCCAGAATAAGTATTTAAATAAAAGTTATGTTAAGATTCTCCTCTTCTCATTGCTAAAGTAAATATTTTTTGAGTGAAAATGGTTTGTTGCAGTATAGTGAGAATGTATTTACATACTTGTAAAGCCTTGTATACTTTAAATTATAAAAGTTTATGCTTTAAAAAATCAAAATAAACAATGACAAAAGAAAACAAGACTTTTTTTTTTTTTTTTTTTTATTCTGCAGGAAAAAGTGCAGAGTAGCTACATTGTTTGTTTCTATCAAATTTAGCGGGTTATTTTTTCTGTTTTATAATTTATTTCATTGTTTATTTTATGTTTTAGTGAAATATATTGCTTTTTATTTATTGATTAGTAATTTTTTATTCATTAGATTTAAACTATGCAAACACTGTAATTATGACATTTTTATGCTATTGTTGGATTCATATTCCTTAGGAATTGCAATTTTGTGTTTCATTCAAAAATTGTTTCATAAAATGTTTGTTTTATAATTTTGTTTTCAAAGCAATGACTCTTTTAAATTTTAGTCCTTTTCATAGATTGTCTGTTCTAATGAAGTTTATACATAGACAAGCTTTGAGACTTCACCTAATTAAATTAAAAAAAAAAAGTTAAGGACAAAAGCTGCCACAGATTGCTAACGATACCTCTTATCCTATACCTATTAAGCTTGTATATCATATTATAAACTGTATTTTATATCACCCAGATCAACATTGTGATATATTTAATGTATTATTAATGCATAAATAAAGTTATTAGGTTTGATTTACATTAGATGCCCCAATATATTTTGAAAATAAATTGAGTTGAACACTGCCTCAATTAAAGAAATATATCTTAAAAAAATACAAATAACTAATTATCACAGAATTTTCTCATTTGTTACAGAAAATGAAAGAAACAAAGGAGGGGGGGGGGACTGCAAGGGAGTACTTTTCTCTCCTTTGTACTATATTTTCATAGCTAAATTTATTATGAAAATAAGTTTGAAATTACAACATCATAGCATGTACAGTGGTGGACATAATTATAAGACACCTATCTAATTTGACAAATAGTGAAAGAAAAGATTCAGAACTTAAAAATGTTTTATCAAATACGTCAAAAAAATTAATTTATTCTGTTATCACACGTAATTGTTTTACAGAAGTGATATTTTTAAAGAGTTTAATAAAAAAAATTAAAAATACCATGGACAAAATTATAAGACACCCTAACATTTTAATTAAAACACCTGCTTTTTTTCGAAAATAATGTGCAATATGCAAATTTTCTGCACGCTGTTATGACGTCAGCAGTTAACTAAAGCAGACAATAAAAGACTCCACGCATTTACAAACATGCCACGAGGTACAGAATTAAAAGAAAGTGAAATTCACAAAATTTGGAAGATTAAATGGAACTGGTGCTTCAATTAATAATATTTCAAAAGTTATTAAATGCTCTAGATGTGCAATTAGAAATGTTTTGAAAAGAGGAATTAATGGATCAGTGATTAAAAGATCTGGACGTACTCCTTGCTTGTTCTCGAGAGACAGACGCCATGTGCTTTCGCTCGCTATTCAGAATAAGATGACCACTACAGGTATTAAAAATTCTTTGAAACTGAATTGTTCAAGGAGAACCATTCGCAGGGTGTTGCATAATGCTTCCTATGTGAAATATAAAAAAATGAAGAAAAAACCACCGTTTCTAAGCCAGCACAAAATGGAGCGTCTAAACTTTGCAAAACAAACTATGGCCTGGACTTCCAAATGGTACTCTGTGTTATTTTCTGATGAAAAAGTTTAACCTGGATGGTCCTGACGGGTTTCAATATTATTGGCATGATTTACGGAAGTCTCCTCATGTACTAATTAGCCGCCAAATGGGCGGAGGCTCAGTAATGGTTTGGGCTGGTTTTTCGGCTCAAGGGAAAATGGATATTGTTTTTGTGCATTCAAGAATGAATTCCGAAAAGTATAAGAATTAGTAACGATAGTGACGCAATGGCACCAAACCGGATGTGGAATCAATTAATAGAATCTATAAAGGACTGCAACATGAAGAGATCCAGCACAGATGAACGTTTGAGAAGGTCTGGGCGCCCAGATGAAAATATTAACGTAACATGAGGTACATTTAAGGTTTTTATTTTAATTAATTATGTGTAAAGTACTTCGTTTTAATTTAATTTAATGTATAAGAATTTTCTTAAAGATCTACTAGCCATATACGGCGAACTTTTTTGTGGCGAAAACTACACTTTCCAGCACGATAACGCGCCGATTCATGCATCACACAAAACAAAAAAGTGGCTTTCAGAGCAAAGTATCAATGTTCTCCCGTGGCCTGTTCGCTCCCCAGACTTAAATACCATCGAAAACTTGTGGGGGATCTTAGCTCGTGCAGTTTACCGAAATGGGCGGCAGTTTATGTGTCGAAGACCTAAAGAATGCTATAAAATGTGCTTGGGAAGAACTGTGTTGCGATATTTTGTTAGAATTGATAGATTCGATGCCGAATCGCATCTTTCATGTTATAAAAAACAATGGCAGCTCCACCAAATATTGAATAACCATGTTTAGTGATGTGGGGTGGAAAATTTTCTGTTTTGGAAAATTTTCTACTATGTTTTTCCGAAAAATTTTCCAACCAGAAAAACAATTTTTTTAGTAAATACTTTGCATGATATATTTAAGTTTTCTTTTATTAGTCACAGTAATGCTATATACAGTGGGAAAAACAAAAGTTTCTGATTAAAGTCATCATTTAGAAAGTTACCAGATATATGTTTAGAGCAACTTGAGGTTATTTATTATAATACAAGAGATCTGTGGTTGCTAATCAGAATTTTAAATGCCCATTCAATGAGTTTGTAAGAACATAATTTAATTATAAAGCATTTGGCAACATTACAAAAAAAGAATATATTGATAAATTAATGCACTACTATACTGCTGGGCATGTATATCTGTTTTTCAAAATATTCATTTGATAAATGATGATACGCCGATGTTTTTCAAACTCAGGCTCATTCTGACTTAGGTCACCATATGGTCTCTGTTTCTGAGAGTGACTCAGAAAGTAAGGACATTGTCATAATCTTTGTTAAATATTTGATAAAAAAAAAAGTAAAAAAAAAAAATGCTTTAATTACAAAATTGGCATTGTTGAAAATTTTAGAGAAAAATCTTACATAAAATAATATATATATATATATATATATTTAAATCACTTTTCAAAACTAATTTCTTATATAGAATTTTTTTTTTTTTTTTTTAATGCAAGCAACAGGAAATACAGTTGATTGCATAAATAAATAAACAGTAAGATTTTGATTAAAATTTAAGGAAATCAAATAGATAAAATTAATTGCATCATATCTTGTAACTGGAGGTTTAGTTGAAAGAACTCAATATTTATTTGCTTAAAATATCCAAAATTGAATTGTACTTGAAAAATCTCATATGGGTGTTACATTTAGCGTTAAATAGCAATAATAATAGTAATCTCAAACTTCCAGATTAATTTTTTTTGAATAGAGGATTACATCCATTATCCAATACCACCAACTATTAAAAAATATAATTTTGTGTTCGCAAACTATTCTTAAAAATAGAACAAATCGAAAAAAGTAAAAATCAAAAGAATTTTGATGAAATGAACCCTTGTATGGTCTGAGCCATACCTTACTAATTACCTCTTGTACAGTCGGCAGCAAAATTATTGATGCACTAGCAATAATTTCTATTTAAAAGATGTGCACCTAGTACTATTTTGTTAAGTAAATATTTATCGATTCATGATCTTAGTGTTATACTGTTTATAAAAAAGTAAGTTTATGATAAAAATTAGCGATCAAATTAAAGAAAAATATGGATGTGTGCGTCAATAATCTTGCTGCCGACTGTATGATTTCTCTGCGACTAGCAGCCAAACCCCATATTATTCTAAACAGAAATTCGTTATGATAATTACCTCTGTTTTTTTTTTTTTTTTTTAATTCTGTTTACTTTCAGAAAATTCGCAATTGTTAAATTTGTTCTTGTTTTTCAAAAACAGTTTTTTTTTTTTTTGAAATTATAAAGTACAAAAAAAAAAATAAATAAATAAATAAACTTTGATCATTTTTTTCCTTTTTGTAGCTTTAGTATGAAGTATTAAAAATTAAATAAATAAATTTTAGGAAAAACAAAGGCTAATTTAATTTTTCTAGATTTTTTTTTTTTTTATATTGTAATGAGAACAGAATTAAAAAAAAAAAAAAAAAAAAAAAAAAAATCATTAATTCTTATTAAAATTTTCCCTATATAATGAAATGGAGTTCAGCTGTTGGCAGTGATATGCGAGGGTCTCTGAGAGCTACAGAGTGTTCACAGACACTTTTTTTATATAGATTATTCAACCATTATACATGCAAAAAACAGTCATTAAAAATTATAACTTTCTAGCTTTATACATGTTTAATAATCCATTAAATCGTAATTTCTGTGTTTTGTTTGTTAATTTCTTTTTGAATTGAATTATTATTCATCCTTTTCTTTGAATAGTTTTGTTTTCTTGTAGCTTTTAATGTATTTAGTTTTATTTTACAAAATCCTTCGTAATTTAGAGATTGAAAATTTTCCAGAAAATTTTCAGTTTCAAAATTTTCCGTAAAACCCACATCCCTAACCATGTTAGAGGATTTTCTTTTAGACCATTAGTGTCTGCTAATTATGTTGACCACTGTATTTGGCTGTTGGTGTCTTATAATTTTGTCCATTATGTTTTTAAGTTTTTTCATTAAATTGTATGAAAATATCATTATTATAAAATAATTATATATGATAACAGAATAAATTTGTGTTTTTGACGTATTTGATAAAACATTATTAAGTTCTGAATCTTTTCTTTCACTATTTGTCAAATTAGGTGTCTTATAATTATGTCCACCACTGTATTATATATATTTATATATTATCCCTAATATGAATATGTAAAAATAGTGAGTGTACATTGCATAGAGAAGTATAACTTTCTACAATAAATAAAAGATTGCAAATTAGTGATATTTCGTGGAAGATATCAATTCAGAAATACCTTTTGGTTTGTGTCAGTAGTATGTAAATGATCATGTACATCAAAATATCTTACAATTAAAATGTGTATTTAGTAATTTAAAAAAAAAACAATAAACATGTTTTTTTTTTTTAATTCAACTATAAAAAAATGCATATTAAGGAACACTTCATTAAAAACACAAAGTAACTTAAAAACTACAAAAGAAAAGACAGATGTTTTGGATTCACAATCACATTGAGCCCCTCATTATTATAAAACATCAAACTTTAACAGGAAGTACAAGTGTTAGTTTAGTTGACTGATAATTTAGAATAAAGAGGAATGTTCTGATAGCACAGCCCATGCTGTAAGCGTTTCTAATTCAGTCTTATGTTGCTTAATATTAATTAATCATTAAGAATTAATATCTAACATTAAAAATTTTATAATAAATGATTTATTTTTATATTTATGCTTTTAAATTCTTTATGTAAACTAAATATCAGCATCTAGAGTTAGTTGTGGTTGTAATTTATAGTTATCCGGTGTTATGAAGAAAGAAAAATAATTGTGTTGTAAAGTGAAAGTTTTTCATATATATTTTTATATTTAAACTTTCCTTTAATTTTACTTTCCTTTTCCTTTATAAATTAACTATGAAAAAGTTATTGTATTTTCCGGCATATAATGTGCAGGTTTGTTAAATCAGTTATACACTGAAAATTTAAATTTTTAGTAAGAGCTATCTTTTAACAATCTTTCATTTTTTACAAATATAGCTTTATTTGTAAATTAAAATTTTTGGTGTATAACTCATTTATGTTACCTGTGTGTTATATGCCCAAAAATACGGTAAGCAAGTCATTCACAATTCAACTCTTGAAATTATCGTTAGATATTGAACATTGATCAGAGTAAACAAAATACATGGATGTTTATAAGAATTTACCTAATGACATCATAGATAACTCAAAAAAAGGAAATGAACCTTTAATACATAATTATCGGACCATAACAATAAAAAATAAAAAAAAATGAAACCTATTGTTTGCACACTGCATTTTTAGCAAACCTATATATGCTTTAAACTTTTTTTTGGAATTACATTCTGTTTGTGGAGGGGCCAAAAATTGCATCTGAGAGGAAAAAAGTCTTGATGAATGAAAATCAAGCCAAATAAAGATTTTTATTCTACGAAGTTTGGAGTATGTCAGCACTTGGCTACAATTGTTTATAAGATTATTAGTATATACGGACATTGGGGGGGGGGGGGAAACAAGAGATTTTCGCTCAACTTTTTACTAAACACAACATTATAGCCAACACACTCAGCCTGACCTTGTTCAAGGACACCACATTTTTGGATGATCAACTCTTTCGAAAGGCTGTCGAAAGAGTTGATTGTGTTCATCGTGCTCATCAAAATTGACCAATAGGAGTGAAGGACACAATTTTTTCTTTAATACCTCACGCTATCAGTTCAGGATAACCCTACGGGTGATAGTCCTTTCAATAGGGACCTCTATCATCTTCAGCAGTACGCTGTGTGGATTTTTGGTGAGACTATTTGAATCTTCTCTTTGTGACTTACCACTTCAAAAGGTGAAGCGATGTTTGATAAAGGTTTTCAATTGGCTCGTTTCCGTTTCATGACATAGGATTAAGGAGTTGCTTCACTTATCGTCGCCAGAAGCCCAAGCCAGTGGTTCTGTTATATTCAGAAAATTTACAACTATTAAATTGACGGACATTATTTAAAAACGGATTTTTAGAATTTTAAATGTTTTATTTTGAAGCTGTAAAATACAAATTTTCAATATGTGAAATTTTTCATTTTATGGTTTCAAAATATTAAAAAAATCCGTTTTTAAAATAGTCCGTCAATTTAACAGTTGTGAATTTTCTGAATGTGAAAACAGAATTTAAAAATATGTATTAGTTAATGGGTTATAAGTAAACAAAATTTCCTATAGAATAACAACATTGGCTTGGGCTTTCGGCAAGTTAAGTGAAGCAAGCTCTTAACTAATGTTTTTTAACATATTTTATTTTTCGTTTAGTCATTCCTATGTAGCATCCTTCTTATTGTTTGTATCAGTATATTGGATTTTATAAATTACCAATAACAGGGTTGCTACGGCACCTGGAAAACTCAGGGAATTTGAAAATCTATTAAAAAACAGGGAAAACTCAGGGAGTTTTCAAAATTTATTGCAAAAACAGGGAAAATTCAGGGAATTTTGAAATTTTTTGGAAAAATATAGGAAAATCTTTTCATAATCAAATATTTAAAAAAAATTTAGTACTTTATAATGAATAAATTATGGTTTTTCCCCCAACTATAGTAAGTTAATAGAATTAATATACCCTAAATATGTTCAATTAACTTGTAAACATGTTATATTCTAATGCTGCATGATTGCGTGTCATCTATTTTACTTCTAAAAGGGACAGGGAAAACTCAGGGAATTTTTTCTCCTGGATTTATGTAGCAACCCTGAATAAACTTAATAGTCTTGATTACAATATCCAGTTCACCTATGAAACCGAAATTAACAACAAAATTATTTTCTTGTAATTATTATTAGAACTAAAGAAAATGAATTTAAAACTTTTGTTTGTTTTTCAGAAACCTTACAGTAGTAGAGAAATTATTAGCAATAAAAGTAAAACTCCCTTCAGTATAAAATCAATACCATTCAATATGATATGGATCAGCAGTTGTTCATACAGGTCCAATCTTATTTAAGTTTTCTTCCTTATTAACCCATTGAACTGCAATTTATTTTCAGTCAGCACTGCTCATGCAGACAATTTAATTTTCTTAGTTTTAAGAGGAAGGATTGATATAGAAACTTATGGTTTTGTTGCTCAAATAATTTTTTATTATTAAAAATATTTGTTTCACACATTTATATGAATATTTATTGTTATATATACATACAAGAACATAATTAGTGTCGGGAAATTCATGACGAGCTGAATTCGTCATTTCAGTTCAAGGGGTTAAAGAAGTTATGATTAAAGCAGGCTACAAAAAAGATCTTGTTAAACCATTTGTCTATACATATAATAAAATAAGATGTTTGTGTGTGTGTGTCATTGTGTATGTATTTCCAGAGCTTTTTAGGAAAACGGCTGAAGGCAGAGCTACAAAAATTTGCATGGAGGTTCGTAATGACATCTCCTGATGTACCTCGAAGCCCGATTTTCGAAATTTTTATTGGTTTTCTTTTAATTAATTAAAATGTGAAAATAATAACCTTCTAATTTCTGATAAATTAGCCATTTAAATTTTATCTATAATTTAATTGTTGACAATTTTTTTTCTCCTTAAAATAAATAAAAAATGTACATTTATTTTAAATGAGGAAAGTAAATTAGAAAATAAATTAGAAATATCGGTCGTATCATTACAAATAAGGTACCAAATTAAAGAGGTAATTTTTGTGAATCGGACAGATTAAACAGCTTATTGATCGGACAATTAGATTTTTTAAAATTAACTAATGTATGAATTTTAGGTGGCAACAGCAAGAGATTGTAAGGAAACCGTTTGAAAAAAAAATTAAATCTGCTACTCATTAAGTCACATGTTTTTTGAGTGGGATTAAAAATTGCAGTTTTGAAATTTTTTTTAAATTTTCTTTCACGAACACAAACATATAATATACAGCCTGTACAACACCTAGACCAAATTGCAGTTCACATTTCAGCAATTTTAGTTAATAAAACAAAAATTTACTTTTTTTTTTTTTTTTTTTTTTTTTTCCCAAATTAAATTTTATTTAACTTCGAAAATATTTATGTGATACGATACACTACGAATTTGGGTTTTAAAAGTTTTTTTAAATAGATTAAACTCTATGAATCATATTTTTATTTCATCAGTTTCATTAATCTGTGATTGTAATTAAATGCGCGCCCTCTGGTGGGTTAAGGTGAAATTACAATTAACACGAATAGCTTTCGGCTTTCATTGCCATTGCTTGCCGGTGTTTAGTTTCACATATATTTATTGAATAAAAATGAATAAATCCGGTAAAAAAGGTAACACATACTGTTGTGTGCCACAGTGTGACTCCAAAAATTCAAGAAATCCAGACTTAAGCTTCCATTTATTTCCAAATGACAAATATAAAATTTCTGTTGCTTCGGTAATGGAAGTAAAGAATTAATCAGATGATTTGAAACTAATATTTGTTAAGCTTCAATTAAAAATCTACTTCCGATTGAATAAACTGAAATATTTTTTCCCCAAAGCAATCAATTTTCCATGATGTAATGGCGGAGAAATTATAGCAAGGACGTTAAGTAGTAATACAAATAGAACAATAATAAATAAA
Organism: Salticus scenicus; assembly: GCA_963930645.1. Taxonomy (NCBI): domain Eukaryota; kingdom Metazoa; phylum Arthropoda; class Arachnida; order Araneae; family Salticidae; genus Salticus; species Salticus scenicus. Next base: position 166,299,640 of record OZ005659.1, on the reverse strand, counting down.
TACACATGGCTATTATATTTACTAACAACAAAAGTTGAAAAAGTGCCATCTATCGATCATTACAAACGTGGATAGATCCTCCTGGGCGATTTTTTTAAAATTTTGTTGTTGAAGTACACCGAATGTTTTTCGACAAGAAGTTTAATATAGCAACAGCCATTTTAATCTAAGTAGCGCATCAAAAAAAAAATATATATAAAAAAAAGTATTGCAAACAGAAAATATATATATATAAAACCTAAATAGTAGTCACATAAATGATTTATTTTTATTGAAAATTTATAGAAAAAATGCAGTTTTAAAGATAGCAAATTTATTTCAGCAAGTACTATTTTAAATCTAAAACCCATTAAAAATATAAACAGAATATGAAGGATTCTTATGTATACAAAAAGGTGTCTGATAAAATTATTAGCAAAATAGTCTTCCCAATCTCGTACAAAAATAAATAAATAAAAAAATCCATCGTTAATATGGTGACAAAAATTCAAAAGCCGCCAATGGAGCGTCATAATAAAGTTGTGTAGCAAGATAATGTTTACCTATTTATTTATTTTTTTATATATACTAATCACTATGCTAATTTATCATACAAATAAATGAGCCTCTGTGTGTGACTGCACTTGATTAATTCAAATTAATATTTAAATATAAAAATAAAAATATGTTTAATGGGAAATATATATAACCATAAGAAGATTGGTTGTCTAAAATATGGCAGAAATAGCTCTCACAGCATATTGTTACAAGGGATTAAATCTAAAATGATGATAAAAATTCAAAAGTCGCCAAAGAGAACTATATTAAGGCTGTACTATGATCAGGTTTACAAACCATGAATTATATATAACCACAAAAAAACAATTGTCTCATGCGACAGACGTAGCCAGTCATAGAATATTATAATATTTGGCGTGAAATTGTTGTCATTTTTATGGTTGAACGGATAAACAAAATCAACATAGGAAATAACGTAAAAGCAAATATTATGTGCACCACATATAGTGTTGTTCATATGTAACTGGGATTCAAATATAAAAGGGATACTTCAATTTTTTCGATACTATCTATTTCGAAACTGTTATCTAATAAGGACTTAATGGAAGCCTATTGGTAAACCATTGTCTCAGGTAATAGGGACAAGCGCCTGAGTTTTAGCAGATGACCAAATCACTACCGAAGGCAGCAGGGATCGGAAGCGAGCTTTTGAGCAATTTTAGTATATTATTTTTATAAAGCTATATAGAAAAGAGTTCCCTTTAAATTTAGTGACCAGCGAAGCGGGCAAAGCCTGCTATTATCATAATATAATTAAACTAAATCATAGTGAAAATTATCAGAAAATTAAACCTAAATTTACCACAGCCATTCCTTATAATATGGATAGCTGCAATAAAATTAAAGCCTCCAAAATTATTTTCAAATTTCCCATTAAACCTGACAATATATATTAATTCATCTAATGATACAGACACACACACAAAAAAAAGGATGCAGATAGGAATAGCTAGATTGGGGTGGGGAGGAGAGCATTAAAGAACATATATTAGATGTAAAATTAGGGAAAATTACTACAATTTTAAATCAGAATGAAAGTAATGTAAAAAAAGTTGGCAAATTATGAAAATTGTTCATATGCATTTGATTGTGAAATCGTAGAAATATTAGTTAATCCTATATTGTCATGTAACGGAAATAAGCCAATAGGAAAACTTGTTGATCAAACATGGTGCCACCTTTTGAAATGTAACCTACCAAGAGAAGATCCAAAAAGTCGCTGAAAATTCACTTAGTGTAGATGCTAAAGAAGATAAGGGCCCCTATCAAAAGGACTGTGGCCAAAAAACTAAGTAAGGTTTTCAACTATTTTAAATGTTTATTAATGAAGGGTTTCTTAAAAAATAAATTCAAGCAGGTACAACTTGTTTCAGTATTTCAAAATTTTGAATCTTTTAATTGATTCAGTGACTTTATATATTGTACAGCTCTCACAATTTGTTTCATTTTTATTGTGAAGGCTACTTACATTATCCCAATTTAGAATGTTTTTGTCTGTTCACTTTTTTTTTTTTTTTTAATTTGTTTATTGAAACTTTGCCTTTGTCATAAATAATTATAAAGCAAATAAAGTCATAGAAGTCACATTTCTCAACGGACTAAAACACCTGTGTCTCTCCTATATTTCATAAGCCAGCTATATCCTCCTTTCTTTGGCTAAATCGGGCATTTCTGAATTAGAGCATTCATTGGTTGTCTGTGAGTTATCAGATAGTAAATCATTCATTATTTGTATCAGTTTGCAACTTTTATCTATTATTTTTTTATATAACAACAGTAAAATTTTGTTACATTCACTAATTTAGTTAAACAATACTAAAAATTAATATACAGAACCACCAAAAAAATTTGCTTCTATTTATGTAAACTTCTGAATTTCCATACAAAATGAACAGTGGCAGCAATAACTTTATTTTAAAATAGAGAGATAATTGAAAGAAAGACTAAATTAAAAATCTCTCAACACTGAGAAGTCTGCATTGACCTGAGGTCTCAGGGGTGAAAAATGTTCAGTAAAGTCAGTATTTTTGGACTATTTATTCCTGAACTCCCCCCCCCCCTTTTTTTTTTTACTTCCATAGATACTGGAAGTATTGTATTTGGTCAATTCAATATCAAGTTTTCACTTGATTTACACATTTTAAGGTCCCCTGAGTACAAAAGAGTGGTTTTCGGCAATTGGTCAGTGTGTAGAATCTTCCGACTATAATATCTCTGAAACAAATAAAGATAAAACGACGAAACTTCAGAATTGACACAAGTTTGGTGAACAGGTGAAGTTTCCAAATTTTGGTGAAAATTGGAAAATCAGAAGTGGGCCATCAGAAACTGGAAGTAGGACCTTAAGTCCGTATCTCAAAAACAGCTCTAACGATTTTCTTCAAAGTTGCTATATAAACACTCTATTAGATGTCCTTTCGAATAATATAGTTGATTAGTTTAGGAAAATTGATAGGCATCCTGTATAAATAGCTCAATTTCAGGTCTCGCAAGTGTGTTCCATTAAAAACAGCTGTACGGATTTTTTTCAAACTCAGCATAATAATTCTTTTTTAGATATCCTTTCATATGTAATTGTTTTCTGGTCAACAATTGAGTTAGTCAAATTTTGATGAAAGCCTGTATCTCAAAAATGGCTCTAACAATTTTCTTGAAAATTGTTACATAAATCAATTTTAGATATCCTTTCTCATGTATTATATGGTTATTACAGGAAAATTAACAGCCATCCTGCTTTGGTAGGTTAATTTTAGATCTCGTAAATTGGTGTTTCAAAAAATAACTCAACCATTTTTTTCTGTTATTTTCTAACTTGCCACATAAACTTTGTTTTATATGTCTTTACTTGCGTATTAAGTTTCTCATACTGGAAAAATTTTAGGTTTCTATAATTCGTTAAGCCAATTTTATGTCTTCTAATCGTATTATCTCAAAAAAAAAAAAAAAAATTCCTTAATATATATGTAATTGTGGGTAATGGAAGTCGTGTGGTTGTTTCACACCAGATTTTTTTTTTTTATAAATTTAGAAACGGTATTTCTTTTCTCTTATGCAAAAGTGTGTCAAGTGAAACATATTCATCGGTAATATTGCAACCCTAAATTTCACCAACATAAAACCTTGCCATTTCTCTAGACGTAGCACATAATCCTCAATATTGTACATTTTGTCCTATTGTGCTTTTCTAGTACTCAGTAATATAAGCAACCAACCAATCATCTGTGATTATCCAGAATAAACATTGACTTTACAAAAATAGCCCATGCTTTATTGAATGAAGTAATAAATAATATTAAAGAAGCTACAGATTTTAAAGATTTGACCATCTAAATACTGAAAAAAAAAAAAAAGCTAAAAGCAGTTTCCTTTATCTAACCATAGCCTCCTGAACTAGATGCCTTCCATGTGGCTCGTAAACATGGCAACGTTCAAGCAGTAGGGAGCACCACCTGGTACAGATTATGCGACTTTTTTATTCAACTGTCACCAATAATTTTAAGTAATGATATATATAATCAATGTTTCTTCGATTCTATTCGCCTTTTATGTATATCAAATCCCACTTTAAAAAATTTTTGGTGACTGTTGAATAAAAAAGTCAAGCAATCTGCACCAGGTGGCGTTGTCTACTGCCAACTTTCCGAGCCACACAGAAGGCATCTACAGTGTGTCCTAAAAGTTCGAGTACTGACGCTGATGTATTTTTTATTTACAAAACAACAAACCTTAAAATGATTATTTTTATGCTAATGATAAAAGGCACATTTAAAATAACGGAGGTAAAAATACAGAACTTACATTTATAATAAATGTTCAAAATGTCCACCCTTTTCTAGGAGGCAAAGATGAACTCGTTTGCGCATGTGTTTAGAAACACGTTTTAACACACTGGGAGTGAGTTCTTGTAGAGAAGCCTGCACACACCTGCATAGAACCTGTATTATGAAATTGTCGAACGAGCTGATATAGCATATTTTTACTCTGTGTTGCACCATCTGGATATTTATATCTCCAAACATCTTTGCATCTTTCATACGATTTACATTCAAAATAAGCCTCAAACAGCGTAATTCTCTGAATGCGTGATAAACTCATTTCACTATGAAGAACAAAATGACAAACATTTATTCTCACACAACTTGGGTGAGAAAAGAAACAAATGATAAAAATTAAAGAATTTATGCATTAATAAGCAGATGATAAAATTTAATATTTAAAAAAAATCATGGACACAATGAGTTCTTTAAGTTGGAGTACTGGAACTTTTAGGACACACTGTACTTTAGGAGGCAATGATCTAACGCATTATAAAACAGACAAATGTTTTTGAAACATTTTTTCTGTTAGTTAACCCCTTCTTTTTTTCGGGTTGGAATGTTCAAAAGTAACAAACTTAAAAGATTTAAAAACAAACTGTTTCTGATTTTAGGAAAAATTATTTCTTATTTTACACTCTAAATAGCAGTAGCAGACTTTTGAAAATGTAATTGGAGATTAGTTGGGTTTATTTTAAATTAAATCCCAGCACTATCCAATTTTAATTATTTATTTTGTAATTTTAGCTGAATTAGGTTTTTGAATGCACATGGTTTTGTGCTCTATGGTAAAATATATATTTTTATACTGTGTACATTATGGAGTTAGAATCACAAAGTGACTTCAGTATAAATGCATCTGAGAGTGATTCAGAAATAAGTGATCTTTATGAAAGTTCGGATAGCAAATCTCAGAACAGTGTATTATACGTAAAATTCTTTTTTAATATTTAAAAACACATATCTTTTATTTTTTTCTACTTATTGGAAAACCAACATTCAGTCATAATATCCCTCGTTTTTTTTTTTTTTTTTTTGGCAAAATTAAATTTTCTTGATTTCAAGCTAAAAAAAAAAAAAAAAAAAAAAAAAAAAAAATTACAAACATTAAAAATGAATACATATATTGTTCATACTTTATGTAATTTTCTTGAATAAAATAAAAAGCCACTTTTTTTTACAATTTTCTTGAAAATTACAAATTGTCAAGGGATTAAGAGATTTCTTAAAAATATATGCAATAAAAATTATGCATATCACCTCTTAATACTAATTAATGAGGATTTAATGTATCATTGGTGCATAGAGGTTGATAAAGATATTTACTTTTTTATGTTCTTTATATTTTTTCTAGGTTGTATGATAGTCTTGAGGTAATATAGGAATTAATTATAACCCACGAATATCATTAAAAATGCCAAGCAACATTATAAAATCCTTTCTGGAACAAAAACGGCTACAGTAGCATCTGATGTAATGTAGTAAAATTAAAGTGAGTTATATACATTCTGTTTTTATAGATATCTTTGACACTTTTTCCATAATTTTGATTTTATATGCTTTTTAAACAAATGGTACTTTCAAGTAACATCGGTAGATAAAGGGTTAAGGATTAATCTGGAACAAGCTAATGCTGTTCAAAAAATACTGAAAACATAAATTAAAAAATATATAAAAACACATTTCCCCCCACTCCCAAAATGTACTAAAAACTCTCCTCGCTATATATACATGGCTAAGAGATTTCCTTGGACTCTGTCTGTGTGTGGATGCAAGTTGCCACCAAATTTTCATACTTTTTACCATGAAACAATCGAAATTATTGATAACCAGTTTGCATGTAACGGGCACGAATCATGTGCAGGCTTGAGTCAAGTGTAGCGACACCTACTGGAAGAGCGTCAACAAAAGAAAACTTCAGTTTCATCTAATGCAAGCCACGGCAAGGTTGCTGAAGACGATGCGGATTTGCCTTGAAAGCCACTACGGCGAAAAAGCTATGGAGTTTAGTAAGGTTTTTCATTTAATTAATATAAAAGTAAATACATTAAAAATTAATGACTAGATTTGGCACAGGCAGAGAGATTTTTTTTGCTCCTGAAACCTGTCCCTGGTCAGATTAAATTCCTAAAAGATTGTTGTAATGCATTGTCATTAATATAGACTCAAGCAAAATCAATTCTTAAAAAAGAAAAATGAATCACAAGTTATGTCACTGGAAAATAGATATTTTTGTCCCTAGTGAGGTAGATCTCTGAAAAGGCTTGCCTATTGTCATCAACTACGGACTCATGTCTAGAATAAAATAAAAAAAGTTTGTCAGAGGGTCTTTAAAATTGAAAGAAGAGGGTTAAAAATTGACTGTAACATTTAGCCCTAACAGACAGAAAAATAAAGTTAAATAAAAGTGTTTAAAAAATGCTTTCATAAAATCATTTTTCAATAAGAAACCAAATGTTATAAATGAATTTAATTTTAAATGTTTTTGATTATATTCACACAACTCTACCTCTCTTTAAGTTGTAAGTTAAAAACTTTAACAAAAGACCTTACTTCAGCTTTATTGATGTGACTCTTCATCGGCGAAGTACTTTCAAATTAGGGGGCCCCCCCTCATTGTCAACGCTGGTCACTCCATTCTGTGAAGATTCTCTCCAGGTGTTCAACTTCCTCCCTCTCTTTCAGGAGATGGCGCCAGGTGGCGTCTATACCTGTTGCTGGTTGGTCCAGGTTGCATGCATTGGGTTGGCTGATAATTTCTATTGTTTCACGAAAAAGTGCATAATTGTAATTATTGTAGTTAGCGATTTTTTCGGTGTTTTTAAAATCTATTTCAATATTTTCATTTTTATAAGTTTGCGCTGACGCGGTGCCGTATTTACCAAATTTTATGTCATTAGTATGCTCTTTGATTCTTGTATTTATTTTTCTTTTAGTCATTCCTATATAACAACCATCGCTATTGTTTTGATATTTAAATGGGATTCTGTAAATGCCGGCGGATTCGAGGGGGGGAATTTGATCTTTGTCGTTTCTGATTATTTGATAGATATTCGGATTTGGCTTAATTGGGATGTTTACATTTAATTTATTTGCAATATTTTAAATTTTTACTGCGGCTCCGCGATCATAAGGTATTGCGTTAGTGTATTTTTTATTTGGTTTTTGGTGGCTAGGGATATTATTGATTTTCTTTAGACGTTTTTTATATAGTTTATCAACGAGATTTTTAGGGTAGTTTGCATGTATAGTTAAGTTTCTAATATATTTGATTTCATTTTTAAGGTCTTCCGGTTCGGTACATATAAGGATTGCGCGATTAATGTAAGACTGAATTGCATTTAATTTATATTTATATGGTGTTTTACTATTGTAGTTAATGATTTCTTTGCTGGAGGTAGGTTTTCCATAAACAGTCGTGTTAATTGTATTTTTCATTTGTTTTATTTTAACATCAAGAAAATTAATTTCATTGTTATTTCTATTTCGCTAGTGAACTGTATATTTTTATCTAAGTGGTTTAAGTCATTTAAGAGTTCTGTTATGTTTTGTTTTTTGTGGACTATGGCAAAAATGTCATCGACATATCTGTTCCAGTAAATCATTTTCTGTTTGAATTTTTCCAAAATTGTATCTTCCAGTTTTCTTAATTTAAATTCTGCAACTATCCCTGGGATATCAGGGATAGTCGTCCACGATAAAGTCCAGGGATAATAGTCCACGAAAAACAAAACATAACAGAACTCTTAAATGACTTAAACCACTCAGATAAAAATATACAGTTCACTAGCGAAATAGAAATAAACAATGAAATTAATTTTCTTGATGTTAAAATAAAACGAATGAAAAATACAATTAACACGACTGTTTATGGAAAACCTACCTCCAGCAAAGAAATCATTAACTACAATAGTAAAACACCATATAAATATAAATTAAATGCAATTCAGTCTTATATTAATCGCGCAATCCTTATATGTACCGAACCGGAAGACCTTAAAAATGAAATCAAATATATTAGAAACTTAACTATACAAGCCAACTACCCTAGAAATCTCGTTGATAAACTATATAAAAAACGTCTAAAGAAAATCAATAATATCCCTAGCCACCAAAAACCAAATAAAAAATACCCTAACACAATACCTTACGATCGCGGAGCTGCAGTAAAAATTAAAAATATTGCAAATAAATTAAATGTAAACATTCCAATTAAGCCAAATCCGAATATCTATCAAATAATCAGAAACGACAAAGATCAAATTCCCCCCCTCGAATCTGCCGGCGTTTACAGAATCCCATTTAAATATCAAAACAATAGCGATGGTTGTTGTATAGGAATGACTAAAAGAAAAATAAATACAAGAATCAAAGTGCATACTAATGACATAAAATTTGGTAAATACGGCACCGCGTTAGCGCAAACTTATAAAAATGAAAATATTGAAATAGATTTTAAAAACACCGAAAAAATCGCTAACTACAATAATTACAATTATGCACTTTTTCGTGAAACAATAGAAATTATCAGCCAACCCAATGCATGCAACCTGGACCAACCAGCAACAGGTATAGACGCCACCTGGCGCCATCTCCTGAAAGAGAGGGAGGAAGTTGAACACCTAGAGAGAATCTTCACAGAAACGAGTGACCAGCGTTGACAATGAGGGGGGGGCTCCCTAATTTGAAAGTACTTCGCCGATGAAGAGTCACATCAATAAAGCTGAAGTAAGGTCTTTTGTTAATATATAATTAAATTTGTGGCTTTATATATTTAAAATTTCTAAAGTTAAAAACTTTATATTTTGTCTTTCTAAAAGTTTCAATTAAAAGAAATGTTTATTTTTCAATCTAAGAAAGCAGTATTAAATTTCTATATATATATCCCCCCCCCCCCAAATAATTTACACACAGGTTTTAAAAATACCCTTAACATAATTATTTTGACCATTATTGGAAAATATGTGAGTCTGTCTCTGTGGTGACCAAAATATTTTGGAGGTTGTTTTCTCATGAACCAATGGACAGAATGAGAATTCAACAGAACTTTTAGTTTGATTGGACCTTGGCTGACATTGGTGCTGATTAGATTTTGGAATATGTGGTTAACTCTCAAAAGAGTTAACTCTCTGTGGTTAACTCTTATATGTGGTTAACTCTCAAAAATCTACATCTCTCTAAAATCTGCATATCATTTATGATGCAAATATTGCCATAATTGATTTGTTGATTAGTGAATTACATAAATTCAGAAATAAAGCAAGTATTAACTATGTGACTTGTGCTGATGAATCAACAATCACTCAGCTTTTTTCAGAAGAGGAAGTAATAGCATAAATTGTTAAAAAAATTAATTAGACCTTAAATTAGAAGAAGACGACTTAGTGTGTGCTAGTAGGATTTTCTTTTACAGAGATAAACATTCAACCTTTCTCATAGCACAAACTTATGTGACTGTAGATATTTTTTTAGGTTACACGGAAAAATATTATGACATAAAAGAAAGAAACTTATTTTGCTGTTGATGAGGCTCTTCATAAATATATATAATTTGCTATTGCGTAAAAATTGTTTTTAAATCAAATTTTTTAATTACACATTCGTACTTTTAATCTATGCATTTTTTTCAGTATAGTATTTATAATGTATAGATTGTTTCATAATGATTTGCTACTCAGAGGTTCTAAGATGTAAATAAAGAAATTATTCTAAAATCCACAAAACCCTTCATTTTAAATTATGCAGAATTTTGAGAGTGAATTGTATTGTCCAACAGGTTTTCCTCATTTAAAAGGAGATGTATAGTGTATATGTGCATAAAACTTAAGTATGATGGTCATAATTAAAAATAAGTTAATTTGAGTAAATGTAAGTTGACAGGTGTTATTGCTATGCTGCAATTTAATTTTTTATGGGAAGACAATATCTCGGCTTTTGATATAAAAATTCACCAAATTTGGTATGCAAGATGAATATTATGTTGAATCATTTGAGATGTATACAGGAGGACAGGTGGTGCAATATTTTCTTTTTATGGGTAGATTATACCTCAACGTTTCTAAAGTATGTAAATGCACCAAACATAATATGTGAGATAGATTTTATGAAAACTTTTGACTCAATTTGGGCATATATCAGATGTCAGTTGGCACTGTTGCTAGTTACTTTCTGCAATTTTTTATATGGCTATATCTCATCATTTATTGGTTGAAATTGCACATGTAAAGTCGTCATTATGAAAAACTAGGCTGATTAAATTTTTATGCATGTTAACTGGTAGGTGGTCCTTTTTATAGAATGATCAGGGTGAAACTTTTTGAAAATTGTGCTTTCTCAATTTTATTTTTATAGAAATTTTAAAAGTTTAATTGTAATGTATTATGAGCTCCACAAATATTACTTATTGTGGGTAGAAATATGATTATATCATTGATAAATCTCCCTTATCTGCATGCAAGTAACAGTTTTCAGGGTTTTTGCATGTTAGGTAGTTTTACCCCTGAATGATATAAAATAATGTGTTGTGATTGCCACAACGTATTACTTATTTATTAAAATAAAAATACATTACACAAAATTTTATCTCTGAAATCTAATAGATGGAAAGTGTCTGGTAACACAGGTTATGCTTGATGGTTTAATCATTTGGAGTTTTCCAGTTATTTATTTTTTCTCAAAACATGCTTCAGTAGAGGCTATACCCACACAGGGCAGTTCCACTAGACCTATAAATTGAAATTTAAGTTACCAGTGGCTAATTGAGCCTTTTAGTTTATTCACTAGCTCTTTCTAAATTTAATTAATAAAAAATTGTGCTTTTTTTTTTTGGCTAATTGACATATAAAACAATGTTGTTTGAATAACTAATTGCTGAAATTTGTGAGTTATTATTATTATCATTATTATTTTAAACTTATTCATAAGTTAATATTTCACTGCAAATTAATAAAACTTTTTTTTTTTGTCAGACTGCCGAAATGCCTAATATTTTTGTGATCTGTTCTGAAAATGTGGAATCATTTTGGTAGTGTCTGGCATACTTTAAGTTCATCACAGTTAATAGTGGGAGTATGTTTTCTTTGACGATTGCAGAAATACTCAACTATTTCGCTACTAATAGACATAATTTACTTTTTTTTCAGTACTGATTTCTGAAATACACAATGATTTAATTGCAAACTAACAAAATTTCTCTTATTTTAGCATTTATTTTTTTTAATCCATTTTCAAATTCATTCCACTCTGGATTTAATTTATATATAATTTTACAGTTCAGTTTTAGGTCTATATTTTACACAGGCCTAGGTCTTTCGTAGTAAAAAATTGTATATTGGTATGTGCACCAGCCAATATTGAAGATTTGCAAAAATGTTCATAAACTTAAATTTCAAATGAATGTTTTTTGCATGTGATGTCATTCCCATGTACATAAAAATCATACATATATAAATATATATATTACATATCTGCCATGTGTTCCGATTTTCCTGTATTTGTTCAGTTTTTTTTTTTAGTTTTGTTCTGGAAATCCGATTTTACCAGAAAATATTCTTTCAGCTTTAACTTTTTAAAAGAAAAATCGATCGGTGATCAAATGCCTTGCAGAAGCTTTGCGATTTTCAGTCTTTTTCAATCCACAGCATAAATGACAATATTCATTTTAAACTTGCTTTATTATATTCTAGAATCTATAAAGATTCAGAACTGTTCAATATCTCTTACTCACGTAACTGTTTTGTTCGGTGAATTTTCAAATGGGCTAGAAGAACAAAGATGAATTTTGAAATGGGCCAGGCCAACAAAACTCAAGCAATATTTTTAATTTGTAATCTGTAAAAAGAAATAGGTTCTTTTTCAAATGTAAAAGTTTAGAATTTTGTGTTAATATAAAAGCTCTGTAAATTGAAAAAAGAAAACTATTTCTTGCGTTTACAGGGCTGATATAATACCTGGGAAAACTAAAAGAATTTGAAAAATCTATTTAAATACAGGAAAAATCATATTTTTTTATATGTGCCAAGCTGTGAGTTGTAACAGAAAGTTCAGCTTCAAAGCATGTTACAAATTCTATAATAATTTTATGTGAAAGAAATATTACTTTAAATGAAAGGGATTACTTATAGAATTGTTATTTTTGCTTTTTTTTTAACATTAGACAAGCAATGTTGACATTACTTCTATGTACAGTGCACCACTGATGCTGATGCATTCTGGGTGCAGCATATCAGGCAACCAATATTGATGCTGTGATGCAATAGTTCCAGTTTACAGCAAAGCAATATCTCAGTTTCTATGGTATACAAGTGAATCAAATTTATTTTTAGAGAAACACATGAACACTATGCCGTGGCACTGCTGATATTTACTTTAGCAATTTTTCAGATGGCTATATCTCAGAATCTATTGCTTAAATTGCATATGTAAATGTGAAAAAGCTAAGTTGATTAAATTTCTGTACATATTAATTGGTAGGTGGAGCTGTTATATAGAAAAAAGTCTGTGATGGCCAAGCATACTAGTCTTATTTAGGAGCATGCAAAGCAGTTTGTATTAAAATTTGAACAATTTTTAAATGCTTTTCAATATTACTTTTTGGGGGGAATGGAAATACTATTATTGCCCAGTAAGCAGATACATTTGCCTTTGAAAATCCCAAAATATGTTAGAAGTTAATACTGAAACCTGCATTAAAAAAAAAAAAAATAAATAAATAAAAATAAACATTAACATACTATCCTTAAAGCACTTTTGGTTGCAGATGCAATCACCTTCAGTTATGAAATTGTGCCTACAAGAAAAGTAAATAAATTATTTTTCTTTAAATATAGTTTGAATATCTTAATATTAACTTATTTATCATTTCTTTTTATAATTAAAGATACTGGAGATTGTTTTAATAATAAATTTGTTTCAAACAAAACATCAAATAACCAATACTTTTTAGGCAGAAAAAACTAGTATGTAGTGGACATCACAAAATTTTCCGCTATATTTAATATTTATCTATGCAAATTATTTACTAAAATTACTTTCTGTGATGAATGCAGATGATTTTCATTTCAGAGAAGTATAACATTAAAAGTGTCCTAGACAGACACCTGAAGATTTTTCTTTTTGGTTAAAAATGAAAAAAAAATTTATAACTTTGTTTAAAAAAATTATTACTGATTCATGGTTCAACCATTCGTTTTAAAGCTATTGACAAGTTCTACTGAAAAATACTTGAATTGAAAATTTACAACTCATGGGGATATTTCCCAGCCTAGGAGAGGAAGTAGTGCTACACATGGGAGGAAAAAAAATCTTAGTTGACTATTACTATTATAAACAGTTCTTCTTAATTTTATAGTGATTGGATAAAATTAATTCTGTCCACATTTATACAAAATTTTGTTTGATACTGCCATGGGGAAAAAAAAAAGTATGGCAATGCAACCGATTGGGTGATTTTCACTAAAAGTTGATAGGTACTAATATGTAAAGGCGCAATTACCTGCAACTTACCTTAATTTATATGAAATTCTGTGCATTAGTTCATGAACTAGAGCTACCATAAAAATTTCACACATACACAGACAATTTCTAAAAGTGGTCAAAATTGTGTTCTGCACCTCTCCAAACATGCAAATCCATTAAAAAATCCAAAGTCCAAAAATCCAAAAAAATCCGAAATTTTTTTTATGAATCCAATACTTCCTTCTACTGAATATAGAAGAAAGTAATATTGAGAAAGAATTTTTCAATACTAAATAAGTACGAACCATGCAATGTTAAATTGGTTTGAAAAAGATAACACAGAGGAAAAAACAATTTATCTAGGTTTGTTTGTGAGAATATTTAAAATCACAAGCTGAACTATTTAACTAATAAACTTTTATTTTACAAGGATTGTATTCCATATAGTTCTACAGAGTAAATAATTTTAAATAGCAAGTGCCACATATAAACAATACATTTTATTGCAAAATGATTAAGTTCTGATAAATCCCAAAATGAAGACCATCAGTTTTTTTTTTTTTTTTTAAATTATAAAATATGAATTTGTATGTTTAGTTAAGATTAATCAACCCCCCCCCCCCCCCCAAAAAAAAAAAAAAAGTAAATATATTATTGTGTTACAACAGTAAATTACAAAAACAATTGCTTATATGTTTTTAAGATTTTTTTTTTTCTTATTACAAAAAGTCATGGAACACTTTTTAAGACTTTAAATTCATTTTATAATTTGATATTATTGAAGCAAACAGGAATATTTTTTCTAATGTTTTTGAAATACAGAATTATTTTATGTTATGTTTATATTTAGGAACAAGGCCAAAGGGGTTTTGGGTGTTCAATAATTGGGAATCCTACAATCAATTTTACAAAAAAATCTCACTTTTACATATCCTTTATATCCTATACATCATCTTTAATATTCTGGAAAGATGTCCCATGATTTTTTCAACATAACTTCCTATTCTTTTTAAACAATTTGGTAATAATAATAATAAAAAAAAAAGAGCTATGTATGGATGATGATCTAAATAATTTATAATTATAACAGAAATAGTTCTGTATTTTTTTAAATGCTTTTTTTTTTTTTAATTTAATAATTCTAGATTTGTTTTTTTTAAAGGCCTTACTACCTTTATATGCTGTAAATAATAATGCACTCAAGAAATATTATTTAAGAGATACACACACACATATTAATAAACTTTACATTGTTTTAAGGAATTCATAAATCTCTTGCGGAATTAAATAATAATAATACAAAAAATAAAGCAATAAATTGCAATATATACATATATATTTCATCTTTTATTAAAAAGTATGCTGCTATATTAAATCTCACAGTAAATGATCAGCCAGTAACAATTTATATCACAAAAGCAAATCTTTTCCATTTCAGCTATAATATTTTGACAGTAGAAGACCTAAAATCTTTATGTATGTAAACTAATATTTTAAGACATACAAAGAAAAATACATTCATAAGAAATTTAAATTCCAAAAATTGTTTTTAAAATCTACTTCGTGTTATTAAAAATACACCCTTTTTTTTAAAGGTTGCTTGCGTACCAAATTAAAGATTTAAACCTCAACACACATCCTTTAATTTCTAAATTTATTTATATTTAAAAAATTTTCATTACCTGCAACATCAGCTTAATTTAGTCTTTTTTTGTTTTTTGCTTTTGAAGTATTCTTTAAGAATAAAAATTATCCTTGCTTACCTTACCTTAAATATTACGATAATTAAAATTACCTTAAGTTAGAAGTTGAGTCAGTGTTACAGAGTAAAGAATCTAAATGTTTATATAACGTCATTTCTTTTTTTTTTTAATTGATTGATTTTATTTTTATGCTCTTAAATATGAAAAATTCTAAAATTAACATTATTGTTGCATTTAGAAAAGTATCAACTTTGGTCTTCTACAGTATGAATAAATTCTTACACAGAAAACATAAGTTTTCAAGTATTTTCATTTTTAAATTTAATTAAACATTAAATTGTGATGTAAGGGAAACTGCTTTGTAATTAACCAGGCAGGACGTTTATAATCCATGTACACCCTAATTATTATGAAAATTAATGTCTCAGTATTCTTATCCACAGTAATGTATCACTTTATAATGATAAATATTGTAAAGAAAATAATTAAATGCGCCACTTGGGAAAAATTAAGTTTTTCGAACAAGGAGGAAAAAGGTGAGTGCTTTTAAATTTTTTTTTATTAATTTTTTTAAGTTAACGATAATTGAGCATTTCAGTCATTTATTTTCACGAGAAAGAGTGTATCATCATGAATTTCATTAACAGGTTGAATTCTAAAGATTTTTTTTCATATTTATGTTACTTAATATGTTTGGGGTGTGCTGACACCACATGCCTGTTCTCATGTTACATTTCACGGCGCCCGTCCTGCCGCGTTAAATGTTCATTGAGTACTTTTCCTTTATTATAAATAATGTGAAATGGTTATTTGAGCTATAGTTCCTATTTAAATAAGATTTTTTTTTAAATTCACTTGAAATATTAAGAAGATACATTTTCCTTATTTTCATTTTCAAATAAATTTATATCATTTTTATATTTTAATAGTCTATTCTATTAAAAAAAAAAAAAAAAAGAGAGAAGAAATTAAAAATTTTTAATTAAGAAATACACTGCATTGTGAACAGGGAAAATATTTAAAGACATTAGTTAACCCTTTGAACTGCAATTTATTTTCAATCAGCACTGCTCATGCACAAAATTTAATTTTCTTAGTTTTAAGAGGAGGGATTGATTTGAACTAGGGGAAACTTATGGTTTTGTTGCTCAAATAATTTGTTATTATTAAAAATAATATTTGTTTCACACATTTATATAAATGTTTATTATTATATATACATATAAGAACATAATTAGTGCCGGGAATTCATGACGAGCTGGACTCGTCATTTCAGTTCAAGGGGTTAAGAATAGTTTTTACTCATTAAATAAATAAAATTAAAGCCATTCCCAAATAAATTATTTGCTTATGAGACAGTTCAAGATTTAAAAGAATGTATGTGACTCTTTATCCAAAGAAATTTAATTGAATGGAAACAAGCAGTAAAAATACAGTTAAACTACATGCTACAATAAATATGCAGGCTATTAGAAATATATCTTTACACTTAAAAAATAATTACAAATAAACAAACAATGATTTGTACTTACACTTTTATTGTTAAAAAAAAAATATATATTAAAGTTTATTTTAAATGAAGTGTAAACAAGATGTTTTGTGACACTTATAAACTGAAAAGGCGAATTACAGTGGTCATCCAGACTGTCAATTTTGCAATGACATATGGAACAAAGAGTGTCTACAGCAGAAAAGTGACCCTTATCTCCGATATAAATTTTTATTGAAATAAGTAAATAAAAAAAAAAAATCATTAAATCAGAATAAGTAAAAACTCGACTGAAATGTTAAACAGGGGAATTTTTTTCCTACTAGCATTCAATCGGCAATCATCTTTCACCAGTTTCTCAAACTAAGTCATTCTTTCATCACTCGTGGTGATTCTCTAAAACGGAAGACGCTCTTCTGCCGCTTTAAATTTGGGTATATTCACTACTGGGACACAGAGTTTTCAAGTGGCATATGTAACAACAATTCTACAATCAGGGTTTGTTGAACTTCCATTAGTTTTTTTCACATTATGCTAAAAGATATCAATAAGATTTTCACTGGAAAGCAAAAACCAGATAATATAATAATTTCTAATTTCTTATTTAAATATTTATGGGCATCAGGAATTGTTCTTTATTTAGTACATTTATATTTAATTTCGATTTTTAATGATTGAATTTAAATGCAAACATATTTAAAACTATATCAGAATTCAAAATTTGCTTTATAGAAATGTTCTGAACACTAGTATTGTGTAATGATTTACTCCTATGCATTACTGACCACATTCAATTACTTTTTCATTTTGAAAAAAATGACATAGCTGCTTCTTTTTCTATTGTTGAAATCAAAACAATATTTCACTGATTCATGTTTCTTAAATCACAAGTAGGAAAGCTTGGTTAAAATCATCAGTGAACCAAAGAATTAAAAAACAAAATTAGGGATAACCAGTTTGAGAAAAACAAATCAATAGTATCCAATAATTCAAGTTGATTTTTGAAAAAAAAGGGTTTTTTAAATGATTTTTTTTTAAATACAGCTTGTGCAATTCAGCTAAAATGCTAAAAGAAACTTTTATTTTTTGTCTACATAGTGCTTCATACAGCATGGTTAGATATCTTGTATAGACTCAATGTATGATTAATGGTGCACACATTATTTGGAATGCATAATATTATATGTGCATATGTTTGTTTATTTTTCATTAGTTTTTAAATGTGTAAAGATATAATTTAAACAATGCAAAATAAACTTTTCCATTTAGTTTATGGAATGTAAAAAAACTGTATGTGAGTATCCTTGTTGCTTATTTTTAATTATTGTTAAAAAATATTAAGATATATTTCAGATTCCTTGAATGATTAAGAAATAAGAGAACAGACAAACACAGAAAAATGAAGAAGAGCAACAGCACACATGCTAACTGACAAAGTTCAAAAGAGAAGAGGGGGGAGGGGGGATAGGAAACAGGCCTAATATAGCATTATGCCTTTATCTATTTACAAACACAGTTGAACCTCCTTAACGTGAATTACTTTTAACATGAACTGTTTTCAAATCCCCGTCAAAATGAAGATTACTTACTGATCACATGAACTACTGATAACATGAACAATTTTTTTTGTCCCCTTGAGATTGACGTTAATGAGGTTTGACTGTATATAGTTAATGTCAAATATTGTAACATTTATAGACTTGTATCAATAATTACTTCTTAAAAATGATTCTCATGATAATTTTAATATTTGCAGTCAAATAAAAATCACGCTAGCTCTTCCATTTTTTGCAAAAAATATGTACAATAACGCATAATATTTGGCTGCTGCTGCTCTCTTTTTAATAGTTTCACAGATTATAAAGTGGCACTATATTAAAAAAAAGAGAGAAAAAAAAAAAAAAAAACTCACAAGCTTATATATTTTGTTCTTTTTTATGAAATGTTACATCAATGAACAGTGACACAAAGAATCAAAAATGAAATGATGGTGCAGCACTGATATGCAACATTGTATACAGATCTGTATTCAAATGAAATTGTGTTTTAAAATCTTAAAACAGCAGTGTTGTTATTGCTTGATTTTATGTAAAGATGAAAGGTTTTAAATTAATCTATTTCAGTTCAGAATTAACAATGATATGAATTGATTGCATAGCTACTTCAAACACAAACGAAACATGTAAATGAAGTTAATTTATACCAAATTAAGAATATTTAAGGCACACCATGTAAGAAAATTAAAAATAGCTCATTTAAAATTTAATTTTTTAAACTATTTTACTGGTTTATAAGGTTTATTTATTTAACTATGATGGAATAAAATACAATAATAAATACATCTCAAAATTACAACAAAAAATAACTAATTACATTTATATTTGCACTTACACATAAAAACAAAAACACATAATATATATCTTGTTATAATTACACAATACGTTATGAAACTGTACAAAATCACCATATCTGAAAAAATTGAAGTGCTATCCATGGAATTAAGTTTGTTTTAAATATAAGACTTCTGGCTAATTTTATTTTTCAAGTTATTACAAGAGAAAATTTTGATTTTTTTATTTTCAAAATAGTATAAATACAGGAAAGCATGGTTATAAATAGAACAGAAAACATCAGGGGGATGATGGGGAGGGGAAGAATAGAGAAAACAAAAGCTGCTGTATTAAATTAATTTCTCTTCATAAACAAAAAATATCCACTTTGTATTAATAAAAAAATTAACAGGATGAAAATATGGATTAAATGCAGAAAAAAATTACAAAAATACTAAAAAATTAGTATTTTAATAATATTTTTTAAAAATCATTTAATCATCACTATCATCAATGTAAATATATTTTCTATAATAATTTAGCCTATTATTAAATTAAGTGCCTTATAATACATATGTATACTTTCTTTTGTATGTGTTCCCCTCCCACTTATAAAATAACTGGTAAAGATTTCCTTTATGGATGGAGAGTTTTTATCACATGTCAAAACGCTTATTTAGTTTAAAAGTTCTTATTAGTAAGGAAAAAAAATCTGAAAATTCAATAACTTGAAAAAAAGAGAAATAAATACAAATGCAGATATTTTAACAAGATAATACTTTGAAAACCCATGAAATTATATCAAAAATCACATGATGTGTCAGTATACAATTTGGCGATGAAATCCCTTCTTACACTGGCAGAATTCACTTATAAAGTGAACCAATCATTATAAAATATATGAATGTATATAGTTTACATATGGATTCTATTATTATCATGAACTTCCATTGAGCACATTCTTGGGTGGTTCCAATAAATCAGCATATTCGTGTAAAGCTTCTCGTAGGGAGCAGCACACTTGGGCTGATGTAGATGTTGTACAATCTACTAAACTAGGATAGAGAGCTATAAGTTGTTCCCAAACAGTCCATTCCACTAAATTAAAATAAACAAATTATTTTTTTCGGTATACATACAGTAAAAAAAAAAAAAGTTCTCAAAATTTATTGCCTAATTTAAATAACAATATTCTAGTTAACTAGCTATAACTACAAATAAAATAATTTTGTAATTAAAACAAAAATGATTATCCTAAAATATGAGGAAATAGCAAAGCTTATAAATACCTTTACAATTTTTCTATTAATATCAATAATAATACTGATAAAGTTTAAAATGACAATTTCAAAGAGCATTTTCTATGATGTTGTGGCATTAGTGCATATGGCTTTAGTATACATGAACACCCATCTTGGATTTTAGAGGGGATTCATACAGAAAAAGAATTTTAGCTAATTATTTGAAAATATAAATGCAGACAAGATAAAAATATATTTTATGTACCACTTTGAAGGCTTTCATCTTGTCTTCATATAAATTCACTAGGCCTAATTGTATTTTACACCATAAATATTGCACAAAATGAAAATTGCATCTGGAAATATATTTTAGTATGCATTAATTGCTGCAGTTTAAAAATCTAATTTAATTGCTTTTGAACTCCACTTGACACTCTAAAATTTGACTTCTTTGAATATGGCTTTGTATGTGTAGTAATCTGCAATTGAGATCACCAGCCAGAGATGGCACCGTAAGTGCTTTATGTTATCAGTTGCCAGGTTAATGTCAGTTTTTTGCTAGCTGCGATGTAACTAGGTTGTGTGTTACAATGAATAAATTTGTAATCTTACTTAATCTGCTATAGTAACACTGTTAGTTAATCATTTATATAATTAGGATCACAAATGTGGCAATGAGAAAGGAATTTCATGACTGTTAAGAAAATTTTTTGCAGAAAAAAAATTACAGAATGCTTACTTTTCTGCTTCAAACTAAGTCTTAAATTCAGCTGCTACTTCATTAAGACTAACATACGACCGCTGAGGAAGCAGGTCACTAACAACCAACCATATTAATCCTAAAGTATGACAACTGAGGAAGAGAGTCACTGCCAACTACATCTTGTTACTCTTGACTTTTTTTAGACAGATTAAGGAGTTTGATCTTTCAATCGAAGCTTCAGCTTCATATACAGAACATCTTTAATAATTTTTTGTGGCTAATGTTATGTTTTAAAAAAACATAACACTACTTTATTCTTAAGTTTCAAATAATTTAACACCATTTTATTTAAAATTATAGGTTTTCAGTTTCCTTTTATTTAAAAAGTTTTATCTTTCAAAATTTATTTTATACTCTGCGAAAATTTCTATCAAAATCGATCGCGATCTATTTATTTAAAAGATTTCCGTTTTTACTTGAAAATCTGCTTTTTTCAAAAATAAAATAAAATAAAAACAAATACAGAAATTCCGTATTAATATAATATCGTAAGCGATATTCTGTGCAAATAAATCACTAAGAAAATAATAGTAGAGAAATTACTAAAAGTGCAAAATTAAAATGTATAAAATCAGTATAACCCTAAATTATCTTGTCAGCAATCAGTGTCCCGATTTTGCATTTAAATTATTTTCTAAGTTTTATTTATATGTAACACTAATTTCATTAGATAGCTTATTTTATTTCCTTTAATTTGAGCCATCGCTCATAGAAATAGCTTAAAATTTAATTGTTTTCTCTTCAAAAAATCATAAGTCCAAAAATACCTTTTTTATTTGACTGTATTCTTAAATTCAGCAGTCAGCCATGTTTGATCAAAGTTTTCGTACTTCCCCGTGCAGTTTTCGTATTTTCCCGCGCTTTCAAGGGGGGAAGAGACCTTCTGGAACATTCCAGAGAGTTCGTAGCGTCATCTGTGACGTCAGTGGCGTCTCTTTCGCGAGCGCTCATTGGCTGGCTTGGAAGAGAGCGCGAATTTCACATAGCTTTCGGTCAGAACAGTAGGTGGTCTTCGTAGAAGAAAGTCGTGTGTTTTAAGCCGAGGCCGGGATTCTTCCCGCGCCGAAGCTCGAAGCAGAAACTCGGATCTTCTGCTCAATAAAAATGAAGTTCTTCAGCCCTTAGAATTACTTACCTGCTGTATTCTATTAAATGTCCTTCATCACGGAGCAGGTGCAGCAGTATTATATATATATATTTTTTGATGATGTAAAGTTCCTGTCCGGCCAAGCAAAACCTGTCATCAATGAGATGGTTTTTTTAAAAAATGAGGTAAAGTTACTTTTCTGCCAAGCTAACTGCTCTACTTCAAAAAGTTTGCAACTTATACAACATATCTGGATGATAGCGTTTCAGCGACAACAATCGTGAAGAAGAGTGTCTACCGTCATGCCTGAAAGTTAGTTCGTCTCGGCAAATGTCCGCACAATATTCTTTTCTAACCATTTACTCCTCAGAAGCCAGTGCTGAGCGTAGAAATTGCGTGGCCACATATCCAGACTACGAGTTGGAAGCTGTGTACCCGGCTACTAGTGTGCGTGATGGTTCCCCTTCTAAGTTTTCCAGAACGATAACAGCAAATCTCAAATAACTGTGCGAGATTTCAGGAATAGAACTTTATTTCCTTTTGAACTTTCGGCCAAATTCACAAATAGAACTCTATTGCATTCGGACATATACATCATCACAATCTCTAAAATGTATAAAAATAGTATGACTACTAAATCATTCAAGAAATATAATTTCGGTGCTTATATTGTGTTTGTTTAAGTGTGTTAAAGTGTTTTCAATTTGTGGTGCCACAAGTTCAGTGCTAATTTTTGGATTAATTATTAAAGTGATGTACTAATAAAGAAACTTTGGTAAGTCAAGTTTTCTCTTGTCCTTTTTATGTATTTTATTTTTCATTTAAGATATATTTCCTTTTCAGGGTAATCACCCCAGCTTTAAGTAATTAGTACTCCACTAGCAAAATTACAAAAACGATCACCAAGGTCTCCTTTTTTTTCTTATTTAAACTAAGTATTAATGAAAAAGAAAATCTATTTTTTTCTCTCATGTTTGATTTAGCTCTGTATATAAAATTTTTGATATTTAGTAACTTTTCAGAGATCATTCTCTCAGTTTCATTAACTTGTTTTTTTCAAAATCTAAATTCTGAAAAATTATTTTCTTTCAATTTCTTAAACTGTCCCTAGTTAGCCCATTTCCATCTAACAGCTAATACGATCAAAGATGCTGACTGTAAAAAAACTATTTTCCTGATCATTGTGGGTTTACTGACATATGCACTGCTTCAGATTTTTTTTTCTTTGGCTGCTCCTTAAACAAAAATGTTGCAAGAAATCACAGTAGTTTTAAATGCCTCAGCTCTTAAGAATATAGACCAACTTCATTTGTTCATACGGTTAATCACATACTGTGCAAAATTTCTCCTAAATAAATCCGCTCTTAGCTCCATTGCACGAGCTGCAGAAAAACAAGACAGCATGGAAATGGACAGCAAATCAAGAAGCATTCACTAAGATGAAGGAAGCATTATAAAGTTTACCAGTGTTGATGCTCATTGACAATAATAAGAAATATTTTTTAGTTTGTGATGTTAGCTCTTATGGTCTGGGAGCTGTCTTATCTCATCAGACTAAAGATGGGGATCGTCCAGTAGCAGTTGCCATTGCCTTCTGGTCTCTAACCAGTGCTGAAAAGAATTATAGCCATATTAAAAAAGCAGCTCTAGATCTGGTGCTTAGTATGATGAAGTTACGGCAGTATTTATTGGCGACAAAAGAACCTTCATTCTTTTAACAGATTATCGACTTCTGGTGAATCTTTTGTCAGAAAATAAACCTCTTCCTTCAAGTAGATACTGCAAGGATTTAATACTGGGCTTTAACTTAATGTCAGCGCATTCTTACAAAGTGAGCTACAGGAAAGGTTTGCATGTTAATGCAGATGCCTGCAGTCATTTGCCTTTAAGTCACAAAGATAAAGATGCATTTGTTCCAGCAGAGTCTGTTTTGCTATTGTGACAGTTAGATGGCAGGTCAGTGACAACACATTTGATTACTATAGAATCAAAAAATGCTGCAAGCTTAAGATGATGAAATTCTACATACTGAAAGGGTTTCACACAAAAATGGAAGAAAATTTACACCCCTTCTTGTAATAAAAAATGAGCTGTTGATCGAAGATGGTATCATTCAGAGAGGGTATATAATGTTTATTCCGCCAATGCTTAGAAATTATGCAGTTCATGAACTCTATTCATCGCATCAGGTATAATTGCTATTAAACGACTAGCCCATTCTTACGTACAGTGCCTAGGAATCGATGATGACCTTAAAGCATGTGTGAAAAATTGTATTGCTTGTAAACAAAATACCACTGTATCCTCAGCAAAGCTAATTTCTTAGCCTGTACTAGAGAAAGCTTGGAATAGGACCCATATTGAACATGCAGGATCAGTTGAAGGACATATACTCCTGATAGTTGTAGATCCAAAGACAAAGTGGACGGAAATAGAACCAGTACCCAATATGTTCATGTGCAACCATAAAAATTTTGTGAGGCTTTTTTACTCGTTATAGTACTTCAGTGACAATGGTACCTGTATTTCACAGTGCAAAATTGGAGAAATTTCTCACTGAAAATGGAATCCCACATATCAAACACAGTCCAATGGATTGGCAGAACAAGCAGTAAGGACTGTCAAAACTACATTAAGAAAATGTCTACAGGAACTCTCACTTAGAAACTATCTTGGTTCCTTTTTAAATTTTCCCATTACTTTGTCAGAATAGATGGGTGTGTTTACCAGCTATTGACATATTTGGTCATCCACTCCATACTCAAATGGATTTGATTTGCAATGCAGAAAATTACATACCAGAAAAGGAAAATACATCTTCATGCAAGTTCAAGAATGGTGCCCTAGTTTGGGTATGATCTTATGGCCATTGTCCTCCATGAGTGTCTGGAACTTGACTATGTCCAGTAGGGAAAGTGATGTGCAAAGTCAAGACCCCATTGGGAAATAGTACTCGGCACTTTCGCCAACTTTGCTCTAGACGTGAAAGAGATTCAGAAGTTCCTCTTTTCCATAAAGCATTAGCTTCTGCTGTTCCACCAGTGAATACATCATTTGATACATCCACAAACACAACAGGTCCCTCCAATATTGTCTCCACAGGGTAAGTACTGACACAGAGAACAATTTGAATACATCTCCTCCTGTGTTATTACTACAAGTGATTCTAAAGACACTGGCAATCCCACAAGTTAAACATTTAAAGAGTCAAAAGATAAAACTAACATGTTTGCAATTGTAGGCTATTAATTTTTCAAACTCTTTTAACAGCTTAAGAATTGTTTCTTTGTAATTAATATGTAGTCCAAATTCCTTTAAGAATTTATAAAATATAACACAGTATGTTACAAGTTAAAATACAAAACTAAATTTAAAAGTTAAAATATAAAAATCTTCATGATGATGTTTCATCTGAGCATAATTTCTCATGGATTTCATCAGGTCTGGTTCCTGAAACATTAGCATTTTGATCTTTTAATAGATGAAGAACAGGTTGCCACATTCTCGCTAAATCTCTGGAATGGATATAATTGATGGCATGTTTATCATACTTTTTATTTGCAATTTCTCCTGAATTTCAAGTTTAATAAGGCTGGGAGGAAAGACTACATTCTTTTGCGTTTTCCTTTAAGAAGAAAAAGAACGTAGTAATCGGTAATTGAGATTGTTAGCTAGTGATGGTGCTATAGTGCCTTATGTTTAGAAAGTTGTCAGAACAATATCAGTTCTCTGCTAGCTGCAATGTAAAGAGGTTGTGTGCTACAATGAATAAATTCGTAACCTTATTTAATTTGCCATACCGGCACTGTTAAGTTGCTATCAGACGGAAGAACGTATTGTCTGAAGTATAAGATATTGCTGATCAAAAGTTGCCAAAACAACTTTCTCAGGGTTTAGGAATGGTTGTTTTTAAGTAAAAACGAAATTCATCTCAAGGATGTTTCTGAAAGAGAAAAGGATAGAGGATATTCTAGAATCACAACTCTCTGATTGGAGGAGTTCATGCTGAAAACCACTGTATATGATTCATACTGTCGAAAATGCGTGATTAACAAACATACATGAAGCAAATTGTATCAAATGGAGATATTTCAACCATGTCCCTCATGAAAAACCTGTTTATGAGGTAGTATGTGCTAATGATTTTCATACTGCACTTCATCTGATAGTGGTTTTCGTTTATTTTTATCCAACTCAGATCACAATTAATTCCTTTTGTCTGGAAAAATAAAAAATAAAATTGAATTACAATTTGTTTCATTAGGGCTACTTTCACAGTCTATGTGTGTTCTAAAAAGCTCGGGAACTGCTTCAGAAAGCTTAAATGTTTTGTCAAAAAAAAAAAAAAAAAAAAACATTTTTTAAGAGGTTTTTTGGTTTCACTGCCAAACACGTTTTTCTAAAATGTATTTGTCCTTTTTTATGTCTAGGAAAATAAATTTTTCCCCATTTGACATTGCTGGACAGCTACTACCAAATTGATCTTGTTTACATCAGTTGGATTTTCAGTGGTTCCAAAAACTATTCTTCTTTAAAAGCAATTTTTTGTACTACTGTAAGTTAGAATTTTTGCTACAAAATCATACACTTTATTATACGTTTCAAAAAGAAGTTTTTTAAAAATGACATTCACAGGTAGCGATAAGTTTTCCTTGATTCTCTTTTTCGGGTTTTCTATTTCTATTTTTGCTGTATCTGGAAATTGGAATAATAAATGAACTTCAGTTTGAAATAAAAATAAGTAAAATAGCAGTTTAATTATACATAAATATGTATATATAAACACTTACTTTTTCTAACATATGTATAATGAAGTACACAATTTTTTCCACGAAATGGCAAAAAATGCAATATTCCTATTTAAAATATCCAAAAATTTTGAATAACTGATTTTATTTATTTATGTATTGCACATAGCAATACCTAATGGAACAAAGGCAATAATTTAATCACAGGTGCGATGGAAAGGTGTATACTAAAGTTCTGTACATTAATGCCACATAATCATTTTCCTGAAGTTTTTATAGCTTAAATATACATACTAAAAATAATAACTCTACAAAAGTTCTACAATGATTTACCCTTCTCAGGATCAGCCTTTTTTAAAGATTTAGCTAGAGTAGCAACAGCTTTCAGCACAAAAGAAATTTCAGACATTCTATGCCTACATGAAAATAATAATAAATAAAGCATTAGATAAAATCAAGTCATCAATAAATACAATATCACAACAGAAATAAGAGAATAGTGTCTGTAACTTTTGGAACTAAGTACTTTTAAAAACAATTTGGACATGAAAAATTTTAATGAAATATCTTACCAGTCATTTTTGTATTTTTGTTAATGGTAAAATTTGCTAACCACACACCAGTTCCACAAAAATGGTAATTTATAAAGTAGGGAAGTAACTTTATAAAATTTATAAAACAAAGTTATACAGAGTTGCCAACTTTCTTAATTTATTCCACAACATTGTTAGCCCCACTTTTTTCTTTTATACTACTTTTCTTGAAGAGTAATTTTTTCTTATTTTATTGTAGTTATATATTGGAGAAAATTATTCTATAAATAAAGTGAAGTGAAATAAAGGCAGGGCTAAATATGTTCTGGAATAAATTAAGGAAGTTGGTAACATCACACAGAAGAATAACACTTCCTTTTTTTTTTTTTTTTGCTACAACTGTTATGAAACAGAAACAATAAAGGCATATTTACTGTAATTTTTGTGATTAAATATGATAGTGATTATTGTTAGAAAATATTAGTGGAAGCAGAAACATCTCTGCATGTCATAAACATTACATGAAATTGCCCTAAAGCATTTAATAATAAAGACTTTTTCCATTTGAATGTTTCTAAAAAATCAATTATATTTACTGTATTATAATACAGAACTGAACTAATACAAATTTAATAATAATAAAAATGTTTATAAATTAACCTTGCTGAATCACTAGATATTTATTACTTAAGAAAATTACACTTTTGTATACCTAGGTAATGGGCATTTTCCACTCAGTCTTTCATCTTCAGCGTATTTATGAATAACTTCTTTAAATCTATGAAGAAGTGAAGTTACAGCCAGTAAATTTACTACACCATCATCATCAATTTCTATGCCACTTTCCAAGAAAGAGAACTGCAGCAATGTTTCAAAACAAGATTTTGCAAATTCCTCCCGAAGTTTGCGACTTGAATCAATATCTAGAACAAAAATCATAAGACTTTTTTATTTATTGAAAAAAAAAAAAAAAAGCATAGAAAACTACCCATACAGATTTACACACAAAAATATGCTACACTATTTGAGATACCAAATTTTTAATAAATCGCAAAATGACCGTTATTGATTTTTACATTCCCCTTTTCCTTCTTTCTAAGAAGACTGAAAAATTAAAATTTCTAATTCCATCTCAAAACAAGCTTTGAATGATTTTCCTAAAAAAAAAATAAATAAATCTAGCAAAAATTCAAAATAATTTTTTATAAAAATGATAGCTGTGAACAGTGATCACATCAATAGGAAAGCAAATGCATCACCACTGCAGATGAACATTCTAGAACAATCTGGACAGAGTTCCTCAGCCGTCATTCCCCACTGGCGCGTGGGGAGACCGGAAAACACGGCTATCGTTTAAAAGCAAGGCCAAAATAGCTTCAATAAAAATTTGAAAGTAAAAACTCTAAAGCCTTACAGAATTTAAAAAGTAAGGTATCATTTTAAAGGTTATTTCACGTAGATTAACCCTGTAACAAAATAATCTCCGATATCCTTACCTATCAAATTTTAAGATTACACATGGCTGGGAGGAGGTTAATGCTAAAATAGTTTAAAACAATGAAAGTTTCTTTCCTTAAATTCTATTTTATATATTTTAGATGTTTGAAAATTTATGCTAACTACAGTATAGGATCTGTTATCCAGAAAGCTTGGGACCTGGGATATTCTGGATAAGGGGTTTTTCCCGTAATTCGGAACACTTTATTATATGTATAAAAATGGTAGAAAATAATTTTACAAATAGCAGTGATAAACATGAATAATATATATAAACACTTTACCTATATATATTTGTTCATTTAATAAATTATTTCCATAAAATAAAAAATAAATAAAAACATTCTTAATTAAAATTTTGAACTATAAATAATAATAGTAATAATAAATGAAAAATAAATAAACATATACAAAATTTAATTTTGGATCTGAGAGTAAAATCCTTTCATTTTGGATTTTGCAAACAATTCTAAGATATTTTTTTGCTTATAGTGTGTGTCTGATACTAATTGTTCATAAATTTTTCAAATATTTTTAGCATATAATGCTAAATATGTTATGAAATGAATTCTAAAAATAATGGAAATTAATAAAAACTATTTAAAATTTTTATAACAATTGGGACTTCATGCATACGACCTGAGTTCAAGGATAAAATTCATCTGCTATTGGACACTTTAAGAAGTATGTGTTATTAATGTTTATCTATTAAAAAATACCATAAAAATTAATTTTCTAACCTAAATTTGCAAAATTTTCAGTAATTGTTTGGACAATTTTTGCTCACCATATTTCCTCAGAATAACACCGTAGCATTAAAGAAAGTAGGTTGTAAAACTATAATTCTGACCGCTGCTATTGTATAACTTTAATTCTTAAATTTTACAATAATTAAAAATTTTGGTGGTTGGCATTTTGCATTCTGGTTTTCGGAGCATTCTGGATAACGGATCCTGTACTGTATTGTTATGAATGTGAAAAGTCACTTTATTTACGTAATTAAGATTTAATCCATTAAATTCACAAAATTAATGTTGTTTAAGTTTATAATTGTACTGGTTTCAATTATTCTTTTTTGAAATCGTTTGGCTAAACGATGTAATTTTGATATTTTATTTACTAACTCGAAATGTTACATAAAAGTAAAGTGGAACATACTCTGCCTATTTGATAGATTAAAACAAAACAAATGACAGTAAAAACTGTTTGATACTTGCAATCGAGTTAGTTATAGTGACACTATCCTGCAAACAACTAAATCTTCAAATTTTCTAGATAAACAAGCTAAAAATTTTTTTTTTAAATAAACTAAAACAAAGTTTCATATTTTATAAATTTTACACACCATCCGAAAAATAAATTTAGTATTTTCTTAAGAATGTGACTGAGCCAAATGCTATTACACTATCTTTCCCTCCTATCAGAGAAAATACAAAATTCATCAGTCAATCATAATGGTGCTAATTCTGCACTAGAAGCTGATTTCATAGAGTATTTTCTTAATCTTAAAGAAACAAATTTAAAGTCATTACCATTTTGCACTTTCAAGCCATTCTTCTGACATGCCAAAAAACATGCCTTTAAAGATAAATTGTAACTGGAGCTAATTTTCATAACAAGTTTATCATAGGTACGTCTCATTTTAAAAACTGAGGAAGGAACAATTAGAAATGTATGAAGAGGGGAGGAGACTTTCTATTTTAGGCAGATGTAATGATGTGCATCTCCCCGCCCTATATATATCAAAATACCATGATTGCTAATTCAATAACAATATTGAAATATTTATTCAATTTTATTTATTTTTTTTCTACATGCAAACTAATAAATGTTTTATAGAGTGAATTTATTTTAAAATCAAATTAAGTAGATGGTAATTAACTGCTGAATTTGTATATTTGCCTTTTTAGTGAATGAAAAAAAGTAATTTTGCATATATGCATGAATTTCTTTTTCTAGATAAGAAAAATGAAATCTATCAATATCTTACCCACAGAACTTCTTTTCTGAAAAATTATAGATTTTGGGAGAGAGATTGAAGTCCATGAAGGCCTTTTGACAGGATTCAGCATCTAATATTTATTCATACGCTTATTTTACTCTAAACTTTTCCTCAACTCCTCTTGATTTTTTTAGACAATTTGATAAATAAAAAACAAATTCACTTTAAGCTTCATTATTTAATCTTAATGGCTGATTGAGGGGGGGGGGGAATAATAAAAATAAAATGTATTAAAATGGCTTTTTCTTTACCAAAAATCTATCATGATTAGTTTACTAATAATGATTTAAATAAATCAAGAGTAATCATTTAATTAAAACTTTGTTTTGTGCAGAGGAGGCAAAAAACATAATAAAGACATAATTTTCATATCTCTATATCAAAAATATGTTTTTAATAATATGACATTTTTATAATTTACAGTTTATGAACACTTGTGATATAACTTACCTACAGGACTGTTATTTGTAGCTGAATGAATTGATCCTTTATTTAGTAAAGTAACTATTTTAATAATGAATTCTCGTGGTAGTTGATTAGCATAAGGGAGTATTCCATCCCTCAGTAAATCAATTATCTATAAAACAAAACAAATTGTATTTAAAATATGCAACTGATAACACATCATATATATAAAAAAAATAAATATCTCATGCTTTACTGAAGTCCGAAGTGCATTATATGGTTTTTAAATTAAGTAAAATAACAAGATAAAAATTAAAACTTGATTAGTTTCGTTAACAGTAATTGCTATGAATATAGAACAATTAAATTTTTTTTTTTTTTAAAATAATAATGACCTTTGATCAAACAGATATATCTGCCAGATCAGAATGATTAAGTGGGTTATTTTATAGCCATAAATTTAAAAAATGTTTCCTGAGATTTCAGTAAATTATTATGAAGATGCTTTTAGTACTTCATAAAATGTTAAATATTAACATTGCATGCTATTTAATAAATACAATACTTCTCAGTGGCAGAAAGTTTTGTAGCTGTCAGTGACAGGCTTTTAAAATTACATAATCTGTCCGCGAAATTTGCATGTAATCGGGGATGAAAATTGCTTACACTCGAAAAGCCTGAAAGCTGATAGCGGCAATCTTGGGGGAGAGCTTAACAACAGTGGTGATCTCATGCAGCAATACACAAATACAATTTTACTACAGAACAATATAGTATAAACAATTATAAAATAAGTTGAACTCATTCAATTAAATATTTTATAGCAATGTTTGACACAACACAATATAAATAATTATAAATAATAAAAGTATTAGTTTTATTTTTGATACAGAAATTTTTATAAGGGAATTTTGAAGTGGAGGAGAAGTTTTGGAGCAGTTTTAAATGAAATTAGCACTTTTCTATGTACCCATAGAATCTCAGTAACAGGTAACAGGAGAAAAGAATACACGCTCAACGCTGCTTATCAAGGGAGATCTAGGCTCCCTAGGTCGCCGTTGTTATGCACTGTTTTGCGTGTTCCTATTAAGGCACCTATAGGGGGCTCTAGAGTTCCTACCAGAGAGTGTCTAATGCTGTTATTACACGGTATTCCTTGAAGCAACAAAAATTGCCGCAACAAAGGGTCACCGCGCCTCCCTCCTTCACGACGTAATGCTATGGTTGCTATAGTCTCTACAAATGAAAAGGAAGGAGGAGAAGAGACGTAAATGTCAATCAAACCGAGACGTCATTTTGAGACCACTTCATTGGCTGCTAGAAGCGACATCATTTGCTTTTGGGTGATAAAATTGCTGCAACAGAAAAAAGTTGCTTGTTTCAAGCAACACATTGGGAAACCATAGTGTAGTACTGTATCGCTGGTAGATTCAAGCAACTTTTGACGCTCGTGTAATAGGAACATTAGACGTCATACATTGGTAGCGCATTGTCGTGGGCTAAACATGTCCGTAAATTGCAGACAATTTTTTATGACTGCAGACAAAGACTGTCTGAAAATTGCGGGCAATTTTTTTAGTAGTACAGACAAAGAGTGTCCGAAAGTTGCGGACTAATTTTTTTACTAGTTCAAGTGCAAACAAAAACTGTCTGCAAGCCGTTTTTCTGTGTTCGTGACAATGTCGCTGTGTTTCTGCCACTGGGCAATACTTAATTAACACTGTTTAATAAAAATACTGCTGTCTAATAAATCTAATTACATATATATATATATATAGTATAAAGCATCCTCTCTTAATTTCATGACCTGTCACACTATTTTTTTCATGTACATATAATCAAAATTTTTAATTTGTATTTTGTTATTCTACATAAAATAAACTTTTTTTTTTTTTTTTTAAACTTTATTTATTCATATAAATAAGTAAGGGAAAATTACAAATTTATTATGAATTAGTTAAAATGTTTTACGATTCACAATCCAGGTAGTTCAAGGAATCCAAAACACATTAGGCGAGAATTTTTTATTTATTTTTATCTTTTAAACAGTAGACACAACATCTTCTTTGTTGGCTTTTGTTCTGTCTGTGATTGGATAATATTTGCACCAGCTGACAAATTTTAATAAGATGAAATTCCATTTTTTTTTTCTTTCTGCTACTGAATTGTGTTCACCAAAAGGCTTCTTGGTAGTCTTCAAAGTACTTTGGAAGTATAAAAAAAAGCTCCATAGAACTGGCATTTGAACATAATAACTTTGAATAAACACGATAAAATGCAAGAATTTGCAACAATTGTTTGGGGTCAAAAGAGGACACAATCCTTCAACAGGCAAATAAAGTAGGCACGAGTGTGGCAAACAAAGCAGTAATGGTAATTTAATTAACAAATGCTAACAACTCTGTTCAAATACTAACAACTAATTCTGCTGTTAACGACCAAGAGCATAGTATCATTCCACTCAACTGGCAACACACAATAGATGAACTGAAGAGAAGAAAGGAGAGAGGGAAAGATGAAACCAAAGATAAACAGAAACCGCAAGTGCACTGATGATAGCTTCGAAAGGTAGCAAAAATATATATGCACACACAAAAAGGATTTTTGTAAGGTACTAAAAATTTTAGAATGTTAATATATCTTTTTCTATAAAAAAAAAAAAAAAAAAAAACTTATTTATTTTAAAGGGCTTATTTATATGTATGTTTTAATCAATGATTGATTACGGTATTACTAATAACTTATTAAAGAAATTTAAAGATTATTTTCAATTAAAAATAATTCCCATTACAGATCAGTAAATGAAAACACCAAGTACAGTTATGGTGTGAAAATAA
Source organism: Salticus scenicus (assembly GCA_963930645.1). Lineage (NCBI taxonomy): Eukaryota > Metazoa > Arthropoda > Arachnida > Araneae > Salticidae > Salticus > Salticus scenicus. Next base: position 166,265,176 of record OZ005659.1, on the reverse strand, counting down.
ATTATTAATTTGCAATATAAATAATCTGGTGTGTCACTCACATGACTTTCTCTTACCCTGCATTTCAATACTATAGATTGAAGATTAGGTTGTAAGATCAATTAGGTAAGATAATAAAGTTTAATCTATTTTAAAATTAATATAAAATAGGTTTAGGAAAAGTTTTATTTGACATAATATTTAATGTGAGGAATTCCCTGTTAAATTATAGTGTGCACGTTTATATATATATATATAATTAAAGTTTGTTATTAATCTGTCTTTAAACTTGCAAATCTTTACTTTTTTTTTTTTTTTTTTTTTTTTTTTGTAGCAAAGTAATACGAACTTCAAAATACAAAATCTAAATTTCCTGCAGCTGTTTGTTTTTCTGCTGATAAATTGCTAAAAAATGGACTTTCATAATCAGGGTACTTCAAAATGTGATATTATACAAAATAGCCAGAGTTGAAAATAGGACTTAAAAAAATACTTTTTTTTACAGTATTATGTATAAAAAAAATTAATTTTTCTTTCTGGACAGCGTTTGTTGACATAATAAAATGTAGTAAAGCACTTCCATCAACTACATTAAATAGAAAAGAACATTTAGCTTAATTTTGGGAAATCCTGCATATTCTATATAAACTATATGTACATCACACTGTTTTTCACATAAGACTAAATTTAAGTACACATCTAACGCAAAATAAATTACACTTCCAGCATTTTTTAAGTATAGCCCCCAATATATTCAAATATTTTGGATAGCCCTGTAAATGAATGATTTCCATACCACAATCTATACAAACATGCTTTTATACAGAAAAAAAAAATGTGCTCATTCCCTTTTGTTTAAGGCACTGTAGATGTTACACTGTACTTACCAGAATTTTCCTCCTAGACTAATGTATATAAATTCCCTGTACACAAAACCATTCTCTTGAGCTTAATGAAAAGTTTGGTGTAGCACCCCTATATGATACACATTTAGAATACCAAGTTTGAATGACCTGCGACTATTTCTTGAGATATGCTGATAACTGAGAGACCAGTGTTAAAAACATGATTTTCTGATTCAAGGGACCTCAAAACATGTAAATAACAAAAATTCAATTTCGAATATTTGATCCCAAAACAATATTTTCTCTATCATATACATGGGTAAGTAAAAAAAAAAAACTATAAAAATAAATGTTTTAAAACCACTGAACATACTTTACAATCTAAAGCTTCATCACACTGTTGATCTTCCAAGCTCTGGGTGGGAGAAGGAGAGCTAGGAAAGAAAGAAAAAAAAAAAAAAAATTAGAATAGCACGTAAAGATAGAGGAAAATGCATGATGAGAATCGCATTAGTACCTGATACAAAAAATTTCTGCAGAAAAAAGTATCTAATAAGATACCTAAAAATAATACAAACAAAAGCTTTATCTTTAAAATGCCTATTGTATTTAGGAATAATAATAAATAAATAAATAAAAAAAAATACATAAGCTGCTTTTTTTTCTTTCTTTAACCCTAATAAGTAAACAATCATCCTAATAATTAATAAGTTTGTAAGCAAACACTTTAAATTACAAAAACTTGCAACAGTTATTTTTCAGGTCAAAATAATGCCACATCCCTTATCCCGTGAAAAAAAAACTTGGCACATGATGCAACATCAAAGCAGTAAAGTGAAACAGGAAAAAAGTATTGAAAAATTGTTTAAAAAAAAAAAAAAGTTAAATGCTTGGTTTCAGTGTGAAATGAATGAGCCAGAGTTAAATGCAATTTAAAAAATCCAAAGACAACAACAAAGAACAAGCTTGCAGTTACTATTTTAGTTGTTTTTAAATAAAGCTTTTTTTGCACATTTTTTATAACACTTCTGAAAAAAAAAAAAAAAAAAAAAAAAAAAATCACTCATAACACATGCAATAATCAAGCAATAAAAATTAATGTAGTTATACTCCAGGTAAGAGTTCAGAATTGAGTCGGGTACTTGTGTTTACCCACAAAAAATTGTATGTGTATTTTTTCAAATGAATTTAATCTTTTGAATGCAGGTTAGATGACATTTTTCCCCTCTACCTTTTTAAGCTACATGACTCATAACATGCATTTAATTACAATTATGTAGATACTTAAATACTTAAAGTTGAATTTTTTCATACGAAAATTATTTACATTCACATGTATATTTGCTTCTTCATTTTACTTTATTCGCATCAATTTACTTTATTTGCTTCATTTTCCTTTATTTGCATATTTTTGTCAAAATGTTTGGTGCAGTTAGTTTTTAAAAAGTAAGTTTTAATACATTTGAAATTTTATTACATTGTATACAGACATTTTGTACCAGTAAATTTTTATGTACTATTTAATTTTCTGAAAGATCTGTTCACATACATAACTAAATTTTGTGTAAAAGAATTTTAATTAAGTTTCTTATATGACAATACTTTATTATGGGTCATGATTAGGTTGTGGATCAAAAGTCATTTTGCTGGTCAGGTATGGGCCAAACTTATCTAACAACGGAGCAATTTACTTCAAATCTAGGCTAGTTTTGTTTACTTTCTTTTCACATTTGTAGTATAGAAATTACTGCTTATTTTAAATACATTGTTGTATATATTCATGCGAAGATAAATTTTTATTTCTTTTATTATTCGTGTTTTTGCTTACACAAAGTAGAATTGATACAACACAAAAAGTAGAATTATTTTAAAGTTTAGAGAATTTACCTAGCTGGAAAAAGAAAATCTTCTAATGCATAAGCTAGATCAATCCACATTGCTTGAAATTGTGTAGCTAAAACATAAGAATGATGTATGAATATATATTGTACATTTATAATAACAAACAAAAAAAAAAAAAAAAAAAAAAAAAAAAACTTTTTTAAGTGGGGAGGAATGCTATTTGAGAATTTAAGTGCTATATATTTTGTAGCAATAAAATATAATTGACAAAAGTTTTAAAAGATATGCAACTGAACTATAATAATCCAAACATTAAAACTTTCTATACATACGGTGCTGTCGAGCTACAGGCAGACCAGCATTCAGAACCTTAAGTAAAGCATTGACAGCCAGTTTCCATGTCATTTGGGATGGACAAGAATATTTCATACTTAAAGGAAGCCTTAAAGCCTAACAGAAAAAATAAATTAATCATTTTTACAGTATTTTTGCTAATTCAGATGTAAATCTAATAAATTATAATGAATGGTAAAAGTTCAGTAAATTATCCAAATGACATTACAAAAATTAGTTAAAAGGTATTAATTATTCAGACATGAGATTTGGAAAAGTAAAAAAAAAAAGGCACAATACAAGTATAAAAATAATATATAAGAAAGACATTTATAAACTACCAAAACTATTTCTTTTCTCCAGTACAAGTGAACCGATTGCCCTATTTGATGATATGAAAATCGGTAGTTATAGTATGACAATCACTTGCTGACACAGTAATAAATGAAGAACGTACAATGTTGTATAATGTACTGGAATTCAGATTTTGTAGTTTTTTTTTTTTTTTTTGCAGTTTTTTTCTTTAAATTGAGGCTAATTAATGACAATGATTTTGCAACAACAAATAATGTTTGGATATTATTCATTAGTTCTTACATGGAGGCAGGATGTAGTTTTAAATTTTTTTTTAATTGTATAATAATAAAATTCAATATTAAATTAATAAAAAAACCTTACTTGCTCCTGATGGTAGCTGTAGCTGCTTACAGTGGGGATCCCCACTGTCCTTGGCAGCTTGCTAAATTAAAATCACACAGTTAATATAAGATTGGATAGCATTAATTTTGAATGCCTAACTTTAATTTGCAATAAACCTAATGACCTTAGAAACTGAACTAGAATTTGTTAAAATCAAAAACTTTGCTACTAAACATAAAGTCCATATCCTATTAAACTTAACCCCAATATCTATCAACTTATTAGGAATGATTAAGACCCTATCCCTCTTCTTGAAACTGTAGGGATTTATAAAATCCCTTTTATAAATAATGAATGTACAGAAAGCTATTATATTGAAATGTCGAAATGAAAACTTGCATCAAAGAACATAACAACGATATAAAATTTAGAAAAATTACCACTGTGCTAACAAAAACTTATCAAGATGAAATTATTAAAACAGACTTTGATTAAACAATAAAAATCATCAACTACAGCAACCTTAACTATGCATACTTCAGAGTAACTATTAAAAACTTAAAATTCATGTAATGGCAACAAACCAGCAGCAGGTTTAGATTGAATGTGGCGCCATCTCAGTAAAGAAAAAGCCTGGCAGAGAATTTACAGCAGTTTCACAACCAAGCAAGCTACCAAGGATGGTGGGGATCCTTAATGAAAGTAGTTATGGCTATCATCAGAAGCAAGTAAGGTCTCCTTTATTAGTTTAATGTGTAAAAATGCTTTGATTTTTTTTTTTTTTTTTTTTTTTTTTTTTTTTATTTAGTAAAGGAAAATTTAATATACTTTATTTACTTTTTTTTTTCTAAAAGGAACTACATGCATACAACAAAGTACCAATATAGAATTATCGAACTGAATAATAAAAATAATAAAAGGATTATATATATTGGGGGGGAAAAGTAAGGTCTTAGCTTAATTATGGAGTTAATTTTCTTTTTATCATTATCAAAAGTAACAGGAAAGAAAAATTTATTTCTATTTTAGGCTGAGATTTGAAAGCAACACATTAAGAATTCAGTGATATGTTGGAAACTGTTTATTCATGCATGCTAGTCATAAGGAAACACAGATGATTTTACTTTGAAAAGGAATGACCCCTCTAAAGTTACATTGAAAGATAATGACTAATAAGATGAAAAGAGCCATTCTCTTCTCTCATCCTAATTTCAATAAAATCACAGAAGACCTAAGACATGCTCAGTAGCAAAGATCTTCCTCAGAGAATCAAAACATGTCTCCAGACTACACCACCTAGGGGTGTAATTTAAACATATACTAACTGGCCACTGTGTAGGTATAGTGCAGCATTAAATTCATTCAACAGATATAAAAATAAACAGTAAAATGTGATTCATTTATAATTATAAACTTCATTATTATTTCTCATCTTACATTTTAATTTCTTCAAAAAATTTTGCGATGATTAGTGCAATAATATTACATCATAAAGTTTTTATTTTTTTCTAATTCTTCTGAAATAATGACTGTAAGTAATTTTTGATACCTTCACAATAGAATGGAGAACTTGAGAATTAATTATGTTCATTTGATGAGCTGTTTGTTGATAGGCATTTACTACCATTTCTAAAGCTTTTTCACCAAATGGTACAAAATTCATTGTAATCCAGTCAGTCTGAAAAAATAAAAAATTATAACTAAATGAAGTAAAGAATAAACCATTTAAAAAAAGAAAACATGGATAAAAACTAAAAATAATAAAATTCAGAAGTACCCACAGAAGCGGCTTTAATGTTGACAAGGTTTCTTGTTCTTAATTGTCCATATGGAGGAGCATTGCATGCATAAGAAGAAAATACTAACAGCTGATTAAAAATGGCAGGAAGCAGAGATGCAACATTCTCATTTTCATTTAGGGCTTCCTAAAAATAAATTATTTGTGATAATTATGCATAAATAACAATTTAATTAATTTTTAAAAATCAATAAAAAAAATTTTAATTAAACAGCTAAAAAACATCTCAGTTAAAACTACCTTTTAATAATAAAAATTGCATTTGAATTTGTCTATTTATTTGAGAGCTACAGTGCCATGGACAGACATGCAGAAAAATCCCTCAAACTCATAACACTCTCTTTTTTGGTTAAGGGTTAAAAGTGTAAGTTGTTCTTTTGAATAAGGCTTTAATTTCACCGCTGAAACATTTTACTTTATAATTTGACTCAAAAATCTTAAGTTCGTTGGCAGTCAGATACCTTCCTTTCTCTTTCCCCATGAAATCCAATGAGATTTCTGTTGCTTTGTATTATCAAGATATCTCATTGAAAAATAAAGTTTTTGGAACTCTGTTTTTTGAATTCTACTCTTTGAACATGTCACCTTTTATCTTAAAAAGCAATTTTTAAAAAAAGTTAAATATTTCTTTTTGAGTTTGGAAATTAGACCCTTAAGTTTGCTTGATGAAATAATAATAATAATAATAAAAAAAGGCTCTGATATATACGATATGATAAACTATTTTTGAATGAGATAGCTTTATGATACATGTAAAATATTTAAAAATTAAAAAAAGATATTCTTAACTTAACTTTATGATTTGTTTATTTTAATAGATGAATGAAAGGAAGGATGAGTCATGGCGCGTGAAGTGTGTGAAAGAGAAAGTAGTATAGTGGTTGAAGGCCGAATGATGATTCATTAAGAAATAAACATGCTTACATTGCGTTGTTTACATAACAGCGGACATAAAAATTGCGGCGATTTTTTCTTAGTGCCGTTTTATCGGCAGACGGCAGGAAATATACTCTCTTGCTGATTAATTAGCTAAAAATAAATATGGTCATCAAAATATGAATTAATTATTAAAAAGAAAGCTTACCTTCAGATCTGTAATAAAAATTAGACATTAAACTGATGTTAATACACAAATAAGAACACCATTATATTATTCAATCTTATTTAATTAATATTCTGTAAACTTAACAGAGGTACCTCCTACAAAATTTATTATTGATTTTTATTATCATGATTAACATTATTATTTGTTATGCGGTATCATTTAAATCTTATTTATTTTATTGACATGACGTTCATTGTGATTTATCTATTTCATTGTTCATATATTGAAGTCGTCATGATTTTTGATTGTAATTACGACCATTCTCGTTAATTCTACTTTTGGTATTATATGTTTTTCACATCGTTCATTTTTAGGTCTTAAAGTCACTTTTATTATTTGCATGATAATTAATAATGATCATAATCTTGTATTTATTTGAAAATGGAGTTCAATTGGTAGAGATGACGACACACGTACGTATCCATGTTTATGTTGACTAAGACCGGTGACTATTGCAAGCACATAGAAGAGATCATAATAAATTCGATCTTGCACAAGAACCTATTTTTATGAGCTTTAAGGAGAACATCTCTTGATGTAATTGATAATTTTATCTCCAGAGAGTCACCAACAGGAACTGTATTATGCATGATGATCGGACGAATTGTAACTGCTTCACTGAATAAATTTTCACCTCCAGAAACTTCTTGGCTGTTGTTTTTGTGAAGAGCTGTGGTCCGGTGCTTACTTAAATCAATGGATTTTGTTTAAATATTATACATCAAATAAAATAACGGCAGATTGCAATTAGGGAGAATGGATATTACGATCCGAGCCGCACCCAGCGACTATTTCTAACGGCAAAAGCCGCTAGGCCGAGCTCGAACCGCACGCCCTTACAGTACGATGTTTTTCGTCAGAATGTCTCAGCGTTCCTTCCCAAATCTCCCGCCTAGGAGTACCGATTTTCCGGCGAATTAGTACGCGCTCAAATAGCTCACTCAATTATTTTTAATTGGAGTTTATTTTATAAATAAAAGTTAATTAAGGTTGATGAAAGTGAATTATTTTTATTCACCATTTATTTATTTTTGATTTATTGAAAGAATAATTTATTTTTTCTATTTTTTATTGAAAATTTTGTAATGACGCTATCTTTTGAAAATGCGTAGGAGTACATCCGGAGTGCATTGAACTCAAGCAGAAATTCTCGGAATTTGTGACGTCATGGCGTCGGCAAGAGGGAAAACGATGTATTTTTGAAAATACAAAATATCAGAGCTATTTTTTAGAAATAAATAGAAGGATTCCAGAACATATTTAAATAATTTTTCAGATGCTAATTTACCAAATATCTTGGGAAATATTCTGGATTTTTAGGAAATATCTATTAATTATTTTCTGGGTTTATTAAATAATTTTTCAGATCTTATTAACTGAAAAAATAGATTTTTCTGGATTTCAAATAAATTATTTCCGGAGTTTAAATAATTATTTCCGATTTCAATTTTTTAAATAAATCATCTCCGTTTTTATTATTTTTTATTAAAAATTCATGATAGTTGAATTTTGGAAGGAATTTTTTAAATGATGAATTTTTGAATAAAATGTTAAAAGTTTTTACCTTTTAACAATACAAAGTAACAAAATCCCATTGGATTATATTGGGGAGGGAGAAAGGTGGGTATCTGATTGTTAATGAGCATGAGCACCTTGGACATCCAAGTGAGTAAATCGGTTTCTGTCCAGACCCAATACAGCACGGGTGGGAAAGACGTTACCAAAGGCAGTGAGGTTCAGAGTGGTTTCAATGGAATTTTTTTAAACATTTTTATTTATAAAGTGACATCAAAACTAATAAAGATTTTTTTCCCTTTAACTTATATATATATATATATATATATATATAAAAAAAAAAAAAAAAAAAAAAAACAACCAGTGAAGCAGGCGTAGCCTGCTAGTTATCAATACAATGACTTTACTGAGTTAGGGCTTGATAACTGAACTTATTACTTTTTTTTTTTCTACACATAATTTGTGAAGATTTTAAATTATATCTGTAAGCTGAAATTATTATTAATACTTTTTTAATGGCCCATATTAAAAATCAGTAATGAAATAAAATACAGAAGTTTCAAAGTTACCTTCAGCAAAATATGCATAGCTTGTAAAACTGAATCTTGTAATTGTGTTAAAACTATTTCAGTCATTGATGGCAAGATAAATGGTGAAGTTTCTCCATGTACTGGAACAGCTACAGCATTTTGTAAAACAGTGGCTAACTTCTGAAAGTCAGATGCTGTAAATCTATTAGATATAAATATCAAAACAAGTAAATTTAAAGAAAATAAGATAAAAAATGAATGGCAAGAGAATTTATAGATACAAGACATAACACTATGTTTCATTTGAAATTAATCAATTAATAATTAATCATCATTCGAAAGAACTATTGATAAAATGGATGAAATAAAAATAAGACAAAATTCAACAGCAAAATACAAAGTACTTATTTTGTATAAAAGGAAAGAGATGGAGGGGGAGAAAGAATTGAAATATTCTCAGAAAGCAAGTACAAAAGCCCAGTTTTTGAAAATTTTAAATGTAAAATTTAAGTCCCCAGTGTTGTAAAATAAAGCAGTTCAACACCAAAATATCTGTTCATTTTTTTTTTTTTTTTTTTTCAAAATTGCTACCTTTGTTTTGTTGTTACTGTATACATAATTTTTAGTCAAACACTGAAATTTCAATAGAAAAATTATAACAATCTTATAATTTCACTTGTCTTAAAAAAAAAAAAAGTGTTTCAAAATTATATTACTATTTAAATATATATAGTATAAATATACGTAATTTTTTACAGGATTCTTTCAAATAACAACAACATTTTTGAGCATATAAAGATCCTTTATTGGAAATAGAAAGCCAGTTTTGGGTTTATGCTGAGCACTGATTTTGTGCTAAGTCTGACGAATCAGGCCTACATGCCAGACACTAAGAGGCTGTAGATTTATTTAGTAGCTATAATACGTCAAAATCTTGTTCTTCTGGTCACATTACTTGGTTTTAACAGTGTAACTTCTCTAAAGAATTAAATATCACTTTTTTAGTCTTATTGGCTAATTAGCTCAATATTGGCAGTTCAGGGTTCATTAACAAATTCTGAGAAAAAATTAATATGCAATTCTAAGCCACACATGCAAGAGAATAGAGTAAACATCAACACTTTTACTTTTAAAATTTCTTCTTTTCAACATATCTTCATTATAAAGTACTATGTTGGAAAAGAAAGATTACAGGGCAATTTTTGGAATTTATTATGATCTATAATTTTGGATGTGATTTTTCCCACTTAAATCTTTTTTTTTTTTTTAATCACCATTTCATGTATATCAGGGTTCTCATCAGAGGTAAAAAGTGGGTGAGAATTTCACACTCTTACTAAGAAACAAAGTAAGATTTCTCAAAAGAATGTTAGAACAGAAATATACTTAAAAAAAAAAAAAAATCTGGATTAAGGTAAATTGCTAATAATTTTAATTTTACAGTTTATTGGTATGATCTGAGTTTAATCACATTTAATTGCTTAAAAAAAATGTCAATTTTTTTTTTTTTTGCTGCTGATCACTGAAATAAGTAACCATTACACTGCAAATGAAACTCACTTAAAAAAAAAAAAAAAAAAAAAAATAATAATAATAATAATAATCTCCAATACCAGTTTTATTGCAAGATTGCCGATTTTTATAAGCAACTTGTTTTCACATCAAAAATTTTAATAAATTAGCCTCACAGAAGTATACAGAGATTTCTCTCACTGTTAAAAATTTAATATGAGAAAATAAAAATTATGCAAGATTCTTATACTTCAAGAGGAACCTTGTATATAGTTATCAAAAGTATTGGATCTATAATTCTTTATAACTGAGTATTTAGAGTTTAAAAATAAAACTAATATATTATATAATAATACAAATAACTTCGTAGTTTATTCATGTTTCTTTATAAAAGATAGATTAATATCCTGTAAAATAACATTTATAACATTACTTTAAGATTTTGAATTTTATTCTCATTTCCAAAAAGCAAGAACAGAGATAAGAAAATTTAAATAAAATTATGTAAGTTATTTAATAGTAATACTTTGTTGCAAAAACTAATACCATTTTACAGTCTATACAATTTTATAGTCTCCGAATATTTACAAATTATAAATCATTTAACATTATAATAGTAATATTTAAATTTTTAAAAATTATAACATTTAAAAAAGTGTTCTATTGGGTTCACTTTCTTTCTTTTTTTTTTTTTTTTTTAAATATGTAAGAAAAATAAATTTAATCACCTTTCCTTAATATGCTGAAAAAGAGATGGGAATATCTGGATTAAGGCAGTTAAAAATTGTTGAGCTGGCACATAAAGCATACTGTAGTCATTTTTTGTATGAGCATTATCAATTATTCTATCAGATGGAGGTTTTGTGCTTTCTACACCAATATTGTACCATACTTTCCAAGCAGCACTCCATAGTGCAACTTCACTAGAAGAAATAAAAAGAAAATAAAAAATAATTATTGAAACTATTGCTTTTACAGTATTTACAATTATTTTAAACTTTACAGTTAAGAGGAAAGGGGAGAAATGAGTTGGTGGGTTTTATGTCACACTAAAGCTATGGGCAGACGGTGACAATCTGGGGCTCAACCACAAGAATGGTCTGGAAGCATGCCATCACAATTTTCATCCTCCACGGAGGTGATGGCTCCCCTGCTTTGGTGATCTCCAGAGGTATAATTTGGGATGGGAACATAGAAGACATTACGACCACAATAGTTTTTATGTGCACCATGTTAAAATAAGAAATTAATTTTATTACACTTTATAAAATTATTTATTTTAATTTTCTAAAAATATTGTCCATTTGCCATATTCTTTTTTTTTTCAGCTTAAATTCAAATCGGAAATAAATTATTAATTATACATAAAAGCATTTTTTTTTTTTTTTTTTTTTTTTTTTTTTTTTAAATAAATAAATTCTAATTTAATTACTGAATAAATCTTAACTAAGTTAAATCCTAAAATAATTGGTAAATTCTAAAATATTTAAATTCCTTAAAATTTTATTGAATTCTATTTTAAATTAATTCTTAAACATCGAAATTTAAATAATCCTCTTTCTTTATTGGCCTTTTCCATAAAATACATTGTTTAAATTCATTCAGCGTCTTATGATTTCATCATCTCTTCAGAGAAAACTATGTTTTGCAAATCATCCCGCATCCACCAACTTCACTAATTGGTGATTTCAAAATAGTGTCCATTTTAAATATTCAGCAAAAATATAGAATAAATAATTTAAGTTGAAAATAAAATATAAAGAAATATTTAACAAACTACAATATTTAATATTTTTCACTTTTAATCAACTCTCATTTAAAAAAATAAATTTAATTACAGCATACTATTTACTGCATAAAGTAATTTGAATGCACTCCATTCCTTACGGAAGCGAGATTAGGAAGGATGCTCGCTCTCTCTCTCTGGCTCCAGACCTCCTATATCAGCAACTACAGGCAGGGTTCCCACTCTTAAAAAAGAAAAAAATTCAAGGACTTTTCAATGCCTATTTGAAATATTTCAAGGACTACGGGAAAATCGCAGAAAGCTAGGCATATACACAAAACTTTAATTACTTTCATTTGTAATTTTTTTTTTTTTTTTATAATTAGAATAACTCTGCCTGCTTTCACAACACATTTTTGATGGATTGACCAAATTAACTTTTACAAGAGTCAAAAAACAATTAGTTCAAGATTTGGAATCATTATGATTATTCCAAAGTTTTTATGTTTGAGTCCTGGTCTGGTCACTTTCTGCTCAAAATTAATGACCAGTCCATCAAACAGGTATGAGACTGGCAAAAAAAAAAAAAAATAAGTTGAAACTATATGCAAAAGCAAGACAATGAAATACGAATTTTACAAAAAAAATCATTATATTAGACAATGGCATGCACATGTGGAGATGGAGATAGTTTAGCCTTGACAGAATTTTCGCTAAGCCCGTCCATTAGAGTGGAAAATTCAAGGATTTTCAAGGACTTTGCACAAAATTCAAGTACTTTCAAGGGCCCTTGAAAAAGAAAATGAAATTCAAGTACTTCTTAAGGACTTTCAAGGACCGTAGGAACCCTGTACAGGAGACCTGCACCATTCTAGCAGCTTTTTTGCCATTCATGGATTGGACCCTCATCAGTGACACAATAACAATCCTTATTTCAAATATTGGTTATTTTTTCTAATTATGGTATATTTATCATTTTTAAAATAAATTCTCTCGAGCAATTTTTATGAAAATGTTTTGCAGACTTGATAAGGTAGATGTGTTAAATAGGAGGTATGATTAGCTTAGTGGGTGAAACATTTTAGATTAACTGAACACTCAGCTTACTTTAAATTCATATTTCTTAACATGAACATAATGTGCTCGATGCAGAAATTTATTAGAATAAATATATGTCAGGGCACTGTTAGTGTCCTAAGTCAAATAGTCTTTTTGACTTTGAATATTATGATTCCACAAATATTGATGCTCTAAGATATACACAGATGACAACTGTTCATATACTTTGAGAATTAATAATTTTTTTAGATAAACCAAATTATCATTAGGAAATTTTTGGGCTCCTCACTTTTCTCTCATTAAGATTAATGATTTAGCTTTTTTCCTCAAAAATGCATTATTTAAAAACAATTAGATTTTTAGAATAATTTTTCAATTGTTTTTGCAAAAACACATCTTTCTATAGCTGATGATAAATATTAGATTGAGTAATTCTAGTGGCAAACATTTTAAAATTATTTTTTATTTGTCTAATGATGTTAGTTTTCATTGTAAAATTGAGAATTTATTTTCTTACTTTACAGGGCTTTTTTAAAATTAACTGGACTATTCACACTTTAAAATAATTTTTTGATTATATCTACGACTGTACTGATCATTCATATTAATTTTCATATGCCAGTTTTAATGAAAAACGTAAATTATTTAAAAGAAATTCCTAAAATCCACAAAATTTAATAAGTATGAATAAATTAAAAAATAGCTTCTTGGTTGAAATCTATAACTAAATCAGTATTGATTTATAATTGAAGAATTATTATTAATTTGTATAAGAAAATAAATGCATGTTTTTATATGACTGAATAAACAAGGAAAACAAATTTGTATTTATAATACAGATGAAAAACATTTATTAAATCTGTTTTTACTTTTTACCTTTCTGTGGATATCTCATCTTCATTCGTCTCAGCTTTTGTTTTCCCAACTTTTCCATCCTGATATCGACTAATATTTAAAATTTCTTGAAAGCTTTTCAAGGCAGAAAAAGACACCTAAGATTAAAAAAACAAGTATATAAAAAAAATATAGATTTGCGAATGCAATTAAAATGAAACTTGAATGCATAACATGCAATTAAAGATCTAAAAATGTATAATTTGATTAATTATAGAGGGGGTGGGGGAATAATCTGGAGTGGTTCCACTTGACTTTCCAAACATTTAATAGTTATCATGCTTTTACACTTTTTTTTTTTTTGGGGGGGGGGGGGGGGGGCTGAGGAGAGTGTCAGATATAAAAGAGAGAGTATAAATTATAGTTTAATGCAACATGTTAAGAAGTCCATACAGTAAAACAATTTTTACCTCATTATTTTTACTTAATGATGAACTCTCTATGAATTCTAATAGCAATGCCCAAGCTCTAGGAAAATCCCCAAGTTTTTGTAAGACTTCTCGCTTTGTATGGAAAATCCTTGCAACACCTGATAATGTAAGGACCTGTGACAATATAATAAAATGACATGTATTAAATACAATACCAATTCAACATTAAACCCAAATTTTAAATTATTTAAAGTATAAAAACACTTAATAATAAATACAAACATTAGTAAAAAAAAAAAAAAAATACAAGTATACACCATTAACTATCAGCATGCAAAACTAAGCAATTTATAAAGACAAAATAATCATTGTTATGGTATTTTAAATTCCTAAACCTAGTTTCAAGTAATGGTTAATTTTGGCCTACGATCTCTAATCTTAAGAGCTATGATGTTATGTTTAACAATGTTTAATTGATTACACATTTTTTTTTTTTTTTTTTTTTTTTAATCTTAATCTTAAAATGTTTTATTTTATTTTCAAAATGTCTTTTTGGTGATCATAATTATTAGTATAGCCACTAAGACCTAACATAATTCAGTAAATTTTTAATTAAAATTGGTCCTTAAATAAATACTTCCCTAGCAATTAGTATTTATTCATTAAAAAAAAAATTTTTTTATGTCTAACTTGGTATCATTTTATTCGTTTTCACATTGAGAATTTAATTTCTTAAACAGTTTTTAAGTCAAGTGTATTTATGTAACCAAATAGGTTAAATTGTTAATTTTATTTCCCTTTTCAATTGCCACATGTCCTTCTGTCTCCTAATTTTTCATCTCCCTTTTTTCCTGTCTCCTCCTTCTACATGGTGTAGCTTGAGCACACTATTAAGTGCAGTGTTTGTCGAAGCTGGAAGTGTGATGGCTTCATGTGCTGATCAAGAGGAGAGATTTTGGTAAACATGAGAGTTGAAGTAGTGGTGACTAAAATGGCTAATTTTGCTTTGACTGGATGAGTCTAGTGTTAAGTCTTAACGCATGCCTTTGCTGTGAAGTCCCTTCCAGGCTGTCTGCTGATTAACTTTTTGTTTCAACAGTTTCTGTAAAGTCAGAGCCTTCAGATATCATTATCTGAGAGAGTCTGACAATCTGTTTTAAGATTTTAAAACAAATGATAACCCTGATTTTATTGGAAAAAAGGAATTTATCGGTCAGTGGGAGCCAGCTCACATGTAACTGCACAACCACATAAATTATTTGAGTTGCGTTTTTTTTTTTTTTTTTTTTTTTTTTGAGCACTCATCTTTTTTATTTATATATTTATTTTATTTCTTATTCTTCCCTTTGTCCAATATCCTAATGTTTTTTATTATTTTATGTTAAAATGAAGACCTAGAAATACCTAAGATGAGAACCTCCTCTAATGAAAATGAATTGCAAATTTTATTCAGGATGCAATAAACCATGTTTTAATATAAATTTCATAAATTAATACCATTATGGCTTTTTGTAAAGCACTTTTGATCTGTTGTCATGGTCATCTTCAGTACAACTGGCCTCTTGTTTACATTCTTCCCGGATTTTATTTTCTTTGACTTCATTACTTCACTTCAGTTTACTGATGTTTGGTTGCCAGTTTTAGGGGATTATACTATACTCACAGACGTTAATAGCTAAGGGGCAGGTTAGTATTTCAATGGATTCAGGGCATAAGTGTGAGAGTTTTTACTAGCAATTTTATGGGTGATTATGGAATTAATATTGACTGGGTTATTAATGTTAGCTTTAGAAAGGGCGGTAGAAGGTTCATTAAATTTTAGGTCGGCGAGGTGTTCTTTTTCATGAATTTTTTTATTTTTATTTTAGTCATACCTATGTAAGTGGCTTTTTTATTATCTAAAATTTGCTGATTTATTTCATTAAAGGAGCAAGGTACATTCACACCAATTAAGAAATCTGAAATGACTTCTGCATTATTTGATTTTCTCTGAAACACCATTTTTTAAATTTCAGAACAGTGCTGCTATTTACTGAACAGAGAAGGAACAATATTTAAAAAATGAACAAAACAAGAACAAAATATTCAAAGAACGAAAAAGCACAACGAAAAAGATATTATCCCCCAAAACTCCACCGCAGGCATATACAAAATAGACTTCGAACACATTAACGGCGATAGGGCTAGCTACATTGGCATGACGAAAAGACGGATAAGCGAACGCGAGAAAGAACACCGTGCAGATTTAAAATACGGTAAAACCTCCACAGCCTTTTCCACTACCCACAATAATAACCCAATTAATACTAACTCCATAAACATTAAAAAAATAGCTCCTTATAACAACTATAGTTACGCTTTGAAAAGGGAGGCCATTGAAATTATAAATAACTCAAATTCTGTTAATGATAGAGAGCACTATTTAGTTCTGCCGGAATGGCAACAGCTAATGGAAGAAAACGATGTGAAGTGAAAGAAATGCGGCGCCAACAAAATAACCCTTTGAAACTAAGGAACGTACGTCTAGGTTGTGATTCACCACTGAGGATGGCCATGAAGGTGGCCGAAATTAATCTGCTGTTTCCTTTAAAAGGATGTTTTTAAGGTATTTTTATTTTGCTATTAAATATAAGTCCTTTTATTAAAATTTTAATAATATTAAAGTATGTTTGACCTTGACCTGCACATATTAAAGAAAAAGATTATAGATGTTTTTACATTACCTGAGTTTCAGCCAACTGCTTTTGGGCAGTATTACGGGAATGATGAATTAGTATATTGCCACCCATGTCGGTTATTTTGTCAGTAGAGGCTGTTCCAAATAATGATCTCACCCTATCTAACAATGGAAAGAGAACCTGAAAAGTTTGCATTGAATCAGTATATTGTAATAAACATAAAATTATGTAAGCAAATTAATTTTGCCTTTTAATAAACATAAAATAACACAGTAAAGCATTATTTATATCTCTTTCAAGGGACTAATGTAAAAGAACAAATAAATGAAAATAAGTGTAATTAAAATTTAAAAAATGAAACCTTGATCACTACAAATTTAATGGCACTGAAGCAAAATTTATGTGAAAATACTAATGAATAAAAATTTTAAGATAGTATGACTAGTATATTGCTTTATAGTAGAATTTTAATTTGGTGATAATTAAGCAAAAACAAACTTTTTATAAAAAGTGAGAAAAATTATACCAGTAACAATTACTTGAATACTAATCATATATCATATTTTGAGAAATAATTATACCTATTGTGTCATTTTAATGATATTACACTATTTATGTCAATGAAGGTTATTTAATTACATTAAAAAAAATATTTGCTTGATGTGCTGATTATCTGTGAGTATTAAAAACTGCACTGTGAATGAAACAGTTCATTAAACATTTTTTTCAGTTGTGTTTTGAGAAGTAAAATAAGTTCAAAGTTTTTAAATGCAGTTCATTGCATATTTAAAGAAAGGTATAGATATAAAAAAAAAAAAAAAACTTCAATATCACCTTAATCATTATTTAAATTAGCACAAGAAAATTTGTTTTAAATTAGTTCATTGATTGTAAATAATTCCGAAGTTATCACATTGTTATCACAGTTCACATATTACTCATCAAAATTACTCTGCCCACATAACAAAACTCGTGCCCTATTAAGACAATAGATGAGGGGAGAATCTTGAACGGTGGCATTTTGAAGGGATAGGATTAAGGCTGTAGGGTTGGGATTAAGGTTTTGAAGAGTTGGGATTAAGGCTGATTGACTGCACTAGGGTCCTAGGCCTGAAGGAGAGTGCCCTCCATGGGGGTCTTTCAAAGGAGTCCTAGCTTTATTTATACAAGTCTCGGAAAAATCCGCGGAGAACTCCGAATGGCTAGGCTGAAAAGCACAACCTGGGATCGAACCAGACACTTCACATCTATTAGCTTTGAGCATAGCACTGCTCGGCTGATGGTGGGCCTTTGAATAGTCAGTACTTCTTTTACATAGAGTATAGTTATGATAAGGATCTTCGATCTTTTCTGTATTCTTTAATTTGAGATGCTTTCTAGGAAAAGTTTCTCTTATTTAGGATGGAAAAATAATGACCGGTTGAGAAATTTTGCAAATTTTAGAAAAATGTAAAACGTGTATAACCAATATTGAGTAGTATATAAATGAAAAATTTTTGCATTAAAATGAATAGGAATGAATTGGAACTTCACTAAAAGGACATATAAATGTAAAAGACATATAAAACAGTGTTTTACTGTATGAGCAAAACAACTTTACTTTTTAATAAAACTCCCCCCCCCCCCACATTATTAAATAAAATAAAAATAATAATTAAGACCATGTGAATATTACATTTGAGTAAAGGAGATTTGAACAAAAAGTGAGAAGTATAACTAATAAATAAAGCTAAAAACACCATAAATAACCAAAAACTTACAACAATTGTTGTGAGTGTTATGAATTTATGTCATTTTGTATTGCTTTTCAATACTAGTCTTCCAGTGTATATTTTACTAAAGAAATGTAACTCATGACATAAATTAATAGAAGGAAAAAAAAAAAAAATTAAAAAATAGACAAACCTGCCATAACACAACTTGCCATGTAGTTGGTTGTAATAGAGAACCATGCGCTGCAAGTGTAGAGAAAAGTGTTTGTCCTGCACTTTTACGAACTGCAGGTCTTGAATCGACACATAGGTCCCCTAATCTACAAAATAGACTGAGCCACAATCTGTCAAAAGGTATTATTGTTACACCATAGCTTGATAGTTGTATAGAATTTAGCACAGACAGTTCTTCTGGAGTACAAGCTGCTAATTCTTCAGAAATTTTTTCTTGATTTTGAAATAAATGGTCAGCAATATTCCACTAAAAATAGAAAATGTTGTCATTGAAACGAAAATTCAGAAGAATGCAAGAAAACTAAACGTACTGATTTACAACACAGAAAAAGAAAATATGGCTGAAGCAATTCATCTTATATAATAATAAAAATAATTAGGGTTTCACACTAGTTATCAAAATTTAGTAGTCTAAAAAAAGATCATATAAATTATGATTCAGTGGTCTAAAAATATAAAATGCCACCCATCCATCCCCACACACAAAGGGGAAAAAAAAAAAAATTCAAAATTATCACCTACTTTAAAAATTAAATTGCTCATGTAAGCCCAACTTACCATTCTTTGTGGTTAACATATACATAAATATTAAGTCCAGTAAATTCTTTAATGAGCATTTTTAGCCTTCAGTGTGCTTACTGGCCATATAGATAGATAAAGTATGCAATAAAGAATTTTGATGCTTAAAAAGTTTTCTTTTTTATCATTTTAGATGTCTAAATTGTGATACAATAAATAAATTGAAAGTTAAAAAGACCAGAACTGACAACCGATTTGAATTTTGAGTCGAAGCTGCATTCTTACCGAGATTTTAGTAGCAACTAATTAAGATGACAAAAAACACTTTTAAGCTAGTGTTAGCTGGTTTCATTTGTGTAATTTTTCAACTACTCACCAGAGGGCTAATACTTTCCATTTTGAGAACTAATGTTGTTTATTGGTTGATTATTTGAAGATTGATGCTTCAGGCCGACAATAAATCTGGAAATTAAAATTTTAAGTTACTCCTCAGGGCAAGTAAATCTTACTAGCTCACTTACTACATTTTGGCAAATGTTTTAGCTGATTATGAAAATAACAATATTACCATTTAAATTCTTTAAAGAAACTTTTTAAAATAGTCCAATTTTTAAGAATGACTTTTTTAAAGTTCAGCATTTATGTTATGGGTTGATTTTAAGCTTGTCAATTTTTGTCTTTTTTATGTTCATTGATTTGAAGTCTGTTTTCAGACTCAAATTTTTCTCAGAAGATTCCTGAAAATGCCATTTTTCATAGTCAATTACCGAAATTTGTTCTGTTTTAAGTTATTGGTATCTTATTTATCACATTGATAAATAAGAATCTAGATTTTTATAGCCAATTGTCGAAACACAGAACAATTTTGCGACAAATTAAAACAAATTATGTTTAATCTTAAGTAATTGGTGAAAGGCTTTTTTTTTTTTTCCCCCCCACTTGTTAACAAATGCTGAAATAGTCAATTATTTTATTGCTAATTGATGAAATTCTCACTTTTTTCAAAGATGATTACCGAATTATATTGTCATAAGTGATTTTGTTTGACTAAAAATTTAACTTTAATTGCCAAAGACATGTTTTTTATGGGATCAGTTAATGAAATTGATGTTTATGAAGTACGCATGAGGAGGAAAAAAATGGCAAGTAGTTTAATTTTTTAACACAAACTTTATTTTGTTAAGTTGCTAAATAGCAAGTGGATTTTTTCAGGTTTAACCAATAAGGAATTTCCCAGACCTTTGAGCCATAATTTTAAATAGGATTTTCATGTAGAATTATTAAATCCTTTTATTCATCCATACATAAAATAGTATTCTACTATGTAAACATAGACAATTTTAAATATCTTACCAAAAGCCCTACAGCTGCTAAAGAAACATTCAATTCTTGAGTCTGAGAGGCAAATTTTGCAGCAGCATCAACACAAAGCTCTAGGCAAGTACAAGGTAACACAGGCGGATAATCTGCAACTACAAGTTGAAGGCACTGGAAAGCAGATCTAATCAAAGCTTCTCTGGAAGATAAAAAAGAAAAGATATGATGATTTCAAACAAATTAGCTACAATTTTATGAATTTCTTTTGAAATCTTTTAAAAATTGTTATAATACAAACAAAATTGTAAATTATACCAGCAGTTAATCAAGACAAAAATTTGGGTTTTCTAGTTTTTTTTGTCCTTCACGAGATTTACACTAGCCTACTTTCTTCCCTAGCACTCTTTATTAGCTTATTTGCCCTTCACAAAATTCAAATATATAAAAAGGCCATTTCACGAAAAATTGCTTTATATAATCTTTTTCATAAAAATTTCTATGTTCTCAGTATATTACTTGAAATGATTGCCCATACTTGAATTAATGAAACATTATTACCTTGATTTTAAACATTATATAGCTTAACTGCAAAAATGGAAACTTTTACATGATAATATATTTTTTCTTTTACAAAATTTATATTTTCACAAAAATGCACACAAAAAATTGAACCTGGATCAATACATGCATACAAAGAATGGAAAAAATTCATGAAGAGTCATAATATTAGTTCTAGCAGACTCAAAAAATCATAAAAAATATTGGTGTCATATGTACTAACAAACATTGTAAGGAAATACCATAAAAAATAGGCAGGAGTGTAGTATAAAAGCTTCTTAATTTTTTTTAAATTAACAGCTTAAAATCAGGAGGAAAAAAAAATCAGAAAAGTTTTGAAATAATGTCCACTTAATCATACTTTATTGTAGTACGATATAGCTAGCAAGCAATAAAAAATAGTGTTCAACATATTAAAAACATATTTTGACAAATACACAAACCTTTGAAGATAAAATGATACACTTTCGATTTCAAATGATGCAAAGCTAGGCACTAACATTTTTAAAAAGCTATTTAATACTATTACATGCTTATTTACAAGTGAAAATTAAATTTACATATTTACAGAATTAATTAAATAAATCAAATTAAAAAGAACATATTCTCTAAAGGTTCCATAAAGGAACAAGAATTCTAAAGTCTAGCATCGCTTTGATGGTATGAAATCCAAGATCAAACGTGATCTGCTGGTGCTTCCAGAAAATCTAAAAAAAAAATGTCAAAGTGAAAAGGTAAGCCACTACACTAGACGCGTAGCGCCATCTAGTGACTTTCATGCAGCCAATTGTTTGGGGAGATATTTTCCACACCTTTTTTAGTATTTTTGAAACAAAAGTTTTAAATACAAATACACTGTAAATTTTATGCAATATTTTAAAAACACAGAAATTTGACATTTGTAATTAATGAAAATAAATAAATAAAAATAACCCTTTTCCCCTTGTTTAATAAATATAAAACACTTGCCATCTAGCTTATTTTAGTACTTTTACTTATTCCATTATACATTTGCTTTATTTTCAAATAAGAAACTAAAATGAATTTTACCCTTGTTCATCATTGATAGCTGCAATGACATCTAACAACTGGGGCCAGCCAGTTGAAATAATATCACCAGTATGAAGAACTTGTAAAGCACAATCTAATTGTTTTTGACGAATGTCGGAATGGGGAATAGATGAAAGCTCTTGTAAAGGACTTAGTAATAAAGTCTGCAATTTCTAAAGGAAAAAATACAGATAAAAATTAACACAAAGTATTAAAATTTAAAAAAAATTATTTAATAGTAGTTTTAGATTCAAAAACAACTTATAATGAATTTTGGTTATTCAAACAATATAAAAATAAATAATATAGTCTAAAAAACAATCTCTACTAAATTTATAGATAATAATATTATAGTTTAAAAAAATTAAAGAACACACTTTTATAGAAATGTGAACTAAAAAGCACAAAGTATCTATTTTAGTATTAAAATGCAGGGTAAGAGAAAATCGTGTGAGTGACACACCATAATATTTACATACATTTAAATCTTTAATTAAAATAATTTAGAATTAAATAAAAACCATTTTTAAAAAATCTCTCCTGACTGGGCTCGAACGCTAGACCAGGTTCGTAGTGCGGAGCCTTATCTCACAGCTATAGCGTTCACATAGAGAAAGTCTTTTTTTTTTACAATATAGATGTTTTGTTTGTTCCCAGAGCGGTTACCAACATACATTGATACATACAAACATACATATAGGTGAAGCTAATAAAAGCGTGTTAAAAACAAAGCAGCATAACCGAAAACAAGTCTTTCTGACTCAATCAGAAACACAGGTTGATTTTTTTGCTGTCAAATTTTTAATTAACTGACTGCTATTTTGAAACAAAATGACAGATGAATGTCATCAATGAGATAAATTTACATTTCCTTATAGACTGTATCTGTATCTATATTGAAGTTCAAGCAAATACCATTCAAAAATTTAATTTGAAACATTTAAGAGACCTGCCATTTGGAAACAAGATGGTAGATCAGGTTAAACAAAGATCATAGATATTGGTACTTTGGTTTGGGTTGCATACATACTCAGTTTCAATCATTTCATTTAATAAATACAGTTTTTATTTGAATTTGAAAGTTTTAAGTGATGGATGTTATGCTTTACAAAACAAAATAGCAAGTCAGAATATATTATGCTCAAAAAAACATAACACTTCTTTTTTTCTCAAAATTAAAAATTTTAATTTTTCAAAAAATCGAATTTGACTTTAATTTTGGAAAATCCGCAAAACCTATTCTTTAAAATAAAGGTATTCAGGAAGTATCTCCAATAATCCAAAAATCTAAGTGTTACAAAAAATAAAATTTTTAATAAAAAAACCCCATTTCTGCAGCTAAATAATTCATTTGAATAGAATTAAAATGAATTTATTTCATAATTTCGATCTTTAAAATAAAGTATTTAAATATTTTAGAACCTAAATTTCAAAAGTTATTATTCAATAGCATTCAAAAATCGGTTCACAAATTAAGTTATTTTTTCAATGGTCATTTTCGTATTTTTTCATAATAAATATTTTTTTAACTATGCCAAATTCATTCAATTTTATTTTCAGTTAAATTTCATATATTTCTCAGCTTAAAAGATGAAATATTTTGGCTTTTACTTAAAAAAAATCTAACTCTGAAAAGCTGCCTTTTTTAATTCTGTACAATTCAAAATTCACCGGCAGCTATTTTCTCTGCGATCTTATTTGACTTTCCTTACAAGAAAGGGGGAAAGCACTTCCTTCTTGAATTTTCAGAGACTATTGTTTCCACCCTTGGTAACGAGGCTATCGTCTCTTTCCTGCTCACAGATTGGTCCATGAGAAAGAACGCTCCTAGTCCGGCAGATGATAACTCATTCTGACTGAAAACCTTGTGACAGTGTGAGGGTACGTGGCTGGTTTTTTTTCCCTGTGCCAGTCGCTGACATGCATCAAAGTTGTACACATCGTCCTTTTTAGCATGTTACTGAATCTTGATGAATCAGGCTAGAAACTTATTTGATTAATAAAATATATCATGATAAACGGAATAAGAAGAGTTTATAATTCTGTACTTCCCTATGAATTTAAGTTCTCATGCATCAAAGTTATACACATCGACCTTTTTAGTATGTAACTGGATCTTGATGAATTAGGTTAGAAACTTTTTTGATTAATGAAATATATTGTGATAAACGGAATAAGAAGAGTTTATAATTCTGTACTTCCCTATGAATTTAAGTTCTCAAGTTGATATAACCTCGATATTAAAAGATTGTTTTAGAGGCTAACTCTGATGCTTCTGGAAGATGTGTAATTTTTTTGTGAATGGAGCTCCTGCTCCAAAAAGGATTTCTTCAAGTATAATCATTAATACTTTGCAATAAACTAAACCATGAAGTAAAACTATTTAAATTAAATTTTTAAAAACATACAACCTTTATTCTTCATGTTGATTTGCCGGACTAGTTTCGCATGGAGACGAAAATAGGAATATTAAATTTGAACATTTAAGAAAAATAGCAAATTATCAAAACCATAATTATGCCGCAGTAAGGGAGTCTGTTGAAATTTTATCACATCTTAATAATTGCAATGGCAACGATGGGGCACTATTCAATCATCAGTGGCGCCGAGTCTTTAAAAGTGAAGAAGCTAAAGAGAATTTCGTCAAACTTCGAACACCGTTTCGCTGGTAAAAAAGCTGGGGTGCCCCATGCGAAATTAGTCTGGCAAATCAACATGAAGAATAAAAGTTGTATGCTTTTAAAAATTTAATTTAAATAATCATTAATACAATGATTTAGCACTAAATCTATGAAAAATAATGTTGGTTCATTCTTAATGTAGATTTTTTCTTCATCCGAAGTATGTGGAGTGCTACTTATAAATTCTCGTCAATGACTGGTTTTACTCAAAGTGCTGAGCCATGATCAGTAGTTTAGACTAGAGTCTCTCTAATTAAGTTTCGATTGAATTCTGATTATAGATTGGACAATTTCATCAATGGAGCATAAACTTAATAGTAACGCTTATGACATCAGACATTTTATAAATCTGTATTCTCGGCATGGATTCTATTAATATGTATTTACAATACTGCTTCGGTTATTATGTCAAAGAAAAAGTGTAAATTCCTGAAATACAGTGGAGTGCTTCTCAATTTCTAGTGATAAATATTGTATTGGTAGTGCTACCCCCCCCCCCTTTTTTTTGTTTTAATGATGTGCTTTCCTTCTGAAAAATAAATATAATTTGGTAAGTCAAATTTTATCTTGTCTCTCTTATTTATTTCTTTTACTGTTGATGTCAATATTTCATTTACCTTACAACTTACACACGTGTAGAATAAGACCTGTTTTAATGCGATGTACAATCTATCTTCAATATCTTTTCAAAGAAATTAAAATTTACAATAAGATGTCATTTTTCAAACTCTTTTATTACATTTTTTTTCTATTTGAATCTATTCCAGTAATAATCGCAATCTATTTATTAATATTTCAATAAATTTTATTAAAGAACTAGCAGGCTTTGCCCGCTTCGCTGGTCACTATTTTTAAATGAATCACTATAATTACTGAATTCTCAAAATTGCATTAATTTTTATCACGTGAAAAAAAAAAAAAAAAAAAAAAAAGCGAAACAAAATCTGATTAGGAAAAATGTCGCACCGGGTTCTCACTGCCTTCTGAAAAAATTCCCAAAATGCTCTAACTCTTATTTCCCTTTTCGACCCCCCCTCCCGTCTATCCTAATAATTTTACAAATTCAAAAATATCCGCAATCGATTTGTAAATATCAAAAACCTCTATGCACCAGTTTTGAACGATCTATCTCTACTTTTATTTTTTTGCCCCACCACTCTCCCCCTTCCCAATAATTTTAAAAATTCGAAAATATCCGCAATCGATTTGTAAGTATTGAAAACCTCTATGTACCAATTTTGAATGATCTAACTCTATTTTATTTTGTTTGTTTATAATGTTTGTTATTTTGTTTGTTTATTTTTGTTTATAAACTGTGTTTTTAAATTTTCTGTTGAATCATAGAACTAACTACATTAGCACTTTATCAATGCGTATGAAATCTTTAAACCGATAGTGACGTCAATTTTTGTGAGATACATAATTTAATTTTTTACAATTTTTTAAAGCTCACGTTTAATTAAATTATTTATTTAATCACATTTATTTATTTTTATGTCGAAAGAAAATGAACTCTTAAATTTTTTTTGGCAACAATTAAATTATAGCTAATATTTTAATGGCTATTTATAAGGTATTAGGAGGTTATTATTTTCATATTTTAATTAATAATAAGAAAACTATTCGAATTTTTTTTTTCCTAAACCATCCCTGACCTATAAGGAAAAAAACAAAAAAAGAATGATCGAAATCCGTTCAGCCGTTCTCGAGTTTTAGTGAGACTAACGAACAGCAATTCATTTTTATATATATAGATAGATTGATACATTTTGTTGAGACCTTGATATAAGGCTGTATCAGCTTATAAACACTATTTTTGCATCAGTTTGAAATATTAAAGTCATCTACCATTTTGAAAAAGATGGTGAATTGAGTTCATTAATAAATAAGCTTGATTGAAACTCGAACGTAGAAAAAAAAATCTTCATTTTTTTTTACAAAGTTGTTTTCCAATTTTTTATTGGCTAATCCCCCACATTCTATTAAAATTCTACTGGATGGTAAACAGTTCATAGAATTCAGTTCCCATTTTATACATAGGAATACTTTTACTTCTTTATGTGTGATAAAAATAATGAAACAGCTGTCAAAATTTTTTATTATTTCATTTGGAGTTCTACACGTTGAAGATTTTTCCAGTGTTCAAATTAAGATATTTTTTTGATATAATAAATAAGGTAAAAATAAACAGACATATTATTTTGTAATTTTGTCATAAAATTATGACTGTTTACATAATTAAAAAAAAAAAAAAAAAAATAGAGTTTACTATGAATATTAAAACAATTTAGAATAAAAATCTAATTGACATTTTAAAAAGATTAGTATAAGAATTTTTGTACTTGCTTGAACTATTTTGAATATATTTATAGCAGATAAGTTTTATAAAAGCCTAACAAAATAATACAATAGCATTGAACTTAAAAAAAAAAAAAAAAAAAAACTTACTTTATTGTCCTTCATACCATTTGGAGGTTTATAGTATAAGGCAGCTTTTACAAGGAATGTCACAGCTTCAGCTCCCCATTCTCGCATTTTGATATGTGGGTGTTGACAAACCTATTTTTAAATATGAAATTTATTAAGGACGTGGTATCATCAGAACAATGCAGAATTATTAAGTATTAAAATAAATGCAACTATTAATAGTTCACCAAAAGATGATATAAAAAAAGGAAAATAGAATATATTTTTCACATTAATTAGTTCTGTACAGTTGAATACTTAAACACTGTACTGACAGTATGATATAATGAAAATTAAAAGAAAAAGTAATAACGTTAAAAAGCACAAATGAGAGAAAACCTTTCGGTTGTTTTGGAACTTCTTAAGTTCCTTCCTCAGTATCAATGACAAAAGAATTTAAACATGGTAAAAAGAATAAAGAAATGAAAAATTAAAAGCCCAAAACTTATCAGGCAAGCATTTTAATATTCCAGCATAAAGTGTGTCTACATTCATTTAATAATGAAAATGAAAGTTAAATATATAAATCTTGTTTATTTTATTTTATTTATTTTTTAAATGAGAGAAGGGTTTTAAAACCATATTTACAATATATGTATATTTAATGAGGTTGAGATAATATAAAATGAAGATTTTTAACAGCACAAGAAATATTCAAATGCAAAAGCAGATGATTTAAAACAAACTTTGGAAGCATTATTTTTATTTCGCAAAGAAGAAATATTGACATTTGATCTTTATGATCTATTAAAGTTCAATAAATGTGATAATTTTAATTTTCAATAATTCACTTTTACATAATAATCTAATATTTTATTCATCATTAATATTTTCTTTAACCATTCTCATTTTAAAGTCATTTTTTTCATTAACTAGCTGTTCGGATGTTACAAATAATCCTTATAACTGGAACATTTTGCTACAAGTTAAAAAAAAAAAAAAAAAAAAAAGCTTAAAAATTACAAAAATTGGTAAAAAAAAAATAAACAAATTTTATTTTACATATAAGCTTTATACTCAAAACTTAATGCAATGAAGTCATATTTAAATAATTAAAAATGAAAAGCAACATTTAATAAATATGTCAATAAGCTTCTGCATCTTATTTCTATTAATAATTAAACAGTTCCTTTAAAAAATACAAGTACATTTACTTTATAATACTAGTATTAGAATTTAAATAGTCTAAAAATTAGACAAGGAGTTTACAAATTCTTACTTCTAACAAGTGATTAGTAACAGGCCTCCAAAGTACTTCAACACGAAATAAATTTACTAGACCCGTTTCTAATAATTTAGCTACAGCAAACAGAGAAGGTTCCTAAAATTAAAAGAAAATATAATAAAACTTCTCCTAAATAAAAACTTAAAATCAAAGAGATAGAAAAATACCTAAGATTTACCCTGTTTGTGTACGCAAGTTCCATAGATTCAGAAGATAATTTACAAAGAGCATCAATAAGATGATGTAATGCAACTTCATCAAGAAATCTAGGAGAAAGATGTTTAAATTTAGAAAACTTATCCAGATCTTAACTTTTGTGTTTGTACAAAATTTTCACAATATAATTGACATATTTTAGAAAGTCTTTATTTATCAACCTTAATTAATTTTAGAAAATTTAGAGTGGAAGGATGATTTTTTTTTTAATACCAACTATGTGAAAAATACCAGAGCTGGGAATCGAACCCGGGCCTTCCGCTTACCGTGTGGATGCTCTACCACTGAGCTACCCTGGGTGATAACCAGCTAGGCATTTCTCACATAATATTCATTGGCAAGGTCACCTGGTTATCACTCAGGGTAGCTCAGTGATAGAGCATCCGCACGTTAAGCGGAAGGCCTGGGTTCGATTCCCGGCTCTGGTATTTTTCACATAGTTGGTAAAAATCATCCTTCCACTCCAAATTTTCTAAAAAAATTGACATATTTTATTATACAAAAATAAGAAAAAGAAATCATACGAATCTATTTCAAAATAAAGTTGAATAGAATAAAGTATAGTTAAACAAATTACTTTAATAATAATCATAATAAAATTAAATTAAAAAAGCATAAACCAAGCAATTATCTACAGGTTTTTGTTTATTTAAAAAATATTTAGTCTTATGAAATGTATTTTAATATTGTTTAACCAAAAATAATAAATCTCTCGCCATATTAAAAATTATGAAAAGTTGGATGACAGCACCACCTGTTGATTCTCCAATGTAATCAGCACCAATTTAGGTCCAAGTTCATGATATACTCAACTCACAAAATTTTTGATACACATACACTATCACTTTCTAAAATTTGTTAAATCATGTTCAGAAATTCTCAAAACGAGTAAATCTCTCAACAGGTGAAAACAAAGTTTGAAAATTTTCACGAATCCAGTACTTTTTTCTTATATACATAGAAGAAAGTAAAAATGGTTTAAAAAATTTCAGAAAACCTTCGATACAAAACTGAAATATGAATATAAGATGTTTCTTAATGGATTTAAAGATTTTTTTTTTCCTTTTTAATACAAATGTTGAACTTCTTAATACATAAACTATAATAACATAACCAATGTAACTTTTAAAATGAGATAAAAAATACAAAAATTTAAAACTTTAAAAATACATTTTAATTAAAAACATTAAAACACAAGACAGACGTTTCGGCTAGAACAGGCCTGTCCAACCCAAAACACTTGGTGGGCCGCATTGGAAGTCTATTTTATTCATTCGGGCCGCGCCATATGTACAGTCATAAAAAAGCCCCCCCCCCCCTCTTTTTCCGACTATTTTCACCGTAAATTAATGCAAAGACATGCGGCTGGTTCCGATCGATTAGCAATAAAGCCTAGTTAAAAATAAACTGGCATCAACTTCATTTTTTTTTCAAAGACAACCCTCAATTTCGACAAGTTTTTTTTTTTTAAATTATTATTATTATTATTATTTGGATTAAATCAGACTAAAAAATGGTAGAGTTTATATGTTTCTCTCTATTTTTCACAGAGTTATAATTAGATGGAGATGCTAATGCTAAATGAATGCAATAAATATTAATTCATGTCTTCCCAAAAAAATAATATATTAAAATTTCTTTTTTTTTTTTTTTTTTTTTACGTTAGAATGAAGTAAACTAAATATACTCCATGCATATTTTTCATTAAAAACATTTTTTGAATTAGGAAAATTATCAATAATTTCATATTTAAAAAAATTATGATTTATGATCTATATTAATTTTTGCACGAATAGAATGGACATCATCAAAAATATGGGTTTCTAAATTTACAGTTCATTCCTATCATTATTTTTCGAATTCTAGTGATATTTCAATTTTTATTATGGGGCTTTCACTTTTTATCATTTGTGTCATATATTACTTTGCTTGCGCATGATATAAAGCAGTTGTTCAAGTAAGTTTAGACGTATACATCATTTCTTAATAAGCATTATTTTACTTTACTTTATATTTAAAATTGTTATACTTATTTTCCGATTATTATCTGAATGGATATAATACTTTTCTCTGTGATATCTTAATTTAATGTTTTTAATTATAAAAATTTACCCCTGATCAATTTTTCTTATAACTCTAAGAAGACATTATATAAGGAATATAAACTATATCTTTCTCCGAACCGCTTTGATATCAGAAATTCGAGTATGTAGTCAAAAATGGAAATTACTATTCAGGGAAAAAAAAAAGTTTGTGCAAGTTTTAACATGCAGATGACACCCTAAACAAAATTTAGAAATTGAATTAAAAACTAAATGTTATTACTAATCGTTAGGCATCAGCTGCTGATCTCTACAATAATTTATGACGAAATTAGTCGGGGAAGGACAATATTATTTTATGACTGTACATATGCTATGTGCGCATATGTTTGTGAGTATATGATTCATATATTTATATACTTTTTTCGGGGAAGGGCAGGGTGAAAATTCGGAGCAGAATATATTACTTTAAATTATTTTAATTCCTAAATTAACAATAGAAACGTGAAAAATTTATGACTATACATTAAAACTATAATAAAATAAATGAATAATGGATCTAATAATATTTTATTACCCAGTTCTTTAGCTACCATAATCTTTGAAAAGTATTTTCACTTAAAAAGTCAAAACGTATTTATTAATTTTTGATCCGTTAACCAAAGTTGTCAAACTTTAAATATCGTTAGTCTCCTCGCGGGCCGCAAGAAAGTACGTGGTGGGCCGCATGCGGGCCGCGGGTTGGCCACCCCTGGGCTAGAACACTAGCCCTCCTCAGTGTCAAACATACAAGCACAAACAACATTTACAAAATTCATAATACATCATAGCAAGATTAAATATTCAGGAGGAATAGCTTTAGCCTCGTTCAAGGCAGAATGCTGCATTTTGGTAAAAGCGCCCTCTAGAAAAATACGTGATTCATAGATATTTATATTAGAAGCTAAAATTTTAAAGTTTTCAAAATCCGGAATATGATCACTATTGAGAGAATGGATTACGAGTTTTGATTTTAAATCTCCTGTTTTATATGAGCGTTTATGTTCCTTTAATCTAATTTCACCTGTTCTGCCAGTTTCACCGATATATGTAGAATCACAATTTTGACAAGGAATACTATAGATTACACCTAGACGTTTAAGAGGGGGGACAGCGGGCTTAAAGTTTGAGAGAAAGTTACTAATACGGAGTTGAGGTTTAAAGCTAGTGGAGATATTAACTGTTCTAAGTAATTTAGAGATATTTTCAGAAATACCTTTATAATAAGGGATAGTCGTACGATAAGTGGAATTTTTAACTTTAGGATAAACTGATTTATATGAAAAATAGAACTCTTCTTTATAAATTCTTTTAATAAAACGAGGGGGGTAACCATTATTTTTTAAATCAGAAAAATTTTTGGATAGTTCAATATTTAATAATTCGGAATTACTACAATAATGCTTTATCGTACGACTATCCCTTATTATAAAGGTATTTCTGAAAATATCTCTAAATTACTTAGAACAGTTAATATCTCCACTAGCTTTAAACCTCAACTCCGTATTAGTAACTTTCTCTCAAACTTTAAACCCGCTGTCCCCCCTCTTAAACGTCTAGGTGTAATCTATAGTATTCCTTGTCAAAATTGTGATTCTACATATATCGGTGAAACTGGCAGAACAGGTGAAATTAGATTAAAGGAACATAAACGCTCATATAAAACAGGAGATTTAAAATCAAAACTCGTAATCCATTCTCTCAATAGTGATCATATTCCGGATTTTGAAAACTTTAAAATTTTAGCTTCTAATATAAATATCTATGAATCCCGTATTTTTCTAGAGGGCGCTTTTACCAAAATGCAGCATTCTGCCTTGAACGAGGCTAAAGCTATTCCTCCTGAATATTTAATCTTGCTATGATGTATTATGAATTTTGTAAATGTTGTTTGTGCTTGTATGTTTGACACTGAGGAGGGCTAGTGTTCTAGCCGAAACGTCTGTCTTGTGTTTTAATGTTTTTAATTAAAATGTATTTTTAAAGTTTTAACTTTTTGTATTTTTTATCTCATTTTAAAAGTTACATTGGTTTTAATATATTAATGAGACGTATAAATTATGTTTAATTTTATTAAATATAATAACATACCTACTATGGCAACTAATTTTACAAAACTATATGAAAATAAGGTCATTATCATTGACTAGTTAGTAGTAAGGCAACTTTTGTAAAATAGTTAATGGAACAATAATTCATATGATGACAGTTCACAAAATATTTTCACAACTAGAGGCACTGTAAGCTATTTTAACTTTATTAAAATAATAATTTCAATTCATAGAATGATTATGCTTGTTTATGTATATAAAATATTGTTTTTTTACTTCCTTACACAAAGTATAAGGATGTACTGTAATCCTGATTTGTGAAATGGATATTGTATCTTGCATAGATCAAAAACAAAGGATCATAGAATGTTGCAAATTTACATTTGGGACTGACATGGTGTCCAGTTGTACCTCTGCAACTTTCATCTTAATACCATCTCCCATTTTACAGATATCAGCGACTTCACACGAACTTTCGTGACATCTGTATGTACATGTGTGTGCATGTGTATTTCGCATAACTCAAAAACGGTTGGACATAGAACACTGCAAATTGCTATATAGGTTTTTTATAGCATCTAGTAGTGCACCTCCCTTTTTGGTCTTTAAGTTTTGGACATATTTATGAAAATTATATATCATCTACCATCATAGAGATTTCAAAATAAGCCAATCATAGAGACCATAATGCTATTTTTATGAAAGTTGCCGATATTTTTGCATGTAGAAAGCAATTCTTAAAGTCATAAACAGGTTGAATATTCACCTCATAATGATATAGTTAGAAAAGTTGTCAAAATTTTTGCATGTAGAAAGTAATTCCTGAAGACATAAGCAGGATGCACTTTATTTAATGAATATTCAGCTCATAGATAGAGCCCATAATAATATTGTCATAAAAGTTGCTGACATTTTTGTGCGTAGAAAGTAATTCTTAGTCATAAGGAGGTTTTAGTCAACAAATGCACTTTATTTAATGAATATTCCGACTGTAATGATATTGTTATGAAAGCTGTCGACATTTTTGCATGTAGAAAATAATTCTTTACGACATAAGAAGGTTATAGTCAGCGAATGCACTTTATTTAATGAATGTTCAGGAAACAGTTGAATAAAACTTTTTTTTGCGCCACAAAAATCAATAATACATGAATATTCTCGAAACAATCCAATGAAACAGTCAATCTTACTACAGAAATCAAATAAACATAGCTAAATACATTACAGAGCAGAAATGTTGCTAATTCAGTAACCGAAAGTTTTGAAGTCTGAATGGAATTTGAATTTATCTGGAGTACTGTCAGTGGTTTAGAGAATTTTACAGACAGTTCTGTGCTAGAAACCAATGAATCATTACAAAAAATTCCAGAATTCGACTTCTATTGAAGTTTCTAACACGAGTTTCCAAACTTTGGGAATCCTGAATTACTACTTTTCGCTACATTTGAATGCCTAATTTGATGATAAGTCAATGCCCACCACCGTGGAAATGAAAAAACTACCATCTGTTTCCATTTTTACTGTAATACAGTACAGAAAGTAGCAGGTAAAAACATAGACAAGTTCTAGTCTACTTTTATCAATAATCACTCTTCTTTTATTATTGTCTTGTTGGTCATTTATTGAAATTTCGAAGAATTTAATTCTGTGCTATAAACCAATAAATCCTTCTGGAAAAATCTAGAACTCTCTTCTTATTCAAATTTGAACTTCTAAATTCTGGCAACCCTGAACTACACATTTTTGCCAAATTTGGTCACCAAGTTACCAAATTCGCCAAAAAATCACCAAAATCAATTTCAAGACTAAAATCTATGTTGGTTACAATCTTGGCGAGATTAGCGATCAAATTTGATAGCAAATATTGCTTCAGGATAACCAAAATTAGTAAACCCTTTCTCAATTCTAATGGAACTAATTGTTTTGGTAAAATGTATAGTTTCTTGCTACTTATTTTCACCAAAGAGAGCAAAATTGGGCCATTTACATTCGAATGATTATCATTGAATTCTAAGTTGCATTTGCCAATGATTCTGTAATAAGCCATGGAAAAAACCTGAAAAAACTGCTATATCTGTCCTGGCAGTTTATATAATCCTATTATAGTGATTTTTGTGGTTGAAATAGTATTTTTTTTCTTTTGCTTGTTTTCAGGAATGTTCATGGACTGGAACCTGCCTGTTTTATTACAAATCAGTTACCTCACACAAAAATGTCAGTGTTTTCATAGCAAGACGTACATACCAATGGGTTTATAAAGAAGTTATGAGGTGTCCACATCAGATTTTTTTTTTTTTTTAACAGATTATAAACTCCTATTTTGACCATCAAAGAGTGCACTGAAATATTTAAAAATATTAAAATCATTCACTCAAACACTTAAATTATCTAAATCCCACACAAATCTTTTCAAAATAATTCATTTAACAAAACTTTCACCACTAGATGGCAATGTAAGCTATCATATTTAAAATCTTAATTTCATTTCCCACAATGATTATCTTTAATCATGCATATAAAAAAAAATATTCATAATCAATTGTAAATTTTTATTCTGATTACCAGGGGAAGGGGATGTAACATTTTAAAATACCATTAAAATCATTAAATTTTGCAATAAAGGATCTAGCACAATCGCCAAAGTGCAATCTCTCAAAATAGGTGCCTGAACAAGATTGAATCGGAGTGACTAGGCACTCTCTCGCAGAAGTCAACTGACTCCTATTTATACTCTTTGGCCTTGGGGCTTGGAGATAATTCTTTCAAGAATCCCATAAAAAGTTCGAGATCTAGGCTCCCATGAGTTGACAGCTTCAAAACTTTGGGAACCCGAAATTACTATGACAACAAATTCATCGCCCAGGCTAAAAATAATTGTCTGAAAAATAACTGTCGAAAAAGTGTAGTTCTTGATTAATAGCAGCATCATTGTTAGCACCTGAGGCACCAGTTAAGGCACAAATGCAAGCAGTGGGAAGCTGATAGCAAAATCGTTATTAATTAAGATGTGTTTTCAGGGTAAATATTACATGTAATGAAAAACTTTCATGCTATATGCAGCAGTATTTAATTAGTTAAAATTGCATAAATAGATTTGATATATTTAAATGAAGGGGACTAAGTTTGTAAAATCAAACAATTATATTAATACTAACACTTAACAAAAATATGTAAAATTTTCAACAATAACAAGTGATTACCAATAACAAACATAACAATGAAAGTAGCTTAACACTATTTCAGGCAAAAGATAAAAAAATTTCAACAACTTTATGACAAGCACTTTACTAAAATTTCTAACAAGATAGTAAGAAATTTTTTATAACCCTGGAAACTATGTCAGCCCTAGATTAACAAGCTGCATTTCCACAAGAGCTGCTCAACGAAGTTAGTCTGAGACTGATGAACCACAAATCCATGAAAGTTCATTCAAAGAATATTACCAATCACCCTACACTACCATAAAATCCCGAAAGTAGCCCCCCTCCCCCTTTTTGAAAAGCAAAACGGATAAATTTCAGGTGGGGGGGGGGGGGTTATAATCAAGATTCTTTAAAAAAATTACCAAAAAAAAATAAAGAAAAGGGAAGGGAGGTTATATTCGATGGAGGGGGTACTTTCGGGATTTTATGGTACTTACTTAAAAGGAAATATTAAAGGCTATCATTTCTTACATTAAAGGTAAAAACATTAAAGTTTTTTCGATGGTGTAGCTTTTTCGAGAAGACATTTTAGCAATGCTCATACACACATTGTCAGAATACACAGACAAGAGCGAGAAATGTGCGACTCCCAAAACTCCAAAAACCAAGCAGGTTGGAGGAATTCAATCATGTGACACTCGTGGGGAGGCGCTGACCTTGAAGGTCGAAAGCAGGTTTCAACAAAACAGCGAGCTAGATTTACTGGCGCACGTGCAATTGCGACGTACTGTAAATGCGCCCGAAGATTGGATGTAGCTTTGTTGGATGGAGGAAAAAAAAAAGGTGGGGGGGGGGGGGGGGTTACTTTCAGGATAACGGAGACATTTCACTTTCAGCAAGAAAAGGAGGGGTTATTTTCGGGATTTTATGGTATGCAAACCATAATTCAAAAAAAAAAAAAAAAAGGGACAAAGTTATAACTACTCTGTTTAGCAAAACACTTTTAGGTATTAATAAACACTATTTCCAGAAATAAAAAATGCAAACTAACGTTAATTTAAATGAACCAGGAATAAATAAACACTAGTCCCATAATACAGCTGTCAGGAAAAACACTACCAGAGCTGTCAAGAAGAGGTAATTAAAGAAAAGCATCTTTTTTCTTTTCAACTACAGGACTTTTGCTGACATTGCCAAAAATCAAAATCTCTCTATCTGAATACAATCTTTTAAAATTATACGGACTCTTAAAACACTTTTTTTAAACGTTTGAAGATATTAACTGAACATGACATAATTAACTTAAATAAAATGGACAGAAAATAAAACTAAACATAACTTCACCAGAGCACAAATAGAAAAAAAAGAAAAAGATTCATTCTACAGTTGGTCCTTATATACTGTGCAAAGGATTATATTCAACAGCTAATAATAGCTGATTGAAATCACGTTACTTATGTACGTACTAGCGATTGCTATGCCATCTATGGATGTAAAGCATCAACATAGCAGTCAGAAGAAAGGATTATCAATGCATGCATGGAGAAAGGGAATCGTCAATAAACAAAGTTATCAAGTTCAAGTTAAGTTAAAGATTACACTTCTCTCTTGAGTAGAAACGTGAGTAATGCCTTTTAAAACGTGCTTCTATGGTATTTAAACATGATATAATATATTACGGTAAATTTTCCAAATGTAAACACTGCCCTAAGAAAATGAAGTTTAATTTCATTTGTCAAGATTGCAATTTAAAGTTACCTAAGTATTTAATACATTGTATTTAGCTTTATTTTAAAGAAAAAAACATGGACAGACATAATTTTCCAAAAGGATTTGGAACTACACTGTTAAAAAAATGCAACTTTGCTGCCAGAAATTCTCTGTAATTACAGAAAGATATGTTTTGTCAACGTACTTTTTCTATAATTTTCAGCTTTTCCTTGCACAGGCAAGGAAGACACTGCCGAAGACATCAGGGACCCCAAGCTAGGTTTCAAGGAAATTTTCTTTAATTTTTATTTATAAAACAATTTAAAATACATAGTGATTAATGTTTTTTTGAAAATTCCATTAAATATCGTGACTAGCAAAGCAGGCAAAGCCTGCAAGTTAAGAATATGCTAAAGAAATGTATGATGTCAAAAACTAAATATATGAATACCAATGAATTAATGTTAGTTGTAAATGTGATATTTTTTTTTAAAAAGATAATACTTCTAATTGTTATCAGAGTCTGACAAATTTATGAATATGCTAGCCTCTGTGCAGGCTCTACACTAGAGGAGGCTCAAAACCAAATGTAAAGCTTATTTCAATGTCCTTCTTTAGTTGTAAATTTAACCCTTAAACTATAAGCCTGTTGCCTTTTGGTAACATATCCAATTTTGCCTTCTAAAATACTATTAGAATAATATTGAAGCTCTAATGCCTAATGTTGCCAATAAATTACATACTGATAGTATAATTAAATCAATCTTTAACATTTAGATGGCAAAACTAGTACTGTTTAAGAATAAAGATAGATTTAATTTTTTAATTGTTTCTACATGTGCTTTTTGTTTTATTTGGAAGGTTGCAAATACCCTATTTTATTTTGCAGTGATCAAGAAAATTTATTATATGGGAAATTTTTACATGGTAAGGTATGTAGTCCCTATTTAGAATTTTATCAAGGAAAATTATTTTTTCAATTAGTGTTGCCAATGTCAACAATTGCTTTTTAGCCATAAAACCATACTTAAAAAATGATTTTTTAAACTACTTTTTCCATGATTTATTTAAGAAACGAAATTCGAAAAAAATCAGGCATTTAAAAAAAAAAAAAAAAAATCAGGCATTTAAGGGTTAACTAAAGTATGAAAGGAGCCCTGAAGAAATGTCTGACCCACACTCTAATTAAACTAAGGGAGACCCTGCATGTCATGTAATTTTAAGCAGAACATATCAACTAAAAATTTATCATAACACTTTTCTATAAATGCTCATTTACTTAAATATTTATAAAATTAGTTACATATTAATAAAAATTGTAGAAGAAAATTAAGACGACGTTGTCTTAAAGTCATTTTGTTTAACGCAACTTCAGGATTTAATGTTGCACTATGTTACATTGAGCATAGTGTCAAGCAGGAGAGTTTTTCATGTATTTCCTTTTCCTACTAAATATCATCACTCTTTTCACAGCAGAAAAAGATCTCTCTGCGCTCGTAGTGGATGCAGGTAAACTATTCATTAATTTCAGTCAATAGTGAAAAAATGAGTCCAGTTATGTATCAGAAAATAGACAAATTTGATCAAAAATCAGTTTATGTTTAACATTTTATTTTTTATTTATAAAACACACACACACAAATCATTTGGGACATTTAAGAATTTCACAGATTTATAAAAAAAAAAAAAAAAAAATTGCTTTGGAATATATGTTAGAATCTCAATAATTTGGATTAAAACTGTCTTTATATTTTATCCGGGTGTCCTGAACCCCAAAAATATATAAAAGAAAAGAATGTCTTTTCAGAATTTTTGAGAAGGAAAGGGAGTTAAATTACGAGAACTGAATAAACACGCAATGCATAGTTACATGTCATTCATTAACTTAGTGGTAGAGGTAGTGCAGCTGACAGAGTTGGGGAATATATAGACTCCGATAAATTATAAAATGAGCCTTAAAATTTTTGGAGAAATAATTAAAAAATTGCTTGCAAAAAAAAATATCTATAAAAAAATATAATTTTTTTTTCATACAGATTTTAAAAATGAGTCCAATGGCAGAGGTCAGTACCTCTTTTTCACCCCTCCTGGATGACGATTCTGATTATAAAAAACCATTAAAAGTTATGACGTTTCTAAAAAGTTTCTAAATTCAGAAAGGCAAATTTTATTGGATTTTAATGCAAGAGGGGTCCGGACTCCATGGACTCTCTTTGAGCACGTCCTTGGCTAGTGATGCACTTACCCAAATATTGATTCTATGATTCATAGCATAGCATGAAGGCTTTTTTCCATAAGGGCTTTTCATAGTAGCTATCTCAATGTTAAAGATGGTGTCAAAACCTTTTATTTATTTAGCACAGTTTTTAATTTGGGAAGAGCCAGAAGTCACATGACTTTAAATCTGGAGAGAAGACAGATGTGGATAGATAGGAAACTTTATTTTAGCCTAAAACTTGTGGATCATAAGCAAGATGATGGTGCACAGTAATGATGGAGAGGAGAGACGCTGGCCTCTTTTTTCTGGTTCCCCATACAAAATGCTAATGTTTAGTTTTGCAGAAAGCTCTTGAATAGTCAATTGCTTGTTTGAATGATTTAAAAAAAAAATACTTTTTGCATGTTTTTGTGATCAAAGAATGTTCCAATCGTAATTCATCTTCAACCAACTCATTTTCACTTTTAAATCTCCCAAAACACTTACACAGTCTTCAGAGTCACCATATTATCCCTATATACTGATTTCAACATTTTAAGAACTTCTTCGACACTTCCGAGTTTATTTGGCACTTTGAAATTCATTATGCAAAATAGACATGACAAAACACAACTTCCTCTGATAAATCCCAGTTTGTTAAAATTTACCACTGATCATTATCTCAATGGATCAACTTATTAAGTTTATTACTTGTTTAACATTAGCAGTTGCTGCAATAAAAATTTATTCACTGATTTTTTTTATCCTTTCTTTTGATCATACAGCGTAGTATTAAATAATCTCATTTTCTAGAAAATACATCTATATTTTCAAATTTTGTTACATTAATTCTGCTGGGTATAATGGTGAAAAGAATAAGGTACAGACTTTGAGGTAAACAATTTATCAATTTAAAAAATAGAAATAAAAACTGATGCAAAAACACAGTAATGATACGAAATATTAAAATAATAATAACAAAATAATCTAAAAGTACAAATAAATTTATGTTGGAAAAATGAATGATTTGAACAGTTTTTAATTTCAGTATTTATTTCTAAGTACCGATTAAGATAGTTGTAAAATATTTTAAGACAGATCAAACCAATTCTACAAAATTCAAGGAGGTAATAATCATAAATGTTCATAAATTATTTGATAAATTTCAAATTTTAAATGAATTATTTTTGTTTTAAAATATTTTATTTCTTTTTTCTTCTTTATATTTCTTATACTTGCAAGTAGCTATTGCAACAAAACAAAACAATATTTTTGAAGGGAAAAGCAAATAGCTGACAGATTTAAGCAATAAAAGAGCAAAAAAATTCTTTATTCTTCAGGGTATAACCAGAGATCAAGGTTTTGAGAAAAATACCTATCTGTACCTTTATTAAGTACCAAATTTTCCAGAATATAATCCATTTATTATCTGTTAAACATCAAAATCTTTAAGTGTGCAGTATCTTCAACTGCAGATAATTTTTTTTTTAAAGGCTTTCTCATGACAGATATCAGAAGTTTCCGTCAACAAGATGTAAACAACTACCTTCAGATCATATATCTATTTGGCCAATTGTGGAGTCAAGTCGCTAGTGTTTGGTTAACGTATGATGCGTCTGTGCTGGAAGGAGTAGCCTCTGTTTTCTGTCTGTCTATATTTTTCTAGCCTAACATGCTTATGGCTCTATTTGTTATTAAAACTATTGTTTTTGCATGGATTTTTTTTTTTTTAACTGAAAAAAAGCAATTATCTTTAATGGTTTTTAATTTTTAATTCCTTTTATATTTGCATTACTTTTAAATAGACTACTATACTGAATAAAGAGCATGGTGGTTTATCAATATGTTGCATGTTGATTACGATTTATATCCACAAATTATGCGGTGGTGCACTTTATCTCATGAATTTTATTTTATAAACAAACAAGTACACTAAGTAATTTAAATATAAAGGAAAGATTTTTAGATTTCCATTAAATAGGAATGCAAAGTTTGAGAACCACTCATTTCAAATAGTAATATTTTTGGATAAGCTATTTCTAATTACTAAAAATACTACAAGATAATTGCCTGGTAAGCAGATACATAAAAAGTAAAATAGGATTAGCTTTCTATAAAATAAAGCAACTAAAATAAAGGCTGCAGATAGAAAGATATGCCTTGTTAGAAGATAAAAAATAATATAAAAAGCAAGCATTTTGGAGTAAGAGTGAGCTGTCACTTACTGGGAGCTGTGAAAGACACGTGACAATGTGCCAGCCAATGGCACATAACTGGAGGCATTTTAAAAGAAAAAATATATCAGCAATAATAAATGGTATATTTAAAAACTTACTATTACAGTATCAACTATCACCAAAAAAATAAAACAGAAATTTAAAAATAAGCAAAAAAGAAAAGTTTGCTCCCAAACTATCAAGCAAATTTAGCTACAAATAATACACAAGCAAGCTACAAAAGGAAAGCACCAATAAAATTTGCAAGCTAAAAGCAAAGAGATGAAGCAAATAAATAGCAAAACATACATCAAAATTATATTCATCATTTTTAATGTTGTTAAAATGATAAACAATTTATCACTTTTTTTTTTTAATTGAAACTATTTTTCATATATATAATGAACTGCAAAAAAGCTTAAGAAGCCACACATTTTTCATTAAAATAAAGCATACACACTGACACAATACACAGCTACCGCCCACAAAATGTTAGAAGCTTAGAAGATATATTAACGATTTCAGTAAATAAACAAAATATCATGCATATACCTCAGAATTAAATCAAACAGAAAATTTTAAAAAAGCACAAATTTTAATTTTTACAAGATAGGATATACCCTATTGCAAATACAAAAGACTATATAACAGAAAGAGTTAATTATCAAATGTTATTTATTTAGAAATTATACGTATTATTTAAAGATCATAAGATTAATCTTGCAGTGGTGCTTTCATCACAGATTTCCCTTAACTCAAGATAATCAACTGTAAATACACATAAGCACAGACTTAAAACTAAATTTTATCCTAGACATACATCACTTTACAATTCTGTGAAATTTGTAGAAAATGAATTAATTTTTTCCTTATACCTCATATTGCTAAATAAATTAATATAATCTATAAGATAAAAGTAAATAATAAATTAAAAGTAAAATAACATATACCCATTTGTAACGGGTAATGTGAATATCTTAGGTTATTTACAAAAAATAATGAAAAGTCAAGTGATTAAAGAAAAATCCATGTTTTTATTAACAGAACTTTCTGATATTGGAAGCAATAATTTAATAATAATGCAGCCTTTGGGCAAAATAATAATTTAAACATTTAAAGGTTTGGAAGTAGCAGATTTTTTAAAGAATAAATGCAGCATTTGATGAACAATTTTTATTCATATAATAGCACAAGAATTTTATTCTATAGGAAATTAGTTTACAATAATAAAAAAACAATTGAGTTATAAAATGAGACACACAATAGAAATGATTAAGATTCACGGTAGCATTGAAAGTTTAGTGATTTAAGGAAAAAAAAAAAAAAAAAATCATTATTATGATTTATTGGTCCAAATTTATAAAATGGCAGACACAAATAAAAAAACAATCTGGAGTGACTCCATTCGACTTTCTGAACATTGAGTAATAAACAGTTTTGTAGATAAAGTAAAGAAAGAGGAGCTGTTAAACAAACAAAAGAGAGAAAACTATAATAGAG
Source organism: Salticus scenicus (assembly GCA_963930645.1). Taxonomy (NCBI): domain Eukaryota; kingdom Metazoa; phylum Arthropoda; class Arachnida; order Araneae; family Salticidae; genus Salticus; species Salticus scenicus. The sequence goes on along the minus strand of OZ005659.1, from coordinate 166,221,474 downwards.
TGTTGAGTATTTTTCTCCATATATTACACGGTGTTTTATTTAACGCTACTGAACTTTGAGCCCATAGATCATAATGATAAAGAATTTTTTCGTTGTGTCCCTGTAAAAACCTATAAATGCTAGATTCACCAAAATGCTTATAGTAGTTAGTGAATAGTGATTTATAATATTCATATAAATTTTCAACTCAATTGAATAAGGCGTTTAGATTCTATTGTATGTTTAAAAAATTTGGTCCCATAGTGTGATGTTAAAAACATCACTTCTTTTTAAATGTTAAATAAGATCGTTTTCTGCACTTAAATGCATTGTTTCTCTCAGCTGACTCAACTCACCCTGTTGTGTTTGCTTTACTGCAACACACACACAGGAGAAAAATTGGTTCTTCTTTCCTAGTGGTGATGTCATATCACACCATGCTGAGAACCAATAGGGTGATGGTTCTGACTCCACCTTCTGTTATTCCGGCAGTTTTAAATTTAGTTGGGTTTCAGCAGCTCTCAAGAGAAGAACATGGGGTGAGAAAGATTTGTTTTGCTTCTGTTTTAAAATAATGACCATTTTATCATTTGGAGAGAGAGTGCCTACTTATTAATAATAAATATATATATATTAGTTTATATGAATACTTATTCAAATTTTAAAAATCATTAATTTTTATATCCTACTTAATTTGGAATTACTAGTGTGGTTTGGAAAATAAAATTGATTAATTTTGATGCAGCAGATTAGTTTTCTTACAAACATTATTTTTGTAAGCTTTTTTCTTTTTACAGCATTCTAGCCAATAAGTAAATTGATTCCTCTTTTCTCTTATGTAAATAAAATTATTTGGATATATATATTTGACCTTTTGACCCAAAGAATAAAAGGGTTAGTGGCCAGAACGCAATGTACGCCATGAGGTTCTTTGATCCTCACTAAGTTACTTCTGTTGCTATGAAAATTAAAAATATTAATAAAATTAATTTAAAATATGGAAACATAAAAGATAAATGAATTATTTACATCACATTTGGTGCCGGAAAGGAATACTTGATTATTGTTCTTAAGAATAAATGATACTGTAGAGATTGTTTATTTTGAATAAGTTATTTTATTTTTATTGCTAGAATTGCTGAAATTATTTTTTTAAAGTCATACATTACCAATTACATTTTTTTGGTGATTGAATATGATTGATACCAAGTGACCTATAAGACAATTCCCTGTTTCAAAAATTGTGATATGCTGGAACTTTGTACAAATGAAAATTTTTTTTTTTTTTTTGGTTCAATATATTTTGAATAACTGATTAAATAAATAATAGTCAACAGAACTTTGTATTGTTGGCTTAAAAAAAAAAAAAAAAAAAAAAAAAATTGTAGGTATCTCTCTCTCTCCTCAACTACGTGAATTTATTATATGCAAATAGCTATCAACACATGTAAAAATCAAGAAATTTAAATAACAAGCTTCATACATCTGTGTTGTTTTTTTAAACCAATATAATAGCTTCATATATATACAAAAAATAATGGCTTCTAACAAAGGATTGACAAGAGGTTTACCATTCAAAACTTTAGTAACGCCATTTTCTGGAGACCCTCATTTATTGGATTTTTTTATTGAACAAGTGAAATTTAAAATTGAGAACAGCAAATGGGAAGAATCCCATGCTTTGGCTTTTGTGAAATCAAAATTGGCAGATACTGCTCTTAAGTTTTATGTCTCCTCCCCAGCTTGCCAAAAAGCCAAAAATACAAAAGAGTTATTTAATATATTTAAGAAATATTTTAAGGTAGAGTCGGCAACTGCAATAGCACAACAATTTAACGAATTTAAGTTTGAGTCCGATGTCAATATTAATATTTTTGCTAATAAGCTTGAAAATTTAGTGAGAAAACGTTTTCCTGATATGGAAGAAAAAGCCCTTGAACAACTACTAATCGCAAAATTCAATGATCTCATTCCGCCCCACTTTAGAATTCATCTACTATCACAAAAAGCCACAACCTTTTATCAGATGGTGGAATGTCTCGAAAAATTCCAGGAAATTTATAACTTGCAAGTAAACCCTGTCTTACCAGGAACATCTTTTGCTACTATTCAGAACTTCAATCATAAAATAGATAGTGAAGTGATAGGTACAAACTCAGAAAACAATTTGACTAAGATTAACAATTCATCTTATAGCAAGCGGCCATACAATAAATTTCCACAAAATAAAGGTTCGCACACGATTCAATGCCAATGGTGTGAAAGACCTGGACATTCTGCTCAGAGGTGCTTTGCACTCAGAAAATTACAAAATAATAAGTTTTCTCACAGATATCGTAATGGGCAATGTTTCTCTAGACCTTATAGAGACATGTCACGGAGAGCCAGGGCCCCTAAAACATTTAAATCCAACTCCCCTCAAACCAAAAGTAGTCATTCACAATGACTAGAAGTGGAGAATGGTAGAAGTGACACTAAACTCCTAAATACAAAGAGTTCCTCATATGGGTCAGGTTTGAATAAAGTCAATTACCATAACAACTTTTCACAGACTAACTCAACATATTCTAATCTACCTAATAATTTTTTTGTAAATAACAATGAAATCATTCTGAGATCTCCAGACACACAGGCAAAGTTCCCTTTGTCATTAGAACGCAAAGTCAAATCTGTTGCGATACAGACAACATCTCCTGTACTGGTAACGTCCCCGAGTGTGGAGGAAAATGGAGACTGCATATTAGTTAATTCACTGGAATTCTTGTTACACACAGACAATGATCTGCCCAATCTCCCCATCATACAATTACTGTTAAACAAAACATTAGAGAATTTTCTTCTCGACTCAGGAGCTTCTGTGTCATTACTCTCAAAACATTACTTCTTACAAAATCAAAACAAATTATATTACAAAAGAATTGCTTCAAGAGTCAAGATATCTACAGTAAACTCTATAGTCCAATGTGACGGATGTGTTTGCATTTCCTTTAAAATAGGGAAAACTTTTTACAAACACACCTTTTTTCTTATTGAAATACCAACTGAATCTAAATTTATTGGTATACTTGGCTTTGATTTTTTAAAGTCCCATCACGTAGTTATCAATTTACACAATAACAAAATACAAATTAATGAAAATGCTTTAGATATTCTAGACACTGTACCCTCTTGCAGTCTTCTATCATCTGAATCTGATATGAATCGGGCATCACATAAGATAGCTACTCATATGGATTTTCCCCAAACTGGATATAAAAAATCTAAAATTGATGTTCATAAAGAGAACTTACCCTCTTATCAAAAATGTTGGCTTACCCAGAAGATTATGATTGATCCACAGGATACTATATATGTGCCTGTGCGGTCCACGCTTATTCCAGAAAATCAGTTAGTAATGTTTACATCGTCTAACAAGCATTGTCCACTTGTGTCCTATCCTTCTCTTATGGAGGTACAACATATCAAGGAAAATTCTACTAAACAAGAATTAATTCAATTTTTTATTCCTATGTATAATAATTCGAGCAAGAAACTGCATATAAATAAAAATACCGTTTGCGGATACATTTCAGAGATAGATAAAATAGAAGAAAATTCCTTGGATCTTGCAACAAATACACCTGATCACATGTGTAATCTAATTAAGGCTACACCAGAAGTTTTATCCTTAAGACAGAAAGAATTTAATGTAAATAATTTTTCTATTCAGCATTTAAAACCTACAGAAAGGGTAATAATGCAAGATATTCTTCAGAAATTTAACTCTGTATTTTCATGTTCACTAAAGTCGATTGGACACACCGATCATATCACTCCACATATAAAATTCATTTCAGATATTCCCTTAAAAACTTACCCTTTTCCTATTCCACAAGCTATTCAAGAAGAGGCAAAAGATCAACTTGACAAATTACTGGATGCAGGGATCATTGAGAGAAATATCTCTGAATGGGCATGCCCAATGCTCATGGTTAAAAAGAAAGCTGTGTCTAAGGAGGATAAACCTTCCTTTCGATTGGCCCTAGATTTAAGGTTAATCAACTCTATGATTCGATGCTCCACTTATCCTCTTCCAAGAATTGATACGATAATAAATAACATCTCAAAATTTAAATATTTTACAACATTAGACTTTCCCTCAGCGTATCATCAAATTTCATTACCTAAAGAATACAGACGACGTCTCTCATTTACTACACAATGGGGAACTTATTCATTTAAAAGATTAATGTTTGGGCTGAGATCAGCCGCATCAACATTCCAAATGCTTATTGACACAATTATACAAGAGTGCAATTGTTCAGGCATATATGCTTACCAGGATGACATTATTATAGGAAGTGACTCTTTCCAGGAAACAACAGAAAAATTACAAACACTTTTAGCTACTCTACAAAAGTACAATCTGACATTGTCTCCAAAGAAATGTAAATTCCATCAGTCATCTATTGAATATCTCGGTTTCAGCATCCAAAATCAGAAAATACATCCTATTTCTTCCAACATTACAAAAATTACTCAATTTCCTATCCCAGCAACCAGAAAACAACTAAAAAGATTTATAGGATTGTGTGGATTCTACAGAAAACTCATTCCCTGCTACTCGCGATTAATTGATCCTTTGATAAAATTAACATCTCCGAAAACTACATTTAAATGGACAGAGGAACATGCTGAAGTCTTTAAACAAATACAGAAAGTTTTTTTCTCTAAACCTTTTCTTTCTTTACCCGATTGGTCAAAACAATTTTTTCTTAATACAGATGCTAGCAAAATTGCTATTTCAGGGGTTCTTCTACAAGAAAAGGAAGGCATTCTGCTTCCGGTTAGTTACTTTAGTAAAACACTATCTAAATCAGAACAGCGATATTCAGCCATCAAGCTTGAGCTGATGGCCATAGCTAAGTCAGTCAGTGCATTTAAATTTTTCCTTTTCAATCGACCTTTCACCATTCTCAGCGATAGCAGACCACTCGAACACTATAAGAAAATTTCCTCTCCTGCTGATCTAACTACTAAATGGCTGATTGAATTATCAAACTATCAATACACATTCAGATATGTAAAAGGTAAAACAAATGTTTTGGCAGACTATTTTTCAAGAGAAGACTTTTCTGCATACACTCAAGATCTTAACTCAAACCCAGAATTAATTAAAGAGGCTAACAATTTACCCATTTCTTCAGCTTCTCCAACAATTGAACTCCATCATTTCAATGTCACACAAAAATCTGATAAGTCACTCACCTCATCAGAGCCTCATCGTTCTTCCTTACCTCAGTTGTTAAGCAACGATGCTGCTCCACTCAGTCGTTCCTTAAACAGCTCTGACGCAGATAATCTTATGATGGAAATCTCGGAAGAATGTTTTTTTAAAGAGCAAAGAGAAGATGACTTTCTGCTAAAAATTATTGTCGATATCACTTCGGAGAAACCCTCTCCTAAATATAAAAATTATTTTGTCCATCCGGACACAGGTCTGTTAATGATCAAACGAAAGTTTCACCAGCCTGAAAACTCTCCAAAAACAAAAATTGTAGTACCACAGAAGTTAAAACCTAAAGTATTAAAAATTTGTCACATGCCTCACTTTGGAATTAGAAATACATACAGAAGAATACTTAAACACTTTTATTGGACAGGATTATTTGAAGATGTAAAAAACTTTGTTTTGTCCTGTACATTATGTATTCAATATAAACCGCACAGAATTCCACCTGCTCCACTACAGGAAATGTTTGTTCCTTCTGCGCCGAGTATGTTAGTTTCCATGGACTTTTTGGGTCCTTTCTCCAATGGCTTCCATGTGTTAACATTCCTCGATCATTTTTCTAAACATATTGAATTGGTACCAGTAAAAAATGCAACAGCACAAGCTGTAGTTAAAGCCATTACGGGATACATTACTACCTTTGGTCGACCCTCTGCGATACTCTCAGACTTAGGCCCACAGTTCACAGCAAACATCTTTAACAACTTGGCACAGACATTGAAAATTACAATCTCCCATTCATCATCAGGACACCCGCAAACACAAGGCTCATCAGAAAGAATTAATACCAGCATTAAATCCTTAATTTCCACTCTTACCAAGGAAGGATTTGATTTTCATCAGGCTTTGATGATACACAAGAACCTGTATAACACCACCGTTCATTCTTCAACTGGATATTCTCCAGCCTTTCTGCATTTTGGCAGGTCACTAACAAGCATCTTTGACTTGTTTGAAGCTCCTCAGTTAGAAACACTGGAATTTCCATATGAATACCATAGGTACATGGAATCAATGAAACAGATCTTTAGGCAAGTGCATCATAACATGAAGTTTTACCAAAACCAACGTAATACTAGACAACATAAAAAAGCAGTTCTCCGGAAATTCAAAGAAAATGATATGGTCTTTATAAAAACCAAAGATACATTTAAACCAAGATTCATAGGCCCATATTCAGTTCAAAAAGTAATATCTGACGTGTTACTCTACGTCAGAGAATTCGAAAATGAAGGGGCTGAACCATTCACTATTAACATAGACCGTGTCATCCTGGCGCATAAAAGAAAGCAACATCTCATTCCACAAACAATTCTGACAGGTCAACCAGCTGGGATTGTTCAACCGCAGTCTCATTATGATCTCAGACCAAGATGCAAAACTTAATTTTTGTTTTTTGTTTTTTTTTGTTTCCATTTTCACAAATGTTCTTTTAACATGTTTTTTTTTTAAGTTTTTTTTTAGGGGACTTGATAAGCAATTCATTCACCAAAGTTGCCTGTTGTAAACAAGTATGAGTTGGTACAGGTATATTTGATAAGTTGTATTTTGTATATTGTCCTATTATATATTGTGTAGTTATATATATATATTTTCTCCTGTGGCAAATGTTGAATATCTACAAAAACTTAGTGCAGTGTGTATTGTAGTTAATATGAATATAAATCTTCTGTTATGCTGATTTATTTTATATATTGTCTTATTTGTTAAATTTGATAACTATACTATAATTATTTACTGCTCAAAATGTACAGTATGTGTGTGTTATATGTATCGGAAACTTGCATATTTATATGTGTATACATAATTTTTCTTCTTTCTTTTCATATATTAATTCCTACACATTGTCATGTTTATAAATATATTGGGTTATTAAATACAATTTCTGGAAGCTTCCACACCATTTTCACAGACACAGACATCACTTATACAACACAAGTATACACTACATCCACACTATTACACAATCAAATTAATACACAATCCTCACATGATATGTATATAAATGTGTATAATGTTTGATAAAATTTTTTGTTTATTGTGATTATTGACATTGCAGTTTTGTTTTGGTTATATCTGATAGTATGTTTATTTGAGTATTACTTGACGTTTATATTAAGTGCATTTTTGATTTTGTTTAGTAATCTAACTTGGTGGCCTCAGTAGCCACTCACATTTATTATTTCCATTTATAATATGTATATTCTTTAAATAATAATAATAATAATGGTAATGATAAAATTTTTAAAAAAATCTTATTCGAATATTATACTCGAGTACTTGGAATGCCTTTTCCGTAATGTAATATTTATCTATGAGATTATTTTGACATTTGTATTGATACTTATTTTGATTTTTTTTTCTCCTTCATAATAATGCTTCAAGAGGTCATCTGTAAATATTTTATACTGAAATATAACTGATTTTGTTTTATCAGTTGTTAACAAGATTTCTTTGACATTTGTTTAGTATAGTTGTTCTTTCATGTGTATACTTATACATTGATTAATCGGTAGATGGTATTTAATATCAAGATTATTGGTTAAATATTTTTGTTGAAATTGTACATCCACTAAAATTCTTTTGCCATGTCATGCATTTTTTTTTATTCGCTCTAACTAATTATTTCAACAAATTTATAGGAAAGAAATTTTGCAGCACTTTGTATGATTTTCAATATTTCTGTTTATAATACTATTTTTTTTTTAAAAGGTATCAATATTTTTTTTTACTCATGTCACTTGTTGATAAAAGCTGTGTCTGTTTGCATTTACAGATATATTTTATTAGTTGTCAATATCCTAATAAATATTGTTAGATATGTCACTGACCACTTTTGTATCAATAAAATCTTTTATTTGAGAATGTCTGTAACCACAGTGCTGAAATAGTATTGTTTTTGATGAAATGGTGTATTCCTCGCCTATTTTGGTAGAATTGATCACCTACCAGGGTAGGTGTTGATATTGGGTTGTTTGTCGGAATTTTATTGTTTCAGCTTTACTTATCGATTTTGTATTGTGTTTGGTTCAGATTTTGTGTCACATGTACATTGTTCTCAAAATTTCTAAATTTTTTTATCAAGTGCATGTTATTAAGAGTATTGTAAGACCTTTCAGTTGCTTAAAAATTTGCTTTGTTACATTCATGCCTTTAATGGCCGTTCCTACAATATTATGTACTCAATATGGATATTTTTTTTTCACATGTAAGTAAAAAAAAAAATTTGTAATCCTTCATGTAAATGTAGGTATGCACTCTCCATTCACATTTTTAGTCTTCCAAATTTTTTTAATGGTCGTTAGGGGTAATGTGATGTTAAAAACATCACTTCTTTTTAAATGTTAAATAAGATCGTTTTCTGCACTTAAATGCATTGTTTCTCTCAGCTGGCTCAACTCACCCTGTTGTGTTTGCTTTACTGCAACACACACACAGGAGAAAAATTGGTTCTTCTTTCCTAGTGGTGATGTCATATCACACCATGCTGAGAACCAATAGGGTGATGGTTCTGACTCCACCTTCTGTTATTCCGGCAGTTTTAAATTTAGTTGGGTTTCAGCAGCTCTCAAGAGAAGAACATGGGGTGAGAAAGATTTGTTTTGCTTCTGTTTTAAAATAATGACCATTTTATCATTTGGAGAGAGAGTGCCTACTTATTAATAATAAATATATATATATTAGTTTATATGAATACTTATTCAAATTTTAAAAATCATTAATTTTTATATCCTACTTAATTTGGAATTACTAGTGTGGTTTGGAAAATAAAATTGATTAATTTTGATGCAGCAGATTAGTTTTCTTACAAACATTATTTTTGTAAGCTTTTTTCTTTTTACAGCATTCTAGCCAATAAGTAAATTGATTCCTCTTTTCTCTTATGTAAATAAAATTATTTGGATATATATATTTGACCTTTTGACCCAAAGAATAAAAGGGTTAGTGGCCAGAACGCAATGTACGCCATGAGGTTCTTTGATCCTCACTAAGTTACTTCTGTTGCTATGAAAATTAAAAATATTAATAAAATTAATTTAAAATATGGAAACATAAAAGATAAATGAATTATTTACATCACACATAGGCCATAATGATAAAGAATTTTTCTTGGTGTCCCTGTAAAAAAATCTGTAAGTGCTAAATTCACCAAAATCTATGCAGTTCGTACAACTATGACCTTTAATATGTGTACAAATTTTTTGCTCATATTAATAAAGCGTTTAGACACTATCGCACTTTTAAAAATCTGGCCCCATAGGCCATAATGATAAAGAATTTTTCCTGGTGTCTCTGTAAAAAAAACTATAAGTGCTAGATTCACCAAAATCTATAGGGTTCGTACTATAGTGACTTACAATATACATACCAACTTTCAGCTTATTCGAACAAAGTGTTTAGATGCTAGCGTGTTCACTCACAGACATACACACACATACATCATCGTAAAAATAGTGGAAACGGACTCAGGGGACCTCAAAACGTATAGAAACATCAAAATCTCAAATTCGATTTTTGACATGATTACAATACTTTCCTCACTATAGTGTTCGGAAAGTAAAAATAACATATACACAAATAATTTTTTTTTTTTAGCTCTTCATACGGAATTATCAATATCCTTTTGTGAAAATAGCGCAAATATTTTCATTTTAAGATATTTTAAACATAAACTGTGGGTTTTCATTTTAATATTAATTATTAATTTTAGGATATATAAAACTATAACATAAACGAGAAGGAAGAAAAAAAAATGTCTGAGTGCAGTATAACTTTTGTGTCATTGAAATGAATTTTGTTTTTATAAGAAAAATATTACTATTGCGAAATATATTTAAAAGTTACAGAAACACTTATGACTGACGATAACTTTTTTTTTTTTTTTGATCAGTAGTATATAAAACAGCAGACAAAATAGCAAAAAGCTATTCTAATCAGCAAGCATCCCACTTGAGCATTTGGTCAAGTATTTATAAAAAAAATTTGGTTAAAAAGCAATTATGTTTACAAAGTGAAGTAAAAAGTTTATTGGGCTAATAGTGCTACAATTCACCAAAACCTTGGTAAAACTAGACATGGCTGAAAAAGAAAAAACAAAAAAGAATAATAAAGAATAAAACATTTATTTACCATGTCATATTTCACAGTAATGAATTTTAATAATAATTTAAGAAATAACATGATTGGAACTTAATATAATTTGCTGAATAAAATAAAATTAATTAGAACATAACAAGAGAATATTCTGATTATACACTTTTAAAATTAAATTAAGTTTTTATTTATTTTTTATTTTTTATTTTTTTTTTTTTATTGCTTGTTATATTTTTACAAATCAAAGAGAAACAAAGATGAAAAAAGTGAGAGAAAGAATTTCGACAACTATCCAAAAACGACAGACCAAAAAAAAAAAAAAAAAAAAAAAAAAATGGAGTTAGGAAATTCTTTTTTAAATTAAAATACAGAATTTTCCATTTCTAATTTTTCTTTTAAAATATTATAAATATCCAAATAAATTGAATTTAATAGTTTTGAAATAGAAATAATAGGTTTAAGAAATATTTTAGGCAACAAAATTGTCAGCCATGTTTGGGATTTTGACTGCATTTGCCAATAACTATATATGACAATTGTTTTCGTGTCACAAAACTCACGTAATTCCTACAGATGATTGTAGCTAGCATAATCTCTCCTCACAATTTGTGTTTACAAAATGAACATGGGAAACTTCAAAAATTATATTGAAAATTAAAATAGACATCTAAAATTCGACTTTCAGTAAGAAATTTCAACTTAGCTTAATATAGCTCAAATTCTCTTAAACAGTACACATCTTAATTTGACTGCTCTTAACTCATTAAATAAATTCTTTCTAAAAAATCTCCCCAACAATTTTCAAATGCTTTACCATATATGGATATGACATAGTTAATGACTCAGTTTTATTCAATTTGCTAATTAATTCTTTAATGTTTATTGGTTTTGCACTTAAAACAAACATTTAATTATTATTATTTTTTTTTAATGCAACAATTTTTCAATATAGATAGTCTTTGTTTTAAACAAATTTAAACTTTTGTTGTTTTTCCATTCGACAGATAGCAGTACTAGTGCGAAATTTAACAGATGATGTTTCGGGGGAAGCCAAATGGAGAAGTATACAAACAGAATACATGATGCATTGCCACTTTGTTTGTTGACCTCATGGATACTTTTGTTCGTTTGATGAATGATTGCTGTTTTATTTCGATCTGAAACAATTGCTGTGAATTTTTTCTGCAATTTATGGTGTTTATTCGAAGTTTTTTACTTATTATTTCAACAGAGATTTTAAAAGCTTTAAGAAATAGAATCTTTTTAGAAATTTATTTTACTCATTTTATTATTATTATTATTATTATTTTGATAGAGCCCACATGAAATGTTTTCTATTAAATTTAAGATATGCATAATCACATTTGTAAAATGATATTACTCAGATAATTACATTTTTAAAAACACATATAAATAACTTTCAATAACAAGGCATATCCTATCAGTCTGCTAAAGGTAAGATGGTTCGAATAAACCTTTAATATTCATACAAAACACAGCAAACATAAAATAAGCAAACGATACAAAAAATAAAAATAAATAAATAAATAACTGATAACATAGCAATAGACAATCAATATTTTAGGATAAAATACAGTTACACTTACTGAGAACTTTCAAACAGTCTTGAGAGCATGGCAGAAAGAACAGGCAAATCAGCCATAACTGCTGTGGTGATGACTGCATTGTTTGAAGTGGAGTTCACACGACTAGCTTTTAAACTCCCACCAGTTGAAGGTTTTAACCCGAGAATCCAGACAAGATGCTGGAAATGAAAATATTTTTTTGGAAAACAGTATAAAAAAGAAAAGAAAAAAAAAAAAGGATATATTAACCCTACGAAATTTTTATTCAATAATTTATCAGCCATGAATATTCCCTTATATAAATTGGAGTGTAAGGTTGATCTTTTTTATTACATTTATTATTTTTACTATATTTATTATAAAAAAAATCAATCTTACCATTTCAATTTATATAAGTGAATATTCATGGCTGATGAATTATTGAATAAACATTTCTAAGTAGAAATTTCCTGGTCTATGGGAGCTGTGTCATGATAAATAACCCTTTCAGACCTGAAATATTTTTACCTTAAAACATTATTTTTTCCCATTTTTGCCGTCTGAAAGAAAAATACGGAATACAACCACTATTTGTTGATTGAAAATGGTACTTTACACTTTCTGCAAATTAGCATAATCGTTCATTTCCTGCTTTTATTACATATGACTGTTCCAGATACAAAAATGTATGTGGATTATGTGGATGTCTAACCCGCACAACTGTGCGTTCTGGGTCAGATATGGATATTCTCACCCGTTATATCTGCGTTTGCAGACAAGGTGACATAGTCAATGGATGTTATGTGAGAAATGCTGAGTTCGTTGTCAACCAGGGTATTTTTCACATAGTTCATATAAAAAACTCAACCTTACACTCTAACTGATATAAGTGATATATTAACCTTTTAGTTTTTAATGGTTTTAAACTAAAAACCAAGCATTTAACTTTCACTTATTTACTTTTTTATGCAACTATTTTTTAATATTTTTTACTTGTGTTAATCAACTATTAATCTTTTCTTCCTTTTCTGCTCATTAGAGACAGCAGCTCTATTCAGAAATTTAACAACTGTTTCAGAGGAAGCCATATGCAGAATCCACTTAAATTTTCTTAGTAGGTGCAAGTGCACTTTGCTTTCTAATGATACACTCGTGCCTAATTTCTTTCACCAGAGACTGTGCTATTATTTTGAGCTAAAACAACTGTTGTGAATTTCTGTAATTTACAGTGCTTACTTATAAAGTTATTTAATAAATTATTTATTTATTGAAATTTTTATTTTTCCGACTGAGTGAAAATAATGCATGGACCGGGAGTCGAACCCCGGATCTTTGACTTACAAGGTCAAGGCTCTACCAATTGAGCTATCCAGGTCGACAACCGGTCGGCATTACTCACTCAGACAACCTTTAGGCAGAAACATCTGGTCTATCATGTAGATAGCTCGACAGAAATAAACCGCAGGTAAAGGAAAACACCATTAAACAATGGGAGAAAGAAATACAATTTTTTATTAAAATCAATAATCAACTGATTGGAAGAAAATCATATTTATTGAAATTTTTATTTTTCCGACTGAGTGAAAATAATGCCTGGACAGAGAGTCGAACCCCGGATCTTTGACTTTCGGCCTGGATATCTCAATTGGTAGAGCCTTGACCTTGTTAAGTCAAAGATCCGGGGTTCGACTCCCGGTTCAGGCATTATTTGCACTCAGTCGGAAAAATAAAAATTTCAATAAATATGATTTTCTTCCAATCAGTTGATTGTTGATTTTAATAAAAAAATGTTTATTGTTTGAATTTAATTAATTAGATTAAAATGTAGGTGTTTCAACCCATAAATTTTTTAAAAATTAAAAATGCTTGTAATATGGTTTCTGTGAACTGTGACACTTTCATACATTGCAATCCACAAATAACTAAGCTTGAATGATAGTCATTTTAAATTATGTTACTTGGAAAATGAATAATCAAAAAATTTCAATTAGGACAGTTTTTTATTTTTATTTTGAAGAACTTAAAAATATAAAATAATAAAATGAAAATCCAAGCAAAGCACAAATGGTTTGCATGGAATTCTACAGGCACGAGAAAGAGAGAGAACAAACTAGTAGAGATGTTCCTTAGATGAATAGCAGAGCTAGTGATGATTGAAAAACCCAGAAAGCAATGAATTTTCACCAAAGCAGGCATATGATATTAAAATTTATGCCAAAATTAGTGCCAAGAGTAAGTTTTAATTGGCTAATTTAAAAATATTTAATCCATTATCAAACAAACAGAGAATAGTTAGTGAAGCTCCAAAGCCAAGTGTCAATTAACTTAAAAGTACCAGACAAATATTGTTAAATAATACTTATTATTATTATTATGTTGAAAAATGTTTATTTTATATGTAATCAAGTTTTTGCATACCCATGGAGTCTAGAAAATAAATCATTAAAAGTTTATTGACAGATAAAAATTGATTAAAGAATGGAAATGAAATAAATTTTGCAATTAAACTTTATTTTAGACTAATTTACATAAATTATTTTTATTGATAGAATTAAATAAGATTTGAACCTCAAAGTTGTTTAAAAAGGAAATAATAAATATTATCAAATGTAAACTATCCCTGGTAAAGGTATGAAATAAAACTAAATAAAGTTTGACCTTTTTAATGGAAGATTGGATTAATTTTTATAGAATAAAATGTTTTTAACTAGAATATATCAGATTTAAAATTAGGTTTTATTTATTAAAAGTGAACGATATATATATATTTTAATATTCTTATTAAATTGATTTTTGTTTTAAAATAAAATATTACATTATTTAGAAATTAAATTAAATGTTTGAAAATAACATGTGGGACATCTGCTCACTTTTTTTTTTTTTTTTTTTTACATATTTATCATTAATTATGAATCTAACCAGGAGTTTTTTATATTAGTTTAGCAATTTTCAAAAGGAAATATGCAGCGAAGATTAAAGGGTTAAAATACTAAGAGAATAACAAAGATAACAAATCTTTATTAATAACAAAATTGCATGCGTGTTTGCAAATGTTTGTCATCATGCAGAAAGTGGTGACATAAGATACGCAAAAGATTATACACAAATGAATTTGTAGAAAATCTTATATAGGAAGCATTACTTTCAATTTTGTTTTAAAATTTTAATTTCATTGAATAGTTAAAAAATGACTCATTGTACTTACTTGTAACGTAGTGAGAACTAGGTGCCATGCAGTTCCTAAAACAGCTCCATGGCAATGTGCTAAACTTAAGACAGCACGCATGCACTGCAAGTTTTTAGCAGTCAACTACAAATAAAATAATAACCTTAAAAATACAGAAAAAGAAAAATATGCATGAGATTGATTTGTTCAGAGAATTTGCTCAAATTACAAATAGCTTTAAATGGATTAATAATGCTATTGATCAGGTATTACATATTTATTATCTAAGTTTTCAAAACTAATAAAAAATTATTTAAAAAAAATTATTTAGTTTTGCAGCCACATAACACTGCATTTATTTATTTATTTATTTATGATATATTTATAAATAAATAAAGGCTGTCACACTCTGAAATTTTAAGGCACAAAATGTAGGATTGGGATGTAAATATACATTCACGAATTAAACACAAGTAATCATACTTAAAGATATAAATTAAACATTTCCTATACTAATTAAATTATAAATAAATAAATGGCCGAACTTGGAATGCTTGCATAATATTTTCGGCACGGGCCCGTGCCATCCTAGCAAACTCTGCTGTCGGTGTGTGCTTGTTTGACTGCCAACACTAAATATTCTCCCTCTTCTCTTTCTTGAATAGGTGTCTCCACTTGCCTATGTCCGGTATCTCTCTCTCTGGTATCAAAATGAGATACCGGACATAGAGAAGTGGAGACACCTATTCAAGAAAGATGAGAGGGAGAATATTTAGTGTTGGCAGTCAAGCAAGCACACACCGACAGCAGAGTTTGCACTCAGGATGGCATGGGCCCGTGGCGAAAATATTATGCAAGCATTCTAAGTACGGCCATTTATTTATTTATAATTTAACAAGTAATCATATTTATAAAGCTATTTTATTATGATAAGGCATTAGGAAAAATTTGCATTGGATAAAGCAAGATGAAAAATGTGATTGAAGACATATGAATCTTTTCTAAATAATCAATTTTTTCTTTCCAGCAATATTAAATTAAAATCTAGAAAGATAAAGCATGTATCAAATTATTACTTGAAGTAATTCATACTTAAAAATTACCTCAAAGTTATAAAATAAAGCAACCCTAAATCAATTAATGTATTCTATCAGTCATGTTCAGATTTTCATAGTTAATTTGCAAAGTTTATCATCGTAAATGAGATTACAGAGGATTAAGTGCCTTCACAAATAGATTAAGCTTGATACAAAAGTTTTAAAATTGTATCAATGATTAAACATAGCATGTATTTGTGGAACAGGGCCTATTTAGTGCACATTCCAGTTGGTCCGAGAACCTGGGAACCAGAATTTTAGGGACAGTAAAATTTGATATATGATCATATAATTATAATTAAAATGGAAATTTTTATTATGAATTCGGAAATTTTTATTATGAATTCTGATCCAGAAACTACAAACAACATGTTGGCTAAAAATTTTTCCTCCATGTTTTAAAATAAACATGAGAATTAAATTACTTTTTATGATTACATTCCATAAAATAAATATCTCTTTAAAGATGTTTTAAAATAAATAATTTAATGATTTCCTGTAACAATCTGACTAAAATAAACAAAGATTAAATTATTCAATATATATATATAAAAAAAAAAAACATATTTAGATAAACCATGTTTATATAAAAAGAATAAATAAATGATTAATAATTCAAATTGAAAACTGCTGTCAAAAATTAGTTTTAAATTACTTTTGTCAGAAATGTCCTGTAGAAAATTGTAGGTGTTAAGCCCTTCAGTGTCTAACAGAGAATTTAAGATCTTAAGAGGGTGCAACAAGGAAACTGCACACTTTTCATCATGTAAGAACTGTTAAATTAATCTGCAACTCACTTAGGGTCCATAACTGTAAGTTCAATTCACTCGAACTGGACTTAATCTTTTTGCCACTAATACTTATCTTTTAAAATAGTTTGCTTATAGCATTAATAATTCAATCATAATATAACTGTTAGCATGCTTATCTTACTAAACACATATAAACCATTTTGTTGCACAGTTGAGTTGATGCAACAAAATGATTGATGATCCAATTATTTCATAAGAAAATATTGGATCTACCGTTTTTGTTATAGATCTGGTTTCTTTACATTAGTATATTTCATCCACTGATATATATATATATATTTTTTAATCTTATTGGTCTTTGGTGTTTCAGTGATCTGGTATCTGTTGCTTGGCTTCTACTATGCTTAATAGATCTTTATTATATATATATATATATGTATATATATAAAATATTCAAATCAATATTTTTCATATGCAAATTGTTACAAATTTATATTTTTGGATTTTTTTTTTTTTTTTTTTAAGTTTTACAGATGTGCTAGATGAAAGAAAGCACAAATCTGCAGCAGGACCTGGGCCTCACAGTAGCTTATTGGGCACTGGTATGGAATTAAAAAGAATCAACTTTTGCTAATTTATACATATTCTATATAACTTTAATAATTGACGAATTTGGTAAGAAAAACTATTCCTCCCCCCCCCCCCCCCCCCCCCAGTTTCAATATAATTCTGCTTTTGTAGATTTTATTATATTACCTATAAACTTTTAAATTAATATTCATTAACTAGTTTTAAATTTTACTGTGTATATTGTAAACAATCTAAATAAATAGATGAACCCACAAATTTCATCAAAGAGATTTATTTGGATTTGGAATTTAGAATATCTTAGTGGACTGTATAATACAAAGGGAAAAAAAATGTCGAATGAAAGAAAATGTATGTAAATAAGAAAAACTCAATTATTAAGAATAAAAATCTATGCATGCTTAAACTAATAAGAGTACACACCATCACAGGACCTTGTTGAGCACCTAAAGGTAAAGAGGCAGTTGGCAGTGGTGTTCCAACAGCGACTACTTGTTGTCTCATCTCATGAGCATCACATGAACCTAAATGAAGTCCTAGAGGAAGCTGAGTTGTACCAGATGCATTTGAATTGCTTAAACCTGATGACATGTCATCGCATTCTCGTCTTCTATCACTAGTTGCTAAAGATTATTAAATTATCACTTTAATGTTAAAATAAATAAGTATATTATAACATTTCTTATGCATACCAGCAAGAAAGACAATTATACATTTTTTAACTTTTTACTAAAGTTTTAAATTTTAACATTATAAAAGAGTTAGATATTAATGAAAATGTTAAATTTTCAATACAGGGGTCAATCCAGGTTTTTATTTTTAGGATCCATTTTTGTGAAAAAAATTATTATAGTGTAAAACCTTCCATTTTAGCAGTCATTCTATAAATGTTTCATTAAACCAAGTATAGGTATTTAAGCATAGGTTTAGTATTTGAAGTAATACTAAAATCATAGAAAAATTTATAAAAAGGATCATTTTTATAAAAGGAAATTTTGTGAAAAAGACACATGAAGGGCCCAAATTGTTTGTATGAATCGGCCCCTGCAACGCAGTAATAACATTTCTATACATCAAACAATACTGAATTAAATTCTACACCTTTTAAAACATTTAAATTTTTTTGTTTAGAGAAATGTGTCTATCATTAAGTTCAGTTAAAATTGTGGCACTACAGTGATTTTCTTTTACATTAAGGCATTTTTTTTAAAAAACATTTTTTAGCATTAGACTGGGACTTATTATTTAATGCAGATTTTAAATAGCAATAAACATTCATATCTGAAACGAGATTCAAACATAGCATCCAAGAACTGAAGGCCAGAGAACTGACTACTCTGCCACTAGATGGTGGATGCATCATTCTAATAAAATTTACATAACACTATTTTTTCAAGTTCAAACATTTACATATGAGCGTATTTAAACTCAAACTTTCAATTTCACAGTCATTGTTATGGAGTATTTATCTGTATACCGTTCACCTCATCAGCGACTGAGAAATTCTTTTCTCAAAGTTAGAAAAAAAAGGATGTGCTAGGTTCGAACCCAAGTAGTGCTTGTCGGCTTGGAAATTTTTTCTACCTTTCTCTTCCCATGAATATAGGATAGAACACATTAGAAAGTACCCCTCCCTATTGAGGGCATTCCACTCAGGCTTAGGATCTTTAAACAATCAAAATATACCAACACCTATATTGTTTTCCCATGGATAAAAATGAATGAAGATTTAGTCTTAATTAGAAGGCAGTATACCATCTAAAACACTATTGTTATGTTGTACGAAATGTAGAACATCTATATAAATAAAGAGAAGTGTGTGTGTGCTCTGGTGCTCATGCTACTAATTGCAGTGTAATGTTTATTTAGATGGCCGTCGATTATTGAACTTGAAATTAGAAAAAAAGCTTTATAATTCTTGCGATATTAAACGCTAATAACACAGGAAAGATCCAATTATACAGGCAATTTTTGTAGATATGATGAATTTATTATTTATGAATTGTTGACTTATTGAACACAGCTATAGGTGACCAAATAAGCATATTATTATAAAATGGTAGATATAATTGGGGTAATAAAATAATTTGGAATGGAGTGGGAGCCCACAACGACGACTTCACTGGTCAAGTCATGATGATGAAGTGACACTTCGATTTCTTGATTAAATTCGCCAGAGCTCAAGTCGACGCCACATTCAAAAAGTACAGAAAAAAATGGTTGTAATTATGTGACGTATAAACACATACAATTTTTGAAAAGGTTACCACATGATTATAATTCAAACGGTCCTCACTAATAGCCAAAAAAATCGCCATGAGAACCAGGAACTTTTAAGCAAAATTAACACACCATGTTATGAGATAAAGAATGCACACAAGGCGAGAAACTGCCTTATTTTGTAAGATGAAAAGAAACCGAATTAGGAAAAGTCAAAACAAGCTATTGTGGATCTGCATTAACGTTAAAGAACGAATAATATATGATCAAAGGTTTCGATAGAGTTGCAATAAGCTAAAGATACATATGTGGGAAGAGGGAGAATGTAAAAATTTAAAGTACATACTGTATGTGAATTTAAGTTGCAATTTAGAGGTCATAAACATGTGTTCGTTAATTTAATTCAATTTAATTTTTAATATGATAATATTTTTTTTTTTACAATATGTGATTATCGACATCACATATTTTCTCCCCCTTGACGAGAAAAAATTAATTTCAACCATGTTTTCTCTAAACAAGCAATGTATATAAGAATATATAAACAGTACAATAAAACAAAATATGTAGTCACATAACATAATAAAATAATGATATATGCAAATATGATATAAAATAACTTGAATAAAATTAAATATATATGTGTGTGTGGTCACCTATAGAATTACAAATACAATATTTTATAAGCAAATATAGTGAAAGCAGTATGCTATAACTGATAAAAGAGATAGATATATTTAAATGACATGTCAATAATTCAATTTTGTAAGAAATTTGCTTACAAGGTGCACCAAATACAATTTAGCAAGTCATGACATTTTCATCAAGAGCACATAGGTTGCTAAATAATAAATGAAAATATAGAATTTCAACTATATATATATTATTGCTCTTATAGATTTTTTATACTGCAGTTTTATATATCAAGTAATGTAAATCAATACTTTTTCAAAATTGGATCCAAATAGCAACCATAATAATAAAATATCCATTTGCAACAATGTCAAATTGCAATCAGTATTTCAAAATGTATATTTGGAATAGTTCTAATCTATAAAGAAAACAAAAGTTGACATGAATAATACAAATATAGGAAGTATTTTGCTTCCCTGATGTTGCCACAAAATGTACATACACTATTGATATTACTTTAATGTGCTGAATGAATACAAAAAACAATTCAGTGAAATATAGTAAAATTAATATGTATATTGTTGTCTGTAGACATATAAATAAAATCTTTTGTTTATTTATGTAAAAATTTAAAGTACATACTGTATATGAATTTAAGTTGCAATTTAGAGGTCATAAACATGTGTTCGTTAATTTAATTCAATTTAATTTTTAATATGATAATATATATTTTTTTAGAATATGTGATTATCGACATCACATGCAGAGCTACAAAACTTGGCAGATGGGTATGTGGGATCCTGCAGGGGTGCACCTCATTGATATTTCTTCGAATTTTGAATTTGAATTTTTTTGAATTATTTTTTTTCTCCCCCAATTTTTAACATTGGGAAAAATTGTTTCCCAATGTTGGAACTCTGTTTCAGTTTTCAAAATTTTTTTCTTTCTTTTCAATCAACTGGTATCTTAGCAATGGCTATTAATATATTTATTTATTTAAATGCATTTGAGAATGAAATCTTTTTTATTATATATATTTTTTAATCAAATGGTGGTAATACACATACAGTAGAAAAAATTAAATACATTAAATTTTTAGAGATTGTCCATTAATTTTCCTAGCAACAGGTATTACACATTTTATTATTTTTTAGGTCTTCAAATTTGAATTAAAAAAATTATTTTTTTTTTTTAGATTTTATTCATTGATTTTTCTTTTTCATTTTCTAAAATTTAAAATCGTCTGCATATCTTAGCAACATCTATTATGGAATTTATTTCCCTAGCAACAGCTATTACACATTTTATTATTATTTGGATTGTGGAATTTAAATTTTTTAAATAAATCTTTTTAGATATTATACATTGATTTTTCTTCTTTTATTTTTTTACTTATACTATCTATTGAAAAAATATGGTAGTACATAGTAGAAAGGATTAAACTGATTAAAATTCAAGCTTAAAATTCATTTTATTTTATTTATTATATTCGTTGGAATTATACGGTAATATAGTGTAAAGAGCGAGGGTTATAAAATGCATGCTTCCAAAACTAAAATATTTAATAGATGCTGAATATAGTCATCTTTAAAATCTTAGTTTTTGAATAATAGCAGATCTACATGTCTTCGATAAATACCCAGATTGAAGTGCCTGGGAAAGACCTTCATGTAGGCAGTGGGAGTCTGGACCCGATAAAGTGTGGGCGAAAAAAAAGCTGTCGTAGGCAGCGTGTACCCGAACAAGGTTCAGAGCGATTTCAATGTAATTTTTTTTAGTTTTTATTTATTATGTGACATAAAAAATAAATAGTGATTCAATTCCTTTGAAAATTCATTTAAATATAGTGACAAGTGAAGCAGACATAGCCTGCTAGTTATAAATAACAACAACAACAAAAAAGACATACATACACTATTTCCTTCTCTCACCTACCCACTCATGCATATAGCTGGCTATAAAATATCATTTTTTGAAGAATTATAATTTTTGACATTGTTAGGGGTAGTACAAGTACAAAGCAAAATTTCAGACACACATTTTTCAGAATTTCAGGACAAAATTATTAGTCTATCCACAGAAGTAAAATTCTTGAAAAGCCTGTAGATGGGTAAAAAGAGCTAGTTTACATAAAAATGAGAAAAAGATGCAATTTTTTATATGTTTGTGTACTACTAGAGAATGTGTTCATTTCAGATTAATGCTAATTTCTAAAATTTTACTTATGATTAAAATATATTACAAAAATTTAGAAAATTTAAATTGACATAAAAATTGGAAAATTGACTCACTAGCAACAGAAACTCACCTAAAACAAGCTTTTATGTACAGCATTCCAAAAATTGTCTTAGGCTTATGTTTTTTTAAATGAGGTTTTGTTCAAATTAAAAACACATCTTTAAGAAAGCAGCATCAAAGTCAATGTGTTGCTGTTGTGATCATTTGTGCCGACTTTTTTTGTCTGATGAAGAATTGTACTATTATAATTGACCCAAAACAACTGTTACAATTTTTTTTTTTTTGTTGTTTACGAAATATTTATTTATTACTTAAACTAACAATTGTGGTGAAATATTTTAGTGGTAGAACACAAGTCTGAAGTTTGATTGAATAGTTCAAACAATTTAAAATATCAATAAATAGCTCAAAATTTCAGGAAATGTATACTACCCCTGTATGGCTTTTGCTCATTCAACACATATGGCTTCTGCTCATACACACGACACACCAAGGCAGAAGGTAGAAAGAATTAACCAACTTAAAAATAAATAAAGATATTAAAAAAATTTACTTTTTGAATCTGTTTTGAGCAAATTTGAATTTAACACAGTTAATGTATAATGTGGAGGAAGTGAAGCTTTGCAAAGAGCTGTAATGAATGCATCTCGAGGTGTTGTCATGCTTAAGGTGCCACAAATGCTGCTATATATTTGCATTGCTTTCAAAATATTTTCAGTAGCTGTCTCATCAGTGCTAAAAGATAAACAGAAAAATAATATGTTGATGGAACTTAATTTATAGCATAATAAAACAAAGATTCCACTGAAATTTAATTATTACTGAATTTCAAATGTTTTTGTCAAAAATATTATTAATTCCAATAATCTGGTTATTTATTTATTTATTATAATTTATTAAGGTCTATAATTGAGGGAATAAAGGTGAGCTGAAATTTTAGATTGAAATTAAAATGAAATACACTTCGGATCTTTATCAAATAATGAGGGCATAGAAAAAGTTGAAATTAAAATACAGTCAAACTTTAAACAATTAAATTTAATTTAGAAATTTATTCATCAAGCCTGAAAGTTCATTTCAGAAAATTATGGAGTGTAAGGCTGATTTTTTATACCAACTATGTGAAAAATACCAGAGCCGGGAATCGAACCCGGGCCTTCTGCTTTACGTGCGGATGCTCAAACCATCGAGCTACCCTGGCTGATTACCAGCTAGGCATTTCTCACATAACATTCGTTGACAAAGTCACAGAGTCTGCAAACACAGCTGTATCCAGTGACATTAATGTCACTTGAATGTTATGTGAGAAATGCCTAGCTGATAATCAGCCAGGGTAGCTTGATGGTTTGAGCATCCTCACGTAAAGCGGAAGGCCCGGGGTTCGATTCCCGGCTCTGGTATTTTTCACATAGTTGGTATAAAAAATCAGCCTTCCACTCCATAATTTAAATAATTATTTTTAAGTTATTTGTTTCTTCAATTTGAAGTATATTACATTTCAATACACTATTAAAGAGAAAAAAGAATTTAAGGAAATAAAACATAATATTTATTTTAAAAAATGCATTGAAAAATTTTATAATTTACAAGAGTATACTAAATAAAAAGATACTAAATAATATGCTCTAAATAAAATCTATGATTTATAGTTATTTTTATTAGAAGTGACATCAATAAAATTAAACACTTTCTTTTTAACTGCATATCAGTGATTAATTGCAACTATTGGCTAAAGTAAAATAACTAATAAATCAGTCTGAATACTTTTTTTTTAAAGGAAAAAAACAGCTTAGTGTTCAGTATATAATTTAAATAGCTTAGTCCTGTATTTATGCCCAAGAAATGGAACATTTAAATTCAAATGAAAAAATCCAAACCACCTTAATATTTGTGCAATTTCATTTTTACTATCAGGCACACACATTTTGAGGTGAGATGTCACTGGCAGTGAACATTTAGAATACAACATGTTTATTTTTTTTTTCTACAGTACATTAAAAACAACTGAGGTCAATGTGGATAACAGGTCACAGTGATAGTTAAATAATTTCTTTCAACACATAAGTGATGAAAAAAGAATCGATAGAATAACTTAATCTCTCAAAAATTTGTTCATCAATCTCAATATACTATAGATTTATTAGGCTTATAAAGGTAAGCTAATTTGATATATTCCACATTAAATTATCAAATTAAATAACAAATTTAACGCTATATTATTAACCAATAAATTTAACAACAAATAAACCAATAATTGTACTTATACAATTTTTGTAGCAAATTTGTCAAGTCAAAATTTTTCACATACCCTTTTAATTATTCTTAGAGATTCATAGAATAATTATGAAAATAATAAAAATTAATAAATCTAAATAATGGGAAGATGTAAGAAACTAGACTTACCTAGCTTCAATAAGCAAAGTAAAGGCCGCAAGAAGACCACACCAAGTGGAATTAATGACTTGTTCAGAAAGTTCAGTATCACAGGAATTTTCAGATTTTTGTTCAGGGATTGTTTTTGGTGGAGGAGTTTCAGTTTCTCCTTGACCAGTTATGGCAGGTTCATTTGCTAAAGTATCTGGCACTTTTTGATAGTTAATAATGGATCCAATACTATTGATCACATCAAGCAAGCAGGAATAAGCTACAGAGATTCCGTATCCTTCAGGCACACCAGGTGCTTCAAGTCTGTCCAGCAGTTCCAAACTAAAAAATATTCATAAATAATAAAATAATAATGAATATAATAAAATTAAAATAAAATAAAACATTAATAGAATATTTAAGACATACAGTAAGAATTATTTATATACATACCAAGTTTTTTTTTAAGTAAAACATTGAAATGAAATTTTTGAAACAATAAGAAGCTAGACAGAACATTATAACTTAAAAATTATTTTAATAACTTTAAACATATTTTCAATAAAAATTAGATAAGTCATTTATATATGAATATAGACTTGTTTTGTATGTTCGCTGGAGTTCATAACCTGGCTCTTATATTAAGACCCGGAAATTGAAATTTTAAGTTGCTTGCTAGTTGCCAGTAAATATTTAAATTTACTCGCCACTTTCTCATAAAGTTTTCAACTGATTACCAAAATAATTACTTTTTCTGTCTGAATATTTTAAAGAAATTTTTAATAAATGTCTGATTTTTGTGAAGCGTTCATTTTAAATTAGCCGATTTTTACTAGCATTACTTGATTATAGTAGATAATGAATATTGTATTTGGTCAAAATTTTTTAAATTGTTTAAAAATTTTAAGGTCTTACGAGTCAAAAGTGCTTTTTGGTAATTGGTCAATGTGTGTGTGTGGAATCTTCTAACATATCTTCTAACTAATAAAGATAAAACGATGAACTTCAGAAATAATTCAGGTCTAGTGTACAGATGATTTTTCCAAATTTGGAGAAAATGGGAAAAACTGAAGTGGGACTATACATCCATACCTCAAAAATGGTCTGAATGATTTTCTTTAAAGTTGCTATATAAATACGCTTTTAGATGTGCTTTTGTACGTGTTACCTAGTTGGTTAATTTAGGAAAATTGATAAGCATTCTGTATAAATAGGTCAATTTTAGAACTTGCAAGTGCGTTCCTTTAAAAATAGGTCCCAAGATTTTTTTCAAACTCACCCCATTAACTTCCTTTTAGATAGCTTTTCATATATATTTGATAGTTATTCGTAAACAGATAAATTTGTCAAGTTTTGGTGAAAATTATCAGTAGGACCAAAAGTCAGCATCTTAAAAACAGCTCTAATGATTTTCTTCAATTTGCTACATAAACCCCATTTTAGATGCCTTTTAGTATGTATTAACTGATTACTACAGGAAAATTGACATGTGTCTTGATTAAGTAGGTCAGTTACAGATATTAGAAATGAGTATTTCAAAAAATGGCTTTAACGATTTTTTTTTTTTTTTTTTTTTTTTAACTTGCTATGTAAACTCTCAACTTTCTTTTATAAGTCTTCACGATGTACATATGAAATTGCTCTTAAGGAAAATTGTTACGCATATTTTTCTTTCCTTTTTCGCCCGTACAAAATCAGTTTTCAAACCCAAATTTTCCATAACAATAAAAGAAAATGTCTGTGTGTCTGTCTAATTCTACATGTTCAGCCACTATTGAATGTAGAAGTACAAAAATTGATATATTGTGATCAGAAAGAAGCCTTACCAAAGAGATAGTGAAAAAATAATCTAAAAATTTTAATTAGTTGCAGAGATATTAATTAAAGCGTCGACCTATGTCTAATCAAAAAGGAATCTCAATTTGATTAAAAATAGACAATTTAATGGAGTTAAAAGCAGAAAAAAATGAAAATAAATTAAAAATATATTTTATGAAAGAATATATATATATATATATATGAAAGAGGCGATTTTTCTGAATCCAGGGGTGCAAATCACATATCGATCTGACAATCAGATTTTTTTAAATTAAGTATGAAATTTAAGTGGCAACACTTCATTTTAATGTAGGCAGAATCCTAGACATTTCTCGGGAACAAAAAGAAAGTAGTTGCAACTCATTAAGAGGTCAGGTGTTTTAAAGTAGGATTAAAAATTGCAATTTTCAAACTTTTTCAAATTTTCACTTATGTACACAGAAATTAATATATGGCCTAGACATCACAACACCAGCCTCCAGTTCAAATTTCTTCAACTTAAGTGAATAAACAAAGTTACATTTTGATTGGTAATTTAATATTCCTTCTAAAGCGCATGACTGAAAGACTGTGTAAGATTAATTTTTCTTTTGCATTCTTTTAAATTGAGATATGCCATTGAAATTTCATATTATTAGGTTTTAAGACCTGGCAATTCGATTGCAGATATTTTTGAAAGTATAAAATTATTAGGAGGGGTAGCTATTATTCTTTTATACTTTCATAATTCTTATTCTGTTAGATATGCGAGAGTTGGCATAAAATATTATATTTCTTTTATGTTTTGCGATTTTTTAAATTCTTATATGCCGTTCAAATTTCAGAGAAAACCATGGGAAACCCAGAAAGCTTTATCACCAGATGACGCTTTAATGTTTTAAAATTTCAATATCTCTAATTCTAATTATGATTAAATTACTTATAAAACATCATTTGAAAGATATTTTAAAGTACTTTTATATTATCAAATAACCTAAATAAAATTTATCTAATAGAGGGGGGCTATTCTCAATTAACACTAAAACCACAATATCTTTTTACAAAACTGTTACATATTCATGATTCTTTTAATGTTCAACTCTGTTCAACTCCCTTTTTTTTTTTTTTTAATTTTTATCATTTTAAAAATTTCTCAATAGATGGTGTGGCTGCTTGACAAATTTATTAACAAAAGAAAAGTTTTTTTTTTCGTTTAGCAAGTTAATTTTAATTCTAAAAATCTTTTTTCCTACATTACACAATGAATTACACCTAAATACAATAAACCTTTCAAACTTTAAGTTTATTCCAATAGATGGCGCTATTATTTTAAAAACAATGTTAAATTATGTGTTCTTTTATATCTCAGCTACTAATTAAAATAATTTCATAAGTAATATATCATTTTAAAACTTATTTGATTTGGAATTGAAGAATAGATAGCAAAAATCTCTACCACCAGATGGTACTTCAATATTTTATTTTGAGACATAACTTTTTCATAGACAAGAAAGATTATATCATAACAGCGCTACCTTTCGGACGATATGAACACAAATTTAAACATGAGTAAGAAAAACAGAGATGAATACATTTTGTTAAGGTTGTAATATTCAATAGAAGCTGAGATATAGCCCCTACCTAAATAGTAGAATATGCAGAATAGTGCCACCTCCTGAACAATATACACCCAAATATGATCAAGATTAATTTATTTCATACATGCAAAGTTTAAACTGTTATTGATTATTATTATTATTATTATTATTATTACTATTATTTTTTTATTTTTGTTTTAAAATAAAATTACACAAGATTAAATTATTTCAGCAGAATATATTAGTGCCACTTATGGTCCGATATACACACAAAGTTTAACTTTGTTTTAAATTTTATTATCAAAGTGTAAAATTTTATGGGGTAGATTAGGGGACTACAGACGCCACCGGATTAGGGGTTTATCACGGGCAGAATTTTAAAAATTCATTTGCACGGTAAGTGAACAAGCTGTTTCATATCTAACTGTGGAGACCCCATAGTAGAAAATGCGAGACGTACATTGCAGATTTTTTTTACAATCTGCAGATTATTTTTAAAACAGTATTGTGCAGAGGTTCAAAGTCTCCCAATTTTGGCAGAAAAGATTGCGATTTCCAATCTTTCTCCATCTACAGCATAAATATCAATGTTCATTTTAAACTTATTTTATTAGATTTTAGAGCCAATAAAGAGAAAGAATTGTTCAATATCTCTCACTCATTTAATATTTTTGTGAACCCCCCTCCTGCTAATGATCTGCAAGTAAAAACCTTACAGAATCCTTGTGATTTCCAAAATCTTTCTCCATCTGCAAAATAATTGTCAATGTTCTTTTTAAACGTATTTAACTACATTTCATACCTATAAAGGAGTAGAATTGTTCAATATCTCTGACATATATAAATTTTTTACTGCCCTTTCCCCTCCTGTTAATGATCGTCGATCAAACGCACTGCAGAAGCATTGTGGGTTTTTAATCTTTCTCCATCCACAACATGAATGTCAAAGTTTTTTTTTAAACTCACTTTATTAGATTCTAGAACCTACAAAGCAGTATAACTGTTGAATATCTCTCACATATAATGTTTTGTGACCTTCCCCTTCCTCCCCACTAATGAATCAGCGAGCAAACGTTTTGCAGAAGCCTTGAATTTTCCAATCTTTTTGCATACAATTAACTGTTATGATTAAGTAACATTAGATAAATACAAACTTGTGCTTACTGAATCCTACAAGGGTTTTTCCCCATTACTTATTATGAAATTATGCTTCAGATTATTTTCTAATACCTAAATGGCTGTTGCAAATTGAAAGAAAAAATTTGCTACTGGGTGTGGAGTGGGTGTCACAGTCACTACAGAGCAGAAATTTGTATCATTAGAATTTTCAAAAGTATTTGCACTATGAGTGTAGGTTCTGAAACAGGGAGAAGGTACCGCAGGTGTCACTGAGCAGGGGTTTAATACAAGTGAGATTTTTCAAGGATCGTGAACCTGCTGGTCGCTGAAGATGGCTAGTACTAAATAAATACTAGAAAACATCACTTTTCAACTGAAATGTGCACTTTTTTGTTACTTATCGACAACGTGCAATTTTTTTCTGGTTGATTGCTGAAATGCAGAACTAGTTGGCTATTGATTAAAAAGAATTTGAAAAAGTATTTAAAAGCAGCTAACTGCTGAAAAGAGTTTTTTTTTTTCTTTCTTCTTCCTGATAATTGCTAAAATAAATAATTATTTACCATTATTTCCTAAAATTCCAGTTTTTCCCCCTCTCTCCAAACTGACTTACAAATAAATGATTGTTTTACTAAAAGTCAATGAAATTTTTTATTTTTAGATGTTTAATTTCCAAAATGTCATTTTTGAGGACTATCATTCTAATGTGAGATTATTTATCTGCCATTTAACTTAATTTAATGTTTAATAGCAGAAATACACAATTTTTATATGTAGGTGATTCATTCTTATGATTGTCACTGAAGGGGGGGGAAAAAAAGGCGAGTTGTTTAAATTTTTTAAGTTGGCACTTTATTTTGTTTTGTCACTATGTAGAGTGAGACTTTTTCAGCTCTACCTTATTTGAATATTAAAAAGTAGAAAAATTAACACTTACAACACAGGTTTACAGGTTCCTGATGGAACAGGATTAATAGGCAGCCAAATGCCACGGTATAAGAAGCCAGCTTGAGGAGTAATCCCAGGTCCAACTGGCATTCCTGCTAACAGTGCAGGTGGCTGGCCCTGAACTGCAGCTGCTGGAGGAGTCCCTGAATTGCCTGATAAACCAGACAAAACAGGATTCCCAGAATTGGATGAGATAAACATTGACTGAACATAAGAGCCTAATGCATTCACAATGTCTTTAAATATCTTTGTACTGTGGGGCTTCATATCATATGCTTGACAAAATGATCTGAAAATAATAAAAATATATCTGAAATATAAAGAATGACATATCAATAAGAATAGTTTACTCTCATATGATTTCCTAGAGCACATTAGAGTCTAAATTTTGCCAGATCTGCAAGATCCAAGCCTTGGGCTTCTGAATTTTAAGGTGCCTGTCTACCTTTAAAATGCAATTTTCTTTCAAAACTCTGATTTCATGTTTATGGTTTAGTAGCAAAGCCTGACATTTTAGCTTTCTAAATCAGTTTGAATTTTGTTTCTATCTTGCTTAGAACTTGAGTTACAGGCATTTTAATATTAGTCACTCGCAAGTTTTTGAAACCGGAAGTGACCGTAAATGTTTGTTTACATAAATGTTTTACTCAATGTATGCACCAAAATTTGTTACTGCATATAAAATTAATTAAAAAATAATAAAAATTATACAGACACGACATTATTTCATTATTTAAAACATGAAAATCTGACATAGACAGATTTTAATTTAGTGCCAGAGGCCTACTGCTAAACTTGTTAATATCGACAAATTCTTCTTTAGTTAATTCGTGACGATCTAAATTCCATGATAAAGTTTTCATTAAATCAAACCAATGTGTTTCAGCTGCAGATATTGTAACAAATAACGTTGGAAGTCCAAACTGTCTTATAGCCGCAAAACAACGTTTTTTTCTCTTTTTCCCAATGAGGGGGAGGTGTGCCTTGGGGGGGACTCATGTCAAAGGTGTGCCTTGGGGGGGGGACTCATGTCAAAGTTGTACCTTGGGGGGGGACTCATGTCAAAGTTGGGCCTGAGGGGGGGACTCATGTCAAAGTTGGGCCTGGGGGGGACTCATGTCAAAGTTGGGCCTGGGGGGGGGACTCATGCCAAAGTTGGGCCTGGGGGGGACTCATGTCAAAGTTGTGCCTTGGGGGGACTTCATTCAATAAATCCCTATTCAATAAACCGACTGAAATAGGCCCTTAGCACTATTAAGAATGTATTATAAAAATTCAACAACGCTGTACTGACTGAAATAGGGGTACCTTGGGGGGGACTCATGTCAAAGTTGTGCCTTGGGGGGACTTCATTCAATAAATCCCCATTCAATAAACCGACTGAAATAGGCCCTTAGCACTATTAAGAGTGTATTATAAAAATTCGACAACGCTGTACCGACTGAAATAGGGGTACCTTGGGGGGGGACTCATGTCAAAGTTGTGCCTTGGGGGGACTTCATTCAATAAATCCCCATTCAATAAACCGACTGAAATAGGCCCTTAGCACTATTAAGAGTGTATTATAAAAATTCGACAACGCTGTACCGACTGAAATAGGGGTACCTTGGGGGGGACTCATGTCAAAGTTGGGCCTGGAGGAGGGACTCATGTCAAAGTTGGGCCTTGGGGGACTTCATTCAATAAATCTCCATTCAATAAACCGACTGAAATAGGCCCTTAGCACTATTAAGAGTGTATTATAAAAATTGACAACGCTGTACCGACTGAAATAGGGGTACCTTGGGGGGACTCATGTCAAAGTTGGGCCTGGGGGGGGACTCATGTCAAAGTTGTGCCTTGGGGGGACTTCATTCAATAAATCCCCATTCAATAAACCGACTGAAATAGGCCCTTAGCACTATTAAGAGTGTATTATAAAAATTCGACAATGCTGTACCGACTGAAATAGGGGTACCTTGGGGGGGACTCATGTCAAAGTTGTGCCTTGGGGGGACTTCATTCAATAAATCCACATTCAATAAACCGACTGAAATAGGCCCTTAGCACTATTAAGAGTGTATTATAAAAAATTGACAACACTGTACCGACTGAAATAGGGGTACCTTGGGGGGACTCATGTCAAAGTTGTGCCTGGGGGGGACTCATGTCAAAGTTGTGCCTTGGGGGGACTTCATTCAATAAATCCACATTCAATAAACCGACTGAAATAGGCCCTTAGCACTATTAAGAGTGTATTATAAAAATTCGACAACGCTGTACCGACTGAAATAGGGGTACCTTGGGGGGGACTCATGTCAAAGTTGTGCCTTGGGGGAATTTCATTCAATAAATCCCC
This sequence comes from Salticus scenicus, assembly GCA_963930645.1. Classification (NCBI taxonomy): domain Eukaryota; kingdom Metazoa; phylum Arthropoda; class Arachnida; order Araneae; family Salticidae; genus Salticus; species Salticus scenicus. Next base: position 166,188,706 of record OZ005659.1, on the reverse strand, counting down.
ATTCAATAAACCGACTGAAATAGGCCTCTAGCACTAATAAAATAAAATAAAACATAATTTTAATAAGTTCCTGATTTATTTCAAAGTTTTTTATTTAATAGGTAAAATCTGGTTTTTAATTACGTTTTCTGCTTTTTCTCAAAATGAGATTTTTAACATTTTGCTTTATCGCAAAACATCATAACTCCAAAAGTTATAATTGAAACCTTATGAAACTTTGACAAAATACTCTAGAGGAGTTGTTTTAGGGATTGAACTTTGAGAATGAACCTAGCTTTTTTTTTTTTTTTTTTTTTTTTGTCGATAGAAGTTATGAACTGTCATGTATATTCATGATTTTTTCAGCATGTAAAATGTTATCGTCTCTAAAATATTAAATAACATGGTTATAGTTTTGAGAATAGTTCACTCCCTTAAGGACCTTTCAATAATCGAAATAAAATTTACAGAATAAAAATATATTTAAATTTGACTTATGATGTTTTGAAAAAGTACTTTTTTTTTCAAATTTTATGTATATTTTGAGCTTAAATATCAAAATATTTCAAAATTTGCATATTTTTTCATGTTATTCACTGTTTTTAACTATATTCTATTAAGTAATGCACATAAATAGGCATTTTTTCAATTATTAAAAAAAATCACCTCTGACTGTAGGCAGGCACCTCAAGCAACCCTCAAAATAACTTAATTTTTAGAAATTCTCTTTATTATATTATAGTGCAAAAAAGTTTACTTGCAAACTTGCTACACTTATTACACATTAAAATTATTTCTAATATTCAATTCTTTAACTACGTAAGTTATGAATGTTCAACATTAAAAATGTGTGAATTACCTGGCACAGAATGTCTATAGAGTTTTTTGCATTTAAAAAATGCACGCTAAAACCATTTTCTAGTAAATCTACTATAAAAGTCTCTTTTATAATTTTACCAAATTAGTAAATTTCTCCCATTTTAACTTTTATGCAGCTTTATAGAAATTGTGAATTGAATCACACCTGAGGTATGCTCTGTGATTTAGCAGAAGTCAATCCAGTTTTTATTTTTTGGGGCCTATTTTCATGAAAAACAAAATACCATATTTCTCTGAGTATAATCTGCAGGCCTACTAAATCAGTTTCACACCAGAAATTTTAATTAACAAAGAAAGTTATTTTAAAACAAGAATTTGTCATGTGTAAACATACCTTTGTCTGTAAATAAAAGTTCCTAATGTAAAACTGATTTATCTAATCTGTGGATTATATGCAGAAAAATATGGCATTTTTGTGAAAAAACAAAATATTCTTGCGTTCACTCTAAGTAATGTTTATTGTCAAGTTAATACTGTTTCAAAGTATCAATATAGGCAATCATTTGTAATAATACTGAAAAGATGGAAAGAATTTATAAAAGAACATTTTTGTAAAATAAAATTTTCTCTAAGCATTGTTTTTATGAATTTAAATTTTGTGAAGGGACTGATTTTGTAAATTTGAAATTTATGAATGAGATCATTTTAATTAAAAAGAGTTTTGTAAAGGGACAGCAAAAGGGCTTCAATTTTTGCCTGAGTTAACCCCTGTCTAGATTAAATAAAAAAAGATATCAAATATTCTCAGAAGTGCATTAAATGCAACAGGTTTTTATCTAAAAGTTTGCTAATGTTAACATTTGATAAACATATAAAGTTTGCTAAAACTATAGTTTGAAAAAAAAAAAAAAAAAAAGAAGAAGAAGAAGAAGAAGAAGAAGTAGAAAGAAAGGAATCTACAATATTAAGGATGATATGGAAAGACAAGAAAAAAGCTGAAACTAAATGCAAAAGTATTACGTTGAAAGAGAATGCTAGAATTTTGATGATAAAAATATTAGAGTAAAATATATTTTTTAAATCTTTAATCTACAAACAAAAGAACAAATGATTATATTTTAGATATTCAATTATTTACATAGATAAGCAAAAGCTTTATTTGATTAGGTAATGTATTCATAGAAAGAGACAATCTAAAAAATGCTTAATTCAATTAAAAAGCTTTAAAAAAATCTCATTCCTACAATATGCAACATACTTTACAGTTTAAATTGTAATTTTGTTATGCAGTTTACAAAATTCAGCCTCAAAAACTCAGATTAATAACTAATCCTTTTTTTTTTTTCTTTTTCTTTTTTGAAAAAAGAAAAATATGCACTACCTTATTTTGTAGATATCAGATACATGTATCAGAAATATAGCACAGTCATTAAGAAAAACAATTCATCAACAATTGGTTCATAAAATTCAACACTCAAAACATCACTTAATAAGAAGCCTTACTTCAATAAATCTGGTTGTATGCACATTTTATGTAAAACTTCTAATGCTAAAGCTCTTTGCCAGGGCGGTTTATCTACATCAAGAAACTTTAATATTAGTGAAATAAATATTTCACATTCAGTAACCTAAAGTAGGAGGGGAAAAAAAAACACTAAATTCACAATTAAAATAGATTACTGATTATAAAAAATGCAGAAATATAAAATAATAACATAAGTACAGATTGCCATATATTATGTGCAAAGACAAGCATCCAGTTCAGAGACAGAAACAGGTAAGTCCATTGAGTAATAGGGGATCTATTTAAACTCTCAAAAAACAAGAACACCCAAAGTTCGGAATATGAGTTAACTTTTTTTTTAAAACTAATTTCAGAAGGATTTTTTAAGTAAAGGTGATGTTGAACAATGAAAGCTTATGGATATATCTGATTTAATGTGATTCTCTGAAACTTATTAAATAACATAACTAAATATTTTATTTATTGATTTTAAGAAATTCATAATCAAAATAATTAGAATTATAAAAATTTAATTTTTAAAACATCTACGCATTACATTAGCTTGCAGATGATATATTAAATATATATATATAATTATTAGAAAGCAAAAGAGGAACAATAAGCTAATAAGAAGAAATTAGATAAATACAAAATATATAAAACCCTTTACTGTCTTTTCAACCCCTATTAAGTCATTTTCTGTAGAAATAATTAAGAAAATGTTAATTGAATTTTCACACTTTCTTAACTTTTTTTTTACATTTTTGACCACTGTTTTTCAATTTCCTATTGGCTAATCCTCCACATTCTGCTTAATTCTATACATTGGTTGATTAAACAGACATAAAATCTGATTCCTTTCTTACATATAGGTGCTCTTTTGCTTTGTTTCTTTATGCATTGATAGTGGTATGCTAAATGCTATTGAAACAGTTGCTATTTCATTATTTACTTTGGCTTTCAAGACAATGACACTAACAGCACAGTTAGGATAAGAGTTAACTTATCCACAGTACATCTTAAGGACGTTTCTGGGATGTTTTTTCATCCAGAAGACACCTTGAAGATATCCTGGGGAGGCGATGTGCTGTCTGGGGATCCTTTTCCCTTTTTTTTTTAATCTAGTACCCAGTCTCCTTTTAATAAACTGATTCATATACTTTTTTTTTTTTTTTTTTTTTTTTTTATGTGTTAGAAATTTTTAAATAGTCACCATTTTTAACCAAGATGGTAAATGGAGTTGATTATTAAATTTGGCGAACTGGTTGAAACAATAGATATATAAATCATGGAACATGTTACACTACTTTCACTTTTCAAGTATTCATGGATATATGGCGATAATAAAGTTTCCTTACATCATAGGAATAGAGTTCATTAGAGGTCTAATCAGTGGCAACTTGCTTAAAAACTTTTAGCATTTGTGTATTGATATGTTCCTGTATCTTTGTTATTAGTCTAAGATTGAGACCTAAATATGGGCATAAATTATATATAAGTTTTAAACAAATTGGTTCCTGAATTTGTTTTTTATATGGACACCATTTTGCAACAAAATTATGACCAAACTGGCCAAAGAATTCATTCCTGATATTTCTATCCAATATAAATTCCTTACCTAATTTTAGTTTTAACATATATTTTGGAAGTTATTGTGATGGCAAATTTTTTATTATATATAGATATATAAAGATCAAATAGAGGATTGCAATAGGTCAATTTATTAAACAAATAAATATTAAAAAGACAATTATTTTATATGTTATTTGCACTTACCAACATTTTATAATACCTTTGTATTAAAACAGACACAATACGAAGCAGCCTCATGGAAATGGGAAAGTATGGCTTGTCAGATGTCACAATGTTTTGACCAGCATTTTGAACACCTTGGCGATATTTTATGTTAGGAGAAAATAGTTTGATTATAAGAGGACAAACTCTCTCTTTCAGTAGAAAATTAAACTGGACGTGCTGAAAATAAATAAGTAATAAGGCAAAAATTTACTTCATATAAAATTAGCATAATAATTATAAAAAATTGCTGAAATTACATTCAAAGCAAGAGTTAATTTTCATAAAAGCTCAACAGAAATATATTATTAATTCAAGGTTTAATCCAGCTTTTTTAAAATGGTACTCGATTTGTGAAAATATAAAATTATTTTGTGAAAAAAAAATTAAGTAAGTTTGTGAAAATTAATGCAATTAATACAATTAATCAAAATACACAAAGCAGTTTATTTAATTTCAAAATACATTTAAAAAATAAAATTGAACAGTTGTAAAATAAACATATATGTGGGCGAGTTTTATTATGTGTTCGACGTAGCGAAGCTCATAAAATTTTTTAGAGTGCAGTTATATTGCTGAGACGTGAATTTGTGAAGGTGCCTCTCTGCAGAAAGTTGATTTTATGAAGGTGCCTCTTTGATGAAAGTTGACTTTGTGAAAGTGCCTCAATGCAGCACTAAATTTGTTCTGGATTAATCTCTGTAATTTAAGGATATTTGTTATATTGTTTCACATCACTGGTAGACATGGAAAATTGTTTTCCATACAATCATTATTATAAAAAGAGGAAAAAAATCTAGAGTAAAACGACCACAAGACTTCCATTACCCATGGCTATACATATATATTATGAACTCCTTTTGGAGATAGTGCAGTCAGAAAACATAAAATTGACTACACTAAGCAAACGTCTACCAATTTTCTTGTAGTAACCAATTAATATATACTTTGTAAAAACATGTAAAGAAGAGTTTACATAGAGAGTTTAGAAGATCGATTCATTTTTGAGATACTCATTTCAGATATCTGAAATAGATCTACCTAATCAGAACAACTATTAATCTTTCTGTAATTAATGCATACAAAAGAACATCTGAAAGGGGGGTTATGTAGCAAAATTGAAGAAAACTGTCAAGGTTGCAGCCAAGGGGGATGGTTGGGGGTTCAAACACCCCTGGAAATTTTGCAGATTTGCTGAAAATTTTTTCATTTTTCATTTTTAAGCTATTTTTAATACTCAATATTATATTCTAAAGTTTGAACTGCCACCGAAAGTTCTTTTTTGGAGCGAACTTGAAAACCATTAAAGCCATTCTGGAGATATCGACATTCAGTAGCATTTTTGATTTTCACTAAAACTTCACAAACTATTTGTACACTGGAAACAAACTAATGCACATGAAAGGCATTTAAAGCAGAGTTAATATAGAGAGTTTGAAGAAATTGAAAAGAGTCATTTTTTAAGACATTCACTTTGACTTCCAAGATCTAAAATAAAAATTGACAACCAAATCAGGATGCATATCAATTTTCTGTCAGTAGCTAACTAATACACACAAAAGGATATCTAAAAGGCAATTTATATCACAAATTTGGAGAAAATTATTAAATCCATTTTTGAGAAGAACTAAAATTAAAATATACTCCATTTCCGGCTTTTTATATTTTATTTCTAAATTCATTAGACCTTAAAAACATGTAGATCAGGTGAAAATTTATATAGTAATATTTGACCAAATACAATGCTTTCATTATCTACAATAGTTATGTGATGGGGAAAAGAAAAAGAAAATGAGTATTTTAAATTAACAACATATTTCTTTGAATTCTGAATGATGTAACAAACTTTGTAAAAATAATACTTTTAAGAACTTAATGAACTTTAACATTAATTTTAAATTAACAGAAACCAATTTACAATTAATAATTTAAAAAAAAATCTCATTTAGTATTTATTTATTAAAGACACAGGGGTGAATGTACCTCAAAGTTAAAAAACCCTGAAAATTAAAGTCTCAAAATAACAACAATAATAGGTTAATAAGACTGGTTATTGTCACTCAAATTATTTAGACCAGAAATCCTCTATCTTTTTTTATTTTGTATCAACCAATTAATAAAAACATATAATTTGTTCAGATATCAACCTGGATGACAAATGAACAAGCAATTGAATTGGGGGGGGGGGGGATGAAAATACAGATGGATGAATTAAAACCCTTGTAAACAGAGGTAGCTTCTGAACACAAACATCCTTGATGGCATTTAGACTGACTATATAATAAAAATCTTGTTTTATTTATATTTTTTCCTGAAGCTGAAATTAATCATTGAATTTTTTAATCATCTTTTATCATAAAACTTGTATCAAATTGGTTTCTTTTAAGTTATTAAAAGAAAATCAAAGTTAATTCAAACAATTAAAAATTTTACACAAATTTAAAATTATGTCCTTTAGACAAGCTTATCATTACAATATTGATCTAAAAATTAAATAAATAAATACAGTGAGACTTTTAAGTCCACTTGTATTTCAAGTCACCTTTAGGGCAAGTTTTTCCCAGTCTCTAATTTTTCCATAGGATTTAATACTTATTTACGTTCATTAAAGGTTTGTAGCCAATTATGTACTTCTCATAAGGGTTCCTTTCAAAATATCAGATGATTTAAGAATTTTCTTTGACTTGAACTGAGCATCATTCTTCATATAACTGAAATTATCTCCATGTGTATAATAATATGTGTGCGTGTACAGAAGAGAAATGAGTAATAAGATCTTTTATTCCTCAATGTACATATTCGAGGCAAAATTCAAGCTTCGAAATGTGCATTTTGTGCCATACCATTATTTAGCAAACAAATTAAAAGGCAGTGGCTTTTAAGAAAATAATGCTGACTTCAGGTGGAAAAATGAATTCATTTAATCATAAAATAATTACAAAATAAATGAAAAAATTAGTATATATATATATATATATATATATTCCGCCCCCCCCCCCCCCAAGAAAATTTTAGTAGAAATTAACAGTTTAATAGATACCCCTTTTCTACTGAAAAATAATGCTAAGTTTAACAATGTGTCTTGGTTTATAAAATATCCCTGGAGAACAAAATTTTCGCTAAAAACCTTTTAATAAATTCAAACAGTTTAATATTAATGATTATTACAAAGATGTATAGAAAATAATTTAATTTTAAATAACTGAAAGTACTTAATTTATAGAATTTGCTGCTTGAATTATGATTATTTGTACATCCTCTATTAAAAGGCTACCTCTCTGAAAGACCCATTTTCTATTGCTTGTAAAGTGGCATTTTCTTAGGGAAGTTTTACTATATATCCATTTGTGAGAATTTTTAGAAAAAAAAAAAGAATATATATATATATACAGTCAAACTCCGATTTAGTGCCATCATTGGTACCTATAATAATATGGCGTTATAACGGATTTGGCGCTATACTGAATTATAATCCTAACTGTATAAAAGAAATAAAATTAAATATTCACTTACTTCCTTATATTACAAGTATCAGAAAAATTGAGTATCATAGCACTGAATATGTGATAACTAGTATTTTATTTCGACTACGTAGTAATTGTATTTATGAATAAAAAATATTTCAAAATAGCTTTTTTTTTTTTTTGCTACAGAAATGTTTTCAATGTGTTTTTCTAAAATTAAAAGATTATCAATCATATTTTTATCGGTTGAATATTTTTCTAAATAAGATCCTTAGTTTGTTAATGCAGTCTTTTGCTCCATAAGATTTAATTTCTTCTTCTTTAATTTCAATTTCCTCTTCAGATGAATCTGAATTTGGATTGTTATTTGTTATTAGCCCAGCAATTTCCTTTTGACTAATTTCTTCAAATGCTTGAACATTTTTGTCTACATTAATATATGCAGCTGCAGTGAGAGGATGGTACATGCTAGTTAAACTGTTTATATCATGCTGTAAATATTTAATTTCTGCAGTGTTTAGTTTATTAATTGATTTTTCACAAAGCCTTTATGGCTCCAGCAGTTAACTACAGTCTCCACATTGAAACTTCATCACACGCTCTTTTCATAATTCGAATCGCATCTTTTAGGGAGAGAGCAGAAAAATCATTTTTACTGATACGGTCAATAATGTGTCTGATATGGAATTTCCGGTAATGCACTTTGAAAGCATTTATGATTAACGCCTCCAGTTATAATAGCGTTTTTCGCACTCGTCTGAAATATTCACACGTAAAGAGCATCTTCTAATTATTCATGTTTAGCTGATTTCAGTTTTTTAATATTTGACCGAGGATTGTTAACATTAAACCATTTTTCCCGTTGTCATAATATGTCGCCAATTCAACGTCTACGAATAGGATTTTTCCACAAGAGAGTAAACTGATTAGATATGCTCTGTTAAGATGCATTTGGATTCATCTCTTTATATTCACAAAGTTGCCGTTTTTCAGAAACTGAAAGAATAACTCTTTTTGACATTTTGAAATAAAAGAATTAAAAAAAAAAAAAAAAAAAAAAAAAAAAACAGAAAGTTTTCGCTGACGTAACAGTTTGAGTAAATACGCATTAAATTAGAAGAACCTTTGTCTTGTCTCTCAATAAAATTTTATTCCTCCTCATTTCAATCTATCACAGCGAGGAGGTTTACGTGGCATAATCAGCGGCGGTAAGAGCGACAATAACATAGCGTTGACTGAAAAAAAAAAAAAAAAAAAAAATCTAATTTTAACAAAAAATTATAATTTTTTAGAAAATGTAAGTTGGCGCTACATCGAATTGGCTTTATAACGGATACTTTACATTGTAGTTCCTATTCAGAAGATTTGTTCACCCGTACATGTGACGGTTAAACGGGTTTGGCGGTATTTCGGAGGGCGTTATATCGGAGTTTGACTGTACATACATACATATATATATATATATATATATGTGTGTGTGTGTGTGCCATGACTTTTTCATATAAAAATCTAATACATACCTTAAAAAACACTTCAGGAAATGAAGATAAAATAGATTCAAGAAGTTCTAGACCAAATGTTCTTGTCATTTCTGTAAGTCCAATTAGATAGAAAGGCTGATCAGCATTCACTAACTGAACTAAATCCTTAAAAAGGTTAGAGTAACAAAGCATTATGTTTTGAAAATCAGGAAAACTATGCATAATTACATATTGAGCAAACTTTAGGATATTATATATTATATGCATTACTAAAGTAATTAAAAGCAGATTAAAAAAAAAAAAAAAAAAAAAAAAAAATATATATATATATATCCAGGAAAATATATAGCTAAATAATTCACTGATATTTTCATGCACTTAAAAATAGAAATGAAAAATATAACAGTTACTTTGACAGTCTTTTTTTTTTTTTTTTTCACTGAAATTAGTTTGTGCTTCCCACACTGGGCTAATATATTTCCTCATATAGGGTTTCTTTAATGTAACAGGGTTCATACTCATTTTCAGAAAAAAAATTCCCTGAGTTAACTCCCAGAATCAATAATTTTTCCCATATCGACAACTAATGATGTTTATTTTAATCCACTCCCACCCCCCTTTATAAAATAATAATAATAATAATAGCAAATTAATTGCCTAGAATGCTTTGGATCTGAATAACTTATTTTAAAATCCTTTTCAGACAAAATAAAATATTAATCAGAATTAGAAATGTGTATATATATATAACAAACTCTTGGAAACTTAATTACCTTACATATAAATTTGCCCTTAAACCGAATGCTTCAAAAAAATTGATTAGCCAATGATTATTAAATGACATTGTGCTTTGTAAGGGTCACTATCTACACTTTCGACCCAAAATGCAAACTGTGGATTTTTATCTGTCCAGTCCAGATTAAACGATGTTTTCCAACTCATAATAATTACTTTTTAATTATAATTCAATCCATCTCACAAAAAAATGAAATAAAATGCCTAAGCTAATAAAATAACTAAGCTAAGCAAGTGCACACTGCATCAGAACAAACGGAATATTTAAAGCTGCTGCCGGATGCCGATTATCAAATGAAAACAAATTAACCATGGAGAAAAATCAAGCTAAAGAATCTCTTAGAGAGAGGAAAGCTGTCTAATTTCACGATTCGATTGTTCATGATGCAAAAAGCATGCCCAGTTTTTCATTGGATCGGCATGATGTTAGTAGGCGTGTCTTATTGGATTTCTATAATGACGTCACGGAAATGTGCGAGTACCAGCTTTTTCCAGAGTAGATTCCTGTTTTTCCAGGTTTTGGTGCTTGTTTTGAAAGTTTCCCTGAGATTTTATGACCAATTTTTTTCCCCTGAGTTTTCCCTGATTTTCAGGTTCTCCCTGAGGCGTATGAACCCTGAGCAATGATTGAAATAACTGAAAAGTTGGCTATAATTTCATGATAAATGAATTTTTACAAACTGAAGCTTTAAAAGATTTTATTTTATCAAAAAATTTTACACTGAATTAAATTTCATAATATTGTAGCCTTTTTACTGCAGAAAATACCCTCTGTTATTAAGCAACCTGGGAAGTATAAATTTGTTTGATGTCGGCCCACTCTCACATCATTATGTATTTTTAATCGGACTATATCAATGACTTTGTAGTCTTACCCATACAATCAAGTGTATTGACAATTTCACTATTACTGAAGGGAAATTAATAATTTCATAACTATAATCACCTTCTTTAAAATAGTTTTCATTTGGTTTGTTAAGAGTTGTGCCTTTATCAACAGTATTTTATGTCAACAAGAGATTTTTGGACAGTGAATACTCATAATTACTATATATGTTACCGTTAAAGCGCGAAACCCGTTAATCTGAAGATTACCTAGCTAATCTGCAGATTAACTAAAATGACCCGTTAAAGTGCGGAATAAAGAGTTTTCCGCATTTTAACTAGGTAATCTGCAGATTAACGGCTTCTGTGTCGTTAAAGTTCAAATGTTTGTTTCGAGCCTTAGTTTTTTTACATTCACTATGACGTCAAACAGTCATGTGATACAGATACGCGAATCCCAGATTAGTCTGTGACGCGATTGACCTTCAAACACAAACCGGAACTTTTATCCCTTCCTCTCCGCTGTGATAAACAGTAAGCGCAGAACGTGGATCATCGAAGCTATGACATGACATTAGATTTCTTATTATGACCAACACAAATTTTAAAGTACAAGTAAGTTATAATTGTTTTGAGTTTATTTCTTCTCTTTTTTAATTCTGTCAATATAAGTTTGATATGGGTCTGCATTTTATTAATGAAATATAATCTTAAAAAAAAGCTCTCTCTCGTGAAACTTCATTTTAAATTATAAATTTTAAATTTACAGCATAGTAATTATTTTCTCCCGAAATAAAACTATTAAACCACAACTTTTTAAAACTACTTTATTTTAAAATTGATTACCATTACTATTACTTACTGAAAAAAAGAACACATGTATTATTGTTTAACTCTGGAAAATATGGCATTCAATATTATGGCATTATTCAATAAATACTTAAAATGAAATTTTTATGCATTTTTTAGCATTTCATTACAATTTTTCTCTTTTGTTTCTTTCAATTTCAAGTTTCCTTTATATATTTTATATATCATGATTATATTTTTATTTTTAATTTTGTTCACTTTTTCAAATAATTTCGTTGTAGTTTATCACATAAAATGTGTTAATAAAGTTTTTTTTTTTTTTTTTTTTTAATTGTAAAATTAATATATTTCCTAAACTTGTACAGATATATGTATGCTGCAAAATGTAGTTTAATAAAGCATTGGAAAACTGTCATTTTAATTTTCATGCGTTCTAAAAATTATTAAAGCAGTTTTAATTGTTTGAAGTACTTCTTAAAATGCTTCTGATTTGTCTAATTTAATATTTCTTTAGCTAATTAAATTTTGGTGCATATCTTTTTATAGCAATATAAGTTGTTAATAAAACGTTTTTTTTTTTTTTTTTTTAATTGTTAAATATTTTTATTTGAAAAGAAATCGTTACTGTATTACAATTCTAACATTCATTTATAAAATAGACTTTACTGTAAGCTATTAAAGATATTTTTCATATTAAAAATGCATAACATCTTCAAACTTATATTGACAGAATAAAAAAAATGAAATAAATAAAACAAATATAACTTTAAAACACATAAAAATTAAAACACATACAGATTAAAATAAGTAAAGAAAGAAAGAAAAGAAAAGCAAACTAATCTTTTTTTTTTCTTTTCCCGAATGATAAAAACAAATACAACACAGCGTGCAGTAAAATTATACCACCAGAGATCTTATTTTCACTTTAACGAGTGCCTTGTAGGTAATGTGCAGATTATCTAGGTAATTCGCAGATTACCTAGGTAATTTGAGAAATGAAATAATTTTCCTCACTTTAACGGATCACCCTAGTTAATGTGCAGATTGACTAGCTAATCTGCAGATTAACTGATTTCTGCACTTTAGCGGTAACATATATACTAATTTTAAGTCTTATAAAATATCAGTTGAAAATTTGTGATTAAAAATATTACAAAAAATTACTCCAAATCTGCAATATCTTCAAATAAGCACCCTATTGATGATTGTAATTTTTATCTATGATTGCTAAGAATTTATTTCTATCAATGTTAATTTCAATTAATAAGATATTTTATTATATGATATGATTTTACTTATATCATCTGCAAACTAATGTAAATGCATATGCTGAGTAAATTTACAAAATGTAAATGATATGTGGTGTAAAAAGTAAATCTGAAATTTAGTTTGCATTATTTTAAATTTATGCAATGTTGATGTTACATCAAAATTTTAGATGAAGACATGATGTTACTTTTTAAGAATTAAAGCTGCTGGTTATATTTAAGTTCCTTGGGTTTAATCAATGAGTGTAAATGTAATTTTGAAATTTACTATAATTACACTGCTCTGCAAAAAAATAAAAATAAAAATAAAAATAAATAAATAAATAATTTCGAGAACTGATACCATTCTTTCTGATTTTTATGTAAAATGACCTCCTGAATCCGAATATGACTCCCATTTTGCTCAGTCACCCACTGTTTTCTAGATACACCCCCCCCCCCTTCCCTCGATTTCTTTCCCTGTTCGATAATTTTATGAACTTGAATTTGATTTAACGAATGAAAAATAATTAAACCTAAAAACACAAAAATATAAAGTTTAAAAAATAACATTAATAACAGATTAAAAAAATATACGATATGTAATGCATAATTTCAGTTGCAAATCCTCCCCCCCCCCCCCCCCCAAAATTCTAACCCTTGTCGCAAATGTCCATGTTTTAGAATTTTCCAACTCTGTAGCCCCTCAGAAGATATTTAACGGTTAAAATAATCCTCCCCTCCTAAAAATCAAATTTATAGCCATAAAATCATTGAAAAATTATAAAAATAGGAGGCCATTCCTGAAAAAAAACGGTTGGTGACAGAGCAAAATGGGCATCATATCTGGATTCACGAGGTCATTTTACAAAAGAATATGCTGAAATGGTGTCAGAGGCAATTATCATACCAAGCAGTGTTATAGACAATAAATGTAGGAACAACATAAGTTTTAAAAGAAAAATAAAATATTCCTTTTTGAGATATTGAAGGTCAAAATGCTTGACCTTGAAATGAAATTAAAAAATATATATATTGGTGCCAAGTTTCAATAACAGCTATCAGTAATCAGAATTATACATTTATGAAACGTGATCCTCCTCACGGAATATTTTTTATGCACAAACTCACATATCATAACGAATTACACAGTTTTAATACAATTAATTAAAAAATTAGAAAATTTTCTGAACAAAAGTAAATTATGTACTTCTTTACCTTCTAACAAAATGAAAGATTTTTACTTTCCGAACACTATAGTGAGGAAAGTATTGTAATCATGTCAAAAGTCCGAATTCGAGATTTTGATGTTTCTATACGTTTTGAGGTCCCCTGAGTCCGTTTTCACTATTTTTACGATGATGTATGTATGTGTGTGTGTGTGTGTGTATGTTTGTGAACACGCTAGCGTCTAAAGGCTTTGTTCGATTAACCTGAAAGTTGGTACGTATATTGTAAGTCACCATAGTACGAACCCTATAGATTTTGGTGAATCTAGCACTTATAGTTTTTTTACAGGGACACAAAGAAAAATTCTTTATCATTATGGCCTATGGGACCAAAATCTTAAAAGTGCGATAGCATCTAAACGCCTTGTTCAATTGAGCAAAAATTTTATACCCATATTATAGGTCACAGATACTCAATCTGTATAGATTTTGGAGAATCTAGCACTTATAGTTTTTTTATAGGGACACAAAGAAAAATTCTTTATCATTAAGGCCAATGGGGCCAAATTTTTAAAAGTGTGATAGCGTCTAAACGCCTTATTAATCTGAGCAAAAAAATTGTACACATGTTATAGGTCGCATTTGCACCAACTGTATAGATTTTGGTGAATCTAGCACTACAGTTTTTTTACAGGGACACAAAGAAAAATTCTTTATCATTATGGCCTATGAGACCAAATTTTTAAAAGTGCGATAGCATCTAAACGCCTTATTCAATTGAGCTGAAAATTTGTATGAATATTATAAATCACTGTTGCACTAACTATAAGCATTTTGGTGAATCTAGCATCTATAGATTTTTACAGGGACAAAACGAAAAATTCTTTATCATTATGATCTAAGGGCTCAAAGTTCAGTAGCGTTAAATAAAACCTCGTGTGATATATGGAGAAAAAAACACTCTATTATGGTTTTCTCTCTTTTGTTTGTTTAGCAATTCCTCTTTCTTTATTTTATCTACAAAACTGTTAGTTACTCAATGTTCGGAAAGTCGAGTGGAGTCACTCCAGATTTTTTTTTTTTAAACCTGCATTGAAGGGGGGGGGGGGGGGACATTTGGCTATCTCTCTCTCCCTTTTTTTTTGGGGGGGGGGGGTCATTAAATTTTTTTTATTTTATTTACTATTATTATTATTTTTTTTTAATAGTATTTTTTTTTTCAGACAACTGTTTTTATGGCATTAAATACTAAATCATTGTTCTTTTCTTTATGCATCTTGCATATTTTTTGTTTGGTAATACAGTATGTATTTTAAATTTATTAAGGAAAAACAAATAGATTCATCAAGTTCAGTCATAAAGCCTAAAAATAATTACATATGTGAGAAATATTGAGCACTTCTATCACTTTTTTGGTGAAGTAAGGTTTAATTCACTAGCTGGGAAGTATGTGTGTGTGGGGAGGGTCAAAATATAAATAATTAGATGAATGAGAAGTGAAACAATTTTACTTCTTTATAGGTTCTAGAATCTAATAAAGCAAGTTTAAAATGAATATTGACATTTATGTTGCTGATGGAGGATAAAGAAAGATTGGCAAACTAAAGGCTTCTGCAGAGCTTTTAATCGTGGATGGCTAGATGGAGATAAGAAAAGAGGGGGAGGGGGATAAAAAAAATTACATTAGCGAGAAATATTGTATAATTCTAATTCTTTATAGTTTCTAGAATCTAATAAAGCAAGTTTAAAATGAATATTGACATTTATGTTGTGGATGGAAAAAGATTGAAAATTGGAAGGCTTCCGTTGTGCGTTTTATCGTCGATCGTTAGTAGGGATTATTTTTTTTTAACGATCGATATCCGCGATTTTTTTAAAAGCGTATAATCCGTAATTTTTATATGTTGTCCGTAATGCCGTAATTATTGCCGTAAATCCGTAATAATTGGCACCTCTCTCTCTATATATATATATGTGCATGTGATATATCATTTGAAAGCCTGTATTAAAAGCTTTCTAACGAAACCAGTCTTATAAATCAAAGTTAATTACAAAATATGGGTACATTTGTAATACAAGAATTTTGAAAATTGCATTTTTTACCCATTTTTGGAACCCTGTATATTAAAAACTAAAAGAGATAGGGACTTATTAATTGGTAGAAATTTATTTCTTGATAAAATAAATAGATTAGCTCAATTTTATAAAAATCTGAGGAAGGTTGTGAGCTGTACTGATTTGATATGGAATAGCCCTGTAAAAAGCATTCTGATTTTTAAAGAATTTTTTTTCATTTGTCATTCAAAACAAACTTTGTGTGTGTGTATTTGGGAGAGGGGGCAGGGACTTCTGTTGGGATTCAGTAGTGAAAAATTTGCCAGTGAATTACATACAATGAAACACAACTAATTTCTGTAATTTTTTCAAACCAATAGTAAATTAGCACTTGAAAGAGTTTCTTTATACTTGTACATACAAATACAAGATAGATGAAATAATAGAGTAAAAAATATGCAAGTGATTTTACCTGAAATAACATGAAGCCATCAGCTGCATGAGGTGGCAGTGATTTTGGAGGAACTCGACTTCCAGTTTTTAATTCTTCCAAATTTACATTGGCATTTTGTAGTGCATCTACATAAAGACATATATAGTAGATTTATAAAATCTTAACTATACCTTCATTAACTGTATAATGCAATGAGCTCAAAACTAATTATATTAAATTACCAGTTGATGGAGAAAAATCCTCAACTAAAATTCTTTCAAAGACTGCTGACACAAGCTGCCTCACAGTGGCTGAGGCTGTGTTATTTGTTGTTGTATTTTTTGTAAAATGTAATCTGAAGCACAATACGATAGCCTAAAACACAAAAATATGTCTTAGTACAAATAAAAGCAAAATTAACCATTTGAGTGCTGAAGAATTTTTTTGTATATATGCTGAAAATGAATAAAAAAAAAATATATATTTTTAATAATAGAAATGGCTACAATTAACTCTAATTATTATATAAAAAGTAATTTTTACCAACAAAAATATTTTTTATTCTCACTTATTACAAAAATGTTTTGCTGCACAAATTTTACAAATTCTTTTTTACACATAGCGCAACAAAAAGCGAATAGACTATTCGTATACTGTTAACAGTGTTACAACAAATTGTGAAAACAGAAGAAGTGTAAAATGCAACATTTGAAAACAATCATTCAATTCAAATGGTGACCCACTAGAGTGAGCTACTATAGTTGTACATCATGCTTAAGAAATTAATTCATATCTTATTAAAAACTACAATTACATTAATAAAAACCGCAATTGATACGAATACAACTGCTCTCAATTAATGTGAAATTAATAGTAACAAACAACGGTGCAATTGCACTTTATAAATTTTTGGCACAACACAAGAGAAGCACGATAGTGCTTTGAAGCACTCACACAGTTAATATATGTGAAAAAATACTATTTTTCTTTCTTTTTATAAAAATAATAATACAATTAATGATAAAAATGCAACAGAATTTTGCTTTTATGTTGTATGAAAATACTAAAAGTACCAATGAAATAAAACACAGATGGAAAAATGTACAGAGTGTTCAAAATCAAATGTCCCTAAATTTGGAGAGAACATTATTCTTAACAGAAAGTTAAAAAATATAAGAAAATTTTTAAGTTAAATAACAGAGCTCACAAAGACTTTAGAAAAAACAATGAACTTCCCCACACACTTTCTGTTTACTTCCAGTTTTACAAAGTATATCTGGACACTTTTTATTGTTCTTAGCAAGGGTGAATTTCTTTTATAAATGTTAGAAACATTCTTTGCACCATTATTATAGATTTGTGTTCTGCAAACCAGAGAATAATTTGTCCCTCTCCTGTAGTAATGTCATGTTTTCATTTGTCGGCTCAGTAGACAGGAAATTCCAAAACTTGTGTTGTCAGATATCTAAATTAACTCCATGTGCCAACAAAATCGGTATCAATTCGATGGTTGAGTTTCTGGAAGATTATATTAAATAACATGATTTTCACTCATTTGTATCAATTATTCTATAACATTTAACATAACTTTTTTGCTTTTTTGATGGAAAAAATTTATTTTTCATTTTAAAATTTAAAGTTGCATCCCTTAACAACAATTGTTGCATTAATTTCTTTCACACATTTTCTTTCAAATTTATTTTTAATATATAATTAACTTCACGCTAGAGAAAAAAACAGTTTTGATCCAGTCTAATTTGTTTAACCCATTGACACCCAGCATCCTCATTTGAGGACAGCTGGTAAAATAGCATCCATATTTTTTGTGGTTTCTTGGAATGATTTCTGCTTTTTAATGACAGTTTATAGCATGACTCTAAATGATCCATCAAAGTTTTATGTGCCTGCTATTAATTATAATTACATAATTTTGATAGTTATTTTATGATTTTTTATTCATTGCGTATAAATTTGTTTTTTGCGCAGATACACCAACTTAAGTCGAGCTGAATAATAATAATATATATTATAATACTTTACTTCGAAGGCCTTTGTCAGCATATAATAGGAAATTAATCTGTTATCTCAAAGTTTTTCTATCTTTACGTTTTTACACTAGAACACTAAATCTCCTCAAATGAGGATAAGTTTTAAATTTAAAACTATCAGAAAAATTGTTTGAATTAATATATTTTACTGTCAGTCTTCTATATTAATTTAAAATTGAAATATTCGTAAAAATATATTTTGCAAAATTAATTTGGGCGTTAACGGGTTAAAAAATAAATAAAAATAATAGGCCTCTTGTTTAATAAAAAAGATTTAAAAAAAAAGTTTAGAAGCAATTCTTATACTTAAGATAAAGAATGTTTAAACAAATAAACATACAAAACAAACACACTACTCATATATAGTAATGAATATTTATTAATATACCTTAGATAATGCTTCTCCTTGAACAACATTATTTGTTGTGACTAACAATGTGACAGTCTGTAACAATTTCAGTTCTTCTGTACCACTTTCCATTAAGGACCATAAACATGAAATGATATTGTTTGCAGCTAACTGATAAACAAAAAAGGTAAATGTAAATATTATCTTTATTAGAAATTTTTAATTATTTAATATTTGCAAGACTATCAATTTAGAATCTGATGTATAACCATGTATTTATAAAAACATCAATAATTTATAGAGAAATTCTAACTATATTTAGACAAAATATTAAACATCAGAAATTCTATAAATATCTGAATGCTGATTAAAAATTTGACAAAGTTTAAATTTCTCATTGCATTATATTCTGAAAATCATAAAACTTACTGCAGATACAGCTTCCTGGGTAATCAGTCTTTGAATAGAAGTTAAACACATCTGTACAATTTTTGTGTTTTTTGTATCACATCCAATAAAGAAAGGTTCTAAGATTTCTGGACTTTCAGAGAGAAAGGCTATAATAAATAAAAGATTAAATACAATGTTTAATGACATGACATAATTTGCAATTACATAAGAATCTGATACAGCATGTGTAACAGAATAAACAAACTACACAGGCTTGCGATGAAAAGAATATAAGGGAATCGATAGCTAAACTTCATGTTTTTTTTTTTGTTTTTTTTTTTTTGGTGCTGATTAATAAAAAAAATACAACAAACAATTTCTATCATGTCACATTTTCTTGAAAAATTCAATTTTACTTCGATTTTTAGCACATACTAGGCGAGACGTATTAATCCCGGACGATATATTTAATACCCCAACCCTACCCACCCGCTCCTCGATGTCTTTTTCTAGTGAATTTTGTCCATTTATTACTTCCGGTGTAAGCTGCTTTTTTTTTTTTTTTTTTTTTTTTTTTAACACACTTGACATTGTGAGTTTTTTTGGTTTTCGTCCCATGCTATTTCTATGGGGTTTTTAGCTCCCCCCCCCCCCTCTTTGCCTACATTCTAAAGTACTTGCTTCTCTCGGTCAATTGTTTATTTTACGTAAATTACCGTAATAAAAACAAAATAGTATGTTGGTGATTTTCTTTTAGAGACTGCAACACAATTTGATGTAAAATGTACACAAGGGAACTTTTTGTTTTTATGTTGACCACGGGCGGCTCATTGTAATCTAGCAACAGTGGATTTTATCCATTTAAACCCATAAAAAATAAACTGGCTGCTGAAAAATCAGTTTGCTACACCAAGAATCAATCATTTTACATAAATTAAAATGGATAAAAGTTAGTGTTGCCAGATAGTACATGCAGAGATGCCAACTTCTAATGACAAAAAAAGCAGGAGATTTTTTAACAGAAATCAGAAGACTTTTTCCATCAAGAAAGTTTGTAAGAAAAATGAGTAAAATAATGCAAATGTAATTTTAAGTAAAGCTTTATAATCTTAGGAGGTATTTACAAAGCATCAGTATTAAATGAATAATATATGTTTCTTGCAGTGAAACAAACTATCAAAAAAAAAAAAAAAAAAAAAAAAAAACCCTCAGACATACAGTTGTTTAAAAGTTAAGTCAAAATAGACAGATTTGATCATTCTGCTCCTAATATAAAACAATAAGGATCTTAATTACCTCTGTAAAAGAAAAAGTAATAAAGAAATGAAAATATCAGCTATATTCTAATGAAATTTGAATTCTTTAAGTTTTCAATAGTTATGGTATTTCAAAAAAAAAAAAAAAATCTTTTAATAATAAGATATTTTTCGTTATACAAAAATGAAAGTTAAAAATTAATTCTTAGCAAAAATTTGTTTCAAAGCATTGTATAGTAATTCACATTCAAATTGCAGGGCAAGATAAATTTCAATTTTCTTTCAAATTTTTTTACCCAATCCCACAAATTTTAAACATAAATTATGATAAGAGGGATAAAGATTACATCAGAAAAGCAGGAGAAATGAGTGGAAAATCAGGAGCATGGAAAAACAAGCAAAAATCAGGAGACTTCTGCCAAAAGCAGGAGACTTGGCATGTCTGTACATGCAATATTCTTTGAGAAGAAAAAAAAAAACTATATCGATTTTACAAAATATCATGACATGGTGGAAAAAAAAATTGAGGTCATTTTCGAAATTAGCATACCAATTAACAAAAATCAGCGAAAACTTTTTTTGTATTTTTCAGAAACTTCAATTTCACAGGCCTGTGTTATTAGACTCATTATAATTTTATTTTCTGTTATAATATATGTGAAACCTTTCATGCAAAAAGATATAATAAATTCTTTTGATAAATTCAAGAAATAGAATTTGATTTATTTTTCAGTTTAATCAAAGATTTTATCTTTTTAGGGCACTTATCTTTAGGACTCAATAAAAATGTGGTTTTGATAAATGAATAACATTCGCTTACTATGAATCAGGGCTGTACAGAGATGTATAGTCTACAGGGTTCATACTCAAATATGGGAAAAAAATTCCCTGAGTTTCCAGACAATTTTCAAGAAAATATTAGCGGCATATTACAAGAAATGCTCCTCTAGACAGGACAAATACAGCTATTTCCACTGTATGATGTCATATTACTGCCGATCATGATAGGTAGAAATCATTATTCACATGCGTATTTTCACAATACTTAATCATTTAAATTTTGATACAAAGCTAAACAAGAAAAACATAACTTGAGAGAAAAAAAAACATTTGTTTTTCCAGGCTTTAACTGATTTTCTCTGAGTTTTAATGAAAATTTTTATTTTCCCTGACTTTTTTTTTAACAAATTCCAAATTCCCTGAGTATTCTCTGTTTTCCAGGTTTTCCCTGAGGAGTATGAACCCTGGTCTATTTACTACCACTCTCCCCCCCCCCCCCCCCACACACACACGTTTCTTCTAGACAGTTTCAGGAAGGTGCTGCATTTTGCCTGCCTTTTGGTTGGGAGGGAAAAAACACAGTTTTTGCCTCTAATTTGAAAAAAATTGTTTGCATGTACCTCATTCTACTATTTTTAAAGTGATCTTTTAACATATTAAAAACATTAAAATGGTACGCTGTTTCTGTGAACCGATGCACTCGGCAGTCTTGCCACTTGTCTTCTCTTTCACTCCTCATCCAGCATAGTGCGCAACCTTGCGTCTAATTCAACTGGTTCTGTACTGCATGAATCTTAGTTCACTAAAATTTTGCCACCGCACTTTAGAATGTGGAAAATGAGGAAAAAAAAGCTAAAAATCCATAAAAAAAGCATGGAATGAAAACGAAAAAAACTCACAATGTCAAGTGTGTAAAAAAAAAAAAAAAAAAAAAAAAGGCTAAAAGGACAAAATTTACTAGAAAAACACATTGAAGAGCAGATGGGGCATTCAATATATTGTCAATATGCTGGATGAGGAGTGGAAGAGATGACAAGTGGCAAGACCACCAAGTGCATCGGTTCACAGAAACAGCATACTTGATGAAGGCTGTGAATAGTGACTGAAAGCACTAGTGCAAGGTAGGTTTTAATGTTTTTAGAGTTTACAGGGGTGAAACTACCTAGCTTGCAAAAACCCTGAAAACTGTTCCTTAAATGCAGATAGGGGCCATTTATTAAAGATATATCGTATGGCTACCTATATTAAATAACATTTATAGACTTTGTAACACATTATAAGGCAACTTAAACATTCAAAATGAGAATTTCTCTAAAAACAAAGTATTTTAACATGAAATTCAAAGATAGCAAAATTTTCAAAAACACTGAATTCAGGGGTAGCCCCTGAAAAGTTTCACCCCTGAGTTTACCTTTTAATTAAGCTTTTAAATTGATCTTTTAATTTTCTAATGATTTATTCTATTTAAACTTTTTAGAAGAAGTGAACATTTTTTCTTTATGTCTCACATTATTATAAGAAAGCTACCCAAGGTTCCCGTGTAAAATCATGCAGGTTTTTTTTTTTTTTTTTTTTTTTTTTCCATTCTTACATAAATTTTTTATCATTGAGAAAAATTTGTGCACTCTTCTGGAACCAATTTAATAAAATCTTTGACCTGAAAATAGATCAAAGATTTTATTATAAAAATCAGGAAATTTGAATTGAAAAACCTTCTACAAAAATCAGAAATTTTAAATACACTTTATGAAAGTTGAATGATTTTATAAAAGGTTTTCAAAAGACTCAAATAAAAAAAATTATGTATTTTTCTAATCAGTTGCAAAATTATCCTATATTTCTACCATGAAAAACAAGAATTTTCGACCTCTAGACGAATAATCTAGCATTTTTTAGGTATAAAAAAGAAGTAAGTTTCATCAATTTGCAGCACAAGTACTATTTCAGTGATAAGCAGTGAAAAATAAATAAACAATATATTTATGCAATTAAATGTAATTAAAGTATTACCAATGATCAGTAAAATTTGAGATAATTAGCAATTAACATTTATTCAGAATCTTTTTAAAAGTATTTTTCTGTTCTCACATTCTTTTTAGAAATCTCACTTTGTTTCTGAGTAAGGATGAAAAATTCCCATCTACTTTTTACCTCTGATGAGAAGACTGGCTAACTATAGATATACAGTCGAACTTCGTTTACGTGATTCTGAAGGGGGATAAAAAATTTGTTCATGTTATCAGTAGTTTATGCTATCAGTAATTAATCTTCGTACAACTAAAGTAATCTTCATTTTGACAGAGATTGTGGAAGTAATTCACGTTAATAGTGTTTACATTAATGAGGTTTGACTGTATTAATAATCGATCAAACTTTTCCTTACAGAACATTTAGTGTGTACTTACTAAACAGCTACTAAAAATGGCGTGCTTGCTAAAAATTTACTTGTTATGACCACTTATTATCTATTCAAGAAAATGTAAAATCTTTCTAAGGAATCCTAACTCGTATTTACTCAATTTAGGAAAACAATCTTCAAACAGAAGATAAATGATTATGCATATGAATGAAACTATTGTGTATGACCATCAACATTTGTCATAAACAAAAGTACACTTTTTTTTTTTTAGCATACATATAACAATTTTAAAATGCTAAACTGTTCTTAAGAAACATCCTTTTTTTTTTTACTTGCCCTTTTTTAAAACTCGGAGAAACTCTGCATGCACACACATTTCTCATTCTCTCTCTCTCTCTCTCTCTCTATATATATATATATATAACACATGTAAAGAGAGGCAGGACTTAAAAACTTTAAAACATATGATTAGGAAATTCCTACCAAACTTTAATTTTTAAGTTAATTTTTGTTGATTTTAGATCAGTTTAATGACATTTTACAATTTGAAAAGATCAGTTTCAATGGTAATGTTATGCTAAAGTATGTCTAATTTTATATAAATTGTTTTCTAGAAATCAATTATTTTATTATTTCCTCTTAAAAAAAAAAAAAAAAAAAAAAAAAAAAAAATTAAATCATTTTTATATTGTGTAGTATCCATTAGACATCAATTTGTATTAATAACCAGCATTATTTAATTGCAGGCATTTTTGCTTCCATTACCTGACTACTGTAAGTAATGGGACTATTGTATTTGGTCAAAATATTCAATATCAAGTCCTCAGCTGATTTACATGTTTTAAGCTCTCCTAAATCCAAAACAGTGGTTGGTCAGTATATGTGTGGGGAAACTTCTGGCTATCATATCTCCGAAACTAATAAAGACAGAATGATGAAACTACAGAATTATGACATGTCTAATGTACAGATGATTTTTTCCAACTTAAGTGGGACCGGAAATCTGTATCTTAAAAACAACTTTAACAATTTTCTTCAAATTTTCTATATAAACATCCTATTAGATGACCTTTACATGTATTAGCTGTTAGTTCAGGAGAGTTAACACGTGTCCTGTATAAGCAGGTTAATTTAAAGTCTCACAAAGGTGTTTCTTTAAATCCCTTTCAGATATCCTCTCATTTGTAATTGTTGTTTTCTGGTCAACAATTAAATTTGGCAAGTTTTGGTGAAAGTTTGTATTTCAAAAACGACTAAGGATTTTCTTGAAAATTGCTAAATAAACTCCTTTTTAGATATCCTTTTGCATGTATTATGTGGTTATTACAGGAAAATTAACAGCCATCCTGATTAGTTAGGACAGTTTTAGATCTCAGAATTTTGTGTTTTAAAAATTGGCTCTCCTGATTTTTTTTTTTTTTTTTTTCCCAACTCACTATGTAACTCTATTTTATATGTTTTAACACATGTAGCAGTTGTCTCTTAATGGAAGATGTTAGGTATCTAATACAGGGTTGCCACAAAAAAAAATATAACAAAAATAGTTGCTTTAGTAGCCTAGAAGCATTAAAATAGTTGCCCAAATAGTAGCCTAGTGACCAAAATACTAGCTTAAATATCACATGCTAATGACCATTAAAGGATAAAACCCATATGCATTTTCTTACTATTCAATATACATATACCAATATATATACATACATTAAAAAAAAAACTTCTGAATGTGAAAACTAAATTAAAAAAAGAAGAAGAAAAAAAAAAAAAAAACATTAGGCAATGAGTCATTGTGGAAACAAATTTTCCTGTAGAATAACATGGGATTTGGTTGTTGAAAAGATTAAGTATTGTTCACTCTTAAGAGCTTATTTATTTTATTTTTTGCTGTATACTTCCTTTTCTGATTCACTAAAAGAGCGTTTTTTTATAATTTTATTTTTCTTACATGAAATCAGGGTGACAAAGGACATAAGAGGTCACAGGAGTGTACTAGTAGTCATTTGCAATAAGCAAATTGGCCAGCTTAATAGGTACATATGTCATGTCTGATGCTATTTCTACATTCTCATTGGATGTTCCACCTGTTTCAAGGTCAGTATCATGGAAGAATTTTGCAAAAGGTGAAAAATAGTCTCAATAGTTGCCTTTTTGTGAAAATAGTTGCTTTTTCAAGCTTTTTGGGTCAAAAAAGTTGCCATAGTCTCCTCAGGCTGAAAATAGTTGCTAATAGTTGCCTTTTAGTAGCCTGTGGCAACCCTGCTAATATGACTTCTGACCACATTAGCTCGAAAGTGCATATGTGTGTCACAGTGAGTAATGAAAACTTGTGGTTGTTAAACACAAGATTTTTACTGTTATCTCTGTGAAACAATGACGATATGAATTAAGCAATCTCAACAATATAACATTGTGACGCATCGTGAAGATAACCTAGCTATTAAATTATCATTAAAGTATCTTTGTTTTGTTGGGAAAAGAAAAGGAAGAAAATAAATTTTCCTTTGGAATTAATAATTAATATATATAATGACCCTCATCTGTCATGAACGAATCCGGTTAGTACCACTTCAAAACAGAAACTTTTGGCAGCCATTTTTTTTTCCCGTTTGTTTAATTCAACTTAGGAAACATACATATCATTTTCATACATGTTTTGTATTGCACATATTCTTATTTATTTCCTATAAAACCTTGAAAAACTATTCAATTGTAATGTTTAAATGTCTAAATTAAATATAACGGATCACTGGCTATTATAAACATGAACCTATAAATAGAATTATGTAACTTCATGATTATAAACAATGCAATACCAAATAAAAACAAACCAAAACTGTTGCCATTCAGAAAATACAAATTCCAAATGGACAACCTTTTAATTCCGAATGAACGACTCTTTGACTGTTTCATTAAAAAAACGCTTAAAATATTTCTAAAACATATTAAAGCCTTAAAAATCTTAAAATATTCGTAAAAACGCATTAAAGCCTTTAAATATTTTTATCAAACTTCATTGTTTGTTTACATTGTAAGGTATGATTGGCGTCGAGTTTAGTACGTACATGCCGCCAGTTGATTTTAGTTTTGAAATTAGCGTAAAATGATAGTTCGGATAGAATGTTTGGTTGGGCAAGTAAAAGTCACCAGTTGAAATGAGTATTGAAAGTAGAGTAGTCTAAGGTGATAATGTCGAGTCATGGTAAAATGTTCGGTTGAGAATGAGAAAGTCCCTAGCTGGATCCTGGATATTTTGGCGATGTTGTGGGTGAGATAGCTGGTTGGAGGTATCGAGTAGAGGTGAATTTGGGTTAGCATGGAGTGTCTGTAGTTATTGAATAGTTAGTTAGAAAATTTGAAAACAGGATCTACGATAGTCTTAAAAAAGAGTATTTTGGTAAAATGAAGTGAATCGTTTTTTCTTATTATGAGGACTTTAAATACGCAATAGAAGTGATGACGTCACTTGCCGTTCGTGGATACAAGAAAAATATTTCCTATGTTAAATGCCCAATGGATTTTCCGTAAAAAATTATTAAAAATCGAGGGAAATTATTTCCCGATTTTAATCCCCATATTTAGGTTTAGATATGTATTAGTTATCATGTGCATGCGTTAGATTAAGTTGTTGTTGTTCTAAAATTGATAAAATTTGAATTTTAAATTTCAAAACTCTAGATATATCCAACTAATATACTAATTAAAAGGAAAATGATAAATATTCTATCATAATTTGAAGTGAAATTTGTTTTCAAATGTCTAAATAAAGTATCTGATATAACATACTAATATGTTGCAACGAAATAGATTTGATATCGGTCATCCTTGGCAGAAAAAAAAAAAATATATATATCGCCAAATTATCTGGCGAATATAATTTAATTCCTTTCAAAAATCATGGTTATTTTAAAAACTTATATTAAGAGAGTAATGAATAATATGAAACAATATTTCGCACAATACATATTACGAAAATATACATCTGGCATGTATATTTTCGTAGTACGCTTTTGATCGCCAAATACAAAAACTCCAAGGACAACAGAGTTTTGAAATTTAAAATTAAAATTTTGTCAATTTGACAGCAAAATAACTCAATCTAACACATGCACATGATAACTAATACATACATATACCCAAATATGGGGATTAAAATCGGGAAATAATTTTCCTCAATTTTTAATAATTTTTTACAAAAAATCCAATGGGCGAATAACATAGGAAATAATTTTCTTGCATCCATGGACGGTCAGTGGCGTCACACTTCGCTTGCGTATAGAGCACTTAATGGAACACTGGGATGTGTTGTTGCTGTTGTGTTGTCGGGCCTATATTTTTTGTCAACCAGCAGTTTTTTTATTGTCATTCATATTTATTGATCGGGTAGAATTTTTTAAATTTCAGAACGAAAATTATAAAATATCGAAACACATTTGATTTATAAACAAAAATTGAAAATACATTTAAATGATCATGTGGTAACCATCATGATTTAAACATTGTTTTCAAGATTTATCGTTCACATTCCATCATTTTTGACGGGGTTATATACTAGTTTAATAATAAAATTACAATTATACATACCAAGACGAATATCATCATGTTTAGTAGCAGCATTTTGAACTTTTATAATGCCTGATTCAGCCGCCTACAGAAGAAAAAAAAGACTTTAAATTAAACTCAAACTTTTACAATCAACAACTTTGAAACTTATATCAACTGAAATTATTAATTAAATCAAAAGGCTAAATTGTGGGAGAAAATAAAAGATGACTGGATAAAGTTCAGTTTTAAGCCACATAAAGTTTTAGTCTATTGCCCTGTTTGTAATATAGACACCATGAATAAGAAGTATCTGCTCGTCTGACCAAGCCTTGACTCTACTTTACCAAATAATAGTTCGGTAATTTAAAAATTGTATCCCCCCCCCTTAGAAAAAATCTATTTTTAATATATTTAGCTTTCAGAAATATAACCTTTAATAAATCAAAGAATTAGCAATAGAATCAGGCATGCAGAATAGACAATTTTAGTCTTAATCCTTTGACTTGAGGGGAAAAAAAATACATATATATTTTTTAAGCTTAATTACTGTAACGTTTGTATTTTTTAAACTAATGACAAAATTTTCAGAATATGCTTCTCTATTTTTTCATTTATTTATTACAGTACAGAATCCGTTATTCAGCATCCCGGTATCCGGAACGCTCTGATAACTAGAAAGCAAAATGATAGCAAAAACTTTTTAATTATAGCAAAATTTAAGAGTGAAAAGATGTACAAAAGCAGCGGTAAGAATTATATTTTTGCTACCTACTTTTGAATAAAACTTGTATCTGTATATAAATTTTATTCTGTTACAAATTTTACATTTAAAAAAAAATCATAATTCAATGTTATTTAAGGTAATTGTGTTATTCCGAAGAAATATAGTGAGGAGAAAATTGCCCATTATCATTCTTTCTTTTTTGTTTTTATTTAATAGCTTTGAGACTTTTGTTTCAATTGATCAATATTTTATCAAATATGGACAAGTAACAAATACACAATTTCCTTCTCCCTTTTTTTTTGTAAAACTGAGCGTAGGAAAAATCAAAAACTTCTTCCACATTAAAAATCAGTGAATCCGCCATTGCGATCATTGCAGCGTCAACAAACAACAACAGATTACGGAATGTTACCAGATTCTGCATTGATTTTAACCAAAGCTAAACTAGATCCAACAGACTGAGTGCAAATCAGCACGAGCGAGCATTGGAAGTAGTTTAGCCTTTTTTAATCTTCAAATCCAGTTTGTTTACTTAAACTACTGATTGTTATAAAATTTTTAAATAATTTTTTATTAGTTTCCATTATTTTTAGAATTCATTTAACAAAATATTTAACATTACATGTTGAAAATATTTAAAACATTTATAAAGCTATTTTAACCGCCTGGCAAATATTTTTCTTGGGGATTTGGCAACACTGTGCATTATTTATTTTACAGAAAAATGCAACATGTATATCATGTTTTTTGTTGTGATTTATTTTAAATTCACTTAATTTTTATTCTTTTATATTTGATGTATTTTTAAATAATCACTGTTAAATATTTTATGTTTTACATTTAATAATGTCTGATGGTTCAAACTCTAAAAGAGAGTTGCACTTATAATTACAGATAAAGTAACATTGTTAAAAAGATTAGATCAAGGTACTTCAGTAAGATTGCTTGGTGATGAATATGGTATTGGTCTTTCAGCCATTTATGACCTTAAAAAACAAAAACAAAAAGTGCTGCAATTTTATGGCAACAGTGATTCTCCCAAATTAATGGAATCACAGACAAGACACTGCATCAATCTCAAAATGTGACTGTTGACAAGGTGTTGATGGAGTGGATAAGGCAGCGGCGTAGTAAAAAGTTTCCTTTAACACGTTCATTGAAAATGGAACAAGTTAAATTTTTCATGAAAATTTAAATATCCAAACAAAATGTGATTACTCATCTGGATGGTATGGAAAATTTAAAAAGAGGAATGGATTATTAAGAATCCTGTCAGTGTGCAGTGAAAAAGCCTCTGCAGATTATGATGCTGCAGAGAGATTTTCAGAAAATTTCAGCAATCTTCTGAAAAAAGAACAATTATCAGCAGAACAAATATAAAATGCTGATGAAACATTGTATTGGAGAAACCTACCTCTAGGCAAACTGTTGTGACAGCAGACGAATCTGCACCGGCTGGTTTTAAAGACTCAAAAGGAAGACTAACTGTCCTTGGTTGCTCCAATGCTGCAGGCGCACATAAAACAAAATTATTGGTGATTGGAAAAAGTAAAAAATCCCCACCCATTAAAAGGTCTTAAAAGTTTATCCAGTGATATACAAATCAAATAAATCTGCTTGGATCTTGAAAGATATTTTCAAAGATTGGTTTAAAAATCATTTCATACCTGAAGCTAGGGCCCACTGTACATCAGTTGGTCTTGCTAACGATACAAAAATTGTGCTTGTTATTGATAACTGTTTAGCCCATTTTGAAGCTGAGTTCTTAAAAATGGATAATGTGTCTGCAATATTTTTACCTTCGAATTGCACAAGTCTGATCCAGCCGTTAGATCAAGGAATTTTAAGGTCTCTTAATTAAGACTTACCGCATATTTCCGAATATAAGCCGAGAGTACATTTTTCCCTGCAGAAATTTGCCCAAAATTGCAAACCTGTGTATAAGCCGAATTGAAAAAATACTCATTTTAAAGTTCGAGTATATCGCCAAAATGGAGAAAATATTGCCAATCTATACAACCTTCAGGATAATCTGTCCAATGAAATTGCGCGAAATGCGTGCTTATCCAATAGAATTCCTTACCTTGCTTAGCCATAACGTAAAACGTTCGCAGTGTGTTCGCCAACGGCGATAGTTTTAACTCTGGCAACCCTATCAGAAGGGAGGCAAACACAGACACGAACGCAAGTCCCGGCAGCTGAAAACGATGGCTACCGTAATACCGGGCCGGGAGTCCTAACCCTAACGTCGATGAAGCAATGCCGCCGCTGCATGTTTACATAAATAAGCCGTGTAAAGTCCGATTGCATCGATTTTTTTTTAATGACATATCTAAATTATTTTGTATATTTCTACTTTTCAGTATTTTTATCAGTGCTTCAAGGCAATCTTCAACAAAATAAAAATACTTCTATAAAAAAAACGAAGCTTTGCCGCTTTTGCTAGTGTAAGCCTAGAAAGATTTTAAACAGAGATGATTTAAATTTAATTGTATAAATTAAAAATATGATCGGGAGTCCTGTTTTTTTCAAGTTTCTCTTATACTATTTTTGAATCAGACAGAGAATTTACTCTGTTCGTGCACTTTGCCGATGACTCAGTTACCGGCAGGGCAAAAAGAAATGTAAACAAACGTGACTACATCGAGTGTTTCGTGAAATAAATTTAAAATTGCTAATTTAAGAGTTTTATATGTGATAATTATTTAAAAATAAGGTTTAATATAACTATTTTACTTTATATATACTTTTTAAGCTTAAAATATATGTATTCAATCATTGTTTCTGAAGTACGTTTTTTGCTAGAAATGTAGATCCGTATATAAGCCGACCATTACAATACAGCTTCCGAAAAATTTCCAAAAATTCTCGGCTTATACACGGAAATATACGGTACTATAAAAATGAGTTCTCAATGAAAATGCTTACAGAATGCAACAAAGATAGGGGGTGTAAAAGATTTTCAGAAAAATTTCACCATCAAAGATGCGTTAGGGAGTGCTGCAAAAGCGTGGGATGCCGTGGAGAAAATCACACTCATCCATACCTGGTATAATTTGTGGCCTTCTTCATTATTTTTTGATGATGAAAATGAGTCTGAATTTGAATGGTTTAAGGTGTCAAAGGAGAAACAAATTATTGAGGATTTGTTAGTGTATGCCAAAAGACTGTTGTGTTCTGAAGCACAAATGATTAGTCAAGAGGCAGTAGAGGATTGTTTGAATTTGAATGCTGATGAAAACAGTCCTGTCAGTCATCAGATGACTGACAGTGAGATTTGTGAAATGGTGACAAATGATATATCTGATGAAAGTGATGATGATGATGATCAAGTTGAAATAGTTGAAAAAGTTTCGAATGAAAAGCTCATATTTTACACCGAGCAGCTCATTTCTGGGATGCATCACAGAAGTTACTTCCATGAACAGCAAATTATGTCAGTGTACAAAATACAGTAGAACTTGGATAATTCGAAGTTGAAGGGACCAGAGAAAAATTCGAGGTATCCAAAAATTCGAATTACATATACTATTTTGTCAAAAAGAAGAGTTAAATTTAAAAAAATTAAAACCCTACAATCAAAGATTTAACAAATAAAATTTATACCTAAGAATTCTGCGAGCTTAATTATTCAACACTTTTTAAAAAATACTCAGATATTTGTTACTGCTTCTTTAAGTACAATCTTTGTGTCATAGCATATGACTTCAACCTATCAATTGATACAAAAATTGAATCTTCTACATTAAACATGACTTTCAATTTAAAAAAAAATCTTGAAGTTTATGTATATAGACCATATCTTCTGATGCACTAGGTAGGGGCTTCTCTTGTATTTCCTTATTCTTCTTTTAAAAGAATGTTAAAAAAAAAAAAAAAAAAAAAGCACTTTATCTGAGAAAAATCTTGGGAACAAATTTTACTGTAATATTTTAAAGGTAATCGTATAAAAAATTCGAATTATTCAAAATACAATTTGAATTATCCATGATTTTTTAACATTATTTTAATACAAAATTCAAGGGACCGAGTAAAAAATTCGAATTATCCAGAATTTCGATTTAAACAAGTTCGAATTATTCAAGTTTCACTGTACAAGAAGCTTGTTATAAATGAAAAAAATATTACAGAAATGTCCTCAAAATTGAAATCTATGGCTTCTGCTCCCTTCGCATTTAAATTTTATACATAATTTATTTTTCATTAATTATTACTAATTGTAATTTAAATTGTAATTAAAAATGTTTTATTTTGTGTAAATATTAATTCATTAAATGAACAAATTTATAACTAATATATTTCTATACTATATAACTAGAGGTGCCAAGTTTCAATAACAGCTATCAGTAATCAGAGTTATACATTTATGAAACGTGAACCGCCTCACAGATTTTTTTTTTTTTACGCACAAACTCACATATAATAATGAATTGCACAGTTTTTGTAAACAAATATATAATATATTAATTAAAAAATTAGAAAGTTTTCTGAACAAAAGTAAATAAATATGTATTACAAAATGAAAGATTTTTTTTTTTTTTTTTTTTTTTTTTTTTTTTTGAGGGGAGGGAGGTCACAAAAATTTATTTTATTTACTATTATTATTTTTTTAATAGTCATTTTTTTTTTCAGACAACTGTTTTTATGGCATTAAAAACTAAAACATTGTTCTTTTCTTTATGCATCTAGCATATTTTTTTTTTTTATGTTTGGTGATACAATATGTATTTTAAATTTATTAAGGAAAAACAAATAGATTCATCAAGTTCAGTAATAAAGCCTAAAAATAATTGCATATGCGAGAAATATTGGGCACTTCTATCACTTTTTTGGTTCTAAAAGTAAGTTTTATTAATCACTAGCTCGAAAGGTGGGGAAGGGGGGGGGGGGGGGGGGGTAAAAATATAAATAATTAGATGAATGAGAAGTGAACTTCTTTATAGGTTCTAGAACCTAATAAAGCAAGTTTAAAATGAATATTGATATTTATGTTGCTGATGGAGGATGGAGAAAAATCGGCAAACTAAAGGCTTCTGCAGAGCTTTTAATCGTCGATGGCTAGATGGAGATGAGGGGGGGGGGGGGGGTTAAAAAAATTACATCAGCGAGAAGTATTGTATAATTCGATTTCTTTATAGTTTCTAGAATCTAATAAAGCAAGTTTAAAGTGAATATTGACATTTATGTTGTGGATGCAGAAAGATTGAGAATTGGAAAGCTTCCGTTGTGCGTTTTATCACCGATCGTTAGTAGGGACTCTTTTTTTTTAACGATCGATATCCGCGATTTTTTTAAAGCGTATAATCCGTAATTTTTATATGTTGTCCGTAATGCCGTAATTATTGCCGTAAATCCGTAATAATTACGGACAAATCGTAATAATTGGCACCTCTATATAACTATCATTCATAACTGCTATTTTTAAAATTATTTCATGCATTTTTCATACTCACAGTAAATTGTTCTGAATTATGGAAAAAACCCTTATCCAGACTATTTCAGGTCCCAAGCTTTCTGGATAACGGATCCTATACTGTATTATTATTATTACTATTATTAATTTAAAGAAAAATAAAAAGAATTATTCCAGATTTTTATAGGGATTCAAATTTCTGGATGTTATTAAATGCTTATTTTAACATTTCTTTTGCAAGAGAGTGGTGACTACTGGTGCAAATTCTAGAGATGGCAAATACTGGTGTCTACCTTATTCATTTAATTTTTAAATTTAAGTACTAAACTGTATTATTAAAGTTATTCATTTTTTATACCAATTCATCAATTATTTCTACTAGTACTTTAGGATGCATTAAAATTTTGATAACTTAAAATTGCAGAAAAAGACACAATAATACAAACATAATAGTAAAATAATCAGACATAAAAATAAATTATACCTCTTTTAAATGTGAATATCGCTTTCTTGCTTCTAAAGACAAAGCTTTTAAGTCATTTTGAATGTTTTCTAATAACTTTTTATCAAATGCAGGTTTCTCAGGACAAGCCATTTTACAGTCTAGAGAAAGTAATGAGATGGATATATATTTGCCACAAAATAATTCAAACATATAATTTACAAAATGGAAAAAAAGAGAGAAAGAAAGAATATTTTTTTTAAATAATTGTGACATAAATCAATTAACTGACACACACAATGTCAATTTATTAATATCATTATTAGATGGATCATGAATGGAAGAGAAAAGTTGGGAGTACATCTAACAATGAAACATTCAAAAGGTGTCTTCAAAAAATATTGAAAAAAATATATGTGATTCTACTGTTCATAAAACACCAGAAAGCGAAAAAATTATCGGCTGAAATGAATTACAGCAAAAAAAATTTTTTTAATCAAAATTAAGCATATTTGGCGAATTTATACTGTTATGCGATTGATTTTGAGTACTTGGCAGAGAAGCAAAACACTGTTCTGTTCATACACGGCAATCTCGGTGCTATTGAAGTTATCACATAAGAGTGCTAAACCACCAAAAATGCGTAATTTTGATAATTTTTTTGTGGTCGCTGTAATTCATTTCAGCAAATTATTTTTTCATTTTCTGGTGTTTATGAAGAGTAGAATCACATTTTTTTTTTTTTTTTTTCAATATTTTTTGAAGACGACACCTTTTGAATGTTTCCTTGTAAGTTAAAAGTTCATAACATTATGGAGAACCAATCAATACAGCTATAATTAGGGGTATGAAGGTTTGTTACCATACCAAAGTTAATGTCTGTTTACATGTATCATAGGTAAAACTATTTAACATGCAAAACCCCTGAAAATTGCTATAATATGCATGTGAAATGAAAGGCAGGGAGAGACTTAATATATCATTATAGCTATTATTACAAGTATTTACAGTAGAGAGTCAAAAATCCGCACAGCTCGGGACCACAGGTCGTGTGAATTTTAGAATTTGGCAGATTTTGGAGCCCATAAAAAATTATTTTGACTTTTAATAATAAAAGCAGAATATTATTCAAACTAAATACATACTAGTGAATAATAATTCAATTTCATTTGAATATTAATTAATTAGGTCAATATGAATAACACTGAATTAATCTATACATAATAAAAACAATAAATAAAAGTAAAAAATTATTTGTCAAATTTAGATCTGTTCACGCATGGTTTATTTTAAACTACACTTGAACATGCATACATAGATCATATATACATATTTTTTGCCTATTATAAATAGTTATCAATTCTTGTTTTGAAAAATAAATTTATTGTTCTTGGAATTTAAATGAGTTCTTCGTTATAATTATGCCTTCATCAGATAGCCTTTTTAAAAATTAGTTTGTTATTGTATACCTCATAGACTTTTTTTTTTAATTGATGATGGTACACTCATGATGTTTTCGTGAGACTTCAGTTCGGTGTGAGCTACAATGAGTGAAGATTGTAAGAAACGTAGAGACAAACTTACGTTTACAGAATAGATGAGCCAATAAATTATGACTTTTAAATAAAGGTTAATAAAAAGGTGTTTTAAATTAGTAAGTAAGATTATTTCATTTGTAACTAATTTAAGAATTTAAACTGACGATATGGCAAAAATTCAAATATATGTCAAGATAATGTTGGAAAAGTAAGTTCAGAATCTAGATACCTAACAATAGGTGTACTGTGTTTAGATTTCTTGTTTTAAAATACACAGATCTTGAAATAATTCTCTCAAACTTTCATCGAACACAAAGATATTTTATTTAAGACATATATTATCAAAATATTTAAATTAGGTGATTTTATTTTTTATATGATTTTTCATTTTTATTTTTTCTATTTATATGAATTACTTTTTGCTTCTTCTTTCACCAACCTTAAAGAACGAGAGAAAATATAGATGTTTCTCCTCATTCAAGATTTATCAAAATAAAAATTGATGATGTACGTAAAAAGGGAGCAATAGTTTGTAAATCTAGGTTGAATACGTTGAACAAGGATGCTTTTTTTAGATGACAGTAATCCTGATAGTTCAGTGTTGTGTCTTGCTTATTACATCTGTTCTTGATATTTTTCACACAATGAATGCATAATTGCTATTGAATATGGAAATGGAAAAGAAATTTGATCAAATTTACATTTTGCAATCCAGTATATGAATATACCGTAACACTTTAGTCATTTAAAAAATAATTATGGCTAATTGTGATATATGATTATAACAGCATTTGAATGTAAATTTTACATGGCTATTTTTATTTACATATATCTAGAATAAGGAGGTGAAGTCCTTGTAGAGTTTGAGTATTGAAACGAGTCAGTAGCAATGCCCTCGTGGAAGTTGGGGAGCGAAGTGAGCTAGGAGCAGAGCCCCCACTTTAATAAATAACAAGAAAATAAACACACAAATTATATATATAAATATATATAATGTAACTACATTTTTCGCACCTAGCTTTGAGGATGATTCCAAAGGCTTGGAGGGGTGCCAAATTGACCAACAAGTTAAGATTTAATAATAACAGGAGACTTAGCGTTGGAATATTAAAACTCGAATAAACTACTACGTCAGAAACGCCAAAGAAAAATATTTGAAATGCATACAGCTGTTTCGGTAGCCTACAGCTGTATGCATTTCCAATATTTTTCTTTGGCGTTTCTGACGTAGTAGTTTATTCAAGTTTTAAAGTTAAGATTTAGTAAACATTCAATCATTCGATATTCCTTTAACACTATTTTCTTTCTTTCACTATTTTTCAACCATAAAAGCTATCGCACCTATTTTAACACAGCACTTGTTGAATCATCACTTGTGTAGAAGCTCCCATGGTCACAAGAAACATGATTAAAGAATATTTATTTATATGAGGAATAAACATGTGTTTAACATTAATTTTATTTGAACAAAAACACAAATGTAATTAAAAACAATTACAAATATATAAATGCTTACTTATTAATTACCTCAAATATGTATCGTTTAAGAAGCTTTCAGTTTACGTCCATATTTAGTTGCTATTCCATGTTTTCTTAAATACAGATAAATTTATCGCATAATAAATTGAAAACGGCAATTCTTTTAACTTCTACTTCTATTACAAAATAGGTCAGACCTAAGTTAAAAATTTTTAAAATAAATACATAATTAATATAATATATATATATATATATATATACAGTTGAACCTCATTAATATGAATCTCAAAATGAATAAAAAATTTGTTCATGTTATATGCTACTAGCAGGCTTTGTCTGCTTCGCAGGGCACTATATTTAAAGGATTTCTTTTTAATTGAGTAACTGAAACGTTTAAATAAATATATTTCGATTGGCGACTATTTTCTTCACAGTTTTAGTATGGGATCCCCTTGACAACAGCAAACATTTTTTGAACTTCTCGAATCTGTGACACAAAACTATTATTAAAACGAATACGTCTTGAAAACAGTCGAATAGAAATATTAATTCTTTGAATATTCTGGAATCAGTTGAAGCTGTTACTCGCACAGTAAAGTCACTATTCAATGAATGGTCGAATCAGAGAGTGCACGTAAGTCGTTTTCGCAGCAATCACTATAACGCACGTATGCATGCTTCACACACACGAAAAAAAAAAAAAAAAATCACTGGACAGCCCTACACCACTGTGCATAAGTCTCAGAATACATGAAACTTGGTTCAGCAGCAATCACTATCGCGCATGTTAAAAAAAAAAAAAAAAAAAAAAAAAAAAAAACACTGGACACCTTGCTGTGCATGAATCTGAAAACGCACGAAACTCGGTTCCACGGCAATCACTATCACGCATGTTAAAACCAAAAAACATCACTGGACACCCCCACCTCGCTGTGTATGAATTTGAAAATGCACGTAACTCAGTTCTGCGGCAATCACTATCATGCATATTAAAACCAAAAAAAAACATCACTGGACACCCCTAATCCTCTGTGCAGGAATCTGAAAATGCACAAAACTCCTTTTCGCAGCAATCACTGTCAAGCATGTTAAAACCAAAAATACATCACTGGACACCCCTACCTCAGATCAATGAAAATCAAATAAACCAATCGAATCTCTCGTAATTCCTCAAAACGTAGCTCTAGATCAATGTAAAATACACTCAAATCAATGAAAATCAAATAAACCAGGGTTGGTTTTTTGACATCAAAAACTGGTTTTTGATGTGAAAGGTGTCAAAAACTGGTTTAAACCGTCACAAACTGTCGAAAACCACATGGGTAAACTGGAAACTATAAAAATCTTTCTTGTGAACTGCCATAGCGCTACAAAAAATTGAATATGTAGATGGTAAATTATAGTAATATAATTAATATTAAAAATTCTCTAAAACTAACTAAATTTTACTCTTTCCCCCCTCCCTCCTTACTTTAACATTATGATTAAAAAATAAACATATTAAGTTATTACTTAGTTTGTGAATTCAGTGACAAGTTAATTTTTAAAATTATGCTAAATGTTGAAATTTCAATGAAATTTTTAGCATTCAGATATATTTTTTTAACAATTAAATAATTAAATCATATCAATGAATTCACAAAGCAATATCCAGATATTTTAGAATATATTGTTAAATTATATTAATGTAAAATCGAGATATAAAATTAAAAGTTAATTAGATGCAAGCATTTTTAAAAAGTGAAGGAAATTTTTTTATTTAAATACAGTTTGAGAAATTTTAATGCATTATTTAATATTGCATTTTAACGCATTATTTAATATTACATTTTAATGCATATAAATCCAAATTTTCATACCTGTAAGACATTAATTCACAAAAGAGAGATGTACTGTACATTATCTTCTTAATTAAAAATAATTAAAAATTGCATTATGGGATTAATATTAAAAATCTAGTTCAACTAATCATGCAATACCTCAAAAAGTTTTAAATGTACAACATTAAAACATGCTATTGATATTGATTATAACTCAAAATGAAAAGATATGATGCAATATTGCACAGTAATTTTATTCATTGGGATAGAACACTTATGGCACTGGCACCTTTTAATTTATATTTAATAGAGTACTTTGTAAAATTTTTGATAACTTTGTGCAATAAATAGTTCACCTTAGAACATACAAATTTCTATATTCGAAATTTTGTATTTTGCAAAGGTAATAAATATCAATTTTTTGTACAGAAATCATTGACATTCATAGAAAACAGGTAATACTCTTCTAAAAATTATTTTTAACCATGGGA
Organism: Salticus scenicus; assembly: GCA_963930645.1. Classification (NCBI taxonomy): domain Eukaryota; kingdom Metazoa; phylum Arthropoda; class Arachnida; order Araneae; family Salticidae; genus Salticus; species Salticus scenicus. The sequence goes on along the minus strand of OZ005659.1, from coordinate 166,148,703 downwards.
AACTTATAAACTAACCACTCTTTTTAAGACTACATTATTTCGTTTCTCTAAATATGATTACTTCATTGTTAAAATATACCAAGAAGTATAAAATTTGAGGTTATTGACAGTTTTTGAAATAAGGTTTTTGACGTGACAGTTTAAACTGTGGTTTAAACCGTCAAAAACTGTCATTCGTCAAAAACCTTCCAACCCTGAAATAAACCAATTAAATCTCTTTTAATTCCTCATAACGTAGCTGTAGTTCAATGTAAAATACACACAAATCAATGAAAATCAAATATCCCCTATGATTCTCCATCTGCGTCATTATAGAAATGGGAAGTTTTATTTTCATATTTTTATTAATTAAAAGAAAACTAATTAAAAATTTGAAAATCTGACTTTGATGTGCACAATGACCCTTCGGAGGGCACCTTTGGTGTTAAATCACGTGACTGTCCGAGCTACCGTTTTCGAGAACAGTGAAATATACATATATATATACAAATATTACTAACTTAATAGTATAAGATTAGTAACTCAAAAACTAATCTTCATTTTGATGGGGATTGTGGAAACATTTCATGTTAAAAGTTATTCACGTTAAGCGTGTTCACATTAACGAGGTTCGACTGTACGAAATTTTACTACTGCATTGGCCACAGTTATTTATTTAAATCTTTGATATTAAAATACAAAGTTTAATCTTTAAAACAAAAATCAGAGCATTTGAACATGTGCAAAAATCTTTGAGATAATTACATGCAACAGTTTCTCTGTTGCACTTAGGTTTTTCTCAAAGAGTTTCTCCCTCTTTTCTTTTTTTTTTTTTTTCTGTGTGTGTGTGAAACTCCTGGGGCTCTATTCTTGTCTAGTTGCATAATAACCACCAGTTGCAATCATTAACGTCAATCTGTAACTTCTGTTATTGTCATCATCAGAATAGCCACTGTCCAGTTAAGAGCTATTCTAATTTCTCGTTGTTATCTTACGCAGAAGAAGAATTGCCCTGTGTGCGGGGGTGACATTTTTAACCAATCAGTTGTGAGTGAACAAGTGATTGTGCTTCTCTGAGAGGAAAGATGTGAATGGTGATTGTGACAACCAGTTTTCAATGGGGAAAAATGTGAAGTAAATGTAAGGTCCCTTTAACTATGCCAACCAAAACATTCGCTATTGCCGTTAGTTATACAAGCTTGAAAAATTGATAATGATTTAGCAAAATTATTACTGAAAAATGTAGAGAAAATTTCTTTGTTCAGTAGTTCATTCTTTTTTTACACATTTCCTCCATACTGAAATAAAATAAGTGTATCATTTACAGTATTAAATATTCTTTCTCTTTTACTTTTGTAAAATAAGACAGTGACCAGGAATAATTTTCTCATTTAAAGTTAAATACTCCATGGGTAATAAAAGATAAAAAGCTTAAATAAGAAATATATTCTTTAGGATTATCTCAAATATACCAGTAAACTGGCAAGTATACAGTCGATAACAAAAGTATCCAAACACTAGCAAAATTTCCTATAAAACAAAAGTAGAGAATACTGTTTTGTTAAATAAATCTTTGTCGAATCATGTTCTTAGTCAGTCTCCTTTTGAAATGTGCTGTGACAGCATCTGTCACGCTTCACCATAGGATTTTTAAAAGCCCCTCGCAAAATGTTAAGAGTACTTTTTCTATATAGGAATAGTGCTTGGATACTTTTGCTGCTTACTGTAAGGGGGCTGCCCAGGAAAAAAAAAATGGTTGAGTTATTTTTTGAAACACAAATTTCTGAGATCTAAAATTAACCTACCTGAGCAGGATGGCTGTTAATTTTCCCCGTAATAACCATGTAATACATGAGAAAGGATATCTAAAATTGATTTATGTAGCAATTTCCAAGAAAATCTTTAGAGCTGTTTTTGAGATATAGTCTTTCATCAAAACTTGACAAACTCAATTGTTGACCAGAAACAATAATTACACATGAAAGGATATCTAAAAAAAGCGTTTTTATGCCGAGTTTGAAAAAATCCGTTCAGCTGTTTTTAATGGAACGCACTTGCAAGCTTTGAAATTGAGCTATTTATACAGGATATATTTTCATGCGGCGGATTCTAAAGAACATTGGGGAGGCTGGCTACGGAGTTTTGAATGGTACGCTGCAGCTATACTGCTAAGTAAAAAAAAAAGAAATGTTCAAGTAGCAACATTTATGGCAATTATTGGCCGTGATGCACAGCAAGTCTTCAAAACGTTTGGTTTATAATTACTCAAGAACAAGATGATCTGACCACCATTAAAGGTAAGTTTGCAGAATATTTTACACCTAAAATTAATTATATGCTTGAACGTTATAAATTTAATCAGATTAAGCAAAAGAATGATGAAATGTTTAAAGATTTTCTAACTAGGCTTAAAATACAAGCATCTCGTTGTAAGTTAGGAGATATGGAAGATGAGTTAATACGAGATTGAATTGTCGCCTGCATCGATAATAACAATGCCCGAGAGAAGCTCCTAGGCGATGCTGATTTAAATTTAGATATTGTCTTGCTTCGGAAAATGCTGCACGACATTTAAGACATTCTTGAGGATACCAAAGCACAACCAGTAATTTCTACAATAACAAGCAAATTTTCTCAAGCACATAGAAAACTCTCAATGAAAGATAAACCTAATTCTAAAGTTATAAATGATTGTAGAAACTGTGGGGATACACATAAATTAAATGAATGCCCAGCTTTAGGAAAAAAATGCAACCTTTGTCAAAAACAAAACCATTTTGCCAAAAAAATGTAGATCTAAATTAGAAAAAAAATATATGAAGTCCAAGAAATTGAAAATGTTGATTCTGTAGTTAAAGATGATGAGCACTATTTAATAGCTGCTATTAATGCTGATAAAAAAGACTGGGTTGAGACTGTTCTTATTAATAATAAAGCTATTCTAATGAAACTTAATACAGGTGCTCAGTGTAATACAATGCCATTTAGTTTAGCAGAAGAATTAAAATTGGAAATAAAACCATCACATGATCACAAACTTCTTTCACATTCAGGCCATGCTATTGATGTTGCAGGAGAATCTATTGTCCCTTACAAAATTAGGAAAAAACAAATTCCGCTCCATTTAATTATTGCTCATGGAGGAATTAGTCCAGTTTTATGTCAAATTACATGTACAGAGGCAGGATTAATTCATAGAGTAGATCAAATAAATACATTACAAGAAGAATTTAAAGATCTTTTTGAATGAATTGCTTGTATTAAAAATTTTGAATACAGTGCTAAATTCTCTGAAGAATGTTTGCCAGAAGAAGTAAAACCTCCAAGAAGTTGGAGGTCCCATTTTCTCTTAAACCAATGTAAAACAAGAATTGGACAAAATGGTCCAAGATCGTATCATTCAAAAAATTGATGAACCCACACCAATTTCTAATCACATGGTAATTGTTAAGCAGAACGGAAGAATGAGAATTTGCATTGATCCTTCTGATTTAAATAGGATACTTTTGAGATGTCATTTTTAATTGAAAACCTTAGAAGAAGTTGCAGCTAATGTTAGTGGATCCAAGTTTTTCACAAAATTACATTTGAAAAAGGGTTTCTGGCAGGTGAGAGTTTCTTCAAAAGCACAACCATTCTTAACTTTCAGCACACCATGGGGAAGATATAAAGGAAATGAATTGGCCGAACGAGCAGTACAGAGACAGACAGCAAAGAATTTACTTTAAAAAGTAAACTTTCAGGACAGGATATTCAATTAGCTTTACTTAATTTTCAAAATACACCTAGAAACAATTTAGGATCCCTTGCTCAACGTTTATACGCTAGTCGCACAAGAACAACCATCTCCAATTCCAGAGAGCTTTTGAAACCAGTGATCATGAAAGGCACTACTGAAAACTTATTAGAATCTTGTTCAACTCAAAAGTTCTACCATGATATGCATGCAAAAACATTCCCGAGTGCAACATTACAACCTGGACAAAATGTTCTACTTATAGTCCGTTCGAGTTAAACAGATACCGAAACTAAACAACTGCACGTGGCATTTGGCGACATCTCTTTCCTTCCGAAATCTCCCCAACCTGTGCTCTCGGTGCCAGCAAAGGCCGACATATTCTTTTCCTTCTTTTGTTAGCTTTTTCTTGTCTCTTATTTTTATAATTTAATGACTTTATATATATTATATATAGTCAATTAATTTGTAGAGAACGCATGAAATTAATGAATGATTTAAAATGAACCTTATACATTTCTCAGATGATTGAAAATGAAATTTTAATAAGTGGAAAAATGAATAAAAAAATCTTCTAAACGAACATTATATTGATCGATTTATTTTAATTATTAAATGGATAATTTTGTTGCCATTATTCCAATATTAGCAATTCAAAAATTCAAAGAAGAGAAAAAATAAATAAGAAAAAGAAACTTCTACAAATTTATTCCTTTAAAACAGGAATAAACTACTACGTCAGAAACGCCAAAGAAAAATTATTGAGGTGCATACAGCTGTTTCGGTAGCCTAAAGCGTACCGTCATCAGTGCAAAAAAATAATTCTGAAACTGGAGAAGTACTCGTATATATAGGAGAGGGACCGGATTTAGTTCAACCAATAGGATTACGGAAGAGGTGGGGAGTGTGGCCAATAGGAATTAAGGAATGTGTAGCTGTGTAAACAGTAGAAAAATTAAGGAAATGTGGACTGAATGTAAAATTTCCAACAATCAGACAAATAGGGAACAGCGAAATCACAATTTACAAGGTTTTTAAAATTTTTATAAATATGAAAAGCTTCAAAGAAATCGAGTTCATGAATGGATTTAGGTCTGCAAATTATTTTAGCTGAATTAAATTTAAAATTATGATTTTCCTCCCAGCAATGTTTAGAAATAGCCGATTTATTGGTTTCTTGTTTTCGAACGTAATTCATATGTTCTTTTAGACGAAATTTAAGACTGCGTTTAGTTTGGCCAATATATGATAAACCACACTGACAGGATATACTATAAATGCCCCAAGAATTATGCATATCAATAGGATCTTTTAACTGAGAAAAGGTGAGTTTATTGGAAGGCGAAAATATTATTTTAAAATCATATTGTTTGAGAATTTTAGCTATGGTTTGACTGGTTTTAGAAAAATAGGGTAAAACAATACTGATATTAGAAGTGACTGATTTAGTAGACGAAATACGAGGGAGTTGTAATTTTTGGATAGCTTTGTCTATAATGGAAGGGTCATAACCTCTGTCAATTGCGATGGCTTTCAGGTATTTAATTTCAGATTTAAATAAAATAGGATTTGAACAAATATTTAGGGCACGGTTTACAAAAGTATAGAAAGCAGCCATTTTTTGGTTAGGTGGGTGACATGAACGCGCATGGGGAGGAAGGGAGACTGCAAAATTTTTACGATAGACAGTGGTTGAAAATCCATTTACAGTGCGAGAGACGAGGGTGTCAAGAAATGGAAGGGAGCCATTATTTTCTATGACACCCTCGTCTTTTCTTGACACCCTCGTCTCTCGCACTGTAAATGGATTTTCAACCACTGTCTATCGTAAAAATTTTGCAGTCTCCCTTCCTCCCCATGCGCGTTCATGTCACCCACCTAACCAAAAAATGGCTGCTTTCTATACTTTTGTAAACCGTGCCCTAAATATTTTTTCAAATCCTATTTTATTTAAATCTGAAATTAAATACCTGAAAGCCATCGCAATTGACAGAGGTTATGACCCTTCCATTATAGACAAAGCTATCCAAAAATTACAACTCCCTCGTATTTCGTCTACTAAATCAGTCACTTCTAATATCAGTATTGTTTTACCCTATTTTTCTAAAACCAGTCAAACCATAGCTAAAATTCTCAAACAATATGATTTTAAAATAATATTTTCGCCTTCCAATAAACTCACCTTTTCTCAGTTAAAAGATCCTATTGATATGCATAATTCTTGGGGCATTTATAGTATATCCTGTCAGTGTGGTTTATCATATATTGGCCAAACTAAACGCAGTCTTAAATTTCGTCTAAAAGAACATATGAATTACGTTCGAAAACAAGAAACCAATAAATCGGCTAGTTCTAAACATTGCTGGGAGGAAAATCATAATTTTAAATTTAATTCAGCTAAAATAATTTGCAGACCTAAATCCATTCATGAACTCGATTTCTTTGAAGCTTTTCATATTTATAAAAATTTTAAAAACCTTGTAAATTGTGATTTCGCTGTTCCCTATTTGTCTGATTGTTGGAAATTTTACATTCAGTCCACATTTCCTTAATTTTTCTACTGTTTACACAGCTACACATTCCTTAATTCCTATTGGCCACACTCCCCACCTCTTCCGTAATCCTATTGGTTGAACTAAATCCGGTCCCTCTCCTATATATACGAGTACTTCTCCAGTTTCAGAATTATTTTTTTGCACTGATGACGGTACGCTTTAGGCTACCGAAACAGCTGTATGCACCTCAATAATTTTTCTTTGGCGTTTCTGACGTAGTAGTTTATTCCTGTTTTAATATTCCAACGCCAAGTCTCCTGCTATTAAATTTATTCCTTACTTTAGCTATGTTGATCTGCCATCTAGAACGAATAAAAAACTGATGAATAAAAAGGAATTAATAAAACCTACAATGAGGGAAGGAGAGAGTTAATGGGTTTTCTATTCTAACCAACATTTTTTTCTTTTTTACATTTACAAGTTTAATAAGTTATAGTAGAAAAATAATTATGGTGAAAATCATGATTAGCACAATTTTTGAGTAAGATATCTGAAATTATTTAACGTAAATCTTAAAAATTGAAATTAGGATGGTTAGTTTTAAATAATAAGTAAATATAAAGGTAATCAAAAGGGTAAATATAAAGAAAAAGATATGTATATCTACAACTGATATTAATTTTTTCATGTGTGATTATGTAGAATCGTAAATTTAAAAATAAAAAAATATTTGTTACTCACTAAAAAATTTAGTACATCATAAAATCAGAAAAGTAAAACAGTTGCGTTTAATTATCGTTTGCGTGTTAGTAGTTTTATTAAAGGGGAAAAAACTTTCACAGAGTAATTTGCGTCACATAATTATGAATTTCATAATTTTAAGCTTGTCTAATTAGCCCTTTCAGGGTCACCGTTTGCACAGTGTAAACGTAAATTTTAATTCCCAACTGCAAAAACTGGCTCCGGATTTTTTTTTTTACTGCATTCATCTCTTTTAATTATTTATATATATATATATTTAATTTGATGCGTCTGGGGAAAAATTATAAGCCTGTTTTAATTTACTTAAATATACCAAAAGCGAAAGGAAAAAATTGACTTTTTATATTAAAATGTAAAATTGTGTTCCTCAGCAACGGTTATATTCATTTTTAAATGCTTTATCTCAATTTTATTTTATTTGAATTTATTGTTAAAGAGAGGGGGAAAAATCTTTTTCAAATGTTCTGTTTTATCTGAAAGCAAATTCCTGTAGCCCTTGTCCTTATAAATGTATTTTTAACTGCCTTCTTGATTTCATAACAGATTTTATTTTACTTTTCTGCAACCCATATTAACCCTTTTGCTACCAGCGTCACATACATGTGACGATCCGATTTTCTTACCTGAGCCCACGTCACAAATATGTGATGGGTGTTCATTATCAATTTATGATAATTGTTTGCATCAAATCGTGTCGCACACAGACGGGTTATGTTATAAAACAATAAAATAGATACAGGATGTTATTGGTTTTAGTTAGAACGTTATAGATACATCCCACAAAAATAAATGACAATTTTATCATATTTAAATAGTAAGACGTCTGGGCTGTGGTGACAGTTTTTCTCCTGAGGCTCTGGTAGCGAAAGGGTTAATCATAGCTTTCGAACGATACTACTTTTAAGTCCCTCTTCTAATTAAAAATAGGTTTAAAACGTACAAACAATGACATGTTTTCGAAATAATATAGATAAATAGCTATTTCTAAACTTTTTCCCTGTAATGTTGCCATTTCAGCGAGAAAAGTGCAAATATGGAATACCTTTGCGTAAAGAAGTAACCTGTTTGTTTTCTTTAGGTATCAGTTTGACTTCAACGGACTATAGACTCATCGAAATTGGATTTCGTAAATTGATACAAGTATACATTTACTGCGACACTAGATTCAGTTAAAAATAAAATGCATATTCAAAAGAAATCAACGGAAAACAAAAAAACTGAAAACATCCTAAAAGGTACTTTTCCGTTTGCTGGGCGCAAACAAAAAATCACCAATTATTAACATCAGAACATTTTTGTTTTCTAAGTAAAATATATTAACATTCTTTCTTCTACCTGAATTTTTGTTTTACAAAAACGATGAAAATTTGGGATTTGCCCACAACTGAAGAAGATGCAGTCTATTTTTTTTTCAAGAGAAAGGTTTATTGGCAAAGAATGCAATATGCGATTTGAATATAAATAGCAATAATATAAATTGGCGATTTTTCGTTTGCGCCCCGCAAACGGAAAAGTACTTCGTAAAATTGACAGCATGTATTGAAGTAGTATAAATAAAATTATTCAGTTTCACACATAAAAAAGTTACTATTCACCTAAGAAACGAATGAGCATAAGTGGCAAACAATATATTATGCAAGAAGGAATGTTTAAAAAAAAAATAGAAAAGAAAAGCTATAAATTAATATTTCGAAATGGTTTTGCACAATCTTATAAAAGTATCAAATTAACAATATTTAAAAATAACAACAAGAACAATTAAGCTATAAATTCTAGCAGTGTTACTTCTTTTCTTGATAAATATCATTTAAAAAACGATATATAATGACATATTAAAATCGTTCATTTGTAAAAACAATTTTCCGAAAATTCATTTTTCACAATTTAGCTTACCTATATTTTATCCATGACTTGAAATATGCTGAAACTTAAAATACATTATTTTACAAATAACTTTATAAACTGTTAAAATATAATTATAATACAAACATTAATGATGTGTTGTGTAGTTGTAGTTGAAAACAACATCATCCCTTTAATACACAGTTAATTTCACAGTTACATTATATTGCTATAACTGTGTAATTCTGGGACAGGGTAAAAAAAAAAAAAAAGAGAGAAAGAAAATGTATTGAGTATAGATATAGTAATAAGCCATAGATTGATCAGCGAGGGCGAAAAAGCGATGCCATTTTTACTCGGGGAAAGACGGCCATTTTGCTCCCTTATGGATGTCTTTCCCCGAGTGAATATACAAGGGAATACACACAGATAATTTAGCAAATAAAATTTATGAATAATTTATGTATAGTGCGACCACGTTTCCTACGACTAGCAGTGAGGCCGAGTCCAAAAGTGTGGAGGGATGCAAAATTGGCCGAGAGCATGAACCTATAAAGAGAAGGACGGGGATCGCGATGTTTCAAGAATAACCCCAATTTTCCCCTGTCGATTCTCCGCAGACATCTCGGGTCTTTGCAGCGCCATCTCGTGGCGGTATCGGAAAATCCGTCTTTCGGTTTCAGCCAAAGCTGAAAGAAGTTGAAAGATAAAAGAAAATATAAAGAAGGATTGCACAAAAAATCGCGGAATTTCATTTGGAAAAAGTTAATAAACTTTTATTAAATCCTCACCAACGAATACTGTTGTAGATTCCGAAAGTTCGACAATTTTAAAATCATTCTGCAAAAACTTTTTTGAGAAATCTAAAATAAATAATTAAAAAAAAAAAAAAAAATCTTGTATTTCGTATAAATAAATAAATAATAATCGAATGAAACAATCAATTTGAAATATTCCAAATAATAATAATAATAATAATAATAAGTGGGAAGAAATGAAAAGAAAAAGAACCCACCAAGGAATTGTATATAAGGAATATTTATCAATTGTTCTTGAAAACATTTTCAATATTTATTACTTAGCATTTGTAATAATTTGTTTTTAAATATCTACATTTTGAACTCGCACTAAACGTTTTTCATTTATATAAATTAAAACTTTCTTTTAATTACTTTCTTACAATTATACACACACATATATATATATATATATATATGTATTTTTCCCACATGCAATGAAATATTATAATAATTATTATATTTATATTTCTTGAAAATTATTAAATAAATATCCCTTGCTAATTAATTAGCGTCCGAATTTTCTTTCCTCCAGCTCCACTAGTGACTGGGAAGTGCTGGGTTCGATCTCAGGTCACGCTTGTCGACCTAGCCATTCGGAGTTTTCCGTGTTTTTCGCCAAAGCTGGCAAATGATATTTACTAGCACCTCTTAGGCCTATGTCCCTAGTGTAGACAATTCACCTTAAACCGAATACCAACATTTTAGATGTTTGGTTAATTTAATAGGTCCCACCAGTAGCCGAGAGGTTCTGCACTCAAAGGTAGTAGCCGAGAAGTGCAGGATGATTAGATCCCAGGAAGCACTCGTCGAACTAGCCGTTCAGAGTTTTACATGGTTTTCTCCGAAACTCACGTGAATATAAGTTAGGATCACTTAGAAAGACCCCCTACAGAGGGCATCCCCTTTAGGCTCAAGTCCCTAGTACTAAGTCCCCAATAACTTTAAGCCAATAGAGGAAAGTTGCATGGAGCATGGTTCAAGTCCATGTCATTTGTCTGCCTAGACTTTTCTTATCTTCTACAAAACTTGCATAAATATGGGCTAGGATCCCTTAGAAAGACCCAAGGAGGCAATCCACCTTGGCTCAAATTTCTAGTGCAGACAATTGGCCTTAAAATAGATTATATATATATATAGTAATACTTGAATATACTGTTAAACTATAATAAAGTAGAATCAAGATAAAAAATTAGAAATTAGTGAGCAGAAATCATTTTAAATATTTTCAAAAAAAAAAAAAAAAATCTGAAATTCTAAATTATTTATTTTTAAATAGTTTTTGAGAAAAATTAATATACTTAATACTCTCATAATTCAATGCATATGTGTGTGCATTTTCATAATTATAAAATAGTAATTTATAAAACGTTTTATAAAATTTATCACCCGCTTTCATAATAAATTTATCTAAAAATTTTCCAGTTACAGAGCACGACTAATTTACATACAAAGATATTCAAAATAATTTCAATGTATTTCGTTCAATAAGAGATAATATTTAAAAAATTGTTTTAATACCTTTGTACTAAACAACACATAAGGAAATTGACCTTATTATTATTATGGTTAAAAATATATTTTCTGTAGAACAGGGTATGAATAGCAAAGATATACTGTTAAGGGATACACAAAAAAAATTCAGATACATTATGGGCTTTAGTTGAAAATTGCTAATAACTAAATATATGTTTTCTGTGGAATATGGCATGAACAGCAAAGATTTACTGCTAACAGACACGCAAAAGGAGTACAGAAAAACAATCTGTCTTTTAGTTTTTGTTTAAAATTAAAGCCATAAAGATATTCTTTACTTTCTTCTATGTCCAATAAAAGAAAGTATTAGATTCGTAAAAATTTTCGATTTCCAGTTTTCGATAGATTTACATGTTTTTAGAGGTCCAGAACAGGATTTAATCTTTTTTAGAAAATTTCTGTATGTGTGTGTAACAAAAATTTTATTCCAACTGTATTTCAAGAGCTACTTCAGAGAATTTCCTATAAATTGATATGTAGTTGCAACTTACAGGGATGGAACACGGGCGCAGAACTCATACCGGAATCCGTTTAAGAAATTTCTCTACTTAAAATATCGTTGATTTAAGAAGTAGAAAATTTTCTTACATCGATAGTGGTATGAATTCTGCGCCCGTGTTCCATCCCTGAACTTAACATAAATTAGGGTCTATCAACTTTGGGTGAAAATCGCGCAGCAGGTATTGTTGCCTTCCCGTTTTCTCTGAACTTTTAACTTAGCGGTATAGGACAAAATTTCCTATAAATCTACACAATAGGAATTGTTTTAATTGAATCCTTATGAAACTGAAAAATATTATTCATAATACAAATAGGGAACTAGAAAAAAATAATAATAATAATAATAATGACATGTAGGGGCAATGATAAATTTTTAATACTGATATCTTTCATCAATAAATTTAAACTGAATATTTGAACCATTGACTTATGATAATTTAAAACAAAGTTTTATTATTCTTATTATTTTCATTTAAAAAAAAAAAAAAAAAGAGAGAGAGAGAGAGAGAGAGAGAGAGAGCTCAGTTTTTAAGATATCGTTGTAGAACATAACATCAACTTTATTTGAGCTTTTAGTATTATACTTCTACAAAAAAAAGTCTACATTTATTGTGGAAAATAGATGCAATACATTTTAACAAATTATTTGTACTAAATGAATTTGTATAGGAAAATATAAATACAGAAGAAAGTTTTTTGATAGCTACAACATACTTCTTTTTGAAAGTTTTCTTCCTCAGTAAGAAAATACAAACTATATTTTAAAGCCTCATTACAGAGAGAGACAATTTGTTTTAATACCATACACCACATCCTATTTCCATTGAATATTTTTAAGTTTGAATACTCAAAAATTATATTACATTTCACCATTCAGATATTTAATAAAAATTATTTTACGATGAATCAACAAAGTAATACCTGAATATCTTTAGGGGTATGCTCTTAAACTATAATATTGTGAAATCGAGGGAAAAAATGAAAAAATAGTAATCATTTTAAGTATTTCCAAAAAACTGACATTTGGAATTTAAGTTTTAAAATTTAAATAGTTTTTGAAAATATTTAAGGTACTTATATTTTATATAATAATGCGTATGTAAATTTTCCCAACCCTAAACCAGTAATTTACAAAAAGTTTTAGAAAATTACTATCTTCTTTCACTGTAATAAATTTACTTGAGAAATTTCCGATTTCAATGTTAAAACTTTCTTTCTTTTCTTTTCGTTCTTTTTTTTTTTTAATCAGTCTTTTCAATTTTACCATTATCTTGCATTGGTGGATTCTGGGTAAAGCAAATTTTTTTTTATCACACAACACTTTAAGTACTATTTCATACATGCATATATATTTCCATATACCCATATACCCTCTCCCCACCCACCTTGTTAAGAATTTCAGATTTTGTGCATGTATTATTGGCCAATATATATATAATTATAGTTCCCAATAACATGCAAATCCTATTATCTTATATATATAAATATATTATTTTGTAGATAGTTATCATTAAATGTCAATTATTTCAATTGTTTTCTTTTTTACACATACTTAACACATATAGTATTATCTGTTTATCTATTTAAATAAAGAAGCGAAACATGTAAGTCATTTAAAATTTTATATTCATGAACAAATCAAATTTCATTTCTGAGATTGATAAAATAACATAATATGTCACAAATAATAAAATTATACTTATTGTACATTTTTTTCATATTCACATTTTTTAAGTCGAATATTCATAAAATGCGAATTTTTAAAGGCCTTCAAATACAAAAAAGAAACTACACTGGTCCATAAAAACGGAAATATGCATTTTATACTAAATGAATAGCTACTTATAATACTCGAAATGAAAATTATTTGTTAAATATCAGTATTAAAGCTCTAAATTAAGTAGGAATAAGCCTAGGGAGCAGAAAACCTTAAAAGTATAAACCTTAGGAGCAGAAAATAAACTTGGATTTTTCTTCCCTAAAGCTTTATTTTTTGCGATAGTTGATCGATAGCCACTATTACATACATAAGCAAAGCAATTCTTCGCCATTACCACTTTGTGGGCAATTTAAATATATTAATATCAATTAAAATCTTAAATTTCCCGCATACTTATCGTGTAAACAGTGAGTCTAGTATGTTCGGAGCGCCTCCTATCACCCACTTTCTCCTTAGGTCCGTTTTTCAATGCTCACCGCCATTACCGTTTCCCCTCCTCTAATTATGTAACTTCATGGTCGAGAGATAGTTATTTGGCAAACATCCAGTTATTCGGTATTCCCTTATCGCTTGTTTTCTCCCCTATCGCTTGTTCTTCTCCCCTATTTTAACACTGGACTCGTTCAATCCGCACTTGCGCAGACGCAGAAGCTTCCATGGTCGCAAGAAATGTGGTTAAAGAATACTAAAGGTGAATGAAAAAACTCCAGATACTCATTTTTCTTTCTCTCTTCCTTTTTTTTTTTTTTTTTTTTGTATGGAATAACGACATTTAAAGAAATTTATCATTTCCATCTACTATTTCATTCTGTTTAGGAGTTTTTTGGGTCGAAAAAGCGATTGGACTTAGCCTTATCGTTTGAGAAATTCGAGTTAACCCTTTAACTGCCAATCGCAATATAAAGTAGAAATTTATGTTTACTCGGAAATGGTTATAACGATATTAATAAAAGTTTGGGATAAGTGCTTTTTAGAGACCTAAAACAATTGGAACATCCTTAGCTTCAAGAAAATTAGTGTTTACCTTTTAACTGCCAATCGCAATATGTAGTAGAAATTGAGTTTACTCAGAAATGGATATAACGATTTTGTTTAAAGTTAAGTGTCTTTTATTTTATTTTATTTTATTTTATTTTTATTTTTATTATTATTATTTTTTTTTTTAAACTAAAACGTTTTGACATATTCTCATCTTCAGGAAAATTTGCGTTAACCCTTTAACTGACAATCGCAACATATAATAGAAATTGGTTTTACTTGAAAATGGATATAACGATTTTTATAAAAGTTTGGGGTTAAGTGTTCTTTAGAGAGCTAAAACGAATGGCCATATCGTCATCTTCAGGAAAAATCACGTTAACCCTTTAACGGCCAGTAGCAATTTATAGCATAAAATGGGTTTACTCAGAAGTGAATGCGACGATTTTGATTAAATTTTGGGGTTAAGTTTTTTTTTTTTTTTTTTTTTTTTGTAAGAGCTAAAACAATTGCACATATTATTATCTTCAGGAAATTTTGCTTTAACCCATTAACTGCCAGTCGCAACATATAATAGAAATCAGGTTTACTGGGAAATAAATGTAATGATTTTGATTAAATTTTGGGGTTAAGTGTTTTTTTTTTTTTAGAGAGCTAAAACGATTGCACATATCTTCATCTTCAAGAAAATTTGCGTTAACCCTTTAACGGCCAGTCACAACATATAGCAGAAATTGGGTTTACTCGGAAATGGAGCGCGGACAGGTGGGCAAGCAGACAGGCAGAAAAACTAATTAATGTCATAATATTTTCCTAAAACTTGTTCGAAACTGTAAGAAACGCTTAACACAACTAAAAATGCAATTCTAGCAATTTCGAATTATAGCCCCTATTATGAACGAAATTCGACCAAACTTGTATTCAGTTGGACCTTGACCTAAACTGGTGCTGATTAGATTTGGGAATCAATCGCTCAACAGGTGGTGCTGCCATCCTATTTTTTTCCTAAGTACTTAACATGACAGTATAGGACAAAATTTCATATAAATGTACATAATGTGAGTTATTTTTAACGCATGGATGTAAAATTTATATGAATTATTGATAATAGTAGTAATAAACTTGAAAAAAAAAATGTGTGCATGTAAGAGCATTGTTTTCCTCTTGAGAGGGAAGTGACCTCCCCCGGGGCCTGTGTAAATTTTCAATGTGGATATTTTATAAAGAACGCGTCAATATTTCTAAAACGAATGGTTGAACCATAGATCTGTATTAATTTAAAACGAAGCTACTGATTTCTTTTATTTTTAATGTTAAATATAAATATATAGACATATATGTATATATACAGTCGAACCTCGTTAACGTGAACACTGCTAACGTGAATTACTAACATGAACTGTTATCACAATCCCCGTCAAAATGAAGATTACTTTAGTTATATGATGATCAGTTACTGATAGCATGAACTACAGATAACACTAACAGATTTTTGATCCCCCTTGAGATTCACGTTAACGAGGTTCGACTGTATATCTTTTCATGTCTGCACAAAAATGATTTTTTTCAGCATTTATTATTATACTAGCCGCCTTCGGCGACCAGCTGATTCGCGATCCCTGAAAAATCCGACTTTACGAAACTCCCGCTCGGTGGCGCCTGCGGCGCCTTTTTCCCGTTTCAGGTCTAATAACAGCTTATTGATATATCGTGAAAATAGCTTATTGAAATCGCAGTAAATTCCCGTACGGTAGCGCCTTTGGCGCCCTCTTCCCTTTTCAATATCTGAAACAGCCTGTTCGCTCACCATGTTATGATCTTTCAAATTTCTGACTTTAGCTAAGTCCCGCTCGGTGGCGCCTGCAGCGCCTTATCCCCGTTTTAGAACTTGCAACACCTTCCTCGCTCATTAGAATTTGAAATTTTAAAATATTACAGCGCCATCAGGCGGTAGAAATTTCTGTAATATATTGTTCAATTCCAAATCAACAAAGCTTTCAAATGATGTATTACTTATGAAATTATTTTAATAAGTAGCTGAGATACAAAAGAAAACCTAATCAGGACACCTGAAAACGTGTAAATCGGGTGAAATCTCGAATTCCATTTTCGATAATGTAAAAGTACTTTAAAATGTGTATCTTAGAAATAATTTAATCATAATTAGAAATTGAAATATTGAAATTTTAAAATATTACAGCGCCATCTGGCGGTACAAATTTCTGTAATCCACTGTTCGATTCCAAATCAAAAAAGTTTTCTAATGATGTGTTACTTATGAAATTATTCTAATTAGTAGCTGAGATACAAAAGAAAACCTAACCAGGACACCTCAAAACGTGTAAATCGAGTGAAATCTCGAATTCCATTTTCGATAATGTAAAAGTACTTTAAAATGTGTATCAGCTCAACAAAGCTTTCAAATGATGTATGTACTTATGAAATTTTTTTAATTAATAACCGAGATACAGAAGATAAATGATTCAGGAGACCTCAAAACGTGTAAATAGAAATTTCTGTAATCTACTGTTCAATTCCAAATCAACAAAGCTTTCAAATGATGTATTACTTATGAAATCATTTTAATTAGTAGCTGAGATACGAAAGATAACCGATTCAGGAGACCTCAAAAGGTGTAAATCAGGCGAAATCTCGAATCCCACTTTCGATAATAGAAAAGTACTTTAAAATATCTTTCGAATGATGTATTAAAAATAATTTAATTAGAATTTGAAATATTGAAATTTTAAAATATCTGGCGGTAGAAAATTCTGTAATCTACTGTTCAATTCCAAATCAACAAAGCTTTCAAATAATGTGTTACTTATGAAATTATTTTAATTAGTAGCTGAGATGCAAAAGAAAACCTAATCAGGACATACTAAAACATGTAAATCACGTGAAATCTCTAATTCCATTATCTACGGTAGTCGTTTAATGGAAATAAAAAGAAAAATAAATATTTTTTAGGTCCCCAAAACCTATATTTACCACGGTAGTCGGGTAATGGAAGTAAAACGAAAAAGAAAAAGTATTTTTTTTAATTCCTTCCAATGTATTTTGTTGCTATGGAAACTCCTATCGTGTATTGAAAGATAGATTAAGTGTTAGAATAAAAATTAATTTGCAATTAAAATGTAACTGCTTTGTTTATTAATGAAAATTGATGAAATTTTAACTGCAGGTTGTTTTTGTGCTGAATAGGTTGTATATTAAGTGTTGTGTGGGAAAAAGAAAATTTGAAGCACTTTGAAATTTGCAATTTTTAACTCCAGTTCAAGATCATGTGACATTAATGACTTCCACATGTTTCGTTCCCGTTCGAGACAGCCGTTAAAATCGTCTGCGGATAGAATGCCTCTTTTTAAGCAATAAGGATTTTTGGTCAGTTTTCGATCGACATGGGTCAACATTTTAATTAATATCTCCGCAACTAATTAAAATTTTTAAATTCTGTTTTCACTATCCCCTCGGGAAGGCTTCTGAGCACCCGTATGTCAAATTTTATACTTCTGCGTTCAGTAGGGGCTGAACGTATAGATGCTCAGACAGACAGAGAGACAGACAGACAGACATCTTCTTTTATTATTATAGACTACTTTAAGAAAAAAATCGTCTGCATTCATCATGGAAAATATCTTTAATAAATTATAACTTAATAAATAATTTGTATTGCTTAAATTTGTATAGGATTACATATAGAAAAAAGTCTTGTGGTAATACTAGTTATAATATACACTGCTCGACACTGAAAATGCAACACCAAGAAGGAAGGATAATAACGAAATGAAATTTATTGGACACATACATTATAGTAAGAAGAACAATTGATTAAAATTTCAGGAAATTTGGAGTAATAAGTACTGAGAAAACAGTACATAAAGCAGCGACCTCTGTGAGCAATAACAGCCCATATCTGCCTAGGCATTGAATCGAACAGCGATTGGATGACATGTACGGGTAGAGCACTTCATGAAGCTTCAAAACGATGCCACAATTCATCGATTGAAGTTACTGGTGAGTGGTGGGGCCAGTCGCTTTTCAACGATTAAACAATCATTTTCATTGGTGCGAGATCAGGAGAATGCGCTGGCCAGAGCAACAGTCGAACACATTCGGCATCAATGAAGGTCCAGACAATATGGACAAGTTGCGGTCGTGCATTGTCCTGCTTTAATGTTGCGCTTCGGATGCCTTGAACATAGGGCAGAGCTATGGGCCTTAACTCGTCAGAAATGTAATGGCTGGTATTCAGAGTGGTGGGAATGAAAACAAGAAGTGACAGGGACGTGTATCCAATGGTACAACATACCATCAATCCCGGTGACTCAGTATGCGGCTACCAAAATTCTGTTTACCCTCAAAACTGCATCACTGATATGGGCGCCATTAATGTGTGATCAACAATGAACCTGGACGCAGGAATGGCGTGAAGTCACTTTTCAGACAATTCACAATCCTGTTTACAGCATCAAGATTGCCTTATCCGTACTTAACGGCATTATTAATAATGCACATCGCCAGCTGGGATTCGACATCATCATACTGTCCATCATTTGCAATGATGTTATGGGTTCCCATTGGATACAAGCCTCGATTACTTCATGTTCGTATTCCTGACACTCTGAACAGCGGGCATTAAATTTCTGATGAGTTAAGGCCCTCTCCTCTGCCCTGTATTCGAGGCCTCCGTAGCGCAAAATTTAAGCAAGATAATGCACGACCGCAAGTTGTTTGTATTGTCCGGACCTTCTTTGATACAGAATGTGTTCGACTGTTGCTCTGGCCAGCGCGTTCTCCTGATCTCGCACCAATGAAAATGGCTGTTTAAGCATTGAAAAGCGACTGGCTCCCCACCACTCACCAGTAACTTCGATCGATGAATTGTGGCATCGTGTTGAAGCTTCATGAAGTGCTCTACCCGTACATGTCATCCAATCGCTGTTCGATTCAATGCCTAGGTGGATACGTGCTGTTATTGCTCACAGAGGTCGCTGCTTTATGTACTGTTTTCTCAGTACATATTACTCCAAATTTCCTGAAATTTCAATCAATTGTTCTTCCTACTATAATGTATGCGATGTGTCCAACAAATTTCATTCCGTTATTATCATTCCTTCTTGTTGTTGCATTTTCAATGTCGAGCTGTGTATTAAAACAAGCGGGCTTTACCTCTGCCCCTGCTAACTACATTTAAAAGGATTTCGAAAATTCGATATTACTTACTAATATAAAATCTTAAAAAAATATTAAAATTAAAAAAAAAGTATTCCATTAAAAATGAAAACAGTATTTAAACCATAATAATAACGAAGCAATTGATTATAAAAAATCCTATTTTTCATAAATTAGTTAAATTTAACTCACTTATGAAAACTTATTCCACGTCCTTTCATAAATGCATTTGTACAATTAAAAGCCGCGCAGTATTTCGGCATTTTCAATATATATCAACATTCTATTCCATTATTGTTTCCGAGTTTTATACTCTCTCATGGCTGATGCCAAACAACTTTTTCGGCATCAAAAATCTTTGCACGTTAACATGGAGATGATAGATCTATATATATTACTATATCTATGGTACTGAGAGCATAGATATAGAAATATATATATATATATATATATATATATCATCCCCATGTTATCGAGCAAAAAATTTTGATGCCGAAAAAAAGTTCTAAAATCAGCCATTAGAGAATATTGAAAAAAGAATAAAAAGAAAAATGAATTTGAAACTGTACCTGGAGTTTTTCATTCACCTTTAGTAAATAAATTATTCATAAATTTTATTTACTAAATTATCCGTGTGTATTCCTGTGTGTAATTTACTCGGGAAAAGGCAGCCATTAGAGGGATTTTTCCCGAAAAAAAATAGGTATCACTTTTTCCCTCTCGCTGATCAATCTATGTCTTATTACTATATCTATGATTGAGAGAGATCGGTTGGTTGGTTGGGTTTTACGTCCAGTGCTGCGCAGATGGGCAATTGGTGACGGTCTGGAACACACCCCTAGAGGTGATCCGGAGGCCACAGATTATCATACAAATAGGGCAGTGAAGCTAAAACGCGAACCGGAAATATAGTAGCACCACTAGTGTCAAAAGACGGGAAGTACATGTGTTAAGTCTACATGAATAGCATCTTTGATCGAAAATTGTTTTTCTATTTCGCGAGTAGTTAGTAGCAGGTTAGTATGGGAAGTTTTCTTTTTCTTCACTTTCTATTGTTTTTGAATTCACAAAATTATCCTCAAAACATTCACAGCTATTCTTCTAAGAAATAAAAATTATTTTTTATAATGTTTGAAAATATGCTTTGTGAAACATATTCAAGTACAGATTAAAATTACAAACTGTAATTCTGAAATAGCAGTATGAAATCATTAAATATTTAACGTTGCTTGGTTTAAATAATACAAAATGCCTTAAAATGAAAAAAAAAAATGTTTTTATGTTATGTATATTTTCAAAGTTTATTTTCTTAATATTTAGCACTTGCTTCTTAAAATAAATTGCTTTTGACAATCAAGTTTGTAAACAATAATAAAGTTGCCAACGAAAACGTATGTGCAGTTTTCTTTCCTTCACTTTTTCTACTACTTTTAAATTTACAAAATCATAACATTCACAGCTATTTTCTAAGAAATAAAACTAATTTTTATTATGTTTGAAAATAAAATTTTCCAAACACATTCGTGTTCAAGAGTACAAATTAATATAACAAACTGTAATGCTGAAATAGCAGTATGGTATGAAATCTTAAATATTTAACATTGCTTGGTGTAAATAATACAAAATGCTTTAAAATGAAAAAAAATATTTCTGGTTTATGTATATTTTCGAAATTTATTTGCTTGATATTTAGTACTTGCTTCTTAAAATAAATTGCTTTCGACAATCAAATTCGTAAACAATAACAAAGTCCAAACGTAAACATCAATAAATGGTTAGTCGGTTGGATGTTGGGTTTAACGTTACACTAATATTACGATATGAACATAGATACAATAAAAATAAGACGAGCGATTGCGTAAGCTGGAGAGTTCGAGAAACTTACAGCCGTTGACAATAGGGTCGTTGCAGTCGAATTCCGGTTACCGAAGAATGTACGGGAATGTCCTATCTGTATAATAATCTGTGTCCGGAGGCATGCTATCACAATTTTGATCCTCCACGGAAGGGATGGCTCTCCCACTTCGGTGACCCCCAGAGGTATAATTTTTGATGGGAACATGGAGGACATTGCGGCCACGACAGATTTTACGTGCACCAGCCACCATTAGTGTACATGACGGTCTTTGGCCGGCGCTCTACCGACTGAGCTACCGCAGCCCCTGTATTGAGAGAGGAAATCATGCATTGTTTTGAATAAGGAAAGACAAGCTAGTGGAGAAAGATTGCTCTTTTCACTAGTACTTAAGCATGTGAAGAACGATAAAAAGAGCTTTCTTTTGCTAATGTAAAATTTTCAATTATGTAATTGTAATTTACAGTCGGCAGCAATATTATTGAAGCACACATCCATATTTTTCATACTTTGTTTAGTCTGACTGCTAATTTTTATCATCAATTTACATTTTTATAAACAGCATAAGACTTGACATGACAAATATTTACTTAATAAAACAGTATTAAATAGGAATTATTGCCAGTGCTTCAATAATTTTGCTGCCGATTGTACACCAACCCTTCTAAATACTTTTCCATTGCATACATTCATTTTTTAAGTATATTAATTTGGTTTTACTTTGGGGGTTCTCTTTCTTTCTTTTCCCTTGGGGAAGAAAAAACAATTCTCCATACTACTGAAGTAAGTAGGATAATTTTCCACACATAAGTTATATTCCACATATCTTTGTGTAACTTGCATATTTCACTAATTTATTTAAAGTGTAATTTTCATAAACAAATGCTTTGTTATTATTATGATATAAATACTGCTATAATATTTCAGGGAATTTTTTAAGTTAATTTTAATTAATTAATAAATTTTAAGTAATTCATAGATATATAATTTTTTAAATGTCGTTATTTATTCAAAAAAAAAAAAAAAAAAAAAAAAGGAAGAAAGAAAATTGAATTTGAAACTGTATCTGGAGTTTTTCATTCACCTGGAGTGTAGTACAAAAATTATTCATAAGTTTTACTGTCATTATTATGCTCTGTATGTGTATGATGCATACGGGAAGAAATACTTTAAGCTTTGCTTATATTTCAGCATATTTTTATCTTGATTAACTACAGCACAGATTCATTACACTAACACATAGTATTTACATAGTTTTATACAATCTAATAGATAAACAAGTAGTTAAATAGTCATCATGGCTTAGCTGCGTGTTAGCTGCTTTCGAAACCCAAACCGAAACTATTTTGTCTTTCAGTTCAGTTAGCGGTTGCCGTTGACATATTGCAACCGCGTTTTTCCAGAAATGTTTATGGTTACAGTTAATACAGTTTATACACAACACCTCCTCTCCCCTTAGAGATCAAGTCTTTTTCTTTGGGGGGGGGGGTCTACGAATCCTTCCAGAACGTCGTAGCGTGGCTCCTGGATTTTGTGGCACTTTCGGTGAACTCACACTCGTAGTAAGCCCACTGTCTTTTACTGCTGGTGTTGCAACTGATGAGTCTCCAGCCGGAACATTTTCAGTTGGTGCCGATGATCTGGTTGAAGTTTCAGTAGGTGTTTGTTGAATATTGGATTCCTCATTTAGAATCCTCGTAGTAGAATCCTCAGCAACCGGGAAACTCTCAGATGGAGTCCAATGGTGACCACGCATTGAGTAATCAATGTTGTGTACCTGATCACCAACTGGACGGATTTGATCTACATGTCTTCGTACTAATGTCCCTTGAACATCAATAGTATAATGTAGCGCGCCATCTTGGCTGATTACTTGACCAAATTTCCATTTGGAATTTGCTGCTCTATAATCTCGAACAGCCACTTGGTCACCCACATTAAATTTTCTGTCCCTGAACTCATAAATACTTTTTCTAATATTTTCTTGCGCTCTGGATTTCAAATCAGGCAACAACAATTAATTAGGGTTCTTATGTTCCGTTTCAGGAATAGCATGGCTGGACTATGCATTGTGGTGACGTTCGGTACCTTTCGATATTGAAGCAAGAATGTGCTTAATTTTTGACTTATGCTTCCAGCATAGTGTTGCATTGCGCGTAATGTTTGTTTTAAAGTGTACACGTAATGCTCAGCTTGATCATTGCTCGATGGCTTAAATGGTGCAGATGTTTTGTGCTTAATGCCATTGTTTAACATGAACATTTCAAATTCGTATGAAGTGAACTGAGGTCCGTTATCGCTTACAAGTACTACAGGTAAACCAAATCGGCTGAAACGATCTCGAAGACAACCTATGGTCTTGTGGGCGGTATTTGTTTTCATTGGATAAACTTCTAACCACTTAGAATGTGCATCGACAATAAGAAGGAACATGTGTTCAAAGATAGGCCCAACGAAATCTATATGAACTCTTTCCCATGGCGAACTAGGGTACTCCCCACTGATGGACTTTTACCCTAGATGGGTCAGCTTTATATTTGGCACACTCCATACAATTATTCGCAGCATCCTCGATATCTCTATCATTATTCTTCCAGTATACGACAGATCTTCATCTTTACAATACCAAGGTGCCCCTCATGTAGTTCAGCTAACACTTGTTTTTGATATACCTGCGGGATGCATAGCCTTTGACTGTACATAATACACCCATCTTCAATTCTGTATTTTACTTCCCTACCCTGCAAATCCTTGCCCTCTCTAAGAGCATTTAAAAGCGGCCCCAGCTCTTGGTCTTTCGACGTAGCTTGTCGTAATTCTCTGGATGTTATAGGTAAGGTTTCTATTTGCCCCATCTGATTTATGTAAATATCATCTTTGACATTCAATTCTTCAGACTTCTTCGGTAAGCGTGAAAGACAGTCTGCATTTCCGTGATTTTTAGTATCCCTATACTTGATGCCAAATTCAAAAGATTGCAAAATTAGGGCATAATGCAAAAATCTAGTAGCTGCTAAAACAGGTAATTCCCGTTTAGAACCAAAGATAGCTACTAGCGGTTTGTGGTCCGTAATCAAAGTGAATCTTCGACATTTTAAATAGATAACATTTCTGTACGGCCCATACGATGGCTAGGGCCTCTTTATCTATTTGGGAGTATTTTTGCTCAGTTCGTGACAAAGTTCTTGAAGCGAATGCTATGGATCGTTCAGTTCCGTCAGGGTACAGATGAGACAATACACTACACTACCTACACAAACTGGTGAAGCATCAGTAGCTAAAGTTATTGGTAGGTGTGGATCATAATGCACTAAAACTCTGGGAGAGCAAATCTCCTTTTTGATTTTCTCAAAAGCTTCCCGACAATTCCTCGACCATTTAAATTTTACATCCTTTTTTGTAAGGTCATTAAGGGAATTTGAAATGGTGGCTAAGTTTCTACAAAATTTCCCGTAGAAATTTACCAGCCCCAAGAAACTCTTTACCTCCTGTACATCTTTCGGAACAGGGGCATTTAAAATTGCTGAAACCTTATCATCAGTTTTGTGCAACCCATTTGGATCTATTGTGTGTCCCAAAAAATTTATCTATTTTTGAAAAAATTGACTTTTATTTAAATTCAATTTCAAACAATGCTCTTTACATTTTTTGAAAAATTCCTCCAAGGCCCTTAAGTGTGACATTTCGTCAGACCCCGTAATCCGTGCATCATCCATAAACACCATAACACCTTCCATTCCCTGGAAGAGCCGGTCTACGTAGCGCTGTCAAATTGCAGGTGCCCCGTTTAAGCCGTACATTAATCTTTTGCAAATATACAGCCCCTTATGTGTGTTAATGGTTAAAAGATTTTGGCTTTCGGGGTGTGCTTTCATTTGTAAGTATGCATGTTTGAAGTCAAGTTTTGAAAACTGTTTACCCCGTTTAAGCTTGAAAAAATTTCTTCCAGTTTCGGTAAGGGGTGCTGCGGAATGACTTAGTTAGGGTTAAGCGTTACATAAAAATCAGCACATAATCTAATATTGCCGTTTGATTTAACTACCGGAACCAGGGGCGTAGCCCACTCTGAACTCTCCACCCTCTCAATGATTCCATCCTTCTCCAACCTATACATTTCTTTTTCAACTCTTTCTTTTAGAGCAAACGGTACCGTTCTGAATCTGCGAAATATTGGTTTAACCCCCTGCTTCAGTTCCAGCTTGACCTCATAATTGTTGATCTCTCCTAATTTGTCATCGAATAATTCCTTATATTGAGTTAAAAGTTTGTTTAAATTTATGTTACTTACTGCTCTGACAGTTTTTATAACGTTCCAATCTAGGTTTATTTTATGGAACCATTCACGTCCAAGGATTGTATCCAAATTCTCTTTTACTATGTATAAATTTAACTGCAAACATTGATATTTATACTCAACCTTCACGGTAACATACCCCATTGGCATTAAAGAGTCCCCATTATACGTCTTGAAGACAATATTAGTAGGCCGAATTTTCTTATTAGAGATTTTCCTAAAATTCCTAATGCTCATAACACTCACGGCCCCACCAGTATCATGTTCCATTTGGCAGTTTTTATTCTCAATTTTTAGATTAACCATTATCGGAGGTTGCCTTGGCTCTTCCTCCCGTAATGTATATCCTTCAGCCTGCAGTTCAAATAAAGGGTACTTGATTTTTGTTCTCAATAACATGATTCAAATCTACCTGTTTTTGTTTACCGGTTTAGCAGCCGCTTTCTTTGCAGCAAAACACGCCCTTTGGATATGGCCGATTTTAGAACAATAATTTTAATTGCATTTACTTGCAATAAGTTTACAATTATTGCTATTATGGTCCGTTCCGGAGCATCTCATACATTCCGATTTTTTCTACCTTTCCGCAAAAGTTTGTTTCTGATACTTCTGTTTACCCTTCTTCCCAGCATGAAACGCATTTATTCCCCTGTCCATAATATCATTTGTCCCTTTACAACCCTTTTCCATAGTTAACGCTATCTGTAACGTTTTGTCGAGATCTATATTATCCTCTTCGAACAATCTATCGAGAATAGTTTTATCCCGCAATCCTCTTACAAAAATGTCTCTCAGCATAATATTTAACATATTAGTATCATAATCACAATGTAAGGCAAGGGCTCTTAATTCAGCCATATAGTTTTTATAGTTTCCTCCTCATGTTGTTTACGGTTAAGAAACTTATGGCGTGAAGGGGTTATCAAGGGTTTCGGATTTAGAAGCGTTTTCAACACATCTTTCAACTTATTCAAGGTTTGGTCGGAAGGAATGTCAGGAGCTAACAAATTTTTCAATAACTGGTATAATTTTGGGCTTAAAGATGAAATAAAAACTTTAGCTCTTAATTCGTCTGGAACCTGTTGGACATCAAGATATGTCTGGAAGCGTTCCAGGAAGCAATCGAAATTTTCTGTTTCATCATTAAATTTCTCAAACTGTACCGCTACTTTCTGTTGCACCGAAGAATCTTTCTTCTGCAGTGCCTTTTAATAGTTCTTGATTTTGTTCAAGCAACGCTTTAATTTGCTCCTCCATTACTTCCGATCAAAGAAAAATAATAATCTTTATTACCATAAGGTGACTTCGGCTTAGCCCTAATCCATTATCCCATCCTCGTCGCCAGCTGTCATTACTATGCTCTGTATGTGTGTTATGCATACGGGAAGAAATACTTTAAGTTTTGCTTATATTTCGGCATACCTTTATCTTGATTAACTACAGCACAAATTCATTACACAAACACATAGTATTTACATAGTTATATACAATCTAATAGATAAACAAGTAGTTAAATAGCCATCATGGCTTAGCTGCGTGTTAGCTGCTTTCGAAACCCAAACCGAAACTATTTTGTCTTTCAGTTCAGTTGGCGGTTGCCGTTGACATATTGCAACCGCGTTTTTTCAGAAATGTTCATGGTTACAGTTAATACAGTTTATACACAGCATTTACAAGCTAAATTATGTGTGTTGTGTATTCCCGTTTGTATTCATTCAAGAAAAAACAGCCATTAGAGAGTAAAATAGCTGTCTTTCCCCGAATGAAAAGGAATCAAATTTTCCTCCACGATAATCAATCTACTATGTCTTATTACTAAATCTATGCAATTCTCTGACATTTTTTGAACATTTGGAACTTAGAAATATATATTACATTTAATTATGTGAAATGTAGGAAATTTCGAAGTCAGCGAAGAACAATTATAAATAAAAATTATTCCTAGATATAGTGTTATTATGGACAATCATAACTTTAATATAATTATTAATAGGATCTTGTCATGTCATTACACTTCGAAGAATTTTTGCATATTTAAATATCTAAACTTTTCGGAGGTGAAAAATTCACAAAAATACTTTTCAAATTATGTTCATGAAATTTAACATGCATCACTATAGGAAGCAGACTGATCTTTTGTCACTACTAAATTTGTTATCATTGACGGATCAAGATCGCTTAGTTGTAAAAATTTCCTTTCCTTATATTTTGAATTTTCTGTATACTTGCGTTTGTGGCTGGGCCCCGAACTTTTGAACTATACAGAAGTATTAGAATAGTTTTATAAAAGAGGACAAGTATTTTGTTTTTGTTCATCATACTTATCTTGTGGGCCCTCCGTGGCCAAGTGGATATGTCACCACACTGCTAATCGCCTTCGAGCGTAGGAGAGCGGGTTCGATTCCCGCGCTGGCCCTGGGTGTTTTCTCCAATTCTTCGTATTGTAATTCTGCCATGTGCTATCTGTCGTTATCTGACGAAGACTTACAAGCGGACAATTCAAGCATACAGATCTGATGTATATGTTAACAATAAAACAAAAACAAATACTTATTTTGTAAGTATCACAGATATGGTAATATATATAGATCGATCATCCCCATGTTATCGTGCAAAGGTTTTTGATGCCGAAAAAAAAAAAAAAAAAAAAACTTTGGAATCAGCCATTAAAAGTGGTATTTAAAAAAAGAAAAATGATTTTAAAACTGTATCTGGAATTTTTCTTTCACCTTTAGTAAATAATTTATTCATAAATTTTATTTGCTAAAATATTCGTGTGTATTCCCGTATGTATTCACTCGGGAAAAGACGACCATATTTTGGTAAAATTGCCGTCTTTTCCCAAGTGAAAAGGAATTCCTTTTTTCTCCCAATGATCAATCTATATATTATTACTATATCTGTGATAAGTATAGGGGTAGAATTTTCGAAATGACTAGAAGTGTTCATGCTCAGGTCAGTTAACTCATATATACAGGGTATCCCTGAACTCACGGGCTAAACTTTAAGGATTTGTAAAACACATATAAAGAAGCATTTTTTGCATAGAAAGAGGGTGTCAGGGATGAAAAGTGTAGGTGGAAAAACAAGAAATGCTGAGGAAAGTAAGATAGCTTTTTAATTACATAATATCAAAGTAATTACTCAGATGTGTACAATATTCATATTAATGCAATAAGTGCTAATTCATGGATTAGTAACAGTACTATTATTTTGGATTTTTTTTTTTTTTTTTTTTTTTTTTTTGTATAATCATTTGCACGAAAAAAAAAATGTGTTTTAAAAATTCAACATTTAAAAGCTACGCCTATATTTGTTAAAAAATAACAAAGAACATTTCGTTCAAAAAGCACTTTTTTGAACTCGATGAAACCTTAACACTTAACAGGCGGGTTGTATTTTCTCTGTCTGCCGCAATTTCCGGAATTTTTTTAAAAGAATTAAATAAATATGTATATATAGGCTTTGTAGTTTTATTGAATAAGTACTATTTTTGAATAAAATTGTATAATGTTTTTACCATAGCCTCCTAAAGTAGATGCCTTCCGCGTGGCTCAGAAACTTACTGGTAGACAACGCCACCTGATACAGATTTCGCGACTTTTTTTTTATTCAACTGTCACAATAATTTGGAGAAGAGATATATGGTACATACAATCGACGTTTCCTCGATTCCATTCACCTTTTATGTATATCAAATCAAACTTAAAAAAATGTTTGGTGGTTGTTAAATAAAAAAGTCATGCAATCTGTATTAGGTGGCGCTGTCTACCGCCCAGTTTCCGAGCCACGCGGAAGGCATCTAGTTTAGGAGGCTATTGTTTTTACTTACATGTTTAGTAGTCCTTATGAATGCAAAGTTTTACAAAAAATCCACTGTTACAATGTGGAACTTGCATAATTGACATATCATAGTCAATAACTTTTTCCCGTAACCCCGCCCTTTGAAAAAGCAAAATCGTAAATCTGAGTAGTTCGTCTTAGGCAGTCATAACCTCCAGACGTAGATTTACGTGGTCTGTCCGTTAAGTGTTAAAACATGTATATCAAGTGAAAATTGGATATAAAAAATTTTGGCAATATTTCTATTACCTTACTATAGTCACAGGGGTCGTTTCTCCACCCATTTTTCAGGACAATCACAGCGATAAGAAATTTTCGCCTCCTTTGCCATCAATAATTCCATGCAGAAATAATTATGGTATGTTTACGGTAATGTGCCATGATTATACAGAGCAGAGATTATTCTATAAAGATAGTGGTGGCAAAAAATTTGAAAATTTCGCTTCTATGAGACTGTCCTGATAAAAGGTTGGAGAGTACGACTCCTGTTGTCGGTAATTAAACGAAATTAAAAATTAGGCGAGGGTCCAGATTGCTCAGATATAAATAGTTTCAAGACTGCCTATCCTGTTCCATTCAATCGTTTGCACATGAATATGTCAAACCTGTTTCCATATTTTTTAACAATTGATGGAATTATCGAAAAGGGAGCTTAACTTTTAGTAAATGGAGAAAAGAAAATAATGACATTCATATGAAATAATATTGTTACAAATTCGCAAATAATTCATTCTTATGAAAATTCATTTAAAGAAGCTTAGTCAGGTGATAAAATGTCGATTATCTGCATTTCTTGCTCTTTTTCGCGTTAAAATAGCTAATTTTTTCTTAAAAACGCATTAAAAAATTACGGTAAGGCAGGTAATGGATTTGGCGACTTTGGCGAGATAATCCGTATTATCGATATAAGAAATATGGAAGGTCTAACTCCAATATTCTACGAGTTACCAAAACATTCTGAGTTTGATAAAGTGGTATAAAAGGAGGCCCAATGCGCCAAATCAGTCAGTCTCTATTGAGTTTCGCCACCTGTTTTCATTGCTACTGAAAGAGCTCTGAGCCTCTCTCTGAATCGTCTTGCTGTGTGTTAATGCTCTGATATAGTTTGTATTGTGAATTTGCTTTTGTCAGCTGTTGTCTAAAGCTGTGTTTACTGGTGAAAGTGAAGTTGATACTTGGTTTATAGACATGTATTCTAGAATTTTCCGTAAATAAAGTTTCCAGCCTCTGCAAGATTCGCTCTTCTTTCTCGGACAACTCACGCACCCCTAAGTACGCAACAATATGATGTACACTCATTGAAATAGATAGGGGAGACCCGTGTACCTAGGGCCGCTTTTTTTCAATGACCGAAAACAGGAGCCCTTGACCAGTTTAAAATTATGAAATTGATATTTACATATCTTTAGGATTATTTACTTCCAATTAGGATTAATATAAATACGTAAAATAATAAATCCTGGTAAATAGAAGGTTTTAAAATAAACTTCACTCATGGCCCTAGGTACAAAACACTTATTGTACCTAGACCTCATTTTACCTAGGGCCGTTTTTTTTTCAATTCCCACAAACAGAGCCCCTGGCCTGCTAAAAATCATGAAATTGATATGTACATATCTTTAGAACTAATTTCTTTTAATTGAGACTAGTTGGAACCCGTCGAATTCGACGGTCACTTTATTGACCGTAATGTTTCAAAAATCGTCGCATCATTATTTAAATGTATTTCAAGTTAAAACATCTAATATAATTTATGACATATCACTTTAAAAAAGTAATTCGGAAAAATGCTTATAAATAGAAATACTATATACGACACCACTTTCTACAAAGTACTCTCAATGGTGACGTCAAACTGACTCCAAGTAAACAGTTGCTATCTTTTATTTTCTATTTCGTTTAATACTATGACTACATGTTAGCCGACCCGTCCGGCGTTGTCCGGGCCTATGATAATAACCTTAAATGAACCTTAAATTTGTATGATTTTAAATCCTAAACTCGATTTTGTTTGAATTTCTATTTTTAAATAAAAGCATCGCAAAAAAGATAATCAGATGTAACAAAAAAATTACCTTGAACCGAACGAAACTCTGTCTTGTGACCCCGGTGCCTGCGGCAGCGCATACGCCGCCCGCTAATAACATAAAAAGAATTGTCAAAGATTAATCTGGAACCAAACGAACCCGACCGGCGTTGCCCGGGCCCATGATAATAACCTTAAATGAACCTTAAATTTGTATGATTTTATATATTTAACTCGATTATGTTTGAATTTCTATTTTTAAATAAAAGCATAGCATCACAAATAAATAAATAAATAAATAAATAAAAATCAGCTGTAACAAAAAAATTACCTCGAACCCAACGAAACTCAGCCTTGTGACCTCGGTGCCTGCGGCAGCGCATACACGGACCGCTAATAACATGAAAAAATTCCTAAAAATTAACCTGGAACCAAATGAACCCGACCGACGTTGCCCGGGTCCATGATAATAACCTTATATGAACTTTAAATTTGTATGATTTAATATCTTTAACTCTATTTTGTTTGAATTTCTATTTTTAAATGAAAGCATCGCGAAACAAATAATCATATGTTACAAAAAAATTACCTCAAACCGAACGAAACTCAGGCTCGTGACCCCGGTGCCTGCGGCAGCGTATATACGGGTCGCTAATAACATGAAAAAATTCTTAAAAATTAATCTTGAACCGAACGAACCTCTGAATCGTGTTTCCGCCGCCTGTGACTTCAGCACCGTAGAGCAGGCATGCTACGCACGCGCTGCAAAATTCACATTCCTTCACCAGGGGGCGCAGTATGTTGTATACGAACATCACCAATCACCTTGAACTTCCAAGACCTTTCAAATAAGGTGTCACAAGGTGGTGTCAACTGTAAAATCCTTTAGTTGCACTTTCTCCCGCCAGGGGGCACAGTGTGTTCAGTACGAACATCACCAACGGTCAGGAAATACCAAGACCTTTAAAATAAGATATAACATGATAGGGTCTAATACAAAATCACCTAGTTCCATTTTTCCCCACCAGGGGGCGCACTATATTGTATACAAACATCCCCAATCAACATGAAATTTCAAGACCTCTATCACCAATCGCCTTAGATTTTTAAGACCTTTTAAATAAGGTGTCACATGGTGGTGTCAACTGTAAAATTCTTTAGTTGCACTTTCCGCCGCCAGGGGCGCAGTGTGTTCTGAACGAACATCACCAACGGTCAGGAAATACCAATACCTTTAAAATAAGATATAACATGATAGGGTCTGCAGCAAAATCGCCAAGTTCCATTTTTCATCACCAGGGGTCGCACTATATTGTATACAAACATCCCCAATCGACATGAAATTTCAAGACCTTTAAAATGAGGTGCTACATGTGTGGGTCTAGAACGGATTTCCCTCTCAAACTAATTTCCCCCTTTCCCCCCCTCCAAATCTACTTTCCCCCTTTAAAATCGAAAATTCCAAATTCGCAGAAAGTGATTTTTTAGTATTCGACTGTAGTCCCCATATGTAAAATTTCTTCACCGTGAAGTAATTTGGAGCTTAGTTAAGCTCGTAAACGTGTTTTTAACCCGTTTCCCCCCCGGGGGAAACCGTTCCACTTTTTTTTTATTTTTCTCTTTTCATAGCACATCTACAGACCAAGACCTTTCTTTAGACACCTCAACCAAATTTTTACACCAAGTAGTTCTCTCAATATAGTGGAGACAGACAAAAACATGTTTGAAATTATAGATTTTCAATATATAGATTTTTTTTTCAAATAATTGATTTACACCAAACGCAAGAAAATCTTGAAAAATTCTTGAAAAAATTGAATGTAAAGTTGATTGTGCACGCATAACTTTCCTCAAACTCAACGAATTTAAGCAGTTAATAGCTCAAAAGAAAGAGCTTGATCCACTGAGTGTTCTTAGACTTGTGTCAACAGCCTACGTTAATTAGAACTCTAGTTATAGAGGTTTGAGTGAAGGAAAATCTTGAAAAAATTGAATGTAAAGTTGATTGTGCACGCATAATGTTGGACAAGAAAACTTAATGTATGGATTTTTTTGAATTTTGAATATGAAAAATATAATAAAGCAAATAAATAAATAATCGTAGCGAACAACCTACCACATATTTGGTTTCTCATTTTTATATTTTTCCATTGTGACTCCTTTAAGAAAACCATTATTTCATCGTCACATTTCATATATTTATGATCGCACATCATTCACTTATATTTTGACACTCAAGGTAGTTTTTTCTAATATTTTTTCTTGATTACAAACTGATGTATATAGTGGAGAATTATAATGATATTTTCACTAATGTTAATGTTAAAATATCCTTTGAATGTTTACCACTGGTAATCATATTATTTAACGGAACGAATGACGATCAATGTAGTTTCCATCATCGTTCAATTCAACAGAATGCTAACGATGTTTCTTGGCTCAGGCAATGCTAATTGTCCTAAAACCACTTAATCCATGATCATCGAGGTTAAGATGATAAAGGGATTTTTCGTTTCACCAGCGTAGGGATTGTGGATTAGACCATGGTTGATAAACCGTCATTCGAAACTTTTGTAGATATAAATCCTTTTGATCCAAAATAAATCCGTTCCCGGAAAGTGGTAGTTTCTGGAGACCAAGCACTAGGCCTACCCATGCCACCGTGCGATCTCAGCTGCATCTTCACTGGAAATGTATTCATGATTGAAGCTGGACGATCTTACACACACCATTAATATTTTAAGTCCGAAATATTTATCGATTTCGCAGCAGAGATATTTTTAACATAGATGAGGTTAACAGACTGGCCTGTCCGCAACACCGGTTCCTCGCTAAGGTCGAAAAACGGTGCCGCGGACGGGCGAACAGGACGTGTTGCTCCTATCCCAGCTTACATGCAAGAGAGTGTGGACGCTCTTCCAATTTCCCGCGATCACGAGACCACGCACATTTAAATTGATGCGCGCGGTAAATAGTTCGAGAACAACATATTTTATCTGGATCGTGTGCTGAATAAAAAATAATAAAACGGGAATAAATAAATTTAATTTTGCGAAAGGAATATTTATGTCGGCTATTTTATGTATTAAATATAAATATAAAAAAAAACACATTTTCCTAGAGGGACGCCACTCTTTGAATCGGCGTGGCGATATATTCGCTGCGGACTGAATGGAACATTCCAGAAGGAGAATTAAAAAAAAAACGTAAATGGAAGTGACGTCACTGATTTTAATTAATGAAAGATGAACGTTAGGAAAATTATTAAAATTAGTTTTAAATTATTTGCAGACGATCTAAAAAGATTTTGAAATGATTTGAATAATGGATAAAATTGAACTTTCTTATTGGCTAAGGCGTTTGTTTACAATCCGAAAACATCGATCATTTTGTTTACAAACAAAACGCTTCACTGGAAATTCTTAAATTTTTCTATTTATTGAAAATTGCGAATTTTAAAAATTAAAATGGAGAAAATAAATAAAATGAAAGTAACGAAAATATTTTCCGGAGGATTTGATAAAAAAATAATTAAATTTAAAAATGTTAGAATTTGTAATTCTAACACATAACTTTCCTCAAACTCAACGAATTTAAGCAGTTAATAGCTCAAAAGAAAGAGCTTGATCCACTGAGTGTTCTTAGACTTGTGTCAACAGCCTACGTTCAGGGCCCGACTTAGACTACCTGCAGCCCCGGGGCAAGCCTATTCTGGGGGGCCCCCTTGCAGTGCCATAAGAGGTCTTTAGGTTGCAGAATTTCTGTATTCGCCTGTAGGGGGGCCCCTTCCAGAAGGGGGGCCAAGGGCATTTGCCCCGTATGCCCTGCCGTAAGTCAGGGCCTGCCTACGTTAATTAGAACTCTAGTTATAGAGGTTTGAGTGAAGAAAAATCTTGAAAAAAGTGAATGTAAATTTGATTCTGCACGCATAACTTTCCTCAAACTCAACGAATTTAAGCAGTTAATAGCTCAAAAGAAAAAGCTTGATCCACTGAGTGTTCTGAGAGTGAAACGATCAAGATCCATTCATTAGAAGAGGAGCTATGAGAATTCGAATTGCTTGAGTGAATGTGTCCCATAAGAAATGTACAGGAAAGAATCTCGTTTGAGTATAACTTGAGTAAGGTGGGAGTTGAGTAAATTTCAATGATTGATGACATATCTGTGTCTAAATACCTTTCATTAAAAAAAAAAAAAAATGAAGGAAATCGGCCGGATAGAACGGCCAGACGGACTGACTTTAGTTTTCATAATTTTTTTTAATATATAAGATTAATATAAACACTTTAAATAATAAATTCCGACAAACAGAAGGTTTTTAAATAAATTTCACGCATGGCCCTAGGTACAACACGCTTATTGTACCTAGGGTCAGACCTCATTGTACCTAGGGCCAGACCTCATTGTACCTAGGACCTCAGTGTACCTAGGGGCATTCTCTTAAAATTAGTTTTCACTTTGTAATGAACAGAAAATAAACATATAAACATATATTTTATAAAAGAAACAATATCAAGTGCAACACATGTATTTATCATATTATAATTTTCATAATGTTGCCTTAATTTGAAAAACCGAAATTTTCAATATTTTTTTCTTTGGGATTTATTCTAATAGAATATTTTTTTTTTTAAATATTTTTTTTTCCTGGAATGTTTCTTAAATTTCTAGATCTTCCTGGTTTACGGCCACACCTTTTCTTTAAGTAGTTTTTGTACGAGGTTTTGCTTTTTGCTTCAGAGAAAGTTGTACCTGTTCAAGCATAACACACGAAAATATGTTAGATGATGAAGTTTTCGAAATTTCAACAGGACATGAAGCAGAGACATACAGTTCCATCACTGTTGGTTCACTTTCTTCCCGAAGAAAATCTTTTTTTGGAAATTTATGGAGGGAGCTTGTCTCTCAGTCACATTTGAATTTAAATATTCGCTCTTACCACGAAACCATCCCAATAGTGTAATAATAGAAATCAATTAAATTATGTTCATTCAAGAGGGCATAATATAACATGATTTTTGATGCACAAACTGCTACCCCTCATAAGTCCGTTCTCGAGAAATCTTTATTTAAGTTTGAGTAAAAATTTAGTAATGAGGAAGAAATGGGAGGAGCCTCATCAAAATCTGCTAGAACCATGACTTTTATCAATATTTAGATTCTATTTTAGCGAATTTTTAGGCATTATATCTCTATTGAATATATTTCAAAGCTGAAATAGGCAACTGTTGAATGCATCAAAGAACAAGTTTGTGTATGCTCTTTCAATTTCTGCTTGTTTTCGATTTCCTTCATTGTTTCAGTAAGGTGTGGTGTTATCGATTTAGGCGTGGTTTCACCGATTATTAGCGAACTTTTAGAATTTATAACTCGAAAACGAGCTGACGAGGGCTAAAGTTTTATATGTCAAGAAACATATTTATATATGCTTTTTCGATTAATGCTTGTTTGGATTTCTTTTCTTTTTTTTTTTTTTTTTTTTATGATTACAGTATGGGATGGTTTCATACTCAGTGAATATGTTTTTATTCGCTGGCTATATGCCAGTTACACGAAAACCTGATAGAATGTTCACAGGAGTAAAGAACGATGGATAGGTCTTGCCAACATTTTCAGCAACGTCATATATAGTGATTGGTGTGCCAAGGTTTGCCAGCATCCAATTACTACAGGCTATACTGTAGTATATCTTATAATGTCCAAGCACACCTCTGTCCAACGGTTGAAGCTTATGACTGATGGTGGGTTGAAGCAATGTCCCTCATACACCATTATCCTTCATTTAATTATAAAAATTTTTTCAATTAAATTGCAACAGCATGAAGAGCAAGATTGCAATTGTACCTAGGGCCATGGATGGCCGTAGGTACAAGTTTCGGTAACTTCATTCAAAATACCTTCCACTAAAAAACCCACACACAGATAGAGGGCTAATTAAGTATCTCATTTATTACTCAATATAACGAGAAAAATTATACTCTAGAAGTAAAAGAAAATTATTTGACTGACTTTTGTAAAATAGCAAAAGAGATGAGCTGCAAAATTTTACTTGAAACCATGTAAATTCTTTTTGTACATGTAACTTGTAAAAACTTTCTCCTGAATCCCTGAGTGGTTTCAAAATTATTGCAAATGTAGCAACTGGTGTTGTTACTCACCCAACTGAATATTAAAACTTAAAACTAAATATTATTCAAATAAAGTGGGGTGGACCTAGGTACATGATGACCCTAGGTACACGGGTCTTCCCTATCCCTTAAATTTTTCAATTTATAAATTTTTTACATTATACACTCCTTCTCATAATTATAAGGACACCCGTTTTTCTATATTAACTAAACACTGAACACTATTATTTAAACAAATATATTTTTAATTAATTTGAATTTCATGAATAGACTTTATTTAAAAAGTTTTATCGTTTTTCTATCTTAAAAAACTTTAAATATGGTAAAAAGATGATTTTTCAGGTGTTCACAATTATAAGGACAGCTCGAATTTTAGTAATTTTTTTCAGTTATTCTTTAAATTAATATTTTATAGGGTCTCTTTTTAGGGTTAAACAGTCAGACATTCTCTCTGGTATATATATATATATATATATATGCATTTTTTTTTAAATATTCAGTTTCAATACCATTTCATATAGCATATATGATATTCTTAATACATTTAAACTATTTAAAATTGCTTTCCACTTGCATGCACTTTTCTAATATCATAAGTTAAGGTTTTTTCAACTTTTATGCCATGGGAAAAGCAATAATACAGAAGTTTCTTTCTTCAAACTATTTCCTATTGCTCTAAAAGTAGAGCAAAAATGTAAATCTTGTTGAAAAAAATATTATTACCTCCCAAAATCTAACAAAAATCTGATAATTCCACGTTTAAAATTTGCGGATATTCTCATGATGTTTATAATAATAGAAAAAATTACTAAATTCATTCTGCCTTCAGTATAAGTAGCTCTCCAGAGCACCATAGATCCATCTTTAAAATGCCCGATTCATATCTGCCTTTAAAAAATCTGCTCTATCTTTCGCTATCTTCAGATCGTGCCAGTAACTGTTAAAACCATTTGGTTAATCAAGAATAAAACGTTTTTCATCCGAAAATGCAACATTTTACCATTTAATATTGCCTTTATTCAACTTTAACATAGACGTTCTTTCCCCCATTAAATGCTGATTGATTATTACAGGTTTTTTTAAATTCATTTTAACATATTATTCATTATTTTAAACATGCATAAATGTGGACCCTAACCTTTCGTTAAAAATTACGAGGAAAGCCAGCAGCAGTCATTATGAGTAGAACAGTAAGAGGAATTATGAGCCTTCGATCTCTGTAAAACAACTCTGATTTTGCATCAGATCTCTCTCCTATCGAACCAGCAGTTCAACGTTTGATCACATTTCCTTCAGCAATTTTAGACCTTCGAATTTCATTAGAAATTCGGCGGATTGAAATTATCCTTCCACTTAAAAAAACACATTTATCATACTTCAGTACTTGAACGCTCTTTTTTCGAAGAATTATCAGTAATGTCCGTCCAAGAAAAATTGAAGGCTTATATATGAATTAATCTAGCCCAGTAGTTAAAAAATTTGCATGTCAACTGTAATTTATCCGCTAGTAAGTTAAATAAAACGAAAAAATCTGGATTGTCCCTATACTTATGAACATCTAAAAAACGTGGAGAAAAACACATTTTGCATTATTTTTTATTAATTTGGTTTTATATTAAAAAAATGATAACAGTTTTGGTTTTTAGAATACTAGATATATTAAGTGCACTTAGTATAATCTTGTTTACAATTATTTTTACATTAGTTATTTCAAAATATAAAGTGTCCTTATAAATATGAGAAGGAGTGTACACAGATTTTAAACATATCCCTTTTTTATCCAAGGTTTCCCACGACCACGCCTTTTAGTTAGCATTTTTTCACCAGTATTATTTTAAAATAAATTTCTTCTTGAATGTACAGTCAGCCAAAAAAAAAAAAAAAAAACGCCACCCCCCCACCTAATTTCGC
This sequence comes from Salticus scenicus, assembly GCA_963930645.1. NCBI lineage: Eukaryota > Metazoa > Arthropoda > Arachnida > Araneae > Salticidae > Salticus > Salticus scenicus. Next base: position 166,109,125 of record OZ005659.1, on the reverse strand, counting down.
CGTAAATTATCGTAGAAGCATTTGACTGGTACCGATCGATTTGTAATAACGTCTAGTTTATAACAGTATAGTTACAATTTGCCTAGGGTTCGTCTACATATTAAAACTGGCATTAACTTCCTTTTCTTCAAAGGCAACCCCTATTTTTGACTTCATATTCAGATTTCTGAGATCAAGGCGGTTCGGAAAACTTACCTATTTATATACTTTAAATAAATTTTAAATAGAGTTACACGTGAAAATGTATTAGGGGTCCGTCTATACATTTAGAAAATATAAATCATGATCTACCACCCAGTATACATTATTTATTAAGTTTCACACCGGAAATGTTTTCAGAAATGTTAATTATAAATTAAAAAAATTCACAGAATTCTCTGAGTCAGTTTATGAATTAAAAGATTTTTATTGGTTTCTATTGATAAACATCAAATAGTTCGCTTCATCTTCATACGAAGAAAATTAAATAGCTTGAATAGATATTAAAATATCTATCAAAAGAAAAAAAAAAAAAAGGTTTTAAATTTGTTTGAAAATTCAAAATTATATTAACTCAAGCTGCCGTATAATTGTCTGAAACGGTGGCACTCAACCTGGTTCCCACAGCCGTTTCACAGTGACAATGGGAGTTTGTTCTGATACTGCAGTACTTTCATTTTCTTTAATTTAATTGACTTTTTAAAAATATTAAAACATTTTTTTTTTATTTTTATTTATTTATTTATTTAATTATTTTTTTTTTTTTTTCATGACATTATTAAAAACTTTTACATAAATCTCCACGATATTCTTTTGCTTTTATATTTTATAATGTGTAACAAATTAATATGCAAAATAATAAATCCTACTACTTAATGGGTTGTTCTAAAATTCTACTCTTAACACAGATACCGAAGTGGACGGTGGGCGTAGAAAGGCTGACTACCCTTAATCTAAATCTTCAGTTGAAAAGGTCAAAATGTTTCATTACGCTATTAAAAAAAAAAAAGGGGGGGGGGCAGAAAGAAAGAAAATAATAATAATAAAATAAAATAAAAATAAATAAATAAAAAATCTGAACAATAAACTATGGGAAGAGAAGCAGGGAAGCCATCTTCTCCGTGAACGATAAAAATTACGATGGCGTGTCTCCGGATAATCGTAGGGGTACGTCCCAGACCGTCGCGAATTACCCATAGCGCAGTACTAGTGCGACATTAAACCCAACCTACGTACCTACCAATATATTGTGGAGTCAACTGGCGTATAAGTGACCGATTACGCATGTATTTCAGTGTGGAATGGCTTTCTTAGTGTAGGAAAAATCTGTTTGGATTTTCACAAATATAAAATTTAAAATATTTTAAGTTTATTTAAAATTTGGTTTGGAAGAAGATGATGACTCCTCATTTAAATGCTAATGCTGAAGGTCATGTGGATAGCGGTAAAAAGTAAAAATCTATGTTAAAGTAAGATAAATTTCTCTTAAAAAAAAAAAAAAAAAAAGAATAACAGTGGGCTAAAAATACCCCGGAATAAATTAAAATGTTGTTTATTCTGATTTTAGTCAGGTGATATCACTTGTGCTAAATAGCTGGATCCGCCCTCTCTTAAGCTCAGGTTCAGCTCATCATTAAATTATTGTTTTTTATATATGCCGCACCAAAATGTTCAAAACACAAATGCCAATTTTCATATATTTTGAAATCTTCCCGTTTCACCTTTAAAAGCATTTAGATTAATTTATTTTATTTTGAATTTTTAAATTTAGACGATTAAAGTCTTTTAAATGAAATTTCAGGATTCTGATCTATATATTTGAAAGTAATAAGACTATTCCTTTGTTTTCAATTTTTATTCCATAATAACTGTGACTTCGATTTCGTGATTGGGAAATTGAAAATAAATACTATTGAGCTATGTTCCAATAATAGATCTTATAAACTTAAAAAAAAAAAAAAAAAAAAAGCAATTTTTCACTATTTGATTCTGTATTAAAAAACTTTTAATAGAAATTTGATATTTTATTATGTTACATTATGGGATAAATTTTAAATAACACAAAGCTTACAAACGGTTCAGTAACCAAATGCAAATATGTCACAACAAAATTTAAACAGAAAATTCATGGTAAAAAATATTTTTTAAATTATTAAATATTCATAATAATAATAATAAAACGATTGTCGAATGCATAATTGCTGTTTCATGCAATCAGTTTTGCTGTACCGTGTTTTCTAAAACATGATATATAATTAGAGGTGTACGTACTCTTGAATATTGAAATGCGAAAAAAAGTGTAACAGGGTTAAAATAGAATTTTAGCAGCGAAAAACTAGAAAAAGATGTTTAATACTTATGAAGAAAGACTTAACATAACTGGATCGGATATATTCCTCTCTTGTACCGTAAGCCACGCCTTTTCACAAATTTTCTAAAATTTTATAATACAAAACAAAATAATTTTGCATATTTGTAATTAAATCATTTAAGTTTTGTCTTCAATAATCGATGTTGTAAATACCATTGTGATTTATGCATACCAGCGTCACGTATAGAGTCAAATAGGAATATGCAAATTAGTCTTTTTTTTAAAATAGTGTTTCAGCGAATCAGAGGCGCGAGTCGTTCTTTTCTTTTGAAATTCTTTCACAATCCCTCGCCTACATTGTGATAACTTTACGAAAATATGCCAATTTGTTTTATAAACATCGACATATTGCTTAGGAAACAATAAAAATAACATAAAGTTAAATTAAAATAGTTTTCCGTCGAATTATATACAAACATTTACTTATAGAGGATGCAGATTGTAACAAGTGACGGCCCCTTAACAGGAATAAAAAATGAAATATCACTGTAACTCAAAAAATAATGTTAGGAACGAGCTGTAAATTTGAAAACCCATGTTTTTGATGATGCCCGTTCTATTCGTGCAAAAATTAACATAGGTCATAATTCATAATTTTTTCAAATATGAATTTATTAATAATTTTCATAATTCAAAAAATGTTTTTTTAGCAAAAATTTGCATGGAATATGTTTGGGTCATTTCATTCTAACGAATAAAAAAAACAGAATTTAAATATCATAATTATTTCGGAAGATATGATTTAATGTTTGTCACATTCATTTAACATTAGCATCCCCAAACTTTGACAGCTTATAACTCTATGAAAAATTGAGCGAAATATATAAACTATACCATTTTCCGTGATGATTTGATCCAAAGAATTCAAATAAATTATAAAAAAGGGGGGTTACCATTGAAAAAAATGAAGTTGATGTCAGTTTTAATATGTAGACGACCCCCTAAGTAAAATCTAACTATAACATTATAAATTAGACGTTATTACAAACTGATCGGTACCAGTCGCATGTTTCTACAATAATTTACGGCAAAATTAGGTGGGGGGGGGCGTTTTTTTTTTTTGGCTGACTGTACAGTGTACATTCAAGAAAGTGTACAAAAAAGGCGGGTACTAAAAATTGTAAGGTTCTTAATGAGATGGTTGTCAAGTATGCTATTTCTTTAAAAACTTTACGCTCTGTTGATGAGTGACTGGAGAAACACGAGTAAGCTAAGTACAATGGCGAAGAGAGACAGGTCACGTGATCGCGACAGCAAATGCGAGTGTGAGAACAGATGTAAGGAGGAGTGGGATTGGTTGAGAAAAGAGAAATAAGTTTAACAATGAGAGATATTTCCTGAATCCATATGGAAAATGATTAGTAAAAAGAAAAGGAGAAAAGAGAGTTAATTATAAACTATTTTTTTCCTATTAAACCCTTCAAGGAAGGATTTTTACTTTTATAAATTTAAATTAGATCGAAAGTTTACTAGAGGTACAAGAATGCCCTACGATAATACGTAGCCCGACAGCCAGTCGTAACCAGCTAGCTTTGAAAAAGGCCTCAGACAATTATCCCGGCAACAATACATGCGTTTCCAGTGAAAAGAAGAGAAATAGAGAATAGAAGGAAAGGCCCTTATCAGTAAAGTGTAAAAGGAGAGAAAGATATAATTGATTTTCTTCGTGAAGATCTAATTCCTGAGCAATTACGTTGAACTGTTCAATTATAATTGACATTTTTTTCAAGAGGGTTTGATTTATTTTTAATGAGTTGCGATACATTTTTAAAGTATTGTAGAAGTTATTTATATTTAAGAATTTCTTTAACTTCGCTAAGAGCTTGGAGTAATTCACGATTGTCATCCGACAGTTTATTTTTTCGCTGAACGATTTTGTTCTAAGCAATTTCATGAGTATTATCATCATTGTCTGAAATATTAGGGACAGTGGAATTTTCAGTTATTACGGATTGAAAGGGGTTTTTCGAGGTTTTCCTCGAAACTTTTTGAGCGTTGATTTTACTAATTTTAATAAATGTCGGATGTTTGGGACATTTAGAGAATGAGGCGGGATGATTCCGCTGCAATTAGTACATTTAGGTATGATTTTGCCTTGTTCAGGGCAATATTTAGTATGATGATTTTTGACGCATTTTACGCACCGGGGCGTAAATCTGCAAATTTCAGAGGTGTGGCCAAATGATTGACAGTTGTAACACTGTTTCGTTCTCTGACTAAATCTATAATGCTCAGTTTTAACATGAGTATATATAAGATTGAAGATATTAAAGATTTCTTCGAAATTCTTCCTAGGAGTTACGTTAAGAAGATAAAGAGGCATAAGTTGCCCTGTTTTTAATATCGAAATTATGCTCTTTGAAAGCGTCTATAATTAAGTTTATATTCGTGTAACATGGGATGCCTCGCAGCACCACTATTTTTGGACGAAGATTTGTGGGATTTAGAGACGTATATTTAAGATTATTATCCAAGAGAAAATTTTTAGTATTCTTGAAATAATTTTCATTTTTAGTTTATCTCCGTTTAATTTAATAATGGGGGGGGGGGGAACCTCCCAAAAGTCATTTATGGCTTTGAAAGTTTTGGTCCAATTCTGGTCAATTTCAACAAAGAAGGGAGGAAGATAATTTCTTTTTTTCTTTTGAGTATTAGCTAGAGTTTCGGTATTTAAATTATCTTGATCCATTATTTCAGGAATAGAAGAATTTTCCTCGTTATCAGTTAAATTTTCTTCTAATTGATTTAAAGCGTCATAAGAATTAGAGACAGAGATGTTGCTTCTGTAATCAGTGTTAACTTTAGGTCCAGGTAAGGCATAGTCATTATGACTATAGAATTTAATGATTTTAGGATTAGTAGTAAATTTGTCATCGGATTTAATTTTAATTTTACATTCTTTCAGCTAAGCGTTAAATAGCTCAGATTTGAAAAGGTTAGGAGGATCAGGCTAGGTAGATATGATAGAGTTTCGCATTTCTAGAGAACTCACCAACAGGCAAGCTTTGTCTTTATCCACAGAATCGTCTTTGCAGAGACGGGTAATATATTCCACATAGCAGAGGAAGTCTATTATAATCCTGGTTGAGGTATTATCTTCATGATTTTTTTGGTCGAATGATGAAATAATTTTAGGAGAAGCCTTTTCATACACAAATTTACAGGGAAGGTCGCTCAATAATAGATAAGAATTGATAAAATTCACAATTAGGAAAAATAGCTTTTAGCTGGAAAGGTTAACGCAAGATGGTGCTGCGCGGAAAGGATGAAATACACGTCAGCTAGCACAGAGAGCAGGAGACTGAATGAATAAAAAACTCTTACATGTGTATATAAGGTAAACGCACCAGTAGTGGACACTTTAAGGACATTTTCCGGAAATTTTTTGTGTAATTTCCTAAATTTTAGAGTTTCAAAAAATAATTAATATTTCAGACCTTTACTAACTCTTTCTTAATACGACTGTATTATGAAAATTGCTAATTGTAGCATTTATGTATGTAAAAAATCAAAAATCTGAAGAGCTTAAAATCAGCTAGTAGTGGACACACTAAAAACCCAGTAGTGGACCCCTTTGAATTTTTGCTTTAAAATTCAACTCTAAAATTGCTAGATTACAAAATTGTGTCTACTACTGGATCTGGCATTAAAAGTCACATGAGCCAGTAGTGGACTGGGCTGTCCACTATTTGTTATGATGCCTTTTTTTGCACCAGTAGTGGACACCAATAAAAATACTATGTGTTAATACAAGATTTGTAAAATAGCACAATAAATGAATTCTGCATACTTATTTTAGTCATATGAAATCAAAAGGTAGAAGAAATCAGTTAAAAATAAGCAGAGAGCGAGCAAATAAAATTTCATTTCCTTATTCAAAGTGATAAGAAGAAAACGGCAAAATCACAAAAAGTGCAATTTTTTTTTTTTTTTTAGTAAAACTAACATTATTTTAAAACTAATGGCCGGAATTATTTTTTGTTAAAGGGTTTAACAGAAAAGGACAATAACTCCCTTCCTGAACATTGCTCGAATCTTCCGAATTTTTAGGAGCTTATTTTCCGAGTTTAAAATTAACAGTGTCCATTACTGGTACAGGGTCCACTACTGTTGCGTTTACCTTATTTATATATATATATTTCCTTCTCTTCTCATCGGTGAGAATTAACGATATTAAAGGAACCAAAATTTTTAAATAAATACCGGTATGAATTCTGTGCTCGTGTGCTATCCCGGATATAAGATAATTAATAGAGAGAAAAAGAGAAGTTGAAAATTTAAAATGTTTTATCGGGGAACGAAATGAAGAAGGATAAAAGAGAAAAAAAATATATTATTAATGTAACCTTAATATTTTTCATAATTATGAATGATGCATAGAATCGTTACTCGTTACATCCTTTGAAATTCCGTTTGAATTTTCAACATACTTCAACCACATTCTTCTCCTTTTATAATAAACTTCTAGTGAATAACAACAGAATTGCCTAATATTATAATTTATTCCGAAATATAGTCAGCCCAACTTTTTTTTTTAATATCAGTAATTTTGAAGAATAATTGTCTTTTTGTTTAATTTTCATCATATAATGAAGAGAACATTCTACAAGAAATTCTGACAATGAAAGAAGGCGGGGCTAAAAACGCCCCGGAATAAATTATAAAATTGGTCATTCGGCAGAGGTTGCAGTCTCCGCCTTTTTTTTTTTTTTTTTAGGATACTTTCAAGGCTGAGAATTTTTCGCCCCTTTTCCAACTATTTTTTTCTTACAGAAATATTTATGCATTTTTAAAGTAATTAAGTCGCATTTAAACAGCATAGAAATTATTATATAAAAATACTATCGCCAAAAAGAAATAAATTTCCCATTTTCTAAAAATGTCTTGCAAAGAAAAAAAACTACGACCCCTGCCTTTGTAGTAGCAGCACAGAGCTGAGAAGTTCATTAATTTATTCTGGAGCACTTTTATCTCCTCCTTTATTTCACAACATTTACATTGCTGCCAATATTTTAATGTATTCCGGAGCATTTTTATAACCGCTCTATTTCGCACCACTTTATTTATAGAATATTTTTCTGCAATATATAAATATGATAAAATAAGAAAAAAATATTCTTAAATAAAAAGTGGTATGGAATAAAGGCGGAGCTAAAAATGTTCCGGAATAAATTACAATATTGGCAGCTAGGCATTTAATGTATAGAATATTTTTCTTCAATATAATCACTACAACAAAATAAGAAAAAATACTCTTATAAAGAAAAAGTGGTATGTAAAAAAAGGTGGGGCTAAAAATGATCCGGAATAAATTGAGGAACTTAGCAAATCTGGTAGTAAAAACGAAGGAAACCTAAAAATAAGTTTCAATAACTGTAAAAATATATTTTCAAATGATACATTTAGTTCTATGTTTTACTTCGTTTGACTGAGATTTTGATTACGTGCTCCTGTCGAAATATCTATTATGCTTTTAAAGTAGAAAGACACACCCTCTAAAAAAGTATTTATCGCCCAATAAATGTTATGAATTAAGTAGGTTTGATATTTTTTATTAAGTTATAGATCGTAGACCTAAATTTATAAAGAGAAAATTTATTTAAAATTCATTTATATGGTGTTTTTGATTTACTGGTATTCTAGAAGCAAATTTTAGGGTATTTCTGTATATTTCATAAACATATAGCTGCGAACTTATACGAGGTATTTTTTGCTACCGTAAATTTTTAATCGAAAATTTTAATGAGTTTTTTAGCAGTTTTTTGTGATTAAACGTGATAACTTTTTTTGCAAAGAATTACTAGTGTTAAAACACTACACAAGTTGGCAGGCACTTACGTAAACATGTTCGATGCAATAGTGCAGCACATAAAAACTACTCATATCATTAAACAGGTTGCAGAAAAAAAAAAAAAAAAAAAAAAAGAAAAGAAATAAACAAATAAGAGGCATTAATTTTTGAAAATTTAGAAAACATTTTAATATGAAAAAGGTTAAAGTTTTCTATAAATCAAAAATTTAGTTTAAAAACAGGAAATTCTGATGTGACTTTTGGTTATTTTCACAATAACTTCTGCTTGTTAAAACATGACATAGCATAGTTTCTAACATTTTAATTTATTCCAGAGCGTTTTTAACTCCGCCTTTATTTCGTATCACTTTAATTTTAGATTATTTTTCGCTAACTAACTAAGTTAAAATTAATAATAATTATTATAATAATAATAATAAAATTACTCTTTAAAAAAAAGTGGTATGGAATAAAGGCTAAAAATTTATTCTGGAATAAATTGAAATGTTGACAATTCTGACATAGCATGTGCAAAATACAGTCAATTAATAGTCAATTAATACAGTCAATTATATTCTTCTACACTACGAGAAAGAAATTCAGTAATCAAATTAATAATTATGTAATTATAAATAATGTTACATAGTTTCAAATTTCTCCACTTTTTAAACTCCTCTATTTGAATTTTTTTTTTGCTGTATTTAAAAACTAAATTTCTGAAATTAAATAATAAAAGGATAGCTGTTATAAAATAGTTGTATACAAAAGCACAAATGTTGTCGCTATATGCTCAAAAGGGTGAAATTTGCAATACATAGTTGATAACCGTGACAACTTTTTGATACTAGTTATTTTTTTTTTTTTTTCCTTTATACAATATTTCACCTTATGTAATTATAAAGAACTGTTATAAAACACTTATAAATTATTTTTATAATAATGATTTAAAAAAAAAAAAAAAGAATTGGAAGTAAAAAATCGGAATGGTTAGCAACTGGGCAATGTAACATTTATATGGTTTTATATTAACACCAGTTTTCTCTTGTTGCATGATATTTCAGATATAATTTCGAGGTAATATTTATTGGTCCTGTCTTCGTGATCTTTCAACTTAAAACAAGCAACAGAAGAAATTCTGTTGCTGTCATTCATTTTATATCAGTGTTGCAAGTGTTTCAGATGCAGCGGCAGCGTTCTCAGATCTAGGGATTTTTCGAGAAACTGTCCGCAATAATATCCCTAGATCTAGTAATTAAATTAATTTCTGTTCAACATTTATAAGTATTCGTATAGATTTGTATAAGATTAGTCATGGAACCAACCGTACTTCGTAATCAATTAACTCTGTTGGTGTTTTTAACCAACAGAATTAATTGATTACGAATACTTATCACCTTTATTACATCAATGAAAGGTAATAAAAATCTATCAGATTCTGATTTCCTACACTAATATAATGATAGATTACGTTTAAAAAGAAAATAGTCAATTATGGTAGCTTGAAAAAATTTTTTTTAGAGTAAGTGAAGTTCTTGTAAAAGGAAAATCTGATTAGAAATGAAAGAAATGGAAATATTCCATTTGGATTTATTAACAATAATGCATTTTTAAGTATTATTATGGCCATATCACACGAGAGCATATATACTCAACACAACATTACACGCAACATGTTGACTATGCTGAACGAACGAGAAACCGGTCAGATGTCCGTAGGGTTCCCCCGAATTGATAGCGTGATGTATTAAATACCCTTCTCTAAAGGTATTTCAGGAAAAAATCCTGTTTATTCCTCCTATTGGTCAATTTTGATCAGCACGCTCAACATACTCAGTTTTTCTTAAACGGTTTCGTAAAAGTTGATCATCCGAAAACTTGCTGTCCTTGAACAAAATCAGACTGAGTATGTTGGGTATAATGCTGTGTTTAGTAAAATGCTGAACGAAAGTCTCTCGTGTGATATGGCCATTACTAAATATAAGTTTACGTAGAGAAGACTACGAATACACTCCTTATATCACCTTTATTACATCAATGAAAGATAATAAAAAACTATCGGATTCTGATATACTACACTGATGCAATGACAGATTATGTTTAAAAAGAAAATAGTCAATTATGGTAGCTTGAAAAAAATTTTTTTAGAGTAAGTGAAATTCTTGTAAAAGGAAAATCTGATTAGAAATGAAAGAAATGGAAATATTCCATTTGGATTTATTAACAATAATGCATTTTTAAGTATTATTATGGCCATATCACACGAGAGCATATATACTCAACACAACATTACACGCAACATGTTGACTATGCTGAACGAACGAGAAACCGGTCAGATGTCCGTAGGGTTCCCCCGAATTGATAGCGTGATGTATTAAATACCCTTCTCTAAAGGTATTTCAGGAAAAAATCCTGTTTATTCCTCCTATTGGTCAATTTTGATCAGCACGCTCAACATACTCAGTTTTTCTTAAACGGTTTCGTAAAAGTTGATCATCCGAAAACTTGCTGTCCTTGAACAAAATCAGGCTGAGTATGTTGGGTATAATGCTGTGTTTAGTAAAATGCTGAACGAAAGTCTTTCGTGTGAAATGGCCATTACTAAATATAAGTTTACGTATAGAAGACTACGAATACACTCCTTATATCACCTTTATTACATCAATGAAAGATAATAAAAAACTATCAGATTCTGATATACTACACTAATACAATGACAGATTATGTTTAAAAAGAAAATAGTCAATTATGGTAGCTTGAAAAAATTTTTTTTTAGAGTAAGTGAAATTCTTGTAAAAGGTAAATCTGGTTAGAAATGAAAGAAATAGAAATATTCCATTAATACTAATGCATTTTTACGTATTATTACTAAATATAAGTTTATGTAGAGAAGTTGTGCCTTTATTTTTTCAGAAATTAATTTTATAAAAAATTTTCGAGGTGAATACAGCATAGAATAATAATAATAATAAATAAATAAAAAACTGTTAAAACAAAATATTTTTTTAGTAAGTTACCAGAGAGCAAAAGCAGAATTTACACTGAAAGTAGAAACGCCTCCACCCTCCCCCACTTTTTTTTTTTTTTTTGGAGTTTTCAACGTTTATTTCTCCCATCTCTGATTTACATTTAAAATAGAATTAGTTTTTAAAACAATTACTTTTTCAAATTCCAGATGTATGTTTAACCATAAATAAATAATAAGACTTCTTCACACACCATAAATTTTAAGTTATCACAACCGGTTTCGAAAGGACGGAGCCTTTCTTCATCAGGTGCAAAAAAAACACGTGCTACTGCCTTGTTTGGCTTTTGTCTCCAAGGCAGTAGCACGTGTTTTTTTGCACCTGATGAAGAAAGGCTACGTCCTTTCGAAACCGGTTGTGCTGACTTAAAATTTATGGTGTGTGAAGAAGTCTTATTATTTATTTATCGATTGCACACCAGTTTTGAATTTAGTTTTGATGTTTAACCATGTTCATGTGTTACAAAGTACATATTTCAACAACTGTTTACTTGCTATTCACTCAAAAAATTAATACATTTTACTTTATATAATTAAAAAATATGAGAAGTATATATTTTGTTTATACAATTTTATTTTTAAATATAGCTCTGTAAATTAGTTTTTGTTTTTTATCTGAATTCGTTGCTTTAAGGTTGGTTGATCAGTTAAGTAGGGTTTATGTCAAAATAGGTGCTTCTTTAGGAATTTAGGAAATTTTTAGCCAATCAGAACACAATATTTTGTAAAATCACATGACCTAGGAATATAGAGATTTCTAGGGAATTTTCACCCTATGGTCTAGGGATAAATCGTCAAACCTATCTGCGAACGCTGTTCAGATGTAAATAAATGGTACAGGTCATTGAAACGTCTAATTCAATTCAATTCAAATGAGCCTCTTAAGGCGATACAGACAAAGAGCGATATGAAAGTCTTTAGCACATACTACCTCATAAGCATGTTTTTCACGAGGGAAACGGTCGATGTATCCCCGTTTGACACAATTTACGTCACTTTTCTTCTTCAATTACGAATTTTCGACAGTTTGAATCACTACAGTAGTTTTCATCATGAACTCTTTCAAACAGAGAATAGCGATTCCGGAATATCCTCTATCATTTTCCCTTTTAAACATCCTTGAGGTGAATTATGCCAAATGCTGGTTCCGTCGTTTACATTTGTGGATTTCGTTTATCGGGTACATACAAATGAAACACTTCTGGTTGCAAAGCCGTTTGCAAGCGTTCCAAATGTATGACTACAGTCGGCAGCAAAGGTATCCAAGCTCTAGCAAAAATTCCTATGTAAGAAAAGCACACTTAACGTTGTTTTGTTTAGAGCCCCTAAATAAAATAATAGGCCGGCGCATCACCGCCATTTTTTTGCCTCCGAAGAGGACAGCATTCCCGCTTGGCGTCCTTATCGCTTCCCTAATGATTTTAAGAAATCTTGATCTGAAGCTAATCCGGTCAAGATAAGAGCAATAAGCAACAATAATATTCCTAAAAACACATTTTTTTCACAGTACATTCTCAGGATGTCATTTTATTCTGAGGATATCCTATGGATGTACTGGGGTAAGATGTGTTGTTAGGGTGGTTTCTCTTTCTTTTACAAAATTTCGCCAAAACTCAAATACACAGTAATAGAAGGACTTTATATTCACTTCTTGAATGATTATAGCCGTTTATCGCTAAACAAACTTCCATATCATAGTTTACTTAGCTAAGATTATGAAATATAATAAAACAAGTTACTCTAAAGTAACGTAAGACGATAAAAAAATATGTTTGTCGTTTGTTTATCAGAGAAACGCGCTGGGTACATGTGGCAACCCTAAGGCAACAAAATGCCTGATGCGCCAGCTCGTATATATAGGAGCCTTAGTTTTGTTAAATAAATCCTTGTCAAATCGTGTTCTTAGACTGACTAAGAACAGTATTCGACAAGGATTTATTTAACAAAACTGTATTAAGTGTACCTTTTTTACATAGGAATTTTTGCTAGTGCTTGGATACTTTTGCTGCGGACTGTATTTGCAAAAAACTTGCAAAATTTACGTCATCGAAATTGCGAGCGTTCCGTTTGTATGTAACACTATACTTAAAAATAACCCTATTTAAACTCCAAGAAAGTTGTTTGGTAGCTTTTGAGATGCAATATCTTGTATTTCAGACATATTTTCATATTTGCCAACATCCTAATTAATATTCCGTAATGTTGTTAGCCCCGCCCTCTTTTCACACCAGTAAATTTTTAGAGTAATATTCTTCAAATTGAATTACGATTAAATAAGAAGAAAAATACTCTTAAAAGGTACTGGGGTGAAAAGGAAGGCGGGGCTAACAATACTACGGAATATTAATTAGTAAGTTGGCAAGTATGTATATTATACTTAAAAATAACCCTATTTAAACTCCAAGAAAGTTGTTTGGTAGCTTTTGAGATGCAATATCTTGTATTTCAGACATATTTTCATATTTGCCAACATCCTAATTAATATTCCGTAATGTTGCTATAGCTCCGCCCTCTTTTCACACCAGTAAATTTTTAGAGTAATATTCTTCAAATTGAATTACAATTAAATAAGAAAAATACTCTAAAAAGATACTGGAGGGGAAAAAAGAAGGCGGGGCTAACAATACTACGGAATGTTAATTAGTAAGTTGGCAAGTATGTATTTTATACTTACAGCTTACTCTTATATAGCTCTTCTGTCTGACAGCAGCTTTAGCTACAAAAGCGTTTTCAAATCCATTGCATTTTCAATAGTTTTTCCAAGTGCCTGAAATTTCTTGCAAGTAATGAGCATTTGCTAAATTATAAGAAATCAGCAGATGTAAACCAATGTAGTGTAAAACGAGAACCTATCTACATTTGTGTCAATATACACTGCAGTATTGCATCTTTTTTGGGAAAAAGATAATGGCGAAAGCTTATCGCTTTAGCGAAATTCGGTTAATATTAACCAGCGAAAAAGCGACGTATTTTTTTTCCTGTCATGTTTGCTGTTCAAAGTCCTTTATAGGTTTATGATATGTAGATCTTTTATTTTAAAAAGCATTTAGACTAAAAAACGCGCTATTATTCTTTAATGTATTAATAATCAAATCCTCAAATAATTATAACTGCAAAAAGAACCTTTTGATATGATTTTTAAATTATATTTATTATTATTATTATTATTATTATTCATAAAAATAAATAAATAAATAAAATTTTTATGACATTTCGCAACTCTTTTGAACGGGATTTGGATTTTTTATTTATCTATATTTCATTACTCTATTTCACTAATTTTCTTAGTCATTATTTCATTTTTGAAAGAAATGTTAGGAGGATAATTTACTTACATACGTAAACACAAAGTATTTCAAATGACTTTTAAAATATACTTTTAGGGGAGAAAAACACACCTACATTTTAAAGCAACGATTTATTAAAATTCAAATAATATACGTAATAAAATTATTTTATAATAAGTTACTCATTTTAGAGTTATGATATCATACTTGCCAACATCCTAATTAATATTCTGTAGTGCTGTTAGTCCTGTCCTTTTTTTTTACAATATAAACCAATAAATTTTTTTATTAATATTCTCCAAATGCAATTACAATTAAATAAGAAGAAAAATATTGTAAAAAGATACTGGTGTGAAAAATAAGGCGGGGCTAACAATATAACGGAATATTAATTAGTATGTTGGCAAGTATGTGATATAGATCTTTTATGTTAAAAAGCAAAGTAAGAAAAGGTGCTATTTTCCCTTTTACTTTAAATATAATCTCTAATAATAATTAAAAGAAAATTCGTTTAATATGATTTCCAAATTTTATTTTTAATAAAATTAAAAATGATATAGTACTATAGAACATAAAACTTTTTAAAAATCACTTTTCCCTTTTCCTCTTCTGTATTTTATTGCTCTATTTTACTAAAATGGACAATATTCCTCCTTTGGGTTCGAGACTGTAGGAAATCAGCTGTTTTGTAAAACAATCCTCAACTCTACCGTAGCAAAACATTGTGACCTGCAAATTTTTATCTTGCGATATTATTTATATGGGTTACAGATTATATGAAATTGAAGTAAGAGTGATATAGTGATACTTTTGTTTTGTTTTTAATTCAGTTTTTGTAATATACTTTATTATTATTCAACATATGCAATATTAAAAGTTGCCATAAGAACTGTGACGATGTTTACAAATTTAAATGGATGTTTCCTTTAATAAATTCCTTTATTAAAGTGATTGAAATTACAATTATTTAAGCTTTGATGTGTATATCCAATGTAATCAATGACATCTTTTTTCTGTTTATTAATTTGTAATGTGACTTGTTTGGAATCTTTAATTTTGTTCGCTAATTTCGTTTTAAACATTGACATTAGTTTCATGATTTATTTTTTAAGTATTTTTTGACGTATTTAATTTTTATTATCTTTTATTGGTTATATACAAAGGGCATTCCTTAAAAACTGAGAGTTATTTTTTTACGTAGTGGCAACACCGCGAAACTAAAAAATAGAAGTGCAGGCGATTTTTTCAAACTGTTAACTGTACGTTTATACAAAATTCTAAACGAAGCAGACGATTTTATTTTCCTATTTACGTGCTTGTTTAAAGAACTGTTTTATTTGCCCTACAGAAATGGAGATGAGTGATTCAGAGTTAAAAAACGAAATGCGTTGTGCCATAAAATTTTGCTACCGTTTGGGCAAAACAGCTCCAGAAACAGTTAAGTTAATGAAAGAAGCTTACAAAGACAAATGTTTTGCTGAGTCTACGATTTTTAGATAGCACGGTGATTTCAAGAAAGGCCGTTTGTCTGCAGAACTGGCTCCTAGGCCTGGGCGACCAAAAAGTGTTGTGAATGATCGAAATGTTAACACTGTGTGGGAAAATCGGCGAATGACAAGAAAATCGGCGAATGACATGTGAGGAGATAGCGGCATCAACAAACATTTCGAAAACGTCGATATTTCGCATTCTACACAAAAATTTACAGCTTCGCTATACGCTATGTTTGTTCCATATGGGTCCCTCTTCACCTTACTAAAGAACAAATGAAAACAAGAATTCACCAATGTTGTGAATGGAAACAGATGCTTCAAAATAATCCAAATCTCCTAAAGACTGTAATAACAGGTGATGAAACTTGGGTGCATCCTTATGATCCCCTTATCAAGTCCGCAATAAGCGCATGGAAACATACTGATTCTCCGTCTCCGAAAAAAATCCGACAAACCAAATCTGCTGGAAAAGTCATGATGATTATTTTCTTTGATCATAAAGGTGTAATCTATCAGCATGCTGTGCCTCTAAAAACTACTGTGAATGATGAATATTATGTTTCAGTTTTGAAAATTTTGCGACAACACATATCGAGAAAGCGTCATGAACTGGTAGGGAATTGGACATTACATCACGATAATGCTCGCCCGCATGTCGCTACTTCTGTTCAGCAATATCTTAGTAAATGCAATATTAAAATCACGCCACAACCCCCTTACAGTCCAGATCTCGCACAATGCGATTTCTGGCTGTTTCCGACGTTGAAGGAGAAGCTCCATGGCAGAAAATTTAATACTGATTCTGAAGTTATTTCAGCAGTGGAGGGTTCTTTGAAGCAGCTTCCAGAAAAGGGCTTCTCTACTTGTTTTGAAAAGTGGGTTGAACGATGGGACCGTTGCATATCATCTGACGGAAGGTATTTTGAAAAAGAATGATGTATTTTTTGCTGTAAATATATTTCTTGATTTTTTATGATTTTAATCTCAGTTTTTATGGAATACCCTTTGTATATATATATATATATGCATAAAGTGTTCTGCTATTTTACGATATGGAATAGTCTTAACTTTACCATTTGATTCAGTTATTTACATTTCTGTTTTGTTCTTGTTTGGACAGATATCTGATTATTAAGTTTCACTGGAGAAATATTGAGACTGGAAAATGTTATGCATAACAATAAGACAGCATCTTGAATCTAATTTGTTTACAAAGCCACTGCTTACACGCTACTATAAACGACGATTACATCGGCCACGTGTTCAGCAATTTTACCTATTGTGACGTCACAGGAATATTGTATATTTTTCGTATTTAAATTATCCTTTTATTCTTGGGGGAAAAAAAAAAGTCTGAAAAGTGTGTATACATATACAGGGTGAATCCTTACGTCATTGAAAAACTCAGGGGGTAATAGGAGAGCTCATATGGAAGATAAAAATGTGTATCCACCCTGCCCTATCTCAAACCATTTTCAAATTAATGTGAATACAGTGAAAAAGCTAAAACTCTTACACTGTCCTTCATTTTGAAGTTTCTACACATGCTACACAAAAATAAAGAACATATTTAGAAAGAGCAGTAAATTTTTTTTACAAGACAACATTAATTGTATTAGTTAAAATATCTAGATTAAACATACCGGCTAACATTCTAATTCAGACCAGCAATTATGCTAATTTATCAGTAATAGCATTAGGTCTTGCCTTTTTTTCCCCCCACACCAGTCAGTTTGTAGAGTAATATTCAGCAATATGTTCTCACGATTAAATAAGACTATTACTCTACAAATACACTGATGTGAAAAAAGGCAGGACCTAACACTATTACGGATAAATTAGTATAACTGACAGGTCTACTAATTAATATTTCATAATAATGTTAATCCTGCCTATTTTTTCTCGGCAGTATATTTAACCATTTACACTCCAGTGTTCCATAAATGGAACATGTAATTAAAAATTCATTTGAAAATTAAATATCATGAATACTGACTTGAATAAATTACCAGATATAATAGAAAGATGACTTGACTTTTTGAAATAGAAAATTACAGTTCAATCATAAAAGGGAAAATATACAGAAAATTATAAAAATGACCTATTTTATCATTTTCCATTTTACCCCACAGTTTAAAAATTCACATAATTTAAAGAAATAAGCAAATGCTTCAAAAAATGGGCTGACATATTTAAATTAGTTTACATTATTAAATCTCGAAAACGAATGATAGGAATCAGATGTAAATTTGAAAATCGATCTTTTTGATGATGCATATTCATAGACCTATTATAAGAGTGGACGGGACAATGGCAAACTTTTTTAGTGGCAAAGATAACTCATAAAAAGGTCATGTGAATGTTGATCTACAGGAAACCAAACTGTCCAATATTGAAATTTACTCACCATGCTCTAAACTCTGCATTTTATTAAGCAAACGATATTTTCCCTTTCTCTTAGAAAGTTATTTTTAAAAATTTTATTTCACTTTAAAAGTTAGATTGTTTTGAATTTAAAAATAATTTTATAGCAAGAAATAGTAATTAGATGTACTTTAAAAACCCTAGAAGTTATATAAAATAAGGATTTTATTTAACAGGTGAGATTATTTTTAATACTTTACTATTTCGTTCTTTTTAAGTAATTATTTTTTATAAAATGCTTATAATTGCTATACTTATTTCTCTAAATTGAATTAGTTTAACTTTATTATATCTTATATTATTTCAAAAATGTCCATAATTATAATAAGAGTTAAAACGACTGTAGACAAACCAAAGTTATAAAAACTTTTGAACTTTGTTAGATGTTAATAACAAGGTAAAAATAAATTTCAGCAGCTGTAACATTTTACACAAGTTTTGCTTGTTGTATCTTTTAATAATAATAATAATATTTATATTTATATTCAAAACAAAAAATTGCCAATAACGTGATAAATGCCCAAAAAAAGGTAACCTTTTTCAACATTCACATGGTTTCATCTTTGCACATTTTCTTATATTCCCTTAATAATGAATGTTCCGTCCACTCTTATAAAAGGTCTATGTGTGCTTATTCTACTCATGCCGATATTAATATAGGTCATAATTCATAACTATTTAAAATATGAATTTATTAAAAATTTAAGGAATAAAAATGTGCTTTTTAAGCGGAAATATGTTTGGGTCATCTTTATATATATAAATGGCTAAGAGATTTTTGAGTCTGTGTGTTGACGCAAGTTGCCACCAACTTTTCATACTGTAGTTAATTAAAAAAAAAAAAAATTGTCGGATCGATAAGTTAATTAAACCAACGGATTCAGAAAAAATGCCCCTTTCATTTGGCACCTTATTTGCAACGAAATTTTGATTAGATTTTTTAAAATTAATTAAAATGTGAAAATAATAACCTGGTAAAAGCTTTAAAAATGGACATTTAAATTTTTAATTGTTGCCAAAAAAAAATTACCTTTTTTTTTTCAACATAAAATAAAATATGCTTTCACGCGAAAAAGAAAATTAAATTTGCTCATGCACATGGAAAAATGAAAATATGAAAATGAAGTAAAATAAATAAATAAACAAATAAATAAAATAAAATAAATGAATAAATAAATAATAAAATAATAATAATAATATACCTCAATTTTAGATTCCCCCCCCCCCTTTTGTTTTAAATAGTATGTTTTTTGCACGGATGAATCGCGCTTGGCATGAAAGCTAATTCAGCATTACACTAAAAAGCTTGACTTATTGATAATCCTGGATAATTTTTAAAATTTTGATGCTGAAATAGATCGGACATTTTTCGCCAAGGACCTCACTTTCGTAAAAACCACTTTTATCCAAATAGAGCATAAAAAATATAAATAAATTATAAAATATTGAAAAACAGAAAAGGAAAGGAAAGGAAAGCGAAAAGAAAGAAACAAAAACAACAACAACAACAACAAAATAATAATAAAATAAATTATGTATTTTTGTCTAAAGTGACGATTTGTCTAAAAGTCGCCAAGGGGATTTACATCAAGGCTTTACCATAATCAGGTTTACATATTTCATTATTTATTTTTCTATAGACCAACTAATATTAACTAACTCAATTACTATTATAACCACAAAAATGAATTGTCTCATGCGATAGACGTAGCCGATCATACCACATTGTAATATCATATTTGATGTGAAATTATTGTAATTTTATAGTTGATCTAATAAATCAAATAAATATAGAAAATAACGTGAAAGAAAATATTATGTACACCACGTATAGTGTTGTTCATATGTAACTGAGATTCAAATATAAAACGGCTGCTTCAATTTTTTCGATACTGTCCGTTTCGAAACTGTCATTTGATAAGCACCCAAATGGAACCCACTTGTAAGCTATTGCCACAGGCAATAGGGACAGACACCCGAGAATCTGCGAATGAGTGGGTTGCTGCCGAAGGCAGCATGGAACCAAAGCGGGCTTTAAAGCGATTGCATGATTTCTTTAAATTTTATTTTTGTTTGTAAAGCGATATAGCAAAGAGTTTCCTTTAAATATAGTGACCAGCGAAGCGAGAAAAGCCTTCGTTGATTCACTACCTTCATTGATTTCATGAATTAAAAAATGGTTTCGTTAACAAATTTTGATCTATTGGCACGCAGGCAGCATCAGGCCAAGTTTTGTACATTTCGAGTTTGATTTTGAAATTTTTCCCTCATTCGAAATTCGGTTCGTTCCCGAACCGGGGCTTACCTAATAATATATAAATAGGTACTTTTTCTGAACCGCCTTGATCTCAGAAATTTGAGTGCGAGATCAAAAATAGGGGTTACCCTTGAAAAAAGTTGATACCTGTTTTAATATGTAGATGACCCCTTAAGCAAAATCTATCTATACCATTATAAACTAGACGTTATTACAGACCGATCGTTACCAACCGCATGTTTCTACGATAGTTTACGGTGAAAGTAGGTGAAGGGGTAGCGTTTTTTTTTTTTTTTTTTTTTCTGATTTTACACTATGTGGAATGATTGTGGACAACGAGGGATTAAGTCAGGGAACAAGAAATCATTGTAGCTGAAAAGTTAAGATACTAATTTTAAATTAAACGTGTTATTTTGTAACTTAATATTATTTTCTGGTCTAATTCTTTAACTTTTTTTTGGTTGCTGTTTCTTTGTTTCTTTAACATATATATATACTTGCCAACATCCTAAATAATATTTCGTAGTGTTGTTTGTCCAGCCCTTTTTCTCACACCAGTAAATTTTTAAAGTAATATTCGCCAAATGCAATTACGATTAAATAAGAAGAAAAATATTCTAAAAAGATACTGGTGTGAAAAAGAAGGCGGGACTAACAATACTACGGAATATTAATTACTATGTTGGCAAGTATGTATATATATATATCCTTTTTCTTTAAATAAATTTTTGTACTTCTTTTAAAATTTCTTTTATTTTTTTTCTAACCTTTTATTTATTTATTTATTTTTTCAATTATTGAACTGAAATATCCACTCCCAATGCAAAATTATTTCTTTACAAATACCTTAGAGCAATGCCATTTAGTGAATTATTATTATTGATGATGTAATTGCAGTTATAATTAAGCCAAATCTCTCATACCCATGTGCGCAATTTCTCCTAACTTATATGGAGAGATTGTGCAAAATAGCTCTCTTAGTTTTATAACTACTGTTGTTTTAAATTACAACAGAGGAACAAAATAGCAATCAAAATGCATAGAAGAAGGATAATTCAAAGTTATGCACCAAAAGTTTAGGAAAAAAATTGATATTTGGATTACTTATATTATTTTGTTGAATTGTGTGCAAACTCACCTAGCGCTTTCGCGACCGCTGACGTAGATTCGCGCATTCGGAAAACTGTAACTCCTCCAGTGGGCGTTTCTTTTGCAATTTTTATGTTACTATATTTCTTCAGAATATCCCTTATATTCATATTTATATAAACAAAATAGTATGAATACAAATATTTTCACTAGAAAGAGTATAACATTATCTATATTAATATGTTATATAAATATGGACTCAGAAAACCTTGTTCTGACATAATGTAGTTTGAAAGAATAACGCCCACAGGTGTAACAGATCATCTAAAATACAGAAACATGCGGCCGCGAAAGTGCTAGCTTTACTTTAGTATACTTGTCTACCTAACCCGGAAGATTGTTAATCCCACCCTTTTTCGCCTAATTTTTTTACATCAGTCTTTTTTTAGAGTACATTTATTCTTATTTAATCATAAATGAATTTGAAGAGAATTACTCTAAAAATTAAGTGTTTTAGAAAATGTGAGGGAACTAACAATCTTCCGAGTTACGTTGACAAGTATGATATAACGTGGAGATTTTCATATCACTAATAATCAGTAGGCTATATAAATTTGAACACTGTAATTACCAATTTTTGCGCTTTTATGTAGACGACTTCCAGTAACATTCAGTTAATTTAAATGGTGGACCTAGAATGTTTGAACATTCATTTTTTGATGATCAAACTGTACAGTATACAAATATGAACAGTGTAATAAAGAAATTTTGTACGTTTATGGATTATTTACGGGTAACTTGCATATTGATTATTCAAGATCAGACTGGTATTTAATTTCAATAATAAGTATTTTTAAATAAATGCTGTTTGATTATTTCTTTTATTCCTTTATCTTTACAGGTAAAGGAACAACAACAACAAAAAAAAATTAGAAAATCAAAGAGGTTATTCAAGTTATTTTAAACAAAACTTTGTGTTTTGTCACAGCGCATAACACTTTTACGTAATGGAACAAATAATTTTTGAATCAACTAATTCTTCACCACATTGCTTATATTAGTTCCCCATCATACTATAGGTATGAGGAACTTAGGTAATTGTGAAAATTTTCGACCTCGGTTTTTTGACTTTTTTACGCGTTTTTAGGTGTGAGGAATCCGAAAATGACAAAATTTCTATGGTGTCTGTCTGTAGGGTGTCTGTTAGTCTGTTAGTCTGTTAGTCTGTTAGTGTGTAAGTCCGTTAGTTTGTTAGTCTGTGTACACGATATCTCAAGAACAAATTGTCGCAGAGAGGTCATATCAGTTTTAAAATATTACTTTCGACACTGGCAAGAACCCTATTTATTTGCAACATTCGAATTTAAAAACTTCGTAAGTTATTAGAAATTTACGATTTTATTAACATGGGAGAAAAGGAAAAAAATTCACTTAAACGTGCATTAAATGAAAACTTTTTACTGTAAAAATGTCAGACCAGTTTTAAAATATCAGTTTTGATGCCGGAAGGAACATGAGTAACTATAACTATGCTACTTTGAAAATTTCGCAAGTTATTGGAAATTTACGAATTTCTGAACATGGCAGTATAGGGCAAAATTTCACATAAACGTCAATTTTGAGAGATATTTTCATCGTAAAGATGTCAGACTACTTTTGAAATATAATTTAGGACACTGGTATGAATGTTAATGACTATGAATTTTCCAATATAAAAATTTCGTAAGTTATTGGAAATTTACGAATTTCTTAACATGGCAGCATAGAGCAAAATTTCACATAAACGTCAATCTTGAGGGATATTTTCATCGTAAAGATGTCAAACCACTTTCGAAATATTATTTAGGATACTGGCATGAATATCATAGACTATGATTTTTCCAATTAAAAAAAATTCGTAAGTTATTTGGAATTTACGATTTACTTAACATGCCAGAATAAGGTAAAATTGAGCATAAACTTTCATTTTGAGGCTCATAAATACATTAGACAACTTCAAAATTACATTTATGATATTTGTTTGAACATGATTGAATACAAATATTCTAATAGGAAAATTTCGTAAATTATTCGTAATTTACGATTTTACCAACATAGTGAAATTGTAAATTTTTCATATAAATATGAATTTTGAGGATTATTGCATTGGAAATAATAGCATGAAAACTAAACAACGGAATTGACCCTGATAAAATAAATTAATAGATTAGAATAAGATAAATATATCGAAGTGAACGGTGGATAGCCTATTAGGCGGGGTTTTCATTCTGTCACTGTATCAAGCTTTTGTCAAATTCATTTCTTTTAACATGATTATATCTCTCAAACTAGAAATTTATGAGAACATAAATATGATGGGGAACTGAGCAGAGTCCACCTACGCCAACTAGTTTTATTGTGTGTTTTCTTCGTGTCTACAGATTTTTTTTTTTTTTTTTTTTTTTTTTTTTTTTTAAATATGCATTTTCTTTTTCATGTAACAAAATTTCTCTTAATATTCTTACCAATAGATTTTAAGAACAGTTCGAGAAATTAAAATTCGAGTTCTAAAATAGAATACATTTTGAAATTCTAGAGCTATCAGTTAAGTCTCAATTTCACATTATGATTATTTCACATTATTATCAAATTAAACTTTGTATTTTTAAAAATGTTTAGAATGAAAATTGATTAATTATAAGTGAATTTAGAATCCTGATAGAATTCGTTCCTTGAAGATATCGTTCAGTAAACTTTAGTAATTGTAATATAAACAAATTGTAAAGCTTTTTATACCAGAAATTTAATGAAGTATCCTTTTTATGTAAATATCACTTGGGGACCATGTTAAGTGTTAAATCCTAAACGTTTACGTTCATGTTACCAGTTGTTCTGAAGAACATCTGAGACATATTCAGTTAATAAAGTGTCTAGTATCTAATTACTTAATGTTTCCTTCTGATCTTAACTTTCATTGTCTCTTTTCTATTTTTACTTTCTTCTATTTGCAATATAGAGAACGTATTGGATTCGTGAAATTTTTCGACCTCCGTTTTTTGATGAATTTACACGTTTTGGAATGGCCAAAACACAAATAAATAGTTTTTAGAAAATGTCTGTCTCTATCACTTTATTGCGGACTCTGTACCTCACGAACCAATGAATGAAATTTAACCATACTCGGTCTTTAGTTTCACCCTGATATAAACTGGTGCTGATTAAATTTGGGGATCAATATCTCAACAAGTGGCGCTGTGATCGCATTTAATGCAAACTTTTAACATGGCAGTATAGGACAAAATTTCATATAAATGTGCATGATGAGAGTAATTTTAAACTTGTGATTGTAAAATTAATATGAATTATTGATAATAGTAGTAGTTAACTAGGAAAAAAAAATTGTGCAAGTGGGGGCATCGGTTCTCCCCCCCCTCCTGTGGGGGAAGTACCCCCCACCGGGGAGTAAATTTTCAAGATGGGTATCTTTCGAAAGGTCTCGTTGAAAATAGTAATAGTTAACAAGGAAAAAAATTTTGTGAATGTGGGGGCATCGGTTCCCCCCCTCCCCTGGTGTGTAAAGTTTCAAGATGGCTATCTTCCGAAAGGTCTCGTCAATACCTTTAAAACGAATGGTTGAACTATAAATTTGTGATAATTTAAAACAAAGTTATCGATTTTTTGTCCATCCAATATATATATATATATATATATATATACATATATATATATATACATATACATACCTGCCATCTTAATCCGGCAAATTGTTAGTACCGCCCATTTTTCTACACCACTTAATTTTTAGAGTATTTGTTGCCTTAATTCATTGTAAATATGTTTGAAGAGAATTACTCTAAAAATTAAGTGGTGTAGAAAAATGGGCGGTACTAACAATTTGCCGGATTAGGTTGGCAGCTCTGTAAGATGCTCGCCAGTGCATCTTACTCATCTAGCTTTCATATGGCAGTTTTAAGAGGAATACATATATAACTCCCATTTGTAAAGACGCTATCAGACCCGACAAACAACTTTTGGGACAATACTGGCCCCAACTTTTTGGATGAAAGGAGTAAAAAGGGTTGTAATTACAGTAGCAAAAGTTGCTTGAAGACCTGGTTTATGATTTACTATTTATCGCCTTTTCTTGCTCCAAATAAATCGTTGGAACGCTGATTTCTTCAAGCAAAGCTCAAGTTCTGCATTATTTTATTTAATAACAATAAAAATGTTTTTAGTGCTTATGAAATTAAATAAATGAAAATACCTTTCTCACGTTTTGTGTTTATTTGATTGCCTGGAAATTAATAATATTGTCAATATGTTTAAAGTAACATCAATATTTTGGTCAATAATTTCATTTCAAAATTGATAAAAAATATTTTAAGAAAATCAGTTAATAATTAAAAGTAATTAATATTTACTCCTTATTAATAACAGTTTTAAAAAATTGCATGTAAATAATATTTTTAAAAGGATACTTCTTTCATACAACATTAAAAGGAATCCAATGGGTAGGACTTTGAGTACATGTGTCCAATGGGTAGGATTTGGAAACAATGCAAAATCCAATGGGTAGGACTTTAAACCCATGATCCCGCCCATTTATACGACCCAGTCATTTAGTTATTTTTTCACTTATATAATATTAATTAGGAGACAAAAAATGCGCTGTATAGATATTAATATAGAGGAGTTTATTTTCTGAAAATATTTATACTTGCATATTTTTCGCAAAACAAACAAAACTAAAATATGAATTTCTTTTAAAGTTATGATAATTCATTTTTCTTTAATTTTTGAAAAAATGAAATTCAAGAAAAATCTGCCAAATCTTAAATAAGGCTGGTTTGAGAGAATAATTTTCAGAAATTATTAAGTATTCATAGCTGTTTTTCCTTTTTTAATTTATCTACAAACAATAATTATTTTAAAAAAATTGTAATAATAATTTTCCTTTCATTGTTAATCAATAAAGCATTTTAATAAGTGTTTTTTATTGATTTTATTTTAACAAAGTATGAAGCTTTAAAAGCATATAGAAATCAATTCGAGGTCACAGACTCATATATAACAAATGGATACGAATAGACACTGAAATTTTAGATACTTACTAAAATTAGTCGCATCATTCATCAATAAAGAAAATACAGGGAAAGCAAGTATTTAACTACTTTAAACATCCCACAGTGCCTACAATTTTAAATGCATTCAATGAAAACATGTCCTTGCTAAAAATTCCATTTTAACAGAGATATAATCTCTTTCGAATTATCCACTATCTTGAAGGATGTCATTATACACACACAGCCTATACCTCTGATTGGTTAAAAGCTGGAAGAAAATTGTTCGCACGCCCAATTTTTTAAAGCATAGAAGAAAAAATTGTTCGAATTCAAAATCGTTATCACACTGCTTGTTGAAGCAATTTCTCCCAGAAAATCGGCGCAAATTAAGTGTTGGATCAAAAATTGCCCGAAAAATTTTTGTTTCTGAGAGAGGCTTACATTGGAGGGTTCTAGTGGCATTGCGATAATTTTCAACAATAACTGTATAGTAAAGGAGTTTTTGAATTTGGAATTTGGATTTACTATGTTCTTTATTAGTGAGATGAATTTGTACTAGAGGCAGAAGCTGTTTTGTTTTAAAACTGACAAAGCGGCTAATTTTAAGATTTCGAAATTGAGATCGATGAGAGCGTGTTCAATATCTAACTCAGTAGTATCAATGGAATGTCCCCGGAAAACAACCTTGAGGGACGTGAAAGCCCTATAATTCATTAAATAGTATTAGGCACTCATTTCGTCCAACTTCGAAGTGATGATATCGTGATTATCAGGAGATTCAGGATATATTTTGTAAGAAGTTTCTACCCAAGCAGCACCGAAACGTTCTCTGAACGTTCAAAAATTGTTCTGCAAACACGTTCTAAGAACGTTCACTTTGAACGTGTTATAGACGTCTATCTGTCCATCTTGAAGACGTACAATAGTACGGTTCAGAGAACGTTCAATGAACGTGTAACTATCACCATCGGTGTTATAGAAGCGTTCTGAGAACGTTCTATGTATACGGTCTCAGAACGTTCTAAACGTTTTTAGAACGTTTTCAAAACGTTATACACATTTTCAGAACGTTCCAGAAAACGTACTGTAAACGTTCTAAAATAGTGTAGTTAAAAAAAAAAAAAAAAAAAATGTGACGTCATTATAAAAAAATCCCCTCAGTACGAGCGTTTAGAAGTAAAAATTACATAGGTGATGACGAATAATGATACAACACATGAACAGGGATATGAATTACTTTTTTTTTCAATTCAAATAATGTTTGAGAAATTTTAACATACTTACTATTCTTTTAATTTCAACGTATATGCATCAAAAATTCTATATTCTATGACAGCTTTCCCCAAAAAGTGTCATAACGTCTCTTTATACCTTAAAAAATTTCTTAAATTTTTGCATTTTTTAAAAATTTCTTTTTTTTTCCCTAATCTGTAGATAATGAAGTTATAGTATTAATTACAAAACTTTGAATAAACACCATAAAATGCGAGAACTCGCACCAACTGTTTCGGGTCAAAAGAAGACACAACCCTTCATCAGGCGAACATTGTAGGCACGAGAGCTGCAAACAAGCACGTTGAGTGTGTGGAATGCGTTGCCGCTTTGTTTGTAGCAGCCGTGCTTTGTTTGTAGCAGTTGCGAGTTCTTGCATTTTATGGTGTTTATTCAAAGTTTCTTAATTAATACTATAACGCCATTATCTTCAGATTAGGGGAAAAAAGAAATTTTTTAAAAATGCAAAAATTTAAGGAATTTTTTAAAGGGATATAGGCACGTTATGACACTTTTTGGGAATTACAGTCATAAAATATGGAATTTTTCATGCATATACGTTGGAATTAAAGGAATAGTAAGTATGTTAAAATTTCTCAAACAATATTTGAATTTAAAAAAAAGTAATTTATATCCCTGTTGCTGTGTTGTATCATTATTCTTCATCTGCTATATATAGCTAAACTCTTGATTTATTTTGCTTGTTTTAATCCTTGTGATTCCGAATGCGTCATCCAATGATTAATGTTTGTTTTTCATGGTTGTTTTCTGTTTGATTCTCTGATTTCTTGAAGTAAATAATTTATTCCAATTTATTCTTCATTTCTAACTTCAATTAATTTCTTGTACGATAGGGTGCCCGCTAGCAATATGCTATTATAGCTGCTAACGAACGAAATCGTACATTGGTGCTCAACGACGAAAAGGGTCACCCTTGACGAGTTTTTTTTTTTTTTTTTTTTTTTCTACCATTCTAAGCTTTTCCTACAAAAAATGTTTAAAATGCTGTCTTAATTTTTTATTTCCTCGTTGCTTGTTTGTATCTTTTGATTTGAGTTTCATGTGGTTTTTACGCACCGGCAAAATTATTAAAATTGCAACTAACAATATAGGAATAAATTTAAGATTAGACTGAAGTTAAATAAAATAAAAATCAATAAATAAAATATAAATGTTTCAATAAATCACAATCAGTCTCCCCAGATTATTTAAATTTGTTGTAATTTCCTTCTCATTGACCTATGTGGTTTCAGGGATCTTACATCTGTTGCTTGGCTTTAACTAAGATTAAAAATTCATTTATACATATATATATATATATATATATATACATATATATATATATATATGTTTTTTTTTTTTTTAAATACAGGGTGCAAAGCATTGTGACGAGAATACCTTTATCTCCGCAACTATTGGTCGCAAATATATAGTTTCAGTTACAAAATGTTTTAAAGAATATGAGCATTTGTGGTATAACATGTTTAAATTTAAAATATCTATTTTTTCAAAATTGCAAAAACTAAATTTTTACATAGTCCCAGATCCCTATAATCATATTTAGAAAACTGACACTCATCCTAACAAACAGTTTCACTTCTATTCTCCCAAAATGGAACATGATATTTAAAGTTTGGATTTTCTAACATATTTCGGCCTTCAATAAGGGATCGGTTTAAAAATCCTAATTGGACTTTGTTTGCATTTTCCCTGGGTTTATTAAAGAATTTTCATTGGCTTTTTAATAAAGCCCGAGAAAATGCGAAATAATCCTAAATTTTGAAACTAACTATCTCAGACAATTTTGGGTGCACAAAAGTGAAACTTTTTGTGTTATATTTTTTAGGTTAGAACTCAACTTACACTATTAGTGTCATGAAAATTGTATAAAAATTATCAGTTTTTGTGATTTTTAGTAAATTGAT
The DNA here is from genome assembly GCA_963930645.1 of Salticus scenicus. NCBI lineage: Eukaryota > Metazoa > Arthropoda > Arachnida > Araneae > Salticidae > Salticus > Salticus scenicus. The sequence continues at coordinate 166,079,173 of OZ005659.1, read as the reverse complement.
TTTTTAAATTTAAACATGTCATATAATGAATTCTTACATTTTTTTTTAAAATACATTTTCTTATTGGAGGACGTTTGAGACCAATTGTTGCGCAAATAAAGGCCTGCTCTCGACTTTGCACCCTGTATATTCTAAACATTTCTGGGTACTACTTTGTAAGTCCATGGATAGTTTATAAATATTTTTGAATGCTGAAGTTTATAGAAAGTTTTAATATTTCAACATAAAAAATAATTTCAAAAATGAATGTACCAATACACCGCTAAAATAATATATAATTGAGTTTAGAATATATTGTTAATTTATAATAATAAGAAATTGAAACAAAAAATTAAAAATTAGTTAGAAGGAGGAAATTTTTAAAATGTCCAAATACTTAAATACATATATATATATATTTAATCATAATATTTTTCTAAAATATTTAACATACTTCATATTTTTAAATTTCAGTGCATGTGTGCATACATATTTTCAGTTTACAGCAGCAGTTTACAAAAATGATGTTTGCAGGTATTTAAATTTATTCCACATGGCAATGTAATTGGTATTTTTTAAATGTTTAAATTTCTTTAAATTGAGTCAACGCAATTTTTACCTCATTTGATATAATTATGCTATCATGGCATATTAAATAATTGATAAATGTAAATATTATTAGTATTAATAAATAATATAGTAAATCGTCCTTTTTTTTAAGCAGAATATCTTTTTTTATAAAGATGTGGAATAAAATTGAATTGAATCTTTGTTTTATTATGCAGTTAAACAATTTCATATATTTTATTTAATAAATAACAGTAAAGAGATATTTAAAATTGTAAGTCGGTGAAACTTAGGATATTATTTTAAAAATATGCAATTTGCATAACCTAGATTGTATATATATTATCATATAAACATTAAATAAATACTTCAGAATTTAAAAAGAAAAGAAAAAAAAAAAGAATTACATACCTTCCTCATTTTCTTCATAAGAATTTCTCCAAGAAAACACCCTTCCAACTAGCATTTTAAAATACATAATGACCAGTCTGGAAGGGCATTCACTTAAAATTAGCTCTCATCTTTTAAATTCTTTATGTTACTTCATTCAGAAGCATAATAACCAAAAATAGTCATTTTAACAATTTCCATCTCAGAAGACTGAATTAATAAAATGAATCCATAATTTCTAAGCGGTTTTCTGTAACAGGAGCAGTTTTTTCTGCGATACAATGCTACTTACAAGTATATCAAATGTTAGGCTTAAGAACTTACGCAGATATGAAAATGATTGTTTAATTGATATTAAAATAAGACTTTAATAAATAGAAAATAGAGACTATTACAGGTTAAAAATATTACATTTTTACCTTTTCTAAAGCTTATCCAAGTCATTATAACGCGAAAACTGAACAAAACAGATTACATTACACGTTTTAAATTTACCGCTTCACATAACGGCACGACATTCCCAAGACCTTTGAATTTGCACAGTCAGCGACAATTAACTAAATGCAATCCACAGATGTCAGTTTCATCTGCTCTTCCCTTGTTACATCCGGAATAATCATGTTTCAAAGTTCAACGTTTGAAACATAAATTTATTAAGCATTTATAGCTGTAGAGGTCAATATTTTAAGGAAAAATGGAGCTGAGTTAAACAATTATTTAAATTTTTATAAAGTATTTGAAAAACTTATGAGATCACTTTATTTTTCCATTTTAAAATCTCGAATAAAACGGAAAAGCATATTTTGTTTTAGTGTATATTTTAGTATTGAATAAAATATTCAGTGAAAATAAATAAAATAAAATAAGAACAATCAAACAGAGTAACGATTTAACAACATTATCAATATTGATAATTTATCAGTAACATTTAAACTTAAATAGAATCATAAATAAAATATAATAAAAGTTTAAAATTATGCTTAAAGAAAAGAAGAAAAAAACTCATTCTGTAACTTCCCGATGAGTATTAGAGACCGCGAGGTTCTACTCTCGAACCTTACAGACGGGAAGTGTTGGCTTCAATTCCTGGTCACGCTCGTCGACTTAGGTTTTCGGAGTTTTCCCGTGATTTTCTTTGAAACTCGCGTAAAGCACTATATTACTTATTCAATAACATCCGTGATTAGCTTTTTGTATCTAAACTTTGGGTCTGGGGAATGCATAGATTTTCATGACAGAAGACAATCATTTTTATGCTGTATAGAAGATCTTAGAAAATGTATTTTTCTAGGGGTTTATTATTATTATTATTATTACAAATGAAAAAAAAAAAAAAAAAAAAAAAAACGGTAAATTTGTTTTAAATCATCAGAAAACGATGTTTCAATTATTCGTTTTAAAGGTGATATCGAATTCTTTTGAAAGATAATTATAGTGAAAATTTTTATCCACCCTTCCCCCATCCCCCAGGGATCATGCATACTTATTCCTATGAATGATAATAATAATAAAAAAACTGTTTGACTATTACTCGTTATACAGCCAAATTGAATCAATATTATATATCAAATGTATGTCACGCAGAAGGTTTGGTGAGTATATATATTACAGAAGCTGATAGATAGCCTTTCTGTGAATGGAAAATATTGGAACGTGGCAGTGCCACCTGTCGTCCGATATGCACCCAAAGGCAATCTGTAGAGTTTTACGTAATATTAATTTCACTTACCAAATTTACAATATTTATAAATCACAGAAGTTGAGATTTTTCGTTTCTGTTATGAGATTAAATTGCTACATAGCCACGCCACCTGTTGGCCGATGTGCATCCAAAATGGACCAGTAAAGCTTTACATAAAATCGATTTCACTTATAACTTCAGTGTATCACAAAATTTATTGTTAAATCACAAGAGTTAAAATATTGCCTTTCCGTTAAAATGATTAAATTGCAGATTAGCAACGCCACCTGTTGGACAATGTATACATCCAAATTGTATTAGCAGAGGTTATGATGATATATGCCAATATATCATGTTTAATACATTTGTACACTATAGAAGCTGAGATATAGCCGTCCCATAAATGGAGGGTTTCATTGCATAGCACCGTAATCTATCGGGCGATATATCCCAAATGAAATTCAAATAAACTCCAATTTAGGGCAAGATCTAATATTGTAACAAGTTTGGTCGAATTCCATACATTGATTCCTGAAATACAAAATCCACAAAATTTTTCCATGAGTTTAAAATTTTGTAATTTTTTTTCACCTCACCGCTACTGATTATTGGGAAGCATTCTTTACTGACGTGCTAACAAAACGTTAAACTGAAAATGTAAAATATGCTCTATTCTCTATCATGCTAAAAATTATAAATTTCGAATAACTTACGAAGTTTTTAAATTAGAATGTTGCAAATCTCTCAATAAGATTCTTATCAACATCATAAGTGATATTTTAAAACTGGTCCGATCTCTCTGCAATCATTTGTTCTTGAGATATCGTGCACATGAACTAACGGGCTATCACACTAATAGGTGCCGAAACACATTAACAGATACCATACCAACCTTTTGACTTCCGGATTCCTCACGCCACAAAACGTGTAAAAAAAACAAAAGCTGAAGTCAAAAATTTTAAAGGTTAACCTAGTTTCCCAACCAATAGTACTAAAAAGTCATTTTGTCATATTCGTTATAATTACACTGTTACAGAACGTGTTATGACGGTGTCACACTTGAACGTTCTATATAGAACTAGAATTGTACGTTTTATAGATGGTACAAATCAAACATTTTCAGAACGTTCTAAATAATACTATTTCTGAACGTGTTTTAGAACGTTCTTTTGACACGAAACACGGTGTTTGAACTATTGAAACCGTTATTAGACGTTCACAGAACGTTCCTGTGCTACTTGGGTAGCAGGGGCAGCAATAAAATTGCAATAACCTGAGATTTTTGAGTAGAGTAGGTGCTCCAGTGATTGGCACGCTCCAGTAATTGACATCTATCCTGAAATAATTAATAAATAAGAAAAATAAAATCATATATTTTACATTTAAGAATTTTAACATTTTATGTCAAACACTGGAGGTGTAATAGGGGTGCTAATAACATAGGGTGCTAATAACTGTTAAAATGAATAACTAGCAGTGTCAAACACTGGAACATAGGTGGCCAATTACTGATTAAATGAAAAAAAACTGGCAGTGTCAATTACTGGAACATTGAGTGGTGTGTGAGGACATGTTTAAAGGACACATATGTCCTTTAAAAATTTATTTATTTATTCAAATTTAATATATAACAAAAAGGAGGGACTAATAGAGATTATATAAAATAAATCTTTTTAAATTTATGTAATTCAATTAATTAATTATATAGAATTTCCCGTTTTATTTACAAATCAAAATCTTTCATTTAATTGTGTTGTTTGTCCTTTATTGTTACAAACACATTGCTCTCGGAATAATATAAAGCAATTTTTATATCGGGGCTTTTGAAAAAGAATTCCGTTAATACTTTTTCCCTGAAAGGATTAAATCAATTTAGCTATAATTATTTATTTTGAGAAGGTAATTTAAAAGTCATTATCAGCGTATTTCTAGCATAAGCACCTATTAATAAAATAAAAAACAGTCATTTCAATTCATATTTATTACCCTTGTGTGTTTACATTAAAAGCTATTATTATTTCAAGCAGGTCATTATAGTTCTAAAAATAGATTTATAATGGATTTTTGCCGACTAAGCGGCGTCGGTTATGTACGTTGAGAGTTCAAGGGCAATTGGCGATGCTTTTCAATGTCAAATAGATCTAACGTTTCTAACGATTTTTTTTTATTCAAAATTTTTGTATTAAAATGCTAGGAGGACAAAGAAACAGCTTGGCATTCTTTTGGCTGAATTTTAAGGATGCCAATTTTTGGGGTTGCAATTTTAAGTTCTCTGGGGCTGGGAGATCTAGTTAAGCTTTTCGATTTTGACTTCGTTAGAGTATGACGTTTTCAGTTTGGTTCCTCCTCTCCTCCCGTCCCAATTACAGGGATGGAACACGGGCGCAGAATTCATACCACTATCAATGTAAGAAAATTTTCTACTTCTTAAATCAAAGATATTATAGGTAGAGAAATTTCTTAAACGGATTCCGGTATGAATTCTGCGCCCGTGTTCCATCCCTGCAATTACCGTACTAGATATCTTCCGGTTCTCAGTAATTATTGAAATGTAGTAGATTTTTCGAAAATAACTGTTTTCAAGAAACCAGCAATAAAAACACCAGTTAATCTAATTGTGTCTGCTTACTTTTTCTGCAAAGGAATTTTATTCAACAGATTTTTTAAGAACTTCGACACGGCCCATACTGTCATGGATCTGGGTAACTGTTTTGGTGATTATCATCACCACAAGTGGGTATCAAATAAAAATTCATAAAAAAAAAATAATAATTGCTATCAAATGTATATATTACATATAGTGGTTCTGAATGTCTTTCATATATATGTACTAACTTAAGATTTATTGAAATATTTTCTGATAACTAGAACATTAAAAACATCAGAGATTGCTCTAAAACTGTCAATCACTGGTGAACTTACCCTAGTTGATTTTTATTACTGCATTTAACGGTAATAAATCTGCCTTTCAGCAACGGTATTTTAGGATTTTTTCTGATAGATTGAGTTTTTGGAGCATTTTTCGTGGCCCCATCTAGTGTCACAGCTTGGTCAGAAAGTAATTTTTCCTCATGACTATCAAATTTATTTTGGATAGGAACGTTAAATAAAGATTCAGTATTGTTATTTTTTACATTTAAAAGCTTTAGTGTTATTAGTATTATTAGTCATAGGATTGTTAGTGTTTTTTAGTGGAATATTAGGTACATCTAATACCTGAGAGGATGCTTCTTTCATCTCGTTGACGTCATCATCTCTCGTCCAGTCAGAAGTTTCAATCTTTCCGAATACAATTCGAAATTCAGGTAAATTAGGCATGACAGTACGATGTTCAGAGTCAGTGAAATCTTTAATAAATCCGGAGGTGGCTTGTCCACAGTTGTGAACCACATATGTGAATCAGAGGTTTAAGAACATTTTAAATTCCTCGTCCGTTAGACGGGATAATACAGCGCTGTCCTCTCAAGCAAAATCTAACTATACCGTGATAAAGTACACATTACTAAGAATCGATTGTTACCAGTTGAATATTTGTTGGACGATTTGCGGTAAAATTAATTAAGTGGGGGTCGTGGCTTTTTTTTTCGTGTCTGTACATTACGAGAATTTGTTGCAGGAATAGGAGGTCTGAAAAGCTTCAGAAATATTTATATTTTGTGTTATTAATTTTCAATATCATTATAATTTTGATAGCATAGGTGCCAACTTGTACGATATTTCTTTGCAAAAACTTTATCATGTTTAATCACAGAAAATTGCAAAAAAAAAATAAAAATAAATAAATAAATAAATAAATAAATAAATAAAAAAATTATTAAAATTTCAATTAATAATTTCTGGTAGCAAAAAAAAAAAAAAAAAAAAAAAAAAAAAACGTATAAGTTGGCAATTATGTAATAGTGAAATCTTTTTACACTGTGAATAAAATGTATCTACATAATAATAATAATGATAATAATAAAAAGTTTCATCGAAATCGTAATAGTAAAGCGCCAGATCAATAGTATCAAATAGTAGTTTTATTTATAGAGCTCCAAAGTATTCAAAGCCAATCTAATCAGTGATGCTAATAAGTTAAGTGCAAACTAAGCTTTATTACATTTACTCAAAATATACAACTATTGTGTTTATTTTATTGTTTTACTTGCAGGCTTTGCCCGCTTCGCAGGCCACTAAATTTAAAGGAAACTCTTTTCTATATAGCTTTATAAAAAAAAAATAAAATAAATTACTGAAATTGTTCAAAAGCTCGCTCCAGGTCCCTGCTGCATTCGGCAGCGATTTGGTCATCCACTGCAACTCGGGCGCTTGTCCCTATTATCTGCGACAATAGTTTACCAATGAGCTTCCATTTAGGTGCTTATTATATAACAGTTTCGAAAAAGATAGTATCGAAAAAATTGGAGTTTCCCTTTTATATTTGAATCCCAGTTACATGTGAACAACACTATACGTGTTGTTCACATGTAACTCGGACTGGACTCAAATGTAACTGAGTTTAGACAACATAATATTTGCTTTTACGTTATTTCATATGTTTATTTTGTTTATCCAATCAACCATTAAATGACAGCAATTTCACGTCAGATATTACAATATGCTGTGACCGGCTACGTCTGTCGCATGAGACAATTAATTTTTTGTGTTTATATATAATTCATGGGTTGTAAACCTGAAAGTACAGCTTTAATATCTCTTTGGCGGCTTTTGAATTTTTGTCACCATTTTAGACTTAATCCATTGTAACAATAAGACTTAATCCTTTGTAACAATATGCTATGAGCGCTATTTCTGCCGTATTTTAGACAACTAATCTTTTTATGGTTATATATATTTCCCATTAAACATATTTTTATTTATTTATTTAAATATTAATTTGAATTTTTCAAATATTTCTGTTCGACAGCGTGCAAGTGCAGTAACACACAGAGGCTCATTTGTTTGTATGATAAATTAGCATAGTGATTATTATATAAAAAAATAAATAAATAGGAAGACATTATCGTGTTACACAACTTTATTATGTCGCTCCACTGGCGGCTTTTGAATTTTTGTCGCCATATTAGCGATGATTTTTTTTTTTTTTTTTTGTATGAAAAGGGGAAGACTGTTTTGGTAATAATTTTATCAGATTCTTTTTTGTTTATACATAAGAATCCTTTATATTCTGCTTATATTTTTAATGGTTTTTAGGTTTAAAATAGTGCTTGTTGAAATAAATTTCCTATCTTTAAAACTGTATTTGTTCTGTAAATTTTGTGTAAAAATAAATCATTTATGTTTTTATGTATTTGATGCGCTACTTAGATTAAAATGGCTGTTGCTATATTAAACTTCTTGTCGAAAAACGTCCGGTGTACTTCAACACCAAAATTTAAAAAATCGCCCAACAGGATCTGTTAATGAAACTGATAAAATAAAAATATGGTTCATAGAGTTTAAATAATCTATTTAAAAAAACTTTAAAAACCCAAATTATTAATGTACTGTATCACATACATAGATAAAGTAATAATATATAGATTGATCATTGGGGAGAAAAAAGTGATTCCTTTTCACTCGGGAAAAGACGGCGATTTTACCAAAATATGGCAGTCTTTCCCCGAGTGAATACACACGGGAATGCACACGAATGTTTTAGCAAATAAAATTCATGAATAATTTATTTACTAAAGGTGAATGAAAAGCTCCAGATATAGTTTCAAATTCATTCTTCTTTTTTTCTTTTTTTCCTTCAATACCACTTAATGGTTGATTCCAAAGATTGTTTTTCGGCATCAAAAATTTTTGCACGATAATATGGGGATGATAGATCTATATATATTATTATATCTATGATCACATAAATCTTTTCGAAGATAGAATAAAACTTAATTTGAAAAAAAAAAAATTAATAACTTTTGTTTATTAACCAAAATAATTGATGAAATTTTAAATGCAAGTTGGTCTTGTGGGGTACAGGCTGTATATTATATTTTTGTGTTCGTGAGAGAAAATTTAAAGGAATTTGAAAACTGCAATTATTAATCCCACTTAAAAATCATGTGACTTAATGTGAAGCAGAATTTTCATTTTTTTTCTCCTAACGGTTTCCATACAATCTTTTGCTGTTGCCACCTAAAATTCATACTTTAGTTAATTTTAAAAAATCTAATTGTCCGATTGATAAGCTGTTTAATGCATCGGATTTACAAAAATTTTCCCTTTCATTTGCTATCTTATATGTAACGATGCGACTGATATTTCTAATTTATTTTCTAATCTTTCTGATTTATTTTCCTCATTTTAAATAAATGTACGTTTTTTTTTTTTTTATTATTATTATTATTTTGTCGAAAAAAAAATTGGCAACAATTAAATTATGGATAAGATGTTAAAATCAGAAATTAGAAGGTTATTATTTTCACATTTTAATTAATTAAGAAAAAACTAATCATCCGATTGATAAGCTGTTTAATGCATCGGATTTACAAAAATTTTCCCTTTCATTTGGTATCTTATTTGTAACGATACGACTGATATTTCCAATTTATTTTCTAATCTTTCTGATTTATTTTCCTCATTTTAAATAAATGTGCGTTTTCTTTTTTTAATTATTATTATTTTGTCGAAAAAAAAATTGGCAACAATTAAATTATGGATAAAATGTTAACATTTAAATGGCTTATTTATCATAAATTAGAAGGTTATTATTTTCACATTTTAATTAATTAAGAAAAAACTAATCAAAAATTCGAAAATCTGACTTCGATGTGCACAATGGCACTTCGGGGGGCACCTTTGTGTTAAATCTCGTGACTGTCCGAGCTACCGTTTTCGAGAACAGTGAAATATACAAATATTGCTCACTTAATAGTATAAGATAAGATTATTATTAATAATTTTAAATATGAAGTTTCGTTATTCCCCCCCCCCTGCCCCCCTAAAAGTAAAAATGTATTCTTTTGACAGCTTTTAGAACAATAAGTTTTATGGCGGAATACCCTTTGAAAAAATTTTAGTGTTTTGCAACTTGAAAACTCCATAGAACAAGAAAACTTTATAGCTACATTTTTTAAACAATCATATTTCAGTCATCAAAAACTATTTTAAGAGATCACTTTAATCGAAAAATAGCTAAAATTAAAAAAATACAATAAATAAATAAAAGAAAATAAATAAATAATAATAATAAAAGAAAAGAAAAGAAATAATTATTATCTTATATTAGTTATTGAATATTATTAAATTTATTCACACAATCGCTATGTTGTTCGAAGTTTTGTATTGATTGTAATACTCTGAATGAAATGTGGGTTTCCAGTATAAAATACATTTTTAAGGCATTTTAAAAAGAACGTTAAACGTATCGTAGAAATATAACTAATGAAGCGAGAAAAGATATTGAACACGCTTTAATCAATGGTTAGTTTATTATTATTTTTATTATTATTAAGTTATTCATTATTATTATTATTATTTTAATGCAAATTAAGAAGTGTGACGTAGTATGTGATATTCGGCTATTTAATTAATCATTTACACTGGGTTGCCAAATTAATGCGGACACTTGATTTTTTTTTTTTTTTTTTTTTTTTTTTGTACATTTTCGTGTTTTTATGCCACTTATAATTCCTAAAAGTGGTTCTTATGTTACTAGAACGCATTTTTTATCAAATTTTATTATGTAACACATTATTTTAAGTGATTTAGCCAAAACATACTGAGCTTAGCGACATTCTTGTGACATGACAGTTACATCATTTTATGTTGCAGAGTGCTCTCAACGTTTAACCCTTTGCGGCGCAAGACAATTTGAAACATTTAAATTATATTGCCACCGGAATTCATGAACTAAATTAAACTAAAAGAAATTTTTAATTTTAAGGTTTAAAAAACCGGCCTTTTCTGGTATGTTATAAATGTGAATTTTTTCTAAAAAATTTCCGGGATGAAGTTTTGCAGCTGGATCTTAAATTTAACGTCCTCGCAGCGAGGACAGCGCGCGTTAAGGGGTTAATACTGATCGTTCATTTTGAATCCTTTGAACTGAGATTTAGTGTGCATTCTAACGCATTTTTAATAACATGAGTAAAGTTTGATTACTGAATTACAATTAAATTTTTTTTAATTACATTTTTATAACATAATAATTATTATTTTTTTAAATTTTTAGTATGGTAAGAGGAAGTGACATTTCTCCTAGAAAAAAATCCAAAATAAAATCTCCTCCCGCACACGCAGCATTTACAGAGGCAAGTCGCAGATAGTATTGGGGTATCTAAATTTGCTCTTAATAAAATGAAAGTGAATTTAAACAAAAACCTGCCCCTTTCACCGAAAAGAACAAGGAAGCGCGGTAGCAGGGGTGAAAGTGGTCATCACCATCGGCACCACTATTTTTATTTAGAAAAGAGCAATTTATATTTACACTGATGCCCTTCGATTTAGTAGGATAGAGATTATTGTTAAAAATAACCGGTGGGAGAGTTCCGTGAAAAAACGGAACACTTTCACCCCTGCGTGGTAGTGATAACTACGTTCAGAACAGACAGAAAAATAAGGGACATTTTCTTATGAAATAGGAAAAAAAGTGTTGCTACTTTGACTCAGATTGTTCAGGAGTCAGATATTGACGTTTCGAAAAGAACTGCGCCGTGAAGATTGGTTGAAGAGGGCTTGGTAGGCCATTGTCCAGTTTGCAAGCCTAAGCTTACAGAGGCTATGAAACAGAAACGATTCGCCTGGGTTCGAGGCCATCGTTACAAGACTGCAGAAGATTGGAATAAAGCAATATATGATATTTATTAATAATTTCAATGATTTCTAAAGTTTTCTTTGCAATTAAACCATAAATCATTTCAATTTTAGGTGTGTTTCTCAGACGAGACAACTTTTCAAATTTTAGCCAATCAAAGCAGTTTCGTCCAGCGGCGTCCTGGAGAGACGCTCTGACTGCATAATAGAAAGGATTAAACATCTACTAAAGGGCGTGGTTTGCTACATTATAAATACCAAGCGTGCAGAACGTTTATACATTGTTCAAAGAACTATAAAACAGGACCAAAATAAGGAAGTTCTACGAACTCGCCTTCTTCCACAGCTGGAAGAATGGTTACCTGAAGGTGAGCATGGTGGTTTTACGCACAATTCTGCCCCTTGCCATAAAGCTAAAAGTGTTACGTAATCTACGGGCTAAGAATATCGAAGTATTACCATGGCCTGGAAATTCACCCGATATGAATCCCATAGAAAACTTATGAGAAATTACAAAAAGGGAAATTACCAAGAAAATGCTAACAACCAAGAGGCAACTGATCGAAAAACTTATAAATGTCTGGCATCACAATTCTTTAATTAAAGAAAGGGCAAAATCCTGCATAGAAAGCATGCCACAGCGCATTGAAGCAATATCAGCAGAAGGAAATGTCATCATATATTAAGGCATTACAAAATGTTACTTTTTTTTTCGTTTCCATTATGTTTTTTTATTATATAGCTATTAAATATATATATTAACATTAAATAAAGTATTTAACATTAAACAAAGTAATAAATACTAATTGTAGCATATAATGTATTTTTATTTAGAAGAAACACCACTTTAACTAGATTTTTTACGTGTCCACATTAATTTTTCATCCCACTGTAACTTTAGTGACTATAATATACATAAAAACATTAAATAAAATTAATATCATTGGATCCGGCCCGGCTAACGCCATAGGGTTGAATCTGTAAGCTGCAAGAAAATCATACAATTAATTCATAATTTATATACATATTTATACATTATAAAGGGCATTTTAAATATGCTATCTCAAAATTAAGTAAAGTGGTAATTCGCAGAGTGAAGAAGATATGTATCTTAACACTTTAATGACTGTGTGATTTTAAATTTTGAAGAGTAACCCTCAATTTTGGGCGTTGCTCTAAAACATAATCTTATTCAACGAAAGAACTTACATTTTATAACCATAAACTAAAAGAAATACAATAATGTATTTTTATTTAGAAGAAAAACCACTTTAACTAGATTTTTATGAGTGTCTACATTAATTTTTCATCCCACTGTAACTTCAGTGACTATAATCATAGCCTGCTTAACTAGATGCCTGTCGCGTAGCTCGGAAACATAGCAAGAGTTGAAGCAGTAGACAGTACCATCTGGTACAGATTGCACGATTTCTTTATTTAACTTCCACCAATAACTTTAAGAAGTTATATATAATTTATATAATCGACGTTTCTTCAATTCAATTTGCTTTTTATGTATATCATATCCCTCTCTTAAATATTTTTGGTGGCTGTTGAATAAAAAAGTTGCGCAATCTGCACCAGGTGGCGCTGTCTACCGTTTCAACTGTTGCCAAGTTTTCGAGCATCACCACAGGCATCTAGTTAAGGAGGCTATGTTATAATATATATAAAAACATTAAATAAAATTAATATCATTGGATCCGGCTAACGCCATAGGGTTGAATCTGTAAGCTGCATGAAAATCATATAACTAATTCATAATTTATAAATATATATATATATACATTATAAAGGGCATTTTAAATATGATATCTCAAAATTAAGTAAGGTGGAAATTAGCAGAGTGAAGAAGGTATGTATCTTAACACTTTAATGACTATGTGATTTTAAATATTGAAGAGTAACCCTCAATTTTGGGCGTTTTTCTAAAACATTATCTTATTCAACGGAAGGACTTATATTTTATAACCACGAACTAAAAGAAATACAATTCATATGATGATAGTAGATTAATAAAAAATAAGTACTTCGTAATGCTGCAAATCTACCAGAGACTACTGAAGAAGAAGGCCACTAGGAGGAGAAAAAATATAGAAAATACTGATTAGTGTTCAGTATTCTTATGGAAGTATTCACTGTCTGAAGTAGAGAAAGAATAATTACTTCTTGGGCTACCATATCCTATAGAGTTGCAAACATTTTAATTTATTCCAGAGTATTTTTAGACCCGCCTCTATTTAATACCACTTACATTTTAAGAGTAATTGTTTCTTATTTTGTCATGGATATATATTCGAGAAAAATATCCCATCATAGCCTCCTAAATTAGATGCTTTCCGCGTGGCTCGGAAACTTGGCACCAGTTCAAGCGGTAGACAGCGCCACCTGGTACAGATTACGCGACTTTTTTATTCAACAGCGACCAAACATTTTTAAAAGTGAGATTTATACATAAAAGGCGAGTAAAATCGAAGAAACGTCGATTATATACATCACTTCTTAAAATTATTGGCGAGAGTTGAATAAAACAAAAATCGCGCAATCAGTACCAGGTGGCGCTACTTACTGCTTGAACTGTTGTCAAGTTTCCGAGCCACGTGGAAGTCATCTAGTTTAGGAGGCTATGATTCTATAAAAAAATGGTGCGAAATAAAGGCGGGAATTAAAATACACCGAAATAGACTAAAATGTTGGCATCTATGTATCCATAGTAATCAAAATTGCCTCTGACTGAAGACATTGTTAAATGTAATAACAAATTTTTAATATTTATAACTCATCATACTTATATTTTGGATCTTGTTGAGTGGTAATAATTAAAATGTCGCTCTTTTTTTTTTTTTTTTTTGATAAAGTTTTATGTATTGAACTTATATTTAATATTTGAGAAATACGTCCGTTAATTGTATCACGTCTCTCTCTAAGTTTTCTGTTTTAAATTTTTCTGTTAATGAAAATGAAACAAAATCAGTGTAAAAAAAGTAGTAATTTCAAAATCATATAAATAAAGGTGTGTCCATATAAAACCGGACGTGTGAAATACAAGGCGTGGCCAGTATAATACAACTGCTGTGGTTTTATGATGACCATGCCTTATTTCTTATTACGTGAAAGCTGAGTTTACATATACAACCCAGTATTACTCTGCTCCAGGGTTGCCAGGTCATATTTTTCAAATGAGGCCAAACTTTCTCTAAAATAGAGCCAAATGGGGCCAAATACTAGCAAAATAAAGCCAAAAAAGAGCCAACATCAGTGTTGCCAACTGTAGGGATTTGTCCCCACACATAAGAAATTTTAGCAGTTTTCTTCAACATGAAGGGGCACAATATTTACTTTTTGGAGGTACTCTTTTTCCTGAGGACATCCTCAGGATATCCTGAGAATAAAAGTTCTTAATACGGATATCCTAAGCACTAAAGTAGGGACTTTTATCACGAATGTAGGGATATTTTGTGCTGTCTGTAGGGACACAGCAAAATGTAAGTTGGCACATCGGCCTGCATTTGAAGATTCAAAGTACAGTAGGAAGACATTGTGTTCTTGGTTTATGAACTTTAATTGTTCTTGTAATGCACCATTTAAAAGAAGAAAAAAAAAAAAAAGAAAAGAAAATGAAACTCCAGTTTATTATTTTTCATAAAATTTCTTTAATATTATATATTTTGAAGACTTCGAAATCACATTTCGTTTTTAGTTCAAATTGGAGCAGAGGCTTGTTATGCTGAGCTTGAAATTTGACAATTCGAAATGAAAAACAGATCTAGAAATAGGCGGCGTTGCATACATTATATTATTTTAAATGACCAAAGTAAAGTGTATACAATCAACCGATAAATAGGAAAAAAGAATTATATTATTTAATGTAGTTCCACTGTTTCACTTATCATATAATTTCGTCTTTCAACTAAATATGCAAACACACATGAAAACTTAAAAAAAAAAAAAAAAAAAAAATTCTTATTTTATAAATTCTTATTGTACGAAAAATGTTATTTAATTACTGAATTCTGATATAAATATAAAAAAAATAAATCTCATGAGTACTGCCGAATACTGAATATATATGCGCAATGGGATTATGAAAGGCATACATGGAAGGAAGAATATCATTCGGGAAAGATTTTTAGATTAATTTTGGAGAAAATTATAATATTTGTATTTGAAAAAAAAAAAAAAAAGAAATTATACAGACACGACATTATTTCATTATTTAAAACTTGAAAATCTGACATTGACAGATTTTAATTTAGTGCCAGAGGCCTACTGCTAAACTTGTTAATATCGACAAATTCTTCTTTAGTTAATTCGTGACGATCTAAATTCCATGATAAAGTTTTCATTAAATCAAACCAATGTGTTTCAGCTGCAGATACTGTAACAAATAACGTTGGAAGTCCAAACTGTCTTATAGTCGCAAAACAACGTTTTTTCTCTTTTTCCCAATGAGGGGGAGGTGTGCCTTGGGGGGGACTCATGTCAAAGGTGTGCCTTGGGGGGGGACTCATGTCAAAGTTGTACTTTGGGGGGGACTCTTGTCAAAGTTGGGCCTTGGGGAAGACTCATGTCAAAGTTGTGCCTGGGGGGGACTCATGTCAAAGTTGTGCCTTGCGGGGACTTCATTCAATAAATCCCCATTCAATAAACCGACTGAAATAGGCCCTTAGCACTATTAAGAGTGACGTATAAAAATTCGACAACGCTGTACCGACTGAAATAGGGGTACCTTGGGGGGGGACTCATGTCAAAGTTGTGCCTTGGGGGGGACTTCATTCAATAAATCCCCATTCAATAAACCGACTGAAATAGGCCCTTAGCACTATTAAGAGTGACGTATAAAAATTCGACAACGCTGTACCGACTGAAATAGGGGTACCTTGGGGGGACTCATGTCAAAGTTGTGCCTTGGGGGGACTTCATTCAATAAATCCCCATTCAATAAACCGACTGAAATAGGCCCTTAGCACTATTAAGAGTGACGTATAAAAATTCGACAACTGTACCGACTGAAATAGGCCTCTAGCACTAAAAAAAATATATATATATACAGACACGACATTATTTCATTATTTAAAACATGAAAATCTGACATTGACAGATTTTAATTTAGTGCCAGAGGCCTACTGCTAAACTTGTTAATATCGACAAATTCTTCTTTAGTCCATTCGTGACGATCTAAATTCAAAGATAAAGTTTTCATTAAATCAAACCAATGTGTTTCAGCTGCAGATATTGTAACAAATAACGTTGGAAGTCCAAACTGTCTTATAGCCGCAAAACAACGTTTTTTCTCTTTTTCCCAATGAGGGGGAGGTGTGCGTTGGGGGGGACTCATGTCAAAGGTGTGCCGTGGGGGGGGACTCATGTCAAAGTTGTACCTTGGGGGGGACTCATGTCAAAGTTGGGCCTGGGGGGGGACTCATGTCAAAGTTGGGCCTTGGGGGGGACTCATGTCAAAGTTGTACCTTGGGGGGGACTCATGTCAAAGTTGGGCCTGGGGGGGGACTCATGTCAAAGTTGGGCCTTGGGGGGACTCATGTCAAAGTTGGGCCTGGGGGGGACTCATGTCAAAGTTGGACCTTGGGGGGGACTCATGTCAAAGTTGTACCTTGGGGGGGACTCATGTCAAAGTTGGGCCTGGGGGGGACTCATGTCAAAGTTGTGCCTTGGGGGGACTTCATTCAATAAATCCCCATTCAATAAACCGACTGAAATAGGCCCTTAGCACTATTAAGAGTGACGTATAAAAATTCGACAACGCTGTACCGACTGAAATAGGGGTACCTTGGGGGGGACTCATGTCAAAGTTGTGCCTTGGGGGGACGTCATTCAATAAATCCCCATTCAATGAACCAACTGAAATAGGCCCTTAGCACTATTAAGAGTGACGTATAAAAATTCGACAACGCTGTACCGACTGAAATAGGGGTACCTTGGGGGGGGACTCATGTCAAAGTTGTGCCTGGGGGGGACTCATGTCAAAGTTGTGCCTTGGGGGGACTTCATTCAATAAATCCCCATTCAATAAACCGACTGAAATAGGCCCTTAGCACTAATTAAGTGTGTATTATAAAAATTCGACAACTGTACCGACTGAAATAGGCCTCTAGCACTAAAAAATCTTAATGTGTATGTATATGTTTCATTTCAATATTTTTCTCACTGAAAAGCATTAACGTTATATATATATATATATATATATATATATATATATATTAATAAAATCAGAGTTTTGTCTGTAAATTTGTCGGAATCGAAAAATTTTGCGATGTCTTCACATTTCACACCCCATGAAAGCGGAAAATGACTTCAGAAAATTTTGCCTGTGTGTGTGTGTGTGTGTCATCGTGTCCGTCGCTTTTTTTGTCCGGGCATCACTTGAGAACGGCAGGACGGAATGCAACGGCGCTTGGCAGGGATTTAGGTCTTCGCCCAACTTAAAATTATATCTATCAACTTTTCAGAAATTCCCCCCCGTTCCCCCCTGGGGGGTAAAAGACTAAGACACGTTTGTCCGGGCATCACTCGAGAACGGCTGGACGGAATTCAACGGCGCTTGGCAGAAACTTACGTCTTCACCCAACTAAACTATCTATAGAAAATTTTAAAATTCTGATTAGTGTTTAAATTGTGGGTAAAAAACGCCTGCGCATGCGCCATAAATATTTTTTCACTAAAACGCTTTGAATGGAAAAATAAAATGCAAAAATAAATTTTTAAGATAAAGACTTTTTTTATTCGCGTGATTCGCACTACAAATTATGAAAAGATTGAAATGTGCCATCTGAGTTTCATACTTTAGTTAATTTTAAAACATCTAATTGTCGTATCGAAAAACTGTTTACACCCCAGGATTCACAAAAATCACCCCTTTCATTTGGTACTAAATTTGTAACGGTAGGTCTGATACTTCTAATTTATTTTCCCCTTTTACCGTTTTTCCGTTGCCACTTAAATTTCATACTTTAGTTATTTTTTAAAATTATAATTGTAGCATCAAAAAACTGTTTGCACCCCTGGATTCAGAAAAATCACCCCTTTCATTTGGTATCAAATTTATAAATATAGGTCTGATATTTCTAATTTATTTTGCCCTTTTTCCGTTTTCAACTCAGATTCGATATGGAACAGCTTTAGTATTGGATCCCTTTGGCAAAATTTGAAATTCGGCACCGAAGTAGCTCGGACGTTTCTCGCCAAGATCTTTAATTGCACAATTGAGATAGCCAATTCAGTTCATCGCAAAAATGGCTTAAAATATTTAAAGTCACCAAAGGGTTCCGATACTTAAGCTGTGCTTTTTGTATTTATTAGTGCTAGAGGCCTATTTCAGTCGGTACAGTTGTCGAATTTTTATAGGTCACTCTTAATTAGTGCTAGAGGCCTATTTCAGTCGGTTTATTGAATGGGGATTTATTGAATGAAGTCCCCCCAAGGCACAACTTTGACATGAGTCCCCCCCCAGGCCCAACTTTGACATGACTCCCCCCCAAGGTACCCCTATTTCAGTCGGTACAGCGTTGTCGAATTTTTATAATACACTCTTAATAGTGCTAAGGGCCTATTTCAGTCGGTTTATTGAATGGGGATTTATTGAATGAAGTCCCCCCAAGGCACAACTTTGACATGAGTCCCCCCCCAAGCTACCCCTATTTCAGTCGGTACAGCGTTGTCGAATTTTTATAATACACTCTTAATAGTGCTAAGGGCCTATTTCAGTCGGTTTATTGAATGGGGATTTATTGAATGAAGTCCCCCCAAGGCACAACTTTGACATGAGTCCCCCCCAAGGTACCCCTATTTCAGTCGGTACAGCGTTGTCGAATTTTTATAATACACTCTTAATAGTGCTAAGGGCCTATTTCAGTCGGTTTATTGAATGGGGATTTATTGAATGAAGTCCCCCCAAGGCACAACTTTGACATGAGTCCCCCCCAGGCCCAACTTTGACATTAGTCCCCCCCAAGGTACAACTTTGACATGAGTCCCCCCAAGGCCCAACTTTGACATGAGTCCCCCCCCAGGCCCAACTTTGACATGAGTCTCCCCAAGGCCCAACTTTGACATGAGTCCCCCCCAAGGTACAACTTTGACATGAGTTCCCCCCCCCCAAGGCACACCTTTGACATGAGTCCCCCCAAGGCCCACCTTTGACATGAGTCCCCCCCCAGGCCCAACTTTGACATGAGTCCCCCCAAGGCCCAACTTTGACATGAGTCCCCCCCAAGGTACAACTTTGACATGAGTTCCCCCCAACGCACACCTCCCCCTCATTGGGAAAAAGAGAAAAAACGTTGTTTTGCGGCTATAAGACAGTCTGGATTTCCAACGTTATTTGTTACAATATCTGCAGCTGAAACACATTGGTTTGATTTAATGAAAACTTTATCGTGGAATTTAGATCGTCACGAATTAACTAAAGAAGAATTTGTCGATATTAACAAGTTTAGCAGTAGGCCTCTGGCACTAAATTAAAATCTGTCAATGTCAGATTTTCATGTTTTAAATAATGAAGTAATGTCGCGTCTGTATAATTTTTATTTTTTATTTATTTATTTTTTATTTATAATACTGTCTATTAAAAACTTCTGTGGTCACGAAATTTGGTGCTAAAATTGTTTGTATGCATCCGGCACTTATTGTAACTGCATTTCACGAAATTCGAAATCCCCCCCCCCCCCCCTTCTCGGAGTCGGATGGCAATAAACATGTGTAAAAACATGTTTTTCCGTTTGAATTCGCTTTGAATTATCTTTGAATGGCGAATTTTGGTGTGTGGATATTGATTAAGTGTACGCATTATGTGCATTAGTGGGATTTTGCAAAACTTCGAACTCACCCGCTGAGGGTGGGGAAGTAAGAAGTGGGTAAGTTGCGCCGAAGACAGTGGGGACCCAGACTCCTAACATTGGGAGCGAGAAAACCTCTACCAATCACAGCGAGAACTTAGGTTATTAATAAAGATATGGCATTTTGACAAATCATTTAAGTTTAACGTCCAGCGAAGCGGGCAAAGCCTGCTAGTATACATATATTTGGATGAAAAAAAAAAATAGTTTCTACAAGTAAATGAAAAAAATAAAAAGTGATGGAACGAGGCAATTTTAACACAGAGCTATGCCAAATTCCATGATACCTTAAAAGTTTAATTATTTATTCAGTAAAAAATAAAAAGGAAAACATTAAAAGTATGACCATCCAAATATTTTTTTTTTCTTTTTATTTGTTAACATATTTTTTCTCAATTTACTTGAGAAGTGTATCAACATTGATAAATATCTTACAAGGAAACATTAAAAAGGTGTCATCTTCAAAAAATATTGAAAAAAAAATATATATGTAATTCTACTCTTCATGAAACACCAGAAAATGAAAAAAATATCGGCTGAAATTAATTACAGCGACCACAAAAAATTATCCAAATTAAACATATTTGGCGATTTCACACTGCTAGGCGATTAATTTTGAGTACTTGGCGGAAAAGCAAAACACGATTCTGTTCGTGCACGGCAGTCTCGGTACTAGCAAACGTATCGCCTAACAGCGCTAAATCGCCAAATATGCTTAATTTTGATATTTTTTTGTGGTCGCTGTAATTAATTTCAGCCGATAAGTTTTTCATTTTCTGGTGTTTTATGAAGAGTAGAATAACATATATTTTTTTCGATACTTTTTGAAGATGACACCTTTTGAATGTTTCCTTGTGAGAGGAAAAATAATATTTCCCCCAAAATAACACTTGCAAGAAATGGGGCCAAACTTGGAGCCAACCACCTTGATGGAGCCAGTTACCCTGCTCTACTCTACAACTGTAGTTTTCTGTTGAATTTTTTAAAAATATTATTACTAAAAAATGTGTAAAACATTTTAGGTGTAAAAATGGAAGAAATCTCTTCAATCGGTAATTTTTAATAGCGATTATAATTTTTTATTTCAAAAAATTAGATTGTTTTTAAATACATAGATATAAAAATATAAATAACATTTAATTATATTATTATAAATAAAAAGAGCATAATACAACAACCGTTTGAACTGTCAATGAACAATATGGCAGAATTTAGTCTTCAGTTTTCAACGCTAGAAAAGTTTCTAGTATTAATTTCCTTTTCATCTTTTTTTTTTTCCCCTAATGAAAAACTGCAGTGTTTTATTTCTTTTTATTATTATTATTATGAATTATGAATTTTACATATTCATATTATGCAAAGGGGAGCTTTTGTTTCTTTAATTTTTCATTTTAACTTTTGAAAGTTTAAATCCAAATTTTTAGTACTGTGCAGATCATAGGTGCCAACTTAATCGGGAGTATTGTTAGTATCCGCCCTTTTACACACTTAATTTAAGTTAAGTTATTTTAAGTTAATTTTTATAGTCTTTTTCTTTTCAATGTATATATGATGAAATAAAAAGAAAAGCACTCTAAAAAAAAGACTGGTATAAAAAAAAGTGTTCTAATAATGGTACTGAATATAAATTAGGATATTGGCAACTGAGTGGATGCCCTGAGAAGGTCATGCAGGATATCAAGAATGGAGAGAGTGAGCAATGAGAGAATCAGAGAAATGATGAAAATAAAGGAAACCATATTAGATGAGGTTAAAAAAAAGCAATTAATCTGGTTTGGTCATATTAAAAGAATGAACGATGAAAGATTACCTAAAACCATTTTTAACTATATACCAACTCAGAAAAGAAAACGAGGAAGACCAAGAAAGACATAGATGGATAACGTAAAAAAAGCGACGAGGGATAGGGGTCTGGAAGAAGAGTGGACACATGACCGGAAGATCTGGAACAGACTTCTGGATTCTGTCAGAAGGCAACACCCGATGCCATAAACCGAATATACATAAATATTGGCAACTGTGGTGCCAATAGAAAATTGTCACTTTTAACGCGATAAATAAGAAATTAGTAAGATTGCATTTTGGAGAAGGAATTTGCGTAGAGAGATATTTTTTCAGAGCAAAGGCGGAGAATTGATAAATGCGCAGAACTAGGTAAAATGTAATATTTTTTTAAAATAAAAATTTAGAGGCTGTAGAGAATTTTGAAAAAAAGACAATTTACTGACATAAAATTCATTTAGTTGGTATTTTCAATTTGCTGAAAAAAAGAAAAAAAAAAGGTTAAAAGGCATTATATTTCCTTAAAATTAGAAGTTATTTTAGAAAGAAAAGTATTAAAGTGTTGTTCGAATAAAAAATTTAATTAAAAGTACAGCATAACTTAAAAATTGTGAGGTCAATTTTGACTTCTTTCTCAGTAATTTTTTTTATTGGACCAAAATGCAGTTAACACTTTCGCGACCGCTCCCTTAGATTCACGTCATTTGAAAAGCTGTAACTCCGCCAGTGGGCGTTTCTTTCGCAAATTGCATTTTATTTATTTCTTGAGAATTTACCCAAATTCATATTTCTACAATCAATATACTATGGATGCAAATACATTAATTAGAAAGAGTATAATTAATAATGTATATCCATTTGTAATATAAATGCAAATACAGAAAATTTTGTCCACGAAATTTTGTCCGCCCGCCCAACGTCCACGGGCGGGCCTAATTGTCAAAAAGACAAACGCATGCGGTCGCGAAAGTGTTAATGGTAGAATGGTTAATATATTTTACCACGTTTTTAGTAACTTCTATTCTTGTTTGTTTGTTTGTTTGTCCGGTACAAATCTTGCAATCGAATTTTAACTAACTTCCCTACTAGCCAGACATTTGAAACTTTCACAGTAGCTCAGAACCCGGTGACAACACAATACTTCGAAGTCCGATTTTCGAATTTTTGATTAGTTTTCTTATAATTAATTAAAATATGAAAAGAATAACATCCTAATAGCGTCAAAATAGCCATTAAAATATTAGCTATAATTCAGTTGTTGAAAAAAAAATTACGAGTTCATTTTCTTTCGACATAAAAATAAATACAATTAATTAAACGTGAAAGTTAAAAAATTATAAAAAGTTAAATTATGCATATCACAAAAATTGACGTCATTATCAGTTTAAAAATTTAATGCACGTTGATAAGAGCTCTATGATTCATCAGAAAATTTAAAACATGGTATATAAAAAGTTTTTTTTTATCTTATAATTTCCAAATTGCTAGAAAGAAATTTAATCGTAAATTTAGTAATTATGTAATTATAAATAATATTACATAGTTTACTTACTATACTTTTATATTACATCTACTGAAGAAGAAAAATTATCGTTTTAATTAAACAATTAATTTCTGAAAAGATAGTTGTTACAAAATCGTAGTATTAAAATATAGAAATGATAGCATGTATGTTCAAAATATCAAACATTTTAAATGGAAATTAAACAAAAGTAATACATACCAGTTTTTTTTTTGTTAAGTATATTTTAATATAATTTTCCAACAGTTGTACACTGAAACTATTCTGGACTGATATTGTAACGTAAGCAACAGAAGCAATTCCGTTGCTAATATT
Source organism: Salticus scenicus (assembly GCA_963930645.1). Taxonomy (NCBI): domain Eukaryota; kingdom Metazoa; phylum Arthropoda; class Arachnida; order Araneae; family Salticidae; genus Salticus; species Salticus scenicus. The sequence continues at coordinate 166,055,349 of OZ005659.1, read as the reverse complement.
TTTTGAAATCATTGAATTGTCAATTATCGCAGTGCGTAGCTTGTTATTTTTGAAAGGTATAAGTCTATTGTTATCAGTGTAGCTAGATGTAAGAATTTTCCCCAACAGTAAGGATTTTCCTCTCTACTTTTGACACAGGGCGTGGTCAAAAAATATTTTTTTTCGTCGGAACATTTTTAGCTATCTAGTAAGAATTTTAAAATAATTCTGAAAACGTAATACGTTTTAAGCTGAATTATTAAAAAAAAAATAAAACCTACTCTGGACACTAGTTTTGCTCTACTATTTCTGAACTATTACTATACTTTTCTAACAGAATAAATAGGATATAAAGCACTCTCATCTGTTAACCTTAGTCCATAACTCTGCATATAATTCGTTTAATTTGCTCTTTTAGCTATTTCTAAAACTTTTAAAATATTATAACAACTGTAACCATTTCTTTCATTTCTTATATATTTATTTGATTTATTTTTATAACATAAAATTAGAGAAGATTACGTTAAAAATCAATAATAGAAAGAAATCTAGAGCTTGAAATATAAGCAAAAAAAAAAAAAAAAAAAGTGTATAGTTAAATATATAATAATAACAGAAATGAAAAGCCGACCAGCGGCCGAGTTTTTGTGTCCTAGAAGTTATTGGACGTAAAGGGCTGTTTTAAGTCCGCAATCGCTCTCGTCGGCCTAGTCGTTTGGAGTTTTCTTCCAAACTTACGTAAGTACGGGCTAAGACCCCTTAGAACGACTCCCACGGAGAGTACTTACCCTCAGGTCTAGATCCTCGGACAGTCCGCCTTAATCTTAACACCAGAAATAAAAATTTCTACAAAAGTATTACTCCTGCGTAATACTTTTAAGTATTATTAAGTTTTTTTTTTTTTTTTTTTTGAGTGTGGCTAAAAGTACGTGGCTTAGTGTGTGATTTCCCCTATTTAAACCAATCATTTAACATCAGTGACTATATTATACATTGAACATTAAATAAACTTAACACTTTCGCGACCGCTGGCGTAGTTTCCCACCATTTGAAAATTTGCGACTTTGCTAATGGATGTTTTTTTCGTAAATTGCATGTTATTTATTTCTTAAGAACATACCCAATATTCACATTTGTACAATAAATATACTATGGACAGAAATACTTTAATTAGAAAGGGTGTAATTGGAATGCATAACCATTTGTAATATAAACGTGAATGCAGAAAATTTTGTACTGAAATATTGTAACTTGCTAGAACAACGCCCACAGGCGGACTTTACTGTCCAAAAAAAAAAAAAAAAAGGCGAAAGTAATAATAAATAAAAAATATTACCGGATCTGGCTAACAACCTGCAGGCTTTCTTTATGAAAATCGTAAATTAATTTTTTTTTGTAATTTTATTATTATTATTATTATTATTATTATCATCATCATCATCATTTGCCACATTATAAAGAGCATTTTTATTATGCAATCTAAAAAATAACTAAGAGGAAAATTCGCGTACAGAAGAGCGTATGTATCTAAATACTTTAACACTTTAACAACGGGTAAAACTATACACAACTAGAATTTCAACCAGAACAAAAAATGTCGATCTTGATTATCTTTTGAATGGGAAAGATGTGTTAAGATAATTTATCACGCCCACAGTTTTTAATCTATTATCAGAATTGCATATTTTTATAATTTCAGAGCTGCCAACCTAATCCGGCAAATTGTTTGTACCGCCCCTTTTTCTACACCATTTAATTTTTAGAGTAATTCTCTTCAAATATATTTACGATGAATTAAGAAAACAAATACTCTAAAATTTAAGTGGTGTAGAAAAAGGGGCGGTACAAACAAATTGCCGGATTAGGTTGGCAGCTCTGTAATTTATTCCAAAGCATTGTTAGACCTGCTCTATTTTCATGTCAGTAATATACTTGCCAACCATTTCAACTTTAAAATCAGATTTATCATCAGTATCTTCTTTCTACAATTAAATAAATTGAAAATTATATATCGTAGAAAATTTTTGGTATGAAATCTCTCGTTGAAATCGGGAGACTTGGCAATTATCCAGTAATTCTGAAGAATTATTTCTTACTTTTTAATCGCTGTCTAATTTAATTCCTGTCTCGTTGTTGAAGAGAAATATTTTGCAAAAATTCTGATGCGAAAAGAAAGTGAAGGGAAAAAAAAAAAATTGCTCCGAAATAAGTTATAAAAGTTGGCAAATCTGCTATTAGTAATTCCATTGTAAACGTAGCTTCAGTCACACATAAGGATATTTCACCTTCCGCAACTATTTTCTCACAATGAAAACTATCTTATTTAATCACAAAATCTACTGTAATGAAATGTTTTAGAACAACGTCAAAAGATGGGCTTGCTGTTTAAATTAAGAAAATAAGGAGAACTAAAAATAGCCTGAATCGTCTATTGACGACTGCCGGAATACAAGGCAGACATGCTAAATCGCTTATTGGCGACTGCCGTAGTTGAAGGATTAATGTCTGTATATTTTTAAATTTTGAAAATAAGCCTTTAGGCGTTTCTCCAAAACATTATGTTATTCCACAAAAAGACTTCATATTCATGTTTAATCATTTAAATTTTTTATTATAAACTAAAAGAATTACAATTCATGTGTAAATATTATTAGATTAATAAAAATTGAACTACTTTATCTTGCTGTGAATCGGTCAAAGACTACTGAAAAAGTATTTAAAGAGTTCAAGAGTTTCAAGTCTCCGCCCTTTTTTCAGGACAACGAGAAATTTCTGCCTTTTTTACTACTACTATTTTTATCCAATAATCTCTAACCGATTTAATCACAATATTTTAAGATAAGAACACAGTGAACATTTCAGTATAAGCACAGTAATGGCAAAGAATCTAAAAAATTTTTATTTCTGAAAGTGTCCTGAAAAAAGGGCGGAGACTTCGAGCTGTGACAGTTACCAACATCCTAATTAATAATCAGGATTATTGTTAGTACCCGTCTTTTTTTTTTTTTTTCACACTAGTATTTTAGAGTATTTTTCTTCTTATTTCATCGTAAATACATTTGAAGGGATTACTATAAAAAATAAGTTGTGTAGAAAAAAAAGGGGTAGGGTACTTTTAAAACTCCGGATTAAGTTAGCAGCTATGATTGGTATCCTTATGGAAGTGATGATTGTCTGAAGTAGAAAAAGAATAATCACTTCTCGGGCTACCGTGGCAATTAAAATTTCAGCTGATTGAAGCCACTGTTAAATGTTATAATTTTTTTTCAATATTTATACTTCTTTCATACTCATATTTTGGATCTTATTGAATGTTAAAACTTTCGCGAACGCATATTTTTGTGTTTTTGACAGTAAGGTCCGTGCCTGTGGGCGTTATTCTCCCAAGTTGCAATATTTCAGAACAAAATTTTCTTTATTCTGTTCTGTTTTTTGTTTCTTTATAATTTTTCTGTTTCTTTATATTAGAAATGATTTTATATTAGAATATGTTTCTTTATATTATATGGTTCTTTATATTAGAAAATTTTCTGAAATTTTCTGTTTCTTTATATTAGAAATGGATTTACATTATAATTATATTCTTTTTAAGCAAAGTATTTGTATCCATTGTATATTTTATTGGAAAAATATGAATATTGGGTATATTCTTAAGAAAAAAAAATAACGTACACATTGCGTAAGAAACGACCACTGGTGGAGTTAAAGATTTTCAAATGACGTAAATCTACGTCAGCGGTCCCGAAAGTGTTAATAATGAAAATGTCACTGTCAAAGAACAATATGCAGAGTTGCCATTATTTTCATTTAATCCGGAGCATTTTTAGCCCCCCCCCCTCTATTTCATGCCTTTTTTATTTAAAAGTATTTTTTTTTAAATATATTTTCATAGTTATGTATTGGAGGACGTTATTCTAAAAATAAAGTAGTGCGAAATAAAGGCCGGACTAAATATGTTCTGAAAGTGGTGCGGGAAAATGAGGGAGTGGTTACTATCAATACATCGGATTAGGTAGGCAGCTATGAATTGGTATTCTTATGGAAGTGATCACTGTCTGAAGTGAAGAAAGAATAATTAATTCTCGGGCTCTCATAGCAATCAAAATTGCCTCTGAGTAAAGCCATTGTTAACTGTTATAATTTTGTTTTAATATTTAAGAACAAGATCTAAAATATAAGTGTGAAAGAGGAATCTCTTTCACACTTATGTTTTAGATCTTGTTCAGTGGTAATAATGAAAATATCACTTGAATGTCACTGTGAAAGAACATTATGCAGGGTGCTACTATTTTAATTTATTTCAGAACATTTTTAGCCTCTCTTTTTTTTACATAAAAATATTAAAGTAATAATAATAACAATAATAATAATAATAAATGCCCGAAAAATTTTGGTTATAAGATTGACTTTGAAAGACATTCAAATAAGTCACTAAATATTTCTTTTTGATGGCAAAAATGAATTGACTAATAAGAAGCCAAATATAATTTGTTATTGAAGTAGATTACAGTTTTAAAGTACCCTTTATAGCGGCATTTTTAGAAATTATACTATCAGGTTTGTTATTACCTCTCTTATTTCTAGATATTTTATTATTATTATTATTATTTATTTAGATCAATATATATTTGTTTTTTAATAATTTTTAAAAATTTACTATACATTGTAGTACATTTGTATTTTATTGTATGTGTGTGCGTAAGTGTATATATGCTATGCATATACAAAATATTCATACTATTAATTAGTCCAGTCAATAAATACATTCTACCTTGCAAAAGGTGGGGTAGAAGATTTTATTTTTTTAATTTGTACATATTAGTACTAATATGCAAAAAACGAGTTATCCAACATGGTCGGCCCCGGGAGAATTTTTGTCGGCTGAAAAACCTCGAAAATTTACTAGTTTTTTGGCTTTTTTCAAAATATCTCAGAAATGGCTGAATTTAGCGATATTTTTCTATTGTAATGTTTAAAGAGGATTAAATTTCCTTCAATTTCCTTCATTACACCTTTTTTGTAGTACTAATAGCAAGCGCGTAACAGCTTCTTGAAAATAAACAGATTTCTCAACTTCCTAGAAAAAGCGCATTCCTCCTTATAAATAATGTACAGTAATTATTAGTAGAATTAGAAGCTTTATTTACAGAAAGCTTAACAACTCTTAATGGTATAGCTGTGATATCTGTCGTCCTTGAGATTTTTGGATTTGGTGATCAAAAACGTAATACGGAAATATACACGCCAGATGTATTTTTTTACAATATATATTGTAAGAAATACTGTTTTATATTCTTGATTGTTCTGTTAACATATGCCTTGTTAAAATAATCGTGATTTTTGAAAGGAATTAAATATGTTCGCCAGATAAATTGGAGATTATTTCTTTTTTTTTTTTTTTTTTTTTCACTAAGGACGACAGATAGCAAATCTCCTCCCGTTTAATTTTCCCCTTCCCCTTTTTACTAACTCTCTCTCTCCCCGGCCATGCTCTGACAATTCTGGCCTAACAACAGTAGTCATCATCAGACTCCAATAAGTGCCAATGTATAGTATTCTATCACTTCAACACTTGATACACACACACACACATACAAAGAAAAATAAATAAAATAACAAATATTTGTACATAAATGTAAATGAATAAATATTAGGGGGCTAATAAGCAAAAATTCAATGCATTGATACATAAATATTTTAATTCTACTATTTATTAAATTATAAAACGTTAATGATATTTAGATATAATAATATTTTGATATAATGATATTTAGATATAATGTTGTAATAAACATTCATTACTGCTATATTAATATTGATGATAATAACAAGATACAATCTTAATTTTAAATGAACTTCATAAATAGGCAAACTTGTTTGAAGAACAATAGCAAATAATTACAAAAGTAAATTGTAGAAATTTAACTTTATATGTAAATTATAGGGAGATTCATTTAGCCTTGAAACAAATAAAGAAACATACATTAATGTATAACATACATGTTTATTTTCTTCGTGGTTATTTTGAAAGCCCGGGTTCTTATTTCAATAGTCATCAGAGGTAGAAGGAAGGTGTGTCGTCCTCAAATTGTTCCTCTCCGTCTTGCAGTAATTATAAAAGCTCTTAGAATAGCATATCTTCTTCAGCCTCGTCAAATGATGAAATTAGTACGACATTTTCCTGTTGAGGATCAGAGTCCTTGTTACTATACCAGTTTCACTGAGTATTTTATGGTCAACATTTTGGAAGCAAACTGCTTTCTTGTTGGCAGTTTCGGCGATTAAAACATCTTCACCATATTTTTTGCAAAGGCGTGATGTAACCGTTCTGATGCCAGGACGAAAATCACCCTCTATGCACCCTCTCACCATCAAATGCTTTATGCGACTGGCACTCCTCCGAGTCGTTTTAAGGTTAGGAGTAAATTGATTCCATTGCCTCATCAGTGTTACTTGCAGGGTAGTATCCTCATTTAATCTCACTTTTTGGCCTCCAATGCAGTTTTTGATGACAAAACCTGTGATACCCAGCATTTATAGCAACTAAACCTTTTACATTTCCGATGCATTTGAGTACTTTTTTTCTTCTCTCATCCCCACGATTTTCGGCACCATTTACATGTGTTTCTTTCAAACCAGTTTCATAGCATGGTGGATAAAATTTCTTTCATGCTCAGGAAGTCGTTTCTGTTTTTTAAAGAAATTTTCAAGTATCCCCTCTCCACACAAGAAACACTGATCTTTAAAACTAAAACCTTCAGTTCTTGATGGAAGATATGGAGGTGCACAGTTTGGACCAGCCCCATCCCCAGTTGTATGACGCCGTACATATGCTGCAATCATTCGCTCATTGATGTATCGTTTGTGACAGGCATTGTGAATTCTTACTTGTTTTCGGTTCTTCAAAAAAAAAAAAAAAAAAAAAAACTAATGTTCTTCATTTTGACGCTTTGCATTGCACTTTTACAGATTTTTTGTATACCTTTTTCCTTCAGAATCTTTACTTCGCATTTATTCAAACTGATTTCGAAAATAAAACAAATACTCCACTTATTGTAATAGAAAAAGCTCACAGGTTGAAGCAGTATGTTCGCAATGAACTGAATAACATAGATGTTCAGCCGAGGCAGCGTACTACAGGATGAGAAGAGGCAGGAGGAAAGGGAGAGATTTTTGTGTGAAGGGGAGGGGGGACAGTTTTTTTTTTATATATATACCTTCTTTACTACGAAGCAGATGTCATTTTTTAAGGTTAGACAGCTGAATATGTCCCTTCCTTTCTTTCCGTTTTCTAAAAAACAATCATACACCGACCCATTTCTTTAAGTTGAATTTTATTAGCTTGAGAAAAAATGCCAACTTTCAAGAGGCTGTAACACGCTTGCTATTAGTACTACAAAAAAGTTGTAATGAAGAAAACTGTAGGAAATTTAATCTTCTTTAAACTTTATAATAGAAAAATATCGCTAAATTTAGCCATTTCTGAGATATTTTAAAAAAAGCCAAAAAAGTAGTAAATTTTCGAGGTTTTTCAGCCGACAAAAATTCTCCCGGGGTCGCTCATTTTGGATAACTCGTTTTTTTCATATTGATACTCATATGTACAAATTAAAAAAGAAAAATCTTCTACCCCACCTTTTGCTAGTTAAGCCCTTTTTTACATACCTATTGACTGGACTATAATCATTTTGCTTAAATTATAAAAATATAAACAATATTCTTACAGAAAAATCCATGTAGGTATTCATCATGGTTATTTTATTCAATAATATATTCATAGCAAGAATACATTTAATTTCATGCCACACATAATTCCAGTATAACCCTCTGAGCTTGAAATTTTGGACTTCATACAGTGGCATCGAAGTTAACATTTGAGGGGCTAAGATTTTTCAAAATCAATAAATAATTTACAACAGCAATTTTACTGTGCATTGCACAGACACGTTAGACCGCATTATTAACACTTTCGCGACCTCTGACATAGATTCACGTGATTTGAAAATCTGTAACTCCGCCAGTGGGCGTTTCTTTTGCAATTTATGTATTATTTATTTCTTAAGAATGTACCTTTTATTCATATTTTTACAATCAAATATACTATGGATATAATACATTGAATAGAGAGAATATAATAATAATGTATATTCATTTGTAATATAAATGTGAATACAAAAAATATTGTTCTTGAATATTGTAACTCGAAAGAATAACTACCACAGCGAGCCTTACTGTCAACAATACAAAAGCAGGCGGTCGCGAAAATGTTAAAATCCTGCAATACCGGATGCGCCAAAGTTCGTGAAAACTTTAAAAAACCATTAAAAAAGAACAAAAGATGATAAAAAAGCGTGGTTTGCACGAATAACATGAGAAAGAAGGCAGATTTTTTTAAAGGAAAAAAAAAAAAGGTAAAAAAATAACCGATAGGTGGCGCTGGGTTGAATACACGAAGTTTTTTTTATGCAAATCAGGTTGAATTTTATGCCATTCAGCAGACCTTGTCTGTGATTCATCCAGATATGCTGTACTCAGATGTCACAGGTTTTGTTACTCGTCTTACTTGCTTCATACAATGCGGTGGAGGTTATGTTGAATAACTTCAGCTTAAATAAATCTTTGAAAGGTTGAATTGTATTGGTTTTGTGTTTCTGCTCATTATATTTTAATGTATGAATCATTTGCATTAATTTGCTTAACATATTCAATATCAGTGCCATCTATCGGTAATTTTTTAACTTTTTTTTTCTTTAAAAATATTCGCCCTCTTTCTGATGTCATTCGTGCAAACCTCACTTTTTTATCATCTTTTGTTCTTTTTTAATGATTTTTTAAAGTTTTCACGAGCTTTTGGCGCACCCGGTACTTATATAATAGATACTTCCAGTATCTATTATCACACTTGCCAACATCCTAATTAATATTCCGTAGTATCTCAAGTCCCGACGTTTTTTTTTTTACACCAGTAAATTTTTAGAGTAATATTTTCCAATGTCAACTACGATTAAATAAGAAGAAAAATACACTAAAAAGATACTGGTGTGAAGAAAAAGGTGGGGCTAACAATACTGCGGTATATTAATTAGTATATTGGCAAGTATGTATTATATGCACTATTTTACAAATTATATTTCCAAATTTATCAAAAAAAAAGTCATTATTTAAAGCTTGATAAACAATTTTATTTCATTAAAGCCAATAACTTTGATACTTTAAAAAGGGATTTACAATTGAAATCAACGACGCAAACTAATTTTCAGGCTCGGCTGCAAGCGCCATCCACTTTCCTGGGTTTTAGCAGAAGCCTCCCGCGGCATGCTTTGATATTTGCCGTTCTGTTATGGCCGTTTTCACGTTATCTAGAAGGACCGTGGTCTCATACTAGGATTTTTCCCCTACTTCTACTCTTTTCCAATAATAACCACTATCCAAAATTTTGCTGTAATATCTACTGAAATGTAATATTTTTTATTACTTCCACTACCCTACTACCGTAGGTAATGGAAGTATTGTATTCGGTCCAAAAATTCGATATCGATTTTTCACATGATTTACATGTTTTATGGTCCTATGAGTAAAAAAAAAATGGTTTTGGCAATTGGTCAGTGTGTATTTATGTGTGTATATGTATGTGTGTTTGTATGTGTGCGAGGAATCTTCTGGCTTTCATATCTCCGAAACTATTAAAGACAGACTTACAAAACTACTTCACAATTGACACAAGTTTTTGTGTACACATAAAGTTTCCAAATTTTGGTGAAATTTGGAAAACCGGAAGGGGGACCGTAAGTTCATATCTCAAAAACGGCTGTAACGATTTTCTTTAAAGTTGAGTTGCTATATAAACACCCTATTAGATGCCCTTTCGAATGATAGAGTTGGTTAGTTCACGAAAATTGATAGACGTCCTGTATAAATAGCTTAATTTCAGGTCTCGCAAGTGCGTTTCGTTAAAAACGGCTGTACGGATTTTTTTTTTTTTTTAAACTCGCCATAATAACTCTTTTTTAGATATCTTTCATATGTAATTCTCATTTTCCGATGAACAATTGAGTTTGTTAAGTTTTGGTGAAAGCCTGTATCTCAAAAACGGCTCTAACGATTTTCTTGAAAATTGTTACATAAATCAATTTTAGATATCCTTTCTCATGTATTACATGGTTATTACAGGAAAATCAACAGCCATCCTGCTTAGGTAAGCTAATTTTAGATCTCGGAAATTGGTGTTTCAAAAAATAGCTCAACCATTTTTTTCTGTTATTTTCTAACTTGCTATGTAAACTTTGTTTTATATGTCTGTACCCATGTGTTATGTTTCTCATACCGGAAAAATTTTATGTTTCTATAATCCGTTTGGTCAATTTTATTTTTTCTGATCAAATTATCCGTTTTTTTTTTTTTTTTAATTCAAAAGTCACTAATGTTTTTAAGAAGTGATATTTCATATATAAAACAGACGATTAACCCTTGAAGAAGTGATCGGCAAACCGTTACATGATAATTTAGTTGTGGATATTGAATGAATAAATTGCAAAATCTGGCAACGTTGATCGTCTGCTGATTTCCTTTGCAACGCATGACAGATATATTATGGGTTATTGAAGATTGTCGTAGTTCAAGAATTAATGTCTGTATGATTTTAAATTTTGAAAAGTAAGCCAAGCCTTTGGGCGTTTCTCTAAAACATTATATTCTCCAAAAAGACTTTTCGTGTTCTCGTTTAATAATTTAAATTTTTTAACTATAAATTAAAAGAATTAGAATTCATGTGATGATAATATTAGATTAATCAGAATGAAGCACTTTCTCTTGCTGTAAATGAACCAGAAACAGCTGAAGAAGAATGTCACTAGGAGGCAAAAAATATGCAAAATGATAATTAGTAATTCGCATAGTTACTAACATTTTAACACTTTCTCGACCGCTGACGTGAAATCACGTCATTTGAAAGTCTGTAACTCCGCCAGTGGGCGTTTCTTTAGGTTATGTTATTTCTCAACAATATACCCAATGTTAACATTTGTGCATTCAATGCATTATGGATACAAATACTTTGATTAGAAAGAATAAAATTGTAATGTATATTCATTTATATTATAAATATGAATAAAGAAAACGTTGATTTAAAATAATGTAATATGAAAGATTAACGCCCACAGGGAGCTTACTGTCAAAAAGACAAAAACATGCGGTCGCGAAAGTGTTAATTTCTTCGGAACATTTTTAGCCACGCCTTTATTCCGCACCACTTCATTTTTAGAATAATTTTCTCCAATATATAACTACGATAAAATAAGAAAAAATAACTCTTAAAAAATAAATGGAATAATTAAAGGTGGGGCTAAAAATTCTGGTATTTTATTTTTATATTTAATGTGTAAATGATCTTAAGAACTTCGAGCTAATTCGAGGTCTTCACTGACTTCGACATAAAAAACAGAAGAAAAAAAAAAAAAAAAAAAAAAAGAAAGAAAGTGGTTCAAATTCGAAATTTTATTAAAAATAAAACCATAAATTCATTATTATAAAGTGACATTGAAATCTATCTGTTTTTTCTTTTTAGGTACTCGTATTAGCATGAAATTAGAAAAGATTACATTAAAAAATAATTAAAAGGCAGAAATGTAGGGCTTGAAATAGCACAAGAAAAAATGTATAGTTAAAGCTGTAATAACTGAAATGAAAAACCCACAAGCGGTCGAGAGGTTTTGTCCTAGAAACTATTAGGCATGAGATAACAGGTCGTCTTCGTCACCCTAGTCATTCGGAGTTTTCTGTGTTTTTCTCCAAAATTTGCGTAAATACGGGCCTCTTAGAAAGATTCCCACGGAAGGCACATCCCCTCAGGCCTAAACCCTAGGACTGTCAGTTGGCCTTGATCTTAACACCAAAAAGGGAAATTTCTACGAATTTTAGCCTTTTCAGTGTTTAGTGTTTTTATTTATTATTATTATTATTAGGACTGAGGGCCTATTAGTCTCAGACAGGGATTTTTGCGTTGTCGTTTTCGATAGTTGGACATTTGTCGAAATCATTTTTCGATAGTTGGATATTTATCGAAATCTAAAATTTATTGAAAATATAATTGAATAATTTGAAAGCGATGTTATAATTGGAAAGAAAAAAAAAACTAATAGCCCTCCGTCCTAAACTAAATTCTGCTTTTGCCAGAATTTCATCAAAACCTTTTTTTTTTTTTTTTTTGAAAGAGAAAGAAAAGAAAATTAATAATAATCAGTATCGTTACAAGAGATATCGAACCTTTTTTTTTAATAATTTTGAATTAGGAAATAAATAGTGCTCGTGCAATAACATGAAATAAAAATAAATAAAAATATGAATTTAATGATTTGATTTTTATATAAAACACGATCGCGTGCTATCTTAAAAAGTAGATGTAAAATTTAAAGTTTAATTTTCTTGGCAACAATTATTATTATTTTTTTTTTTATTTACACGATATTTGATTGAGGTTTTAATATGAGTAGCCCAGTACTTTTGGAACCCCTCCGGTCAGAATCAAAATTGTAACAGCATGCCTCCGGAAAATCCCTAGGGGGGAGTCACAGACCATGACCTATGTCCAAAAGCGCAGCACTAGTGCGACGTTAAACCCTGCTTACAAACCTACCTACCAGTACTTTTGGCTATTAAATTCTGCAAATGAAATTTTATTATTTTTAGTGCAGGTGAAAGTCTGTGGCTTAGTTGTGATTTCTCCTATTTAAATCAATCATTTAATTTCGGTGACTATAATATAAATGGAAGCATTAAATAAACTTAATAAATAAACAAGGAAAACATTACTTCTTCGCAGATGCGATTGTCACGTGACTCCAATTTGTGACCAGTAGAAAGCTATCGTAAAACTCCTGTAAGAGCAATGACGAACATTATAAATTGCGTACAGCATTGCAAAACATGAACTGTATGAGATTTCCGATTAAAAATATATAAAACTATTTTTAAGACTTACGTTATTTTTTCCGATTAAAAAAAAGAGAGAAAAGTATATACATGCAAAATGAGAAATGCCCATTTTCACCTGAAAAGATAAGTGTATGGTCATTGAATGGTAGTTAAAATACAGGTATGTGAAATACTTTCACTATTGTTTTGTATCTTATGTTTTATTATTATAGTGTTTGCATTGCGTATTTTCAAGATAAGACAATTTTTAAAGTATTACAGTCAAATAGAGCCCGACTACATTTTTTAAAGAACACAGACACAGACCCCTCTCTTGCAAATAAATCTACTGAAAAAAGAAAAGAGAAGGAATAGAAAAAGAATTTTTTTCGTATCCAAGCACTATTTTTGACACCGATTTTCTTTACATATTTAAAAAGCTCTGATTCTATAAGAAACTATTTCATAGTATGCAAAATTCAAGGTGGTCTATCACAAATGGGAACATTTTTCCTGTACGGAACAATAAGGAATAATAATAATAATAAATCTTTTTCTGAACATTTAGACGAAGTTTCGTCTTGTACCTCCATATTAAAAAAATATTAAAATAAATAAATAAATAAAAATAAATCAATCAAATGAATCAAAAAGTAAAAAGTCTGTACTGCAATGGTGAGTAACTAGATGTATGCTCGTTTCGCGAGCATTACAATTATGGATGAAATTCTGTCTATGACAGACTTTAATTTAGTACGACAGCACTACTTATATTTCTATTTTAACATCCTTTCAAAAAAAAAAAAAAACTTCAAACATGTCTAATAACAAGAAATATTCAGCCGAGATCTGTTGGCTCTGTGGTCAGAGTACACTACTACGAACCCGAAGGTTGTGAGTACAATCCTCACCAATAGGAAGTGGAAAAAAAAGAAAAATCTGAAAACACTATAGTCTAAATAATCAGGAAATATTCAGCCAAGACCCTTTGGCTATGTGGTCAGAATACACAACTACAAGTCCTGAGATTGTAGGCTCGATCCTCACCGGTAGGAAGTGTGAAAAACAAAAGTACTATATAAAAGTTTGTACGGATTTCACAAAGTATTTTAAGATAAGTAATAAATTAAATGATAAAATTGGATATTGGCAGGCATTTTCGAAGAGGAACACTAAAAATTCGTAACAACGCAAAATGCCAGATTGAATGAAATAGTCCTGTCGCACTAATAAACAAATAAAAGAAAATGTCACTAGAATCGGATAAGAATCTGTAGGCTTTATGAAATTCGTAATTTTAATTTAAAATTATATACTCCCATAAGTCTGTAGACATTTTAAAAATTCATAACAGTTGAATGAATTGATAGAACTGAATGCGGTTTGCAAAGAAATCATTCTGGTAAAGGGGAATTTTTTTGGTAAAAAATAAACAAACAAATAAATAAATAAATAAATAAGATAAAATAAGCTATAAGTTGATAGAGCGCGTTGTGCGTGACCAGATCACACATTTTCATGAAAAACTGTACGTATTCGCATGCAAATGTTTACAGGCATATAAATCTTATTCTATGTGTTCGTCGTCACCACAAATTACAGCTTGTAAACGAGTTATAACACTGCCAACTGCAGCTTCAATCAACGGTTCTTACCAGAGGAAAAATATCTTCACCAAAAATGCTTTATCCACTAAGTCAGCATCCAAATTAAAACTTCATGTATGCACAAGTACGAGGCAATATAAGAAATAAACTGTTCTAATCGCAAAATTGTGCAATTTATAGGACTTTCATTTGCATATATTTCTTTCACACCCGTGCAAAAAATTTAAATATTTGTCTAATTATCATCGACAAAAATGTAACCATATTTTTTTCCTTTACCACCCCTCCCCCAAAAAACCCCCCTCCCTTTTACGAGAACGATTTTTTCGCAAACTGTGCTCAATTCTATCAAATCATTCAATTGTTATGAATTTTTAAAATGTCTATAGACTTATTAGACTTATGGGACACCTTGTATATATATTTTTCACATTATAAAGATAATTTTTATTATGCAATTTTAAAAATGACTAGAGTGAGAAATTTGCATACAGAAGAGAGTATGTATCTAAATACTTTAACCCTTTAACAACGGGTAATATTACGCACAACTGGAACTCTAACCACAAAAAATGTCAATCGTTATCTTTTTTTGAATGGGAAAAATGTGGTAAGATAATTTACCATGCCTACTATTAAGTCTTCGAATACGAATATATGTGGAGCCATATGAATAATCCATACGGATAAACACAGACAAACATTTATTCTACAAGCACACCAGACAAAACAAACAAAGCAAAACTTAGAACAGAACATCAACAACAGAGCCGGTACACCCGGAACGAAACAGAATGAATGAGTTCGATGAAAGTCATGAATGAGTCCCATACACTACACCCTTCCCCCCCCCCTCAAGATGCCTCACAAAGTCTTCCAAATACTTAGGACATGATTTTTGTTTTCCAGAACGGCGAACACCAGGCAAGTGGGAGGACACTGAAGAACGACTTTGAGATTGTACAATACCAGCCGTCGGAAAGTCACTTGGAGAGGGTACTGGATCAGAAGTAGTTGCAACATGATCAACATTGACTCCCTCCGCTAGACCTGGAGTGGCCAGCTCTCTTGGATCTTGATTATCTAGAACAGGAGGATGGTCATCTTGATAGGTCCCATTGGATGGACCTGGGCTTGAAACATCTCTCAGATTTGGACTATCTGGAACAGGAGTATGGTTATCAATTCTACCTCGAATTTGGTCGACATGTCTCTGTACAAATGTTCCATCTGGGCATTGGGCCCTGTAGGACAGATGACCGGTGGTCTCTGTGATTACTGCGGGTACCCAAGGGACACCTGAAGAATAATTTCGAATAAACACAGGATCACATTCGTCAAAAGAGCGCACACGCTTATGTGCTTCTGAATGAGCTTGAAGCTCTTTCTTAAGAGACATGATCTTATTTAAATATGGATGCAGTCTATCTAAGAGAGAAGTCAAACGCCTGTTCATGAGCAATTCTGCAAGCGATTTACCCGTCGCAGTAGAAGGCAAAGTATGCTGTGTGAATAAAAATCTAGCCAAAAGTGCTTTCCATTTGCCAACAACTATACGCTTCATTGCATGTTTAGTGGTAACCGCCATACGTTCCGCCTGCCCGTTCGAAGATAGATGATAGGGGGCAAAAAAGATTTGTCGAATTTGGTTTTTCTTCAAAAATGTGGAGAATTCTGAAGATCTAAATGTGGTGGCATTATCAGATACTATAGCATCTGGTAATCCATGAGTAGCAAATAAGGAGCGGAGATTATAAATTGCTACAGATGTGGACATAGAAGAAACTGGTAAAACTTCCAACCATTTGGAGTGTGAATCTACCACAATAAAAAATACTTGTCCTTGAAAAGGACCGGCAAAGTCTATATGCAGCCTAGACCACGATTTTTGAGTCCATTCCCATGGATGAATTGGGGCTTTGGCAGGGCATTTCTGGTTTTCTTGACAGGGTATACGGGACTTCACACTTAATTCTATATCATTATCCATTTTTTGCCACCACACATAACTGCGAGCTAAATCCTTCATACGTACTATACCAGGATGTCCATTATGGAGTAGTAAAAGAACAACTTTCTGGTGACAGCTAGAAATTACTACTCTGCTTCCCCACAGAACACAATCTTCATGAACTGTAATTTCATGTCGACGGCAAAAATAAGGTTTGAATATCTCTTCAATCATTTTTGGAGGCCAACCATTTAAAGCCCATAATGAAACTCGTGATAGAATAGGATCTTTTCTGGTAGCCGAAGCCAGTAATTTAGCATCAATTTGAGTGGCAGGAGCAGTTTCAAAAAGTAACACATCAGATGGTGAAGGAACTTCAAATTCAGGTGTGTTTTGTGGTAATCGACTGAGAACATCTGCATTCATTATTTGTTTGCCTTGTTTATACTCTAAAAAATAATCATAAGCAGCTAAACTTAAACTCCACCTTAAAACTCGAGGTGAAATTATTTGAGGAAGTGGCTTACTTGAATTTAAAAGGCCTAGCAATGGATTGTGATCAGTAATAATTTAAAATTTTCTGCCTTCCAAGCACTGATTAAATTTCTTTACAGCTGCAACTATTGATAGAGCTTCATGATCTGTTTGACTATAATTTTGCTCAGCTTTAGTTAATCTTCGAGAATAATAAGATATGGATGCTTCTCTTCCATTTGGTAGCTCATGGCTTAAAACAGCTCCTAAACCATATGACGAGGCATCACATGTCAGAATTACAGGCAGTTTTTCCATCAAAATGAATTAAAACATCATCTTGTTTCAGTAAATTTTTTGCGGATTGATAAGCTTTACTATGGTGTGGTGTTCAATGCTAGTGAATATCTTTTAGAGGTAATTTATGTAAGGGTTCTAGAATATTTGATCTATTTTTGAGAAAACAACCATAAAAATTCAGCATACCTAAGAATGCTTGAAATTCAGTTCTACTTTTTGGCCGGGGTGCATTATGAATTGCAGCTACTTTATCAAATGTGGGTTGAATACCATTTTTATTAACTTGAAACACCAGTAGCTCAATTTCAGGAAGAGCGAATATGCATTTTGCACGTCTGAGATGAATACCTGTATCTCTTAAACGAGTTAGGACTTGTTTCAAAGTTGCATTATGATCCGTTATATTTTTACCCTTTATAAAAATATCATCTAAGTATGGTAGCACATCCTCAATATCTGCTAAAACTTCTTCAATTCGTTTTTGAAAAATTGCAACTGCTACAGAAACACCGAATGGAAGTCGGTTCACTTAAAAAGGCCTTTAGGAGTATTAAGAGTTAAAATTCGAGAACTTTGATCATCTACAGGTAACTGTAAACAAGCTTCGGATAAATCTGATTTATTGAAAATAGCACCGGCAGACATGGTAGCTAGAATTTCCTTAACAGTGGGAAGTGGATAAGTGAATTGCTTGACAGCTTGATTTACAGTACTTCTGTAATCCCGACAAATACGAATTCCACTATCTTTTTTTAGAACAGAAACAATTGGTGTTGCCCAGTCTGAATAGGTCACCGGTTCAAGGATTCCATTATGGACCATATTTTCTAACTCTCTTGTTACTTTTTCTCTTAGAGCAAAGGGTACATAACGAACTTTCAAATATTTAGGTGTACAGGAATCATCCAACTTAATTGAAACAGGTAACCCTTTAAAACAGCCCAAAGAATTAGAAAAAATGTCCCTGAATTATTCAAGAATTGAATTTAATGGTTGTGAATCAACCTGATGAACATTGGAATTCATAACATTTAAATTTATACCTAATGGCTCAAACCAACCTCTTCCTAGTAGAGAGGTTGGTTTGAACCTTTACCATCCACCACCAATAACGGTAGTTTAGTATCACAAGAATTATATGAAACACCTACTTGAAAATAACCATTTACATTTAGTTTTTCAAAACTCCAAGTTCGTAAAAATTGTTCAAAAACTGGTAAAAGTTCAGGAGGATTAACAGACCATAATTTAACAAAACAGTCAGAACTTATTACAGAATGTAAAGAACCTGAGTCAATTTTCATACAATGATCAATAACGTATAATTTTACAGTAACATCATAAGGAGGATATTCATTTATTGTACCAATTGAATGCAAATTATGAAAAGTCTGATAAGAATTATTAAAAGAACCCACACCTCCATCCAAAAAATGAATTTTCGAATCACGATTTTTGTTCTGTTTTGAATTTTTCAAATTACACATTTTCTGTATGTGGCCAATTTTTTTTTACGAAAATGGCACACAGCCTTCATGAATTTACGCTCTTCAAAGGAATGTCGATTACCACAACGATGTCAAGGCTTTTTGTCGAATTCTTTACCTTTATTATTATTTGCCGGATTCTTGTTCTTGTCACATTTCCCTTTAATCATGTTGATGGAATGTGAAACTGTTCCTCTAATTTCGTTTGATTGGCGAACTGATGCCTCTCCCCCTAGAACAACATCTAACGCTGAAGTTAATGTGAGCTTCGAATCGGCAAGTAGGCGTCTTTGATTGTTTTCATCCCGTAGGTCGCAAACCAAACGATCTCTCAGCATAGAATCTAGTTGATCACCGAACTTACAATGTTCCGATAATTTGCGAAGATCTGCCATAAAATAAACAGATTCATTCTGTCGTTGATCTCTTTTATTGAATTTAAAGCAGCAGAGAATTTCTGAAGGTTTCGGCGAGAATTGGTTATCCAATTTGTCAAGAATAGCTATAATTGCGACTGTACTCGGAGTGTCTGGCGTACACAATGAACGAATAATGAAATATAAAGAAGCTCCACAAACACTAAGAAACACTTCTCTTTTTTATCATCTTCTGTAATACCGTTAGCTGTAAAATAGAATGCAAGCTTTTGGCGGTATTCTTGCCAATCAGTTTTACCGACGCAGAATTATTCCATAAGGCCGAGTGACGACATTCCTGATATTCGATGTAAATTAACTTAAGCAAACTTTTTTTTTCTCTTTGTCGCCAGGATAAGGTCTTCGAATATGAATATATGAGGAGCCATTTGAATAATCCATACGGATGAACACAGACAAACATTTATTCTACAACAGACCTGCAAACCATCTCATTATGAACCGTACAATTTTTAGTAACTGCCTTTTCTTTCACACCAGTCATTTTTTAGAATAATTTTATTCTTAATTATTTGTAATAATATCTGAAGAGAATTACTCTAAAAGTAAAATGGTGTGTAAAAAGGGGCGTTTTTTCAAGGGGCGTAAACAATTGTACGGTTATTAATGAGAAGGTTGGCAAGCATGCTACAAGTACACCAGACAACACAAACAAAACAACCTTAGAACAGCACACTTGCTAACAATATCATTATGAACCGTACAATTTTTAGTACCCAACTTTTTTCTCACACCAATAATTTTTTAGAGTAATTTTAGTCTTATTTAATCGTAACAACATTTAAAGAGAATAACTCTAAAAAATATAGTGGTGTGAGAAAAGGGGCGTTTTTTCAGGGGGCGTTAGCAATTGTACGGTTATTAATGAGATGGTTGGCAAGTATGGAACAGAACATCAACAACAGAATCAACCCGGAATGAATCAGAATGAATGAGTTCGATGAAAGTCATGAACGAGTCCCATACACTACACCTACAATTTTTAATCTATTAGCAGAGTTGTCAACTTTTATAATTTATTCTGAAGCATTCTTAGCCCCCCGCCTTTTTTTTCCCCTAACAGTAACTTTTAAGTAGGATTTCTTAATTTTTAATCGCTGTCTTATTGCTGTTGGAGAAATGTCGCCACATTTTGCGACTTTTTTATACGAAATCCACAGCTAAATTTTAAATGTAACGGTTGCCTAATCACTTCAAAGAATAATCGTTTATTATGTATATTAAATACCACTTCTCAAAATTATTGTTAACTATTGAATAAGAAAGTCGCAATATCTGGAAACACTGTGTTGGAAAGAAATATTCTGCAAAAATTTTAATGCGAAAAGAAGGCGGGAAAAAAAAAAGTTCCAAAAATAATTATGAAAGTTAGCAACTCTGCTATTGTAATTTCATTGTAAACGTAGTGTCAGTTACATTAGTTACACACAAGGATATTTCACCCTTCCACTACTTCAAAACTTCGGATTAGGTTGGCAGATGTGATTGGTATCCCTATAGAAATGATCATTGTCTGAAGTGCAAAAAGAATAATTACTTCTCGAGCTACCATAACAATTAACACTATCGCGACGGCATGTTTTTGTCTTTTTGACAGTCAGCTCCATCTTTGGGCGTTATTCTTTTATATTACATTATTTTAAATCAATGTTTTCTGCATTCTTATAGAAAATATAAAATAATATACATTACGATTATGCTCTTTCTAATCAAAGTATTTGTATCCATAAAGCAATGATTGCACAAATGTGAATATTGCGTATAATGTTAAGAAATAGTGTAACCTATATAACCTAAAGAAACGCCCACTGGTGGAGTTACAGATTTTCAAATGACGTAAATTCACGTCAGCGGTCGCGAATGTGTTAAAATTTCCTCTGATTGAAGCCATTGTTAAATGCTATAAAATTATTTCAATATTATATAAATCAATATACATTACGATTATTCTCTTTCTAATCAAAGTATTTATATCCATAAAGCAATGATTGCAAAAATGTTAATATTGTGTATAATGCTAAGAAATAATGTAACCTATGTAACCTAAAGAAACGCCCACTGGTGGAGTTACAGATTTTCAAATGACGTAAATTCACGTCAGCGGTCGCGAATGTGTTAAAATTTCCTCTGATTGAAGCCATTGTTAAATGCTATAAAATTATTTTAATATTTAGGTATATATCTTTCATACTTATATTCTGGATCTTGTTCAACGGTAATAATGAAAATGTCACTGTCAAAGAATATTATGCAGAGTGCCATTATTATAATTTATTCCGAAGCATTTTTAGCCCCACCTCTGTTTCATGCCATTTTTATTTTAAAAACAATTTTTCCTTATACGTACTTGCCAACATACTAATTAACACTTTCACGACCGCTGACGTAGATTCACGTCATTTGGAAATCTGTAACTCCATCAGTTGGCGTTTTCCTTCGCAGTTTGCAGGTTATTTATTTCTGAAGAATATACCCAATATTTATATTTGTACAAACAATATACGTTGGATATAGATACTTTGTTTAGATAGAATATAATTATAATGTAGTATATATTCTATTATAAATACGAATGATAAAAATATATAAAACACAGTACTTTACACGTTAAAATCTAAAGTCAAAAGACTTAGTTTAAAAGTTCACAATACAAAAGATAGAAGAACGTCACAACGTTTCGTCCTAGCATTATTGCTCGTGGACTTCTTCAGGTCTAGTTTTCGGGATGTTAGTGTCTTGGTCCTTTAATAAGTGTAGGTTGCCACATTCTCGCCAAGTGTCTAGAGTGTGTGTAATTAAGGGTGTATTCAAAAGCCATTTTCGCCATCAGTCTGTAATTAAATAAACCGATCAAAATTTCAATGTCGTACAAAATTCGCTCTCTAGAATCATAGTATGTAAAAAAAAAATAGATTTTTTAAAAATAACTATATTTTTTATTCAAAAACTACTTTTGGCGATTTATTGCCCTGTTGGCAACATATTATTTCACAGAAATGTAATTTTTTTTATGAAAATAATAATTGATAAATTCACAATTTTTTGGATAAACGGGAAGGTTATCTAATACAAAAATTTTTTTTATGTAAGTTTTTTGCCATTTCTTTTCAATTTTAGTTGAAAATTTGTTTATCATATTTAATTATTTGTAATTTTTCTTGAATTTCAAGTTTAACAAGGTTGGAGGGGGTTGCTATTATTTTATTTTAGCTTGATTCCATAATGGTTTTGCTTTTTTATTTCCTAAAATATAATCTTTAAGGGCTGTATTACCGTTAGAGATTGTAAAAACTCGGGAATTTTGCTTCAGAGGAATAAACATGGGAATTTTCGGGTTTAAATCGGGAATTTTGGGAACTTTGATGGGAAGGAGCTAATATTTAATGTTTAGATTTAATTTCACTTCCTTTAAAAGTGCATAGAAAACTTATTTCAGTATAATTTTATTCTCTTTGCTTAAATAAAAGTGATATCGAAAATAATGTGACTATTTTACAGAAAATTGTAAAAAATTAAACATTTACGTTATTGGCAATAATAAATGATGAAGTTTTGTCTGCCTATTTAAATAACTTTAAAACTTTTTTTTTTTTTTTTTAAATAAATACCGTAATAAAATATGTTATAAAAAATAAAACAATTAAATTATGGTAAGAATACTTTAAAATTTATGAAATTTTAAAGCATCTGCCTACTTAAGTAACTTTAGAGAACTTTTTTTTTTTTTTTTTTTTTTTTTTTTTTTTTAATGAATACCATAACAAAATATATTATAAATAAATTATATATACAATGAAATTAAATTATGGTAAGAATACTTTAAAATTTATAAAATTTCGTTATAATTCATCAAACGAAATTTCTTCGGTTATTAAAAATTGCAGCAATAATTTTTTAGTGCATTAAATCAATAAAGTATTCAATAGCTAATAATTAATCATTTGGCTGTTATTTATTTCTTTATTTATTTTTTGCATATTAATATTGTTGAAATTTTAATTGAAATAATATTTCCCAGTGTATAGATCGTTTTAGTGAATGCAGATTAATTTTGAAGCGCCTTCGTTTTATTTTTGAAATAAAATATTAAAGACATACAACTGAAACATGATGAGCTCCAATTGCAATAAAAAAGAAGTGTTATATTGAATTCGGTGTGTATACAGTCAGAACTAAGATGTAAATATACGGCAATAACAGAAAATAAGTTTATTAATTAATGAAATTTGAAACTAGTACTTTTTAAATTTGTAGATGTTAAAAGCACAATTTAAAAACATCATTAAAATCATCTAAATGTGAGATAACACCTTGGAATGCCTTAGAACATCTCTAATCACAGAAAATAAATAAATAAATAAATAAATAAATTCGCAACTTTTGAAAACTTTCAAAATTCGCTTCCCAAAAAACCAGGTTTATTCCCTGGTTTTTTCGCCACTAACATCACTAATTACCGTACGGAGAGCGTAATGAATATTGATGTTCAGAAATGCGTTTTTTAAGACTTCTTTCTGTTTTTCCTGTGTAAAAGACGATGTTAATTTTCAATTTTAATGGGTATTTCATAGATGCCTTTTTGGGGAGGGTTAGTTTGATGTTTAATTTTTAATAGACATTGTAATTTTTGTGTTTAAATGCTAGGTTATAATTGTAATTCTTTATTTCTAATTGGAATAAATTGTCGATGAAAGTATATGGAATTGATATATTTATAGTTGTCTGTTTTAATTCTAGTTTTAGTTTGATTTAACATAATTTTAACTTGATTATGCATTTTATTGAAAATTGATAAATTATAACCGCATTCAAGCATAGTACGTTTGATGTAATTTAAATCTTTTTGAATAAGAAATTGAAAGGTGTTTATCATAGCTGCCAATATTTAAATTTATTCCGGAGTATTTTTAGCACCGCCTTTATTTCGTACCACTTATTTTTTTAAAGTAATTTTGTCTTACTTTATCGAAGTTGT
Organism: Salticus scenicus; assembly: GCA_963930645.1. Lineage (NCBI taxonomy): Eukaryota > Metazoa > Arthropoda > Arachnida > Araneae > Salticidae > Salticus > Salticus scenicus. Next base: position 166,031,230 of record OZ005659.1, on the reverse strand, counting down.
ATATTGGAGAAAATTTTTCTATCAATAAAGTGATGCGAAATAAAGGCGGGGCTAAAAGTACTCCGGAATAAATTAAAATATTGGCAGCTGTGGTGTTATGAGTGTAAGCGCGTTTAATCAATGGAATTATGACGCTTCTTTTATATTGTAAAGGAAAATTTGAGTTAGCAGGTATTATAGAAAACGGGGGAGGAAGGTTTATAATAAGTTTCAGTCCAAATTAAAGAATTTTCGTTACTTCGATGTGCTAAAATATCCAAGTATGGACAGGGCCCGACTTAGACTACCTGGAGCCCCGGGGCAAGATTATTCTGAGAGGCCCCCTTGCAGCAGCATAAGAGGGCTTTAGGTTACAGAATTTCTGTTTATGCCTGCTGGGTGGCCCCTTCCAAATGGGGGGCCCAGGGCAACTGCCCCGCATGCCCTGGCGTTAGTCAGGGCCTGAGTATGGAAGCATATTATTTTGTTCTTCTTCTAATGTTAAATTGACTAGTGAAAACATGAAGGGTTTTGTCCCGTATAAGTTCAGATTAGGAATATGTCGTCTACATACCTGCGATAAAAGTGTGGTTTCAATATTGTTTTCTGCATGACGGACGACTCGATATGTTGCATGATAATTTCTCGTAAGGTTGGGGCAAGACAAGATCTCCCATAGAGGTGCCTTTTTCTTGCTTAAATATTTCACCGTTAACATGAAAGAAATTAGGTCTGAAAATTATTTCTAATGCACCATTTATGAATGGGACTTGGTTTAAAATATGTAGAAAATTAAAAAACTTACTTGAAAGTATTACACTTTATATATATTTGCAATATTTTATTTTGAAAAGTATTTATTAATTTTGATTTCGATTAATTCCCAAAAATCAAATACATATATTGTAACAGTTTCATTAACTGAAGTAGTGAGCAGGGCCTGATTAAGGGGGAAGCTCGCTCATACCGGAATATTTTTACAGTTATTTTTTACTTCATGTCATAGAAATTCCACGCTTTGACGAGGAAATATTTTCTATAAAAAATGAACGGTGTAAAACAATCCAATTTACTCACCGTTATTAGACACCAGAATTCTTTTAAAATAATTTTTAATGAAAATTTTCTGTTTATTATAGGAGGAAAGTATTTGTTAAAAAATAACGGTGTAAGTATAAATAATGTGTGAAGAGCGAGCTTCCCCCTTAATCAGGCCCTGGTAGTGAGGTTAATTATTTCCATACAAATGTATTTGATTTACCTGCACATACTTCTAGTTTAAAAAATTATATTTAAAGAAATTTGGGCTTTAATTTGAGGTACTATAATCAGCTAATATAGTGTTTAAACTGATAGTGAACAAATATTATACAGGTATCTTCCTATCCATGCTATATTTATTTTTTATTCTGCCAATAATTTAACGCTGTAAAGGTTTTACATACTTTTTCTCGCATTTAAAAATATTAATTGATAAAAATAAAGAATTAATTTGTCATATAAGATGTCACCCTGTAAAGCAACAAATTATTAATTTCAGTTTTTAATATATATTGAAAGATGAGCTGAGACTTAGCCTCCTTAACTATATACCTGTCGCGTGGCTCTTAAGCTTGGCAACAGTTCAAGCGGTAGACAGCGCCTCCTGGTACAGATTGCTTGAGTTTTTTATTCAACTATCACCAAAAATTTTTAAAAGTGGGATATGAAATACAAAAAAAGTGAATGGAATCGAGGAAACATCGATTATATATATCACATATCACTTCTTAAAATTATTGGTGACAGTTGAATAAAAAAGTCGCGTAATCTATACCAGGTGGTGCTATCTAGGGCTGGACGATGTCAGGAATTTCATATCATGATATATCGTCATCCTCATATCATGATATTCTGATATATCGATATCACGACGAATCCAAATAAAATATTATGGTTATTTAATCATTATAGTAATTATTAAATAAGCTATAAAATGATTATAGTTATTAAATAAGCAAAATTCTGCAAATTGACATATTTATTAAAATATAGGCAGAAAAATACAGAAAATATTTTAACACGTTGACAGTCAAGCTACGAAATAACTCATAGTTAAACTACGAGTAAACTCATAGCTTGGTAAACAATGTAATAAAATTTTCTAATGAAAAATTGTTTAATACAAAGATTGTTCAGTATACCAAATATAAACAATACTTTCTACAGGTGAACTATCAGAATAATTCATTTCACTGTATGTACATATAACAGGAGTCAATAGCTTCTTTGAAGTGTACTCATTAAATTTTAATGGATGGTGCACTTTCAAATGAGAAAGTAAATTTGTTGTGCTCCCTCCTTTTGCACTTACAGATTTTTGGCAGAGTTTACAAATTGCCACATCAGTGTTGATAACAGTACCTCATTGGCCTACCATGCTCATTGGCAGGTATCACAAAAGTAGACCAAACCTGACTTTTAGTCTTTGATTTAGTTACCAAATGATGATATTCCAAAGAATCAATAGTATGCCTCATTGTCATTTTAAAAATTGAAGATTTTAAAATAATAAATACCAAAAAAAAAATAAGTATATATTTAAATATTGCTAATTTTAAAAGAATTTCAACAAAATAGGCCATAAATACTGATTGGTTTGTAAAAATTTTCGATTGATTATCTAGTTTTAATATATTCATTTATGATTCAATTAGCATCATGAATTATGTATATCACAATTTTTTTTTTTTTTTTTTTTTTAATAATTATATAGAACAAAGAATTCTGTTTATAAATTACATTTATAAAATAAATTTATACAAGATTAATTAATTAACTTAAAAAATATACCATTAATTAAATTAAATTATATACATGTAAACTTTAAAAAAAAAAAAATATGTTTAGAAGAAAAAAGAAAAAAAAACTATTGCAGATACAAAATGATAGATTTTTATTTTTATTAATTTACTTTCTTTAATCTTTCTTTAAGATTCATTGTAGCTCAATACTTATTATTCATTAATATCGAAAAATCGGCAATCTTCCCACCAGTTCTAATAATCAAATTATGAGTCCAATTAAACAATAAAAATTTAACATGCTTGTTCCCCCTCTGTCCCGTAATATTCAATCACAATCTCCGGCGATCGTCATCGTCAGTAACATGAGTAAACAAAGAGTGTTTTCCCCTTCTTGAGAGTTTATCGGCTATTCTGCGCAAGCGTGATGTTTCTGATTATATTCATGAATATTGTCTGCGCCGCTGTGAGTGAGTGAATGTGAATATGAGTTTATTCGAATAAGGAATCAGAAATCAAGTACATATGATTACGATTATAAAGTGTATTGCCATTGCCGACTCGTTTCACTCATGAGTAGCGGGGATGATTGTGCACTTAGATATTACGATTTCATTTATGAATGCGATATGGACATGATGTTGAGTTTTTAGTGAATATTGTGAAATAAATCTTGAATGATTGAAACAAAAGAATAGATTCTTTGATTGAAACGATGTTCAAGTGTGCGGCGCGTGACTATCGTTGGAAAAAAATTGATCTATAAAGCAAGGTTTTTTTTTTGCTATTTTAGGAAAGAGATTTGCTATAGGCTTACTTTATTAGAACAAATAAAAATATTTTAACCCTCAATCGTATTTTTTCTTCAAAATATCAACAACAAAGAAATTTTGGATAATATAAAATCCCACAAATCTTCTCTTTATACTAGTGCTCAGAGCTTTCTTAAGTCGTTTTTTACTTTCTTCTATACTCAATACAAGAAAGTATTGGATTCGTATAAATTTTTAATTACGGTTTTCGATGGATTTACTCGTTTTGAGAGCTCCAGAACACAATTTGACCATTTTTAGAAAATGGGTGTGACAAGAATTTTGTGGTGAATATATCTACAGAACTACTGCGCCGAATTGAATATAAATTTATGATGTAAATGCACCTGAACATAAATTAGTGTTTATCTACTTTTGGTACTGATTGGTCAACAGGTGGCGCTGCTATACAGCGATTTCCGCTGTTTCAGGAATTATAGCATGGAATTGCATATAAATTTATATGTAGATGCACCTTGATATATGTTAGTGCCTGTCAACTTTTGGTGTCAACCGCTCAACAGGTGTTGCTGCCACATGGCGATTTCCGTAAATTCAGGGGAGGCTATATCTCAGTAATTACAGCACAGAATTGCATATAAATTTATATGCAGATGCTCCTTGACATTTATTAGTTTCTATCAACTTTTAATGCCAATCGCTCTAAAGATGACGCTGCTATACAGCGATGTCGGTAATATAAGTGAAGGCTGTATCTCAGGTTCTATTGTGTATAATCGAACTTGATATATGAAAAGGCCATTATGATGATACAATTTGGGTGCATATCTGCCGATAGGGGGCGCTGCTGTACAGCAATATTCTACGAAAACGGGAAGGTTGTCATTCTAATAGCCACAACATAGTAGCTTTTTTTTTTTTTTAAATCTGGTTTCTAAAAAAGTCCATTTAAGTTAGAATTGAAATTTCCCTGCAAAGTAATATATCTTTATTAAGGGCAATTTTAGCAGCAGGGTAATAAAAAAATTAATTGCTTCTAAAACAGTGAAATAGGATAACATATAAAATCATTATTGCACAACAAACCTAAATATTTTAACAATGAATTAAAATACATGTAGTAAGTTCTAATAAATGGACATCAAGATTTTTTCCCCCTCTTTTTAGCATTCCATAAACTGAAAATGTGGAACATAAATTAATAAGAAGTTAATTCTACTTTTTTAGAACATTAGTAATTTTCTGTCAGTTTTAATTTTTTCGTAAAACATCCAAATTTACAAAAATTGGATAAAAACAGTAACAACAAGCCCTCCGCTCCCCTTGAAAAAAAAAAAAAAAAAAAAAAAAAAACTGTTCCCCTCCCCATGAAATTAATGTATATAAAACTTCTTTTCATCTTTCATGCATGCAATTTCTATTTTTATTCATCCCTATTGTTAGGTAAAAGATGAAAATAAGAAATTATATTGTCGATACATAGCCGATATATCGTGACATTTGGTTGATCGATATCGATTATCATGATCTGTGGTAGATATCGATATTTGACGATATATCGATATATCATCCAGCCCTAGTGCTGTCTACCATTTGAACTGTTGCCAAGTTTAAGAGCCACGCGACAAGCATCTAGTTAAGGAGGCTATGGCTGAGCATACTAATTAAACTATTTATTTATAATTTTAGTATTCCATATTAAATTGAAAATAATTTGAATATAAAATTTTGATAACTATAAATTTATAAACAGAAATGTATTCCACTTGACAGGGCAAAAGTTAACTCTGGTAAATATTTTATTAAATCGTTCATATATTATCCATTTTCATATGTGATAAAAATTGCACATATTTAAATTTAAAATTGTATAAAATTTGAAAAGAAAAGAGAAAATTTACATACCCTCTAACGTTTGGCTACCTCAAATACGGATGTTTCTATGAAACTTATTTATTTTCTTTGAGAACATCAGGATCTTCAGTTAAGCTAATCATGTATATATTCAAGAATTACGGATCTCGTCTACAATTCTTCTATAGACTAATAACCAAAAATTAATCAATACATTAATAATAATAACAATATTAACAATAAACAAGTAATATAAAAGAAAAAAATTTTAAGTCAATTCCTACTTACAAACACTATCGAAAAAGTTTTTAACACGTTTTTATTAGCTTCACCTGTATGTATGTATGTTTGTATGTATAATGTATGTTTGTAACCGCTCTGGGAGCAAACAAAAAATCTATATTATAAATAATATTATAGTTTTAAAAAATTAAAGAACACGCTTTTATAGAAATGTGAACCAAAAAGCTCAAAATATCTATCTTAGTATTAAAATGCAGGGTAAGAGAAAATCGTGTGAGTGACACACCATAATATTTACATACATTTAAATCTTTAATTAAAATAACTTAGAATTAAACAAAAACCATTTTTAAAAAATCTCCCCTGACTGGGATCGAACGCTGTACCTCAACGCCACATCGTTCATGTAGGGAAAGTATTTTTTCACAATATAAATTTTTTGTTTGCTCCCAGAGCGGTTACAAACATACATTCATACAAACATTCATACAAACATATGCTTGCCAACCATCTCATTATGAAGCGTAGTACTTTTAGTCACCGCCTTTTTTTGTACACCAATAATTTTTTAGAGTAATTTCATTCTTATTTAATCGTAACACTATTTGGAGAGAATTGCTCTAAATATAAAGTGGTGTGGGAAAAGGGGCGTATTTTCAAGGGGCGTTAACAAGTCTACGCTTATTAATGAGATGGTTGGCAGTCATATACATACAAACATACATACAGGTGAAGCTAATAAAAGCGTGTTAAAAAAGACTTAGACTAAAAGAGACTTAGACTCTAAAAAAGACAGCCACAGCGTACGTGAACGCTGTGGCTGTGAGGAAAAGCTCCGCGCTACGAATTTAAAGGTCTAGCATTCGAGCCCAGTCAGGGGAGATTTTTAAAAAGGGTTTTTGATTAATTCTAAATTATTTTAATTAAATATTTAAATGTATGTAAATATTATGGTGTGTTACTCACACGATTTTCTCGTACCTTGCACTTTAATGCAAAAATACATATTTTGTGCTTTTTAGTTCACATTTTTATAAAAGCGTGTTCTTTAATTTTTTAAAACTATAATATTATTTTTAAATAATTTTGAATTAGGAAATAAAAAGCGCTTGTAAAAAATGAATTTTCCGATGAATCATAGAGCTCTTATCAATGTGCATACATTTTTTAAAGCAATAATGACGTCAATTTTCGTGAGATGCATGATTTAACTTTTTATAATTTTTTAATATTCATGTTTAATTAAATGTATTTATTTTTATGTCGAAAGAAAATGAACTCATTTTTTTTTTTTTTTTTTTTTTTTTTTTTTGGCAACAATTAAATTATAGCTAATATTTTAATTTCTATAATAACGCTATCAGGATGTTATTATTTTTATATTTTAATTAATTATAAGAAAATTAATAAAAAATTCGAAAATCGGACTTCGAAGTATTGTGTTGTCACCGTGTTCCGAGCAATCCTAGAAGTTTCAAAGTTCTAGCTAGTCGGGAAGTTTGTTAAAAATCGATTGCAAGATTTGTACAAGATATAGGGAGTAGGAATTGAATTATAAAATTGCTCTAAAATCGAACAAAATCACTCCGAAAACAAGTAAAATGGAAAGCGCTAAGTGTAGTGGAAAGGGGTCTAAAATACAGCAAAAAACTCCAAAATGGAGCAAAATAGAAAAATTAAAATGTAGTGAAAAGTGCTCTAAAATACAACAAAATCACTTCAAAATCGGGTAAAGTAGAAAGCTCAAAATTTAGTAAAAAATGCTCTAAAATGGAGCAAAATAGAATTGCTCCGAAAAGGGAGGAAAATTAACTCCTAAGGAGTTGTTCACTTTTATCACCGAAAAAGGAGTTAAATTTTGCTCCTTCGGAGTAATTTTCATTCGATTTTTTAAGAGTGTAAACTCATAGCCTCCTTAACTAGATGCCTGTCGTGTTGCTCGAAAACTTGGCAACAGTTGAAGCGGTTGACAGCGCCACCTGGTGCAGATTGCGCAACTTTTTTATTCAACAGCCACCAACAATTTTTAAGAGAGGGATATGCTATACATAAAAATCAAATTGAATCGAAGAAACGTCGATTATATAAATCATATATCACATCTTAAAGTTATTAGTGGCAGTTAAATAAAGAAATCGTGCAATCTATACCAGGTGGCGTTGTCTACCGCTTCAACTGTTGCTATGTTTCCGAGCTGCGAGACAGGCATCTAGTTAAGGAGGCAATGTAAACTATAAAGGCTTCTGCCAAAAATTTGATAAAATGTTACAAAAAAGTGAAGGACGAGTGTAATTATACTTCAAATTATATTTATTCGAATTTTATTCACTCATTTTCAGTGATATAATTGCTCTTTACAAATTACTATATGTTTTTCATAATTAACTATTTAAAATATTTTATTTTTTGCTGTTTTGACTTCGCTTTTTCTTTCTTGAACTGGATGGCCATCTCTCCTCGACTTGAAGCAGAGAGGGGCCATTTTCCATTTAAATTTCAAACTGTGTTTATTATTTTTTGTCCTCAATATTTAATTATTTTTTGCCCAAAAGACTAGGATATGAATGAAAATTTGAAAAATGGATGAAGATTTCTTATATTTGCATTCTAGGATTTTTTATTTCAATCATTGAAAACTATTATCATCTATCCTTGATTTAACCTACTTCAGGAACATCGTACTTGTCTTCAATTTGCAATACATTCATTTTTTATTTCTTTCTTGTATGGTACATTTAATTTTTATTGAAAGGATGTTTTTATTTTATTTTATTCTATTCTTTTAATTGATCAGTATTTTTAGTTATTAGTTTTTGAATAAGTATTCGCTAAGCCATAAATTTCAAAGATCTCTTACAAAAGTAAAATATCTATATTTTTTTCTGAAAGTTTCTTAGTGTTGAAACCTTAATTTCTTTATAGCATGTCTTTGCAAGAATAAATTTTTATTTTATGACTTTTAGTGCTACACAATAAAATGCTTCTACTGTTTAAAAAAACTTTTTTTTTTTTTTTTAATTTTTATTTTGTGCGTTTTAGTTACCCCCCCCCCCCCCAAAAAAAAAAAAAAAAAAAAAAAAAAAACTTCTTAAAAAGCTAATTAAAAATTCTTAGGATAATGTGAAGGCACTGAAAGATTTTATTTTATCAATTGACACATTTTCCATTAATTATATGCAAAAATTAACACATTGGGCCGTGGAAGATCGAACTCTGGACCATGGCACTCTAACCAAAAGTAAAAGAACAGCCAAGAAAAGTCATAGAATGTGCCAGAAAAATCTAACAAATATTTATGGGAAAAAAAAAAAAATGTTTTTCTTGAACGCTTTCTAAAATACGTAAAATATTCAAAATTTTCTCTCTCTTGCAAAAGTGAACTATATGTATTTTTCATTAAAATTTTCTTATTGTTGAAACTTTAATTTTTTTTATAGCATGGCTCTGCAAGAATAATTTTTTATTTTATACTTTTTAAGGTTCCCCAATAAAAACCTTCTAGTGTTATTATTATTAATTTTAAATATATATATATATATCTATACATATATATATATAAACTTTTTAAAAATACTAATCAAAATTTCTTAGTATACGTATAGACAAAGAAAGATTTTCATTTATCAATTGACAATTTTTCTATTAATTATCTGCAAAAGAGTAACATGTCGGCCTTCGAGGGTCGAAGCGTCCCACGACCATAGATCCATTACCGATCGACATCGCGTCCACGACCATACATCGAACCCACGACAAACGCGCTTGATGCTCAACTGCGATCAACTGCGACAAACTGAGCAAACGCTTGACGAAACAAGATGGCCTCTTCATTAATGTAAATGTAAACGAATATTTTCATATTCGTTTACATTTACATTAAAGACGAGGCACCTTGTTTTTCCTAGCGTGATACAAAAACACGATGAGAAAAATCCAATTAAAAAAAAAAAAATCCAATTAAATTTCGATATGTATCGTATTTTGTCTGTATTAAATTTGTTTCTGAATTTCACAAAAGATGGCAGCACCACCATAATGAAATCACAGTGATAGCGAGCTTCTTTAATCTTAATATGGAATAAATTTACTTAGAATGGTTAGTATTAGTGTGTTCATGAAACTTTGTTTTCAATGTATTTTAAAAAATTCAATAATAGGAGAAATGTATATTTTTGGATATTCATTTAAAAGAATTAATGAAGTTAAATAATGACAGATTGTACTGAACGACAAATTTTTCAGACATTTACATAAGGTGATGCAGATTCGATTTTAGTGAACATGAAAAAATACATTAGAGGTGGTATGAAAGCAGTATAACTAAACAGGCGACTAGCCATTATAAAAAAAAAAAAAAAAAAAAAAAAAGATAAAGATAAATAAATAAAATAGTAATGTTGCTCGTTATCCTCGTGTAGTCAGTCGATCCTAACACCAGCACACTGTCAACTTTGTTAGAAGACATTTTAAAAATTAAATTCGTAACAGTATAACATTTACCTTATAACTTAGCTTTTAGCGTATATTAAATTAGCTTTCAGATTTCAGACTAGATGGCAGCACTACAGTAAAATATCACAGTATCAGTCCTGCTTCAATGTAAAAGAAATTTACATAGAAAGATAGACTCCGAGAGTCTTGTGAAAGATTAGCGTATTCAAAAATTTTTGTTCTCATTTGATTTAAAAAATACAATAATAGAAGAAATGCATATTTTTGTGAATTTATTTTAAAGTTAAGTTATGACAGATTTTATGAAACGGCATATTTGTCAGACATTGATATCATGAAAAACGGCAGTTTTCTGAGTGACGCAAGTAAACTTATACCGATTAGATTTAAATGAACATGAAAAAAATATTTTACAGGAGGCATGGTTGATTAGTTTTTTAGTTGGTTGTGTGGTTTAAGGCTGATTCACTACACTAGGGTCCTAGATCTATAGGTGAAAGGCCCTCTGTACAGATCTTTCTAAGGAATCTTAGCTCGTATTTACTCGATTTTCTGAGAAAACCACGGAATACTCAAAACGGCTAGGTCGACGAGCGTGACCTGGGATCGAACTCGGTAGGTGGCATGGAAGCAAATATAACTAAACAGGTGACCTACCAATATTGGAAATAATAATAATAATAATAATAATAATAAACAAAATATTAAGGTTGCTCTTTATCAAAATATTTTGTTTGGGGTATGGGCGTCGGCAAAATGGGGTAAAGGGGAGAATTTGCCCCCCCCCCCTCTTCCTGGAAAATTCTAATAAGCATTTTTTTCTTTAACTTTAAAACTATGTTATAAGAATTTTATTTTAAATATATATATATTTTTTCAGGTTGTGCTCACCTCCTGAAATTTTTTTCTGGCGAGGTCACTGGTTTGGGGTTCAGTTTCCCATCTACCAGCTTTGAAAGCAGAACTTCTCGGCCACTTCTGGGACCTTAGCAGCTCGGAGTTTTCTGTGATTTTTTCCGAAAGTGAATAGATACAAACTAGGACCCATTAAAAAGACCCAAACGGAGGATATTGCACCCAAGCCTATGATCTACGTGGAGTAAATCGACCTTAACCTTTACCCCACCCACCGACACTCCATGTATATGACTAAGTTAAAAGAATGTTGATCCCCTACATTTTTAAATGTTTTGTTAATCATTTTTTATTCTAAATATTAACGAAAAAATAATTACCCGTATTTTTAGTATTCAATACATTTTATAAAGAACAGAGAAATTATTTAAAATGTTGCACAATTCATGAATATTTATAAAATTTATTAGCATGACTCACCTTTAATAGTATTTATCTAATTTTAATGTAGTTTCAATTTTTACTTTCCGAACACTATAGTGAGGAAAGTATTGTAATCATGTCAAAAATCCGAGTTTGAGATTTTGTTGTTTCTATACGGTTCAAGGTCCCCTGAGTCCGTTTTCACTATTTTTACGATGATGTATGTATGTGTGTATGTGTGTATGCATGTGTGTATGTGTGTGTGTATGTCTGTGAGTGAACACGCTAGCGTCCAAACGCTTTGTTCGAATAAGCTGAAAGTTGGTACGCATATTGTAAGTCACCATAGTACGAACCCTATAGATTTTAGTGAATCTAGCACTTATAGTTTTTTTTTACAGGGACACAAAGAAAAATTCTTTATCATTATGGCCTATGGGACCAAAATCTTAAAAGTGCGATAGCATCTAAACGACTTATTCAATTGAGCAAAAAATTTATACGTATATTATAGGTCACAGATACTCAATTTCTATAGATTTTGGAGAATCTAGCACTTATAGATTTTTAACAGGGACACAAAGAAAAATTATTTATCATTATGGCCTATGGGGCCAAATTTTTAAAAGTGTGATAGCGTCTAAACGCCTTATTAATATGAGCAAAAAAATTTGTACACCTGTTGTAGATTACAGTTGCACCAACTGTTTAGATTTTGGTAAATCTAGCACTTGCAGTTTTTTTACAGGGACACAAAGAAAAATTCTTTATCATTATGGCCTATGGGACCAAATTTTTAAAAGTGCGATCTAAGCGCCTTATTCAATTGAGCTGAAAATTTATATGAATATTATAAATCACTGTTGCACTAACTATAAGCATTTTGGTGAATCTAGCATTTATAGATTTTTACAGGGAAACAACGAAAAATTCTTTATCATTATGATCTATGGGCTCAAAGTTCAGTAGCTTTAAACAAAACATCGGGTAATATATGGAGAAAAATACTCAAACACTCTGTTTTGTTTTTCCCTCTTTTGTTTGTTTAACAACTCCTCTTTCTTTACTTTATCTACAAAACTGTTAATGACTCAATGCTCGGAAAATCGAGTGGAGTCACTCCAGATTTTTAATTTACAGAAGAATATTTCGATTAATAGGAAGTAATTTGAAAGTTCTTATTAAGTAGTAAAAATTAGTTGGCATAGGTAGACTCTGCTCACTTCCTCATCATACATCTGTTCTCATAAAATTTCTGTTACAGAACATACTATATTTAAGTTAAGAACAGTGAATTTGACTGATTGCTTGATACGGTGACAGACTAAAATTTCCATTTAATAGGCTAACAACTGTTCCGTTTGTCACGTTTTTCTTACCTTAATCTGTTCATTTGTTTGATTGCGATCGGAGTTTATAGTTTAGTTTTCATGCTATTCATACAATTTACAATGCAACGCTCCTCATAATGCTAATTTATATGAAATATTACTCTATTCTGCTATAGGTTAAGAAAATCTTGAATTTCGAAGAACTTATGAAAATTTTTAACTGGAATATTTGTAGTCAGTGATGTTCAACTCAGTATCATAAAAAATATTTTAAAACTAGTCTGAAATCTTTACGATGAAAATATCCCCCTTACTGTCCATTCCAATCTACCAATCTAATTATTTAAAAGTGATCTGATATCTTTACGATGTAATTACCCTCAAAATGGATGTTTATACGGAATTTTGCTTGATTCTGCCATATATTGAGAAAATCGTAAGTTTCAAATAATTTACAAAGCTTTTAATGTTCAAATTTTTAATGATGATCATGATGATCATTTTAATGATGCCTCATAACTGATATTTTACAAGTGGTCTGGCATCTTGAAAGTAAAATTATTCCTTTTAATGCAATTTAAGCGAAAATTTGCCTTAATTTTCCATGTTAAGAAGGCCAGCCAGTGGTCGAGCGGTTCTGCACTTAAAGCTGATAGACATGAGGTGACAGGTTCGATTCCTGTTTGTGTTCGTTGGTCTAGACGTTTGGAGTTTTCCGTGTTTTTCTCCGAAACTTGCGTAAATACGGGCTAGGAATCCTTTGAAAGACTCCCACGGAGGGCACTTCCCCACAGACCTAACACTCTTCTGCAGTTAATCGGTCTTACTCACAAACACACACTACTTCATGTTAAGAAAATGATAAATTTCTAATAATTTACTAAAATTTTTTGTTAGAATGTTGTAAATCAATGGGGTTTTCGCCACTGTTATAAATAATTTTAAAATTATAATACATTATAATTTTAAATAATAATAATAGTCTTGCTTCATCTCTCTGCGATCATTTGTTCTTGAGATATCATAAACACAGATTAACATAAAAACACACTAACAAACTAACAGACACCCTACAGACGAAAAACATATCAATATTATTATTTTTGGATTTCTCACACTTCAAAACGTGTAAAAGAGTCAAAAATGGAAGTAAAAAATTTCAGAAATACCTAAGTTCCCCATACCTATATGATGGGGAACTAATTAAATAGTTTCTCAGCAAAGTGCTAACAAAAAACTTTAAAATTCAATTATTTTGTAAATGTGCTGTGAAAAGTAAAGTGTAAAACGTATTACTAACGCTTTTCTGTTTACTTTCAAGAGTAAATTTATATAGAAAATAATAATAGTAATAATAACAATAATCTGATGTGAAACAACCAGATGACTTCTATTACCCACTATTACATGTATTATATGCATTTTTTGAAGATAATGTGATCAGATGACATAAAATTGACCTAACGAAGTAGAAACTTAAAAAAATTTCCAGTAAGAGAAACTTGATACACATATAAAACAAAGCTTACATAGCGAGCCAAAAAAAAAAAAAAAAAAAAAAAAAAAAATTTTTTTTTTTTTGAAACCACAATTTCCGAAATCTGAAACTGACCTACCTAAGCAGGATGACTGTTAATTTTCCTCTAATAATCACGAAATGCATGAGAAAGGATATCTAAAATGGATTTATGTAACGATTTTCAAGAAAATAGTTAGAGCCGTTTTTGAGATACCAACTTTTACCAAAACTTAGATACTCAATTACTAACCGGAAAACAATAATTACATACAAAAGGGTATTTAAAAGGGAGTTAATATGGTGAGCTTGAAAAAAATCCACACAGCCGTTTTTAAAGGAACGCATTTGCAAGACCTGAAATTGAGCTATTTATACTGCACGCCTGTTAATTTTCCTGAACTAACCAACTATACCATTCGAAAGGACATCTAATAGAGTGTTTATATAGCAACTTTGAAGAAAATCGTTACAGCCGTTTTTGAGTTACCGACTTACGGTCCCATTTCCGGTTTCCCATGTCCCCTTTCTGGTTTTTCAATTTTCACCAAAATTTTGAAAATCCATCTGCACTTGGAAAATCCATCTGAATTCTGAAGATTCGTAATTCTGTCTGTCTTTATTAGTTTCGGAGATATGATAGCCAAGAGATTCCCTACATATATACACAGACACACACACTGACCAATTGCAAAAACTTACTTTTTTGGACTCAGGAGGCCTTAAAACGTGTAAATCAAGTGAAATCTCGAAATAAAATTTTTGGACCAAATACAGTACTTCAGGATAGTAGGGCAATGGAAGTACAAATGGATTTCAAGAAAAGTTTTACGGAATTATTAAATAAATGTTCACATAAACAGAAATGAAATATATTGATTAAAATCCAAACTTTTTAGGCACATGGTATATAATCTAATTTGTGCATGTTCAAAACCATACATAGTTTTAATACATATATTTTTAAGATTCGGAATACATCACTAGCAATTGAAATTTTAAAGTAACTTACAAAAATCATCGAATAAAGAAATCTTAAAATAAGAAACAAAGTTGCTCTGAAAAAAGATATACATAAAAGGTTTTATGATTTAATTATTTTATGAATATCCTATATTAAAGAAAAACTTATGATAAAATAATAATAATAATAATAATAATACAATAACCCCACGGAAAATAAATTTTTTAATTAAGTATTAGTTAGCGAAGTTGAAAAATTTATATTTTACGGTATTATTAATAAAATATTCTTTTTCAATAAATGTTTATTTCATAAGTAAAGCGCTTGCATATGTTTTCCTTTTTAAAAAAGATATCAATTTACGAATAGTTTATTTTTCAATGGGACATAGAGTCAGAATTAGATCAGCGTTAGTACGCATGCGTCAGATCTGCTATATATTTTTTTTTCTATGAAAATAGGGGTGAGAAATAAAGCTTTAGATTAGCGGTCGGTCGCCAGTCGCCAACGGGCGTTGAGAAAGGCTACTAAGAATCTAAACCCTAATCGCCAAGAGTTGCGATTGTGACAGTGTGCGTATATACTTGCATAATTTACACTTGCCAATATATGTTTGACAATGTTTTATACTTGCCAAATATATATTGTTGTTATTGTTTTATAACTTGATTTATACTCGCCAATAAGTACGAAATTTACGTAGTTTCTACCGGGGCGATACGAAATTAGGGAAATATATGAAAAGCTACGAAATAGGGCTTCTCGTAATGATTATTATTTTTTTTTTTAACATTTTTAAATAATTAGCTATTTCAAAGAATTTTTTGTAAAGTTTCACATTTATCATTTAAAGCAGAAAAAATCATCTCATTTTCAGCATGTATCGCTACCGACACGAATCCACGTCAAAAAGCTCAAAATTTGAAAATAAGCACGAATTTTATTGATTAACGGTGAAAGTATTGGGTCCCGAATTAGCTACTGAAAGTATTGGGTCTCCAATACTTTCGGCATCATCTATCCTTCTGCATTATGTCGGGTTTCATTACTCACTGTATGCAGTAACACCATACCCTACTGCCATAGCCTCTTAAACTAGATGCCTTCTGCGTACTCGCCAATAAGTACGAAATTGACGTAGTTTCTATCGGGGTGATAAGATATTAGGGAAATATGTGAAAAGCTACGAAATAGGGCTTCTCATAACGATTTTTTTTTTTTTTTTTTTTTTTTTTTTTTTTACATTTTTAAATAATTAGCTATTTCAAAGGATTTTTTGTAAAGGTTCACATTTATCATTTAAAGCAGAAAAAATCATCTCATTTTCAGCATGTATCGCTACCGACACGAATCCACGCCAAAAAGCTCAAAATTTGAAAATAAGCACGAATTTTATTGATTAACGGCGAAAGTATTGGGTCCCGAATTGGCTACTGAAAGTATTGGGTCTCCAATACTTTGCCATCATCTTATCCTTCTGAATTATGTCGGGTTTCATTACTCACTGTGTGCAGTAACAGAACAGAGTTACACGCGAAAGATGTTTATTGTTTCTCTCCCCTGTGCCCCCACAGTAGTAAAAGGGAAACATTTCGCAAAAATCCCTTTATAGTGCGTGTTGGGAAAAAACACATCGCCAACCTATATCCTTTTTTTTCCGTAGGGAACGAATTTCTAAAATTACAGAAATCAGTTTTTGGTATTATCGTTTGTTATATATATATATATTTAATATGAAGGTCTATACAAAACCAACGTTATGACCATGTGAAATTACGTTTCGCCCCCTTACCCTCTTCAGGACCAAAATATTGCGGATATCTGTTTTTTTTCCCCTTTGAAATATGAAGTATTCTGTGAAATCACGTTCTCCTCTGCCTTCTTTGTAGGCGAAATTTGTAAAATTACTTCTTAGTGAATGTGTATGTCACAGAAGGAATGTTTTCACTAAATGTCATGCTTCCAGGTGTTAGAGTTTTGGGCTGGGCGATGATGAATCAGTTACTCACTTAGTCAGGACAAACGATTTTCTGTAAATAGAACAGTCAATAGTGTATTTACAATTTATAACCCTTTGCGAAGCAAGATAATTGAGATTATTTAAATTACACTACCACCGGAATTCATGAACAAAATTTAAAGAAAAGAAATTGACAACCGTTTCTGCTATGTTGTAAAAGTAAAATTTTGCTAAAAAAATTTGCGGGTTGAGTTTTTGCAGTTGAAAATTAAAATTAGGTGATGCTGTAGTGGCATCACCGCACCTGAAAAGCTTAAAATCATAGACCTATTATAAGAGTGGACGGAGCATTCCATTATTAAGGGAATATAAGAAAAGGTGCAAAGATAAAACCATGTGAATGATGAAAAAGGTTACCTTTTTTGGCATTTATCGCGTTATTCGCGATTTTTTGTTTTGAATATAAATACATATATTATTATTATTATTAAAAGATACACCAAGCAAAACTAGTGTAAAATATTACAGCTGCTGAAATTTATTTTTACCTTGTTATTAACATCTAACAAAGATCAAAAGTTTTTATAACTTTGGTTTGTCTATACTCCTTTTAATTCTCATAAATAATTATGGACATTTTTGAAATAATATAAGATATAATATAGTTAAACTAATTCAGTTTAGAGAAATAAGTATAACAATTATAAGCATTTTATAAAAAAAAAATTACTTAAAAAGAACGAAATAATTAAATATTAAAAATAATCTCACCTGTGAAATAAAATCCTTATTTTACATATTTTCTAGGGTTTTTAAAGTACATCTAATTACTATTTCTTGATATAAAATTCTTTTTAGATTCAAAACAATCTAACTTTTAGTGTGAAATAAAAATTTTAAAAAGAACTTTCAAAGAAAAAGGGAAAATATCGTCTGCTTAAGAAAAAGCAGAGTTTAGAGCATGGCGAGTTTGGCTTCCCGCAGATCAACATTCACATGACCTTTTTATGAGTTATGTTTGCCACTAAAAAAGGTTGTCATTGTCCCGTCCACTCTTATAATAGGTCTATGGTTAAAATAGAAGTCGGTTTTAATATCACCGTAATAGAGCATTTCCTCGTGACGTCTGGGGCCCACCAGCGGCCGAGCGGTTCTGCGCTCAAAGCTGGTAGACGTGAGGTGCCGGGTTCGATCCCCGGTCGCGCTCGTCGACCTAGCCGTTCGGAGTTTTCCGTGGTTTCCTCCGAAACTTGCGTAAATACGGGCTAGGACCCCTTAGAAAGACCTCCACGGAAGGCCCTCCCCCTCAGGCCTAGGACCCCAGTGTTGTCAATCGGCCTTAATCCCTAACACCAACACCTCGTGACGTCTGGTGGTTGGCAAAAAAGCGCGCTCGACTTTTCCGCTCCCCGCCCACCATTGATTTTCCGTTGGTGATCCGCCATCGCTATGCTTTTCCCAAGCCTTTTTGCCAACCACTCATAAAAGTTGAGATGTTTGTTTACAAACAAGGAACTGCCCTATAGAATCTGTACACTAGCTACAATCTTCTAAAATTATTATATTTTCATTCTGGTTATATATTTGGAAGTTATAAACAAATATATAAAAATGGCAAGAATAAATTTGGACTGAAATTAAAAATACTTAATATTTTTTCAGGTATGCTAATTAACAAATAATTGTATGTTTATGGATATCAAGATTAGCATTTTTTCCATCTAACAAAAATAGTTTTTATGCGCTTATTTGAATATTTTTAACAATATTCATTTAATATTCAAATTGCACTAATACGACGTAAAACTTACTCAACCAACTAATCAGCCATTTCATATTTAATTTTTTTTTTTTTTGTGCTAATTAAAGTTTCAAACACATTTTAGTCTCTGTTTAGCATGCTTTTGAACACACAGACACACCGCACATTGTACCATTTTTTTTCTAACACTGAAAATCTTTTCTGCAGTTTTATCAATATAATGCCATACACACCACACATTGTACCATTTTTATTTCTAAAACTGAAATCGTTTTCTGCAGTTGTATCAATATAATGCCATTTTCACTAGTTTGTAAAAAATTAAGTCAAGTTAAAAAAAAAAAAAAAAAAAAAAAAAAAGTGTATTTTTGTTTTTAAAAAATTGCAGTACAGCTGTCTAGACATAATATCTTTTTCACCGTCTTGCTTGTTAATAGCTACAACTTTTACGCTATTTTTGGAAGATTTGCTGCCAGTATTTTCAAATAGTTATCTTCATCTTATTTGACTGAAAAAATAATACAAACTATCTCTGTTTTAAAATTATGGGTGTAAACTTTTCAAAAAATGCATAAAATTTGTCAGCTATGCTTGTTAATCCACGGGTATTTCTGTTAATGCCATAAAAGGAAATATTTTCTTTCTACGATTTTCCTTATTTTTCCCCGAATAAAATCAGAATATTAGATTTCATGTAACAGATCGAAATATTATACATCTAGTTATCAGTTATCCACAGCGCAGCACTAGAATCCAACCAACTAACTACAACAGTGATCATCATAATATTTTTAGAAAAACCGACGGCATCATGTTATCAATGAAATTAATTTATAAATTAAATCACTGATAAAATACAATTCCTAATTGAAATTCTAAATCTATAATATTTATAATTATAATTTTGTTATTTGAAAAAAAAAAAAGTAAATAAGTAAAATAAATAATAAAAATTATCCAAAATCTGCAAATTTATAATTTTCATTTTATTATTATGAAAAAAAAAAGTAAATAAGTAAAATAAATAATAAAAATTATCCAAAATCTGCAAATTTATAATTTTCATTTTATTATTATGAAAAAAAATAAATAAATAAATAAAATAAAAAAATAAATAAAAATAAATAAAATAAATAAAATAAAATAAATAAATAAAAATGAAAATAAAGAAGAAGATATACGAATGACTAATTCTTTTTATTTTTAAAATATCATATGAGATTAAAATAAAAAAGTATTTTGAAGTCATTTCTAAATTTTACCCTAATTTATTTTTATCACGCGTTTAATAATTCCACGAATGATAAGCATTTTGTTTGAATTCAATTATCGAGAACTGAATTTTTAATAATGGCTTTCTAGGAAGAGAATTTAATAAACTTTTTAAAAGCTGATATACATTGTGTCTTTTTCAGCATCTACCAAATTAAGTTAATTGGCTTTTCAAAATAAAGGAAGTTTTTATTAAATTTTAAGAATTTTTTTGTTCAGTATGAAATTAAGATTTTTTTTTTTTTTTTTTTTTTTAAATAGATCAATATTTGGGTTAACCATTTTTTCTTATGTTATTGACATTTCTCGAAAAACCAATGAGAGAAGAGAATTTATAGAGCATTTAGTTTGCTGAAAAAAAAAAAAAAAAAAATGTTTGTTTTGTATTTAAACGTTCAAATTATAATTTTCAACAGTTGTTACTTTCAGTGAATGCTGTGTATAATATTTTGTTTACTGAAACAAACTTCTTTTTCTTCTTACATATATATATATATATATATTTAAAAAAAAAAAAAAATAGGATACTATATGCAAATTGCCTTTATTGAAACAATTACTCACGGCACAATAATATTTTATAATATTAGAGGGACCGGAAAATAATGTCGTTTTGAATTAAAATACTGACATGGGAAATTTATCCTGGATAAAATTTAAGATATTCTTAGGTAACTTGTAATTTAGGTAACTTGATGGTTATTTGTAAAATACCATGTAAACACTGTTAAACAAAAATTTCCGGTTTCATTTTATTAATTCAAAACGACATTATTTTCTGGTCCCCCTAATATTTTGTAAACAATTTCCTTTCCACTTTATGTATTGAAACTTTTTATTACTAAAATATTTCCTATAAAACATTCTAATTTAATTTACCCCTCTCCCCCCCCACCACCCCTAAAAAAAAAAAAAAAAAGAAAAAAAAAAAACATGATGCAGTTTAAAATGAAACTATACTATCACTTGTACTACATTAAAGAGATTCAACATTCTCTCCTAGTGACGGTTTCATTCCATCACATTTCATCGGCATAGGATTTGGTACTCATTTTCCCGAAGCTATAACATATTTATCTTATTCTATGACACCATAATTCAATTTTTTTTTCTAAAGTAAAATTGGAGAATATATTTAAAAAGAAGTGTTCACTCTCTAAATCCTCCAGGTGAAAAATTAGGAACATTATACACATATTTTAAAAACCTGTCTACTTTTGATACAATAATTTTTGAAATTTATAAAACATTACGTTTAGATCAGGAAAAATTACGGGGATTCTGCATAAGTTATCAAATTATAAAACGTTAAAATCAGATTTTTTTTTTTTTTTTTTTTTTTTTTTTTTTAAAGATATAAATTAAAGAATTTTAAAATCACGCTTTTGTTTGAAAATGTTCTAAAAACTCCACTGTTGTGGATTGTTACATTTTTGATTGATATAATCTATTTGTTGCTCATGTCATAAACAGATTTTTGCTATAAATAAATTTTTATGCTAATTTAATAGCTCAATTTTACTTTCACTATGAAACTATAACTTTTCTAACTAATAGTACATTGCATTTACTTTTAAAACTGCCATTTAAACTAACTTAATCCAGGTAAGAGAAGATGTTAAAAGAACCCGAAGCTCACTGAAGACGACGCAATTGCTCTACTACAGTAACAACAACAACAACAAAACCTCTTACAGCAGTTTTTGTTTGCGAACATTTTATTTACTTCAATAAAATTATACTTCTAAACTCAACAAGAACTATCATAAGTTGAATAACAAAATACTTATCTGCAAGAAAGAAAGGAAAAAAAAAAATAGGGAGAGAGAGAGCAGTTACCCCCCCCCCCCCCCAAAAAAAAAAAAAAAAAAAAAAAAGAAAGAAAATCATTATTTCAATGAAACATGGACCTAGCTGTAACCCTAGAAAATTTCTGGACAAATTAAATTTTAAAAATAATAAACCAATCACTAAAAGAAAACTTCATCTCTCTCATATAAAGCGATGCACAACAAATAATTACAAGTAAAATTATACCTAAGTTTATTAAATGTTACAGCTGCGACCTAAACTGCTCATAACAAATATCTGTAAATAAATTCATAATTAAAACTGTCGCATATACAACAACAACAAATAATAATAATAATCATAATAAAAACTAATAATAATAAAATAAAGAACAGACTGCATGTTTTTTTTTTAATTTAAAATTTAAAAATTTTAAAGATTTTTCCTTTTTTGAATGGAAATTTGAGGTACCTCTTATATTTAATGAGTACGATATCAATGTTTAATTCAGACAATTGTTTAACAATTCATACGATCCACTTTTTGGATCACCTTATTAATTTTCAAACTCGAATACATGCAATGTATAATTAACACAAAAATAAATTATGGAAAGGTAATATTTTAGAGAACTTATTAAAGAATTGGCCCTTTCTTTTATCAAATTTGCATAATTGTTACTACCCAAGATAGAGCAAAGCTGAGGAAGTCGAAGTTCCTATGAGAAAGTTCAACATAACCTACTACTCTCAGAATATAAAAATTAGTTACACATAGAATAATTTTTGTTCCAATCACACTTCAACATAAAAACATATATACATTTTATCAAGAGAAAAATAAAAATGCTACCGACATTCAGATAGGTCCCATAGAGGTCTCAGGGCTGCTCGAGTTTGCCTGGATAACATATCCAGAGCTGCCAACCTAAACCGGCAAATTGTTAGTAAAGTCCCTTTTTTTACACCACTTAATTAAAACGTTTTTATTAACTTCGATTCTTGTTTGCTTGTTTGGTACAAATCTTGCAATCTATTTTTAACTAACTTCCCTACTAGCTAGACATTTGAAACTTTCACAGTAGCTCAGAACCCGGTGACAACACAATACTTCGAAGTCATATTTTCGAATTTTCGAATAGTTTTCTTTTAATTATTTGAAATATAATAAGCTCTTAATAGCAATAAAATAGCCATTAAAATATTAGCTAAAATTTAATTGTTGCACCCCCCCCCCCCCCCCCCCCCCCCACACACACAAAAAAAAAAAAAAAAAAAAAAAATACATTTAATTCAACGTGAACGTTAAAAAATTACAAAAAGTTAAATTATGCATTTCAGAAAATTTGACGTCATTATCACCATTTCACCACTTAATACCGTTTTGTTAAGTAAATACTTGTCGAATCATGTTCTTAGACTGTCTAAGAACAAGATTTGACAAGGTTTTATTTAACAAAACTGTATTAAGTGTATATTTTTTAACATAAGAATTTTCTCTAGTGCTCGGATACGTTTGCTGCCGACTGTAGAGTAAAGTCCGGTTTCCCCTGCGAGCTCTTTCGACGGCTTCTATTCAGAATCCTTTGATGTGGTCAGCCGGGATCAAAACCCTCGAACGTAGTTGGAAGCCCCTGGTTCTAACCCCCAGCTGAGATAATTGAGGGGCGAGAGGCAGATTTCTTTGTCAATTTTGCATGCTTTCCTTTGAAGTAACTGCGCAATCTGATAAAAAAAGGCTACAACTGATGACAAGACATTTGGCTCTTTGTGTGCGGAGCGTGATTAATGGTTTTTTGGACCTGGAAGCTCCAACTCTAGTGGAAACCGGCCTTTAAGGATCAATACCCTTGTGCTCCCCTCTGTCCGCTAACTGTTTGAGCACATATTGTCATCGAAATGAACGACTTACAAGAGGCGGGACATGTAATGTTTGTGAGGAAAATCCGTGCTTTGATTGGGTGTAGTCCTACTGTTTGTATAATGAAGTGAAAGAAAATCGTCATCATGACGTAGAATGTCGTCAGAGAGGGGAGTCGTCCATTATACATGCATTTAAAATTTTAGCTCGATCGGAAGATAGGACGTGCAGGGATACCGTTCGTCCCTTTTTGGGCATTGAAAATTTCGAAGAGTATTTTTTTAAAAGAATTTCTTACGATTGACTTTAATTAATCAAGTAAAAAAAAAAAAAAATACTATTAAAAATTTCCGGTGCCTAAAAAGGTGACAAGTGGGAGCCCTAGAAGTGGGTTAAAATTCGAAAAAAAAAAAAAAAAAAAAGAGCTGAATTTGGGGGATTAGGGCCTCAAACCACTCATTCCTTAGACAATTACTATTCGAGCATGTATTGTCTTCGGTGTTATATATGAACGAAGAATTTCAGCTCAATCGGTTGTTAGAAAATGGATGAAATTTCAATTCATTTATTTGATCTACATACATAAACACAGAGCTGTCAACCTAATCCGGAGGATTGTTAGTACCTCCCTTTTTTCCCCACCAGTCTTTTTTAACTTTCTCTTATCCATAAGGCAGAGAAAGTATTGTTTTAGGGTCAAATATTTGAACGTGAGTTTTTGTTATATTTATACGTTCTGAGGTCCCCTGAATCCAAAAACCATGTTTTTAGCGAATGGTCTATGTGTGTGTCTATGTGTCTGTTATCAGCATATCTCAAGAACAAATAGTATCAAAAAGTCCAAACTTGGTATTCAAAATATGTATGATATAGGGATGCTATACTAAGCTTTTCGTTGAGATGAACCAAGTGGTTCGTGTACAGGGACACCCAAGATAATTCAAATACATTACATCTGTGGGGAAAATTGCAGGTAAGTAGAGTTTAACATCTATAGACTGCACTAAACCAAATGAAATGGATATATATTCTTTATATGCGTAAAAACATGTCTCATTCAGAATATTGTAGGGTAATCATTCACTGTTCGTTTACAGGGTGTAGTTAATTATAGTGCGACAATAGCTGAAAATTGATGGAACTGTATTTCAGGTTGTGCCGTGTATTATTACTATAGGGTTATATTTAGGTGCACCATATGGTCTGTACATAACCTTCAAAAGATATACAGGACTGCAAATATTTAAGCGATTACATTTTTTTTTATTGTTAGTGGAAGTGCTTTGATGTAATATTTTACTATGTCCAGGAAAGTTGCTCAGGAATTGAAATGAATTCCTCATAGACGTATGGTATATAATGTATATTTTTAAGCTGAATATTCATCGCTTTTTTTTGCATATTTACACGTTTTGAGGCTTCCTGATTACTGAAGTAAAGTTTTTTAACGTTTAATCTTTGTCTGTGACTCTTAGAGTGACTTAAAAACGAATAATTTTAGGAGATCCAAATGTTGAAATTAATATAAGTTTGTTGCTGGATAAGTTTCAAGGAATGTTGCGTGTGAAAATTATCTGAATAATTTTAAGTGAACTTTTAATTTTAAAAACAGATTTAAATTCTATATAGATGTAGGTGTAGTAATTAAACGGGGGTTGAGGGGGACGGTAGCCCCCCTCACGCAGAACTAATTATCATATAAAACTCTTCAGAAGCCTAATTTAAATTGTTTTAACATACGTTTTCATAACAGAATTCGTTATCTTAACCCCTTAATCTCCAACCTGTATTTAAATTATTAAATTTCAGGATAAGAGAAAGTCGTGTGAGCGACACACCAGATTATTTAGAAGAGTTTTCTTCTTAATTCCTCATAAATGCATTTGAAGACTGTAAAAATTAAGTGGTGTGGAAAAGGGTGAAAAAAAACCAACATGCTTCCAGATTATGTTGGCAGCTCTGCATAAACTACAAAACAAGTTATAAAAAAGCTTATAAAAAGGATTAGCTATATGAATATTTGAGATTTTTTTTATTTTAACAATAAGCTGTATAAGCATAAAATTCAAAGATATACTGTGTTACGATATTTTCAAAAATGTTATTATCTATATGTATGTGATACGGATGAAAAATTTCAATAAACAATGTATAGAGCAGGGATGGAACACGGGCGCAGAATTCATACCACTATCGATGTAAGAAAATTTTCTACTTCTTAAATCAAGGATATTATAAGTAGAGAAATTTCTTAAACGGATTCCGGTATGAATTCTGCGCCCGTGTTCCATCCCTGATAGAGCATGCAATCAAATAATTATATGAATGAGGATTTAATCTCTAAAAAAAATTTCTCCGTTTTTATTAACCTGCGAAATTATGTTAAGTGTTTTTCTAATTAGATAACGTGGACAGTTTTGATTATAGATTTTTTTAAATAAAAAATATATTAAATTTTCTGTTAAACGGATTTCGAGCATGATTATGACGTAATGCAAAATAAAGAAATAAATGTTTTTTAAACTTACTTTTTATTGTAAATGTATGTCTAATCCATGGGTTATAGCTTTTATAGATTACTCAAAATATAACCCTGTGAAGTACTCAAGTAAATGACAAAAAAGTAATATTAAAAAAAAAAAAAAAAAAAAAAACACGACTTCCATTACCCATTATTACACGTATTATATGCACTTTTTGGAGATAATGCTATCAGAAAACATAGAATTGACCTAATGAAGTAGATGCCTAAAAACTTTCCGGTAAGAGAAAGGTAATACACGTGTAAAAACGTAAACCAAGGCTTACACAGCGATTTTTTTTTTAATAAAAAGAAATGAAAAGAAAATTAGCAGAATTTAATTAATTAATTAATTAATTATTATTTTTGAAACAACAATTTCTGAGATCTAAAAGTGATCTATCCGATCAGGATGACTATTAATTTTCCTGTGATAACCAAGTAAAGCATGAGAAGGGATATCTAAAATGGGTTTATGCAACGATTTTTAAAAAAATAGCCAGAGCCGTTTTTGAGATACCGACTTTTACCAAAACTTGGCATAATTAATTGTTGACCAGAAAACAAATATTAAATGCAAAAGGATATTTAAAAGGGGGCAAGTTTGAAAAAAATTCATTCGGCCGTTTTGAAAAGAACGTACTTGCAGGACCTGAAATTCAGCTATTTATACACGACGCCCATCAATTTTCCTGAACTAAGCAACTATATCATTCGAAAGGATATCTAATAGAGTGTTTATACAGCAATTTTGAAGAAACTCGTTTGAGTCGTTTTTGAGATATGGATTTACGGTCCCACTTCCGATGTCCCACTTCCGCTTTTCCAATTTCCCCCAAAATTTGGAAAATGCATTTGTACACCAAACCTGTTTAAATTCTAAAGTTTCGTAGTTCTATCTTTATTAGTTTCCGAGATATAACAGCCAGAAGATTCCCCCCCACACACACATACACACTGACCAATTGCCAAAAACCACTTTTTTGGACTCAGGAGACCTTAAAACATGTACAGTCGGTAACAAAAGTCTCCGAACACTAGCAAAAATTCCTATATGAAAAAGTACACTTAATACAGTTTTGTTAAATAAATCCTTGTCGAATCCTGTTCTTAGTCAGTCTAAAAACAGGATTCGACAAGGGTTTGTTTAACAAAACTGTATTAAGTGTACTTTTTTTATACAGGAATTTTTGCTAGTGTTCGGAGACTTTTGTTACCGACTGTAAATCAGGTGAAATCTCGCTATCGAATATTGGACCGAATACAATACTTCCATTACATACGGTAGTCGGGTAATGGAAGTAAAAATACGATATATTAAAATACTAAGAATATTTAATTCATTTATGTAATTTTTAAACTAATTTTTCTCTATTTTAATTAAATAATAATTTATTCCAGATTAATATTTTCATAGGAATCATGTTTATTTATTTTATCAAATAATCAAAAACTCTGATTTGATGTAATTCAAAATGTAACTTTGTCTTCTCAGTTTATAGAAACAAAATTTAATCTTCTCTCTCAGGATAAATTCGATTCCATCACAAATTTTACACAAGAATTCAAATTTGATTTGGAACACATTTCCTTGAAAGATACTATAACATATTTTTCTTATTCTATAACACCGAAAAACATTTTTTTTAAGGAGTAAAATATGAAAACACATTTAAAGAAAAAATTCTCTATCTGAATGTCCCAGCTGCAAATATTTATAAATGTTTTGAGAATTAATATTTTTTTGTAACCTGTGACGTTTTAAAATAGTCATTTTGAAATTTATAAAATTTTACAATGTGAAATTAGGTTTAGTTGACATAAGATATCAAATTACGAATGTTTTACATAAATAATAATAATAATAATAATAATAATAATAATAATAATAATAATAATAATAATAATAATAATAAAGGTATAAGGATATAAATATAAAACTTTCAGATTATTTGAATTTAAAAATGAGTTGGATAACTTTCGAAATATAGTTTTTTAGTAAGTTTTAAAAACATTATCTCAATGTATTTGTAATGAACGAAAAAATTTAATGAGAATTTTACACATCCAGTAACAAAGTGTTTATAAGGATAAGGATTTAACATATAAAAAATTTAAATAATCGTCATAAAACGTAAAAAAAAAACTCGTAACAATTGTTTCGGGTTGAAAAAAAACACGAACTTTCACAAGAGAATAAAGTAGGCACGAGTGCTGCAGACAAAGCTGTAATGCACAAGGCCGATATCAGTGATGAGTCAAAACAAATAAAGCCGAAATTCAATATAAATACTGAACTGACAAGAATCATAATAAAAGAAAAAAAAAAGGGAAAGAAATATAACAAATCTAAAATAATAACGATAATAATAATAATAATAATAATAAAGCAAAAGCAAACGAAAAAAGAAAGCTATTTGAGTAATTTCCAAGCATCAGATGGGAAAGGTATGGATTGAATATCATTAACAAGGTTTTTCGAGTTTTTAAATACGTAAAAAGTTTCATGCAAATCCAAATGGGAAGAAGAGAAAGCAGAAAAAAAAAATAATATTAGTTTTGGAAAAGTCAAAATAATGACCACGAAATAAACAATTGGAAGCAATACATGATTTGAAATTATATGCGTACATAAAGTTTCTGGATATATGTTTCACTTTTAACCCATTTGCATCATAAACGCGTATATGCGCCGAAATTTCCTGGCCCTTATCACCGAAGCGCATATATATGCGCTTGTCCAAAGTGATCATTGCAAACCGACTTTTCCTGGAAAAAACAGTTCTAAAAAACTGATAAAGGTGGAACGTTTTGATTCGAATATTAGGGAAGAAATAAACAAATCGAAAAAATGTATATATATATTATTGCATACTCGCCAACATGCTAATTAATATTACGTACATACTTGGCAACCATCTCATTATGAATCGTACAATTTTTAGTACCCGCCCTTTTTTTTTCACACCAATAATTTTTCAGAGTAATTTTAATCTTATTTAATCATAACAATATTTGAAGAGAATAACTCTAAAAGTATAGTGGTGTGAGAAAAGGGGCGTTAACAATTGTACGATTATTAATGAGATGGTTGGCAAGTATTGTTAGCTTCGCCTTCTTTTTCACACCAGTATTTCTTTACAGCATTTTCTTTCTTATTAAATCACAATCACATTTGGAAAACATTACTTTAAAAGTTTTCTGGTGCAATAAAAAAAGGCGGGACTAACGCCACTACGGGATATTAATGAGGACGTCGGCAAGTACGTCATTGCAATATCTTCTGACAGTGACGATAATGATCACAATTAATTTTGAATGAATAGGAAGAAATTATTATCAATTTAAGCTGCGTAAATTTAATCCTGTTAGTGGTGTAAATGATATTACAAATTTTATTCTAATAAAACGTTCTTTCTAAAGAACGTTTGCGAATTATTTTTAACGCAGGAAATTATTGGACATATTGTTATGGAAACCAGGGCCTGATTAAGGGGGAAGCTCGCTCATACCGGAATATTTTTACAGTTATTTTTTACTTCATGTCATAGAAATTCCACGCTTTGACGAGGAAATATTTTCTATAAAAAATGAACGGTGTAAAACAATCCAATTTACTCACCGTTATTAGACACCAGAATTCTTTTAAAATAATTTTTAATGAAAATTTTCTGTTTATTATAGGAGGAAAGTATTTGTTAAAAAATAACGGTGTAAGTATAAATAATGTGTGAAGAGCGAGCTTCCCCCTTAATCAGGCCCTGATGGAAACTAGTCAATTTGATAAAACCGATCCGAGTTTCAAAGAAATTTTTATATAGGAAATGAAAATTGATTTCGCTAACGATATTCATAACTCTGGTCCAAAAAACTACATTAAAAAATTATTGGATTACGAACAAGAGTATTGAAATATCTGTCATCCGAACAGTTTGGTGATATGGGCCAATTTCCAACATCTTCGAATGACGGAAATGTGTTAACCCATTTGCATCCTTCAGAAATGTTGGAAATTGGCCCATATCACCAAACTGTTCAGATGACCAATATTTCAATACTCTTGTTCGTGATCCAATAATTTTGTAATGAAAGTTTTTGGACCAGAGATATCAATATCATAAGCGAAATAAATTTTTAATTTCTATACAAAAATTTCTTTGAAACTCGGATCGGTTTTGTCAAATTGATTAGTTTCCACTACAATATGTCCAATAATTTTCTGCGTTGAAAATAATCCGCAAACGTTCTTTCTAGTAAAATTTGTAATATCGTTTGTACCACTAACAGAATTAAATTTACGCAGCTTAAGTTAATCATATTTTTTTTTCTTTTCATTCAAAATTATTTGCACTTTGATCATTATCGTCACTGTCAGAAGATATCGCAATAATACATATACATTTTTTTGGATTTGTTTATTTCTTCCCTACTATTCGAATCAAAACTTCCCACCTTTATGAGTTTTAGAATTGTTTTTTCCAAGAAAAGTGTGTTTGCAATCATCACTTTAAATTACCGCGCATATATGCGCTTCGGTGATAACGACCAGGAAATTTTGGCGCATATATGCGCTTATGATGCAAATGCGTTAAGGAAAGTGAGAATTCTTGCTAAGTGTTTATCTAAACAGGTAATGCAAATAGACTTTTTTATGGAGTTTTTAAATACAAAATACACAGAATGTTCTGCCATTTAAAGGTTTATTACAAATGTGATCATTATGAATTAAAAAAAAAAAAATCTTCAAAACTTCTAAATTTTTCTTTTGTTGGAAAGGGATGCCCAATCTATGAATTAACTACTTTTAATCATTTTTCTTACTTTATTTATTTATTTTTATTTCAATAATTTCATATAAATTATACGTATTTAACACATTGAATAACAATAAAATTTGGTTTGTTCTAATTCAAAATGTAACTTTACTTTCCCAGTTTCTATATCAAAGAAATTCAATCTTCTGTTACTGGATAAATTCCATTCCATCACAAATTTTATACAAGACTGAAAATTGCGTTCGGAATACACTTTTCGGACGCTACTGTGATTTATATATATATTTGACTCTATATTTGACTGAATGTTCTTCCATTTAAAGGTTTATTACAAATGCGATCATTATGAAAAAAAAAAACTTCTGAACTTCTAAATTTTCCGTTTATTAGAAAGAGATGCCCAATCTATGAATTAACTACATTCATACTTGCCAACATCCTAATTAATATTCCGTAGTCTTGTTAGTCCCACCCTTTTTCTCACACCAATAAATTTTTAGAGTAATATTATCCAAATTCATTTACGATTGAATAAGAGGGAAAATGCTCTTAAAAACATACCGGTGTGAAAAAGAAGGCGGAACTAACAATACTACGGAATATTAATGAGTATGTTGGCAAGTATGTACATTTAATCATTTTTCTTACTTTATTTATTTATTTTTATTTCAATAATTTCATGTAAATTATACGTATTTAACACACTGAATAAGAATAAAATGTGGATTGTTCTGATTCAAAATGTAACTTTACTTTCGCAGTTTGTATATCAAAAAAATCCAATCTTCTCTTACTGGATAAATTCCATTTAATCACAAATTTTATACAAGACTGAAGATTGAATTCGGAATACACTTTTCGGGCGCTACTATGATTTATATATATATTTGACTCTATATTTGACTGAATGTTCTTCCATTTAAAGGTTTATTACAAATGCGATCATTATAAAAAAAAAACTTCTGAACTTCTAAATTTTCCTTTTATTAGAAAGAGATGCCCAATCTATGAATTAACTACATTTAATCATTTTTCTTACTTTATTTATTTATTTTTATTTCAATAATTTCATATAAATTATACATATTTAACACACTGAATAACAATAAAATGTGGATTGTTCTAATTCAAAATGTAACTTTACTTTCCCAGTTTCTATATCAAAAAGTCCAATCTTCTCTTACTGGATAAATTCCATTTAATCACAAATTTTATACAAGACTGAAGATTGGATTCGGAATACATTTTCTGGACGCTACTGTAATATATGTATTTGACTCTATAACAACAACAACATCAAAGAATTTTTTTTTTTTTTTTTTGAGAAGTAAAATATGAAAAACACATTAAAACAATTTTCACTATTAAACCCTACAGCTAAAAATATTTTTTTAAAGTTAGGAGCATTAATAACTTTTTTGAAATCATGTCTAGTTTTTGATACAGTTAAAGTTAAAATTTATGAAATATTACATTTACATGAAATTATGATTAGTCTCTCTGTACACGTTATCAATTTATAAAACTTTAAAATAAGAATTAGAAAAAAAAAAACTAGTAGGTTGTGGCCACCATATGACTTTCTTCTATTTTTCCTATACAAATTCACTCAGTAAAAATAATTTATTAAAATTATTATTTAAAAAAATTATCTTCCATGACAATGTAGACGATTTCCATATTAGAAAAGTAGTATAACACTAAAAAAAAAAAAAAAAAAAAAAAAAAAAAAAAAAGTCAATTTTATTGTCAATAATATTTTTTTTTTTTTTTTTTTTTGAAAATGAAAAAAATCGATAACTTTATGTTAAATTATCGCAGATCGATAGTTCAACCATTCGTTTTAAAGGTATTGGCAAGGTCTTTTGAAAGATACACATCATGAAAATTTACTCCCCTCGAGGGGGGACTTCCCCCGGGGGGGGGGGGGGGGGGGCGAGGCTCTTACACATACAGAAAAAAATTCCCAGTTGACTATCTCTATTATAAATAATTCTTGTAAATTTCATAATATTACTAAAAAATATTTCTCTTTATGCACATTTATGCAAATTTTGCCCTATATCACCATGTTAAAAATTTAGAAAAAGTGGGATGGCAACGCAACCTGTAAGATAATTTTTACCAAAAGTTGATAGGCACTAATTTATGTCAAGGTGCAACATTATACCAATTTGTATGAAATTCTATGCAGTAGTTCCCGAGATACAGTTGCCACAATATTTTGTCACACACACACAGACAGACAGACATTTTCAAAAAATGGTCAAATCGTGTTCTACATCTCTCAAAACTTTAAATTCCATCAAAAACCCGAGGTCGAAAATTTTTACGAATCCAATACTTTCTTCTATTGAATATAGAAGAAAGTAAAAATGTGAGGAGAAAGGATAGAGATATGAATTTTCCAGATATTTTGATTTTATGATTAAGATAGGTAAAGTTCAAAATATATTATGAAAGAATATTTTGAAAAATGCTATTATTATTTTTTTTGATAAAGGGGAAAAAATTAGGGCAGAAGGATGCAAGTGTGGGAACTTTTTATATTTTCCCCCAAAAATATTTTGAATTGCATTTTTAATACATTATTTTTTTAAACAATAATTTGCATATTTTTCTTGATTTTGGTAATAAAATAAACTGTTTGGTAATATGTTTTTTTTCAGTACAGGGATGGAACATGGGCGCAGAATTCATACCACTATCTATGTAAGAAAATTTTCTACTTCTTAAATCAACGATTAAGTAGAGAAATTTCTTAAACGGATTCCGGTATGAATTCTGCGCCCGTGTTCCATCCCTGTCAGTATGATAAAAAGAAAATTTTGTTTAGTCCACAGTAGCTAAATTTTTCACTAAGACAATGTAATATTATGTAAAAATGTATGTAAAACCATAATAAAATTAAATCAACTTAAATAAAATGGTCTTCATGTATAACAACATTTCCTATCTATGAAAAGACCTAAATGTCTGACAAAAAGCATAGATATAGTAACAAGACATAGACTGATCACTGAGAGGGGAAAAGTGATACCTTTTTTAATCGGGAAAAGACGGCCATTTTACTCTCTTATGGATGTACTTCCCCGAGTGAATATACAGAAGAATACACATAGGTAATTTAGCAAATAAAATTTATGCACTAAAAGAGAATGTAAAACTCCAGATACCCCTTTTTCTTTCTTTTTTTCTTTTCGTTTTCTTTTCTTTTCTTTTCTTTTTTTTTTTTTTTTTTTTTTTTTTTACTATACTCTAGTATACTCATGTCTGCGCAAAACTGTCTTTCTTTCGGCATTTATTATTATTATACTTCTTTGAGATAAATATCGCCTGCATTCATCATGAAAAATAATTTCAATAAATTATAATTTAATAAATTATTTGTATTGCATAAATTTGCACAGGATTATATATGGAAGAAAGTCTTGTGGCGGCCACAACATACTAGTTATATATTAAAAATTTCGCGGTTGCTAGTTACATTTAAAAGAATTTTGAGAATTCCATATTATTTACTAATATAAAATATAAAAAAAAAATATTAAAATTTAAAAAAAGTATTCCATTAAATATGAAAACAGTAATTATCTGATAATAATAACAAAGTAACTGATTATAAGATTTATATTTTGCATAAATTACTTGAATATAACTAATTTATGGAACCCACCCCATTTCTTTTCATATATTTATTCGAACACTTAAAAGCCGCGCAATATTTCGGCATTTTCAGAATTCATTACCATTCTATTCTATTACTGTTTTCGAGTTTTAACTCTATAATGGCTGACGCCAAAAAACTTTTTCGGCATCAAAAATCTTTGCTCGTTAACATAGGGATGATAGATCTATATAAATTACTATATCTATGACAAAAAGAAAGACTGTTTGGTTGGTTGGTTGGGTTTTACGTCGCATTACTGCTGCGCAGATGGGCAATTGGCGGCGGTCTGGGACTCACCCTTAGAGATGGTCCGGAGACATGCCATCGCAATTTTGATCCTCCACGGAAGGGATGGCTCTTCCGCTTTGGTAACCCCCAGAAGTATAATTTTTGATGGGAACATGGAGGACATTGCGGCCACGACAGATTTTACGTGCACCAGCCACCATTAGTGTACACGACGGTCTTTAGCCGGCTCGAGTACCGAACCCGTAATCTTCCAATTACGAGGACCGACTGGGCTACCGCGGCCCAAAAGAAAGACTGATTCTGCTTCCTAGAAGAGATGTTTGATAATTTTTTTCTCAGGAACTGTAGGGGAATGTTTCCTATTATGGGCATTCTCCAGTTATGGGCTGCCCGCCATATCTTTTAACAAAAAGCAAATATGGTGGATTTGAGTACTGTCAAATATGTATTGTGACAGTACACAGTTTTTGTGATAACGCCGAAGTGAATAGATGCATTTTCTTAGTAAGTGCGCAAGCATCGAAAAAAAAAAAAAAAAAAATCTGAGGAAAAGCGACACAAAAGTGATTTGTGAATATTTTAAGAATGCGATAAATCGAAGTGAATTAATTCAAAAATGTAAGTGCAAGGTATATTTATGCAGTATGTCCCTTATATTTTGTGTGGGCCACGGTAGCCCAGTCGGTAGAGCGCCGGGCTCGTAATTGGAAGATTGCGGGTTCGGTACTCGAGCCGACCAAAGACCGTCGTGTACACTAATGGTGACTGGTGCATGTAAAAATCTGTCGTGGTGTCATTGTCCTCCATGATCACATCAAAATTATACCTCTGGGGGTCACCGAAGCGGGAGATCCCTCCTTTCCTCGGAAGATCAAAAATATGATAGCATGTCTACGGACAACCTTTAGGGGTGATCCAGACTGTCGCCAACTGCCCATTGCGCAGCACTAGTGTGACGTAAAACCCAACAAACCAACCTTTTATTTTTTGATGCAATATCGAATTAAGCCAAAATAAGGACCGAAAATTGTTTTTTCTGCCATTATAAAAATGGCTGCCATTCCCGGTTGTGGGCACACTCAGGGCCTGATTAAGGGGGAAGCTCGCTCTTCACACATTATTTATACTTACACCGTTATTTTTTAACAAATACTTTCCTCCTATAATAAACAGAAAATTTTCATTAAAAATTATTTTAAAAGAATTCTGGTGTCTAATAACGGTGAGTAAATTGGATTGTTTTACACCGTTCATTTTTTATAGAAAATATTTCCTCGTCAAAGCGTGGAATTTCTATGACATGAAGTAAAAAATAACTGTAAAAATATTCCGGTATGAGCGAGCTTCCCCCTTAATCAGGCCCTGGGCACACTTGTTTTTTTTTCATTTTAAGACGTGGGTTTGACTTACAAACTGTCAAATATGGTCGTTTATATCAAAATAACACATTTTATTAGTGTTTATATGTATGTTTAGGCTTTTTCAGCAATGTCAACCCCTGAAAAGGCAACCCATCCAAAAGAAATAGATATAAATGCACTGGTTAAAGCCATTTTGTATTACTTAATGGATAAGAAATCCATAAAATCAACTGTCCGAGGATATGGACTTCCTTGCAGCATGTGAGTCCCTCCAGAAGAAGCCTAGAGAAAATAAGGTAACTCCACCTTTCAAAGTGCCGGCCAATCGCGCTAAAAATTGGAGTTTCAACAATCTGACGATGTCGACTTCTGTGTCATCTGTTTGAGGCACCTGCAACTATGCCTAACAACAGCCATCTCAATCAAATGCAACGTGTGTGATAGTCCGATGTATTTGAAGCGTGTTAATATACATGCAAATTATTTTACTTGCAAGCATTGCAGTTCTGATTTGGAGGTCGAAGAAGATGACGAATAAAATTGGAAAAATACCATTTTCTGTTATCATTTCGGCTACTGAATCGTTACAAAATGAATAAATTTTGCTGTTTTCTGTATTTATGGTGATTTTTATTATTATTTTCCAATTATTGGCAGATTTTGCAAGTGTGCCCACAACCGGTTACGAAATTTCTTTTGACCAAAATGACTACTTCACAAAATTGGTGATAATTTTTTTCTGTTTGACGGAAACGGTACAGTTACTTTATGAAACGTTAGCTAAGGGTTCTAACTTTCCATCGGTATTCATATGTTTGCATAATATCTACTCTATCAAAAGTTATAAGCCAAAATCAAAACTGTGCCTACAACCGAAAACATTCCCCTACATTAATATTTATCAGATCTACAGTCGGCTGCAAAATTATGCGAGCACTAGCAATAATCCTTGCCAAAAAAAAGTACACTTAATACAGCTTTGTTAAATAAATCCTTGTCGAGTCATGTTCTTAATCAGTCTAAGACAATGATTCGACAAGGATTTACTTAGCAAAACAGTCTTAAGTGTACTTTTTAAATATAGGAATTATTGGCTAGTGCTCGAATAATTTTGCAGCCGACTGTATATACAGTTTCAATTTTAACAACACATGCATATTTTTTTTCTCCTTCTTCTTTTCTTACTTTTTTTTTTTTTTTTTTTTAACTTGACCAGG
Source organism: Salticus scenicus (assembly GCA_963930645.1). Taxonomy (NCBI): domain Eukaryota; kingdom Metazoa; phylum Arthropoda; class Arachnida; order Araneae; family Salticidae; genus Salticus; species Salticus scenicus. The sequence goes on along the minus strand of OZ005659.1, from coordinate 165,993,619 downwards.
GCAAAGTCATTTATACTATGAGTTCTTATTAGTTCCTTGCAAATCTTTGAATATTTACGCATTATATTGATTTTTATAAACCATGCAATTCAAAAGTAAGCATGAAAATATGTACTGAATGTAATCATTTATAAATGCTGTAATTTATTATTTGAAAAAAAAAAGAAAAAAAAAGTTAAATAGGCTAATCTTGCCATTAAAAAGCAAAATCCGGAAACTTATCTTTCCAGTTTTTCTCCCATAAAAGTATTCTTTTAAAGACTACTGCCGAGCTGACATTTGTGTTATCACTAACTGTTCATGGAAGTGAATACCAGTGTGACTAAAGTTCGAAAACTTACAAAAGAATTTTGAGTGATAAATAGGAAATTTATTCAAGTTGCCCAGAGTAGCCCTATATGATCACAGTAGCCGTTTTCACTCTTAAATGAAAAAAATACACAGACTTCAATAAAATTTTTATATATAAAAGGGTTTTATTTATCGCAATTCATTGTTGTAGTGAAAACGTCAAAGTCTCAAGTTGAGTGGTTCATATCGGAAATTTCATCGTCTTGAAATTAAGGCTGTTCATATTATGAAGATGAAAAAATAAACTTATTTACAAAGTAAGAAAAATAATTTATGTTTTAGACTTGCGCTCGCATGAAAATTTATAAACTTTGAATAAGTTGAATTTAAAAAAAAGATTAATTTAAATTACTTCCAATCACGTTATAAATTTGATATCATATCTAATTTATAATAATGCGTCACAAAATCAAACAATAGTTATAAATAAATAAATAAATAAATAAAAATGGATATTTTACTGTTATTTAGTTAATTATTTTGAGTTTTGGGAATTTTAGTGATTATTTTAAATATTTTAATTATTTTAATAAAATTAAACATAATTTATACGTCTCATTAATATATTAAAATCAATATGACATTTAAAATGAGATACAAAACTTTAAAACTTTAAAAATACATTTTAATTAAAAACTCATCTCTCAATAATGATCATATTCCGGATTTTGAAAACTTTAAAATTTTAGCTTCTAACTCATCTCTCTTTAATTAAAAACTCATCTCTCAATAGTGATCATATTCCGGATTTTTAAAACTTTAAAATTTTAGCTTCTAATGTAAATATCTATGAATCCCGTATTTTTCTAGAGGGCGCTTTTACTAAAATGCAACAATCTGCCTTGAACAAGGCTAAAGCTATTCCTCCTGATTATTTAATCTAGCTATAATGTATTATGAATTTTTGTAAATGTTGTTTGTGCTTGTATGTTTGACACTGAGGAGGGCTAGTGTTCTAGTCGAAACGTCTGTCTTGTGTTTTTAATGTTTTTAATTAAAATGTATTTTTAAAGTTTTAAATTTTTGTATCTCATTTTAAATGTCATATTGATTTTAATTATTTTTAAAATTTATCTTACGTAAAGAGAAAGTCAGAAGCTGGTTTACTTATGATAAATTATTATAAAAAACATTTTTGCTCATTCTTTCATTCTTTAATATGAAATCCAAATCTTGAGTAGCAGAAATATTAATGCTGTTTTTATCGCAAACAAGATTTTTATTCAGAGATTTGTTCTAAAATAAGATATTAAGATTTATTCTATTGTTTACATTTCTAGATGTATTCTTTTATTGCATTTTCTTGTATTTCTATTCCATGTTTGCTGAAGAAAACATTATTTTAAAAAGAATGACAGAAGGAAAGAGAAAGAGGTTTCGCATTCTGTTATTGTTTGTTCTCTGCGATGTTTATCTTGTCTGTGCGATATTACATGAATGCAAAACGCTACTTTTTACTGTGAAAAGAATTGTAATCTAAACATTCTTCTTGTAAGTTTTTACTACAGTAAATACAGTCAAGTGTATGCGAAATGTTATTATTATCAATGGTAAATCTGCAATAAAAATGTAATTTTTAATTTTTTTTTTAATGTTTACATTAAAATAATAATAATAATAAGTAAACTCCCGATTATCAGTGAGCGCAGAAAAGGGTGGGATCAAGAGAAAGTGCTTTATCAACACGAAACAAACACAAATGATTGCTTAAAAAAAGAAAAAAAAAAAAAAAAAAAAAAGGGCATTTTTTTTTTTTTTTAATTTAAAAATAATTACATATTGGAGAAAAATACTGTAAAAAAGGAAATAGGGCGGATATTCACAATGCTCCGCATTAATTTAAAACGTTGACATGTTAGCGGTACTGTTTAATTTAATCAGAGCTGCCAACTTGTTAATTTATTCCAGAGCATTGTTAGCCCCGCCTTTTTTTAATCCTTTTTTTTAAAGATTAATTCAGAGTTCTCCTGGAATGAATATTTCCAAGGACTCTTCCCCCAGTATTATCTAAAAAATAAATTTCTTCTTAAATGTACATTGCACAGTAAAAAAAAAAAAAATTAAGATAATATTGGCGGAAGAATTCTTGAAAAAAGGCGGGGCCGTTGAACCCTGTAATTTTTTCTTATTTTATCTTAGTTATGCAATTGAATATATTATTCTACAAATAAAGTGGTTGAAAAATAAAGGAGGGGCTAAAAATGCTCTAAGATAAATTATAAAATTTGGCAATTCTGTTATGAATAAATCAGCTTACAGATTGTACAGTCACCAAAAAAAAAAAAAAAAAAAAAAAAAAATCGCCCCCCCCACCTAATTTCGCCATAAATTGTCATAGAAACATGTGGTTGCTACCAATCGATTTGTAATAAAGTCTAGTTTATAATGGTTTAGTTTGATTTTGCTTAAGGGGTCGTCTACATATTAAAACTGGCACCAACTTCATTTTTTTCAATGGTAACCCCCACTTTTTATAATTTATTTGAATTCTATGGATCAAATCATCGCGGAAAATGGTATAGTTTATATATTTTGCTCAATTTTTCACAGAGTTATAAGCTGTCAAAATATGAGGATGCTAATGTTAAATGAATGTGACAAACAATAATTCATATCTTCCAAAATAATTACAATATTGAAATTCTGTTTTTTTTATACGATAGAATGAAGTGACCCAAACATATTCCATGCATATTTTTGATAAAAAAACATTTTTTGAATTATGAAAATTATTATTAATTTCATATTTGAAAAAATTATGAATTATGACCTATGTTAATTTTTGCACGAATAGAACGGGCATCATCAAAAACATGGGTTTCCAAATTTACAGCTCGTTCCTAACATTATTTTTTGAGTTATAGTGATATTTCATTTTTTACTGTTCTTAGGGGGCTGTCACTTATTATAATTTGTATCCTCTGTGAGTAAATATCTGTATACATTTTGACGAAAAACTATTTTAATTTACCTTTATGTTATTCTAATTGTTTTCTAAGCAGCATTTCGATGTTTATGATATAAATTAGATTATTTTTTATAAAATAATCGCAATGCAAGCGAGAGAATGTGAAAGAATTTCAAAAGAAATGAAGCCCCGCCTCTATATTGCGGAAACAGTATTAAAAAAAAAACTAGTTTGCATATTCGTATGTGACGCTGGTATGCATAAATGTCAATGGCATTTGCTACATCGAATGCTGAAGACAAAATTTAAATGATTTAATTGAAAGTATGTAAAATAATTTTGTTTTAAGTTTTAGAAAAAAATGTAACGGAAGGCGTGGCTTCCGTTACAAAAATGAGTATACTTGATTCTGAAATGTCTTTTAGTCTTTGTTCTTATATATTACAAAACTTTTCCTAGTTTCTCACTGCTAAAATTCTATTTTATCCCTGTTGTCGTTTTTTTTTTTTTTTTTTTTTTCACGGTAAGACGAAGATTATTATTTGAAAGAGCAATACGCAATGAACAATACTTTTATTTTTCGTTTTTTAAAATTAATTTAATTAATATTTATTATTTTTTACCAGATTTTTTAAAACAAATTTTCTTGTTGTGGCATTTTCGCATTCGTTTACTCTACCGTTTATGCTTTTAAATTTTATCGCATAACGTATAAAATTTTTATTAAAGGTTTTTTAACACTGAATAATATAGTGGAATTTTTTTATTTTTTTTAAGTTTTTAAAATCTGTTATTGAAACAAAGCGCAATATTATTTATTCTCGATTATTCTAATCACGGCGTAAAACTGGCGTCACATTTATCATGGAAAAAGAATTTAAAACAAAGTAATATGTCTTATTACTTTTAAAGATATAGATTTTACGCATTTAAAATTAAGAATTCAAGTACAGTAGACGGCTGCAGAACGGGGAATATTCATTCTAGGCAATAAGAAACCGTTATTTCTATATCCATATTTATTTTACATATGAATATACATAATAACTATACTCTTTCTAGTGAAAGTATTTGTATTCATACTATTTCGTTTATATAAATATGAAGATAAGGAATATTCTTAAGATATATCGTAACACACAAATTGTGAAAGAAACGCCCATTGTAGGAGTTACAGATTTCCAAATGACGTGATCTATGTCAGCGGTCACGAAAATGTTAAATATCCTTTCTCAGATTTTAGTTTAATTTTTTATTGTTGGTTTGTACGAGTGAATTGAAATGTAAAACTTTATAGTAATATTTTCATGCGGGGCTTACTGTATAAAACAAAATATACCCAACAGAAGTAGATAATTCTTTTCTTAAATATTAAACCTTTTTTATTTTATTTTTTTTAACCGCTATTAATATTATTATCAGTATTAATATTATTCTGTTACCTCGGTATCTAGATTTTTGTAATTCAACATTGTAGGGTTCGTATGATTCAAGCTATTTAATTTTCTTCATATGAAGTGAACTATTTGATGTTTAATCAATAGAAAACAATAAAAATCTTTTAATTCGTTAACAAACTCAGAGAGTTCTGTGAATTAGGGTCATTTTTTTTTATTTTATAAATAACATTTCTGAAATTTATTTCCGGTGTAAAACTTAATAAATAATGTATACTGGGTGGTAGATCACGATTTATATTTTCTAAATGTATAGACGGACCCCTAATACATTTTCACGTGTAACTCTATTTAGAATTGATTTAAAGAATATAAATAGGTACGTTTTCCGAACCGCCTTGATCTCAGAAATCTGAATATGAAGTCAAAAATAGGGGTCGTCATTGAAAAAAAATTATGTTTACGCCTGTTTTAATATGTAGACGACCGCTTAAGCAAAATCTAACTACACCATCAAAAACTAGACATTATTACAGATAGATATGTACCAGCCGTATGTTTCTACGATAATTTACGGCGAAATTGGGTGGGGGGGGGGGGGGGGGGTGGCGATTTTTTTTTTGGTGACTGTACCTTGGTTTCATCGTAAACGTACTTTGTTTATTGCTTTTGTCTCCTTCAGTATATAAAATACAAATATTTTTACATACTTGCCAACATCCTCATTAATATTCCGTAGTGGCATTAGTCCCGGCTTTTTTTTTTTTTTTTTTTCACATCAGAATACTTTTAAAGTAATATTTTCAAAATGTGATTGTGATTTAAAAAGAAAGAAAATGCTGTAAAGAAATACTGGTGTGAAAAAGAAGGCGGAGCTAACAATACTACGGAATATTAATTAGCATGTTGGTGGGCACAGTTTATTATACCATAGCATATTTGCCAACAATCTCATTCATAACCGTAGAATTGTTAACGCCCCCCTGAAAAAACGCCCCTTTTCTCACACCACTATACTTTTAGAGTAATTATCTCCTAATGTTGTTACGATTAAGGTAGACTAAAATTACTCTAAAAATTTATTGGTGTGAAAAAAAAAGGCGGGTACTAAAAATTGTATGGTTCATAAAGAGGTAATTGGCAAGTATGCCATAGCCTCCTAAACTAGATGCCTGTCGCGTGGCTCGGAAACTTGGTCACAGTTGAAGCGGTAGGCAGCGTCACCTGGTACAGATTCCGCGACTTTTTTATTCAAATATCATATCCACCTTTAAAAAATTTTTGAAGGCTGTTGAATAAAAAAGTCATGCAATCTTTACCAGGTGGCGCTGTCTACCGTTTCAACTGTTGTAAAGTTTCCGAGCCACGCGACAGGCATTTAGTTTAGGAGGCTATGATTATACTATAAATATTTTCACTGTTTGTGTTACGTTTTATCTACAATACAATCGCGTTTTTGAGTTAGAATATTTTTTATCTCATTTCCCCACACCCCACCCCCAATTTACAGTCTTTGTTTGCGGTTTATCTGCGACTACCATTATCCATACCACTGAGTTCTGCGGATCATCGAGCGTATACTGTAATACGAAAAATAAAACATCATTAATATGAGATTCATTTTTCAAAACAAGTTTCAGTTGATGTTGTGCGGGAAATTTTTTTTTCCTTTACCAAAATATTTATTAAGGTAAAATCGCTCGTCTTGGGACCTGTACCAGTAATGGATACTTTTAAATTAAAAATCTAAAAGCAAATCTTGCACTTAAACAGTAAGTCCCCTACGACCTGGCGTATCCGACATTTTTTTGACTTAGGATTGTCACATGTGTATCCAACGAGTTCGTAGATTATCAAGCGGTAGATACCGTTTCGGTTATCAAGCGTTACTTCTGAGTTACTTTTGAGCTATTTTTACTTTCTTCTTTATGTAATATAGAGAAAGTATTGGATTCGTGAAAATTTTCGAACTCCGGCTTTCGATGGATTTACACGTTTTGGGATGTCCTGAACACGATTTGATAGTTTTTAGAAAATGCCTGTCTGTGTGTATCACGGATTTTGTGGATGCTGTATCTCACGAACCAATGAACGAAATTTAACCAAACTTGGTATTTAGTTGGACCTGCCATAAACTAGTGCTGCTTAGATTCGGAGATCATTCGTTCAACAGGCGGCGCTGCAATTGCATTTTTCTAAATTTTTAACATGGCAGTATAGGGCAAAATTTCGTATAAATGTACATAATGAGAGTTATTTTTAACTTGTGATTGTAAAATTAATATGAATTATTGATAATAGTAGTAGTTAACTAGGAAAAGAATTTTGTGCATTTGGGACATCACTTTCCCCCCTGGTAAACTTTCAAGATGGGTAACTTTCGAAAGGTCTCGTCAATACCTTTAAAACGAATGGTTGAACTATAGATCTGTGATAATTTAAAACAAAGTTATCGATTTTTTTTTTTAATCTTTTAAGAAAGAAAAAATTTAGAAAAAAAAAAATATATATATATATATATATATATATATTTATATATATATATATTTATTTATTTTTAAATATTGAAAATAAAATAGACTTTTTTTGGATATTTTGTGTTATACTACATCTCTAATATGGAAATCGTCTGCATTATTATGGAAGATAATTTTTTTAAAATAATAATTTTAATAAATTATTTTTACTGAGTGAATTTGTATAGAAAAATATAGAAGAAAGTCTTGTGGTGGCCGCAACATGCTAGTTTTTATTGTTTTTTGTAATTTTAACTTAACAACATGTGGTATAAGAGGTTGATAATGTGCTCAAATAATTCCAAAAAAGGGCATAAAATGTTTTTATTTACCTCAGTTCTCAGAAATTTTGTAGTATTTCTCTTTTCCTTATAATATTAACACCAGAATTTATTTTTTTATGCGATTTTTTAAAATTATCTATAAATAAGTTATTGAAGAAAAGTCATTGCAGCAATACACATAAAAATAGAACAGTTTTCATATATTTATATAGTAAGTGGAGAGCGACAGGGAAATATTGGCTCTTACGTGTTTTTGAAATTTTTATAATAATTTCTTTTAAAATCAAACTTTTTTTTTTTAATAAATATACATATTACATTTTTTTTTTTTTTTAATTGAAAATTTATTTTTCCAACTGAGTGAAAATAATACCTGGACCGGGAGTTGAACCCCGGATCTTTGACATACAAGGTCAAGGCTCTACCAATTGAGCTATCCAGGCTGACAAACGGTGGGCATTACTCACTCAGACAACCTTTAGGCAGAGCAACTGGTCTATCATGTAGATAGCTCGATAGAATAAGCCGCAGGTAATGGAAAACACCATTAAACAATGGTTATTTTCACTCTGTTGGAAAAATAAATTTTCAATAAAAAAATATGATTTTCATCCTAATCTGTTGATTGTGTGATATTAATAAATGTGTTTATTCCTCCCATTGTATAATGGTGTTTTCCATTACCTGCGGCTTATTCTGTCGAGCTATCTACATGGTAGACCAGTTGCTCTGCCAAAAGGTTGTCTGAGGGAGTAATGCCCACCGGTTGTCAGCCTGGATAGCTCAATTGGTAGAGCCTTGACCTTGTAAATCAAAGATCCGGGGTTCAACTCTCAATCCAGGCATTATTTTCACTCAGTTGAAAAAATAAAATTTCAATTAAAATATATATATATATATATATATATATATATATATGATTTTCATCCCAATCTGTTGATTGTGTGATATTAATAAATGTGTGTATTCCTCCCATTGTTTAAAGGTGTTTTCCATTACCTACGGCTTATTCTATTGAGCTATCTACATGATAGACCAGTTGCTCTGCCTAAAGGTTGTCTGAGTGAGTAATGCCCACCGGTTGTCAGCCTGGATAGCTCAATTGGTAGAGCCTTGTCCTTGTAAGTCAAACATCCGGGGTTCGACTCCAAGTCCAGGCATTATTTTCACTCAGTTGGAAAAATAAATTAAAAAAAAAAAAAAAAAAAGATTTTCTTCCCAACCTGTTGATTGTGTGATATTAATAAATGTGTTTATTCCTCTCATTGTTTAATGGGGTTTTCCATTACCTGCGGCTTATTCTGTCGAGCTGCTATCTACATGATAGACCAGTTGCTCTGACTAAAGGTTGTCTGTGTGAGTAATGCCCACCGGTTGTCAGCCTGGATAGATCAATTGGTAGAGCCTTGACCTTGTAAGTCAAAGATCCGGGGTTCGACTCCCGGTCCAGGCATTATTTTCACTCAGTTGGACAGTAAATTTTCTATAAAAAAATTTGATTTCCTTCCCAATCTGTTGATTGTGTGATATTATTATATGTGTTTATTCCACCCATTGATTACAGTGCATTAAGAAATTATAAGACCACAAGCGTTTGGGTGGGGGGGGGGTGGCGATTTTTTTTTTGGTGACTGTACCTTGGTTTCATCGTAAACGTACTTTGTTTATTGCTTTTGTCTCCTTCAGTATATAAAATACAAATATTTTTACATACTTGCCAACATCCTCATTAATATTCCGTAGTGGCATTAGTCCCGGCTTTTTTTTTTTTTTTTTTCACATCAGAATACTTTTAAAGTAATATTTTCAAAATGTGATTGTGATTTAAAAAGAAAGAAAATGCTGTAAAGAAATACTGGTGTGAAAAAGAAGGCGGAGCTAACAATACTACGGAATATTAATTAGCATGTTGGTGGGCACAGTTTATTATACCATAGCATATTTGCCAACAATCTCATTCATAACCGTAGAATTGTTAACGCCCCCCTGAAAAAACGCCCCTTTTCTCACACCACTATACTTTTAGAGTAATTATCTCCTAATGTTGTTACGATTAAGGTAGACTAAAATTACTCTAAAAATTTATTGGTGTGAAAAAAAAAGGCGGGTACTATAAATTGTATGGTTCATAAAGAGGTAATTGGCAAGTATGCCATAGCCTCCTAAACTAGATGCCTGTCGCGTGGCTCGGAAACTTGGTCACAGTTGAAGCGGTAGGCAGCGTCACCTGGTACAGATTCCGCGACTTTTTTATTCAAATATCATATCCACCTTTAAAAAATTTTTGAAGGCTGTTGAATAAAAAAGTCATGCAATCTTTACCAGGTGGCGCTGTCTACCGTTTCAACTGTTGTAAAGTTTCCGAGCCACGCGACAGGCATTTAGTTTAGGAGGCTATGATTATACTATAAATATTTTCACTGTTTGTGTTACGTTTTATCTACAATACAATCGCGTTTTTGAGTTAGAATATTTTTTATCTCATTTCCCCACACCCCACCCCCAATTTACAGTCTTTGTTTGCGGTTTATCTGCGACTACCGATATCCATACCACTGAGTTCTGCGGATCATCGAGCGTATACTGTAATACGAAAAATAAAACATCATTAATATGAGATTCATTTTTCAAAACAAGTTTCAGTTGATGTTGTGCGGGAAATTTTTTTTTTCCTTTACCAAAATATTTATTAAGGTAAAATCGCTCGTCTTGGGACCTGTACCAGTAATGGATACTTTTAAATTAAAAATCTAAAAGCAAATCTTGCACTTAAACAGTAAGTCCCCTACGACCTGGCGTATCCGACATTTTTTTGACTTAGGATTGTCACATGTGTATCCAACGAGTTCGTAGATTATCAAGCGGTAGATACCGTTTCGGTTATCAAGCGTTACTTCTGAGTTACTTTTGAGCTATTTTTACTTTCTTCTTTATGTAATATAGAGAAAGTATTGGATTCGTGAAAATTTTCGAACTCCGGCTTTCGATGGATTTACACGTTTTGGGATGTCCTGAACACGATTTGATAGTTTTTAGAAAATGCCTGTCTGTGTGCATCACGGATTTTGTGGATGCTGTATCTCACGAACCAATGAACGAAATTTAACCAAACTTGGTATTTAGTTGGACCTGCCATAAACTAGTGCTGCTTAGATTCGGAGATCATTCGTTCAACAGGCGGCGCTGCAATTGCATTTTTCTAAATTTTTAACATGGCAGTATAGGGCAAAATTTCGTATAAATGTACATAATGAGAGTTATTTTTAACTTGTGATTGTAAAATTAATATGAATTATTGATAATAGTAGTAGTTAACTAGGAAAAGAATTTTGTGCATTTGGGGCATCACTTTCCCCCCTGGTAAACTTTCAAGATGGGTAACTTTCGAAAGGTCTCGTCAATACCTTTAAAACGAATGGTTGAACTATAGATCTGTGATAATTTAAAACAAAGTTATCGATTTTTTTTTTTAATCTTTTAAGAAAGAAAAAATTTAGAAAAATATATATATATATATATATATATATATATATATATATATATATATATATATATATATATATATTTATATATATATATATTTATTTATTTTTAAATATTGAAAATAAAATAGACTTTTTTTGGATATTTTGTGTTATACTACATCTCTAATATGGAAATCGTCTGCATTATTATGGAAGATAATTTTTTTAAAATAATAATTTTAATAAATTATTTTTACTGAGTGAATTTGTATAGAAAAATATAGAAGAAAGTCTTGTGGTGGCCGCAACATGCTAGTTTTTATTGTTTTTTGTAATTTTAACTTAACAACATGTGGTATAAGAGGTTGATAATGTGCTCAAATAATTCCAAAAAAGGGCATAAAATGTTTGTATTTACCTCAGTTCTCAGAAATTTTGTAGTATTTCTCTTTTCCTTATAATATTAACACCAGAATTTATTTTTTTATGCGATTTTTTAAAATTATCTATAAATAAGTTATTGAAGAAAAGTCATTGCAGCAATACACATAAAAATAGAACAGTTTTCATATATTTATATAGTAAGTGGAGAGCGACAGGGAAATATTGGCTCTTACGTGTTTTTGAAATTTTTATAATAATTTCTTTTAAAATCAAACTTTTTTTTTTTTAATAAATATACATATTACATTTTTTTTTTTTTTTTAATTGAAAATTTATTTTTCCAACTGAGTGAAAATAATACCTGGACCGGGAGTTGAACCCCGGATCTTTGACATACAAGGTCAAGGCTCTACCAATTGAGCTATCCAGGCTGACAAACGGTGGGCATTACTCACTCAGACAACCTTTAGGCAGAGCAACTGGTCTATCATGTAGATAGCTCGATAGAATAAGCCGCAGGTAATGGAAAACACCATTAAACAATGGTTATTTTCACTCTGTTGGAAAAATAAATTTTCAATAAAAAAATATGATTTTCATCCTAATCTGTTGATTGTGTGATATTAATAAATGTGTTTATTCCTCCCATTGTATAATGGTGTTTTCCATTACCTGCGGCTTATTCTGTCGAGCTATCTACATGGTAGACCAGTTGCTCTGCCAAAAGGTTGTCTGAGGGAGTAATGCCCACCGGTTGTCAGCCTGGATAGCTCAATTGGTAGAGCCTTGACCTTGTAAATCAAAGATCCGGGGTTCAACTCTCAATCCAGGCATTATTTTCACTCAGTTGAAAAAATAAAATTTCAATTAAAAAAAAAAAATATATATATATATATATATATATATATATATATATGTATATATATATGATTTTCATCCCAATCTGTTGATTGTGTGATATTAATATATGTGTGTATTCCTCCCATTGTTTAAAGGTGTTTTCCATTACCTACGGCTTATTCTATTGAGCTATCTACATGATAGACCAGTTGCTCTGCCTAAAGGTTGTCTGAGTGAGTAATGCCCACCGGTTGTCAGCCTGGATAGCTCAATTGGTAGAGCCTTGTCCTTGTAAGTCAAACATCCGGGGTTCGACTCCAAGTCCAGGCATTATTTTCACTCAGTTGGAAAAATAAATTAAAAAAAAAAAAAAAAAAAAGATTTTCTTCCCAACCTGTTGATTGTGTGATATTAATAAATGTGTTTATTCCTCTCATTGTTTAATGGGGTTTTCCATTACCTGCGGCTTATTCTGTCGAGCTGCTATCTACATGATAGACCAGTTGCTCTGACTAAAGGTTGTCTGTGTGAGTAATGCCCACCGGTTGTCAGCCTGGATAGATCAATTGGTAGAGCCTTGACCTTGTAAGTCAAAGATCCGGGGTTCGACTCCCGGTCCAGGCATTATTTTCACTCAGTTGGACAGTAAATTTTCTATAAAAAAAATTTGATTTCCTTCCCAATCTGTTGATTGTGTGATATTATTAAATGTGTTTATTCCTCCCATTGATTACAGTGCATTAAGAAATTATAAGACCACAAGCGTATTGGTGCATTTTTGAAGAAGAGAGCATAATACGCAAATTTTTAGTTGCGTATTTAAAATTGATAGGAAAACGCATCCTATACTAGTTCCAACTTTTAAAATTAAATTAAATTTCATTAAAACTTATTCATTTTTTAAAAATTAAAGACTGTGACTGTTAAGAAATTATATGACCACCTGAAAAAATTAGCATATTATAGATGACGTCAAACTCAATATAAAGCGCATGCGTCAGTATTTCTTAAAAGCATTACCTAAGAAGCAAAAGCTTAGGTTTTGAATGTGTTATCTACGATTAATTTGACGATGCCTCGAGATAAAGAATTATCGGAGTGCGAAGTAAGAAAAATTTTATTTTATAAAGGTTTTGGTAAATCTGAAAGAGAGATTGCGAGGTTAATGAACCGTTCTAAAACTGCCATTCATAATGCCATAATTAGAAAAGATTATTCAAACAAAATAAAATGATCTGGCAGAAAAAATATTTTGACAGCACGTGATAATAGACAAATTTTTCGACTGTCAACTAAAAAAGGTCTTTAAACTCGTGAAATTTCGAAACGTTTCAGGAAGAAAACTTCACATGTAACAGTCTGGAAGAGTCTTAAATTAAATATTAATACGAAATTTATGAAATTGGAGAAAAAACCAAAGTTATTGAAATGCCATCGAGAAGAAAGATTAAAATGTGCTAAAAATGTCATGTCATGGAATGATGAGTGGAAACAAATTATATTTTCTGATGAAAAGAAATGTAACCTTGATGGTCCCGATGGTTACAAACACTATTGAAATGACTTGAGGAAGGAACCAAAAGAATGCTCCAGACGACAAACGGGTGGAGTATCAGTAATGATTTGGGAGCTTTCAGTTATGAGGGCTTGTGTGATTTACAGCGGATTTCGGGTCATATGAACTCTACACAATGTCAGTCTATGCTATATGATCATATGATACCGTTTGGACCTTTATTAGGTGGTGCTAACTGGATGTTTCAACAAGACAATGCTCCTTGTGATACATCTAAATCCACACAGGAGGGGTTTAAAAAAGAAACAAATAATGTTTTGCCATGGCCAAGTCGAAGTCCAGACATGAACCTCATGGAAAACCTATGGGGTATATTATCTCGCAAAGTTTATGCTAATAATAAGCAATTTTCATCTGCCAATGAATTGGAAGTAGCCATTGTAAAATAATTGTACAATATTTCTATAACTGAACTTAACCACCTCGTTACTTCAATGAAAAACAGAGTGTTTTAAGTCATCAGGAAAAATGGAGGACCAATATCATATTAATTTTTTATACAATTTTGTTTTTTGACAAGTGGTCTTATATTTTATTAACAGGTTATTTTTCACTTTTTTCTAATATGTATTTTAATTAAACATTTATTGCATTATACCAAGTTATTGCAAACTAATTATAAAAAAATATAGTGCAATATGTTATTTTGTGTATTTAAATTATGATTATAATCTTTATTTTTCTTATAATTTACAAAAATAAAGTGGTCTTTTAATTTCTTAACGGACTGTAATGGTGTTTTCTATTACCTGCGGCTTATTCTGTCGAACTATCTACATGATAGACCAGTTGCTCTGCCTAAAGGTTGTCTGAGTGTAATGCCCACCGGTTGTCAGCCTGGATAGCTCAATTGGTAGAGCTTTGTCCTTGTATGTCAAACATCCGGGGTTCGACTCCAAGTCCAGGCATTATTTTCACTCAGTTGGAAAAATAAATAAATAATAAAAAAAGAAGAGTTTCTTCCCAACCTGTTGATTGTGTGATATTAATAAATGTGTTTATTCCTCTCATTGTTTAATGGTGTTTTCCATTACCTGCGGCTTATTCTGTCGAGCTATCTACACGATAGACCAGTTGCTCTGACTAAAGGTTGTCTGAGTGAGTAATGCCCACCGGTTGTCAGCCTGGATAGCTCAAATGGTAGAGCCTTGACCTTGTAAGTCAAAGATTCGGGGTTCGACTCCCGGTCCAGGCATTATTTTCACTCAGTTGGAAAGTAAATTTTCAATAAAAAAAATATCATTTCCTTCCCAATCTGTTGATTGTGTGATATTAATAAATGTGTTTATACATACAAAAAAATTATTACATATATTACAACAAAATTTTTTCTAAAATATTTAAATTTAAGCTTCTTATAATGTATTTAGAATAAATTCCAATAATATATACTTGCACATACAGTCGGTAACAAACGCATCCGAACACTAGCAAAAATTCCTATATAAAAAAAGTAGAGTTAATGCTGTTTTGTTAAATAAATCCTTGTCGAATCATGTTTTTAAAGAACATGATTCCACAAGGATTTATTAAACAAAACAGTATTAACACCACTTTTTTAATTTATATAGGAATTTTTGCTAGTGTTCGGATACTTTTGGTACCGACTGTACAAATGATATTTCTATTAATATTGTCCAGAAAAAAAATTAAATAATATAAATACAAGGAAAAAATACTTGTTTATAAATATTTTCTCTGTATAGGTAATTCGGAAATCCTGTTCAAAACTTTAAAGAGTTATAGAATTTATAAAAATAGACAGAGTTTATTTTTTTTTCTTATTAAGTAGGAAATCGAATAGCAGTTTTCTTGTACAGTCAAAATAGCCTATTCCAATTCCAAACAAAATTTTGGTTTTTACATTTAACAACAATGGAAATAGTTTAAAGTCATTTTTACTTTTTAAAATGTGATAGCACCAAGAAAAGTGTGGTATTGTATACACATTGTCACCCATGTAAAAAAATCAGCAAAAAGAAAAAAAAAAAAAAAAAAAAAAAAAAAAAAAATTAAAGGTCAGAAAATCTGCAGGTATTTGGACTTTGCTGGTATTTGGAAAGGTTCCATACAGGCATTTTGGGTGAAGTTGTATGGAGCTTTTAAAAAACCTGAGTATCTCCTGAAAGAAACCTGCTGATTTTATTTTTCTTCAAAATACTTGTAAAATGCTAGAGGAAGTCCAAAACACCTGCAATTTTATGCTGATTTTTTTTTTTTTTTAATTGCCTGGGCATTTGTTCATATAAGATCGGGTAATATAAAAGTGTATCTGAAAAGTATATCATTTGAAGTCTATGCATTATTGAAATAACATAAAAAGAAGAAGAAAATGATGTAATATATCGCATGACATCACATTTAAAAAATAAAAGGGCTCAATGTGTTGGAAGAATGAGTGTTAACCCTTTAATGTACTGTGGTAAATATTCTACCACAAAAAAAGTCATCAATTTTAATATGGCGAAGGCGTGGTAAGCTAATTTTACTAGGTCTGCCGTTTTTACTCTGCTAAAATACATGAAGGAACTAAATAAAAAACAAGGGTCAGACTCTGTGTTGATTCTTTTTTTTTCTGAAATTCTGTTTATGATGCCGTAGTAAGTAAATTTACCAGAAAAATAGGTGCTTAGAATAAACAATAGGCGTGGAAAGATAGCTTACCACGCCTTTTTCATTTAAAATTAACTTATTGGGCGGTAAAGATACTTCTCATGGCCTTATAAAACATTAAAAATCAAATTAATTTTGCCTAATAAGCTAAACGGAATTCTTTTCTTATTATCACTCTCAATACCAAAAATATTTTAATACAGTAACCGCCACTTAATAAATTCACTGGTTAATAAAATCAGCCGCTTAATCTGATCAAACTGCCAGGACCGGAATCAAATCAATATAAATTACTTTTAAAGCAGCCGCTTAATAAAATCAGCATCGCCGGTTATTAAACTCAAACATATCTCCTCAGCAGCCAAAAATAACACTTATGCACACTGAAAAAGATTTTTATTGACTTTTTCTTTTTTTTTTAATAGAAAAAGAAATTAAAGCACAACAAACCCTCCGTTATCGTTCATTGCCGAAGATTTTACACTTGCAGCACAGTTACAAATTAAACACGCCCCATAACTTATCTCCTTAACAATTTCAAGGAACGTATTCTTCAAAGCGCAGTAATAAGTTACAAATTTGATTTGAAATCATATTATATATATATATATATATATATATATTTTTTTTTTTTCTAATTATTAAAAAGCAATTTTAGTTCTTATTTTGAAATTACTGTAACTCATGAGGCTTACACGGAAATATTTTAAATTTGTAAGAACAGCGCATGAACTTTTGGTAAAGTAAAGTAAAGTTTTCCTTAAAGAAAAATGCATAGAAACTTGAAATGCGTTTAATTTACTTATATCGAAGGAGCAACTAACTAATTCTCTATAAAAAATTATTTACTATTCAGGGAAGTAATGCCTTTTCCTTAAGTGCAGCAAAGTTCGCCGGATATAAAAATCAGCCGTTTAATAAAATCACTTTGGTTGAGAACGAATGTGATTTTAATAAGCGGCGGGAACTGTATACCTTTACTACAAATAAACGGCTCGTTAAAGGGTTAATGTAGACATGCCAACGTATTAATTTATTTCGGAACATTGTTAGTAGCCATTTTTAGTAGCCATGAAGTTTTGTTAGTAGCCATGAAAATAACACATCAACTATAATAATATAATCTAATAATACAATCAACTATAATAATATAATCTAATAATACAATCAACTATAATAATATAATCTAATAATATAATCTATAATAATATAGGGTTAACAACAAAATTTTATCAAACTCATTAGAGTCGTTTCGAGACAGGTTATTGAGGTCAAATTTTGACCTCTATAATCTGTCGCTCATTCGATGATTTAGCGCAGAGGAGGCAGATTTTTACCGTAAAAGTCTGCCTCCTCTGCGCCAAATCATTCGATTAATTTTTATGCATGTTTGCCGGACCAATTTTACTCAGATTTCCGCCATCAGTCTTATTGTCGATGAAAATACAATACGGGTGTATTGTCTGAGTCTTACCTCACGATGGGCAGGTTTCACGAGCAAAACCTGTCGCCTGTGTTAAATCCTGTTATTTTTTAATCTACTAATGTCGGCTCTGAGTTCTTAGCACATTTAGAGGGAAAGATTTATTTTATTTTATTTTATTTATTTATTTATTTATTTATTTGGTAATATTTTTTATTTAAGTTTGTATAATATAATGCGAGCATTGCCAATTTCATTATTTATTATTATTAATATTTAATAAACTGTTTTAATTAAAAAAAAAAAAAATAGTGTTTTGAAATATATGTATTTATATTTTACCATCCCCACTTTTTCATTAACATTTTATATTCATATGATACTTGATCATTTTCAGATTTCTTTTACCTAATCTTGACTGGTTAATTAAAAAGATTGATATAATTACTGTACAATTGTGTTTTGCAGTTGATTCAAAATTTAAATTTAAACTTTTACCTATCTTTTTGTGTAAAAAATGTTCAAATGACTTTAAATTCAAACTATATCAAAAGCATTTATTCTGTAATATTTGCAGATTATTAAGTTAATAAATACAGACAATTAATTATTAACATTTATGAATATATTTTATTAATAATATTTTATTGTTATTTGTATATACATATTGTATTGCTTTTTATTTACACTACTTTGTGCGTACTGATTTTAATCAGAACTTTTTTTATAATTTAAAATCTAATATATTTATAAATCAAAAGATTTTATGAGATATGTTTGGTTCCCTTTGTTGTATCCGTTAAAATAATAATAATAATAAAAATAAATAAATAAATAAAAAGGAAAAAGAATAAAAGTTATATCAACTAAGTGAATTAGTGTGTGTGTGTGTGGGGGGGGGGGATATATATGCAGTCGAACCTCGTTAACGTGAATACTATTAACGTGAATTACTTTTAACATGAACTGTTTCCATAATCCCCGTCAAAACGAAGATTAGTTTAATTATAAGAAGATTAATTACTGATAGCATGAATTACTGATAAATGAACACATTTTTTTATCCCCCTTGAGATTTACGTTAACGATGTTCGACTGTATATATAATGTTTGTGACATGGATTTAACATTAGCCTGCTAATTTTAAGGTCTTCTTAACTTAAAAATGTAATTTGTATTTGTTTATAATTCTATAGAAACATAATCAATTTATACTTCAGTTTAGCTGTGCTCAAAGGAATAAAAATAAGAAGTTAAAATAGGACGTTACCAGATAAATAAAATAAACAATAAAATTAAATTAAATTCTTTAGAGTAACTTCATTCTTTTTAATCGTAACTACATTCGGAGAAATTTACTCTAAAATTAAAGTGGTGTGGTAAAAGGCGCGTAATAATGTTACGATTATTAATGAGGTGGTTGGCAAGTATGTATTTAATATGTAGATTATCCCTAATGGAAATTTGTACATTTCTATTTTAAAGGTACACATAATTCTCCATTAAATAATATTATTGCATAGCTGGTAATACTTATAATTTATCGGAGAGTATTATTAACCCCGCCCCTTTCTTACGCTAGTTAAATTTTAGAAAAATGTTCTTCAGTATGTAATTACATATAAATAAGTAGAAAAATGCTTTTAAAATATACTGGTGTGAAAAAGGGCGAGGCTAACAGCACTTCAGAATAAATTATAAATGTTAACAGGTATGCTTATTGTATTTTTTTTCTTTTCTTTTTTTTCTGAGTCCAATAGGAATTTCACACTTTTGCTACCGCTGATGTAGATTCAAATCATTTGAAAATCTGTAAGTTCGCCAGTGGGCGTTTCTTCCACGATTTGTGTGTTACTTATTTCTTAAGAATACACCCAATATAGTTCGACTTTCACGAGTTGGGCCCCTGTCAATCAAGCGTGACGTAGGCAGCAACGATTCTATTACCTTGAAATCGGTTGAGGGTGAAAAGGGAGGTGGTTTGCTATCTTTACGAGTTTTGCGACATTTTGGCGAAAATACTGTTTATTAGCTATTTACTTATTTCCAAAGTAGGAGAACTTTTGGGCTTTCTAATACGTTATATCATTAAAAAATATTTGTTACATTATAACTAATTATTAATACGATGAGGAATGTTATGATTGTCTAAACGATATTTCAAAATTTCGGTTTGCAGTCTTTTTTTTTTTTTTTCTCTTTCTTTCTTTCCTTGTGTCCTAATTTGGACCTAGCACCATAAAAAAAAACTACCAATCTACCAAACTTTCTTTCTTTTTGCTTTCTTTCTCTTAAACAAATATAAATAAATAAAATTGTAAAAAAGAAAAAAAAAAAAAAAAAAAAAACATTTAAAATTTAAATAAAGAACTGCACTCCTGTAATTAAATTTTTTCTTTTCTTTATTTCTCTCTCTCTCTCTTTTTTTTTTTTTTTTCTTTAGACTAAATACATAGCAATGAAAAGCCATTATAAGAATAATGTAAGAAATTATCTTTCATATTCGTATCTGATGTGTATGCAAATATTCTGAGAGCTATTGTACACAATACTGTAAATGATGTGTACAGCTCAATTTATTTGAATAAAATTCCCCGTTCATTTATTCAGTATTTTTAAAAATGTTTTTCTTTTCTTAGAAAAAAAAAAAAAAAAAAAAAAAAAAAAGAGTATAACGTAAAAACTTTTTCTCATTTTTATTTTTTAAATGTTTTAGAAGAAAATTATTTTTTTTTTTCCTGAAATACACAATAAAATGCGTGGGCAATAATTTATAATCCATAAAAACAGCACGATTTTTTTTCTTGTTTAAATTTATTGCTCAAAACATCTTTATGCAAATAAGGCATTAGTGCCTATTGAAATTTCAGACATTATTGAAAAGTGTTTTTTTTTTTTTTTTTCCCTTTTAGTTTATGTGTCATTGATTTTTAAATATTAACACATGCTCTTTTTAATAGGGAAAACGGATTTCAGCTGGCGAAAAGTAAAAATTATTGGCTTGATGTGTTATTTTCATGGCAACCTTCTCCTTTCCCCCCACCCATTCATTCTTTTCACTTCTTTGCACCCCTTCTTTAAAGTAAACTCTTCGAAAACATAGAGGGACGAAGTGACAACTCGTGAAAGTTGAACTATATTCATATTTGTACAATCAAATATGCTATGGATAGAAATGCTTTGATTGCACAGAATATATTTGTAATGTATATCCATTTGTAACACAAATGTGAATATAGAAAATTTTGTTCTGAAATATTGTAACTTGGGAGAATAACGCCCACAGGCGGACCTTACTCTCAAAATGACAAAAGCATGCGGTCGCGAAAGTGTTAATAACATTGGGTGTTGCAATTCCTCCGCCCCCCCCTTATCCCCTTTCGACTGTACTATATATCCATGCCTGGTATCATTTTTAATTTATTTCGAAGTACTCTTAGTCCCACCCTTTTTTCCACTCCACTCACATTTTAGTGAAATTTTCTATAATATGTAATTATGATTAAATGAGAAGAAAAATGTTTTTTAAATATATTGGCAGCGTTGCCAACATTTTAATTTATTTTGGAACATTTTTAGCCCCTTTTTTATTACATACAATTTTTTATTTTAAGAGCAATTTTTTTTTTTTTTTTTTTTTTTAAATTTTATTGTGGTTTTGAGTTTGAGAAAGCTATTCTATAAATAAAGTGGTGTGAAATAATGGCGGGGATAAAAGCGCTCTGGAATAAATTAAAATGTTTGCAACTATGTACTGAACATAGTTACCAGCTTTTTAATTTATTCTGCAGTATTTATACCCCCACTTTTATATTGCACCACTTTATTTATAGAATTTTTTTTTCTAATACGAAGTTATGATAAATTCAGCAAAAATTACTCTTAAAAGAAAAGTAGTATGAAATAAAGGTGGGCTAAAAATGCTCCTGAATGAATTAAAATGTTGGAAACTTCTCTGATATATGGAATCAGCGCTTGCGCCGCCACCAACCGACCCAGGCTCTTTGGAGCCCATACGGTCCATAAATGGTCCCACAACTCGGAAGTCACTCCGCTACGACAGCACTGCTACCCGACAGTAATAACTGGCCCAGCCGCCTAGACACCACAACGACAAGCAGATGCCAACAGAAAGCTACAAAGGATTGGCTGTTTAGTATCAGCGGGGACAAACCTTCACATAAGCAAAGTGAAAACCCCATTCGACTCTGTATCGCCGACTAAAAAAGCTCAGGTCCAACGCTAAGGCAGTTGGCTTTTCTGGTGCTCGACCAGTAACACTCCACAACATGAGAGACATCCAAAACTTCACTGTTGCCAGATACGAATTGGTGCCCTCGAACTTCTTTCCCCACTTAAGAAACAAAGAGGTTGCTAGCCACTGCCCTATCAGGTCACAGAAATGCTTGATTTGCAGTAGGTGCTGCTTGGCTGAGGTCGTCCAGATGCCCCTCGTCTGGGAGGCCAGAGGCTGTGTCCTCATATACACCGTTCGTATAGGGAAGCTGGAGGGCACCTTTCCCGAACAGTGCAACCCCTCCCCCCCCGGCGCACTTTCACGCGCAAAATAGCTCTGCGACTGTCGCTGCTCACCCATGCGCCACGCCGCGCCAGAAGTCCTGAAACTCCTGCAACGTGTCTAAGGTGTGTACTGGCGCTTGACTTTGCCCGCCCCTGACAGTGCACACCTTTACGCCACGCCAGGAGACTTTCAGCTCCTGCAACGTGTCTGGATGACCCGCCGAGACTAGGACATCGATCTGGCCAGTTTGATGCAGTTGTTGTCTCTCAGAACTGATATCCTGCAATATCATGGTCGTCCGTGAGGCCTCCGTAACAACCATTTTCATCCACTAACTAAACAAATTTTTTAGCATTTTTCTTTTTAATTCTATTCATCTTCAGAATATTAGAAACTTTTCTACGATTACGGAATATATTAGGGTGACCAGATTTTTTTGATGCAAAATGAGGACAAATTATGCAATGTCCGCATTTCCATGAGAAAAATGAGGACAGTTTTCTTCTAAAATGAGGACATTTCTGAGGACACAAAATTTCATAAAATATAGCATAAAATTAGTTTATATTAACCCCACTTGCAGCTAAGAAGCCATTAATCGTCATTATGATAAATTTATACTACTTATGAACTTATACGATAAACATTATTTTATAAGCATTATTAAATTTACAATAAACATTATCATAAACTTGTGCACATTATACTTCTCTTCGTATAATATAATGGTCATGCTGTTTATCTTTATACAAAAGTATTAATTTCTGATATGCGGTTGATACGAATGTACCAAACTATTTTATATCTACTTCTGTTAATACTTTTATAAACTGTTTTAATACAATTGTTACTGTTGAAGAGACCAAGTTTTTTGTGTAAACGAAATTATAACTACTTCATGTGGAAATGATCCAATAAAACACATTTTAAAAGGAAAAGACAACTGAACAATGTCAAAAGCTGGTTAGGCTAGGAATAGAAATTGACCTCTAGTCTGACGGCATAAAGCATTGATGTTCTACAAACTGAGCTATTACGTTGACTTTTTAGTAGCATTATTTACTCACTACAGAGCAAAAAATCGTGAGATGTCAAGAAGGTACAGTCGGCAGCAAAAGTATCCGAGTACTAGCAATAATGCCTGTCTAAAAAAAGTACACTTAATGCTGCTTTGTTAAATAAATCCTTGTCGAGTCATATTCTTAGTCAGTCTAAGAGCATGATTCAAAAAGTATTTATTTAACAAAACAGTTTTATGTGTACTTTTTTGATACCGGAATTATTGGCTAGCACTCGGCTACTTTTGCTGCCGACTGTAATCTGCGTTCAGCTCCTATCCCTGACTTAATCAGTTTTCTGTCTTGCTAAAAATTGTTTTTCCATTCTAAAGTCTAAAATCTACCAATAGAAAAATATATTCGGTGTATTACCTAGTAATGGACATGATTTAAAAATGAATGGAATGAATCAAGGAAACGTGATTTTTTTTATGTTATGTTGAATTGTAGAATCAGTATTGAAAACTAATAAGGTCAGCAGCATCTCCAATGTTGAAATTTTAAGTAAAGAAGGAAATTACTGAAAAATGAGGACAAATGAGAACAAACGTCCGAAAATGAGGACAGATGATGATAAGAGAACTTTTGAAAGCAACTGAGGACAACACTTCAAAAATGAGGACGGCTGGTCACCTTAGAATATATGCATATAAATTTTTAACTTTTCATCAAAATATAAATACTCTTAAAATTGAATTGCCACCAGAAAAACAAAGTGGAAAATATTAAAATAAAAATTATTATAACAACCGTGGTTGGTCTCTATGCGTAATTCCTTTATCGTGATATCTAACTGATCTCTGTTAGATGAAAAAATAAACATGCAACTTCTCATTATCTTCCAGTAATATGTAATCAAAGCTTATACTGTTAAAATTAGTCACCTAATGAAAGAGAACTATACTTTCACACGACGATGTTACTTTCGTAATAGTTGATTATTTAAAATAATTTTTTGTTTATATATTTTCAAAATTATGAAGGGCAAAGACAGATGTATTTTAAAAAGTCTAGGGAACGGCCATGACCTCCTCCTCTATATCTACAGGCGCCCTTTTAGAAAATTAGACATATTTTTCGGAGATTGGAATCTACAATACTAACCGTTTGCTCTCGAAGCCTTTTTCGCACGGATAAACCAGCAACTCGAAACGATTTTCCAGATATTTGCTGATCGGCTTATAAAACTTCTTAATTTTCCCCATACTGATGGAATAATTTTTCGCACTAGGAAATGCTTCCGTGGCTTGAGAACAAGATTAGAACTGTGTAAGAAATTTATTCAAAAGTATAAAAGTTCTGGGTACCCAGCGTAATATAAGTTCTGACTGTCTATATGCTATGCTGACTGCGTGATTAAAGGCGTGGTTAGCATAATACAGTTTTATACCCCTTTTACGAAAGCCATGCTTTCTTTTTCTTTTTTTCTTTTATTATCAGGGGTCTCTTTTATCCATCTTGTATTTTCCAAAACCTAGAGTGTGATGGAAATTCAACCTTTTGCATCCGACCCTTATTTTATTAAGAGTAATAAGCTATCTGACAGTAGTTTTCATTAAAAAAAAAAAAAAAAAAAAAAAAGTAAGATATAAAAATTTACAATTTTAAATATAAATATTTTATGTATATTACAAGCATTATATAAGAATATTATGATTTATAATTTTCCATTGTGTGATACTTTCATAGCTGCCAACATTTAAACTTTTAAATCAGATTTGTCATCAGTATTTTTAAAAGGAATATTTTCGACGATTAAGAGGCCTCGGCACTTATCGTCCCCAGAAATCAGAGCCAATGTTATTCTATGGAGAATTTCGCCCCATTATATCTTATTAACCAATATATATTTTTAAATTCCGTTTTCACATTCAGAAACTTCACAACTATTAAACAATTTATCGCTTTCTAAAAATTATTTTTTTTAATTTTTAATATTTTATTTTCAGGCTGTAAAATGCGAATTTTCCCAATGTGAAATTTTTCATTTTTGAGCTTAAAAAGGAAATCTTAAAAATAAAAGAAATCAATTTTTAGAAAGCGATAAATTGTTTAATAGTTGTGAATTTTAGGAAAGTGAAAACGGAATTTAAAAATGTGTATTAGTTAATGAATTATAATGGGGCAAAATTTCCCATAGAACAACATTGGCTTAAGCTTTTCGAGACGATAGGTAGAGTCCCCTTAAACACCAAAAAACATTTTCCGGTTTGAAGTCTCCCTTGAAAAACTGGAGACTATGTACTTTACAAAAAAGAAATTCGACTATTATCATCCGTCGAACAATATTGTTGAATGTTTGCAAGTTGTAAGGTTTCCATATTTACAGGTGTGTTTGTGTTCCGGGTTTTTTATTTTATTTCCCACCTGTAATTATGAATTGTATTTTTGGTTATATTTAATTGCTAAACTTTTACTAGAAAACCACGATGATAATATGACCCTTAAACAATTCTGGTAGCAATTTCTGGGGACACATACGCCCCTGTATTTAGGATGACGGCTATGAAAGCCAGGAATTCCTGCGTTGTCAGTTCTTCCAACTTCCATATAGACTTTTTCGATAATTTTGTCTTTCAATTTATTATGAGCTTATTTATTTGTTTCATTTACAATTGCATCAACTAGCTGATCGCTAAAAAATAATTTAAAGAAATGCAATGGTTCCGTAAGATTTGCACCAACTTGGGGACCGGCAGATTTTTTACCACATTTAAATTATACTCTTTGAGGTTTTTCTGTAGATTCCGTAACATCTTCCCATTCACAACTATATTCCTCTGCTGTAGCATCTGGATCAGAATTATTTTTACTTTCGCTTTCTAGTATTCTAATTTTTTTTTTCTTTTGGTTCTAATTACTTCATCACTGTCTTATTGCCGTCGTCATGATCGCTATTTTTCTTCATTCAGAATATTATCAGTCGATCTAAATGTCGCCAAACCAAATTCATCCTCGCTGCTTCAAATTTCGTTGCTTGATTCTATTTTTATATTACCCTAATTGAACTAAATTTTAAACAGCAGTATTATACGTTCTAATGTATATACGATTACTTTTAATACCACAATTTTTTTTTTTTTTTTTTAAATATGTACTACACACAAATTATTAATTTTATTTTTCAAAACTCTCGCCTAACAGGGCAACAAAAAACTTTTGCAACTATTTTCCTAGAAACAATCACAGGTTATATACTAAGCATACTTGCCAACATCTTTTCTACACCAGTATTGTTTTACAGTGTTTTGCGTCATATTTGATCGTAATTGCTTTTGAAGAATATTGCTCTACAAATTTACTGGTGGGAGAAAAAGGGCGGGACTAGCAGCACTACGGAATATTAATGAGGATGTTGGCAAGTATGACTAAGATAGATGGGACACTTCCAATGAAATCCAACCAATGAACACATCAGAAACACTAGCGGTGGAAAAACTATTAGTTTCAAATGTTTGCATAATTCCATAGAAATAAAAGATAATCGTTATTCTGATTGGTTATCAACATAAATATTATGTAAAAATTTATTTGTACGAAATTTATTGATGTTTGCAGTATCCTAGCCTTGGGCCATTGATTCAAAGAGTACGTAACGCCCAAAGACACTTAATAATAAATGTAGGCGGAGTCTCTTTCTTAATAAAGAATCACACCTTTTGCATGTGAAATTTTAAAGTGCCTGCAATTTGAACCAAAATAATGAATGAATTTAATTAATAAACACATCCACGATATTTTATCCGCCCGTTGTCCCGCTTTGTTCTAAATGACAGATTATTTGGGAGTTAGCATAATTCCATAGAAATAAAAGGTATTCGTTATTCTGATTGGTTATAAACTTAAATAATACGTAAAACTTTATTCGTACGAAATTTATTGATGTTTGCAGTATCCTAGCCTTGGGCCAATGATCTAAAGCACGCAACGCTCAAAGACACTTAATAATAAATGTTGGCGGAGTCTCTTTCTTAATAAAGAATCACACTTATTATAGCACTTTATTTCAGTTGTAGAACATTACTGATGGCTATAACACATATAGTAATTTAATTAGTCATGGCGCCTTTCGAACGACGTTCGAGTTGAAGTAATGAATAGTATGTCGCCTGAGTGGCGACGTTCGAGAGTAAACGGCTAAAGACGCCTTTCCAAAATTTGTAAATATCGTCGATGTAAATTTTTCGCTCTGTTCTCATCTATGGCTTATTCTTACCACTCCTGATGCAATGATTTGATTTGATATCTTTATTTAAAGGTTAAATATACTTTCTTGGTAAAAACATGAGTGATTCTGGATTACGACCAAAAACATTTGAAGACTTTAAGAAAAAAAAGTGTCAGAGAATACAACTTCTTCAAGTGGAAATCTATTTTTAATCTGCCTAAATGCTTCAAGTTAAAATGCTAACCATGATTCTCTCACGGATTTTTCACTTTTTGCTGAAGGATTTTCGATATTCAATATTAAATAAGACGCATCGAGAAAAAGGTACAGTAGAACCTCGATTATCCGAAGTAATTGGGACTGAACCTACTTCGGATAATCGAAATTTTCGGATAATCGAGAATTCATCAATAATCATCTAGTTTAATATGTAGTATCGTCATTGAACTGGTATTATGACTATTTTAACTGTTAAATAAATTAAAATCATAAATGAAAATAAATTTATTTCTGAAACAAAAACTTACAATACTTTAAATGGAAGCTTGATCTGGTGTAAATTGGCCATCCTTTGCCGTTCAGCTCTATCCCGAAGTTAAAGAGAATAGGTTCTTTGCACTTGCTTACAATCAGAGGGTGCAATAACATTCGATTGTTCTGGGACTCGGCAGTATGACCTTCCAAATTTCGAAATGGGGTATATTTTTGTTTCGAAAAAGGACGTTTGAAAGTGGGGAAGAGTACACTCATACCGAGAATTGAGAGAGAAGGAATTCTAAAAAAGGGAATTCCAAAATATTTTTATTTGCACTCGTAGTTTGGAAAGGACGGCTTACAAAAGAACTTTAAAAATGCATGTTTGTTAAGAGAAAATTTTGGATGACAGTAGAAAGTAAAAAAAAAGTGAAGAAGAAACCGACTTCGGTTAACGGAGAGTAGTTTCGGTTAATCGAGGTTCGGATAATCGAGGTTCTACTGTAATTTTTTTGTGGGGCAAGAGTTTTACTTTGGATACCATAATTTCTAAACCCCAATACATTCAAGAACCATAAAATTTAATGCTATGTGCTTAAAAAATAAGGAAACTGTATCTTTCAGTATTTTACTCATTTAGTTTCGACATTTGATAATTTGTAAAAATATACTTTTGATATAAATCTTTGAAACAAGTCCTTCCGGCCCATCGGAAGAGTAGACTGATTTCTTTTTTCTTATTTTTGTTGCCATTTTGAAATTAGATGATCGTTCAAGTTAATTAATAAAGTTGATTGAGACATTGCTAGGAGTATCTACATACCAAGTTTCAGTAAATCGATTTTCAAATACGTTTTTTTTTTTTTTTTTTTTTTTTTTTGTGCGTGTGTGAAATTTTTAAGTGCCTGCAACTTGAACTAAAATAATGGATCAATTTTATTAATAAACTCATCCACGATATTTTATCCGGCCGTTGTTCCGCTTTGTTCGAATTGACTGATTATATAGGGAGTTATCGCAATGACAAATTTGTAAGTGAACCCGCAATTTTAAGAGACCGCGTTTAAAGAAAAAAGATATGTGATCAAGTTTTAAAACTCTTTTAAGTCCAGAGTATAACTTTCTTTCGAACTGGCTGAATACTCGGAGCTGCCAACATCCTAATTAATAATCTGGAGTATTGTTATAACTCGCCTTTTTTTTCACAGCAGTCATTTTTTTTTAAAGTACTTTTCTTATTACTCCTACTTAAATGAATTTAAAAACAATTACTATAAAAATTAAGTGGTGTGGAGAAAGGGATGGGTACTTACAATCCTCCAGATTAGATTGGTAGCTATGAGTAAAATACTTAAAATGTTATCGGATAACACATTTTCAAAACGCCGCATCATTTCATGTGGTCCCATGATTCGTTTAAAAGATTCATTTGGTAGATTCATTCAAATCAGTTCAGTACTTCGGAAATTATAGCAATGACACATTTTCGATTATATGTATATAGATAGATAAGCGAATTGATTGCAGTTAGTCGATTTCTGAAATAAAAAGAAGAGAAAAAAGGGAATCAATCTAATAGGAATTTACCTTATTATACTATACGACCCACGCCTTTCAGGAAAACAGGAGCCGTATTTATTTTACATGAAAGTTTAATTCTAATAGAATCCCTTGCTAAACTATAAAACTAACAAAATATCAAAAATCGATATCATCATGATTAACTCATTTTTCTTTGAAATAAAGATTGATTAAGAATGCTTTCAAAATTTAGTAAATTTTGTAGAAGTTGCTAAATGAATACAACTGAAATATTTGAAACACTCTGTGCAACTAAATTTAAGCAATAGTTTAATAGAAAAGAACACTGAAATACTTTATATCTATCTAAAATGATGATGATAATAATAATAATAATGCATCATAAAAATACTTAATTGCTTTAAATGATTGTTCTGTAGTTTAACAGCTTGAATCGCTCACATAATCTAGTGAAAAATTCATCATATAATCTCGTGTAAAATTTGAAACAGTTGATGCATTCCTACCAACATTCTAATTAATATTCCGTAAAATTTTTAGTCCCGCTTTTTTTTCTTTTATTATTTAATCATAATTACTTTTGAAAAAAATTACTTTAAATATTAACCCGTTAGTAGTCGCTAGTTGGTCAATTTGCCGCCCATCCTTCAGTTTTGCAAGATTTTTTTATTCAATATCCACCAAAAATATTTAGAAGTGGTCTTTGATATAAATACATAAAACGCGAATAAAATCGAAGAAACGTCGATCACATCACTTCTTAAAATTATTGGTGACAGTTAAATAAAAAGTGCGCAATCTGTAATAGGTGGCGCTGTGTATAGCGACTACTAACGGGTTGAGTAGTGTAAGAAAGAGGTGGTACTAACATTTTTAAGTTATATTTATTAGGATGTTGGCAAGTATGTTTATTGGTATACAAATTTGCTTCTCTTGTATACATGACTGGGAATTGGAGCGATCTGTCATGTGTTTAGAAGTTTGGAAGCGAGTGGAACAAGAAGTTGAGCATTCTACACAAATAAGTTAAAGCGCAGCTTTTTGCCATGCTCGATTCGAAACTAATCTGTTCCGTGAAGACCAGAAGCGGACCTACAACTCTCGAGGCCCAGGGCGAAAATTTCATTGGAGGCCCTCTTACTGGAGCCCCTACTATTTAAGGCCCCCTCGCACTTCTTCACTTAAATTTATTACTATAAAAAAGCACCGAAATAAATTTTAAGATTGATTCAGAAGCCAAACACCTAACAAGAAGGCCAAGGGCATTGGTACTACTTGTGCTGCCTTAATTAAGCTTTACATAAATGATTTTTTTTTTTTTTTTGGTGAGTTGTCGCTCTATGGTCACATTTTGCACAATGAGGCTCTTTAGACAGGAGTCTACGGCTTAAAGAACTGCAGGGAATTTTTCAGGTTAAAATAATGGCACGGCAACTTGACCAAATATATATACTTAAAGGTTAAGTTTTCCGGAGACTCCTTATGACCTGAGGTGCAGGGCGGACCGCCCCCTCCACTCCACCCTTGGTACGCCACTGGTGAAGACTGCTGCCTTTCCATATTATTCAACAAGAAGATATATATCACTTTATGTATTCAGAAAACATATTCAGATTTTATTCTTAAAGCATTTAGAATGAATGTGTCCGATTTTCAGTCTAAAAACATATCTCTCTTAAGTGAAGGGAATTTTTTCCCTCATTACTTCGTTTCCCCCTCTAAGCAAGGCCTGATTAAGGGGGAAGCTCGCTCTTGACACATTATTTATACTTACACCGTTATGTTTTAACAAATACTTTCCTCCTATAATAAACAGAAAATTTTCATTAAAAATTATTTTAAAAGAATTCTGGTGTCTAATAACGGTGAGTAAATTGAATTGTTTTACACCGTTCATTTTTTATAAAAAATATTTCCTCGTCAAAGCGTGGAATTTCTATAACATGAAGTAAAAAATAATTGTAAAAATATTCCGGTATGAGCGAGCTTCCCCCTTAATCAGGCCCTGCCTCTAAGATCTGGAATTTCCCTAAGCTGGGAAATTTCCCCCCAAAGTGAGAAACTGTTAAAGGGAACGGAGCTTCTAGTGAGGTGTATCTATTATTGGAAATGAAATTCTGTATTTAAATCTTCCATAAACATTTATTGCAATTTAAAATATTTATTTATCAATTACTTGTACATAATTTCGTTCTCATTAAAAGTAAATGCAGTTATACTAAATATAAAAATTTGAATAAATATTATAAAATGCAAGATCTCGCAACAATTGTTTCGGGTAGAAATAAAGCACGATCCTTCGTCAGGAGAAAAAGTAGGCATGAGTGCTGCTAACAGAGCGGCAACATGAAACAATTTTTGCGAGTTCTTACATGTTATGGTGTTTATTTAATGTTTTATATTTATTACTTTTTAATGCTAGTTTAATGGGGCATATTTTATATAAATGCAATTATATTAACAATGAAATCTCGTGTAGCCGTCACGCGTACCAATTTAGGCTATGAAGAAAGCTGAACGAAATAGTGTAACTCACTTTTACCGATCTTTTGGTAATTTTCCTTTTCCGAAAATGTAACTAAAATACACTCATCACCATAAAAACTTGCGCACCAAGAAAGAGTTGTCAGAATGAAACAAAATTTTACATACGTAATTGCAATGTTGATATAAGTAAATGATTACAAAATCAAGGCTAAATGATCATTTATTACAGGAAAAATTATGAAAGAATGGAGGTTTTAGTACCTTGTTGGGCCTCTTCTAGTGTTAATGCCTGATGCGATACCGACGAGCATTGAGGCATACAAGTCCCGTAGGATGTTCTTCGGCATCTCGTTCCACATTTGTTGTAAAAGCGCTTCTAATTCGTCCAAACTCGTAGGCTGCCCAGCTTGCAATCTTAAGTGATCCCAGATATGTCCAATTGGTGACAAATCTGGGGATCGAGCGGGCTAGGGAAGGGTGGTATTGTGACGGAGGTACTCCTGTGACACCTTTCATGTGTGTGGCTGAGCACTGTCCTGTTGAAAATGGCTCCTGGGAGCCCTGTAATGAGTGACAACACCTTTGACTGAAGGATGTGAAGAACGTACCGCTGAGCTGTCATGGTGCCATAAATCAATATTAGGGATGGCCGTGTGTCGTATGCAATATCATCCCATACCATCACACCAGCGGTGGGTGCGGTGTGCAGCTGTAAAGAAAAAAAACAGGATTGAGGCGTTCAACCCGGTGTCTCCACGCACATGTCATGTTTGTCATCCCTGCACAAATTTCATCTGGATTCGTCACTAAGGACGACGTGGTTCCATTCGGTTGCAATCCAAAGCCACAGAGTGCGATACCACTCCAAACGGAGGAGAGGTGGTGGGTATTATTCGCAGCACATGTAATGGGCGCCGCGATAGCAAATGTGTTTCAGCCAAGCGCTTTGCGGTGGTACGTACAGACACAGGGACAGGTCATGTAGGTGCTGCTTATGTCCGGATGGCGGACAACGAGACGGTTGGCGCTATGCATAAGTTTCGTATGATGGGACAGTTTTTTTCGATTATTGGTCTGTCGAGTGCGTTCTGAGCCTGATCGCCGTGTAAGCGACCTCTCTCTTGTCCACTAATTCCAACACCTCCTCACAGTAAAATCAGAACAGCCTAGGTGGCTGGCTACTCTCCGATTTGATCACCCGGATTCCAACATACCAATGATTCTTTCCCTCTCGGACTCTGACAGCTTCTCGAATTGACTTCGAAGGCGGCGTAATCGTATTCCTATTTAAAAAGCGTCCCTCTGACACAGATTATGTACACCAAACAAGCTTTGCTAACCTGTTTTATACTCTAAGAAGAACGAAGTTAAACGCCCTCTGGTGGCATAACGCAATGCGCAATCAAGCTGCATTTCTAATGATGTGCATATCTGCTTGTCACGTACCTACATGCCAAGTTTAGTTACGATGCAATAATTACTTCTTGGTGCGCAAAATTTTACGGCAATGAGTGTACAATAAAAAACGGCGACATTGCAAGTTGATACATATATGCATTCAAAACGCAAATTTGAATAGTTCCTAAGTGAAAACTGCTGCATGATTTGCATTATTTTGATTTTAAATGAAATAGGTTTGGTTGTAGATCTGCTAAATTTAGTTTTTGTGACGGCAATTACTATTAATTAGTCATAATTAATTATTAAATAGTTAATATTACTTACACGTAATGATTATTTGGGAGCTGTTTTTAGATGTGTACAGTCGGCAGCAAAATTATTCGAGCTAATAATGTCGCTCGAATAATTTTGCTGCCGACTGTAGTTCAGTAACCACGTGCGAAAATAATAATAATAATAATAATACAGTGAAACTTGAATAATTCGAACTTGTTTAATTCGAAATTCTGGATAACTCGAATTTTTTATTCGGTCCCCTTGAATTTTGTATTAAAATAATGTTAAAAAATCATGGATAAGTCGAATTCTGTTTTGGATAATTCGAATTTTTCATACGATTTCCTTTAAAATATTACACTAAAATTTGTTCCCGAGATTTTTCTCAGCTAAAGTGCATTATTATTTTTTTTAACAGTCTTTCAAAAGAAGGATAAGAAAATACAAGAGTATTTCCTACCTAGTGCATCAGTAGATATGGTGCATATACATGAACTTCGATGTTTTTTTAATTGAAAGTCATGTCTAATGTAGAAGATTCTATTTTTGTTACAACTGATAGGTTTAAGTCATATGCAATCAAAAATACCAATGGGGGGGGGGGGTGAATGTAGCAGTATTCTTAGATATAAAGTTTATGCGTTAAATCTTTGATCATAGAGTTCTATTTTTTTAATTTTTCTCTTCATCTTGGCAAAATAGTATATGTAATTCAAATATTTGGATATTTCGAATTTTTCTCTGGTCCCTTCAATTTCGAATTATCTAAGTTCTACTGTAATATTACGCTTAATTTGAATCACAAAATTATTAAACATTCAACGAGTTTATTTAGCGTTACAT
The DNA here is from genome assembly GCA_963930645.1 of Salticus scenicus. Lineage (NCBI taxonomy): Eukaryota > Metazoa > Arthropoda > Arachnida > Araneae > Salticidae > Salticus > Salticus scenicus. The sequence continues at coordinate 165,959,092 of OZ005659.1, read as the reverse complement.
ATCCTTAATGATGTACTCCATGAAAATTCAAAAAATTATGTATTAGTTTTAATTTCCAACTGTCATGAAGTAGTAGCATTTCTTTTTATCTGTCTCATTAAAATATATTCATTTTTTTTTTAATCATTCGCTACCTTTGGCATAGTTTTGTAAAAAATCTTTATTTTTATTCACAGATTGTACGTATTTTTGCGAAAGTTACATTTTTACTTTCATTACTAGATTACCATAGGTAATGGGAGTATTGTATTCGGTCAACAAATTTAGTATCGAGTTTTTACACATTTTAATGTCTCTTGATTCTAAAAAAGTGGTTTTCGGCAATTGGCCAGTGTATTTATGTACGTGTGCGGAGAATTTTGTGACTATTATATCTCCGAAACTAATAAAGATAGAATGACGAAACTTCAAAATTAATAAAGGTCTGATGAGGCCTATTGTACAGATAATTTTGCCAACTTTTGGTGAAAATTGGATAACCGGAAGAGGGATATTAAAAACCGTAAGTCTGTATCAAAGTACCGCTACAACGAACTTCTTCAAAGTTTCTCTGTGAACATCCTTTTAGATTTACTTTCGTATTAGTTGGCTAGTTTAGGAAAATTGATGGACGTTCTGTACAAATAGATCAATTTTAAGTGTGGCAAGTACGTTTCTGCAAAAACGACCCTACGGATTTTCTCCAAAATCGCCCTATTAATTCCGTCTTAAATGGCCTTTCGTATACATTTGTTAGTTTCCGGTGAACAGATGAGTTGCCAAATTTTGGTGAAAATCGGCTGTGGGGCTGAAAATCGGTTTCTCAAAAACGGATGTGACAACTTTCTTAATATTGTTACATAATTCTTTGTAGATGTCCTTTTGTGTGTATTATTTGGTTACTACAAGAAATTTGAGAAACGTCCTGGTTAGATAGGTCAATTTGTAAGGTATGAGTGGCGTCGAGTCGAGAAAGTTGGTCGCAAATAGTTGTGTCGAGCTAGAAATATTGGGTTGAGAAAGTAAAGGTCGTCAATTGAATTCAGTATTGAAGGTGGTCTAAAGTGATAACGTCGAGTTGGGTTAGAATGTTGGATTGAGAAGGTGAAAGTCAAGGTCGTCAGTTGAATTCAGTATTGAAGGTGGTCTAAAGTGATAACGTCGAGTTGAGTTAGAATGTTGGATTGAGAAGGTGAAAGTCAAGGTCGTCAGTTGAATTCACTATTGAAGGTGGTCTAAAGTGATAACGTCGAGTTGAGTTAGAATGTTGGATTGAGAAGGTGAAAGTCACTAACTGGATCCAGGATCATTTGGCGATGTTTTGGGTGATATATCAGGTTGGACTTGGAAGTGTCGAGTAGAGGTACATTTGGGTTGGCGTAGAATGTCTCTAGCAATTGGAGAAGAAGTTTAACAAATTAAGAACAGTATTTACGGAAATTGCGAAGGTAGAAAGAAATCGAATGTGAGTAATTTTAGAATGAGAATTTGATATAAAATGAAGTGACTTTAAATTGACTTCCAAGTTAAGGATGCTGTGTTTTTTAGTGTAGCGCTTATCGGAGTGATATTCGGAGTCCGGCGTTTAAGACGAGCTTACACGATTGCGTTTTTTTGATATTTTAAAATCTAGTGCGTATTTCCTTCAATAGAGCGACAGTTTGATGACATCTGAAAGAAACCATCTTTTTGATATAGTCTAAATTACATTACTATTTAATTAAATTCATTATAGGAGTTCCTCCACATATAAAAGCACCTTCCCCCTCCAAGTCTAAAATAAAAGTTTGATGTTTGAATTATCTAGCTCTTAATTCCTCTTCTACACACTTGACAATATGAGTGAGGGCAATCTTCTAGTTGAGGCTTCAACGTAGTCGTCACAAGTTTTAGCTCTTGTAAATTGGTTTATCAAAAGTAGCTCTACTGATTTTTCATAAACTCTGTTTTATATATCCTTACGATGTATGTATTAGTTTAAACCTACTTGAAAATTGTTAGGTGTCTGATTTGTTCAGTCAATTTTATGCCATCTGACCGCAATGTCAATATATATATATAATAGGTGTAGTAGTGAAATGAAATTTTGAATTGGGGGTCCTCTACATATTAATAAGAGCACCAAATTTGATTTTTTCAAGGGAAGCACCATACTTTTATTTTATATTTAAATTCCTGGGATCACAGCAATGAGAGAAAGTATATTGGTTGTATTTTTACATATTTCTTTCATAGAGTTATAAGCGTTCAAAGTTTGAATGGGCTAATGTTAAATTCATATCTCAAAATTTTATTAATATCTTTCTGAAAAAATGACTTGATCGATTTATTATTATTATTTTTATTTTTATTTTTACGAGATTGAGTGAAGAAACCTAAATATAATCCATGATCACTTTTGATTCTGAAAAAATCTTTTTAATTATGAAAAATGTTAATAAATTCCTATTCTAAAATATTATGAAATATGACCTATTTTAATATCTACATGAAATGAATCCTAATGCTGAAAAATATGGCTGTGCGAATTTGCAGCTCATTCCAGTTGTTAGTTTTCGAGATATAAATAAATCTTTCTTTTAGAGAGGCTTAGAGGACCCTTTCGTATAAAATTTTACATCAGATAACAAAGAAAATCTTAAAAAATAACAGAGAAAATTAAACAAAATATTTTTAATTTTTATTTACGGGTCAAACTATATACAACAACAACGTCAAACGCAAAGAAATGGAACAAAAAAGATGACTTTTAGACATTAGCAGGGATGGAACACGGGCGCAGAATTCATACCGGAATCCGTTGAAGAAATTTCTGTACCTATAATATCGCTGATTTAAGAAGTAGAAAATTTTCTTACATTGATAGTGGTATGAATTCTGCGCCCGTGTTCCATCCCTGCATTAGTGACAGCAGACAGGCATTTTGTTTTCTAAAGAAAACACACAAAAGTGACGCTTTGAAAAATGTGCAAAGCAGCAAATTTAACCAGCTTTCCCAGATCTTGATATATATTGTCAGATATATAAATATTTTAATTTATTAATTAATGAACATTGTTTGTACCCATCTGTTCTATCATGCCATTTTTCTTGAAAGGTATTTATTTTCATGTTTAATTGTAATTACATATCAGAAAAACTTTCACTTCTCTAATAAAAAAGATGCATGAAAAATGGGAGGTACTAACGTTGCGTAACAAATAAAAACGGTGGCAATATATATCAAGATTTAGAGACAGAGTTCAAAACTTTTATAATTTATTCGCATAAATTATGAGCATTTTTAGCCCCGCCTCTTTTTCATACCGGAAATTTTGAAAAATGATTTTCTTCTTATTTAATCATTGTCACATATTAAAGAGAAATAATCTATAAAATTTCTGGTGCGAAAAGAAGGCTGGGCTAAAAATGCTCCTGAATAAATTATAAAAGTTGGGAAATCTGTTTGGAGAGGATCTAATTAAATTTGCTGCTTGATGAATTTTTAAAAATCGCAAACATGGCAGTCATATTAATTTATTACGGAACACTGTTAGTACCGCTGTTTTTTCACTCAAGTGAAAATAATTCTATTGAATGTGATTAAATATGAAAAAAAAAAAAAAAAAAAAAAAAAAAAAGGAGGGTACTAACAATTACAATGCTTCGGAATAAATTAAAATGCTGGCATGTCTGTATAGTTGATGAAATATGATCTTAGTGTACACCGATTTGGTGTTATGATACAGCATCATGCTGTATCATACTTTCATACTTTTCAATAATTCCGTAATATTTCAACCTCTATTATCACATAAAATCATAACAAAATTGATAGGGAAGGAAATTTTGGGTCTACCAAAAAGTTCTATATCAGAGCTGCCAATCTTTCGGATTTTTTAATATCACTATTTCATTAAACTTCCACAAACTTATTTAGTTGCAAAATTTCGGTATTTAACAAAGCGATTTTTGTTATTAAAAATTATTCGTATTCAGAAATCCGGATGATTGGTAAATGTGCTGTACACATTTACCAATAAAATTATAAAACACAATAATATCTGATTTTTTATACATATATTTTTGATAATATTTATAGGATGAATTAACAATTACCTTCTTTTAAAATGTATTTTTTGTTGTTGTTGTTGTTTAAAAAAGGATAGCAATGTTGGTTTTTCAGCAAAGTCATTAAAAAATGAGACTTTCATTAAAACTGGGAGTAAAATCTTTGTATTTTTCATTTCCACTGTTTTAATTAAAATTGTTCATTTACCTAAGTACTGTTGTTTTATTCTCAAAGGAGAAACAATTAGGAAGCGGCGATTACTTAAAATTAATTATTCGACAACAATCTTAAAAGAATCCCGTTTCCTACTAATACAAACCCCTCCTTTTTTTACTAATCTTATATCAGTATACACTAATTAGAACGATAAAAATTCAAATGATTTCACTTACTTAATTGTTCTGTAAACAAAATATTCAACTGAGGGTCCATCTGTTTTAATTTCCATACTGATTAAAATTTCTAAAAAGGATGTTTTCTTTACAAATAATTTGTTAAAGTAAAAAAAAAAAAAAAAAAAAAAAAAACTGGCATTTTAAATTTTAGGTAAAGAAAAAGAAAATAATAATAATAATAATAATATATATATATATATATATATATATATATATAAAGTAAATTCAATGAAAAAAAAAAGTAAAATTGCTAATTATAAAGAGTAGTTTAAAATAAACTTAAATAGGTTTGCCTATTTGTACGTAAACAATATTTAATTATAAACATAATTGTACTACTAAAATGTAATAACCATAAAATGAATATTCTTCTTCTTCTTCTTCTTTTTTTTTTTCTCAATTTAATTTTTGGTTAATTTATAGGTTTTTGTCAGTTAAATAATTCATTTTTTATTCTTTTTACCATGAAAGAATGTGTACTTGGAAATTAAAGCATTAGAAAAATAAACAAAATTAGTCTATTTAAAAAAAAAAATTCTAATTTAACACTTTGCTTGCGGGTCATGTAAAATTACGTTTCTCAGGAGTTTCTCTCTCTCTTAAAAAAAAAAAAAAACTTTACTTTAAAAAACGATTCAGGGTTCCCACTGCCGGATTTTTTTCAAGGACTCTTCCACCAGTATTATCTAAAAATAAATTTCTTGTTAAATGTACACCGTTCATTTAAGAATAAATTTATCTTAAGATTATTCTGGTGGAAGAGTCCTTGAAAAAAGGCGGGCCGTGGGAACCCTGCGATTTTACGTGTTTGTGTTTAAATTTTATATGCTGCTGATGTACATATATGTCACTGACAATTGCAGAATCAATTACCAAGAATAAATTTTGAATAATTTAATCATGAAAACTTAAAATCATTTTAATAAATAACGTTTTAGAGGAACGCCAAATGGCCGCGTGTATTGTTCAAAATAGGAAAATACCCCGACGACAATGCGTGAACACTTTCGTGACCACATGTTTTTGTCTTTTTCACAGTAAGGTTCACCTGTGGGCGTCATTCTCCCCAGTTACAATATTTCAGAACAATATTTTCAGTATTCACATTTATATTACAAATGGATATACATTATAGTTATTCTCTTTCTAATCAAAGTTCTTATAACCGTAGTATATTGATAGTACAAATATGTTTATTGGGTATATTTTTAAGAAATAAATAACATACAAATTGCGAAAGAAACGCCCACTGGTGGAGTTACAGATTTTCAAATGACGCGAATCTACGTCAGCGGTCGCGAAAGTGTTAATTATTCTTTGTCTTAAATTGATTTTGAAAATATATTGTGTACAAAATATGTTCTATTCAACAAGCTGAGATTGCTTCTGTAATTATGTTTGACCAGACTCTTTTTAATACTTAATTTTAATTTTATCACAAGCACAGCCTGATTAAGGGAGAAGCACATATTATCTCCGCTGTCACCGGAATATTTTTACAATTATTTTTTACTTCATGTCATAGAAATTTCACGCTTTGATGAGGAAATATTTTCTATAAAAAATGAACGGTGTAAAACAATCCAATTTACTCACCGTTATTAGACACCAGAATTCTTTTAAAATAATTTTTAATGAGAATTTTCTGTTTATTATAGGAGGAAAGTATTTGTTAAAAAATAACGGTGTAAGTATAAATAATGTGTGCTTCCCCCTTAATCAGGCTCTGATCACAAGCTTCGAAAAACGATAATTACTAAAATTTATTAAGTAAAACTTTCTGTCTGCTCTGCTTAGGCTAATTAAAGTTGAAATAAAAACATTTAAATGAAAATTGAAATTAAATCCTTTAAAAATTAAAGTACTTGTTTTCTTTAGAAAGTAAACGTAATTAGAATATAATCTATTATGTTTTTTACGCTCTTCATTTAAAAATACACACATACGTGCGTGTACACACAGGCGTGTTGGAAGGCAAAATTGAATGCGAGTTATAGATGGTAAAGCTATGAAAAGACAGGATTAAAATTTGGAGATAAACTAAAATTATAAATGCTTCAAACGTGAGTGTACATCTATTATTTGTTTTATTTATGGAACGTTAAAGTTTTTTTTATATTTTTTATTTTTTTAAACTCCTATTAAAATCTAGATGAGATAGAGAGACAAAGTTATACCTTTAAAAGATAACATTTGTGTGTAACATGCACTATAAAGGGTTAAATTTTCTCCTTCCCCTCTTTAAAAGCGGGGTGGTGGGGGGAACACGTTTTCAAGAATAACTCTGCTCCAAATTATCTCAACAAAGGCAGAGCCTGATTAAGGGGGAAGCACACATTATCTCCGCTGTCACTGGAATATTTTTACAATTTTTTTTTTTACTTCATGTCATAGAAATTCCACGCTATGACGAGGAAATATTTTTTATAAAAAATGAACGGTGTAAAACAATCCAATTTACTGATCGTTATTAGACACCAGAATTCTTTTAAAATAATTTTTAATGAGAATTTTGTATTTATCATAGGAGGAAAGTATTTGTTAAAAAATAACGGCGTAAGTATAAATAATGTGTGCTGCCCCCTTAATCAGGTTCTGAACAAAGGTATATTTTGATGTGTCAATTGGTTATGTGTACCCAATACACACATTAAAAAAATATTTTGTGAAATTACTTTCTACTGTCTCCGTAGGGAGGGGGGGATACGTTTTCAAGCATAAATTTGCTCCAAATTATATTAGGAATGCGATTTTTGATGTTTGTATCGGTTACACGCATCCAACACGTAGTATAAAGAGATTTTGCGAAATTCCCCCTTTCTATCCTTTAAGAGCGGAGGGCAAAAACACGGTATCAGACAAAACTCTGTTCTCAATTATCTCAGGAAGGTGATTATTTGATAAGTCGGTTGGTTAGGTATCGTATTTTCTCGCATATAACTCGCAGGTTTGCTAAATCATGAAAAACGGCAGTTTTTCGAGTGACGCAAGCGGAAGCCCAAACTGAACGCTGCGAACTCATATATACGGCTAGTTTGCTATCAGAGAGATTTGTAAAAGCCGACACTTAATATCTCAGCAAATATGCCATATTTTGTTCTGATCTTTTCAAAATAGTCTTTTATCTACGGTCTTAATCTATCCTTAAAATTTTACATTTCTACATGCAGTATGTTTTGAGATCTGAATCTCAATTTAAAGCCAAAAAGGGAAAACGATTGGTGTAATGGACTAAATTCTGAAAAATATCTCTAAAACGGCTCGAAGGATTTTCATATAATTAATATATGCTGTTAATAGGATCTTTCTTAATCTAGTAACGTCTTCGTTTTTTTCAGGAAAACTCTTGTTTTTTATAAAAGTTGTTTTAAAAATAGAACTATATTACTCCGCCAATTGCATGCTTTTCTTCGGCGAAAATGGCCGTAAATCGGTTCTTACTTCTTGCTTGCAAGGCTTTGTTGGTTGGCTGACCAACGTGAATGCAGTCAATAACTTTTTGTTATGAAGAAAATATTTTTAATTTTAAAATTTCCCATTTCGTCAAAAAATTATTTAGATAATATTTAAAGTAAAAGAAGTATTTTGTAATCATCGATATTCTATTTCATCGTTATTTATAATGAATTAATTTCTTTTTAAAGCGAAAAAGTTTATCACTCATGCACACAAATTTATACCATGGTTCATGATCTTTGGAGCGCATGCGTACATCCAAAATTTTTGGCGCTCGCTGACTCGCTGTAGACAGGCGCTAATTGTTTACCATCGAGGTTTGCACTGTATTATTCCGCCCATTCCGCCTATCAAGCTTTCAGTTTCATTACGTTTTTCTATTTTATTTATTACTTCGAAGAGCATTATTTAATCAAGAAAGAAGATATTCTAGTTGAAAACCCTAAATTAATTGATACCGGAAGGTTTAAATAAATGATTTGAGAAAAGCAAAATTTAATACTATGTTTGCATCTAGAGGTACGTGTTTTATTATGGTTACATATTTTTTTCGATTAGTCAATAAATGTGTTTATATATCTTATCTTTGATCTGTTTGCACTGCCAAGCCTAAACAAATTATTACTCATAATCGCCTGTAATTTTCAAAATATGCCTGTTTTTTAGTTCCATTTTTATGTATTGCTCGGTAACCTAGAAAATAATAATAATATATATTTTTGTTTTAATAATTAAGAGGGAGCTTTCTAGCAGCAAGCGCTGCAGATTATTCCGATAAACTTATTATGGACAGCAGTAAAGTATGCTTTTTGGATTACCAGTTTAATAGCTTAATCACAATTGCTTACATGCTGTTATTACGCTGCTTATCAACAAAATTTGCACTTTTTTTTTCTTTTTCAAGCTATTCCTAAAATATTTTTTGCTTACATTTCGCCATAATACAGAATTATTTTTATTTTTTATCTATAAAGTCTGCGATTTTTTGAAAACTATTTTGAATTGAGCGATAATTTTACAGCTTGTTAATAAAATATGGAATCATATTGCTGCTTATTGAGAAACTTTATTTTTCACAATACAAATAATTACTAAGAATAGAGTATTTTATTGCAAATTGATAAAATTCTTTTTTTTTTTTTCCACCAAAGCTATTTCTCAAAATCCATGATAATTTTGTGGCCTGTTATTGAAATACAGAATCATTTGTATTTTCTGTATCTATCATCAAATTTTATGTTTAATAATATAAATAATTGCCAAAATTCATCATTATTTTGTTGCCTATCAATAAAATTTTTACTTTTTTTTTTGTTCAGTTCTGTTTACCAAAATATGCAATAATTTTGTAATCTGTTATTAAAATGCACAAGTATTTTGCCGCTAACAGTTCAAGACAGGCATTATTTATGAAATAAAGCATAACAGAATTTTACACCAAAATGCAGAACTAAATTTGCTTTTATAAAATAATTAGCTAGTTATTAGGAATGTACTGAATATTCAGTATATATATTCGATATTCGACCGTAATGCTGAATATGAAATTATTTGGCTAGATGAATCTAAAGATTGATTTTGAATTTTATACTATAAAATAAATAATGTAAAAAACTATCATCTGTTCAGATACAGTCAACCGTCGAGCAAAAGGTGTGCTTATTTAGTATTTTAAGAACAAAAAAAAATGTGAAAAGAGGAGGGGCATTTAACTGAGTAAAGGATTTTATGGTATTTTACGGTATATATAAAAAAGGTAAATACACTAAAACGTTATCTAAAACGTATTTGCATAATTAAATCTGCTATTTTGCCAATTATGGCCATATTATAAAATATTTTAATGTTCCCCTTTCATATGTAAATTTCATGTATCTTAAATTAAGTCTTAGAGCATAATAACTTTTATATTCTCTAAGAATTATCTGAGGATGATAATTTCGCATCTAAAAAAGATGTTAAGAATAAAGTTATCAGTTTTGGTTTTAGTAATTCACTATGCTGTAAGTATCAAAATGTAGCAATGAACCTAATTATGTATATACACTACAAAAGTTCTGCATGAAAGCGTGCTGTTTACCATTTAACTAAATTTTATGTTCAAAAGCCTTTTTTATTTTGAAATTTTAAGATGTGCAAATTTTCATATATGCTTCAATTATTCTTTCTTGCAACTACTTGGTATTAGGTGCTCGTCCAAGCACTCAGCAACTACTCGGTCAAAGTGCTATTTGGTGTAGCACTAATACCTAACAAAAGTTGTTTTTGTTAACAACAGTACTTAAATAAAAATTATATCTTTAAAATCGAGTTAACAAGGAGTGCACGTATTTTAGATAATGTTGCCATCTAGGACATTTTAGGAGATCAAACAAATATTATGTCCACCCCCGTTAAAAAAGGTGATACATGATACAAGTAAAAAAATAGTGAATTTGAGTTTATGTCATATGAAAAGCCCAGTGGCAGAAACGCCGCGACACGGCGACATAGTCGCGGACACAGAAAAACGGCTTGCAGACAGTTTTTGTCTGCACTAATAAAAAAAATTGACCCTAACTTTCAGACACTCTTTGTCTGTACTACTAAAAAAAAAATTTCCCACAACTTTAAGACAGTTTTTGTCTGCAGTCATAAAAAATTGTCTGCAATTTAGATATTTTTGCCCACGACAATGCGCTACTGATGTATGACGTCTTAGACGCTCTGTGGTAGGAACTCTTGAACTCCCTATAGGTGCCTTGGTAGGAACACACAAAACAGTGCTTAACAAGGGCGACCTAGGAGCCTAGATCTCCCTTGATAGGCAGTGTTATGCATGTATTCTTTTTCTCCTGTTACCTGTTACTGAGATTCTACGGGAATGTAGGAAAGTGCTAATTTCATTTAAAACTGCTCCAAAACTTCTCCTCCACTTCAAAATTCACTTATAAAAATTTCTGTATCAAAACTAAAATTAATACTTTTATTATTTATAATTATTTATATTGTGTTGTGTCAAACATTGCTATGAAATATTTAATTGAATGAGTTAAACTTATTATTTTATAATTGTTTATACTATATTATTTTGTAGTAAAATTGTATTGTGTATTGTTGCACGAGATCACCACTGTTGTTAACACCCCCCCCCCCCCCTCCTCCCAGATTGCAGCTTTCAGCTTTCAGGCTTTTTGAGTACAGATTACGAAATTTTAAAAACCTGTCGCAGACAGATACAAAATTTTATGTCACTGGGATGAAAAGTGTCCCACCTAAGCTATATCATGCAGTTTATCCACCTGAGTGAGAGGCATTTTTGTTAGTTTTATTGTAAGCTAGTCAATGCTTTATTGTTATCTTTAAGTTGATTTTTCTCAAAGATTATTTTTTATTGCTGGGGTGCAACATGATGTTGTCATCTAAGAAAGTTTAAGTATTTATTGAGGAATCTAACAGTTAATAACTTTCTTTGCTGTGAGCTCAGCATCATGCCACTGTGTATTGTAATATTTTCTAGTAATTTTCTACATTTAAATCAATCACCATTTCTGAAAAGGAATTTTTTATGTTAATTTCTCATAATTAAAAAAGTAAAATATTACTAAATGTAAATGGTACTATTTAAATAGTTCGAAAAAAATTAGGAAGTTGACAGCTGATTGTCAGTAATTAGCTGGCCAAATATTCGGCATTCGGCCAAAATCATTAAATAAACAGATTAACCATGAAAAGTGTCTAAAACTGATTATTTTCGTAGAGCTAAAGTTTTAATTAATACAGACATGGTACAATCTTACAGAAAAAAAGGCTGAACTTTTCCCGATCCCCCCCCCCCTCAAAAGTGGTATCAGGCAACTGACACAATATAAATTTTTCAATAATAAAAATAATGTTAAATTTGATTGCATCCATGCACACACAATAAACAAAATCAGAACAATAAATCTCATATTGAATATCATATTAATTATAATTAAAATAGTTGTAAGTGCTTAAAAAACAGACAAACTTATTACGTATACTTGAAAATAAGTTTATTCTGTAGAAGCATTGTTTGCTGGGGCAATTGATTAGCAGAATAAGAATAATGTAGTTCTAGTTTATTAGGAAAATGCAGTTGAAGAGCTATTTCTTTTTCATTTTCTCAAAGTTTGAATTTGACATTTCTTGAAAGCCAATCACATAGAAATTGCTAATAATATATTGCACAAATTCAGGCTGACCCCCCCCCCCCCTACACATGTCCAAAAAGTTTTAATGCAGATTTGCATTGATCCCAAGAATAATAATTTCCAAGCTTAAAAAGGCTGAAAAGTAACATGTCTGTTAATATCTTTACTTTTTCTTTTCCTCTTGAATTTCATTCTGTACACCACTGAAAACAGAAAACTCTCTTGCGGTAAACATTGCAAAAAGAGCCATTCTGCCACTTTTTTCTTTTTAACTGTGGTATGCTCATGCATGCAAGAACATAGCAGCGCCGGATCTAGGGGGGGGGGGCTAGGCTAAAAGTACTGACATTCATAATTGAATATTACAATTGGAAATTTTTCATTGATATGGAATAACATCTTGAAAAATCTTAGCCCCCCCCCCCAAAAAAAAAAAAAAAGTTCTAGATCCGCCACTGGAACATAGTGCATGAATAAGTTGTCTGCATTTTCTTTTTTGTTTAGAAACAGAATTTACTATTAATTAAAGTAAATTAAATTACATTTAGTTTAAATTAATATTTTGTATTTTAGAAGATTAATTTCTCAAGTAAATGTTTGAATATTGAAGTGTGGAACATAAAACAGGCATATTCGAAAAATAGAGGTTACAAGTGATTTGTTTATACTTGAAGATATTTTTGTTTTAGCCAACAGATAAACAGACATTTATTTACTTTTCGGAAATATGAATAACTACATTTAAAAAAATAAAACTATAAAACACTTGCCTCTAAATCATAGTAATGGAAGTGTATATTTGTAATTTATTTTCCTTGTAGCTGCAAATCTTATGCATTTCATGAATTGCTAATAGAATAGGGATAATTTTGGATTTGGGTATGAATTATATTTCATGAAATAAAATGAAAACTAATAATTTCATATGCCTACAAGAATTCACATTTATATACATCATCATTACCTATAATTATATACTGAAAATATATTAGCAAAATTGAAATTGACACAAAAAATATTTTAGTTTTTGAAGATGGCAATTCAATCAAAACAAGTACTTTCAAACAGTGCTGCTAATTAACATGCTGCTATATATTTTCCAAATTTAGGTATATACTGCACATTATATATGTTTACTTTAACATTTTATCGAATTGAAACATTTGGGGAGCAAATGTTCAAATCAAGTTTTTTCTTAAAAAAGAAAAAAAAAAAAAAAAAAAAAGTTATTTTTTTAATTTATTAGTTATTTTTTTTTTTTTTTTTGGTCTGAAAAATTGTATCTAAAGGTGAAAACATGGTTTGAATGTTTGCTCCTCGTTTATGTTTTAATAGTTTTAATGTAATTAATGATTTTAAAACATGGGGTACTTTGGGTCAGGGTTGTTCGGTTTTTTCCATAGTGGAAAAACCTGGTTAAAATCGCCCCGGACAAAATACCGTTTTGTCCACTATTAATTATTTGCGAGTCCTAAATTAAAAATTACCTTTATTCTTTCCATATATATAAAACAATTCTTTATCAGATATGTGTATGTGAGAGCTTGTGAAATACGGTCGCCATTGGGGACCAATATTTTTTAAAACTAGTAATAATGTTTTCAACTTTAAGGATTTTTTTTTTTTTTAATATATATATTTTGGTGAAAGAATTGGTCCCGAAATCGGGCTCCAATTCTACTTTCGCTGTTTTGCCCTCACCACTTTTTGAGACACTGTGTTGAATTAGGGAATTTACATATCTCCGTGCATGTTTCACAACCCTGTGTTAAATTATTGCACCGTTTTAGGGAATTGGTTTACACTGCTCCTGTCTGTGCATGCTATCGATCTGGTGCTGAATTTTTGTACCTGTGTAATGATGTACCATTGCCGATGGTGTATTAATTTAGTGAAAATAATAAAACCAGTTTCATGATGTTAAATTTAAACAAGTGTTTCCTGATGTAAAAAATAAATCATTCCAGCCTAATAAGTAATTGATTTTTAGTTGGTATAATAATTGGTATATAGAATCTTAATTTCTATATTCCAGGGGTGCAGAAAATGTTCAGACCTCTGAAATTTTCCCAAAAATAACGCATCAACCTATTATCTGAAAGTTTTTTTTTTTTTTTTTTTTGGGGGGGGGGGGGGGGGTAACGGGTATTTAAAGGGAATACACTTGTAAAAGAAGAATACAGCTGTTAATTTGTAGTTTAATATTCGAAAATTTGTTTTTTCAGTAATTTTTTCTTACTTCCGTTTTCATTTTTATTTTATTCTAAGATAATAATTATTCAAAATTTCCCCAGACAGCCAGAATTTCCCCCGAACATCGTTCGCACGTTCGGACATATTCTGCACCCCTGCATTCAAATAAATTTTGAAACGGAATAAAAAGAAAAAAAAAAAAAAGAAAGAAAGTAAATGTTGGAGAATATTTTTTTATGGGCTACCATAATTTTTTGTTGGCGACCATATTTTTTAATAAATTCCTGAACCCTGTGCAGGGTTTAAACTGCCATAAGTTTTTTTAGCATTTTGCTAAAAAATGTTGGTCAGAATTTCACTAAAAAGCTAAAACTGGATAACTATATAAAATATCTCTATATAATAACTCAGATTTTTTTTTTTTTTTGTAATATTTGCAGGCAAAAACTACGAAAGAACTGAAATTTTTGGGAATCATTATTTGTATAGTAATTTGGATTTATTTTTAATGATTGAATTTAAATGCAAAAATATTTAAAAGTATGTCAGAATTTGCTTCATAGAAGCATTCTTAGCACTAGTATTTCACGATTATCTACCACTACACTTTATTTAATTTTTAAATTGCTTTTTCATTTTACATGTATGATATGAGTACCTCTTTTTCTATTGTTGAAATCAAAACATAGTTTTCCTGATTAATATTTTTAAAGTCACAAATATGGATGCTTGGTTAAAATCATCAATGAACAAAAGGAATAGAAAACAAAACTGAGGATAACAATAACAAAGCTAACAAGGAACACCGTGTCTGGCTGTGATTTTAATGAAACTTTAATTTCTGATAGAGGGCATGTACCAAATATTTTTTATCACAGAAATTTTTGCTATCATCCATGTTTTCTCTATTTATTGAATTTTTAAAATGTTAAAAACCACATCAGCCACATATCAACAGTAAGCTCCGCCTTTGGGTGTGACTTAAAAATACTAAATGATTTTGCGCTTTCATGTTTAAGTTACAAATGAAAATTTATAGTAGTACTGAAAATTATTTCAACTGAATTATTCATTTGAGTATTCACTTGCTGTATAAATACAAATTTTTCGCATATTTTTGAGTAAAATTTGATAGCATATCAAATATGAAAGAAATGCCTCTCTCTCATTGAAATCCGAGCCGGACGCTTGGGTGATGTTCCTTGTAAGTAAAAGAAATCAATGGTATCCAAAGAATTAATTAACTTTCGAAAAAGCTAAAATAGTGCTTGCCTATTTTCGCTAAAATGCTAAAGTAATTTTTTTGCCAGGTTAAACCTGTGTATGTAAATAAAATCAATTTAAATATTTCAAAATAGACATAAATGATTGAAATAGGCATGCAAAGTTAACAATATTTAATAAATAAATATATCTATTTCTAAGGGTGAATTGGGTGCAAAAGTATAGTTTATAGTTTCAATTTTAATTCCCCTCCTCCGCCCCCCCCCTCCACTGCTTTCAACTACATTATCATCTCCTCCCTCATAGTCGTAAACACCTTTAAAAAATTTGTTATTAAGCATGATGAAATGAATGATTCACATATATTTCATGGAATTTTTTACTTTCTGAAAATACATAGGTAAGGAAAGTTTTGTAATTATAACAAAATTTTGACGTGAAGTTGGTGTATCTACATGTTTGAAGTTCCATGAGTTCATTTTTGCTATTTTACGATAATGTATGTACATATCTGAGTAGAGTGAACACAATATTGTCTAAATGCTTTGTTCAAATGAGCTAAAAGTTGGTGCATATGTTATAGGTTATCGTAGTACAAACTGTATACATCTTGGAGAATCTAGCACAATTTTATTTATTTATTTTAACCAGGACACAAAGATAAATTCTTTATCATTATAGTCTATGGGCTCAAATAATTTAAAGTGTGATAGCATCTGAATTCCTTATTCAATTCAGCTGAAACTTTTATATACATGTTATCAGTCACTGTTGAATGAATCGTATAGATATATTTTGCTGAATCTAGCATTTATAGTTTTTTTTACAGGGAAATAACGAAAAATTCTGTAATATTATGGTCTATAGTCTGAATTTATTTAAAATGTGATGGCGTCTGAAGCCTCATTTGATTGAGCTTTGAATTCATATACAAATTATAAGTATATGTCACACAAACTATATACATTTTGGTGAATCTGACACTATTAGTTCTTTTACAGATATACACAAAATAATTCGGATGCATTCCATTCCATTAAACAATATATTATTTGTGAGCAAATAATCAAATAATTTTCTTGATTGTTTATTTAATGACTTCTCTTACGTTATTTTATTTAAACAACAGTGAATTACTTTCATGTTCAGAAAGTCGACTGGAGTCACTCAACATTTTTATTATTTCTCTTTAAGTTTCTGCATATTTATCAAATTGATTATATATATATATATACAGTCATACACATGTCACATTTATATTATTAAAGACATTACTTTTGTGAAAAATAAATAAATAACTTTTCTATGTGGAAGTAAAATTTAATTTTGTATTTTTTTTCATCTGGAATTTCTATTACCAAGTAATATTTTTTTTTTTACAAAATTAAAATAAGAAATATATTCAGAAAATTCAAAGTCGTTAAATTAGTACCCATTTTCCAAAAATTGATTTTTTAAATTTTTAGTATTTCATTTTGTGGTTAAAAAAAGCAATTTGTGTGAAAATTTGCATTTTTGAACGAAAAAAATATATAAAAATTTTTAAAAATGAATTTCTTCGAAAATGAGTACCAATTTAATGGTTGTGAATTTTCTGAAAGTGAAAACAGAATTTAAAAACTACATTTGGTAATGAGTAATCTCTATATATAAAAAAAAAATTACTGTCGCTGGCGTCAAATTTTTTTTGTCTGCGACAGCATCTTCTCGCGGAGGGCAGGGTCTTTCGCATCATGAGAGGTATCAATGTGTTCCGAATACTTCAAGGAAGACATTTCAGCTGCTTAGAAATTTCTATCATTTTAATTAAAGAAGTTATTAGCTATAAACGACAAATTTATGAAAGTACTCTATTTGCCACCTTGAAAAAAGTTTCTCCCAGTGACGTTGGTCTTCTGTCATGAAGTCATTTTACACGGGAAAAATAAAATACTATCCATGGTTGTAGGTAGGTAGGTTGGATTTAACATCGCCCAAGTACTGCGCTATGGGTAATTGGTGACTGTCTGGGAAGCACTTCTAGGGATGTTCCAGAGACATCACAATTTTGATCCTCCATGGAGGAGATTCCCCAGACGTATATATTTGATGGGAACATGGAGGACTTTGTGGCCATGACAGATTTTATGTGCACCAGACACCATTAGTGCACACGACGGTCTTTGACCGGCTCAAGTATCGAATCAGCAATCTTCCAATTATGAGCTCGGTGCTTTATGGACTGGCTATACCGCTGCTCGGAACCATGGTTGTAAAAAATAAATGTCAGTGTTGCTATTAATAACTTTTTTTCTCTACTTGTAGAAAGTAAATTTTCTTACATGGGAAAATTAAAATATCCATGGTTGTAGGTAGGTAGGTAGTTAGATAGGTTGGATATGACATTGGCCATTACTGCACTATGGATAATTGATGATGATCTGGGGCACACCCCTAGGTATGTTTCGGAGACATGCCATCACATTTTTGATCCTACACGGAAGAGATGGCTCCCCCGCTTCGGTGACCCAAAAAGGTATAGTTTTGATGGGAATATGGAGGATATTGTCACCACAACAGATTTTACGTGCACCAGCCACCAACGGTCTTTGGCCAGCTCGAGTACCGAACCCGCAATCTTCCAATTACAAGGTCGGCGTGCTATCGACTGGGGTGCCGCGGTCCTGATCTATAGTTAAAAAACAAAGGTGATATACTAAAGCTATAATAGAAAATAGTCTGGATATTACGGATTTCTTTCTATTAAAAAAAAAAAAAAACTGATTTTAAGCATGTTTTTTATAAAAATAAAATAATGTGCTATTAAATATTACATATTTCAAAATTTTCTGCTTTTGTCTTGTGTTATGCACTATTAACATTCCTATTCAGTGAAAGGAAAGCAACGGATAGGCGGGCAGAGCTCTGCATGTGTTAACAAGTAAAGTGAGTCGGGGGAAGGCGAAGCCTCCCTCAGGGGTTGGTGAACAGAGCGAGCAGGGGGCAGAGCCCCCTAGTTATGAAAATAGATCTTCCCATAAGATAGGCCATAGTTGTTGCCAAGATTAGGTATTGTCCTCTCTTAAGAATAACTTCTTCACATTCTACATCATTATCACTTAAATTAGCATCAGACAATTTGTTTTTAATTAGTTAATAGATTGTGAATAACTCCAAAGTCATGATATAATATCAAAGTTCACATACTCATAAAAATTTATATTTAGAATGGTAAAATAATGACCAGTCAAGAAATTTTGTGAATTTTAGAAAAGTGGAAAAGACATAACTAATATTGTGTGACTTATAAACAAAGAAATTTTTCATTCAAATGAATAGGAATGAATCAGGACTTCACTAAAAGGTCGTATAAATGTAAAAGATGTATAAATTGGGTTTTTTTGTAATGGAAATTTTGTGATTACGATAACTTGACATAATACTCAAAATTGCATTGAACCAAAGTTATACAGCAAACTTATCGTACAAATATCTTAGATGAGTTCGTTAACTGAGTTGCTCTGCAGTTTGTTTTCAAGTGGCAGCTACGTGAAAATTTCAAATCCACATTTTGAATTTTGATGTTTACATTGACCACATAAAGGTCTCAACCAAGTATTTATTAATGAATTTTATCTGCCATTTTTAACAAAATGACCGATATCTTTAGTACGGCCATTTCAAATCAGGATACCACTTGTAAATTTATCATCAGAATACCTTTTGAAATACTGAATCAGTTCAAGTTGGACATTGAACTTATCACACCAATATCTTGGATGAATTTTGTACCAATATTTAGTTTCCAAGTTGCAGCCGCTTGAAATCAGGCTGCTACTTGAAAATGCGCCACCATAGTAACTTTTAGAATACTAAACTGGTTCAAATCAAAGTTGGGAAGTGAACTTACAATTCAAATATCTTGGATAAGTTTGCTAGGCAACTTGCTCCACCATTTTGTTTCCAAGTGGCGGCCACTTAATTTTTTTTTATTACAATAACTTTTGTAATACTGAATCAGTTCGAATCACGTTTGCACAGTTGACATATCATTCAAGTACCTTTGATAAGTTCACTGGGCATCTCAGTCACTCTGTCCTTTTGTTTCAAAATGGTGGCCACTTGAAAATTATCACAATAACCCTTGAACGATTTGCTTAAAACTCCATGTATACATAGCCCTCATTAATAAATCCATCAAATTCATTAATAAAATGTAGCTGCCATTTTGAAAAAATGGTGGCAACTTCTTAAGAAAAGATAAATCAACCTAACCTTCCTATGAGCCGGAAGGACTTGTTTTAATTTTTTGATCAATAACCTCTAAAAAGTAATGATATCAGTACAAAAACCCTTAACGGGTTAAAAGTTTGTGACGCAGCTACTTTATCGCTATAAAATTTTGAAATATGGATCTTAAAAATAATGATATAAATTTTAAGTGACGCTTTACTATTAGTTAAAATATACGTAGATTTTCTTATTTGATCATTTGCTTTTTTCTTTTATTTATATTTACAATGCAAACATAATATTTTTAACTTCAAGATAAGACAAATACATTAAATATACTCACTGATACTTTTTCATTTGCACTTCAATTTCAAAATAACAGTTTTAAAAGGAATGATATAAAAATTCCAGTGACTCCTCGGTGTCATTTTAAAAGATTTGTTTTTTGATTCCATTAAAATTACCTTTGTTTTGTCTATTAAAGTATATTTACACATTGAAACAGTGCTTTTAATTTTCAAATATACTGTCAAATAATCACACTTTCACTGAGTTTGCATTATAAATTGAAATTATTTATTTCAATAAATTGATTTGTCTTTTGCGTCACGCTATCCAAAACTGTGAATAAGATTTATGTAAATGTTACTTTGTATCATAGTATCCAACTAAGTGAAAATTTGTGCAAAGAGATAGTGTGATGCAAAGAATACATTTGCACAAATTTTGTTTGCAGTTTTGGATAGCGTGACGCAAAAGACAAATCAATTTATTGAAATAAATAATTTCAATTTATAATGCAAACTCAGTGAAAGTGTGATTATTTGACAGTATATTTGAAAATTAAAAGCACTGTTTCAATGTGTAAATATACTTTAATAGACAAAACAAAGGTAATTTTAATGGAATCAAAAAACAAATCTTTTAAAATGACACCGAGGAGTCACTGGAATTTTTATATCATTCCTTTTAAAACTGTTATTTTGAAATTGAAGTGCAAATGAAAAAGTATCAGTGAGTATATTTAATATATTTGTCTTATCTTGAAGTTAAAAATATTATGTTTGCATTGTAAATATAAATAAAAGAAAAAAGCAAATGATCAAATAAGAAAATCTACGTATATTTTAACTAATAGTAAAGCGTCACTTAAAATTTATATCATTATTTTTAAGACCCATATTTCAAAATTTTATAGCGATAAAGTAGCTGCGTCACAAACTTTTAACCCGTTAAGGGTTTTTGTACTGATCAGTTATACACCGCAAATTTAAATTTACATTAAAAGCTACTTTTTAACAAGCTTTGTTTCTTACAAATACAGCTTTATTTAAAAAATTACATTTTCTGGTGTATACCGCATGTATGTGACCTGCGCGTTATACTCCGGAAAATACGGTGTTTGCAACATGCACTATAAAGGCAGAGCTGCCAACCTAATCCGGCAAATTGTTAGTACCGCCCCTTTTACTACACCAGTCATTTCTTAGAGTTTTTTTCTTCTTAATTCATCTCAAATATATTTGAAAAAAAAAAAAAAAAAAAAACTTTAAAAATTAAGTGGTGTAGAAAAAGGGGCGGTACTAACAATTTGCCGAATTTGGTTGGCAGCTCTGTAAAGGGATTTTGCGAAATTACTCATCCCCTTTGGGGCGGACGGAGCAAAAAACATTATGTCAAGCTTAAATCTTCTTCAAATTATCTTGCAATTGCAAATTTTGTTGAGTGGGTGTTGAATAAATATGTACGCAATATGCACTTTAGTGGTATCTCGGAAAGTTTCTAACTTAATTGCGGCGAGGGGAGACTAAAAAGCAGATAAGTCGTTGCCGAAGGTAGTGTGGACCTAGACTTCTCATGCTGTGAGCGCGAAAACCACTACTGAATGCAGCATGATCTCTAACTTACGTTTCGACTGATTTAAGTGATTTCTTTGTTTCTTAGTTTCTTTTTAAATTTTTGATTTTTTGATTAAAAATGATACGGAATTTTGAGAGTTCATTTATTGATAGTGACCAGCGAATCGGGCAAAATCTGTTATTCAACAAATAAAGTACGGACGAAACGGACAAAAAATAAAATAAAATAAAATTAAAAATTAAAAATTAGCTACCTAAGAAATAAAATGCTAAAAAAAATATCCTTAACAATCTAGCTAATTAAACGCAAAAGAGGCGGATTAAAAAAAAAGGTAACTACCCAAGAAATAAAATACAGACGAAGCAGAGACACATACATGCACACAATAAATAAATAAGTAAATAATAATATATAAATAATAATAAAAACGTCGAAAGAACTGACATTATTTTAACATACAAAGTGCCAGCGTCGCGAACCAAACATCTGTTGATGGGTCAGCGACTCATTTTTGCAGGGCTGACAAAAGAGAGCAGATGCAAAGATATTCCAAATTACTGTTCTCATCAATGATAACTGTTACATACATCTTATTGGCCCAAAGTATTGCTGCCTTCTTCACCCCAGGTCCCACTCGTCAAGATAATCTTTTGGATTTTTTCGTGGTTTTCTCCAAAATTTGTGTGAATACGGGCTAGAACCCCCTAGAAAGACTCTCCGTGGAAAGCACATTACTTAGGCCAAAGATCTTCAGTTGACAATTGGCCTTATGGGAACTCAAACTATCGTCGCCGGAAGCCATATTAAACGCTATTTTAGGAGGTATCTCACCCTATTATAACTCATTAACGATACATATTTTTTAATTTCGTTTGAATATTCAAAAAATTAGCAGCTATTAACTCTACAAGGCACCCAGTTCCATATGTGGAACACCGTCTTTAATCGTTCCTATAGCTATAAAACTATTAGTAGCGACATCTCTTGACATCTTGAGAGAAGCTACTGACATTTAGCAATGTAGTAATACGAATCTTTACCTAAAGATGTCGTTCGTGTTTTTGTTATAGTGCACTCAGTGTGAAATTTGAATGAAAGTGATACGCTAGTCGTTTGTCTGAATAAAAAAAAAAAAAAAGAATAGTTATTGAACAGTTTTGACTCGAAAAAAATACTGTGTTGTTCTATGTATGTGTATCCAATATACAATACTATTTCCAAAACAATTCAATTGTACTAGTTTATTACCAAAAAGTATAGTTAAGGCTCAGTGTACCGTATGTGGAACTGAAATAAAAAGTTGATTTTTCCGTAAAATATGGTTTTATTTTTATTTTTATAAGTTTTCCCTATCTTCTGATCACTAATTACAACCTGTATATTTTTGTCGCGCACTAAAAAAAAAAAAAAAAAAAAAAAAGAGCCTTGTAGGGTTAAATTGTTTGCATTTTCTAAAAAAATATTATTTTATTTTTTAATATGTTATTTTGAAGCTGTATTATGGAATATTTCACGAAGTGAAAATTTGCATTACAGATTTAAAATGAATTTGAAAAATTAAAATAAATCAATTTTTGAAAGACAAGAGCTCATTTAATAGTTGGGAAAACGGAATTTAAAAATTCGCAAAAATTAATGAGTTATATGAGGCAAATTTCCCTATAGAATAACATTGGCTTTGGCTTCCGGCGACTATAATTAGAGAGTCCCCTTAACTCTAACCCAAAACCCATAAAAAAATATTGGAAAAAAATTGATGACACTGTTAGTGAGACTGTGTGGATCACTGAATCAATCTTATTTGTTTTTGAAAAATATCTTTCTCTACCTTATTTTTATGTAATGAATACAAAAAACGTATTATTATTTTCTTTTTAAATAGAAATATAATTATTTTAATGAATTTTCCACAAAAGTTTTAATTAAAATTGTTCAATTACCCAAAGTTCCCCCAATGAATCCGATTAGGAAACGGAGATCACTTAAAATTAATTACTCAGCAGTGACTCTAGTTAAATTTATAATTTTTCTATACAGAAAAATCCATTAATTTTCTTGACACAAAAATCTTTTCAAATGGAACAATGAAAAGCGCAAAGTGTTTTAGTAATTGGATACTTCCTAAGAAAAACAATAATTTACATATTGGGTGCCTTTTCCACTGATTAAAATATTGCAAGGTGCTTTACATGTCTTTTTAAATAATGTTTTGAAGATTGTTTTTATTGTATTTAACTAAATTTTGTAATGAAATGAAACGAAATTTTGTAATTCGTTTGATGAAATTCACCCAAAATTATTTCAAAAATAATTTAAAAAATACAAATCTCTTTTTAATTTTATTTTTTTAAAGGGGAAAAAAATCATTAAAATATAGTTTTTTTTTAACAAAAAAAAAAAAAAAAAAAAAAAAAAAAAATAATAATAATAAAAATAAACCGACTGAAATAGGCCCTTAGCACTAATTAAGAGTGACCTATAAAAGTTCGACAACTGTACCGACTGAAATAGGCCTCTAGCACACACACACAAAAAAAAAAAAAAATATATATATATATATATATATATAATATAAAAATTATACAGACACGACATTATTTCATTATTTAAAACATGAAAATCTGACATTGACAGATTTTAATTTAGTGCCAGAGGCCTACTGCTAAACTTGTTAATATCGACAAATTCTTCTTTAGTTAATTCGTGACGATCTAAATTCCATGATAAAGTTTTCATTAAATCAAACCAATGTGTTTCAGCTGCAGATACTGTAACAAATAACGTTGGAAGTCCAAACTGTCTTATAGCCGCAAAACAACCTTTTTTGCTCTTTTTCCCAATGAGGGGGAGGTGTGCCTTGGGGGGGACTCATGTCAAAGGTGTGCCTTGGGGGGACTCATGTCAAAGTTGTACCTTGAGGGGGGACTCACGTCAAAGTTGTGCCTTGGGGGGACTCATGTCAAAGTTGTGCCTTGGGGGGACTCATGTCAAAGTTGTACCTTGGAGGGGACTCATGTCAAAGTTGTACCTTGGAGGGGACTCATGTCAAAGTTGGGCCTGGGGGGGGACTCCTGTCAAAGTTGTGCCTTGGGGGGACTTCATTCAATAAATCCCCATTCAATAAGCCGACTGAAATAGGTCCTTAGCACTATTAAGAGTGTATTATAAAAATTCGACAACGCTGTACCGACTGAAATAGGGGTACCTTGGGGGGGACTCATGTCAAAGTTGTGCCTTGGGGGGACTTCATTCAATAAATCCCCATTTAATAAACCGACTGAAATAGGCCTCTAGCACTAATTAAGAGTGTATTATAAAAATTCGACAATTGTACCGACTGAAATAGGCCTCTAGCACTAATAATAATAAAAAATAGTAATAATAATCAATCAAAAAAAAAAAAAAAATCTTATACAAACCTGAATATTTTTCAATCATGTTTTTTAACTTAATGGGAAAAGAAAATATGTTTTATTGAAAATTCTTATAATACTTTAAATATACATGGTGTCTCATATTGAAAGGAATAGAAAGAATTGTATCGAACAAATTCTGTATTTGATTTATTTAACCGAAGCAAATTAGTTCTGAAATTACAGTTATACAAGTTTTATCTGGCAACAACGAAATTTTTTCCGGTTACAAAATCACTTCTAGAGGCACTATTAATATCAAAAGGACACCACCAGTTACATGAAAACAGATGGAACGGCTGATTTGGCTCATAAGGCATACCATAGATTTGATGGCCACCGAGATTCCCTGATCTTACCCCTTGTGATTTTTTC
The DNA here is from genome assembly GCA_963930645.1 of Salticus scenicus. Lineage (NCBI taxonomy): Eukaryota > Metazoa > Arthropoda > Arachnida > Araneae > Salticidae > Salticus > Salticus scenicus. Next base: position 165,933,780 of record OZ005659.1, on the reverse strand, counting down.
CCTATGGGGTTATGTTAAAGACAAAGTTACTTTCCATTTCCACAGGACTTACAGCAACTCATGCAGCGGATAACTGAAGTGTTCCAGTCATTAACAAAGGATATTCTATCCCGAGTGTGGTAGGAACTGGAATACCGTGTAGCTATTTACCGTGTAACCGAAGGGACGCACATGGGGCATTTATAGAAACTTGGGTAACTATAGTATCACTGTAAATTTCATTTATCATAATAAAGTAATTTCAGCGTTCGCAACTATGCTTATTTTTTGTGACATTCCCACTCTGAATCTTTGAAACACCCTGTATTTCCATAAAAGTTAAAAAAGTTTTATATTTATGAAACATACTAGACAAAAATTACAAAACTTTTAAACATTGAGATTTAGTCGAATATTACCCTTTATCTACTGACGGTACTTTAAAGTACCATTACTTTAAAAAGAGTATAAAATCGAATTTATAGAAGAAATGTCAAAGATATTCATAAGAAGGGAACAGATGTACATCCCTTTAATCTCACTACAAAACATTAGACGATATATATAGCCATTTTTGTTCCATAAAGGATTCTATGGAGTGCACTTGATGTTTTTGCTTGATATTTTTCACGAGCTTCATGTGTGTTATAATTAATTCCTATATTATTTCAAGAATATCCCTCTAATCTTACTAGAGAAAATATGAAGAACATAAAGAATAAATATTTCTCTACATTTTTTTCATGTCGAAATAATTTTTTCGACCTCTATGTACCAGTGGTACACTAAAGTACGACCTCCCAAAATTCTTATTAATTATTATGATGATTCTTATTAATTATTATGCATAATTTTTAACCTAATAATGCACTTTAGTAACTAAAAATATATGCTTCAAACACAATTTTTGTCTGTATCATAATGCAGTAGATAAAGGTTAACGAAATATGGACAATGGATTTTTTTGGAACTCTAACGCAATGTTGCCAGATTACTTGATTTTTTTATTTACTAGTCACCAATAATTTTGAGTAGTAATATTTGATATATATATAATAGACGATTAATCGTCGATTATACATTAAATATCACTTCTCAAAATTATTGGTGACTGTTGAATAAAAATGTAACGCAATCTGACAACACTGCTCTAGCGGTGTAACGAGCATAAAAAAAGCGAAGGTTTTGTTTGTAATGGACAAAAAGGGAACCAGTAACAAAGAAAAATAATCACTTTGAAAAATATAATGCTTGAAAGGTTTTTCAGCGGTAGCTTGTAAATACAAAACTTTTTTTACATATCTGTATTCATTTTTTTTCCAAATCACAGACATATTCATAGAAATATAAAAGTTTTTTTTAAAAGAAAAAAATAAAAAAATAAATAAACGTTTGTCATCCCTTTTCTTATTTTAACATATATCGTATTCAGATCAATGCATTGGCATTTTTAGAAAACTTTACATTAAACACAACATGTAAACAAAATTTCTTTTGCATAATTTATTAGCCAGATATATTGTTCTACTTTTATAAGAACTTCAAGTAAATATCGTAAATACTCAAAACATTAGTAAATTTTAATTCCTTTAAAAGTAATATAGTGTATCTTGGATGAAGTTATATATCGATAAACCCCTATTGTTTAGCTTCTTTTTGCGAGAAAGTAAAATTCAGTTAATTCTACTGACGATAATTATTTAAATTTTCATGCTATTTGCTTGAGGTTTTATGTAAGCAATTCAACACTAGTGGCGTCTCGTGAACGACATTTTTGGGAACAACATTTCAACAGCCAATCAGAAGAATGAGCTTTTCACGATAATGAGCAGTTTCTAGCCAATCCGTATTGAACATACCCAAAATGTCATACACGATACGCCAATACTCAGAGCATTTGTCTAATGAATTTTGCAAAAGAAGTTTTGTTAATGCTTGCTTATGTGCAGTTAAAATGTACTTATTAAAGGATTTCATACATCACCAATATTTAATTAACACTTTTGTATCTTGACGTATTTAATAAAATGTGTGAAGTTTTTTAAAAATGGTATTGCATTGGGTTGAATAACATGCTATGCACAAGAAACGTATGTATTATCTGACATGTTGTTAACCCTTTCAGGGGCGGTGTTTGCATAGTGCAACTACAAATTTTAATCCAAAATTGCAGAAACTGTCCCCGGAAATTTTTTATAAATTTTTTCTTTCATAATTTTGACGAATGACTGCATTTATTTCTTGTCTTTTAATACTGTTGGTAATTTCTGGTGGCTGCTGATTTTATATAAAGAAAATTTGCTTGCCCCTGAAAGGGTAAAGAAATATTTGTCTCTGTTTTCACGTATTGTTTAGATATAGATAAATATAAACAATTAAAAGAAGCCTCACAATCACATGCTACGGCTATTACTACATTTTTCAATCATGGTTTTTTTACAAGATGAGCTCCAACATTGTTTTTTTCATTAATTTGTTACTGGTTCCTTTTCTGCTTTCCGGTCAAAGTCATTGCTAAAATATATGTGGTATATCACGCTTTTTACATCCGTGAAGTTTCAAATGAATTCATAAAATGTTTCTTTAAATATTTTTTAAAATTCTGAAATGTCTACCTGCTTGCCTTTCATTTAGTGTCTGTACTTTTCTGCATATAGTGCAAGAGCAGTAAATGCGTAAGTTATCAATTACTTACCATTAACATAAAATGATTTCATACATAATTTAACGTTTAAAACATTTTATTTCACCATTTTATAAAACGATATACTTCATTGAAGGACATTTGTTAAACATATTATACATTATCTCACCAAATCAAGTGGTGATTAAGAGTCAGTTCTAGAGTGCGAAGGATTAATTCTATTTTCACATTTAAAAAATTCAGAACCAATAAATTACTTCTTAACTTCTAAAAATTGATTTTTTAAAAATAATTTTTATAATTTCATTTTATGCTTCTAAAAAGCAAAAATTTTCATCTTATTTCTTGGTTATTTTTTTTTTTAAATATATATGTATATATGCATACTTGCCAACATACTAATTAATCCTTATTGCTCGTATGTCCCTTCTGAGGGGACATTGAAAAATCGAGCCACGCCTTAAGGCATTCCTCTGCAAATGAAATGTTATTTTTCTAAAACGTGTAACTATAGGCTACCTTTCGGCTACTGGAAAATTTTAACAGAACGATTTATTTTATTTAATGATGAAGTAAAATAAAACAAATTATTACAATTTTTCGGTAGCCAAAAGGTAGTAAGTTGGAGACTATACGTGTGATGTTTTAAAGGAACGCCAAAAGGCGTGTCTTACTGTTCAAAATAGGAAAATATGCTGAGCGCAAAGGGTTAATATTCCGTAGTATTGCTAGCTCCGCCTTCTTTTTTACAGCAGTATGTTTTTAGAGTATTTTTATTCTTTCTTAATCGTAATTGCATTTGGAGAATATTACTCTGAAAATTTACTGGTGTAAGAAGAAGGGCGGGACTAACAACACTACGGAATATTATTTAGGATGTTGGCAAGTATGTATATGTCAACTGCTTCTGTTACTCTCTACTTTTCAGCTTTTGCATACGAATACAAAAAGATAGACAGTACATGTTCCTTGTATTTTACTGTCTAAATAGATAACCATATTAAATAGATAAACAGACTGGGTTGATAGTAAATGATAAAAATCTATGATATACAGGGTGATTCAACGATGATCGGACAAACTTTGAAGGGAGGCAGGACACATCATCAGGACTCAGAACTGCATAGGTACCCATGTCCCCAAACGTCATTTTAACCCTTTACGAACCATGTGTTTCCTGCTTTTTTTACCATTAAGCTGCGCCTACTGCCGTTCCCTTGAATTGTTATTTAACAGAGATATTTTATTTATAATTGTTTATCATACAAAAGGTCATACATAATAAAAAGTTTGTTTCCGAATAATGCACATTGCTTGAATAAATATTAATATTGTGAACAATTTTTAGATATACTGTAACAAACAAAATTTAAATGTTACAACGTAGGTGGAGTTTCAAATACGAATATTTCTTCGGTCATAGAAAAAACATTAAGGGGTTGAACAGTTTACTAAAGCATACGTCTTTCATATAGGCACAACACTAAAAATTAAATATGAAATGAAAAAACACTGTGCAAAAAACGAATTTAAAAACGTATAAAAACAAATAGTAAAAACAAAGTGCTTTTCTGCATCAATATTTACAATAATTGTTCAAAAGTGGACCACCAACCGTAATACATGCTTGATAGCGTCGAAGTGGGGATTGGAAAACAGCTCCAAAAATGACTGGTGTTTCGCGTACTTGTGCAGCCGCAGTGGACAGTCGAGCAACGAGGTCCTCTGGTGAATCCACAGGAGTCTCGTAAATGATGACCTTCAGACGCTCCCATAAGAAGAAATTGATGCTCGATAAATCTGGGTATCGGAGGGGCCATCGGACTAGCCTGCACCTTCCAATCCATCGCTCTGCAAAACTGGCATCCAGGTAATTGCGCACTTCCATATCGAAATGTGATGGTGCACTATTATGCTGAAACCACATTTGGTTGCGCACGACAACTGGAACATGTTGCAGATTCTGGTAAAACCTTTTTCGAAAAATAGCATAACGTGATCCATTAAACGGCGTTGGTAAAAGATATAAGCCTTATAGGTAATCGTTCACAATACCTGCCCAAACATTAACAGAGAAACGTTTTAGAAATGAATGTGAGCGTATAGCGTGTGAATTTTCTGTTATCCACAGATGAGTACTGTGCACATTGAAAACGCCTTCCTGTGTGAAAACTGCCTGATCTGAGAACAGAGCAAAAATTGGAAAATCTTGCTGCAACGCACAAGAATCATTGGCAGCAAGAATCTGTTGCAAAGATCATTGGCAGAAATCAACGTGCAGAGGGTTATCACTTTCTTCCAATGCTTTCACTTTATGAATATGGAATGGGTGTAGATGTTCTTCATGTAAGACTCTCCAAACAGTGGACTAACTCGCATGTAAACGACGTGCAATATCGCTTGTATTTGTGTCGGGTGTTTCATCGACAATGTTTAGAATGGTTTCTTCCATGTCTGGGTGTCGAGCAGTTCTTGTTCCAGTTCTTGCGTCGGAATTAGCGAGAAATGTACCATTTTCATAAAGGTTCCGATGCAAGCGTTCAAACATTTTGTGATTCGGCATGCACCTATTTGAAAATCGTTTCTGATACAGTCGTAGCGATGCTCTACTGTTCCCATTAGCAGCACCGTACATTAGATGCAAGTCTGCTTTTTCATTATTAGAAAAATCTCCCATCACTGTCGAAAAATATAGTTTAACCCTTTGCGCTCGGCATATTTTCCTATTTTGAACAGTAAGACACGCCTTTTGGCATTCCTTTAAAACGTCACACGTATAGTTTCCAACTTACTACCTTTTGGCTACCGAAAAATTGTAATAATTTGTTTTATTTTACTTCATCATTAAATAAAATAAATCATTCTGTTAAAATTTTCCACTAGCCGAAAGGTAGCCTATAGTTACACGTTTTAGAAAAATAACCTTCCATTTGCAGAGGAACACCTTAAGGCGAGGCTCGATTTTTTTAATATCCCCTCAGAAGGGACATACGAGTGATAAGGGTTAAAATTATAACAGCAGATGCAGATAACGAATGACCAGTTCCACTAAAGATCTCTATCTTCTGCATTACCTAATTTTGCTTAGTTGTATTACTGATGGTGATTGCAATTTTAAGCATTTATTGTCAATATTACTGCAAATAAACACTTTGCGATGTACATGAAACTCCGCCTACTGTGTAAATTTTACATTTCGTGCGCGTTACAATACACCTAAAAGATTATTCACAATATAAGCATTTATTCGATCAGTGTGAAGTATTCGGAAATAACATTTTTATCCTGTATTTTGTAAGATTAACAGTAAAAGACAGAACCTTACTGTTAAATAGTGCACCATTACCAAGCAATGGCAGTAGGCGGAGCTTTTTATTAAAAATCCCAGTAAACACATGATCCGTAAAGACTTAAAATGACGTTTGGGGACATGGGTTCCTATACAATTCTGAGTCCTAATGGTGTGTCCTACCTCCCCTCAAAGTTTGTCCCATCATCGTTGAATCACCCTTTATATGATAAAAATCGCTCTGTATATAAATGATAGAAATCTATGCCAACTATTTTTGAAGTGAAAACTTCTTTAGGCGCGTTGAGCACTTTTGGGTGAACAACTCGCGTCATCGTCAACGAACGCTTTGAAATTCTGCAGGTGTTCGTTGCAATGACAACCCATTCACCTCGTGTGGTCGGGAAGAAACACATTTTTTACCAATTGACATCACGTGGTTTTTCTACTAAGAATAAAAATTGCAAATTTCAATATGCTTTAATTTTCTTCTAAATTCTTTCAAACTTTCTGTGCGCCATTAACAGCACAGGGGATAGTTGCAGATCAAATTTAATCGATTTTGGAAAAAAATTAAATTTTTATTGGAAATTAAATTTTATTCTAATACGCGTATTTCAAATTCTAATTATGATTAAATTATTTTTAATACATCATTTGAAAGATATTTTAAAGTACTTTTATATTATCGAAAGTGGAATTCGAGATTTGAGCTGATTTACACGTTTTGAGGTGTCCTGAATGGGTTTTCTTTTGTATCTCAGCAACTAATTAAAATAATTTCATAAGTAATACATCATTTGAAAGCTTTGTTGAGTTGGAATCGAAAAGTAGCTTACAGAAATTTCTCCCGCCAGATGGCGCTGTAATATTTTGAAATTTCAATATTTCGATTTCAAATTATGATTAAATTATTTTTAATACATCATTCGAAAGATATTTTAAAGTGCTTTTATATTATCAAAAGTGGAATTCGAGATTTCAGCTGATTTACTCGTTTTGAGGTGCCCTGAACGGGTTTTCTTTTGTATCTTAGCTACTAATTAAAATAATTTCATAAGTAATACATCATTAGAAAGCTTTGTTGATTTGGAATCGAACAGTAGATTACAGAAATTTCTACCACCAGATGGTGCAATAATATTTTAAGATTTCTATATTTCAAATTCTAATTATGATTAAATTATTTTTAATTCATCATTCGAAAGATATTTTAAATTTCTTTTATATTATCGAAAGTGGAATTCGAGATTTCACATGATTTACACGTTTTGAGGTGTCCTGAATCGGTTTTCTTTTGTATCTCAGCTACTAATTAAAATAATTTCATAAGTAATCAATATTTTTACCTAATATAAAGCTTAGTCCATTTAATTTGGGTAGCTACAAATATTGTGCCGAATCATATAATACAGATCATAAACACTTCTTTACAAACTAAATATTTCCTAAGCTTGATCATAGATGTCAACAGAAACTTTGTTCGAAGAAAATAGTTCAATTAGTTCATTCATTACGACGTGAAGCTGTGTTTTTCGATTATAAAAAGTAAGTGAAATTTTGATCTTTATTTAATTTATGGTTAAATAATTTTGTTGACTTAGGTATCTAAATGTTTTACAGTACTTATATTAAATTTTGTTTCACTATGCGGACTTTTAAGGCATATATATAATTTAATCTCTTCTTTTAAGCCCAAAACAAGGATGTACAATGGCGGAATGAAGATTTAAATTGGGTGGATATCTGTTTTCCAATTGCAGGAGAGATGGTCACATCAAATCGAGGAGAGATGACTACTTTCAAAACATCAAAATCTCATGATGTACCATCATCAACAAAAGTACTTTATGATACTGTACCAATTCCTAATGTTACCATGAAAAAAAAAAAGGTTAGAAAATATAACCATAGCCTCCTAAACTAGATGATTTCCGCATGGCTCGAAAACTTGGCAACAGTTCAAGCGGTATGCAGCGCCACCTGGTACAGATTGCACGGCTATTTTATTCAACTCTCACAAGTAATTTTAAGAAGTGATATATGATAGATATAATCGACGTTTCTTTGATTCTATTCACCTTTTATGTTTATCAAATCCCACTTTAAAAAACATTTGGTGGCTGTTGAATAAAAGAATTCGCGCAATCTATACCAGGTGGCGCTGTCTACCGCCAAGTTTTCGAGCACGTGGAAGGCATCTAGTTTAGGAGGCTATGATAAAACAATGGTATTTATTGTCCGTTTAACACTTTCGCAATCGCATGTTTTTTGTTTTTTTGATAGTAAGGACTGCCTGTGGGCGTTATTCTCCTAAGTTACAATATTTCAGAACAAAATATTTTATATTCAGATTCATATTACTATGGATAAACATTATAACTATACTCTTTCTAATCAAAGTATTTATATCCATAGTATATTGGTTATACAAATATGAATACTTTTTATATTTTTAAGAAATAAATGCTATACAAATTGCAAAAGAAACGCCCATTGGCGGTGTTGCAGATTTTCAAATGACGTGAATCTACTTCTACGAAAGTGTTAATGCATACTTGCCAACATCCTAATTAATATTCCGTAGTGTTGTTAGTCCCGCCATTTTCTCACACCAGTTAATTTTTAGAGTAATATTCTCCAAATGCAATTACGATTTAATAAGAAGAAAAATACTGTAAAAAGATACTGATGTGAAAAAGAAGGTGGGGCTAATAATTTTAAGGAATATTAATTAGTATGTTAGCAAGTACAGTGCGTTGCATGAATATAAACGCACCTTAGCTTTAAGAATTAGAATGGCATAGAAGTGTAATAAAGAAATAAAAATAAGTGGCACTTGAGCCAAACTCTGTGTGTATGATTCAAGAATGGAAAATACGAGTCAAAACAATGAAAGACCAATATGATTTTTAGAAAATAACTTTATTGAATATATGACAAAAATACATGTTGCGTGGATTTAAACGCACATGTAAAAAATAAATAACCGAGTAAAAATACTGTATCTAATACTTTGTAAAGCCACCATGGGCTTCTAGAAGAGCCAGTGAACGCCTTGGCATTGACTGATATAATGGCATGAGGCCATCCAAGCTGATTGTCTTCCAAGCTAATAGAATGCCCAATTTTAGTTCATCTTTCGTGCTAAACTGCCTTCCGTCTACGTAAACACAACGAACAAGAATACCCTATACGTTCTCCATTATGTTTAAATCAGGGCTTTTTAAGGGCCAATCCATAACTTTAATTTTATTGTCTCGGAATCATTTTTTCACGATATGTGCTGTATGTATAGATACACAATCTTGCTGAAAAATATAATTTCTTCCAGTTTTCTTGACTGCTTGACGGCGGAGGTTCCTTGTGAGCATATGGACATAATCTACAGAGATCATAGTGTTCTCCACGAACTCTAATTCGAAAGTCCCTTTAAAACCTATGACTGCCCACACTATGACAGACCCACCTCCAGATTGACGTTTTGAACAGTACATTTCTTCGGTTCCCAAATCGTGCCAGTAGCTATGAAATCCATTCGGGTCATCGAGATTAACTTTTTTTCATCTGAGAAGATAACTTTTCCAAATTTAGTCGATCTAGAATCCATTTTTTTCCTCCATTCCAGCTGCATATCTTTGTGCTTCTGAGTGAGGGGTGCTTTCGCCTTCATTTTCTTAAATTTAATAAATGTTGCAGCTTTGATGGCTCTCCATATGGTAGTCCGATGAACACACAGCTTGTATTGGGCCTTTTACTTCGCACAGGAAATATTATTATTCTTGGCAGCGTTGCATATTCGACGTTTGTCGTAAGTAGCGAGCTTTCCTGTTCACTTCTAAACGCTTTTTTCCCATAATTTGCTCCCTTCTTTATATAATTTCGCACAACACTCTCACTTCTTCCGATTCGATACCCAGTTTCACGATTGCTAAAGCCTTTACCACGCATAAAGTCGATTTTTATCCTCTACTGTAAAAGTTTCCCTCTTGCCATCCTGAACAAACTCCGTAAATTTTGCACTCAAGCATTAAAACTGATTTTAGAAACCTATAGCAACACAACTATATGTGTTTTAATTTAATTCCGGTGGCTCTGTTAAATTTTAAACGCAAAATACAGCGTGCGTTTAATTTCGCGCAACAAACGAAAAACAGTGAAAAATAAGAAAATGCTTAAAACTCATTTACATAAGTTTGCATGAGCCTAAATATACGTGCTCAAAGCACCTTATTCAGTTGTTAGTCATATGCAATAACTGCAAGTCACATTCCTTCTTTTAAAATTTAAAAAATTCTATTTCTGGTTACTGGAAAAGGTGCGTTTATATTCATGAAATATATGCGTTTATATCGTGCGTTTATATTCATATTTGAAGAAAATGCTTAAAACTCATTTACATAAGTTTGCATGAGCCTAAATATACGTGCTCAAAGCAGCTTATTCAGTTGTTAGGCATATGCAATAACTGTAAGTCACATTCCTTCTTTTAAAATTTAAAAAATTCTATTTCTGGTTATTAGAAAAGGTGTGTTTATATTCGTGCAACGAACTGTATGTGTTAATGGCAAAATGGTACCTATCGTTTGACATAAGATGCCTAAAGTGGGTCCATGAAAAGAATACAAACTATTAAGTTCTTTGCCAAAAGTGTGGTAATTTTAAGAAAAGTGAAGGTTTCAAATTATACTACAAATTGTGTTTATTCGAATTTTATTCACTCATTTTCCGTGATATAATTACATCCTTACAAACTACATGTTTTTTCATGATTAATTATATTAAAGGTGTTACTTGTGCTATTTTAGCTTCATTTTTTCTTTCTTGAATAGTATGGCCACCTTTTCGGAACTAGAAGGAGAGATGGTCATCTACCATTTTCGTTTCAAACTATGTTTACCACTTTTTGTTCTCGATGCTTAATTATTTTTTGCTCAAAATATGATAAGAATTTTAAATATGTATAAATATTTTGCATTCTAAGAATTTTTATTTCAATTTTTGAAAACTATGGCCATCTATCGTAGAGTTAGTTTATATGATGATTAATGCTCTGTAATATATTTAAGCTCTTTCACATTAGAATTCTACTGCTATCTTCCAATTTTTATTTAGCAGGAGAATCTCTGAGCGATTATCATTCTTGATACCTAAGAATTTAGTTTTTGATGCATAATAAATTGCCCTACTTATTTAAACTAGTATGATGTGGACACCTTATGACTTTCTTCTATATAATTTTACATAAAATTCATTCAATACAAATTATTTAATTATTTTAAATTACACATGCAGACGATTTTTATATGACAGAATTATATCACTAAATGCCGAAAGAAAATCAGTATTTTGCAAATATCAGAAATAAGATTTTTTTTCTAAAATTTTTTTCGTTAATAGATAAAAAAAATCGATAACTTTGTTTTAAATTATCACAGATCTTCGGTTCAACCATTCGTTTTAAAGGTATTGACGAGATCTTTCGAAAGATACCCATATTGAAAATTTACTCCCCCCGGGGTTGTACTTCCCGCCAGGGGGGGAAAGGATGCTCCCACATGCACAGAATCTTTTTCCTAGTTTACTACTACTATTATCAATAATTCATATTAATTTTACAATCGCAAGTTAAAAATAACTCTCATTATGTATATTTATACGAAATTTTGTCCTATACTCCCATGTTAAAAATGTAGAAAAAATGCAATGACAGCGCCACCTGTTAAGAAATTGATCCCGAAATCTAATCAGCACCAGTTTATCTCAGGGTCCAACTAAATACGAAGTTTGGTTAAATTTCATTCATTGGTTCGTGAGATACAGCCTCCACAATATTTGATACACACAGACAGACAGACAGACATTTTCTAAAAATAGTCGAATTATGTTCAGGGCATCCCAAAACGTGTAAATCCATCGAAAAGTGGAGTTCGAAAATTTTTCACGAATACAATACATTCTCTATATATACATATAGAAGAAAGTAAAAATACTTTACATTTCTTTCTTCGTAATGAAAACTAATACTGTAATATAATTAAAACAATAGATATACCACCTTTTTTTTTTAATGCAACATGCATTTAGTTCATTTTTATTAATATATATATATATATATATATATATATATATTTCTTTAAAATTTCTTTTCTTTGATTTTGCTTATTGCAAAACTTTTAACCGCATCGTTATTTAAATCAAATTAAAGAAGTTCTGAATAATCATTATTAAAGTGTTTTTAAAAGGATTAAAAATCTGGAGTTCCATAAATTGGTATTTGCGATGTGAAAAAAGGAATCTGTAATCAGCTGTAATCACGTTTGACCCTAATCCTCTTGAGCTACTAAATAACAACATTAAATAAAGCCCACACAGGATTAGGAGGACAAAAAATGCTCTTCAAAGTTCATTTAATTATTCTTAGACTGGAATAAAAAGAGAATACTTTAAATTAACAAAATGAGAAAAATAAAGTGGGCTTTAAATTAACAAAATTAAAGTGCACCTTATAATAACACGTAACTGAAAAAGAAGATTAAGTGCAGTTTCCACAGTAAAAAAAGAAAAAAAGTTTTGTTGAAAAGGAAAAAAAAAAAAAAATAGAAAACATTGTAAAATTGCAATGTAATCTAATTCCATTTTTAATGTTTGAATAATGAAATGTAAAATTTAGATGCACTTAAAATAGATATTTAAGTAAGAAAATTTGCAATATTCATGAAGAAAATGTGATCATGAAAAAAAAAATAAAATAAAATAAAAATAAATAATAATAATAGTAATAATAATAATAAATCTCTTTATGCTGAGCTTAAAAAATGGGTATTTTTCCTATATTTATATTAAAATAAATAAATAAGAAAAAAAAAAAAAAAAAAAAAAAAAAAACATAAGAAAAGAAAACAAGTTTAAACAAAGTCTAAAGAAACTGTTAAAAAAAAAAAGATATTTTACTTTTAGCTTTCATTTTTTCTTATCACTAGTCGCCTTTAGCGACCAACTGATTTGCGACCTTTGAAAAATTTGATCGTTTTAAACTCCCGGTTAGTGCTGCCTACGGCACCTTCTTCTCATTTTATGATTTGAAATAGCTTGGAAAACCTATACAGTTTTTATTTTCTTTCAGAATACTCGAACTATATTTAACGACAATATCTATTTGAACTTTCACGATATGTATATACATATATTTCCCGAGTAACTCTTCACATTAAAATAATAAACACTGAAAAAATAAAAAATAAATAAAAATAAAATAACTTGAGAGCATTTGCTCATGCAAATAAAAAATAAATAAATATATATATTCTGCAAAAATGTGGATATTTTATCAAATATTTAATACTTGTATGTTCTGATTGCAGAAAAATAATAATCTAACGAATACGCCAAATTTTGTTTGTTTGTTTATTTATTTATTTTTAATAACATTGAACTTAAAAAAAAAAAAAAAAAAAAAACTCTGCTTATTGTACATAAAAATATTACGAAAACTCTTTAGTTTTATTGAAGAAACTTTTGCATCACATGACGTGCTATTGATATAAAAATGAATATCAATAATTAAAAGAAGCTCTGTAATCACAGGGATACAGCTAGAAGGCATTTCATGCATTATTTTTTAAAGAGTGAATCCAAACATTATATTTTTCCTTTAATTTGTATTCTGTTCCCCCTTTTTTCCTTCAGGATACAATCTTTGCTGAAATATCTGTGGTATAATATGTTTTTTTTTTATTCCTATAAAATTCCATGAGCATACATGAATATTTCTCAATATATTAGACAAAACGTCTAAATTTGAAAATGTTAAGTTATTTGTACACACAGAAAAATCGCTATAATCCTGATTTTTGGATTTTGCGGTCCTGAAAACAAATAATTTTAACAAATGTCGATTTGTTAGCGCAATGTCAGCGCAAACGAGTGAACGGAATGCAACGAAATTTGGTATATAGACTATACACGAAATGCGCTCAAAGAATTTTGAAAAAAAAAAAAAAATAGTTTCAACATGTCCACCAGAGGGCGCCTTTTCAAAAAAAAAAAAAAAAAAAAAAAAAAAAAAAGAAAAAAAAAAAAACATTAAATTTAACGCAATAAACGACTAAAACGGAATACAGAAACAATACTAACAATCCAGAACAAGAAATATGAGTAATAAAATGTAAGACCGGAAAAAGCTCTCACTTCTAAGAAAATAATGTCGAAATATGCATGCTTGCGAAGATGAGGAAGCTTAATGCAAAACAGGTTAAGGTATAAAACGTTTGCAGACGACAAATGTTTGCGATGACAAGGTGATCAGAAACTAGTCATTAAATGCTAATATTGTTTCTGTATTCCGCTTTGGTCGTTTATTATGTTAAATTTTATGTTTTTCCGGAAAAGGCGCCATCTGGTGGACATTTTGGAACTATTTTTTTTTTCGAAATTCCGTGAGCGCATCTCGTACATACTCTGTATACCAAATTTCGTTGCATTCCGTTCACCGGTTTGCGCTGCAGGACGCTGTTTCTAGGGGAAGTTTAATTATAACCACCCTGTGTATTATTATTATTATTATTAAACTATTTAAGTTATAAATGTTAGTATTGTTTCTGTATTCCGTTTTGGTCGTTTATTGTGTTAAATTTAACGTTTTTCGGGAAAAGGCGCCCTCTAGTGAACATTTTGGAACTAATTTTTTTTTTTTTTCGAAATTCCGTGAGCGCATCTCATGTATAGTCTATATACCAAATTTCGTTGCATTTCGTTCACCCGTTTGCGCTGCAGGATGTTTTTTATAGGGCAAGTTTAATTATAACTACCCTGTGTATTACTATTATTACTTTTAAACTATTGCAAGTTTAAAAGAATTGTTTTTAGAAATGAATTATTACTTTCTTCCATAATAGAAGATTGGATCCGTAAAAATTTTCAATTTCCGGTTTTTGATAGATTTTTCGCGTTTTGAGAAATGCAAAACATGATTTGACCATTTTAAGGAAATGTCTGTCTGTGTGTATTTGTGACAAAAATTTTGTGGCAACTGTATCTCAGGAACTATTGCTCAAAAATTCATACAAATTGACATGTAGTTGCATATTGACATAAATAAGTGCCTTTAAGTTTTCAGTGAAAATCGCTCAACAAATGACGCTGCTGTATATCAATTTCTTCCATTTGAGAGAAGGACATATCTCAGATTTATGTATATACTTGAAAAACGTGTTATATGAGATGAATATATTAAACATTATGCCGATTCAATTTGAGTGCAAAGTGGCCAGCAGGTGGCACTTCTTTCTGTAATTTATCCCGTGATCAGGAATGTTGAGTATGGAGCCAAACTTTATATGTTAGATAACCATGTTGAAATGGAATGATGACTTAATTTGGGTGTTTATTGGTCGACAGGTGGCGCTGCTTTTACTCACCTTCAGTAATTTTCCAGACGCCTAGATCATAGCATCTGTTGATTAAAACTGCATCGATATATAATATTTATTGTGAGATGCTGTGATTAAACTTCTGTGCATGTCAAACAGAATTAAGAATTTTGTAAGTGGCCATGTTATAGAATGATATAGAAGAATGTTTTCTGATGGCCGCAACTTACAAGTTTTTAAATTATCCTTTGTTTTAAAAATAAAATATTGATAATTATAAAAAAAAAAAATCTTTGGAAATGTGAATATTTATAGAAAATAATGTTGCCTTGTAACTACTATTGTAATTTAAAATTGGTATTGCTACTTCCTTCATTTAGACATAAGAGAAACAGTTCGTGAGTTTCAATTCGATTTTGACTTTTTAATATATATATGCTGTTTTTTTTTTTTTTTTTTTTCAATTTTGCTGTATAAAATGGGTAATTTTACTTCCATTACCCGATTACTGTCGATAAAATTGGAGTATTGTATTCGGTCAAAAAATTCAATATCGTGTTTTCATCTGATTTACATGTTTTAAGGCCCATTGATTTAAAAAAAAAAAGTGTTTTTTGGTAATTGGTCAGTGTGTGTGCGTGTATGTGTGTATGCGTGTATGTGTGCGTGTATTTGTGTGAGGAATCTTCTGTCTAGCTGATCTCTGAAACCAGTAAAGATAGAACTACGAAACTTCAAAATTTAGACAAGTCTGGTGAATAGATGATTTTTCTAACTTTTGGCGAAAATTGGAAAACCAGTAGTGGTACACTGAAAATCGGAAGTGAGACCGTAAGTCTATACTAAAAAATGGCTCGAACGATTTTCTTCAAAATTATCATATAAACACCCTGTCAGATGTCCTTTCGTATGTACTAGTTGGCCCAGGAAAATTGATAGGTGCCCTGTGTAAGCAGGTCAATTTGAGGTCTCGGAAGTGCGTTCCTTAAAAAAACAACTGTACAGATTTTTTACAAACTCGCCATATTAACCCTCATTTAGATATCCTTTTGTATGCAATTGTTGTTTCCCAGTCAACATTTGAGTTTTCCAAGTTTAGGTGGAAACTGGTATCTCAAAAACGGTTTTAACAATGTTCTTAAAAACTGTCATATAAACTCTTTTTTTTTTTTTCGATATCGTTTCGCATGCATTATGTGGTTATAATATGAATATTGACAGTCATCTTGATTAGGTCAGTTTTAGATCTTGGGAATTGGGTTTTCAAAAAATGGTTCTACCGTTTTTTTTTTTTTAAAACTTGCTACATAAACTTTTTAAAAATTTGTTTTTATACATGTAACAGTTACAGGAAAATTGTTAGGTATCTAATTAGTTAAGTCAATTTTATGTCTTCAGATTAAATTATCGCCAAAAAGTGCATATAACACGTGTAATAGTGGGTAATGGAAGTCGTGTGGTTGTTGTTATAAACTAGATTTTTTAGCTATAACTTATTATTTATTTATTTTAGGGAAAAGCCAAATTATTTTTTCGCAAGAGACCAGCTTAGTATTCGACCCTACGTCTTTGGCATTTGCGTTTGTGTCAGTACTTTGTTAGTCAAAATATACAGAATTCGCTCCTAGTAAAACATAATTAGGCTTTTTCATACACTCATTCTCTTGTAATACATTACTTTATACTTAACCATAGAAATTACAAAATAATCACTATAATGTAATGATGGATGGTTGGATGGTTGGGTTTTACGTCGCACTAGTGCTGTGCAGATGGGCAATTGGCGACGATCTGGGACACGGTCCGGAGACATGCCATCACAGTTTTGATCCTCCACGGAAGGGATGACTCTCCCGCTTCGGTGACCCCCAGAGGTATAATTTTTTATGGAAACATGGAGGACATTGTGGCCACGACAGATTTTACGTGCAACAGCCACCATTAGTGTACACGACGGTCTTTGGCCGGCTCGAGTACCGAACCCGCAATCTTCCAATTACGAGGCCGGCGCTCTACCGACTGGGCTGCCGCGGTCCCTATAATGTAATGATAAAATTAGGTTTGCACAAGCCTGAAATAGTTCGCAGCGCCAACTGCCTACAGTCGGCTGCAAAATTATTCGAGCACTAGCAATAATCCTTGCCAAAAAAAAAGTACACTTAATACAGCTTTGTTAAATAAATCCTTGTCGAGTCATGTTCTTAATCAGTCTAAGAACATGATTCGACAAGGATTTACTTAGCAAAACAGTCTTAAGTGTACTTTTTAAATATAGGAATTATTGGCTAGTGCTCGAATAATTTTGCAGCCGACTGTACATTGGTTGGGCGAAAAATCGGCAATGGATTATGAGTACTCAAAATAAAACCGTCAAACAAACACGATATTTTTACTGCGGGATAATTTAGGAAAAGCTTAAAGTCTTCAACCTTACGTAATTTTTTAAGTCTTCATAAAGGGGCCGGTTAAAAAAAATACTCTATAAAGCGCGAGAAAATGTGAAAAAGTCCCAAATTCGAAACTAAATGTTTGAGTCAATTTTGGGTGCACAGAAATGAAACTTTTTGTGCTGTATTTGTTAATGACGTGTGCCAATTTTTACTAAATATGATTACAGAGACATGGGGACTATATAAAAAGTTATTTCTTGTTATTTTTAAAAAACTGATTTTTTTAATTTAAACATGCCATATCATATATGATTATATTTTTTAAACACATTTGTTATATGAAGTATATGTCTGTGACCATAGTTGCGGAGATAACAGCGTCCTCCCGATTTTGCGTTGCACCTTATACAGAGTGATCAGAAAAGAGTACCCGTTGGTTTTTCTTATTACTCTTAAATTTGACGGATGTGGCAACTATTCTAACACTAAAGTATGATTGTTTGAACCTTGTTTAAGTGTGGGAGACAATTTCTAACACTATTGGACTGTTACAACTTTATTCGTGAGGTAAAACAGAAATGGAGACGCACAGTGTTACTTAATCCTGTGATAATTTTATTTTTGAAAAAAATAATTTAATTCAAATGTTTTACATTAACATTCCTTACAGGAAATGTTGAAAATGTTCGCCACCATTTTGACTGCAAACAGGAACGCGTCGAACCAAGTTTTTTGACACACTTCGCAGCATTGTTGGTATTATTGACGAGATTTCTTTAATTATGATCTGTTTTAATTCATCGATGATTGCAGGATTTCTCTGGAAAACCCTAAGAAACGATAATGTAAAATTTATAATCATAATGTAAATATAATGTAGGAATGATAAAGTAAAAAAACCGAATTAAATTTTGTTTTTCATAAATAAAATTATCGCAAGATTAAATAACATTGTGCGTCTCCATTTCTGTTTTACCTCACAAATAAAGTTGTAACAGTCCAACAGTGTTGAAAATTATCTCCCACTTTTAAACAAGGTTTAAACAATTATACTTCAGTGTTAGAATAGTTGCCACACCCGTCATATTTAAGGGTTATAAGAAAAAGAAAAAAAAAAAAAAAAAAAAAAAAAAAACAACGGGTAAATAATAGCAGGAGACTTGGCGTTGGAATATTAAAACAGGAATAAACTACTACGTCAGAAACGCCAAAGAAAAATTACTGAGGTGCATACAGCTATTTCGGTAGCCTAAAGCGTACCGTCTTCAGTGCAAAAATAATTCTGAATCTGGAGAAGTGCTCGTATATATAGGAGAGGGATCGGATTTAGTTCAACCAATAGGATTACGGAAGAGGTGGGGAGTGTGGCCAATAGGAATTAAGGAATGTGTAGCTGTGTAAACAGTAGAAAAATTAAGGAAATGTGGACTGAATGTAAAATTTCCAACAATCAGACAAATAGGGAACAGCGAAATCACAATTTACAAGGTTTTTAAAATTTTTATAAATATGAAAAGCTTCAAAGAAATCGAGTTCATGAATGGATTTGGGTCTGCAAATTATTTTAGCTGAATTAAATTTAAAATTATGATTTTCCTCCCAGCAATGTTTAGAAATAGCCGATTTATTGGTTTCTTGTTTGCGGACGTAATTCATATGTTCTTTTAGACGAAATTTAAGACTGCGTTTAGTTTGGCCAATATATGATAAACCACACTGACAGGAAATACTATAAATGCCCCAAGAATTATGCATATCAATAGGATCTTTTAACTGAGAAAAGGTGAGTTTATTGGAAGGCGAAAATATTATTTTTGAATCATATTGTTTGAGAATTTTAGCTATGGTTTGACTGGTTTTAGAAAAATAGGGTAAAACAATACTGATATTAGATGTGACTGATTTAGTAGACGAAATACGAGGGTGTTGTAATTTTTGGATAGCTTTGTCTATAATGGAAGGGTCATAACCTCTGTCAATTGCGATGGCTTTCAGGTATTTAATTTCAGATTTCAATAAAATAGGATTTGAACAAATATTAAGGGCACGGTTTACAAAAGTATAGAAAACAGCCATTTTTTGGTTAGGTGGGTGACATGAACGCGCATGGGGAGGAAGGGAGACTGCAAAATTTTTACGATAGACAGTGGTTGAAAATCCATTTACAGAGCGAGAGACGAGGGTATCAAGAAATGGAAGGGAGCCATTATTTTCTATTTCATATGTAAACTGGATATTACTGTCAATTGAATTTAAGGTTTCTAAGACATGGTCAATATTGTGATGAGATATGTCGATAAGCGTGAAGGTTTCGTCAACGTAACGGGTCCAAAAAGGAAAAGATATTTTCTTAAAAAGCTTGCTTTCGAAATAGTGCATGTAAATGTCTGTGAGAATTGGGGAGAGAGGGGAACCCATGGCTAAACCTTCAGACTGACGATAGAATTTATTTTGGAAAGAAAAAGTGGTTTGTGATAAACAAATGCGGGTAAGAGAAATTAATTCTTGTATTTCGAAAGAGGTGAAATGAAACTCTTTTAATCTATTTTCGAGACAGCAGAGGGCGCCACTTATTGGAACATTAGTGAAAAGAGATTTTACATCAAAAGAAAGCATAGTGAGATTAGTGTGAGGGCAGTTTTGAATATTTTTTGCAAAATTTATGGAATTCTTAACAGTATAACTATTAGCAGCAAGAAGTGGAGCAAAAATTGTGGTGAGAAATTTAGCTAGATTATAGGAAGCAGTACCGATATTAGAGACTATTGGACGAAATGGAATATTGGGTTTGTGAACTTTTGGTAAAGCATAAAATCTGGCACAATTAGCAATAGAAGGGATAAGATGGGATTTAGTCGAGTTCAATAACAAGGGGCAAGATTTTATAGCAGATTTAATTTTATTTAATTCTTGAGGAGAGGGGTCACGGGGCAGAGGAATGTATGGGCCATCATTAATTAGATCGGTAACACTTTCGATGTATTGCTTTTTATCCAAAATAACAATCTGACCACCTTTATCAGCTTTAGTAATGATGATATTTTCATTAGATTTTAATTCCTTCAAGGCATTTTTTTCTGCAGGGCTGAGATTTGATTTAAAAATTTTAGAGTTGAAATTCGCATTATTAAGGATTAAATGACGAAGATTTTCTTTCTGTTGGTCAGTCAGTCGAGAATTTTTGAAAGCTTTTTCAACCGGTGCAATTAACTGAGGAAAAGAAGGAGGTTTAGAAATGGCAAAATTTGAATTGAGTTTGAGAACAGAATATTGACTATTGGAAATATCAGTACTGGAAAGATTAACGATTGCATTTTTATTGACAACAGGTAAGTCGTTCGAATGAATAGGACTCTGTGAATTACGAAGCCGGGTGAATTTATCATGTAATTTAATTGAGTGTTTACGAGAACGGTTGTCACAATGAATCCAGGAATTGTGATCAATCAACATAAAATTAGGACGTTCAAAATCTAACTTTAAATGGAGAAACAATAAATCTTTTTCAATTTTGGCGATGTTGGTACGAGTTTCCTTAATAACTGCACGGAGAATATTAAAATGAGACCTGAGTACTGCTTTGTTTACAAAACTGGAACCAGAAATATTGCATTTCAGTTGAATGAATTTAGGGATAATGCGGTGTCTCTTGCATTGTAAAAGGAATTTTAAACGGTTGAGGGCACGAAACTTTTTAGTACGTAGACGGTAGAAACGATTAACTAACTTGCACATTTTGAAAACAAGAAAATGACTCAAAATATTACTGACCTAATCTCCCCCTCATATGAGGCTTCTCAGACCAGGTTGCTCAGTAATAATATGAGCAGAAGACCAATAACACAACTAAGCCCGTATAAGCTTAACAAATAATAGCATTAGACTTGGCGTTGGAATATTAAAACAGGAATAAACTACTACGTCAGAAACGCCAAAGAAAAATTATTGAGGTGCATACAGCTGTTTCGGTAGCCTAAAGCGTACCGTCTTCAGTGCAAAAAGAATTCTGAATCTGGAGAAGTGCTCGTATATATAGGAGAGGGACCGGATTTAGTTCAACCAATAGGATTACGGAAGAGGTGGGGAAGAATTCTGAATCTGGAGAAGTGCTCGTATATATAGGAGAGGGACCGGATTTAGTTTAACCAATAGGATTACGGAAGAGGTGGGTTCCGTAATCCTATTGGTTGAACTAAATCCGGTCCCTCTCCTATATATACGAGCACTTCTCCAGATTCAGAATTCTTTTTGGACTGAAGATGGTACTCTTTAGGCTACCGAAACAGCTGTATGCACCTCAATAATTTTTCTTTGGCGTTTCTGACGTAGTAGTTTATTCCTGTTTTAAAACAACGGGTACTCTTTTAAATTGATCACCCTGTCTATGTCTAACCCGATGATTGAAATCTCCCTTCGTATACACAACGTCTCATAAGTTTTTTCGTCTGTGTTAATGAAAAGAAACATCATTACAAATGAAATATCTAAATAAATACCAATATGAACTAAGAAGAAATATTTTTTATTTCCTGTATATACTTTTGCTTGTTTTCAGCGTTTAACTCTTTTAGTTATTGCTTTTTTTATTTATCTTTTAAAGCTGTCCTGATAGTTATGTTTTACAAATAAGCACAAAAGACCAAAATTACTTACTTTAAGAAAATAAATGCAGTTTGGAACGAATATAATTTATCCTCACACAATAAATAGAGAAATTATGTGTTTTTTTTAATTCTGGCTTGCATCCAAAATTTTGTTCTGAAACAAGCTGTGAAGATTTATTTTACAGTAATGTTTGTTTTGCTGACACATATTCTTTTGTTACTTTTCCTATAAAACATAAAAGAGTATTTATTGAAGATGAAAAATCTAAATAAAATCATATATATGTGAGGCAGTATCTGTAAACTGTTTCATTTATCTTAAATACAAAGAATGATTTATAAATGACATAATGTTGTTGAATGATGTAAAAAGTGTTTGTTAATAGTAATGATTTGCCTTATTACTATAAGAAATTAAACAATCTGGTAGCTTGAAAATAAACAATTAAGACATCCCCCCCCCATTAAAAAAAAAATATATATATATATATATATACATATACTAGAGTAACTCTACTTGATTTTCCAAACATCAAGTAATTAACATTTGTTTAAATAACTTAAAGTAAGATAAGTCTTAAACCAATTAGCTCAATCGAATAAGCCGTTTAATGCTATTGCATTTCAAATAATTTAGGCCTATAGGTCTAGAATTTTTCATTGTGTTCCTGTAAAAATCTGTCAATTCTAGATTCAGCAAAATCTATACAGTTTGTGCGACGATGACCGAGAACATGTATAGAAATTTTCAGCCCAATCAGATAAGGCCTTTAGAAGTTATTGCACTTTAAATAATGTCAGCCCACAGGTCATACGATAAAGAATTTTTCGTAGAGCCCCTCAAAAAAAAAAAAAAAAAAAACCCTTTAAATACTAGATTTTGTAAAACTTATACAGTTTGGCGCTCTATAATATGTATATAAATTTATAGTTCATTTGAATAAGGAGTTTAGACGCTATCGCACTTTAAACGATTTGAGCCCATAGGCCACAATGATAAAAAAAAAAAAAAAAAAAAAAAAAAAAAAAAAAAAATTCTTTGCGTCCCTCTAAAGAGCTATAAGTGCTGGATTCAGCAAAATCTACATAGTTTGTGAAACAGTAACCTATAACACATATATAAATTTTTTAACTCAGTCGAATAAGGCATTTAATGGCTATTGCACTTTAAATAATTTGAGCCTATAGGTCATAATGATAAAAAGTTTTCTTTGTGTCCCTGTAAACAAACTGTATGTGCTATATTCGCCAAAATCTATACAGTTCGTGCTACGGTCACCGATAATATACGCTGTAAAAAAAATGTAACTTTGCTGCCAGAAATTCTCTGTAATTTCAGAAAAATACGTTTTGTCAACGTAATTTTTCTGTAATTTACGATTTTTTTCTCAAATAACAGAGAATTTCTTGCAGCAAAATTGCATTTTTTTAATAGTGTACGAGCAACATTGAACTCGTTCGAACAAAGCCTTTACACGCTATCGTGTTCACTCACACACGCATATATACATATACCACCATAAAAGTAACAAAAATGAATTCAAAGGACCTCAAAATGTATAGATACATCAAAATATCAAAGCTGAATTTTTGCTATGATTACAATACTGTCTTTATATATGCATGTTCGAAAAGTAAATAGAAGGAATAGATAATTATTGCATAATTTAAAAAGTATTTTTTTTTCGGTATATGATTATTTCGAAAACATTTCTATACGTATTTAAAGAATTGTAAAGAAATATATTATAAGTTTGTTTGTATTATGAACATTTTCCACCTTTGGCCACAATCTGGTTCACGATCTCTGAAAATCCTGACAGTAGTAAACAAAAGTTCGGTAGCAAACACCATGGCAGACACTCAAAGAAACAAAACGAAAAATAAATACAATTCTTTTGTTAAAATTGAACAAAAAATAGTAATTATATGTAATAGCAGAAGACTTGGCGTTGGAATATTAAAACAGGAATAAACTACTACGTCAGAAACGCCAAAGAAAAATTATTGAGGTGCATACAGCTGTTTCGGTAGCCTAAAGCGTACCGTCATCAGTGCAAAAAGAATGATTCTTTTTGCACTGATGACGGTACGCTTTAGGCTACCGAAACAGCTGTATGCACCTCAATAATTTTTCTTTGGCGTTTCTGACGTAGTAGTTTATTCCTGTTTTAGTAATTATATGTATATATATATATATGCAGGGTCCGAAATTTCAACTCAGATTACACTCGCCGAAACAAAAGTTTTACTAGTTACAAAATAGGGTTGCCATTTTTTTTTTTTTTTTTGCGCATTTTGATTTTTTTTTCCTAACTATTTGGAAGGCTTTTACAAATATGCCTAAAATTACGTAGTATATTAAAAGTGTGTCGTATATCATCATGTCTCATAATCATCTCTAATCAAAAATCATTATAATGTATTGTATTTGAGATTTGAAAAAGATTAAAATATCTTACAACATAAATGCAAAGAGTCATTAAAGAAAAAAAGAAGAAAAAAAGACTCTTTGTCAAACAATATACTGTGAAAATCTTTTTATTCTGAAAAGTTAAACTTCCTTATTTACCTATTTATTTATTTAACTTTTTACATCAGAAATGTCTTTTTCGTCCATTTTACTTTTGTAATCAGACGGAATGTCGGTGTGTATAACTTGTTCATTGTTGTCATTTGAAATAGCCATTTCGGAATAACTTTTTCGATAAAATCGTTGCTTACAAATCATTACAAGTGCAAATCATTGGCGTTTTAGTAAAAAACTGGAAAATACGAACTGTTTTTTGATCATTATTCAACAAAATAAACACAGGCAGTATCTTTAAAAGGGCTCGGGCTCATGACAATAACGCATAGGGAAACTCTCGCATATCTCTTCTCCGGGATAGTGGGCGACCGTCTATTCTTCCTCTGCTTGGAGAAATAACAGTCAGGAGAAACGAAACAACCGAAGAGATCAAAACTTTTATGTATGCACTACGTATTTTTCCTTTCCCAGGCTGGGGCGATCTCGGGCCGCGCATACACAGACTCGGCTCTCCGAGAATATAAAAAGGCGAGGTTAAATATGAGGTTAAAAGGTGGCAAGATTTTACCATATTTAAATCTATAAAAAGAATGTTTTCTGTCACCGTATCATGTAAGAATTCTATCTATAAGTAGACCAAATTTTTACTCGCCACAGTAAAAATTCCACTCGCCAATAGCAAGCTGGCGAGCGGAAATTTCGCGCCCTGTATCTGCATGTATACACACAGTAATTTTGTCGATCTATAAATGTATTAATTGAATGCCTTTAATATTCATGTTGAATAGCAATAAACGCATTATTACAATGGCATAATTCTATTATTTATTTGTAGGTGTTTACTTGTAAATTTAACTATTTATTCTTTAACAACATTTCTTGAAAACATGGAAACTTCTGCGCAAGTATTGATTCGACGAGTCGAGTTTTAAAATAGGGATGATAGTCATCTGATTGACAGAAAATAAGGGATAAGAAAGCGTTGAATGATGGATCTTTTCCAAATTCCAACCTATCCGACAATTTGGCACTCCTCCAAGCCTTTAGACTCATCCTCACTGCTAGTCTTAGGAAACGTGGTTAAACTATAGTTTTCGTACACACATCACGTAAGGAAAGTATTGTAATCATGAAATATTTGATTATGAGATTTAGTGTATGTAGAAGCTTTAAGGTTTTCTAGGTTAATTTTTTACTACTTTTAAGGAGATGTATACATGCATGTGTGTGAGCGAATGAACCCGATAACGTCTAAATGCTTTGATCAATTGAATTGAAAGTTATTAGGTATGTGATAGGTCATCGTCACTCGTCTCACTAGATTTTGTTGAGTCTAGCAGACATTTTTTTAAAAGGACACAATCAAAAATTCTTTATCATTATGACCTATGAATCCAAATTATTTAAAGCGCGATAGCATCTAAACGCTTTATTCGATTGAGCTAAAAGTTGGTAGGTATGTTATAGGTCACTATCGCTTGATTTGTTTGACTTTTGATGAGTCTAGTACTTATAATTCTTGTTCAGGGTCACAAAAAATTTCTTTATCATTATAGCTAACGGACTAAAATTATTTGAAGTGGAATAGCGTCTATACGCCTCATTCGATTGAGCTAAAAGTTGGTTCCTGTGATATAGGTCAACGTCACATAATTTATATAGATTTTGATAAATGTAGAGCTTAATTCTTTTTCAGAAGCAAAAGAAATTCTTTAAAATAACAGACTATATACTTAAATAATTTCAAGTGCGTTAGTGTCTAATTCCGATCGCTATATTCGGTTAAAATACAAATTGATAAGCATATTATAGGTTATCATTGCAAGAGCCGTACAGATTTATATGGTTGTAAGACTTAATGGTCTCCAAACTATTTAAAGCTCATTTTAATAATGTTGAATTGTTTAAAACATATTAAAAAATAACAGGTAAATATTTGATATTACGAACGTACCATTTGTAGTATTTTTACAGGGACACATAAAAGACTTTGTATACATTACGATCCATTAAACGACTTTCAACTTGGGAAGAAATGCTCAGCCATCTCTTACAATTTTCCGACTTCTGTTATTCAAATTTATTTAAGCAACTATTATTTACTAAATTTTGGGGAAATCAAATGGAATCAATCCAGATAATTTTCTTTCTTCTTTATACATAAAAAAAAAAGCATTGGATTCATGAAAATTTCTGACATACTGTTTTTTATGGGTTTATATGTTTTGAGATTTTTGAAAATGGTTTGAACATTAAAAAAAAACTCATAATTTCGTCGAACTTTTCCATAAATGAGCGCTGTTTTGATTTGAGCGCGTATTTCCCAAAAACTGGCACTTCTCTGCTGCTATTTTCCCCTTTTATAGGAAGGCTATATCTCAGCTTTTACCGTATATAATTGCCCAAAGCGTGACAGGATAGAGGACCAATATGAAAAATATACCTATACTCTGATTAAGTCAGTAGGTGACACTGTGGTGCTTCATTTTTTCCCGTTTACGGGAAGGCATTGTGTTAGTTTCTGTAGAGTATAATATCACTAAACTTGATACGAGCTGTAGTCATCATGGAAAAAATGCTGATTTAATTTGATGCACATTGACCTACACGTGGCTTCTGTTTTCTTTGGATACGAGGACGCTATATCTAAGCTTCTATGATTTGCGATTTTTCTAGATAGCTAAATTTCGAAGTATCTATTCGCAAAAATCGCACTAAAATACATGCAATATAAAATCGTTATTGGGGGAAGGTTTTGATTAAGTTTTTGTTCATATTTACCTGTACGCAGCGGTGTTATATACAATGATATAGATGAAAGTTCTGATTTTGTTTCAGAATACTAGTTTTTTGAGATTACGACTTTTGTAAATGACAATTTATCCCATATAAAAAAACATGAAATCAAAATACCAGACAAGCTTATCGCATAAGTATTTGAAAAATTTTAATTACAAGTAATAGTGATTATTATTTTTTTTAAATGTAACTTTAAAAAAAAATTGTGATAACTTTTTCAAAATAAGAAATAGTTAAATCATTCACTCTAATTCCTTTATTATAATTTTAAATGAAATAAAGTAATTGTACATATGCAAATCGAGTACTATTAAGCGTATTCACCACAATGGAGCAATGAGCAGCGTAGTTACGCCATAGCAACATCATAATTACGTCACTGATCGACGACAAAGCCATCTGGTGCTGGCGGAACATTAACTACTCAGGCTGAAACTGTAAATGCTCGAATAGAATGGATGGTTGGGTTTTACATCGCACAAGTGCTGCGCAGATGGGCAATTGGCGATGGCCTGGGACAAACCCCTAGAGGTGGTCCGGTGACATGCCATCACAATTTTGATCCTCCACGGAAGGGATGGATCTCCCGCTTCGGTGACCCCCCGGAGGTATAATTTTTGATGGGAACATGGAGCATTGCGGCCACGACAGGTTTTACGTGCACCAGCCACCAGCAGTGTACACGACGGTCCTTGGCCGGCTCGAGTACCGAACCTGCAATCTTCCAATTACGAGGCCGGCGCTCTACCGACTGGGCTACCGCGGCCCGCAAGTGCTCGAATAGATTTTGTTTATTCGCGCGATGTTCCTTATTTAAAATTAAAATAGAATTATAGTTTGAAAGAATTCACATCTGTACGGAAAAATTCTTGTATTTTTAAAATATTCGTGTTTCGCATAGTTTCCCGTATTTTAAGATAAGTAATATACAGGGTGCGGCAGCTATTTGAGAACAAAGTATCGTCCGTAGAAAAAGGGAGCAAACACTATAGATGTATCATTTAATGAACAGGGAACGGTGTGCACACAAGAAGTAGGACCTAATGCACGACACCATACAATAAATCCAACATCAGCTGCAATAACAACCTCAATACGCTGTTGAAACCGTCCGCAGGCAGAAATGAGGTAGACACTGGGAATATTTGTCATGGCATCCACAATAGCTGTCTGGAAACACCAACGGTGATATGTGGGTACTTATTAGAGACCCTTTCAACAACGCCCCAAGCGTAATAGTTCAAAGAGTTAACATCAGGTGAGCTAGGGGGCCACATGCGTGGAGTGATGTGATCACGAAAATTGCTTACCATCCACTCTTGTGGTGAATGGGCCATATCGGCTGGTGCAATGTCCTGCTGAAAAACATATGGCCTGCCACGGGCTAGGGCTAGAGCAATAATCCAGCCCTTCACTACTGTGTTCAACACATCGGTATAAGTAACTGCGTTGATTCTGGCACGTTGTAAAAAGAAATGTGGAGGCATGACGTCACCTTCATTCCTAACGATTCCTAAGACTATAACAGACTAAGGAAATTTAGTGTGCATGACAATGGGAATTTCCTCTTGTCTTTAACACAGCCAAAGATTATTTATCCGGTTGATTTTCTGGTCCTGGACGAAGTTTTTCTTGTCCGAAAAAAACCAGTGTGTTTCTGTCTGTTCCTGATGTTTCAGCTTCTTTAAGAGGCTCTTTGCTCTGATTACTCTATTCTCTCTGGTTTTTTAGGACATAAACTGTCTTCTCCGCTTTACATACGACTTGTAACAGAGGTCTTCATTAACCACACGTGGAATTGTGACCTCGCTGACTCGCAGATTCCAGCTGAGTATCCCTATGGACTTTCCACGGTCCTCTTCGATGGCAGCTTGAACAGAATTGATGAATTCAAGTGTCCTGGGAATGTCTGAGACCTGGAAATAATGTTTCCTGTGCAAAACAGTTGTCACATTAGCATTGGCAACCCTCAGTTCTCTCTGAACTCTGAAAACGAATAATCGGGCGACTTTCAGAAATGCAGCTGTTTCAGAAACGGAGTATCCTGCAGTCAAGGAGACGTTAACAGCGTGCTTTTGCCTTTCTTGATTTAGAAAAGGTTCTGCCACGTTTATCTGTAACAAAAATGGTTGCTTAAAGATGATATACAGGGCATTGTATCACTTATAACGTGTGTTCTCAAATAGCTGCCGCACCCTGTATTTTACAATTAATTTTTAAAAAGTACTTTTTGAATATTTTTAACAATTTATATAATTATTAAGATCCCAATTTCTTCAATTTTGTATACATTACGGATCAAGAGAAAATCTACGGAATTTTGAATTCGGTTGCTTTGATTTGCTATGAGGCTAGAACAAGTTAGTGTATGTTATATTTGTTCATCCCTAAATGTTATTTTATCACTCTTAAATGTTACTTTGGTTATGGACTTGGTTTTAAAGTGATTACAAACATATTTTGTTTAGATGATAAAATTTTTGCGAATGGTTTCGTCTGCGTCAGATTGATTTTATGGCCACCTTTATAAGCACAACTCGGCTCCAAATTGCTTCACGGTGAAGAAATTGCAGAGGGAGAGACTAGACCTGAAAACAAAAAAAATATTTTCTGCGATTTTGGAATTTTGGATTTTTAAGGGGGGGGGGAAGGGGGTATAAATGATTTTCGGAGGCGCATAAGGCAAAAACACATTTATAAGTATAACTCGGCTCCAAATAACTTCACAGTGAAGAAATTGCAGATGGGGAGACTAGACTTGAATATGAAAAAATCATTTCCTGCGATTTTGGAATTTTGGATTTTTAACGGGAGAAGGGGGTATAAATGATTTAGAAAAATACGGATTTTCGAGCAAAAGTAATAGCTCAAAGATGTAAAAAAAAAAAAAAAAACCGCCAAGCGTCTTCTTGAAAATATTTCCAAAAACTCATTTTTTGATTTTTTCCGATTTTTTTTTTGGGGGGGGGAGGGGGGGCAAAAAAATAAAAATTGTGTCAGATCGTTCAAAATTGGTACATAGAGGTTTTCGATACTTACAAATCGATTGCGGATATTTTCGAATTTGTAAAATTATTAGAAGGGGTGCGAAGGGGGGCAGCATGGGGGGGCTATGGGCAAAAACAAATAGAAATACAGTTAGGCCGTTCAAAATTGGTACAGATAGGTTTTAAAGGCCTGTAAGTCGAATGGGGATATTTTCGAAAGTGTAAAGTTATTAGGAGGGGCTAGAAGGGGGGAGGGGAGAGGGGGGGCAAAAAATTAAAAATAGAGTTAGATCGTTCAAAATTGGTATATAGAGGTTTTCGATACTTACAAATCGATTGCGGATATTTTCTAATTTTTAAAATTACTAGGAGGGTCGGGAAGGGGGGGGCAAAAACAAATAGAAATACAGTTAGGCCATTCAAAATTGGTACAGATAGGTTTTAGAGGCCAGCAAGTCGAATGGGGATATTTTCGAAAGTGTAAAATTATTAGAAGGGCCGGGAAGGGGGGGCGGAGGAGCAAAAAAAAAAAAAAATAGAATAGAGTTAGAGCATTCAAAATTGGTATATAGAGGTTTTCGATAACTACAAATCGATTGCGGATATTTTCGAATTTTTAAAATTATTAGGATAGACGGGAGGGGGGGGCGAAGGGGGAAAATAATAGAAATAAGAGTTAGAGCATTTTGGGAATTTTTTCCGAAGGCAGTGAGAACCCGGTGCGACATTTTTCCTAATAAGATTTTTTTTCTGTTTTTTTTTTCACGTGATAAAAATTAATGCAATTTTGAGAATTCAGTAATTATAGCGATTCATTTAAAAATAGGGACCAGCGAAGCGGGCGTTGCCTGCTAGTCTTTTATAAGCGATTACTTTTCCAAAGTTTTAATTTATTTCTTTTTTCCAAATTTTAATTTCAAAAATTGCGTACATTAACATTTTTTTCTTAAATTATTAATACATGATTTTTTTCGTATTTACAATGCAATTTATAGCAGTATACGATCGATTAAAAATATATATATATTTTACACTAATTAATTATGGCTCTAAATGAACATTGTAGATGTGATTATTTACTTGAAATTCTTAACGAACATCTGCAGTCGGCAGCAAAATTATTCGAGCACTAGCCAATAATTAAAATATAAAAGTTACACTTAATACTGTTTTGTTAAATGAATCCTTGATGAGTCATGTCCTTAGACTATCTAAGAACATGACTCGACAAGGATGTATTTAACAAAGCAGTATTAAGTGTACTTTTTTTGACAGGGATTACTGCTGGTGCTCAGATACTTTTGCTGTCGACTGTAACATATTTTGTATTTAAAGCAAATGTACGCTAATAATTTCAAGTAAATAATGCATCTATAATATTCATTTAGCGCTAGAATTAATTCTTGTTTATATTAAAGAGGTAAGAGATAATATTTTTAAAGAAAAACAATAGGATTGGGGATGGTTTTTCATGACTTTTATTTGGGTACCGCATCCCCTGCACTCCGGAAAGCGCTGCCATCGAGTTTACTTTGAGACATTTTTTAACATTGTGTGAACAAACGTACGCTGGAAAGCTTTGCGCATATGTGTGATTGGTTAATTTTTAACACTTTAAATTTCTTTTGTTGAAATATTTTACTTAAAAGGAAAAAAAAAAAAAATACAATTTATGTTTGCTACTTGTTTACGAATTTTTTTTTATTGTGACTTTTGAACCCTTCCTCCTTTTAGTTATTTAGAGTCTTATATCGCTTTATTGGTTTGGTTCTCTGTTTAAAATTCAAACATGAAATAGTCAAGGGAACTGAGGTCTGGAAAAGTGGATGGTCCTAAATTTTTTGCTTTGCGTTTATACATCCAATCTTGTGTCTTTATGGCTTTGTGAAAAGGAATAGAGTTTAGTTGAAACATATATTGTGTCTGTTTCCACATACACTATTAATCGACATTTTCACTACTGTTTCTAAAATTTCCATGTAAACAGCAGCATTTACTCGAATCTCCTTCTGAATGAAGGAGACTTAAATGTCCTTCGTTATACACAATCCCAAAATCATTGACAGTCGGTGAAAATTTCGTGCGACGACAAACCTCTGTAGGATGTCAGTATAACGACTTTTCATTTCTTCTCCAAATGGTTTTTTAGTCTTAATCAAAAATCTCCGCAACAGAAACAACAATATATTTAGATCACCAGATTACTTAATCTTGTTAAAATAACGTTTTCCTTGAATAAGACTACGATCTCGAGTTCGTGCTGACATAAATTGCCTTCTGTGTATAACTTTGGCCTTCGTAGACTTCGATTATTTAAACTTGCTGTGTATAGACATTTTGGAACTCCATAGACTTCGAAGGACTTTCCTCAATGATCTCTTGCACTTTTTGTACAATTTGTGTATTCCTTGTAGTGTCTATAATTTCCACGTTTATTATTATTATTATTATTTGTTTTATAACAGTTTTAGCATTGTCAGTTGATGCTACAAATTCACAACGAAAATTTATGTACGAATGATCTAGTGCAACTAAAAAGTTAACAGATTTCCAAATCGGTGTGTCTGGCGTATGACGCTACAACGATTGGGTGTCTCTGCATTTTTTTGGGCATTGCTTTACATTTTTCAATTAATGATTAAAAGAAAAAAAAAGCATTGTTCACCAGAAATTACAACAACATATATAATACATCTGTCTTTCATTAACGTCCGCATCCTGTATACATACAAATTCGTAAAGCAGGAAAAAATAAATAAATAAAAAAGAAAATATATTCATCAGTGGTAATGGTAAAAGCGTATAGAGTAAAATTTTACATGCAGAAACTTCAATTTTTTTTCAATGTTTATTTATGAATGTCTTTATTTGACTTTTGTAAATTAATGTAATAGATATTATAGTATATTTCAGTATTTTATTTTAAAATTTCGGATCATAAAGTTACGTTGCCTAAATAATATAGAAACATTATTTTTCCACGAAGAAAGAAATTATATACGTTTAAGAACAAATATCCTAAAATCGATGCAGAAGGAAGTTTTGCTATAAGTAAACCTCAATGAGTGTATCTTTTTTCTTTTAGAGAAAAAGAAATTGATGACTTTTTCTCTTTTGGCTTAAAGTCAAAGTTCTAAGTGAACTCTTTATAAGTTTTCCTAATGTTTGCAGGGTAATAGACTTATTTTTTGTTGCACTCAATTGGCAGCAAACTTTAACATGGATTCGTTCAGAGAGTGAAAGAAATACTGAAGTATTAAAAGAGAGAGAAAGCTAGAATTGACGAAAATAACTTTTAAAGTAATAAAAGTCAGAAAACGAAATGTATCTTATTTATTTAGAAATTTGTTATTTATGAAAAAAATACTTATGTTTTCGTTCAGATTTGGCTTTATTATATTTCTGTTTGAATTAAAAAGTTTGATGAAAGAACAAATCTATTTTTTCTAATAGATTTTATAATGAAAAACATACATGTTAATTATTTAAAGAAAAGAAAACTAGATTGAAAAAGATAACATTTAAAATAATTAAAATCTGAAAATGTAATACATATTATTTATTTAGTAGGGGAATGTCTCCTGTTATGGGCATTCTCTGGTTACGGGCACCCCACCATATCTTTTATCAGAAAGTAAGCATGATGGATTTGAGTACTGTCAAATTTGTATTGTAACAGTACGCAGTTTTTGTGCTGACAACAAAGTGAATAGACTCATTTACTTGTAAGAGAAAGCATAAAAAAAAAAAGCAACACAAAAGTAATTTGTGGATATTTTAAAAATGCGACAAATCGAAGTGAATTAATTCAAAAATGTAAGTGCAATGTATATTCATGCAGTATATTCATTATATTTTGTGATGCAACATCGAATTCAGAAAAAATGTGGACCGAAAATTGCTTTGTCTGTCATTATAAAAATGGCTGTCATTCCCGGTTGTGGTCATCTTTATGTACCCGGTTCTGAGCACATTTGTTTTTTTCATTAAAGCGTGTGTTTGATTTGTAAATTGTTAAATATGGTCTTTTATGTCAACAGAATATATTTTATTAGTGTTTTTATGTAATTTTAGGCCACTTTAGCCGTGCCAACCCCGAAAAATACAACCGATCCAAAATAAATGGATTTTAATGTGCTGGTTAAAGCCATTTAGGATTGTTTAGTGGATAAAAAATCCATGAAATCGACTGCCCGAGTGTACTAACTTCCTTGCGGCATCTGTGTCCCTCCAGATGAAGCCTTGAAAAAGTAAGATAAATCCACCTGTCAAACTGCCAAGCGCTTTAAAAATAGGAGTATCCACAATTTGATGATGACGTCGACTTCTGTGTCATCTGTTTGGAGCCTCTGCTACTATGCCTAACATTAACAGCCAACTCAATCAAATCAAATGCAACGAGTGTGATCGGCTGGTGCATTTGAAGTGTGCCCTTATACATGCAAAATATTTTACTTGCAAGCTTTGGACTTCTGATTTGGAGAACGAAGATGATGACGAATAAAAATGGGAAAATGTCATTTTCTGTTGTTATTTTAGGCACTGAATCTTAACAAAATGAATAAATGTTGTTATTTTCTGTATTTATGATGGTTTTGCATATTATTTTTCCTTTTTTAGCGGATTTGGCCAAATATGACCACTTCGCAAAATTGGTGATAATTTCTTTTTGATACACTGAATTAATACTGTTACTGCATCAAACGTTAGCTAAAAGTTCTAGCTTTTCATCGGTATTTATATGTTTGCTTAATATCTACTCTATCAAAAGTTATAAGCGAAAATCTAAACTGTGCCCATAACCGGAGACATTCCCTATATAGCTATTTTTCGAAAAAAGAATTAAGATTATTTTTATTTATTTATTTATTTTTATTACAATATATTTTTATTTTTATAAATACAACTGGGAAAAACAAATTTTGTTTTTATTTATTACTTAAATTTTTGTTGGTAATCTTTTAATGATGTAACAGAAAACAACTTAATTTTTTTTAACTGTCGAAGAGCCATACAAACCCTATGTAACTGTATCAAAATGGGTGATAAAACTTCAATTTGAATTCGCAAAATTGTCAAATAAATCTAAAAAATATATGACAATTATTTTATAATCAGTATCTTATCATAAAAATATCTCTGGAAATGGAATATCTGTTGTTCTGATAAAAGAAGATTCTTCTAGCGCTGTACTCTAAACGTACTGCTAAATTTCCTTGAAATACTAGTATTGTCAGATCTGGCGGATTTTTTATTCAATTATCACCAACAATTTCATAAATATAATTGTGATATTTGATATATATAATATACTATGACAGTCAACCTTCGAAGTGATTAAGCAAACGTTAAAATTAAAAATTATTGTTGATTATTGAATAAAAAATCTGCCAGATCTTGCAACACTGGAAATACCTCGATCAACAACAGGTATTTCGATAACTGCGTCATCATTTGATCGTCTTTCGTACATTACAACGGCCTTATCTTTCGATGCGTCATTTTTCAGTGCCCGAAAAATATAAAAAATTTCAAAAGCTTAATAATTATAATTAAGCGTAAGTTTCCCGAAAAAGTCGCGCAAGAAGCGAAGAGCGCTTCAAATTTCGAAATCTGCGAACTTTCATGATCATACTAACTTAAATGTGTGTATTGGCAAGTATGGTTGTAAAACGTCCTGGCTGCAACTCAGAAAAGCCACAGTTACGAAAATTCAGATTTTAGGCAAGTAACCATGATTTAAATTTAAGAAAAACTTGACTAACGAGAAATATTTTCCCACGCATTATAGATTGAATAAAGATTCTTCTGAATTTATTTCTTTAGAAAGAGAATTACAGACAATACACCTGTCTCTATAAGCCTTACAAAATTTATTGTATTTACTTTGATGTCTAATTGCCTACTACGTAGCTACAGTGCGATGTTAAAAAAATTCAATTCAACTCATCTCGTCAATGTCTCTTTAAAAACTTCTTTTCAAGATAATGGAACCCATTCCTCTATTTGATGTATTAAAAGTGACCGTGGCTATTAAAAAATAATTTAATTAGGTTTGTAACTTAGAAGAATTTATTTAGATATATGTTTTGACAATTTTTATTAAAATCACACAATCAACTGATTGGAAGAAAATCATATTAATTTTATTTTTCCGACTGAGTGAAAATAATGCCTGGACCGGGAATCGAACCCCCGTTTTCTGCCTAAGCCTTTATAAACACAAATTCGATATTGGTATCCAAGCCACCATTCTATATGGATTTAAATATATCGCTCTTACAACAAATATTGTGTGGAAACTATCATTAAAAGGTCAGGGAAATAATTTCTCTATGAAATAATTCCATGCCCACCCACGACCTGACATTTTTAACTCAAGAAAAAATCTATATAAACAATTTGCAACACTTTATTTTTATCTGCTGCGTTCTTTGAAGTTTTTCAACTGAACTCCCCGAGGAATTTTTAACAACTTTATAGAAGTACAAATAAATTTTATTAAATTGTTTCCAAAGAAATATTCACTTTAATAAATGGCGCTACATTTGTTTTCTGTCACTTAAGTGATAATGGTTATTATCGCTTCGCTTACGTTTAATGACAGCTATATATAACTGAAAATGAGATATCGATAAGAAGGAAAAAACAATTGTTGCTATTAGGAAATTCTTTTCTCTAAAATTAATGTTTATACTTCACAAATGCCTTGCACTGAAAAGGAGTACAGTTTAAAAGGATTTTATTTTTTAAATTCAATTTTACAATTAAAAATGTCATCTCATATTTTCCTATAAAGTATAATTGCTTTGAGAGTTATGCAAATAAAATTTTTCACTTTAATGAAAATCAATCTTCATATATCAATGAATGTATAATATGTGCGTATATATTTATGTGTGTGTGTGTGTGTGCATACACAAATACTTTAACATGATTAAGAGTAGAATGAAGTGGAATTTTAACATCGCACTATAGTGCGATGTTAAAATTGCACTCTCTTAAAATGGAAAGGGAAAATTCTCTCAAATTGAGCCATTTTTCACTCAATCGACATGTTGAAAGGCAACTTCTCACGTTGAGAGGAATCCTCTCAAATTATTGAACTGCTATAAGCGGCTCAGATATGAGCCAACTGATGCAAGTTATTTTTGAGAGAAATCGGACCAAAGTTGAGTGAACCTGTTTGATGCTGGAATAAAACATCAGATTCCCTCCACCGGAATCGAACGCTGGTCCATTTTAGTGGCAGACAAACGCTCTAATACTACGCTATGATTTCATACAAAAAATGGTCGTACAGCCGTTCTCAATCATTCTCAAAAGGAGAAAATATTATTTATCAATTTTTTTTTACTTGTTTTATACATAACATAAAGCTATGGGAAACCCGACACACTTCCTTAAAATAGCACTATTGATTTAAAATTGAAGAAAAATTCTGAAAAACAGAAACTCTATGGCAAGAAGACATTTTAGAAGTTTACAAATCAATTCTGTATAATTTAATTCGTTTACAAAAATAAATTCTTCAACGCAATGTTGCAGAATTTTTTAAGTTTCTTTTCTAGAAAGTAAGATAAGTTGAAAAATATTTATAAACTTTTTACCCGAGTGTGATGTATCGAAAAAAGACCATGTAATTCAGCTAATAGTATATCATAACGTGTATCTATGCATGCATGAAAGTTGTGTAATGTTAGATGATAGTCGAACTGAATAAGAAACGTATGTATATAAACAATGAAAAAAAATTTTTTTTAAGACAGAATCCTAAGAGACAGGATGCATTTCTTTCTGTTTCAGGTGCCATTATTTTCTGCAATAATATTCTTTTATCGATTTCAAGATAAAAGCCATAAGATTACATTGGTATTTCAAAATTTTCATTGATACAGAAATTCTTTAATTTTATATTCCAAGAAAATCTATGGCAATCACTTGTATTTTAGAAATTCCAGTAAAGCTTTCAAATCTAAATCATATACTGTTTAATATCGTTCATGTTTTTTTTTTTTTTTTTTTTTTTTTTTTTTTTTTGAGATTAAATAATCTAAATACTTAAGAGTCTGGCATTTGTAATCCATAAGTAAGTGATATGTATTCTAAATTTGAAAAATTGTCCAAAATAAAATCGATTTTACATTCAGAAATATGAATTAACTTTTATTTTAAAAAAGCAATTTTAGGTAAAATTTTATTTTATAACACAATCCTTTTACTTTCTACTGTATACATAGCAAGAAAGTATTGGATTTGGAAATTTTTTAGGACAGGTATAGTCTGCTCGGTAGAGCATCGAGTTCGTAATTGGAATATTGCTAGTTCTATGCTTAAGCCGACGGATGATGGAACATATATAAAATCCTCCGTGGCCAAAATATCCTACATGTTCAAATACAAATAATATCTTTAAGGACTCAATTAAACGTAGGAGCCATTCTTTTAGTGAATGATGAAAATTATGATGGCATGTAACGAGATAAATAAAGTAGAGTGATAAATGGTAACCCTGACATGCTCCAACATGAGTCATGTGACATGAACCCTCTATGCGTTGGTTCCCTTGGTAACAGCTTATTTTCAATAAATTTCTATGACAACGGTTTGGAGACAGTTCTTGTCAAAAGTCATAAGCGCCAAAGTTTTTGTTTACTTATATAGTTTAATATTCTTTTGTTCTAAATAATTTTGACTTTTATTTTACTTCATTTTTATTTCGTGTAGTCGAAATTTAACCGACAGAATGCTTAAAAATAGTTGAAAAATTAGTAATTGTTGTTAAATTTAGCTCTTTAAAAGTTTAACTTTTCTTTTATAAACACTTTTAAACTTTGTTGGGAAACGATGAAAATAAAGGTATTTTATTATTTATTAAAATGTCAAATATGTGCAAAAATTATAAAAAAAAATAAAAAAATATTTCGGTCATAGGACCTTCATGGTACCTAATAATAATGATAATTTGCCGAACTGAAATTTTATATGCCAAAATAGCGATAAAGGGCCGAACATAGCAAGCTATTGGTTCATGTCACCTGATTCATCTTGAACAACGGAAAGCTAATCCCCCATCCACTGAATCAGCATTCTAATTTATTTATCCCGTTGCTTCAGACCACCATTCGAGTAGAATGCAGTGTTGTCAGAGTGCGCGACTTTTTTATTCAACAGTGATATTTAATGTACATAATCGACGATTAATTGTCTATAATGTATATCAAGCATCACTTCTCAAAATTATTGGTGACTATTAAATAAAAAAGTCGCACAATCTGGCATCACTGGTAGAATGACGAAATTTTTTAGAGAAAAATTAGATACAAATCAGCGCCGCGTTTGCAATTTTAAGATAAGAAATCGAGACGAAAGCAGTACTTTAAAAAAAAAAAAAGCGCTCTTATCAGTTTTAAATTATACATTATGACAAAAGAAAACAAGTTTATGAATGAAAACAAAAGAAATTACCAAAAGTGGGGACTGTCCCAATGCAGGAATGTTTGGTGCCTTTGCATTATGCGTGAGTCCCAGACTGTCGCTAACTGCACATAGCGTAGCACCAAGATAACGTAAAACTTACTCCATTCCATTCAACGCAACCTAGAAAAGTTTTCGACTTTTGGTTTTCTATGGATTCATTCATTTTTAGATGTTTTTGACATGATTCGATCATTTTAGAAAATATCTAAATATATCGCCTGTGTGACTGCGTGCCTGTCTGTGTGTTTATTAGCAAAATTTTGAGTACAATGTATTTCATGAACCCATGGACGAGTTTAACCAAATTGGATATTTAGTTGAATCTTCACTTAAATTGGTTCTGACTATCTTTTGGGACATATCAGCCAGCAGGCAGCACAGTTTTGATGCAATTTCTTTCTTTTAAAAGAACGCTATATCATAGTTTCTACAGCGTATAAATACACAAAACTTGATATATGTTATGGTCATTATATAAAATATGTTGATTCAATTTGGGTGGATATCAACCGACAAGAAACGCTGCTGTGCTACAATTTAACCATATTTACAGGGAGGCAATACCTCAACTTCTGTGGTATATTAATGCACAGAACTTTATTTTGAAATGGATAGTATGAAAAAAATATACTGATTCGATTTGGGTGCATATGAAACAACAAGTGGTGCTAGTATGCATTTCAAGATTACGTGAAGGCTATACCTTATTTTTTTATACATACAAATAATCAAACTTGGTATGTGAGATATATATTATTAAAATTTATGTTTATTCAATTTAGGTGCATATCGATCCACAGGTGTCACTGTTGTTTATGTGAGTCTTCAGATGGCTATATAACAGCATCTATTGGTTAAAAATGCAGCAAATGGCACATTTAAAATCTTTATTATGAAAAGTTTTGATAATAAAATTGTTATACTGGTTTACCAGCAATTGGCACTGTTATATTATAATGACATAAAAGAAATTTTTGCAATGACTGCAACACGCAAGTTTTAATTGTCCAAACAATCAGAATTTAAAAAAAAAGCTGCATTACAGATATTTAAATTTCAATTAAAACAAGCTATTTCAATTCGTTTATCTATCACTGCACTCTGCATTACATAACACTTTTTTCTTCTGCAAATGTATGTGAACGAAGTAGCGAACATACGTTATCTTCCATTAGTCGATGATATAAAATAGCAGTTATGTTTATAGGATGAATTAAGTTTTAATTGTATAAAAATATTGTAAAAGAAATCATCTGTGAACAGATTATATGTAACTAAAGCTGTTGCATTGTTCTTAGATAAAATGAATAACAGTCAAAATATTATATTTATCTCTACGAAGTATTTCCCCGTTTGCAGTTTTGGTGACACGAAAACAATGATTATAAAGATTTATGTCTGTTGTATTGTCAGTTTTCATTTGTACGGAAACTGCAAATGCGTTGCAATGAAATCTATTATAGCTGAATATCTGAACCGGCAGAACTAGAATATATCTAACAAAAAGATTGGTGATGCTATTTATTTGGTGTAAAGCCAAAGAAATGACATGTAAACAAAACAGTATGTAACGTCATATGTTTACACAAAGCATATTGTTAGTATTAAGCATGTTAATACAAAAAATAATTTTTAATTTAATTAATTAATTATAAATTAACTAGTATGTTGTGTGGCCATCACAAAATATTCTTCTATATTTTTTCCATAAAAATTCATGTAGCAAAAGTTATTTATTTATTAAAATTACTTTTGATAAAAAACGCAGACAATTTTTATCTCGGAGAAGTACAAGGCTTAATGTCGAAAGATAGTGAATTTTATACCCTTCAGACGACAGATGAAGAAATAACGATAACTTTGTTTTAAATTATCACACATTCAGGGTTCAACCATTTGTTTTAAAGGTATTTACGGAATCTTTTTAAAAATATTCACACAGAAAATTTAGAGGCCAGAGTTCTTTTTTCCTGAGAAGTAGTGATGCTTTAACATTTGCAACTATTTCTTTAATTAACTTTTTCTATTACAAATAAATTTCTGTAGTTTTTCAATAATTGGTTAAAATAATTCTTATTGAGCACATTTATACGAAATTTTGCCCTATACTGCCATACTTAAAATTATGAAAAGACTGGATGGCAGCGCCACCTGTTGAACAATATATCCTAAAATGTAATCAGTACAAATTTAAACCAAGGTACAACTAAAAATCAAGTTTTCTTAAATTCAGTTCATTGATTCGGGAGATACAATGTCTACAAAATTTTGGTAACACACACACACAGATGCGCAGACGTCAGATATTTTCGAAAAGTAGTCAAATCACGTTCAGAATATGTCAAAACATTTTTGACAATTAAAGATAAGCATTGATTATCAATATTTTTTTTATTCATTGTATTAATGATTATCAGGAATTGGAGTTCCTTCTGTATAGCATTTTTTAAAAAAGTAATATTTAGCAATCTTTTGCAATGATTTCTTTCGCTAAATATTACGAACATAGAATTTTTTAGATAGTGGCATTTAAAATACAGGCTGATCTGATCGCCGACGGATACTAATGATTGAACTATTAAAGTGTGGAATGCATTTGGCTCTTGAAATAAAGACATGTACATTCCATAAATATGCACGTAAAATTCATATTATTGTCTTTTTCTGGAATCATTGCGAGACAGAAAAAGTGGAAAGATTACGAAAAATATTTATTTCATTTACAGCCAACATTGAAGGGAATCCCAGGTTTAAGGAATTCAAACATAAACTTAATATGTAGAGTATTCTTTAGCCCCGTTTCTCGCGACCATGGGAGTTTCTGCGCAAGTGCTAACCCAACGAGTCCAGTGTTAA
Organism: Salticus scenicus; assembly: GCA_963930645.1. Lineage (NCBI taxonomy): Eukaryota > Metazoa > Arthropoda > Arachnida > Araneae > Salticidae > Salticus > Salticus scenicus. The sequence goes on along the minus strand of OZ005659.1, from coordinate 165,890,851 downwards.
AATTTCAGTGATAACCCTTGTAGTTGAAAGAAAATAGCGACAAAGAAATACCGAATGACTTTATAAATCTCAACCTGTCCGTCAGTTTGACACCCCTCCAAGTCTTTGGAATCGTCCTTAAAGCTGCACGTGAGAAACGTGGTTACACTTGAGTCTGCTATTTTGAAGTGAACTTTAGTATCAAATATTTGTTTTACAGAATTTATTTACATATATTATTGGTATCGTAAATACAAGTAGAGTATCTTAACTTAATGTAACTGGCTCGAACATAAATGATATTTTTGTTTCAAACAAAAATAACATTTAATTATAAACAAAAATATCAAATTTAGTAATTTAAATTCATAAAATTAATAATTCAATTAATAATTAAAAATCAAATTTAGTAATATCTATTTGGCACAATCTCTAACACGTAAAAAAACCCCATCATACTGCGACATTGTGATGTAACGCAGATGTTTTGTTTATTTGTCAAACATTTCAGAAATGTTCTTGAGACTTGGGAAATGTCTTGGCCCAGAGATATTACATTCCAACATCCAAGATACATCACACTATCACTTCACATACGTGAAATTAGAGGCTGCGTTCTCAAAATATCACAGGAAGCACACATCGCAGTAACTAATCAACTGTAATATCCGAGAGATATTCTGTTTAGTACATCTTGAGATTTCATCAAAATAAGATTGTGCCATGTATACGGGACGCAGTGTTGCCAGATCGGGGACTCATTTTATTCAATTCAGCAATAATTTTGAGAAGTGATATTTGCTATACATAATGGGCGATTAATCTTTGAAATGATTAGCCAACCGTTACAGTTAAAATTTAGTGGTGGATAGTGAATAAAAAAGTCCCCAATCTGGCGACACTGACGTGACGTCTCGGGAACTCAATGAGCTGTACGGGTAATATATGTTCGACTAGCATATTTCTCTATAAATAGTGCTTAATTAACGATGTTATACCTTTTCAATGAAAATAATTTCACACTTTTTATGTTAACATGACTAAAGTTAGCTAAGATGAAAATAAAGAATATGTTCAACTGAGTACAGCAATTTTAATTTGTATTTACTTGCTAAACTTCATATTTCTTGAGAAAAGTCGTAAACAATTATTTAGATAAACTACGTGGGAAATATGTTTAAAGCAATCCTAATTGGATTCGAATAAAGTGGAAAGGCGGCAAGAGACAAGCACTAATTAAAGCAAAATGAATTACGTTGACTCAAACCAATTCGCAATCAAATCAATCTTTAAACATCCGCTAACATAGAAAAGAGTCACACCTCATCTGATTACAATTCAGTGATCCTTTTAATTCGCTGGAAATTTTGGTGTTCATGAAAATTTCCCACCTCGGGATTTTTTTTATGGTTTGAAGAAATCCGAAAAAAATAAAAAATAATAATGTTTGTGTATAGATTAGCCATTTAAAGTCGTATAAATTTGAATTTTAAAATAATTTTCGCCAGAGAAGAGCAAAATTTCGAATGAACATGCATTATAAAGATTATTTCAAGATAACTAACGGGAAATTGGATGAAAACTAGTATATGAAACTAATTCCAACACAAAAGAGGATAGTAAAAAAAAAAAAAAAAAAAAAATATATATATATATATATATATATAAGAGTTTTTTCGGAGTATCTCAGTTTTTCATCCTTTTCGTATATATGATGGAAAACTGAGCAGTGTCCACTATGCTAATTATTTTTTTAATCATGCATACTATCTGTTACTTTGCAAAAAAATAAGCTCTTTCACATTTAAATTCTATTGTCTTATTCTATTCATCGTTTAGCGGGAGATCCTTAGAGTGATTATCCGCCCAAATAGAATTCTTTACTTTCGTATATATAGTTAACACTCTCGCGATCACATGTTTTTGTCTTTTTGATCGTAAGTTCCGTCTGTGGGCATTATTCTTTCACGTTACATTATTTCAGAACAACATTTTCTGTATTCATATTTATATTACATATGAATATACATAATAATTATACTCCTTCTAATGAAAGTATTTTTATTCATAATATTTTGATTGTACAAATATGAATATAGGGAATATTCTTAAGAAATATAACAACATACGAATTACAAAAGAAACGCCCACTGGCGGAGTTACAGATTTCGAAATGACGTGAATCTAAGTCAGCAGTCGCGAAAGTGTTAAAAAGAAAGTATTGGATTTTTGAAATATTTTGACATACGTTTTTCGAAAGAATATACACGAATTCGAATAAATTTACACTACTTGAGATGTCCTGTAAATTTAGAAAATGTCTACATGTGTGTTTGCCTCTGTGTGTGAGTGTTAGAAAGGTTTTGTTCGGACGCTGTATCTCGCGAATCAAGGACTGAATTTAACCAAACAGAAATTTAGTTCTGTTATGCCGAAGCTTAGTTCTGTTTACGAGAGACGACCAGTATCTCAACTTCTGTGATATACAAATGCAAGAAACTTGGTATATGAGATATTTATTATGTAAAACTGTGCCCATTTAATTTGAATGTATATAGGACAATAGGAGACGCTGTGTTACCCTGCAATATTTTCTGTTTACGGGAAGACTGTATTTCAACTAATAAAATGCATCAGAGTTGTTAATGTGAGATATACATTATGAAAAATTACATTGATTTAATTTGAATAGATATTAGCCTATAGGTAGCGACGTTATTATTTTCTAGGATTTCCGAAATGGCTATATCTCAGCATATATTGGTGTAAGCATAGCTATCTATACTAGATGCCTTCCATGTAGCTCGGAAACTTGGCGGTAGACAGCACCACCTGGTACAGATTGCGCGACTTTTTTTATTCAACAGCCATCAAAAATTTTTAAAAGTGGGATTTGATACGTCGATTATATGTATCATATATCACTTCTTAAAATTATTGGTTACAGCTGAATAAAAAAGTCGAGCAATCTTTACCAGGTGGCGCTGTCTACCGCTTGAACTGCTGCCAAGTTTCCGAGCCAGGCAGAAGGCATCTAGTTTAGGAGGCTATGGTGTAAGTTACATCAAATTGCACAAATAAAATATTAATTGTAAGAATGCAATTTGAATATACTTTTGTACTTCATAAACGGTAGATGGCATTGTTATATGATAAAATGTTACAAAAGAAATTTGTGATGACCACAGCACACTAATTAACGTTTCTTCGAGATATGTACAAATTTATTTTTAATGCATGACAAATGTATTAAAAAATAAATAAATTATTTTAATGCACGACCTTATTGATTTCAAATATACTTTGTACTAATTCTTTCATAGTGTATATTAATACTGCAGTATGCATAAAAGTATACATATAACGAAAACATTTTTACAAAGACATATATGGATGTTCAGAAGCCAATCAGCGTAAGTCAAGTAAGTAAAAGAAAATGTGTTGTGAACGATGGAGAATCACACGTTTTTTTATAAGCACAAACAAATTAATAAATTTTATTATTATTTGCCGGATTTCAGCACTATCAATGCCCATTGAACTATTGATTTTGTATGCAATTCTATAATAAAACTCTCATTTTATCAACTTCAAAATTTTTGACTTACGCTGATTGGCTTCTGAAACTTTCGCATATATTCCGGCTTTATAAAGCAAAATTCTATACACTTTTTAAGTTTTTAATTTTTTAATTTTCTAACAACAAAAATTTAAACCACATCATCATTTATATCAAATAAAAGAGGATCTGAATAATCATAATTCAAGTGTTTTTTAAAGGATTAAAAGTTTAGGTTTCCATAAATTAGTATTTTTAAATCTAAAAGGAAAATCTGTAATCACGTTTGACTTTAATCCTTCACGTAACAAAATATCAATAACAAATAAATCCCGCATGGAATTGGGAGAATAAAAAAAAAGTCTTAGAAAGTTCATTTAATTATTCTTAAAATTGTATAAAAAGAGAATACTTTAAATTAACAAAAATAAGAAAAATAAAAAGTTCTTTAAACTAAGAAAATTAAAGTGTACTGTAATAAAGCTTTACTTGAAGATAAATTGCAATTTCTACGAAAAGAAAAAAAAAAAAAACACTTTATAAAACTGTAATGTTGTCTAATTTTAATTATAATGCAGCAATAATAAAATGTAAAACTAAGGTGCAGATTGAAAAATTTTTAAATAAGAAAAAATTATTATTTCCATCAGAAAAATATTATTCTTTATGTAGAACTTAAAAATAGGCATATTTACTTTCTCCTATCCCATATATATGGTAGAGAAAGTATTATTTTTGGGTCAGATTTTCGAAACTGAGTTTTTGTTATATTTACATGTTTTGAGGTCCCCTAAATCCGAAAAAAATATTTTTAGTGGTTGGTCTGTGTGTTTGTGCGTGTGTCTGTGTATCTGTCTGTCTGTGTGTGTATTTGTCTGTATGTGTGTCTATTATCAACATATCTCAAGAACAAATAACAGCAGAAAGTTCAAAATTGGTATTCTAAATGTATAGCATATAGGGATGCCACCAGGGCCTGATTAAGGGGGAAGCTCGCTCTTTACACATTATTTATACTTACACCGTTATTTTTTAACAAATACTTTCCTCCTATAATAAACAGAAAATTTTCATTAAAAATTATTTTAAAAGAATTCTGGTGTCTAATAACGGTGAGTAAATTGGATTGTTTTACACCGTTCATTTTTATAAAAAATATTTCCTCGTCAAAGCGTGGAATTTCTATGACATGAAGTAAAAAATAATTGTAAAAATATTCCGGTATGAGCGAGCTTCCCCCTTAATCAGGCCCTGGATGCCACACTAAACTTTTTGTTAAGATCAAGTGAATTGTTCGTGTCCAGGGTCATCCGAAAGATTTCAGATATATTATATCTATGAGGTAATTTCTGGTAAGCATAGTGTAACATCTATAGGCTGACTTAAACAGAATGAAATGAACAAAATTTATTATATGGATAAAAGCATGTTTTGTATAGATTGTTGTATGGAAATCATTCATCATTCATTTACAAAGGTACCCAAAATATCTGGATCCGTTGTTGCTATACTTGGAAACTGCTGGAATTGTAAATCCTTTTGTGTTAGATGTTATTCATGTAAGACTAAATTTAAGTACACTATTATTTATAGTACGTATTGATTATAGGCAATATACAGGGCTACCCAAAATTAAGCTAAACGCTTTTTTCTATTGAATATAATTGAAGAAAGTGCTTTGCTACATTTTACTATGCCGACAAACGCTGCTCAGGAAGCAAAATCAATTTTTAATACGCATACTGTAAATTAGGTATTTTTTTAATTTTCACTTCTGTTTTTTTTGTTTAATATAACATTTTGAGGTTGCCTGATTACAAAAGTCCAGTTTTCAGTGAACGATCTGTATGTGTATCTGTTATCAGCATCACTTAAAAACAAAAAATACATGGCTACCCAAAATTTAGCTAAACGCTTTTTTCTATTAAATACAATTGATGAAAGTGCTTTGCTACATTTTACTATTTCGACGAACACTGCTCAGGAAGCAAAATTAATTTTTCATACGCATACTGTAAACAAGGTTTTTTTTTTAAAATTTTCAACTCTGGTTTTTTGTTTAATATCACATTTTGAGATTGCCTGATTACGATAGTCCAAATTTTAGCGATCGATCCGTATGTATATCTGTTATCAGCATCACTTAAAAACAAATAACTGCAGGAAATTCAAATTTGGTATTCTGAAGTCCGTATTAGGTTTCACTTGAAAATTTTGATCAAGATTTGTTAGTTTGAAGGCAATTTAATAACAGGTTTGATTTTTTTTTTTAAATAATTGTATGTATGTGATGTAGAAGTCACATATATATTTTTAAGTTTTTCAATTTAATTTTAATTCAAATCTATTTTAACGCTTTATATAATAATTTATTGGTATGTTCATTATTAATATTAAATTACCACCGAATTCTTTCTCTATAAAGTAAATAAATAAATAAATAAATGTAAACGAAAATCCCTCAGCAAGCAAAATCTCATGATATCATTTCGTCTTATGAAGAATAACGCATGGCTTATTTAATTTTCATGTTCCTCCTAAATCATAGTCTAATCGTTAACATAATTTTATTCACTTAATCAAAATTATCCTTGAACAGAACTAAATTATATCTTGGCTAAACGTATTTTTAATTTCTGCAAGTTATATTTTAAAATTTCGTTTGATCCATCCAATAAAATGATTTATCTTTTTAAATTACTCTTAAAATAAACGCAGGTTGCGAAACGTATTTCATGTTTGTTGATTTATAACGGTTTACTGTCAACATTCTGTCTTAATGGTTTTTGTTTTCTGATTTGCCACAACTTCAGTAAATGTTATATTACATTGCTTTCAATAATTATAGTAATAAATAAAATATTAATGACATTCAGATGGCTTCAGTTAGGTAATTATGTTTGTCGAATTTTCTACGGTTAATATGCATGGTACTTCTGTCATGAGAATTCCGAATTAATCAATAGATTAAAGCTCAACGTTTTTTTTTTTTTTTTTTAAACCATTTTTTTATGTGTTCTTGCTAGCGAAAAAAAATGTATGCCAATATGAAATGATACTTTTGAATTTGGCGAAATTAATGAAGAAATCGGAGCGTCACTTCACTACCATCATGTAACTCATGAAGACGTCTCTTTTGGGGCTCCCGGCTCCTCCTCCACTCCGTATTAACTTTCAAAATTTATTAATTTTTGATTGGACTAACTTCGCATGCAATTTGAATAAAGTCTGATTTTTTGAAGAGTTCCTGAGTTATTGGACTACTTCGCATGTACTCTCACAAGTTGTTTTCTTTTTCAATTATCTTCAAACATACGTCAATATATCCGGCCATCAAACTCTACATAACAATGTACTATAACTGAACGGGGCATTCCCCCCTCACACAGAGCCCCCCTCACACAGAATTACATGTTAAATAAAACCGTTATTAAAAAGAACACTGAACTTCATTATTTTACGCTATTGATCTCAAGATTTAATATGCAATCTACCTTTATAGTATTGAAATGCAGGGTAAGAGAAAGTCGTTTGAGTGACACACCAGATTATTTTTTATGTGTTTATTACAATATATATATATATATATATATATATATATATATCAAGTAAGTATTTTTATTTTTATCTTTCAAATTTTCATAATCTATAATAATTAATAAATATAAAAATAAATCATATTTACACAAAATACCACTGTAGTTGAAAGAAAAGATGCTGCGATTTCCATAATTAAAATATACATATGTGTGTATGTATATATATTTATATATGGGTGATTCTCCAATAATTGGAATTTTTGTCCTATGAGGTTTTTATTCTATAATTTGTAATTTATATAGTTATGAGCGGGTAAAAATATGTGTGATAAATAAAAATAAATATAAAGGCAAGAAAAGAGCGCTTTTCTTCTATTTTATAGTATTAATATAATTAACTAGCTGACCCGTCCGGCTTCGCACTGATGAACAAATTTTAGTTAAAGATGGATTGATATGTAAAAAATCAAGAAATATATCAGTTTATATGTTATAGTCAGGCAATATTATTAACTGGAAAGTCAAAATATAATTTTACAATTATTTTTTTAAATTAGTTGTTAAATGTTGGCAATTTTTACTTAATGCTATTTATTTATTTATTTATTTATTTCATAAAAAGAAACATTTCTTTACTCATGAATAAAAAATATTGAAAAATAAACCTATGACATGAAAATGTTTTTGATAAAATTGACGTCATAATAGCTTTAATTATTACTTATTTTTTCATTTCGCAAATATATTTAATTTTTTCCATAATTGATTATTATTTTAATAATGTATATTAAAGGAGAAATCAATAATATGAAACAATATTCGTACAATATATACTATTACAGAATCTGGTGTGAAACAACCACACGACTTCCATTACCCACTATTACACGTAATATATACAATTTTTTGGAGATATTGCTTGCATTTTTTGAGATTTTCGAGTAAGAGAAACTTGATACACGTATAAAGACTGGCTGTATGCGCTATGTATATTGAGCTACTTGCCATAACTGTTAGTTGCTAAAAATAGTCGCTAAATAAATTTAAACATCTCAATACGCAAGCGAAGTATGACATCACTGACCGCCCGTGGATGCAAGAAAAAGATTTTCCATGTTAATCGCTCATTGGATTTTTTTTTTTTTTTTTTTTTATTAAAATTCTAGAAGAATTATTTCCCGATTTTAATCCTCATATTTGGGTATAGATATGTATTAGTTATTGTATGCATGCGTTAGATTGAGTTATTTTGCTGTCAAATTGACAAAATTTTAATTTTAAATTTCAAAACTGTCACCCTTGGCGTTTTTTGTATTTGGCGATCAAAAACGTAATACGAAAATATACATGCCAGATGTATATTTTCGTAATATGTATTGTACGAAATATTGTTTCATATTATTCGTTACACTCTTAATGTAAGTTTTTAAAATAACCATGATTTTTGAAAGGAATTAAATTATATTCGCCAGATAATTTGGCGATATTTTTTTTCTGCCAAGGATGACGGATATCAAATCTATTCCGCTGCAACATATTAGTATATTATATCAGATACTTTATTTAGACATTTGAAAACAAATTTGACTTCAAATTATGATAGAATATTTATCCTTTCCCTTTTAATTAGTTTATTAGTTGGATGTTTATTGTGTAAATATCATCCTTTGAAATGAAATTTTTATGTTTTCAATCGAATATGGAAATTTGCCATTTTTTTTTTTTTTTCTAGAGTTTTGAAATTTAAAATTCCAATTTTATCAATTTTACAACAAAAACAATTTAATCTAACGGATGCACATGATAATTAATACATATCTATATCGAAATATGGGGATTAAAATGGGGAAATAATTTTCCTCGATCTTTATTATTTTTTTACAAAAAATCCAGTTCACTTTTTATATTATTGTTCGCGTGAAAATATATTTTATTATATGTCTAAAAATAAATTAATTCGTAAATCTTTTTGGCAACAATTATAAATTAAAATAAATAATATTATAAAATAGAATTTCTTATTTTATTTTATTTATTTATTTATTTTTAAATTCCAATTTCGTAATATTACTCCGTGGTTTACACACATCAGTTTAAACCACGGAGTAATAAAGACTCCGTGGTTTAAACATTGATGCTTAGATATTATATCATATCATATCAAATTAAATTATTAGAAAAATAAACACTTTTAATTCTATAATGACGTCAGATTTAACGTGTAAGTTTAACAATTAAAAAAGCTTTATATGAATTTCAATTTAATGCACGTGCAAATATATTTCTTTTCTTTTCACGTCAAGATATTTTAAAAACGAAATGAATATGTAAATGTTCCTTTTATGTTGGCAGCAGCTAATTTTTTTAATATTTCATTATTTCCATTTCTATTACGGCTTCTATGGGGATTTTAATTAAAATGCTCAGATTTTAAACTAAAATTTATTTTATCAAAATTAAATATAGCCTATAACAATATGGCATACTGTAGCTTTCGGTCAGTGAAAGAAGTTTTTAAATCGGTTCAGTAGTTTCAGAGATTACCCTCCACAAACAAACAATTTTTTGCGCTTTATATAATGATATAGATAAAACTTTCGTACAGAATTCTGAGTATGTAAAAGAGTTTTATTTAAAGATACAATTTTTCAAAATCTAATCCTTCGATCTTATTAAAAATGTGAACACTTCTTTAAAATAAAAAAGACTAACGTTTGAACGAAAAAAAATTTTTTTTTTCTAAAGTTAAAATTTGAATTTTGGGAGATTTGCATGCAAAAACAGTATAATTTTCGGCATATTTTCTGCACGTATTTTCCTCACTTTTGAAATTAGTTTAATGGAAAAAAAGAAAAAAACCAATCTTTTGTTCAAACACAAAGAAATTCCATTTTGAAGAAGTATGCAAATAAGATTGGTGCATTACTTTTCGAAAAATCGTGTCCACCGATTTTTCTGAAGAGTCACTAGAAACCAGTATCCACCGGTTAAACTTTCAAAATTTTTAATAAAATTTTTTTAAATATTGTTCAATTGATGCTCTTTTATCTGTTCAAAATTTTAAATAAAAATGTATTTATTATATTAAAAAGAGAAAATATATCTTTTTTAGTTTTTGAATCCCATGTAATCCTTTAAATAGCTGTAAAGTTTTATCCAAAAATGTTTCAAATGTACAAAAATACCACATTTGTCCCTTGTCCTCCATCACTTGCACCGATGTTATGGAATATTTTCAATCATATTGACAAATACTATGTACTACTGCCCTTTGTATAAAACCTCTCATAGGGCATTCAGGTAGTCAGATAACATTTATTAGACAGCTGCATGTAGAAGAAAGAACCATCTTGATTAGCATGAAAAGTACATGGTATTGTTTCTTGGATTTGAAAAATAGTTACAGGCTGCAAAGCGTATAGAAAAGTAAGATTGTACTATTTATTACCTGTCACTGCAGTTCCCTACTTGAATATATGTAATTAGTTTTTACAATTAATTATAATTATGTTATCGTAAAAAGCTTTCGCTCAGCTCGAAATGTTATATAGTAGTTTTACTAAGCCAAAACTAGTACGGGTACGCAATTTTTAATAGTAGCAATTTTTTTAATTTTGTCACTACTATTTTCTTTCAAACGGTTTCATGAAGGAACATAAGTGACATTACAGGAACAATTGAGGCATATAAATGTTTCTTTCTTTTCTTTTCTTAAATTGTTTTATATTATATGCTTTTTAAGAAAGATTAACTGTTTTTTTTTAACTGTTTTAAGTTTTATTCTTATTAATTAGTTAATTACATTTTGTGTGTAAAACTTAAAAGATCTGCAATTCAAAATGTCTCAATATCTAGTGATTTATTTCTTTAACTTTAAACAAAAAGTTCTCATTTCATCAATTCTAAAAGATTTTGAAAAAGCATTTGCAGACTACAGAACCATTAAATTATTTATAATTATTGTAATTTCTGAATTAGATATTTTTAAGAGTATGGCATTTCTGTCCATATGACTGCCCTCAATATTATTTATAAAATTTATATTTATCACAGTTAGATAATAAAAAACATATTTATTTTCGCTTACCGATATATATAGTAGAGAAAGTATTGTTTTCGAGTCAAATTTTTGAAATTGAGTTTTTGTTATATTTACACGCTTTGGGGACCCTGAATGCAAAAAGCATGTTTTTAGTGGATGGTCTGTGTGTGTATCTGTTATCAGCATATTTCAAGAACAAATAGTAGCAGGAAGTCAAACTCGATATTCTAACTCTATATTAAATATTGGTGCTACACTAAACTTTTCGTTGACACCAAACAAATGGTTTGTGTACAGGCACATACAAAAGGGTTCAAATACATTATGTCTATGGGGAAAATCTCTGGTAAGTTCAGTGTAAAATCTGTACACTGCCCTAAACAAAATGGAATGAACGCATTGTTTCATATGCATAAAAACCTGTTTTGTGTAAATTGTGGTACAGAAATCTTTAATCATTCGTTTACAGGGCTGTTCAAAGTATTTGGACATATTGGGGTTATATTTCGAAATTGCTGGAAGTGTGTTTCATTTTGTGTTATGTGTGTTTCATGTAAGACTAAATTTAAGTGCACAATGTAATGTGCATATAGTTCATAGACAACAGGGCTACCTAAAAGTAAGCTAACCGTTCTTTTCTATTGAATGTAATTCATGGAAATGTTTTGATTCATTTTACAATATCAACGAACACTGGAAGGAAAATTCATTTTTCGTACCCATACTGTAAACAAAGTATTTTTTAAAGTTCTATTTTTTTTTTTTTTTAAATACTTATCACGTTTTGAGGTTCTTTGAATACGAAAGTTAAATTTTTAGCAGTCGATCTGTATGTATATCGGTTGAGAGCATAATTAAAAAATAAATAAGTGCAGAAAATTCAAATTTGGTACTTTGAAGTTGGCATTAGATTGCCATTTGAAGAATTTGATCAAAATCGGCAAGTTTTAAGGCAAATTAATTACAGCTTTGCAATATATATTTTAAATAAATCGTTATAACTGAACGAAGGGGGGTTGAGGAGGGCGGCAGCCCGCCCTCACACAGAATTATATGTCAAATAAAACTGTTCCTAAACCTATTTTGGATTTTTGTGAAAATAGATTGAACTAGTTTGTTACCATATTGATATTATTATTTAATGGGCAATCTACCTTTGTAGTATTGAAACATAGGGTAGGCAAAAGCCTTGTGAGCGACATACCAGGTTATATTATTATATAAAAATGCATTATATTGATACATTGATTAATTGATATATTAATGCATTGATTGAGAAAAGCCCAGGTTTGGGAACGAACCGAAATCCAAATGCGGGAAAAATTTCAAACTCGAAATGCATAAAACTCGCCCTGATGCTGTGTGCGTGGCAATAGATCAAAGTTTGTTAACCAAACCATTTTTAAATTCATGAAATCAATGAAGGTAGTGAATCAACGAAGGGTTTGCCTGCTTCGCTGGTCACTATATTTAAAGGAAACTCTTTTCTATATAGCTCTCTCTCTCTCTCTCTCTCTCTCTCTCTTTATATATATATATATATATATATATATATATATATATATATTAAAAAAAATCATGAAATTGCTCTAAAGCCTGCTTTGGTTTTTCGCTGCCATCGACAGCGCCTCACTCATTCGCAGACTCTCGGGTGTCTGTCGCTATTGCCTGTGACAATAGCTTACCAGTGGGCTTACATTTGGGTGCTTATCAGATGGCAGTTTCGAAACGGATAGTATCGAAAAAACTGCAGTAGCAATTTTATATTTGAATCCCAGTTACATATGAACAGCACTATAAATAGTAATATTTTCATATAATATTTTCTTTTACGTTATTTTCTATATTTATTTGATTTATTCGATCAACCATAAAATGACAACAATTTCGCGGCAAATATAACATTACAATGTGCTATGATCGGTTATTACGCATATCGCATGAGACAATTTTTGGGGTTATAATAGTATATATAGAAAAATAACTAAATATGTAAACCTGATCATGGTACAACCTTAATATAGTTCCCTTTGGGAACTTTTGAATTTTTATTGCTATTTTAGACAAAAATACATAATTCATAAGATTATTTTTTCTATTTATTTCTTTTCTTTTCTTTTCCCTTTCTTTTCTGTTTTTCAATATTTTATATTTTATTTATATTTTTGATGCGCTACTTGGCTTAAAATGGCTTTCCTTAAATTAGAGTTCTTGCCGAAAAATGTCCGACCTATTTCAGCATCAAAATTTAGAAAAATACCCAGGATCATCAATAAGAAAAGCTCTTTAATATAATGCTGAATTAGCTTTCATGCCAAGCGCGATTCATCCGTACCAAAAACATACTGTTTAAACAAAACAAAAAATAAAAAAAAAATCTAAAATTGAGGTATATTAACCCGTTAGTAGTCGCTATAGACAGCGCCACCTATTAAAAATTGCGCACTTTTTATTTAAATGTCACCAATAATTTTAAGAAGTGATGTGATTGCCGTTTCTTTGATTTTATTCGCGTTTTATGTATATCAAATGTCACTTCTAAAAATTTTTGGTGGCTATTGAATAAAAAAATCTTTCAACACTAATATATGGGCGGCAAATCGACCAACTAGCGACTACTAACGGGTTAAAAAAAGTTATGGTTGATTTTTTACTTCATTTTCATATTTTCACATAGAATAATAATTAGGAAGAAGGAGCATGATAATACTCTTAATGCTTACAAACCCCTTCTAGTGAAATGCCAGCGAAAGCTACTTTTGCTACTCAAAACCTTAAAGAAGGGCCATAGAAGAAGAATAATATCGCTGTTTGTTGTGGCAACACAACAGCTTATTAGAAACACTTATGCTAGGAGCATGATAATACTCTTAATGCTTACAAACCCCTTCTAGTGAAATGCCAGCGAAAGCTACTTTTGCTACTCAAAACCTTAAAGAAGGGCCATAGAAGAAGAATAATATCGCTGTTTGTTGTGGCAACACAACAGCTTATTAGAAACACTTATGCTAGGAGCATGATAATACTCTTAATGCTTACAAACCCCTTCTAGTGAAATGCCAGCGAAAGCTACTTTTGCTGCTCAAAACCTTAAAGAAGGGCCATAGAAGAAGAATAATATCGCTGTTTGTTGTGGCAACACAACAGCTTATTAGAAACACTTATGCTCCTTCTTCCTTTATTATTATTCTATGTATTTTCATATGCATGAGCAAATTTAATATTTTACAACTTTTTATATTTCGCGTGAAAGCATATTTCATTTTATGCTGAAAAAAAAAAAAAAAAAAAAATGTATATTAATAATAATAACTCGTAATTTTTTTTTGGCGACAATGAAAAATTTAAACGTCCAGTTTTAAAGCAATTACCAGTTTATTATTTTCATATTTTAATTAATTTTAAAAAATCTAATCAAAACTTCGTTACAAATAAGGTACCAAATGAAAGGTGCGATCTTTCTGCATCCGTCGGCTTAAACAGCCTATCGATCGGACAATTAACTAAAGTATAACTAAACTTTTTAAAATTAACTAAACTTAAAATTAACTAAAGTATGAAAATTTGGTGGCAACTGCGCCAGCACACAGACAGAGTCCAAGGAAATCTCTTAGTCATTTATATATAGAGAGAAGAGATGTTTCTTGGATTTTCCTTGAAACTTTATACATTTGTTTATTCAAATATGTAGCCCATGCAAAAGAAACTTTGTTCGCGACTGTGTAGTCACAGATAATTTTTTTTCCGTCAAAATGCCCTTATTTTATCAGGTACTTTTATATTCTGATTGCAGTATGTTGTCTTTAATGTCAGTTTTTTCTCTTTTTTTTTTTTTTTTTTTTGTTAGTGTAATTTAATTCGGAATACTACTTGTTAAAAACAAAAAAAAAAAAAAGTACGAAAAATTTTCAATTTTATTAAAAAAATTTGTACTTCCTTGAATATACGCGTTATTGACATAGAATACTGATATTTCAAATAAAATTCACTCATAACCACAGATTGTAACTGCAACGTACTTCAAGCCTTATTTTTTTACAGGGTATTCATATACATATATTTTACATTCTTGTACATTCAATAGAAGAAAATATTGGATTCATAAATAATTTCGATTTCCGGTTTTCAATGGATTTACACATTCCGAGAGGTCCAGAACATGATCTGCCTTTTTTTAAAGAATGTCTGTGTATGTGCGTGCGAGAGAAAAATTTTGTTTCAGTTGTATCTTAGGAACTACTTACAGATCAGAATTACATGTAAATTTATATGTAGATGTACCTTGACATAAATTAGTGCCTGTCAAATTTTAGCGCCAATCGCTCAACAGATGGCTCTGCTACCCATCGATTTTCGAAATTTCAGCGAAGTCTGTATCTCAAAACTACTGCTCAGAATTGCATATAAATTCATATACAGTTGAACCTTGACATATATTAATGTTTGTCAACATTTGATTCCGTTAGCTGAACAGGTTACGCTGCTATACAGTGATTTCCGCAATTTAAGAAGCCTATATCTAAGGAACTAATGCACATAATTACGTATAAATACATATATAAATTATCCTTAGCATTAATTAGTGCCTATCAACCTTTGTTGTCAATCGCTCAAAAGGTGGCGCTGCTATACGTTGACTCTCACAATTTAAGGGAAGGCTCTATCCCAGTTTCTATTGCGTATAATCGAACAAATCTTGCTAAGTGAAAAGGTCATTCTGAGACATTATGTTGATTCAATTTGGGTGTATATCAGCCGGTAGGTGGCGCTGCTATACCACAGATTTCCCCAAGAACAGGAAGGATATACAGTAAAAATTCTTTTCCGTTGGGTATTTCATGTAATAGCACCTCTTTGAGATGAAAATAGTTTGCATTCATAATAGAAAAAATAATAATAAGTAATTTGTATAGGAAAATGTACAAGGAAATTTTGTAATAGCCACAACAAATTACTTTTTTACAGGGTGTTCATATACACTTTTACTTTCCTCTACCTTCAATAGAAGAAAGTATTCGTCGAAAATTTCGACTTCCAGTTTCCGATGAAATTATATGCTTTGAGAGGTCAAGAACACGAATTGACGATTTTCAGAAAATGTCTGTTTATCTGTGAGTCTGTGTATGCGTGACAAAAATTTTGTTCCAACTGTATTTCAGGAACTACTGCTCAGAATTATATATAAATTTATCTGTAGTTGAAACATGATATAAATTAGTACCTATCAACTTTTTGTGCAAATCACTCAAAAGGGGTAGCTAATCCCGTTTAAGGGAAGGCTATATCGCAGGTTCTGTTGTGTATAATGAAACAAAACTTAACTCGTGAAATTGACATTGTGAAACATTATGCTGATTCAATTTCTGCGCATACTGGCCGATAAGGGGCGCTGCTATGCCATAATTTTTTTCGCGAGCAGGAAGACTATTTCTCAAGTTTTATTGCATATAAATATAAGAGATTGCAGAAAATTTGGTATATGGGAAGGCAGTTATGAAACACCGCGTTGATTAAATTTGGGTGCATGTCGGCCGATAAGTGGCGCTGCCATTCTACAATTTTTTCTGCGACAGGAAGGTTATATCTCAGATTCTATTGTATATAAACTTTATTGCATTTTGTGGTTTTTTTCAAAGTTTTGTAATTATCACAAAACTCGGTACATAAGATAAGCCATTAGAAAACACTATGCTAACTCTATTTGGATGCAGATCGGCCAATAGGTGGCACTGCTGTGCTGAAATTTACCTGTATATAGGAAGACTAAATCACAACTTCTATGGCGTATAAATTAATCCTACTTGATAGGTGAGATAACCAAAGCTGATATAATTTGGGCATAAATCGACCGCTAGCTGGCGCTGATATTTCTTACTTTCTGTGAATTTCCACAAAGCAGCACCTCAGCATCTATTTGTTAAAATTGGAACAAATTCCAATGTAAAATTTTTATTCTGGAAAGTTATTTTAAACTTTTGTTCATGTTCAGCTGTAAGTAGAATGATATAGACGAATGTTTTGTGATGGCCACAACATACTAGCTTTTCCTCAGTTTGTTACCTATTCTGTTTTCGACTTCTAGACTAAATGTTTGGTAAATTATATCTGGTAAAACACATTCTTTACTTCCACAAAGTTACAAAAGATTTCATCCGATATTTCTTCAGATATCTAACAAAATGTCTAAATTCTAAATTGTCTAGTTATTTTCTCACGCATGTCTACATGAGAAAAATCGCTAAATATCTGATTTTCGGAAGATCAAAATACAAAATAAGGTAAAAACGTATTTTGAGGATTTTACACCAAAAATTACTTTCTCTATTGTGTATGGATAAGAGGTGGTAAAAAATAAAAAAAGAATGTAAAACAGAAAACAAATGTATATTTAATTGATTAAAAAAATAATTAAAGTGAAATTCTAAATTTCCTTCCAGTCCTAAACATCAATGTATATATTTTAACTTCTTTAAATCATCTGAGAAAAAAAAAAAAAACGTTTTTTACACATTTGATTTTACTGGTGTTCTGTTTCATTTGATTGGTATTAAAGGAATGTTATTTAAAGAGAAAAAAATTCTCCTTTTAAATTGAAACGGAAATTTCTTTCTTTTTAAATTTCCGTTTAATTTCATTAAATCAAAGGGAATTAGTTAGAACTTCACACGGAAAGAACACTGTGTAGTGCAATCAAACAACAATAAAAATAAATAAAAAATAAATAAATGAAAACTTTAGGTCCAAAATTAAATTAAACTTTTTCTGTACAGACCAAGCACACTTTGGATCACAAATAAATAGGAATTCTATGCATAATAATTATGTATCGTCTTTTAAATGGAAAATAATTCGTCGTGCTTTATGTTATATTTAAAAATCTTGTAGTTTTGATAAATTTCTTTTCAAAGTGACGGTGGACATTATAAAATGTTCTTAATTTATAAAATGTTGCATATATGTGCAATGAAATATAAGAAATTTAAGTTTATTAAAATTTATTAAAAATTAAAGAAATGAAAAAAAAAAAAAAAACAATAATATATAATTTTAGGGAATTATTACTATTTCATCAACTTTTATTTAAAAAATAAAAATTCGATGAAAGAAAAAAAGTAAAATCTTTGGAAAAGTGAATATCTATTGCAAAAAAAATGTTCTCTAGTAAATGCTATTGCAATTTAAAATTTGTATGGTCACTTTATTTAGGGTAAATCGACCAGTAATTAAACATTCAGTAAACATTTCTTAAAGTTTTACCGTATTTTCTAAAATAATCATCGACAAAAAGCATTTTCGAAAATTTTTTAATTAATAATAAATGTATGAGGTTAAATAATTGAAAATCATTTCACTGTTATTTATCTGTGTTATTAATTCAAATTTATCAAATATACTAGTTACTATTAATCAGTATAAATCGATTACTAATCAACATCATCCTTGCAGTAAACTAAGTGTTCTTTTGGGGATTTTGACCAAAATTGTCCCCACTTTTTTCCTAAACCAATTAAAGTATCAGATTCAAACACATTATCGAAGTGGAACGCTAGAAATCTTCGCAAGCTTCGAAATGCTGCTGCGAAAACTTAAGGGAAGTGGTCACACATTTAGTAATAAACTATATTGTTCAATCAAGGCAAAATCAGAAATTTAGTAACTGACTGATTTGATCATTTACCATCACTAATAATATTTCGATACTTAGTAGTTGACCACCCTTTATCTTTAACTCTTTCGGTCCCATGGATATGAAATTTTTATCTACCTCAGAATCCCGGACAAACGCCCGAGATTTCACCCCCACGGAAGTACAGAGCGGCTTCTTTTTCTATTCATGCGAGTGTCATTTCAACACGCCTTAAGATTAGGGGAAGAATGGATTATTGTCTGGTCCAGTTTCACTGCAGAGTGGAGGGTGTACAATATACTTTCCGCGAAATGCCTGGTACTATCACCATAAATAATACTTTTGCTTTCGAAACGTAATAAATATTATATGAATTTAAATTCACGTAGTATTTATAAAATGCCATAAAGCAGTTATCATATTGTCTATAACAATGATAATTAAAATTCGATGTATTTATTTATTTATTTATGAAGAAGAAAGCATAATGCAAAAATTTTAGAAAATCACTGTGCAATAACAACTTTTTTTTTTTTTAATTATCATTCTAACTATTTTAAATATCTATTTTTTCAGAGTTAAGTAAATTTCATAAGTACAATTGAAAACCTCATTTTATGAAAATTTTTATTGTAAATAAATAATAAATTAAAAAAAAAAAGAGTAAACCAACACCATTCGCAGCAGTTCATTCGATAAGAAATAATAGCACAACCCTTCATTAGACGAAAATGATAGGCACAAGCACAGCATCAAAGCAGGACTTATATCTACTTTATACCTAAAAGAGCGATATGATGTTTTTCGGCCCAAAACAATTGTTATGAAGAAGGATTTTTATTTTTTCAACTTACGGTATTTTTTTGCAAAGTTTTTTTTTTCTTTTTTTTATGTAAACATATAAATATCAACATATAGTCAACTACAATGAAGAAAATAGTTTTGTTAACGTTTTAAAGTCATCGTGTGAGAAGCACTTTTTAAAAATTATGAATCCAATTATTTTTAACATAGTTATTTATTTCAAGGGATATGCAGATTTTCTTTCTTTTTTTTTCCTGTTTCTTTTTTTTTAAACTAATGGTGTAGTAGAAATAAAAAAATAAAAATTCTTAGCAGTTCTTTTGGGTCGATATACAAAGCGATAACACAAAGGTTCTCTAGAGGAAAAAGCTAAGCACTAGTCCATGAAGGGGTGTGCTATTATTTCCACCCAAAACAATTGTCGTAAAGCTTTCTCATTCTTTCTTTTTTCTTTTCTTTTTTTTTTTTTTTTTTTTTTTTTACTAACGGTATTTTTTGCAAAATCTTATTCTTAATTTATACAGTTCAAGAAATAGTCATCTACAATGAAGAAAATACTGTCATAAAGTGTTTGAACATTGTGTAATGCACAATGTGTAACTCTTTCTTAAATTATCATTCTAACTATTTTTAATCACCCACTTTGACAGAGTTAAGTAAATTTGATAAGAGCAATTGAAAACCTCCTTTTATAAGAATTTTGATTGTAAATATTTATTAATTAATATGCGCTGAAGGACTAATGTTCTAAAGTAATAAGCAATAATTAAAAAAAAAATGCAAGCAAGCACCATAAATTAATAAAAATAAATTAAACATTTGCAACAGTAGTTTCGATTCGAAATAATAGCCTAACCTTTCATCAGACAGAAATGTTAGGCACGAGCACAGCATGAAAGCAGCACTTATAACTAATTTCTACCTGAAGAAGCGATGTATACTGTTTCTCAGCCCAAAATAACTGTTGTGAGGAAGTTCTTTTTTTTATTTTTTCAACTTGTATTTTCTTGCAAACACTTTTTTTTTCCTTTTGTTTCTTTCCTTCTTCTTTTTTTCTTTCTTTTATTATTAAAATAATCTAGAGGTTCTGCTCTTGGATTCAAACTATCTACTGAGTCTTTAGATCCCGAAAATTTCTCCTGATTATTAAAGTTCTCTATGTCGGAAGTCCACGTAAAAGTAATATGAAAATTACCATAATTTTCGTCTAGATCCGCACCGGAATCAGAAACAGTTTCGGTGTTTGGTAAGATTCTATTTCCTTTGAATTTTCATCACTATCACTGCTATCAATCGATTTAATAATTTCATTTTCAGTAGATGCAAATAAAATCGCATTAATTTCGTATTGTGTTATTTTTCTACGTCAAAAAGCCATAGTAAACAGAAAGAAATAAGAACATACAGGATGATCTCAGCTAACAAACTGCGATTACAAAATTTTGTCTCTCACTTCAAAATCTTTAGGACAAGAAAACTCCATCCTCTATCCCTTCTTGTCACCGTAAAGTTAACCCGCCCACTTATCATCTGCACTGACAACTGACTGCGGAAAAATGACCATCGCGAAGATAAAAGAGCGAAAAGGGGGGGATGAACTATCTCAGGCGTTTTAGGGCCGGAATGGGACTGAGAGCTTTCGGGCGGCTTCGGCCGTAACGGGAACGAAAGTGTTAATAAAGAAGCATCAATAAACTGGCGTTGTAAAAATTATACTTACAAACTTTGAATAAACACCATACAATGCAATAAACTCGCAACAATTGTTTCGGGTCGAAAAAACACACGACCCTTCATCAGGCGAATAAAGTAAGCACGAGTGCTGCAGTCAAAGCGGCAACGCACAAAATCGTTTAAAATGAAAAGAAAAACTTTATAAACTAGAAAATAAATATAGCTACTGGTGTGAATAGAATTGTACAAGAAGACAAGAAAATAAATAAATGAGTGAGATCAAACATAAAACAAACTAAGGATAACAAAAATTAAACGAAAATCTAAGTTACGTGAGTAATTTCCAAGCATCAGAGAAGAAAGGAGCGGAAGAAATATCATTAACAAGATTTTTCGAATTTTTAAATATGTAAAATGCTTCATGAATATCCAAATGGGAGGAACAGACAGGAGATGAGATAATGTTAGTTTTGGAGAAATCAAAACGATGACCTTGAGACCAGCAGTGGGAAGCAACAGAAGATTTGGTAATCTCTTCATTACGAACATTCCGACGGTGCTCATTTATTCTGTATTTCAAACGCCTCCTAGTTTGACCAATATAACCTAAGTTGCAAGACGAACACGGAATTAAATAAATTCCAGAACGGTTTTCGGTAGGAATGGGATCCTTAAGAGAAGATAATTTAATTTTATTGACGGGTTTGTAAATAACTTTGAAACCAAACGGTGAAAGAATTTTAGAGATTTTAAAAGAGAGTGAAGAATAAAAAGGTAAAACAACTGGGATGAGACTGTGATCGTTTAATTTGGGAGCAGAACGTTTAGGATTCTTAAATTTATGTAGAGCTTTATCGATGATAGATGGGTTATAGCCACGAGAGAGAGCAAGAGATTTTAAATAATTAATTTCTTTCGAAAGATTAGACGGATCAGAACAAATGTGTAAGGCACGATAAACATAAGTGTAAAAAGCAGACATTTTTTGTTGAGGGGCGTGGTTAGAGAGAGCATGCGGCGGCAAAGAGACTGAGAATGGTTTTCTAAAAAGTTTCTCAACTACTGTTTTTAG
Organism: Salticus scenicus; assembly: GCA_963930645.1. NCBI lineage: Eukaryota > Metazoa > Arthropoda > Arachnida > Araneae > Salticidae > Salticus > Salticus scenicus. The sequence continues at coordinate 165,868,555 of OZ005659.1, read as the reverse complement.
AAAACCATTCTCAGTCTCTTTGCCGCCGCATGCTCTCTCTAACCACTTGCATTGCTCTTGAGCCTCTTTGAGAGAGACTTGCTTCAAGTGTTATTGCTATACAGTTTGTACTGTGGATTTGCTATTGACAGCTGTTGTTTAAGCTGTGGTTACTGCTTGAATTGAAGCTGATAATTGGTTTATTGACCTGTATTTTTCTGGAACTTTCTGTGAATAAATTACTGAATTTTTGTAAGTTTGGCCTTTCATTCCCGGACAACTCACGAACCCTCAAGTACGCAAGAATATGTAAACTGAGAAAACACATTTTATTTAAAGATTTCAAATCTGTAAAGAATATATGATAAACCATAAAAAATATTGCCTGCAAATGTGTTTTACTAAACAAACCTAATATAGCTCAATTTATACATATTAAATGAAAATATAAGCTTCAATATGAAACATATTTAGCGATACTGTGGCCTGTGGTTGTTTACTAAAAAATGATCCAATGCAACAGAAAAAATCTGGAGTGACTCCACTCGACTTTCCGAACATTGAGTCATCAACAGTTTTGTAGATAAAGTAAAGAAAGAGGAGTTTTTAAACAAACAAAAGAGAGAAAACCATAATAGAGTGTTTGAGTATTTTTCTCCATATATTTCACGATGTTTTGTTTAAAGCTACTAAACTTTGAGCCCATAGATCATAATGATAAAGAAATTTTCGTTGTTTCCCTGTAAAAACCTATAAATGCTAGATTCACGAAAATGCTTATAGTTGGTGCAACAGTGATTTATAATATTCATATAAATTTTCAGCTCAATTAAATAAGGCGTTTAGATGCTATCGCACTTTTAAAAATTTGGTCCCATAGGCCATAATGATAAAGAATTTTTCTTTGTGTCCCTGTAAAAAAAACTGCAAGTGCTAGATACACCAAAATTTATACAGTTCGTGCAACTGTGACCTATAACATGTGTACAAATTTTTTGCTCATATTAATAAGGCGTTTAGACACTATCACACTTTTAAAAATTTGGCCCCATAGGCCATAATGACAAAGAATTTTTCTTTGTGTCCCTGTTAAAAAACTATAAGTGCTAGATTCTCCAAAATCTATTGAGATTGAGTATCTGTGACCTATAATATGCGTATAAATGTTTTGCTCAATTGAATAAGGCGTTTAGATGCTATCGCACTTTTAAGATTTTGGTCCCATAGGCCATAATGATAAAGAATTTTTCTTTGTGTCCCTGTAAAAAACTATAAGTGCTAGATTCACCAAAATCTATAGGGTTTGTACTATGGTGAATTACAATATACGTACCAACGTTCAGCTTATTCGAACAAAGCGTTTAGACACTAGCGTGTTCACTCACAGACATACACACACACGCACACATACATACACACATACACACACATACATACACACATACACACACATACACACACATATACATACATCATCGTAAAAATAGTAAAATCGGACTCAGGGGACCTTGAAACGTATAGAAACAACAAAATCTCAAATTCGGATTTTTGACATGATTACAATACTTTCTTCACTATAGTGTTCGGAAAGTAAAAATTATTTTATTTCACTTTTGGGAGATAAAAGTGCGTAATTTTTAGCTATAAAATAGACAATAGATGTCATGCTTTTTTAGCGAGGAAGAAATGTATTAAGCCAAGGGTTCCAACCTGGTCCTTTGGCAGCACGTGCCAGTACACTACTGACTAAGATGCACAAAATTCTCACCTAATAAAAGTTTATTAGGCCTTTATATATAAAAATTTTCCTGCAAGATATTTTCATATTCTCAGACAAAACTATCCCAAATTATGCACTGCAATGTAATGCTAATAATAATAATAATAATAAAAAGAAAGAAAGAAAGCGCAAATAGCTTATAGCGATTTGTACGGAGAACCAATCAAAAGCAAAAGATTATTAGTATCTAAAATACAATATTTTGTCTAACGAGATTTTAATTATGCAAAGTAAATTAAAATGTTTCAAAATGTTAAGCAATATTCTAATCAGGCAAATTGCTACAGCCAAATCATAATTCAAACAATACTTTTTACAGGGTAATTCCAAATATTTTAATTTTTGTTTAATTTTTTACTCGTGCATTTTTCGTAAAATATTTCTGGTAAAAAGTAAATATTATGTAACATTTTGTTGTTTTTACTGGCTCCAAATAGCGGGAAACCGAAGGATACGTTCTTCATAGAGGCAGATATGTCAATATTTATAGTTTATTCCAGAACATTGTGAGCAATCGCTTTTTTTTTACACACCACTTTTATTGAAAAATTTTTTTCTTATTTAATCATAATTTCATACTAGAAAAAATTGCTCCACAGGAAAAATAAATGTTCGGGGGGGGGGGGGGAGGAAGAACAAAAAAAGAGGTGTGTACTAATAATGTTCCAGAAGAAATAAATTATTAATGAGGGTATACCTGTAGAACACCTGATTCACTTATTATTTGCGGATGATCAAGTTATTATGACTTAAACCAAGGAAGACCTAAAGCCTATAACTGAAGAGGTATTAAGGGCATACAACCGATGGGGCCTGAAAATTAACTATAAAAAGACAGAACACATGACAACAGGGACAGATGAAGATATCGTCACAGACGGATTTGAAATCAAGAATGTACAGGCTTTTAAATATCTGGGATCAATACTGGAAAAAGATGGTTCATCAGGGATGGAAATCGAAAAGAGAATATCTGACTCTAGGAAAATAATAGGACTTAATTCTGTGGAGCAAAAATATTATTGAAAAAAACAAAAAGAATTATCTTTAACACCTTGATAGAAAGTGTTCTGCTGTATGGAGCAGAAACATGGACAGTCAAGTCTGCAAGCGAAACAAAAACTGCTATCTACAGAAATGGATTTCTGGCGACAATCGGCCAGAACTTCAAGACTTGAAAAAAAGACCAATATTGAAATACGAGCAAGATGGTTGTTAAGACGAATATCATACGAAAAATAGACAAGAAGAGGCTACAATGGTACGGACATGTACAACGGATGAATGCGAATGGAATACCACAACTTGTACTCAACTGGAAACCTGAAGGGAAAAACAGGAGGGAAAGACCGCAGAAAAGGTGGAAAGACAAGCTTATGAGGGACATGACAGAGAATGGAATGGATGAGGAAGATGCTCAGGACAGAGAAAGACGGAGACAAAAACTAAAGGCTGTTTTTGATTGAAAGGAAACCTCAGCATTGAGGAAATTCCCTAACAGTACTGCCAACCATCTCATTAATAAGCATAGACTTGTTAACGCCCCTTGAAAATACGCCCCTTTTCCCACACCACTTTATATTTAGAGCAATTCTCTCCAAATAGTGTTACGATTAAATAAGAATGAAATTACTCTAAAAAATTACTGGTGTACAAAAAAAGGCGGTGACTAAAAGTACTACGCTTCATAATGAGATGGTTGGCAAGCATGTAATAATAATAATAATAATAATAAAAATGTCTATAGAGTTGCGGTGTTTGATTTATAAGTGCTTTATTTTTAACTTAAATCATTTTCGGTCTAATGGCCATAGAAAAATAATTCTTTCCCACGACTGTTTTTTTTTTTTTTTTTTCGTGGAAATTGGGGTTACATGAGGTTAGGATTAAAAGAAATATATAATTTATGTCTGAATGTCGGTCTAACTTACCTTTTCTTCTAGATTACTATATTTTTGAGAATTCTGTAGTATTTACTCTCTCTTTATATTATACAGGTCTACAAAAATAATTTTGGCGATATCTGACTTAATAATTTTAACTGATATATATGATTTTTGATGTACTGAAACTGAAAATGAAACAACCAATTTTTCTCTATCACGAGTAGCTCTTTGCCAATACAGGGTGTCTACTAACACAATCTTTTAAATTTTGGTACTTACTAGTATGATTCCATGACTAATTCAGAGCTGCCAACCTAATCCGGAAGATTGTTAGTTCCTCCCCTTTTTCCACACCAGTATATTTTTAGAATATTTTCCCTCTTAATTCATCGTAAATACTTTTGATGAGAATTACTCTAAAAATTAAGTGGTGTGGAAAAAAGGATGGTACTAGCAAGAGATTAGGTTGGAAGCTCTGCTAATTATAATTAATCATGAAAATAAACTATAAAATCTACTATAAAATTACATTGGTGCAGAGTTGCCAACCTAATCCAGAGGATTGTTAGTACTGTCTCTTTTTCCACACCACTTAATTTAAAGAGTAATTCTCTTCAAATGTATTTACGGTTAACTAAGAAGAAAAATGCTCTAAAGAAATGACTGGTGTGGAAAAAAAAGGGCGGTACTAACAATCCTCCGGATGAGATTGACAGATTTGTTGCTGGAAGAATCACGGAAGAAATTATGTCAGTAGATATCCTGTATTGACAAAAATCTATACGTGATAAAGAAAAACTGGATTCAGTTTCAATTTCATCTCACCAAGAAAATAAAGACTAGCTGAAATTATCAAATGAACATTTCAGATGTAGATCTGCGATATAAATCCATCATTTTTATCAAACTAAACCCTCTTTATGACGGAAATTAAATTTCCTCATGTCAGTCAAATTGCTTTTTTCGATGGCATCGAATAATGAGCTTTTCCCTTTTCAAAATCACATTAAAAATTACTTAATAGAAAATTGCAGATAATAACTTCTGATAATAACTGTCCAATTACACTCTAAATATGTTCTCTCATTTCCACTAATGTAAAGAAATATTATTGCTAATGAAATATTTAAATAAATTGTCATTATGAGCTGAGAAAGTATATATTTTCATTCTTGTATATACATTTTCTTATTTTAAGCTTTAACTTGCCTAGTTGTTGCCTTTTTATTTATCTTTTAAAGTTACGTTATCCTAATAGTTATGCTTTACAAATATATACAAAAGACCAGAATAACTTAATTTAAGAAAATAAATGCAGTTTGGAACGTATGTAATTTATCCTCACACAATAAATAGAGAAATTATGTGTTTTTTTTTATTCTGGCTTGCATCCAAAATTTTGTCCTAAAACAAGCTGTGAAGATTTATTTTACAGTAATGTTTGTTTTGCTGACACATATTCTTTTGTTACTTTTCCTATAAAACATAAAAGAGTATTTATTGAAGATGAAAAAAGCTAAATAAAATCATATATATGTGAGGCAGTGTCTGCAAACTATTTCATTTATCATAAAAACAGGAATGATTTATAAAAGACATAATGTTTTTGGATGATGAACGAAAGTATTTACTGTAATGGGCATTTTAATTTGTTTTATTACTGTGAGCAGTTATACAAACTGGTGGCTTGCAAGTAAATAAATAAGATAATAAATGAGCGTTATTTATACTTGAGGGGATTAATATTTACTGCATAATTTAAAAATTACTATTTCTTTCCTTTACGGTCATTTCAAAACTGTTTTTAATATGAAGTAATTATAGAAGAAAAGTAAGGAAGAGTATCTTTATTTTGTTTTTATTTTAAATAATTGCCGCCTACACTACAGCGACTAGCTGGTTTCCAACCCTTGAAAATTCTGTTAGTAGCAAAGGCAAGCACGTTGGTGTCTACAGAGCATCCCCTTCCCCCCCCCCCCCCCCCCCCCCTTATCCAAGGCATCTAGTAAAACAAATAAATAAATAAATAAATACAGTTCTTTTACTGAAAAATAACAAAAACTGAACTTAATAAAATGTTTGTTATAGGTACAGAATCACCTATCTATAAATGTACTAACTGAACGTTTGTATCATAAATTTTGAAGAAAAATAAATCTTTTCTTATACTGGCCTAAGTCTAATTTGTTTTAAGTTTATTTGTAAATTTTAATATTTTCACTTTCTTCTATTTACGTAAAAATAAAATATTGGATTCGTGAACATTGTTGACAGCTGGTTTTTGAAGAATTTGCACGTTTTGAAAGTTCTTAAACATGATTTAATAAAAAAAAAGTTTTTTTGTCGGTTTTTCTGTGTGTGGGTTACGAAACTTTTACATATGTATTTTTGGAAACAATGAAAAGGATTATTTAAAACGTCGTAGATAGGAAGGCTATATCTCAGCTTCAATCGTGTAAAAATGCACAAAATGTGACATGAGAGAGAACTATTATGAAAAACAATGTTAATTCTTTACATATCGGTCAAACGATGGTACTGCTGTCTTTCATTTTTTCCCAGGCTATATTTAAGTGTCTATGAAGTATAATAGTACCAAACTTGATATGTGGGCTAATATCATCGTAAAAACAATGCTCGTTAAGTTTAGTGCTTACTGGCCGACACGTTGCTGCAGTTTTCTCCGCTGACGGGAAGGCTATATCCCAGCTTTTACGATACATTAATGCAACAAGCTAGACATGTAAGATAAATTTTACAATAAATAAATATATAAAGAAAGAAAGATTATACAGGCCGAAATGTAATGTGTTTCTCTTACTTGCAATTTGAAATTTTCTAGTTGTCTTAATCTCAGCATCTATTGCTAAAAATCGCACTAAATCGCATTTAAAAATTATTACGCGTTATTAATTTGATTAATTATTTGTGAATTTTAAATGTAGGTGGCACTGTTATGTAGAATAATATAGAGATAAAACTGTATGATGGAGCCAGAATACTTGTTTATTGGGATTACGACACTTACAAACTACAATTTATCCTATATAAAAAACATGAATTCAAGATATAGTGGAAACACGTTTCTCACGCCTAGCATTCAGGTTGATTCCAATGGCTTTGAGGGGTGCCAAATTTGTCCATAAGTTGGGATTTGGTAAACATCCAGTCATTCGGCCGGGCATTCGGCGTTCCCTTATTACTATTTTCTCTCAAATACAAAGGTTATCACTCCTATTTTAACGCTCAATTCTTTGAGTTAGCACTTGCGCAAATGTTCCCATGGTCGAAGAAGTGTGACTGAAGAATATTAGATAAATTTATTTAATAAACAGTAGAAGATTTTTAATTTGCAATCATAACGATTATTGTTTAAAAATTTGAACTTGCTAAATTATATGTTTCAGAATATCGAAAGTATTGCACCCTTTAGGTTAATTGCTTTATTATAATTTCTGAAGAAATAACATCTTATTGTATTTTTATACGACAGATTAATTTTTAATACTCATAATTTATTTTGCCATAATTTCCAACCTTTAAAAAAGAAATGAAAGAAACATATGTTTACTAATTATTAGCTTTGTTCTAACTTCCGGAGTTCTTTTACGTAATTCCTTATTTATATATACATATTTGTTTGTTTGTTTAAAATTCACATACACAATAATTCAGGCGATTAAGATCCGTGAATCTAGTCTGTCTTAAATTTGAAGTGTTGTGCTTATCGAAATTGCCGGACATTTAATCCTTTTTCTTACATGCTTTGTATGGCTGAGTAAAGTCTTGTTGATAATATATCGTCTGTCCTCACGTGTACTAATTAGGATACCACAACAATTTTTTAAACCTCGGTGTATGCGGCAGCATTTACATGAATCCTTTTCTGAAAGTAGTAAAGTGATTTAACCCTTAGGGTAATTCGGATCATTTAAATTACACTGCCACCGGAATTTACGAACAAAATTAAAATAAAAGACATTTAAATTTTTCAGGTTTAAAAATAAGGGCTTTTTCTGCTATGTTATAAATGTAAATTTTTGCTAAAAAATATCCGGGATGAGTTTTTGCGCTTGAGAATTAAAATTAGGTGTTCCATCAGCGGGAACACTGCGACTGAAAGGGTTAATACATGTATTTTTGCGAAAAAGTTCTAAATGCCGGACAATTGGTGAAAATTTTGTATGCATAATCAGGGTTAACCTATTTAGGATATAAGCATAACCACCTGTTATTTCTTTGATTGGTCTTGGTCTTGGCCGAATTTTGTTTTGTCAGAAGGGAATCACAACATCTTTAGATCGTCAGATCTTTTTGGTTTACTAGTACAGTACAATTTTTTTCTTAGTATAATTTGTGCCGATATAAAATGTCATGTGTGTACAACGTAGCAGATGTTTTCTTGGATATTTTGACGGATTAAACTCTCAACGACCATAAGGACACTTACGGTCGCAATGGACCTCGTAGACTTTGATGGACTATCCTCGACAATATCTTGCATTTGTACAAACTCTGTGTTACTTGTAGTGTCTAAACCTTCTTCATGTTCTTTTGCATTTTGTAACATTTTAAATATCGCTTGCCGAGGCTTCGAATTCATGACGATTGACGAACCTATGTACGAATTATCGAGCTGGATTGAGGAATTTGTATGCTTCAAAATCGGTGTTTTTCACGCATGCAGCGACGATAGGTGTATGAGTGATCATTTATTCATTATTTTACAGTCCCGAATTCATAATTTGAAAAGTGGATAAAAATCTAAAGTTCTGCAGCAATTACAGCTACATATATAAATATTTTTGATTATCGTACTTATCATGGATGTTATGTTACAGTCATATATGCAAAACGGGGAGAAAATGTACTATGTAATCATGAGCGACAATGAAAAAAGCAGATGCAGTGATATTTAAGATTTGGAATTTTCAATATGTTTTTTAAATATTTATTCGAAGACACTTTTATGTTATTTCCGTAAATTAATATAATGTATAATTATTTCAGTGTTTTTATTTAAAAAGTGTTAGAGCATAGAGTTATGTTATCTAAAGAATAAAAATTATTTTTTTCACAAAATAACAAATTATATATATTTTAAAGAAGAAATACCATAAAATCGATTCTAAAAGAAGTTTCGTTATAAGTAAAACTCAACGAGTTTCCTTTTTTTTTCTCTCTTAAGGAAAAATAAAGAAATTGATGTCTCTTTCCCTTTTGGCTTAAAGTCAAAGTTCTCAGTAAACTCTTATAAGTTTTCCTAATGTTTGCAATGTAATAGACTATTTTTTGTTGTTCTCTATTGGCAACAATCTTTAACATGGATTCATTCAATGAGTGAAAAAAACACTGAAGTATAAAAGTGAGAGGAAAACTAGCATTGACGAAAATAATTTTTAAAGTAATAAAAGTCGGAAAACGAAATATATCCTTTTCAATGAGTAATTTGTTATTAAAAAATAATTACGTTTTTACTCTGATATTCTCAGTCATATTTTTTTAGATTATGAGATCTGGGGAAAAACAAATCAATATTTTATTCATTATGTTTTATACTGAAAAACATATATGATAATTATAAATATCTAGACATGACGCAGAACAGAAATATCAATATTTACACAAAGTTAGAAACGCCAATGGAGTGCAGACTGCAGTTTCGGTAGCATAAAGCGTACCGTCATCAATGCAGAATGACGAAGTTGTAATTATGGTTATTTTCCCAACATTGTTGAGAAAATAACCATACTTTCAATTTTAATTCAGATAAAATAATCTGTCAGCGTAAACATTTACGTGAACTCGATTTTTTAGAAGCTTTTCATATCAATAAAAATCATAAAAATATCATTAATTGCGATTTAGCTGTACCCGCCACTCCTCTCTCTCTCTCTCGTGTTAAGGAGTTTTCCTTAAGAGTGTTTTTTTTTTTTTTTTTTTTAGTTTTTGTTAGTTAGATAAATAAAATAGAAATAAAATAAATAAATAATAACTTAGCTGATTTTTTTTTTTTTTTTTATTATTATTATTTTTTCGTTTATCAAAACTGAACTTAATTTAATTTGGCTCTGGAAAAATAAATCCTAAGATTAGAATGAAATAAAGTTCTGGCATGCGAAAAGGAAAAAAAAAAAAAAAAAAACTCTGTCTTAAATACTCGTTCTTTGAAAGGGTTGTATTTTCTTGCCATCTCAATTTTTATCAGGAAAGTACATGAGGGGGGAAGTGTAGGAATGTAACCTTGGCTGTAAAGGTTGTTGCTAGGCGTCATGGTGCATTTTTTATGGGGGGAATGAGTGAAGATAACGCAAGTTGCGGATTAATTGGAGTTATTCTTGTATGAGAAGCTTTTTCAGTGTGAGTTTAGTTTTCCCGGATGGCATTTTTCTCTGAGTAGCGGCCCTTCTTAGTTGAGCAGGAAGTTCAGGACACGTTTTCGGTATCGGATGGATTGAAGAAGGAAGTTATGTGCGTGTGTTCAAGGGCTCAGGCTCTTGAATGGTGGCCCATTTGGGGCCCTGGTGTGCCCTTTTGGACGAGATTTAAATTTTTTATCCATGGAAGATCAACAGCAATATGATAATCATGTTACTAGCGTAGATAAAAATTATGGGGACTATGGCACACCTTGAAATGTTAAACAACTGATATAAGATAATAGCGTCATGAACGGTGAAGATTAACAGAGCAGCGATGACCTAAAATTCATCTCCCAAAAGTCAAACTCCGAAGAAGATAAAGAAAAAAAAAAAAAAAAAAAAAAAACTTTTGATTGAAGAGATAAGTAGTGACATGACTCAAAAGGATCCGAAAGAACATTTCTCTAAATTTGATGAACTAACAAAAGTTAATAAAAAAAAATGATTACACTAATGGATGGTCTCAAGATTTTGCTTATTTGCTTTTGCACCTAGAGATTTACGTAGTGGCTCTCATATAAAAGGGTGAATAAATCTACGACAAGAGTGTCAGAACAAGTCCTGGTCCTAAAATGATCCACGTTAGAGGTATGAAATCTGACAGGATTGAAACTGATTTCAGTAAGTTCCGTGAGCATTATGACAAGATTGAAAGAGTAGAGTTTCCGACTGACAAGAATAAAAATAAACCGAAAGAGATCATCCTGTTGCTTACTCTGATGATGAAATCGCATCCTTTGTTTTCTGAAACAATTTAGGATGGGACAATAGAACATGCAATTTTTTTTTATATAAAGGGTAGTCTACTTCGAGTGAGAGTGATGATGCCTTGGATGCTGAAAACTGGGCAAATAGTGTCTGCTTGAACTACTGTCCCTCTGTTGACTACTGAGAAGTCCTTGTTTTTTTAATGGGATTTATGAGATTTTTTAAAAGGAGAAATAAACATGCATACGTCCCCTATGTAGAAGTTTTAATTAATAAAAAATTTAGTTAGTAAAGATTAAAATATTATTACGCACCCCGCCGTAAAAATACTTTAAATTATAACTTTATAATGCAGCGAAAAATCTAACACAGATAACAAAGAATGTTGAAAGAGATTAGGATTTATTAGAAAGATACATGCAGTGTTATTGGCAGATCTTCACTAAGCAAGGCATTGAGTACCCGGGATTCAATAGCGGCGGCGAAATTTGATATCAATCCTTTTTTTGGCTGCTTAAGAAAGGTAAGAGTTTTTTCTGGGCGGTGTGACTTTTACAATAGTATTGTTTTTTATGAGATATCACTTCTTTTTGCAGGTTATGTGTGTGCTTTTATAAATATAATACGTATGCATAAGAAAGGCAAGAGTTTTTGCTGGGCGGGGTGACTTTTACAATGGTATTGTTTTTTTATGATATATATATATATATATATATTATTTACCATATGGCTATGAGAAATTAATTTCAATTCCTGAGCAGCTTTCCTGGACAGGGTAAAATAATGCACTTCCACTAACAATAGAAAAGAATGTTCTGGCTTAATTATCGACAGCCCTGTATATTTTCTGAAAGTTGTGTACACTTCACGTGGTGTACATAAATATAATCCAATATTAATAACACACGGCACAACCTGAAGCATATTTCCATCAATTATCAAGTATTGTCGTACTATAATCTAGTTATTTTATGTAGCCCTGTAAATGAACAGTGAGGGATTTCTATACCATATTCTATACGAAACATGTTTTTACGTACATAAAATATACAAATTCGTTTCATTTGGTTTAGTGCAGTCTACAGACGTTAAACTTTAATTACCCGCATTTTTCCCCATACACGTGATGTATTTGAATTATTTTGGGTTTCTCTGTACACGAACCATTTTCTTGATATGAAAGAAAAGCTTAGTGTAGCATCCCTATCTGATACACATTTAGAATACCGAGTTTGGACTCTGCTATAATTTGTTTTTGCGATAAGCTGATAACAAACACACAGACAGGCACACACACACACAGATAGATACACAGAGAGACACACACAGAGAAGAACATGATTTTTGAATTCAGGTTACCTCAAAACATGTAAATAAAACCAAAATACAATTTTGAAAATTTGACCCAAAAACAATACTTTCTCTACCTTATGGGTAAGAGATAGTAAATATAGAAACTTTTGATACATATATATTTATTTATCTAAATGTTATATTTTATTTTTATTTTATTTTGGGCATATTTAAACCAATTTCAAACTTTGCTTTTAAAATTGTAGAAAATTTAAAATTAAATAGAAATAACGATTTTAATTGTACATATAATTGCTATCCAAACAAATTAAATAATTACTACTGCCATCAATATAGCGTCTTCAAGAATTATAGTATAGGATTCTGATGCTATTAAATTATTACAAGCAAACAAATGTTTTAAATATATGACAACGTCTTTAAATCTAGGTTTTAAATATTAATCAACAAACATTTTCCTTCGACAATTACATGTTTTTTCTCTTTTTGTGCGCGAAATAAATTTTGAGTTGTTCTCTAATACTAGCATGCTAAAAGCGGTTGCGTAAAATATATATTGTAAACCGTACAGGATACTGAAATGAAGCTTTAAGTACACCTGAAAACTATTTTCACATCGATCTATTTTTAATTATTTTAATATATATATAGAAATATATATATAGTCTGTTTTTTCTTTATTTCTATATTTATTATTCAAGGTTTTGTTTATTTAATTATTTTATTTCTTTACTTATTTGGCTACTAAAAATCTACAGTTGAACGATTGTAAGGATAGATGATTTTAAAGTGTAATCTATTAAATAATTACACTCAAATTTTGGAAATTTAATAAACAATAATTATTGAATTTTTGTGAATTTAAAAACATAGTTATATAACATAGTTATAACATTGTTATATATATAACTATATATATATATAGTTATATATACTGTAGTTATATATAGTTACATATACTATAGTTATATAACTATAGTTATATATATAACTATACATACTATATAACATAGTTATATTTTTCTGTTTGTAATATTTATAATTTTGTATGACTTAAAATTTTTTTAGCTTCGTTTTAATTATAAAATAATGTACAAATAAAATAAAATGTTTATATATATATATATATATTAAAGGGGGTTCCCGTTATATACTTTATTTTATATTAAAAACAAAGTTAAAATTTATTTTTTAAGTTATAGAAAATTATAAATATTGTAAGTAGAAGAATATGAAATGTATACATTTCTTAAAAAAATAAATAAATAAAACATAAAATAAATAAAAATAAATATATAAAAAATTATTATTTATTGAAATTTAATTAAAAAATTTGAATTTAATTATAAAATAAGTAAAAGTAAGTAAATAAAGTAAAAGTAAAATGGTGATTGGTGATTGGGTTTTACGTCGCACTAATGCTGCGCAGATGGGCAATTGGCGACGGTCTGGGACTCACCCCTAGAGGTGGTCCGGAAAAAAGTAAAATGAATTGAAACGTTTGGATGAATATATATATTAATACAAAAAAAGTTTCGTTGGTAGGATCGAACCTATGACGAGCAGGTTTTCAGCCGCTTATTCTACCAACTGCGCCACGGGGCCCTCGACTAGTTCTTGAAATAACTTGCACTTAAGAATTATTGAAACTGTAAAGGCTTTTTTCTCAAAATTGTGTGGATAGCGTGCGCTACCGATTTAATATTTTGTTGCGTTGATAGTATACTACAATTCTGCGCAGTTTCGTCACGATCTGAATTTTCCACGTCGTGACCTCTCCTTGTCAGACATATATTAGTGTCTATCAATTTTTTGTGAAAATGGAATGGAAAGTAGCGTTGCCATCCCATTTTTCATAAATTTTTATATGACATTATTGATAAAAATTACATATAAATGTGCACAATGACCATATTCTAAATAAATGTTTGGGGAATTAAAAATAACTATTAATAATAGTTATAGCTAAATAGAAAAAAAAAATTGTACATGTAGGAGTTGGAACCTCCCTGGGAGGAAAGTATTTCTTTGAAGAGTATTTTTCAGTATTAATATTTTTCAAATAATGTCAATACCTTTAAAATGAATGATTGAAGCCCAGATCTGGAGATAACTTAAAACAAAGTTATGGATTTTTTTTTTTTTTTTTTTCCCGGTGAAAAAAAAAAAAAAGAAAAAAGCACTTTTTTTATTAAGATAGAAAACTGGCTTTCTTTTTATATGTAGTATTATACTTTTCTGAGATGAAGATAGTGACTACATTCATCATGAAAACAATGTTAATAACTAATAAATTTATAAATAATTTGTACTAGGGGAATTTATAGAAGAAAATGTAGAAGAAAACTTTGTGATGCCCACCATGTAGGGAAGCGGTGGGCTGGTTGTAACAGTTTTTAGAAAAATTAAATATATTTTGAAATGTATTTAGGTTTTCCTGTTTATAATTGTTTTTCCCATAACAACACATAAAAAAAAAAAAAAAAAAAAAAAAAAACTTTCGTTAATTTTGCTAATTTCAGCACAAAGAATATTTTTTCAAAATTATTTGATTGTTACAGTTTGCCATGGATTTGAGGCAAAATGCAACACACATGATGCAAATTGTAACAGTTACGAGAGAAATGCTAATAATAAAACCGACAATATTTCAAAATGTTTTTGCTATCAATCATTTATTAATTTAAGAAAAAAAAAAGACAATAAATAAGTGATATTAAATTATACCTTCTTGATATCAGTGTTGCCAGATCTGGGGGATATTTTATGCAATAGTCACCAATAATTTTTAATTGTAACGTTAGTCTAATCACATCGAACATTAATTCTTTATTAAGTATATCAAATATCATTTTTTAAAATTATTGGTGACTACTGAATAAAAAATCCGCCAGATGAGGCAACACTACTTGGTGTAGTGACAGTGAATTATATCAAATTGATTGTAGTAAAATAAAGGAAAATTAAATATCTAATCAATATAGAAGTCACTCTTTACCAGAACTGAAGTTAATACAAAACAAAGATTATTGTTCATGTTCCCTGTCACATGTTTAATGTGTGCCCAGATTTTGCAAATTAAGCATTATGCCCATTCTTCTGCTTCAGAGACGCTGTAGCGGGAGTCGTAAACTCCGCCTTTTTTTGGGACACTTTCAGGGATAAGATAATTCCGCCTGTTTTGCCACCTTTTTTTTCTTACAAGGAAACAGAAAGGGTGTGGGGTATTTAAATCAAAGTAAGGTTATCCGTGCATACTTGCCAACCATCTCATTAATAACCGTACAATTGTTAACGCCCCCTGAAAAAACACCCCTTTTCTCACACCACTACATTTTTAGAGTTATTCTATCCAAATGTTGTTACGATTAAATAAGACTAAAATTTCTCTAAAAAAATATTGGTGTGAAAAAAAAGGCGGGTACTAAAAATTGTACGGTTCATAATGAGATGGTTGGCAAGTATGTACGTGCAATCAGTACTCAGTAAGAGAACTCATATGACCAAGTCACAGTGCGCACTACTATTATTAAGAAAAAAATTTAAGTTGAAAAAAAAATTTTTTTTCTCTTATTACTGTATGATATTTTGTTATGATCAATTTTATTTACTGTTTTTTTTTTTTTTTTTTCAAGTTATTGAAGGACAAATTTAATGACTCATTACTTTTCAGTAATCAAAATTTATAAAAGACAAAGAAATTTAAACAGAACACATATGAAATACTAAGTTATTACTAATTATTTTTGATAAAAAAAAAAAAAAAATACATTATTATTAAATATAATGAATAGATACGACGTAATGTTTATAGCATTAGAAATTATTGATTTAATCATTCACTTTTTTGAAATACAAGAATCGGGATAATAGTTATCATAAAAACAAGAAAAACCCCAATTGTGTCGACAACTTGCACAACAAATAAATGCAGCTTTTTTACAAAAGCAAGCTGTCTTTAGAATTTCTTCGGGAAAACAGACTTCATTTACATTCATAAATAATTCTCGATTTTCACATAATTTTGACGCATACTAGGCATATTTGATCATTTTCGAAAAAAAAAAAAAAAAAAAAAAAAAAAAATGGAGAAACTAGCTGATGAGGAACGATTGATTTAATTGTAATAATATCCTCCCGGGAACTAATTTCCCGATTTTCTTCAATCAATTGCGAACAATTTTGTATTTTTTTAATCAAATTTTTAACTTTTCTGTAAAAGTAAGTATTACAAGGTAGTACAAACGGGGTACACTTTGGAGGTATTATTTTAACAGTACACGTAGGCATTTTTCGTTATCTTCAAAAATTTCATCATAATAATGAATTAATAATGTCATCATCTTAATAATGACTCAGTAGAGCGCGGTACGGCTTGATCATATGAGTTCTCTTACTGAGTACTGATTGCACACATAACCTTACTTTGATATGAATACCCCACATCCTTGCCGTCTCCTTGTTAAAGAAATTTTTATTGTATTTTTAAAGTAATATATCGTGGTTAAACAGGATAGAAATTATTGTATAAAAATAGTGGTAGAAAAAAAGAAATAAATTTCTCCTATCTGAAAGTGTCCCTCAACAACAACAACAACAACAAAAAAAAAAAAAAAAAAAAAAGGCGTAAACTACGATCTCTGGCTGTAGGTATCTTCAGAAGCTAAGTAAAACCACTCTTATGATTCAGAATTTATATCTGGAGTTAAAATTATTTTATTTATACTTTTATCCTTTCGTTTTATTATTTATTTATTTACTCCTTTAATATTTTTCTTTCTTTTTATACTTGCGTTACTTTTTAATTATCTCTTGAAAATATTTTTCAAATGCTCTTTTTCGGGTGATGGTGTATAATATTTGTACCTTTCTCGAAGATTTCAGTTGTAGCGAAATCATATATGAGCCTTTGAAGCTCTTTCACACTTCTTTTTATAGTTCCTCGTTATAAAACAAGAAAAAACCAACTCATAGACTAAAGCATAGAATAAATAATTTGCTTGTTAACATTTAAAATACACTCATGTTTATGAAAATTGCAACACCATGAAAGATTGACGCGATTAAGCTGAAATTTTTAGGAAATGCAAATTATACTGTGTAAAGCAAATGATTAAAATTTCAAAGCCACCACGCATGCGTGGGTTTAGCAGCGCCCTCTGGATTGCTGCTTAAACCATATAAACAAAGAGCTGTAGCGGCATGTTTAAAATAGTCTATGTTTATCTCCTTGTGGTAAACGTGAGGTGAGACATAATTATGCCTCGTCGACGACAAAAGGAAATTTGAACAACTTATGAAGATTGAACGGGGGAGAATCATCAACCTTCGTGAAGGAGGATTTTCCTATCGCGTAAAAGCAGCTCGTGTGCAGTGTAGCAGCAGCACAGTGATGCGAGTCTGGAAGCAGTGGACAGACGAGAACCGGACAACTCGAAAATCTGGAAGTGGATGCCGAAAAATGACGTCAATGAGCGATGATAGACACTTGGCCCGCATGGCGCTGATGGAGCGTACAGCTTCATCTAGACAGTTGGCAGCACATTGATCTACAGCTACAGGTGTATCACTATCTGCTTTGTCAATTCATCGACTTCTTCTGCGCCGTGGACTGCGTGTACGAACTCCTTTATACAGGATCCTCCTCACACGAAACCATCGACGCCGTGGCTGCAATGGGCTCATGCACATAGAGATTGGCGTGCAGATAGGCAGCAAGTCATGTTTTTTGACGAGTCCCACTTTAATTTGAGGTATCATGATGGCCGCATTCATGTTAGACGCTATGTCGGTGAACGCTACCTTCCGGAGTACTTTATCGAACTTGATAGTAGACGAATACCCGGAGTTATGGTGCGATTGCGTATCATAGACGATCTCTGTTTCTACGAATTGTGGGTAATCTTAGCAGCGACAGGTACATTAGAGAAGTACTGGAGCCCGAAATCTTTCTTTTCCTTCCTGGCGTTATCATTAAGCAGATAATGCCCGACCACATGCGAAAAGTAATGTGCAAGACTTCTTTTCAGCAGAAAACATACAGCTTCTTTCGTGGCTAGCTTATTCGCTGGATATGCCACTGATTGAACATGTGTAGGATTTCATTGGTTGGCGTCTCGCTCGTGATCCTTGTCCTACAGCTTCAAGAGATGAACTTTGGGAACGTGTACAAGAAATATGGAATGTTCTTACCCAAGCATTCATTCAAAATCTGTTTGACTCTATGCCACGTCGTATAGCAGCACTTACTGCAGCGCATGGTGACCACACCAAATACTGATTTCGAACACTTAATATAATTTTTTTTTTCTTTGAAAATTTAATCATTTATTTGTACTAATACAAGTCGTTTGTGCATTAAATTTCATTTGATCCTGAGGATTCCTTAATGTTGTTGCATTTTTTACAAACATGAGGGTAGAATGTCTAATTACATGAATGTTACAACTTGCCGCAATATTTTGTTTCAGCTTGCCCCATCGAATGATTCTGAACATTTCGTTTATTTATAAATAAATAAATAAATAAATATATATATATATATATATATATATAACCATTTTTCAAAAAAATTAAACATGCATTTTATAACTTAACACAAAGACAAAATAAATACCTTATAAAACTTCCTTTAAAATATAAATTAACATACTTTAATCAAAATTTAAGAAACATTTTTTTTTTACTAACTAGCTAAACTAAAGTACGTGTACAGAACCTCTCATTAATCATTTTTTGCGGAACATTGATTGCGCTTATATAATAAAGCGCGTCATAAGAATTATGTTTATCGGAATATTAAATCGAAAATGTACAAAATATTTCGTAAATTGCATGTTGCGTCTTATTCCTGTTACAACTAGCCCCATGCTTCCCTACTAGATTTAATTAAATACGTGTTTTCAGTTTCCTTAAAGTTAATTTTAAAATATTTCACACACACACAAAAAATAATAATAAAAATAAATAAATAAATAAAATACACAAAATAAAATTTATATTACTACATATGCAAAATATTAACAGTAATTACATTTGAATAACTGCATACAATGGGAAATGAAAATATTTTGAACAAATATTCTGCTTACTTTATAATGGAAATAAAAAATAATAAATGATATATTACGTATATAGGACTTCTGAGAAAAATATATATTTACAACGCAATCAGCTTAAAATTAGAAAGTGTTTTCCCATTGTGTAAACATAGAATACCTGAAAAAACAATATTTTTATATTTTACTCTTTTTAATGTTTGTCTAACTTCTGATCCCAGTAATGATAGAGAAGATAAATTGATTTCAAATTCCATGTAATATATATATATATATATTTTTTTTTTCCCAAAGCCAAATATTTTCAGAAGACTCATATTAATAGAACAACCAGTCTTGTTTATTTGATTTTTTGATATGTTGTGCGATTTCTCAAAATAGTTTAATATACTTTTTACTTTCTGAACATATATTAGTTTCTTTTGGGGTTTATAAGATTTTGGCGTATCTATACATTATGAAATATTTTTAATTCATTTTTTCTATTTTTACTCTGATTTATAAATGTAGGTATGTTTGCGTAAGCAAAAATGTTTATGAGTGCTTTATAAACGTCTTTACCGCCATAAGCCATATGATATATATTTTGAAATATATAGTATATATTTTTATATGGACGACTCATTGTAAAAGTGGTGTAACTCCATTTTTTTTTTTCAAATATATATGTTTTTGTTCAATTGTATCACATTTCGTCACACCCTTTGATTACGACTTTCATCTGAAGTACTGGATGTCATTAACAATGAGGTTTGTAAAGTGCACATTGAACAGCAACAAATTTATTTATCGATATGAAAATTATGATATTTTATCGCACATTGAGTGTTAAACTCCCACTGAGATCTGAACGAGAAATCTCACAGTTGACGTTACATCATATAATGTTGAAATATTGACTTTATCAATACTTGGTTAATTTACTAATGAGATTTGAACTTTCAAATTTATTATTATTTGTGTAATGCCTCTGAAAGTATATTTTTTAATTTAATGCCTTAAAACACACACACACACACACACACACACATATATATATATATAATTATTTGCATGAAACTGGTTCAGGATAAGACTATTCCATGAATTTTGAAATATGTCCTACATTGTAAAAAAATTCAGAAACATTACACTTATATTAGGTCGTTGCAAAAGTTCGTGCGGACGCGGATCATTTTATTGCCTCCAAAGACGAGAGCTTCTATCGCCGAGGTATACATTTGTTACCCGAAAAATGGGCAAAGGTTGTAGAAAGTAATGGAGAGTATTTTGATTAAAAATTGTCATTTGATTTGATGTATTTTTATGAAATGAAGCAAAAAAAAAAAAAAAAAAAACGCACGAATTTATGCAAAGACCTAATACATCGGATACGTTTCTGGTTTTAATAAGTTTGGGGCAGGTTCCTGAGAATAACAGGTTTTCGTCCACGAAACGTTCCTGATTTCAGGAATGTAGTATTATTTTATTGCATGTATATTTGATGGTTACTGATATTTTCAAGGAACATTACTGGTAAATATTGGGCACATTAGCTGCCGAAATTTTTCCAGAAATATTTTATTCTACAGTGTAAGGTACAGTCACCCAAAAAAAAAAACGCCACCCCCCACCTAATTTTGCCGTAAATTATCGTAGAAACATGCGACTGGTACCAATCAGTTTGTAATAACGACTAGTTTATAATGTTATAGTTAGATTTTACTTAGGGGGGGCGTCTACATATTAAAACTGACATCAACTTCATTTTTTTCAATGGTAACCCCCATTTTTTATAATTTATTTGAATTCTTTGGATCAAATCATCACGGAAAATGGTATAGTTTATATATTTCGCTCAATTTTTCATAGAGTTATAAGCTGTCAAAGTTTGGGGGTGCTAATGTTAAATGAATGTGACAAACATTAAATCATATCTTCCGAAATAATTATGATATTTAAATTCTGTTTTTTTTATTCGTTAGAATGAAGTAACCCAAACATATTCCATGCAAATTTTTGCTAAAAAAACATTTTTTGAATTATGAAAATTATTAATAAATTCATATTTGAAAAAATTATGAATTATGACCTATGTTAATTTTTGCACGAATAGAACGGGCATCATCAAAAACATAGGTTTCCAAATTTACAGCTCGTTCCTAACATTATTTTTTGAGTTACAGTGATATTTCACTTTTTATTCCTGTTAGGGGGCCGTCACTTGTTATAATCTGTATCCTCTATAAGTAAATATTTGTATATAATTTGACGGAAGACTATTTTAATTTACATTTATGTTATTTTTATTGTTTCCTAAGCAATATTTCGATGTTTATTATACAAATTGGCATATTTTTGTAAAGTTATCACAATGTAGGCGAGGGATTGTGAAAGAATTTCAAAAGAAAAGAAGCCCCGCCTCTGATTCGCTGAAACACTATTTTTAAAAAAAGACAAATTTGCATATTCCTATTTGACTCTATATGTGACGCTGGTATGCATAAATCACAATGGTATTTACTACATCGATTATTGAAGAAAAAACTTAAATGATTTAATTACAAATATGCAAAATTGTTTTGCTTTATATTATAAAGTTTTAGAAAATTTGTGAAAAGGCGTGGCTATTTACATTAAGTCTTGATATGGAAGCTATGTTGCTGTTTTTCGATGCTGCGAAATTTACAAAATATATTTGTGTTAATATACTATACAGATAGAAGAATAATTATATAATATCAACAAATCTTCTTTAATCAATATGTTTATATACATTACTGTATGGAAATGTTTATATATGAATATTGTATTTATTTTTAATGAGAGATATAAACACAAAATACTAAAAAAAAAGAAGAAAATGTGTTATAAATTTTTATAAATCAAGCAAAATATATATGCATACTTGCCAACCTAACCCGTAACATTGTTAGTTCCCGCCCCTGTGTGTACACAATTTAATTTTTAGAGTAATTAACTTCAAATACATTTACGATTAACTCATTGAGCGCCACGCGAATTCTTATGGAAATCCCATTCAGGCCACACGTGCTGCTTAGAAGCGTGTTATGTTTATCGAGTTTCAATAAACCCCATTAGGCCTTAACGATATAATCCTATAAAAATCCTATTTAAAAAAAAAAAAAAAAAAAAAAAAAAAACATGAAGTAACTTTTAAATAAATTGTCAGTAATTACTTAAAACTATGTAAGTTCTGTAGTTTTATATCATATTTTACACTGCCGGCTGACTTAGCCTAAATGGAAAGATCAGTGTCAGCCACCGATGGCTGACACGGCTCTAAAAAGACTGATGTGAAAAAAATGTACGGAAAAGGGCGGGACCAGTAATCTTCCGGGATAGGTTGACAAGAATGTATATACATAGAGCAATGCCAGAAAATGTTCTTTATTTTTCATGAACCAGATGAATGGTATTTTTTTTCTGAATAGTCTATGTATTAAATATAATGCTGCTTTAAATACCCTTTAAATGAAAAGTTTTATTACATAAAGTAATTTTCTGGCACTCTACAGCTCCCAAATTACACACAATACAAAACCCCGCCTTTATCCAGTGTTTAAAGGGTATTAACGTTTAATATGCTTTATATTCGTTTTGATCTTTCTTTCTCCTCCTTATCTTCTGCTTTTTTCTTTAAAAAAAAAAGAGTTATGTAACATTTTGACCTTTTCAAGTGAAGATTTAGATTAAGGGTAAGCAGCCTTTCTACACCCACCGTCCACTTCGGTATCTGTGTTAAAGTGTAGAATTTTAGAACATCCCATTAAGTAGTAGGATTTATTATTTTACATATTAATTTGTTACACATTATAAAATATAAAAGCAAAAGAATATCGTGGAGATTTATGTAAAAGTTTTTAATAATGTCATGAAAGAAAAAATAATAATAATTAATTAAAAAAATAAATAAATAAAAATAAAAAAATCTGTTTTAATATTTTTAAAAAGTCAATTAAAGAAAATGAAAGTACTGCAGTATCAGAACAAACTCCCATTGTCACTGTCAAACGGCCGTGGGAACCAGGTTGAGTGCCGCCGTTTCAGACAATTATACGGCAGCTTGAGTTAAAATAATTTTGAATTTTCAAACAAATTTAAAACCATCCATCTTTTTTTTTTTTCTTTTGATAGATATTTTAATATCTATTCAAGCTATTTAATTTTCTTCGTATGAAGTGAACTATCTGATGTTTAATCAATAGAAACCAATAAAAATCTTTTAATTTATAAACTGACTCAGAAAGTTCTGTGAATTAGTCATTTTTTTTATTTTATAATTAACATTTCTGAAAATTTTTTTCGGTGTGAAACTTTATAAATAATGTATAATGGGTGGTAGATCGTGATTTATATTTTCTAAATGTATAGACGGACCCCTAATACATTTTCACGTGTAACTCTATTTAAAATTGATTTTAGGTATATAAATAGGTATGTTTTTCGAACCGCCTGGATCTCAGAAATCTGAATATGAAGTCAAAAATAGGGGTTGCCATTGAAGAAAATGAAGTTAATGTCAGTTTTAATATGTAGACGACCCCTTAGGCAAAATTTAACTATACCGTTATAAACTAGACGTTATTACAAATCGATCGGTACCAGTTAAATGTTTCTACGATAATTTACGGCGAAATTAGGGGGGGGGGTGGCGTTTTTTTTTTGGGTGACTGTACAACAAAGCATGTCTCAAGGTACAGTCACCCAAAAAAAAAACGCCACCCCCCCACCTAATCTCGCCGTAAATTATCGTAGAAACATTTGACTGGTACCGATCGATTTGTAATAACGTCTAGTTTATAACGGTATAGTTAAATTTTGCCTAAGGGGTCGTCTACATATAAAAACTGGCATTAACTTCACTTTCTTCAATGGCAACCCCTATTTTTGACTTCATATTCAGATTTCTGAGATCAAGGCGGTTCGAAAAACATACCTATTTATATATCTTAAATTAATTTTAAATAGAGTTACACGTGAAAATGTATTAGGGGTCCGTCTATACATTTAGAAAATATAAATCACGATCTACCACCCAGTATGCATTATTTATTAAGTTCCACACCGGAAAAAAATTTCAGAAATGTTAATTATAAAATTAAAAAAAATGACTAATTCACAGAACTTTCTGAGTTAGTTTATGAATTAAAAGATTTTTATTGGTTTCTATTGATTAAACAACAAAAAGTTCACTTTAGTAAGCTGGAAGCCAACCATCCGATAGTTCACTTCATACGAAGAAAATTAAATAGCTTGAATAGATATTAAAATATCCATGAAAAGAAAAAAAAAAAAAGATGAATGGTTTTAAATTTGTTTGAAAATTCAAAATTATTTTATTTCAAGCTGCAGTATAATTGTCTGAAACGGCGGCACTCAACCTGGTTTCCACGGCCGTTTCACAGTGACAATGGGAGTTTGTTCTGATACTGCAGTACTTTCATTTTCTTTAATTGACTTTTTTAAAATATTAAAACAGATTTTTTTAATTTTTATTTATTTATTTTTTTAATTAATTATTATTATTATTTTTTCATGACATTATTAAAAACTTTTACATAAATCTCCACGATATTCTTTTGCTTTTATATTTTATAATGTGTAACAAATTAATATGCAAAATAATAAATCCTACTACTTAATGGAATGTTCTAAAATTCTACACTTTAACACAGATACCGAAGTGGACGGTGGGTGTAGAAAGACTGACTACTCTTAATCTAAATCTTCACTTGAAAAGGTCAAAATGTTACATAACTCTTTTTTTTTTAAGGAAAAAAGCAGAAGATAAGGAGGAGAAGGAAAGATCAAAACGAATATAAAGCATATCAAACGTTAATACCCTTTAAACACTGGAAAAAGGCGGGGTTTTGTATTGTGCGTCATTTGGGAGCTGTAGAGTGCCAGAAAATTACTTTATGTAATAAAACTTTTCATTTAAAGGGTATTTAAAGCAGCATTATATTTAATACATAGACTATTCAGAAAAAAAGTACCATTCATTTGGTTCATGAAAATTAAAGAACATTTTCTGGCATTGCTCTATGTATATACATTCTTGTCAACCTATCCCGGAAGATTACTGGTCCTGCCCCTTTCTGTACATTTTTTTCACATCAGTCTTTTTAGAGCCGTGTCAGCCATCGGTGGCTGACACTGATCTTTCCATTTAGGCTAAGTTAGCCGGCAGTGTAAAATATAATATAAAACTACAGAACTTACATAGTTTTAAGTAATTACTGACAATTTATTTAAAATTTACTTCATGTTTCCTTTTTTTTTTTTTTTTTTAATAGGATTTTTATAGGATTATATCGTTAAGGCCTAATGGGGTTTATTGAAACTCGATAAACATAACACGCTTCTAAGCAGCACGTGTGCCCTGAATGGGATTTCCATAAGAATTCGCGTGGCGCTCAATGAGTTAATCGTAAATGTATTTGAAGTTAATTACTCTAAAAATTAAATTGTGTACACACAGGGGCGGGAACTAACAATGTTACGGGTTAGGTTGGCAAGTATGCATATATATTTTGCTTGATTTATAAAAATTAATAACACATTTTCTTCTTTTTTTTTTAGTATTTTGTGTTTATATCTCTCATTAAAAATAAATACAATATTCATATATAAAGATTTCCATACAGTAATGTATATAAACATATTGATTAAAGAAGATTTGTTGATATTATATAATTATTCTTCTATCTGTATAGTATATTAACACAAATATATTTTGTAAATTTCGCAGCATCGAAAAACAGCAACATAGCTTCCATATCAAGGCTTAATGTAAATAGGACGTAAGCGTACCGTAGCTAGTGTTGAAATTTGAAAAAAAAGAATAACAGTGGGCTAAAATTACGCCGGAATAAATTAAAATGTTGTTTATTCTGGTTTTAGTCAGGTGATATCACTCGTACTAAATAGCTGGATCCGCCCTCTCTTAAGCTCAGGTTCAGCTCATCATAAAAATATTGTTTTTAATATCTGCCGCACCAAAATGTTCAAAACACAAATGCCAATTTTCATATATTTTGAAATCTTCCCGTTTCAACTTTAAAAGCATTTAGATTAATTTATTTTATTTTGAATTTTTAAATTTAGACGTTTAAAGTCTTTTAAATGAAATTTCAAGATTCTGTAAGATCAATATCTATATATATGAAAGTAATAAGACAATTCCTTTGTTTTAAATTTTTATTCCATAATAACTGCGACTTTGATTTCGTGATTAGGAAATTGAAAATAAATACTATTGAGCTATGTTCCAATAATAGATCTTATAAACTTAAAAAAAAAAAAAAAAATAATAATAATAATAATAATAAAGCAATTTTTCACTATTTGATTCTGTATTAAAAAACTTTTAATAGAAATTTGATATTTTATTATGTTACATTATGGGATAAATTTTAAATAACACAAAGCTTACAAACGGTACCGTAACCAAATGCAAATATGTCACAACAAAATTTAAACAGAAAATTTATGGTAAAAAATCTTTTTAAAATTATTAAATATTCATAATAATAATAATAAAACGATTGTCGAATGCATAATTGCTGTTTCATGCAATCAGTTTCGCTGTACTGTGTTTTCTAAAACATGATATTTAACTAGAGGTGTACGTACTCTTGAATATTGAAATGCGAAAAAAAGTGTAACAGGGCTAAAATAGAATTTTAGCAGCGAAAAACTAGAAAAAGATATTTAATACTTATGAAGAAAGACTTAACATATTAGGATCGGATACCACCACCGCCACCTTAGAATGTGGAAAAAGAGAGGAAAAAAGGCTAAAAACCCCATACGAATAGCATGGGAAGAAAAGCAAAAAAACTCACAATGTCAAGTGTGTTAAAAAAAAAAAAAAAAAAAAAAAAAAAAAAAATCACACCGGAAGTAATAAGGTGACAAAATTGACTAAAAAAATACATTGAACAACGGGCGAGCTGGGGCATGGATCCTATCGTCCAGGATAAATACCACTCGCCTAGTACCGTAAGCCACGCCTTTTCACAAATTTTCTAAAACTTTATAATATAAAGCAAAATAATTTTGCATATTTGTAATTAACCTTTAAAAGACGGCTGGTCGATATTTCAACCAAGAAGTAACCTGTTGTAAAAGACGGCGTTGGTTCAAAAATCGACCAAGCTATACTTTTCCCCTCGGATATTGTTCACCTGCTTTAGGGGCGGATAGAACTGTCAAAGTTCTTAAAAGTGATCACCTTTCGGATGTTACATCTTTCGCTAATCCCCATTCCCTCTTTTTCCCTAAACTGAATGCAAGACACAGACTTTGTCTCCATGCAGAACTCGTTTCTTTTGATAACAAAATTTTAGTGGAAATACTCTTATAATACATGGAAAAGGAATTTTCTGGGTATTTTTGGATTAATTGTAAATTCATTTGCCGCTTTTTGCTTTCATTATTATTGAGAAATTACTGGAATTCTTTCTAATTTCTGTCATACTTAGAGAACATATTTTGACATTTTTTGTTTTGTTTTTAGTTCCCTATACGAGAGTAAAAGGAAATCTACATTTAATGTATTATAATTCACTAAAAATATCATATTCATTAATAACGTATTTACTTTACAAACGGAAAATTTTGCGTCTTCTTTGCGAACCGTTTATTTACTTATTTTCGCAACTTTAATCTTTTTTATGATTCTTAAATTTTTTGGAAACAAAGGATTTTTTTTAAATCATTATTCACTGCTTTAATCTCAACCATCCGCAATTTCGTCAGAAATTTGAAAATTTGCAACGAATCTTTTCCTGGCCTATATATACTGTTATAATACCCATATTTATTAAAATTATTATTTATTTATTTTAATTATTTTTTCCCTTATCTTTTCCTATAAATTTATATATTATTACTATTGTTTTATATTATTTATCTTTTCGTAAATTTAAACTATAAGGACAATTCTAGTGAAGGAATAGCGTTCCTATGAACTCTGAAATATCAATTTTTATGAGGAGGATTATGCTTCTATTCTATGAACAAGCATACTTAATTTTTTACCTTATAAAAAAAAAAAAGAAAGAAAGAAAGAAAGGAAATATAAATATAAGATAAATAATTATGTTACTTTTACAGATTTTTTTTTTTCTTAAAAAAAAAAAGGGGGGGTGTGTACTTTTTTTCTTTACAAAAGAAAAAAAGTAAAAAATAAAATATGTTTTCTAAATAAATTAATGTATTATGATGTCGTGCATATATATATATATATATATATATATATATATATATATATATATATATTATTAGATTATGATTGTTTTGATTATTTTATAAATTTAAATATGCATTTGAGAGAAAATTAGCTTACACTGCATTTTTCAAAAATTTTAATTTTACATAACTGGATTAACTTCTAACATTTAACTTCTAAAATAATTTTCAAAGAAACTTTTTTTTTTTTTTAATGTTAAATCTTTTCCCTTTGTGAGAGTTCTATATCACACATACTTTCATTTTAAAATGATTTGAACACAATACTGAATGTAGAATAGTTATTACTATAATAATAATAATTATTATTATCTATCTTAAAGTTTTTATTACTAATTCTTTTTTTTTTCCAACCAAACATACTTTTAGAATTTATATGCTTTGATTACGATTCAAAAAATAAATAAATTGAAAACATAAGTAAATTGCTTATATTAGTTCGTATATTCATAAAAACAAATAAAAGTAAATAAAAACTTCATTTATTATAAATATATAAATATGTATATATATATATTACAAATTAGCTAAACTAATTAAGGTGTTTCATTGGTTATGAATTTTGAAAAGTATATTCTCTCTCTCTCTCTCTCTCCCTTTTTTTTTTAAATAATAATAAAATAATAAATAAATATCAGTATTTTGACTATAAAAAATATTATATAAAGTTTTCATTGAAAAATTTGGAAAATTCAGCGAGTGGGTTTTCGAAAACATTTTAGAAAAATGATCGACGTGACTTCTCAAAAACTAATGCACCGATCTTATTGAATTATTATATACTTCTTCAAAATAAAATTGCCTGTTGCTCTTTTATATGCTCAAAATTTTGAATAATATTTTTTATTTATTATTTTCATACATTTTTATTTTTATCTTATTTGATTTTTTTTTTACCTTTAAAATCCATGCAAGTCCATAAATAGGTCATTAATACCAGATGTTTAATGCATTAAACCTGAGCAATTATCATATCGGCACGGTTAATATTTTATTTTATTTATTTAGAACCACGGAATTTTGCAAATATATTTTAAGTATACATTTTTTGGTCAATTTTCTGAATTTTTGCTGAAACTTTTATAAAATATTGTTTAAATGTTGCGCAAATTATTGAGAGAAATATATATATATATATATATATATATATATATATATATATATATATATATGTATGTTTTTTTTTTCCCGTATAACTTCTTAATATCATAAAATGTATAAATAAATAATAATTAGCACTTGATATTAAAAAATAATTATTTAATCATATGTAATATTGTTCAGTTTTCATCTTGCAATTTTTTTATTAAAAGCTTCAACACTTATTTTTAAAATTATTTTAATTAAAGCAATAAATCTCAGAAATTTCTCCCAAATACAATTTATATAGAATTTAAGTAATTCTTTTGTTTTAATTTCTTCTTCTTAAATTACATAATCATAAGCACATTTAAAAATTTCACACCAAATTTATTGAAAAATATTATTTCACTAGTAATTCTGTATTTATCAAATTAAACATGAAAAATTGCATTGTCAACAGAATAAAGACTTTTTTAAATAAACATAAATACAATGAAAAGGATCCGTTCTACAATCAACAAGTTTTTCCCCTATAAAAGAGTGCAATGGAGATTTCAGGGTGAAGGTTTTTCCCTTTAAAGGGAAATTGTTTAGTCGAAGAAATCACTCTATTATCTGGATCGGACGGGACTTCCCACAGCCATTGTGAAACTCCGAGTCACCTGAAATTAAAAGACGCCGACAGGGGGTAAAATCTTCCGTCTTTCTGCCGTCTTTATGAACACTAGCTGGTCAGAATCTGCCGTCGGGAAAAGGTTAAATCATTTAAGTTTTGTCTTCAATAATCGATGTAGTAAATACCATTGTGATTTATGCATACCAGCGTCACATATAGAGTCAAATAGGAATATGCAAATTTGTCTTTTTTTTTAAATAGTGTTTCAGCGAATCAGAGGCGGGGCTTCTTTTCTTTTGAAATTCTTTCACAATCCCTCGCCTACATTGTGATAACTTTACAAAAATATGCCAATTTGTATAATAAACATCGAAATATTGCTTAGGAAACAATAAAAATAACATAAAGGTAAATTAAAATAGTTTTCCGTCAAATTATATACAAACATTTACTTATAGAGGATACAGATTATAACAAGTGATTGCCCCCTAACAGGAATAAAAAGTGAAATATCACTGTAACTCAAAAAATAATGTTAGGAACGAGCTGTAAATTTCGAAACCCATGTTTTTGATGATGCCCGTTCTATTCGTGCAAAAATTAACATAGGTCATAATTCATAATTTTTTCAAATATGAATTTATTAATAATTTTCATAATTCAAAAAATGTTTTTTTAACAAAAATTTGCATGGAATATGTTTGGGTCACTTCATTCTAACGAATAAAAAAAACAGAATTTAAATATCATAATTATTTCGGAAGATATGATTTAATGTTTGTCGCGTTCATTTAACATTAGCATCCCCAAACTTTGACAGCTTATAACTCTATGAAAAATTGAGCGAAATATATACACTACACCATTTTCCGTGATGATTTGATCCAAAGAATTCAAATAAATTATAAAAAATGGGGGTTACTATTGAAAAAAATTGAAGTTGATGTCAGTTTTAATATGTAGACGACCCCCTAAGTAAAATCTAACTATAACATTATAAACTAGACGTTATTACAAACTGATTGGTACCAGTCGCATGTTTCTACGACAATTTACGGCAAAATTAGGTTCGGGGGTGGCGTTTTTTTTTGGGGTGACTGTACAACGTGGTGTTGTACCTTGGGACAGTTTACACTTCCTACTTAAAATGGCTGGCAGTTTTTTATTTTCAAACTGATTAAAGTAGAAAAAATGTATTATAGAGGAGAACTTTGAAGTGCTTAAATATTGTCTTTAGAATATAAATCTAACTTCAGTTTTAGATGTTAAAAATTAAAATGTAAAATGTGTTCCGAGGTACAACACTCTCCCCTATAGTATTATATATTCCCGCCATATATACTGAAACCACCATAAGCCAAATAGTTCTTTTATTAATCATTTTTTTTTTTTTTTTTTTTTTTTTTTTTGTAATCAGGGAACGATTTTGCGAACACCCTGTATTACCTTAGTAATATGACGAGTTTTGTGCAAAATAGAGATATTAGAAGGATAATGAGACCTTAATACTTAAATTTATCTTTAACGGGTTTGTTGAAATATATTTCAGTATTATTTAGATTTCAATTAATTCGTAAGTTTAGATAGAAGATCTTACTTGTTAAGTTCAAATTCATTCTTTTGATAAACAAGCAATTAACGTGTAGAGAGGTTAAGATTGTGACACAAGCGAATGTCTCTAGAGAAATAAATTTTATTAGAATTTTCTTTCAATTTTCACTTTAAGATTATAAAAATTGTTAATGCCTTCGTAATGTACCCTTTACATTCTTGGAACTAATAAAATCTTGTATTTCTATAGCTGGCAACTTATACGCTACCCACGTATTCACTGCCAACTTCTTGGCTACCATTAATTTCTAAAAGAAATATTTTACAAATTTTTGTAACAGTGTTGTTCACTGTTTCTGTTTAGAAGAGATTAAAACTTCTATATAATTAAAATGGTATTAAAAAAAAAAAGGATAGAACTGGCAGCTATATATCTCTATTCTTTTTTAGTATCTGGGACTTTCCTCTTTATAAACTCAAATATGTTGCCCATACTATGCTGCATGAAAACTATTATATTAAAGAATATAAAATGCATAAAAAAAAAAAAAAAAACTAGAAAATAATTTATATAAACAATTCGCATCGCTTAATTTTTGCCTGCTAAGCCCTTATTAATTCTTTATGGCTTTGAAGTTTTTCAGTTTTTTCTCCAAGGAATTTAAAAAAAGCTTTATTGAAGTTCAAATAAATTTTATTAAATTGTTTCTAAAGAAATGTTCACTTTAATAAATAGCGCTACATTTGTTTTCTGTCACTTAAGTGATAATGTTTATTATCACTTCGCTTACATTTAATGACAGCTATATGTAACTGCAAATTATATATCGATAAGAAGGGAAAAACAATTGTTACTGTTAGGAAATTCTTTAAAATTAATGTAGGTTGTTCACAAATTCCTCGCACTAAGAAGGGAATGTAGTACACAGAAACGAATAAATTCGGATTTGGAAATCTCTGGACAGACGCCCCCTTTTTATTCTTATGTTGTCTTACCTATGGTAGAGAAAGTATTGTTTTTGGGTCAAATCTTCGAAATTGAGTTTTGTTATATTTGCATTTTTCGTGGTCCCCTGAATTCAAAAAATCATGTTTTAGTGGTTGGTTTGCGTGTCTGTGTGCGTGTGTGTCTGTCTGGTATCAGCATATCTTAAGAGCACATAACAGCAGAAAGTCTAAACTTGGTATTATCCCTTCCACGGACAGAGCCTGATTAAGGGGGAAGCTCACATTAATTATACTGACACCGTTATTTTTTAACAAATACTTTCCTCCTATAATAAACACAAAATTCTCATTAAAAATTATTTTAAAAGAATTCTGGTGTCTAATAACGGTGAGTAAATTGGATTGTTTTACACCGTTCATTTTTTATAAAAAATATTTCCTCGTCAAAGCGTGGAATTTCTGTGACATGAAGTAAAAAATAATTGTAAAAATATTCCGGTGAGAGCGGAGATAATGTGTGCTTCCCCCTTAATCAGGCTCTGTCCGTGGAGGATCAAAATTATGATGGCATGTCTCCGGACCACCTCTAGGGGTGTGTCTCAGACCGTCGCCAATTGCCCATCTGCGTAGCACTAGTACGACGTAAAACCCAATCAACCTAAACTTGGTACTCTACATGTGTCTCATCTAGGGATGCATCTAGGGATGCCCAATAAACTTTTCATTAAGATTAAGCAAATGGTTCATGCACAGGGACACACAAGAGAGTTCAGGTAAGTGGAGTTTAATAGTTGGCGATGGAATTTATAGTTTGAAAAACCGAAACTAATGTATTAATTGGTTATTTATGTGCTTAGATCACGTGACTGAGCAGATGGAACTGGTAAAAACCAATCAATTCTTATGCAATGTTTACGGTTTGAACAAAAAATTCGATATCTGGGAGACTTAATATTTTTAGCAGTATTTTAAGCGTTTGGTAATAAGCGCTTGCCACACTGTATATTCTAAACACTGTAATTTGTGTAAATATAAATATTTTTTACGCTGTTTCCTCATAAAGGTATTCTAATATAGTCATCAGGGGATATAAATAGTTAACTAAATTTGAATATGTCTACTCTGAAATTATTTTTTTTTTTTTACTTCAAAAATGTTTAACTAAGAAATTTAAATACGGAATGTTAAACTATTAACTGACAGACTAAACGACTAAGACAGACAGAATGACTAAATGAACTCATTTTCACTCTTAAACTTTGTTGAAAAGTGTTAAAAACGCTCATTAAAAACCGAATTTAGTTCCAGCAATTTCCTGTTGTAGCCCGTAATGTATCTGAATGTTTTACTGCAGCCTGTAAATTTTAACGCTAAACGCACTACATTCAATAGAAAATATTTTTTGTGCATTAATAACAAAATTTATTTTCATTATGATTTGTGCAAAATAAAGGCCTTAAAATATGGTTCATATTAATACTTCTTATAGAACGGAATACTTTGAAATTATTTCGGTTATCCTTGTACACAAACCAGTGGTGATATTAAAGCTATTTTCAGTTGTGGAATACTACTGTAAGCTTGAAAAAATATATATCGGTTTCAGATAATAACATGAATATTTACGAAAGTGGAAGTTCGGACAGACAGACGAACGGTCAGACACACAAACCGAAGTCATAAACACTTTCTAAATTTGTTGGAAAATATTAAGAATGATATCATAAATCTTCGTTACACGATGTTTGGCTTAATTTCTTTGTATGAATCTCCCTGTACTTTCGAAATTCTAATATTTTATCTCCAAATCCCTACTTAATTTCTAAAACTTTATTTCTAAATCCCTATTCTTGGATCTAAACTGTAAAAATGTTTGTAAAGACCATACTTGCCAACATACTAATTAATATTACGTAGTACTGTTAGCCCCGCCTTCTTTTTCACGCCAGTATCATTTTAGAGTATTTTTCTTCCAATTTAATCTTAATTGCATTTGAAGAATATTACTCAAAAAATTCACTGGTGTGAGAAAAAGGGCGGGACTAACATTACTACGGAATATCAATTAGGATGTTGGCAAGTATGATAAAGATACACGGTATGCCTTTCAGTGTGATATACTAATTTAAACATAAATGTACCAAACAATTCTTCTATATAACCTTAAAATACTGTAGTAATCTTAGTCCCTTTTCTCCTATACTTATTTCGATCCACTGTGAGGCGTGGCAGAGTGATAGATTAATCAGCTTGAGTGAGGAAGGTAATGCGTACGTGTTTTTTTTTAAATTATTCGTACAAAAAAAAAAAAAAAAAAAAAAAAAAAAAGTTTAAATTTTTAATTAAATTAAATTATTAATTTAAGAGAATATATTTATTATATTAGAATTTTTTACAATAAGTGCGCCAGTTAACAAAGTATTAACAGGAATTAAGGGAAAAAATGTTTATTTAATTATAAAGAAGAATATTATGTTTAATGTTACAAATTTAATTTTTAATTTACACTGACTATGATTCGAAGCAGAAAATTAAGAAAGTGTAAGTATTCTTCTCAAGGATCAGAAGATATCAAATAAAATTGATCGTAACTAATTGCATTACAGTCTTGTTCGCCATCAAATATTGTTATTATATATTTTTTGGAATCTAGTATTTGCCTTTTCATCGAGATAACTAGATTTGTAAAATTAAAATTTTGAAATTTTTTTAGATGCAAATAGATTATAAATTAAGTAATATCATTCTGAGAAAATTTGTCGTTGTGCTCAATTTTATTGTCATTTCCTCTAAGATTATGGAAATTTGTAGTTGTTTGATTTGTAGTTGTTTGAAGTTGGAAGTATTTAAAATAAAAGTTTAACGCGACATCGAATGGTTGAGCAAAAGCTGTTGTATGTTCAGGATTTTTCATGCAAAAACTTGCACGAATATACAAATACACGAATGCACGAATACTTAATTGTAACACAATTAAGGACAGGCAATTAACACTTGCAATTAGAAGCGTCGCGTCGATAAAAAATTCTAATTAAAATTTTACATAAAACATTAACACAAATCATTAACGAAAGTTTTCTAAAATGTAATATAAAATTATTTCCTTTTAAATTATTAATTCCTTTTAATTTAAAAATTAATATTAAATATCATGATGCAAAAACCATACTTGCCAACCTGACCGGGAAGATTGTTAGTTCCCGCCCCTTTTTGTATATCACTAAATTTTTAGAGTAATTTCATACTTGCCAACATACTAATTAATATTCCGTAGTACTATTAGCCCCGCCTTCTTTCCCACACTAGTATCATTTTAGAGTATTTTTCTTCTAATTTAATCTTAATTGTATTAGGAGAATATTACTCTAAAAATTCACAGGTGTGAGAAAAAGGCGGGGCTAGCGCTACTACGGAATATTAATTAGGATGTTGGCAAGTATGTAATTCTCTTCAAACATATTTACGATTAAATAAAAAGAAAAGTACTCAAAAAAAAGTCTGGTTTGAAAAAATAAGCGGAAAGGGGCGGGATTAACAATCTTCCTGATTAGGTTGGCAAGTAATGAAAAACAAATGCCATTTATTGTAAATGTCATTCATGTAAATCAACATTTAATAATTTGAATTGTAAATTAGAAGTAGACTTGGAAGTACATGTGTAAAAATCGAGCATGCTGTTATACGTTAAGGCATAGAAGAAAATTTTGCGATTTTTCACAGTACGCTAGTTTTTGATTTTCTAAAGAATACGAATTTTTTAGTCCCATTGTATAATAAATGGCACAATTAAAGTTTCATTATTGGTACTTAAACATCAGTTAAAAATAATCTATTTCATTTCGCTTATTTGTGCATTGCAACCAGCATTACATAATTCTTTTTTTTACTCTGTGAATGAATGTGCAGTAGTCAGAGAACATTATTATATTTAATTAGTCATAAAAAGTAGAAAGATATAAAGTAAAAATTATGTTTGTAAGATGAATGTAGTTTTAATTATATGAAAATATTGTAAAAGAAATTATCTGTGAATAGTCTCATGTAACCAAAGCTGCTACATTGTTCTTAGGTTAGATGAAATGAATAACAGTCCAAACATTATATTTATCTCTACGAAATATTTCGCGCTTCGCAGTTTTGGTGACACGAAAACAATGATTATAAAGATTTATGTTTGTTGTATTGTCAGTTTTCATTTGTACGGAAACTGCAAATGCGTTGTAATGAAATCTATTATAGCTGAATATCTGAACCGGCAGAACTAGAATATATCTGACAAAAAGATTGGTGACGTTATTTATTTGGTGTAAAGCCAAATACATGACATGTAAACAAAACAATAATCAATCACATATGTTTAAATAAAGCCTATTGTTAGTATTAAGCAGATTGGTATAAAAATTTATATTATTGCTTATTTAATTAATAATAAAATAAATATATAAAATTGAAATTGCGGGAATTTTAACAGAAATACAGACTCGTATCCTTATAACTTTACATTTTTGACAATTTAAGATAAACATTGGTAACAGATCTTTTATTTCTAGCAACGGCGACCACCAAGGCTCTCAGTCTCTATTTGAATAGCCCTTTTTCATAAAAGTAATATTTACTAATCATTTGAAGTTTTTTTTTTTTTTGGGGGGGGGGGGGGGGAAGGGGGTAAATACAGAGTTGCAAACTTTCATAATTTATTCCAGAGCATTGTTAGCCTCGCCTTTTTTTTTCATACCAGTAATTTTGAAGAATTCCTTTCTTCTTATTCATTCGTTGTCACATGTTGAAGAATATTCTGCAGAAATTCTGGTCTAGAAGAAGGCGGGGCTAAAACTGCTCCGGAATAAATTATAAAAGATGGCAACTGTGCTAAATATTATGATGATTGTTTTATATAAACAGGGGTCTTCAAAACAGAAACTTCTTGAAACCCTGATGACCATTAATGTTCGAATTATTAAATTGTCGAGTTCACTCTGTTCTTGAAATATAGGCATGTACAGGACATTAATTAATACATAAAATCCGTTTTATCGTCCTTTTGTGGCATCATTGCAAGACTAAAGATTGAGATTATAACTTAAAATCCTCCTTCCAATTACCACCAGGATGGTCCGGATATCAAGAGGCTACCTTCTGGAACAAAAGTGTTCAGGTTCGAATCCAGACAATGGATTCCGGGTATGGATGTACATGGATGTCTGTGAAGTCTTCCTATGTATATAAAATATCGTGCATTGTTATATTTAACATGGATCATTCGCTACAAAAGTTAGTGTAACTATAAGTCTTAAAGCTGTTAAATACATACAAATACTTCGTCTGTTTGCAGTCAATATTTAGTGGAGTCTCTTGATCAAGCATTTGAAATATAAATTTCAAAGACTGACTGCTGTGTTGAGATGACTTTCAGTAGTAAAAATGTTTTTCAGAATTTATTTGCATACATTAACATTAGTTTTCAAAAGGAATATTTGATAAATATATTAGTAGATTAGACAAACACAATTAAACAAGCTATAAACACAATTAAACAAGCATTGCAAATAAAAATTAATGATAGATAATTAATAAAAAGAATTAATAAAAGAAAGTCCCTACAAGGTTGCAACACTGGGTTTATGCAGGTAGAGTACATAAGATTACTATAGCTGCCTCGAATATACAGAGTGATGGTAATTAACCTATTCAGAGCTCACTGTAGCCGTAACAGCAATGCAGATTGATTAAAAAAAATATTGTAGAGGGACATTTCACGGAATGCGTTCAAAGATTCTGAAAAAAAAAAAAAAGTAAAAAAAAATTTCGCTAGGGGCGCAATACATTAAATTACAAACAAACTACAAATTTCAATACAAACATCTTTATTTATCAGACATTTTTAGTATTTGTTAGAAACTCTTTAGCTGTGTAAAGTATATTGTTTAACCCTTTGCTGACCCTAACGCTCTAAACAATGTTGCTAAATTTAAGGACTCTTTTTCATTCAATTATCACCAATAATTTTGAGAAGCGATATTTGATATACATAATGGTCAAATAACTTTCGAAGTGATTAAACAACCGTTACACTTAAAATTTACAGTGATGGATGCAGAATAAGAAAGTCTCTAAACTTGGCAACACTGACCAAAGGAGTAAAATTAAACTGTACCGGCAAAGGGTTAATGTGGGGCCTCATCATTTTTTTTTTTTTTTTTTTTTTTTTGTATGCAACCGATAATCAGTGACAGATGAACAACCGATTGCAGGTGATCGCTAATGATCTACTGCAAATTATCCTTCATGTCAGCCAAGTTTTCGTAAAACAGTTGCAAAGTTCCTCACTTTCTGGTTAAACTAACAGTTATCGTAACTGAAATAACTATAAAAAAAAAAAATAAATAAATAAATAAAAAACTTTTTATGTACCATGTTTTTAAATTTTCTGATGAATCATTAATAAAATACGCGAGGGTAAAAAATAATATTTAAGCAATATTTAAGCATGCGGACTCTGTTCAGTGAAATAATAATAATAGTGAAAAAAAAAAGAAGTTGATTTTAAAAATAAAATCTTACTCCTTTCAGAGCAACGTATATTAGCATCGTGAATTACATTAGCACTTATATATGTGTATAAAATTTTTAAAGTGATCATGACGTCAATTTTTGTGAGATGCATAATTTATCTTTTTATATTTTTTTAACGTTCACGTGGAATTAAATATATTTATTTTTATGTCGAAAGAAAATGAACTTTTAATTTTTTTTTTGGCAACATTTAAATTATAGCTAATATTTTAATGGCTATTTTATTGCTATTAAGAGCTTATCATTTTCATATTTTAATTATTTAAAAGAAAACTATTCGAAAATTCGAAAATCTGACTTCGAAATATTGTGTTGTCACCTGGTTCTGAGCTACTGTGAAAGTTTCAAATGTCCAGCAAGTAGGGAATTTAGTTAAAAATATATTGCAAGATTTGTACCGGAGAAACAAACAAACAAACAAACAAACAAGAATCGAAGTTAATAAAAACATAGTAAAAGTGCTATATACTAACTTGTTCTTCTCCATTTATATCCGGAACTTACGCTGAATCCACCTGCTTATGCAAAATAGATTGTTTTCTTCTTCACTTGTAGTGCCACAGTTATCATTCTTTATACTATTATAATGCTTCGAAATATGAAAATAAGAGTTTTAAATGTCGCAATGTTTCAAATGTTAGATATCACTTCAAGCATTTTGACTGTAATGCGCAACCTAACGGATTTCTTTTCCATCCAGAAAGATAGAAAAACTCACCTAAAAAAAGTACTTAAAAGAAGATATCGTATCAACTACCCAAAAGGATTTTTAAATGGCACTTATTGCACACATCACTGTACAAATAGAAAGTATTGTTTTACCTACATTAATCTAGATTTAAAATACATCGATTACGAAATGTATTTTTTAATTATTTGGCTACTCAACTTGTAAGTGGAAATTTCGATTTAATATTGGCAAAACTGATAGTTCCAAACACACTTTATTCGAAATATCAAGATTTCTTTAGAATATATTGTGTAATTTGATGACCGTACCATTGAAACAAACTGACTTAATCTCCTAAATAACAAATTTGTCATACAGTCGGTGAATAATTTTGCTGACAACTGTAGACCAAACTAATTGTTTCATTTATTTAGACGAATTTGTCTATTGAAATTTCAAAAACATTAGTATTACCTTAAGCGGTCAGTTACGCTTTAACGGTAAAAAAAAAAAAAAAAAAAAAACTAAAAATGATCGTAATTTTATTTAAAATTTTCGAAAAAATTAAAACTTTCAAATTTTAACAAATGTCAAGAAAGGTTTATATATATATATATATATATATATATATATATATATATATATATATAGTGCAGCTTTTAAAATATTTCTGCATCTTTTAATTATTATTTTTTATTAAAAATGAAGCAGCTAATTTTTTGTTGATGTTCGTTTAGTACGCAAAACTACACAAAAATAAAACATCACGCCATATAATGTGATGCAAATGATAAAACACCATATAACTGAAATGAGAAGGTGTAATTTTTATGGAAATATCCATTCCTTGAAAAGAAAAATATTATTACAAAATTTATCGCTTTATTTTTCATAATCATGCTTATAATTACAAAAAACATAATATTTACACGATAACCGTTCATCATTCATCATTCATGTACTTATATTTTATAAAAAAGCTGTTAGTACGTCCTAATAAAATTCTGGACAACTATTAGACAGCCAATTTACGCGGTAATAATTTATCGACCAAGATTTTGCCCTAACATTTTTATTTATTTATTTTTTTTAATGTCGAATTATTCTAAAGGCTCTAATACATACGAATAAAATCTTTCTTAATATTGTTAAAATTTACAAGTTTTAAATATGTTTATTAATGTAGATATGAGTAAAAGTTTTAGTAATTTTTAGTACGGTAGGACTATTGATTTAAGTTAGACATTTCACAGCGTCATCTTATTCTTTGTTTCACCTTGACTATGTGAGGCATTTTGCTGCACAAAGCTATTATGTTTAACTGATCGCTACAAAAATTGGTACACTTATTGGTCAGGATAAGCTGTAGCTAATGCTGTATTTCTTAGTTTAATCGGATGATTGGTTCCAGAGGTGTTAAATAAAAATCCCAATTTACTTAAAATAATAATATTAATAATTATATATATATATATGTGTGTGTGTGTGTGTATAATATTTGCACTTGAATAATAAATATATTTGTTTATATGTCGAAAGAAATGAACGCATAACAACTGTCGTGTATCTTTCTATCTATCTTTCTC
Source organism: Salticus scenicus (assembly GCA_963930645.1). NCBI lineage: Eukaryota > Metazoa > Arthropoda > Arachnida > Araneae > Salticidae > Salticus > Salticus scenicus. Next base: position 165,827,123 of record OZ005659.1, on the reverse strand, counting down.
CCCATTCCCCTTATTTTTTCAATTGAGGGCAGTGGCGGCTCGTGAACCGAAAATAGGTGAAGAGCACAAAAATAATATTTAAGCATTTTTAATCATAATTTTTATTAAGCATGGTCTTAACTTAAATTAACTAAAAGTACTTATTTAAATGTAAATTTATATTCTATAAATGAATACAGAGTAAAATATAATGTGCATCTTCACCAATTTTCGAAGACAATTATTGTAAGTAAATATAAAAACTTTTACATATTTAAAAATCGATTATTATCTATTGGATTGACAAGCAGTAAAATAATTAAGTTAGAAGAAGTCCCTTATTTCTGAGAAAAATGTTCAAACCGTTCAAAAATTAGATAAAAAATAAAGCAATAAATTGTCTTATTTACATCATGAATACTACTTCTGGCGTCGTTTTCATTAACTGCAGCTTTTTGCAGACGATCAGATTCAAAATAATGGAATAAACTATTTTTCACAAGTTTTTTCAGTTACCGTATTTTCCGGCGTATAACGCGCAGGTTTGTTAAAGAAGTTACTCATCGGAAATTTAAATTTACAGTAAAAGCTATTTTTTAACAAGCTTTTGTTTATTATAAACTAGTACCGCCCCTTTTTCTACGCCACTCAATTTTTAGAGCACTTATTTTCTTAATTCATCTCAACTGTATTTGAAGAGAATAACTCTAAAAGTTAAGTTGTTTAGGAAAATTGGTGGTACTAACAAATTGCCGAATTTGATTGTCAGCTCTGCACTTAATAATTTGTCATTTTAAATTACATTAATATCTTCAGTTTCACATTTTTTTTTTATTAATCTTATGTATGCGCGCGTATTTGTGTACGGTTCTTCCGCTTTAACCTTTCGTCATCATGCCCTTATATATTTTATCTAATCTAAACAATTTCTCGTTAAAAAGTTTCGAAACATATTTGAAAATTTACACAAGTTTCTCTAATAATAATAATAATAATAATAACAGTAAAATTACATTCGAAAGTCCCCCCACCCCCACCACCAAGCTCAGTTTATTTCAATAATCTTTACTATTATATTTGAATTATTTAAATATCTAAAAATATACCAAAACTATAAAATAAATACATAAATAAAACGCAGTTGTTAAAAAAATATTTAAACGATTAAAATTTCATTAATCAAATGTTTATTAAATTTTGATCTGCAAAGCTTTTAAATTCTTTCTCAGAGAGTTAATTTTTTTTTTTTTCATAAAAAGGGGATCTTGAAATCTCTCTTGTCTGATCTTATCTATTTCATTATAAAATACACATAAATAATAATTATATAAATAAAAAGAAACCTTAGTAAAGAATTCTAGTTAAATTATTATTATTATTGTTATTATTTTATATATATATATATATATATATATATATATATATATATATATTTAATATGAACGTTTGAACATAATTTATCAAGTTAGAAGCATAGGATTTCATTTTTGTGGTAATGACAAATAAAATAAGTAATAATATTCGTGCAAATCGTAATATTAAAAAATTATGAGTAGTTCTTACACCAGAAATACATCTGAAAGATCTGAGTATATATAAATAACACTTGAACCATACGTCTGACCTAATTCCTCCTCGGATAATTTACTTTAATACTGCTTCGATTCGAAGCTGAACAAATATGTCATGTGCACTAATTAGTAATTACCTCTGTATGTTAAAATCGTTTATAGAACAGCACGGCCAGTTTGTTCCGTTCGTAAAAACTACTGTACAGCAGCAGCCGGACACTCACAAACTTAACTGTAACTGAAAATAACTTACGCCGATTTTGCTATTTCCAATTTATTCTTCTAACTAGCAGGCTACGCCCGCTTCGCTGGTCGCTATATTCAAATAAATTTTCAAAAGAATTGGATCAGTATTTATTTTTTACATCACATTACACATAAAAAAAAAAAAAAAAACTGAAATCGCTTTAGATCTGACTTCTTCGGATACCCGTTGCCTAAGGCAGCTCTTTTTTTTGCCCGTACTGCGTCGGGTCCAGTTTCTCACTGTCTACATACAGGTCTTTCCCGGGCACTTCTATCTGGGTATTTATCGACGACTTGCGGATTTTCTGTTATTTCAGAACTACAATTTTAAAGATGACTGTATCTCAGCATCTATTATATATTTTAGTTTTTGAACCATGTGTTTTATGGCCCCCGTTATTTACACTATATTACGATTTGATTACGACCAGTGCAATAAAATAAAATAAAAAATTAGATTTTCTTTTAAAAGGAATTAAATACATGAAAAACAAACGAATTTTAATCAGTTTAATCCTTTCTACTATAAACTACCATTTTTTTTCACCCAATAAATATTATAAATAATAATAATAATAATAATAATAAATATTTTTCTTTTAAAGGAATTAATTAAAAAAATGAAAAATAAAAAGTTGTTGTACTATAAAATTTATACATAAACGTAACAATTTATTTCTATCGTATTTTACCATTTTGATTTTCAATAAATATAAAAATAATAAAAAAAAAAAAAAAAAGAAAAAAGAAAATCGCCTCAAATGAATGTATTAAATAAAAAATGAATTGCATAACAGCCGTTGCTAAGATACGCAGACGATTACAATCGAAGAATAAATTCATGAAAAATGAAAAATAAAAGCCAATGTTTAAAATCGAAAAAACATGAATTAAAAAAATTCAAATTCGAAACAATCTCGATGAGGGGCACACCTGCAGGGTCCCAGGTACCTATATGCCAAATCTGGAAGCTCTGCGATCAATAGTGTGAGCACCAGAGCGCAGACAGATGCGCAGACAGACACACACACAGACACTTCTCTTTATATCCGCGTTTGTAATGATCGATAGATGGCGCTCTCTGAACTGCAGTTGTCAATAAATATAATAGCCACGAGTATTTTTCACTGTTCTTTCTCCGCCATTACATCATGGAAAATCGATTGCATAATATGATGATATGCAGTGGTGTGATAATTTCACCTTAGCCCACCAGAGGGCGAGCATTTCATTACAATCGCGGATAGATATAGATTTATTTGTAAATTAAATTTTCTGGTGTGTGACTCATTTATGTAAAGTATGCGTTATACGCCGGAAAATACGGTAAATAAATAAATAAAAATAAATGAATGATTAAATAAATTTGAATTTAATTCATTTGGTTTATTTGCTTAGGAGGGGGGAGGGGGGTACTGTAGATTTTACTTCAGAAAATGGAAAAGAATTCTTTGAAATAATAGAAATTATGGAACTTGATTTACGAACTAATCCAAAACACTGTATGATGAAAGGCCGCTCGGCAACAGATCCAATCTTTTACAATAAAGGTATGTGAATAGTGGTTTATACTAGTAGATACAGCCATCACGTGGCTTTATATGGAAGAATAGACAAAAATATATAAATAAATAAATTTATAATATACAAAATAGTCCTCTCGTGCTAAATTAATATCTGTTTCAGACAAAGTTATTATTATTATTATTATTATTATTATTAATATTTTACTTATTTTTGTAATATTTTTCTTGTAAGTTCCATAATTTAAAATTTTTTACAAGATCATAGCCTCCTTAACTAGATGCCTGTCGCGTGGCTCATAAACTTGGCAACAGTTGAAGCGGTAGACAGCGCCACCTGGTACTGACTGTGTGATGATTTTATTCAACTGTCACCAATAATTTTAAGAAGTGATGTATGACGTATATATAATCGACGTTTCTTCGATTCTATTCGCCTTTTATATATATCATATCCTACTTTTAAAAATTTTTGGTGGCTGTTGAATAAAAAAGTCGCGCAATCTGTACCGTCTACCGCTTCAACTATTGCAAACCTTCCGAGCCACGCGACAGGCATCTAGTTAAGGAGGCTATGTCAAGATGTGTTTATGACTTCAGCCTGTCAGTTTGACTACGCTTTAACTAACTCCCGTAAACACCTGTGGATTTTCTTGAAATTGATATTGGATGTTCTCTATTAAAAATGAATTAATTACCATCACCCGGTTTGTGTACAGGGACACCCAAAAGAATTCCAAAGTACCGTGTTCTATGAGAGGTATATCTATAAACTATATTTTAATACCTTTATTTGTTGATATTTTCCCTGGTTAAAAGTAATTATTTCTTTAAAGTAGATATCTTGTAATAATAATAATAATAATGATGATAATACTCACAATAATCATATATGGAAAATATTATTTTTTAAACATATGCAATGAGCGCTGCCATTCATTTTGCTATTGATCCCAAAATATTCTGATATTTTACAAATACGTTTTCAGGTGTTAAGAGTTAATATTTAAACAGATTGAAAAATATTATAAAGATAAACCAAATATCTTTATTAGTTATGTATATCAAATATATAAATAGTGATATTGATCGATTTTTACGATACGATTGAATTTCATATCAGGTGCATATTTTATGCCTTATTTGCATTGTCTATATAAATCAATATGTTTACTAATATTCCAATAGGAACTATATAAATTTTTCTTACTAAAATATATTCACACAATATTTCAATACTATTTCAGGTCAAGCTCTTTTTAAAAAACTTTTCTTTGTTTACCAAATCACTAAGTTTTCAATCAAAATATATTTCGTAAGTAAACTCTTCGAAAACAAATACGAAATTGAATTTACCGAAGCACTAAAATGATTTAATAAAAATTCTCTATTTTCGTTTATTTGTCTATGAAATCTTTCTGCGTTTGGAATTCGATTTCATTGTTTGGTTATAAGTTATTTAAGTTTTGTAGATTTCAGAACAATTCTAAGGTACTGTTCAGCAAATTAGATTAAATATTAAAATGTGGATATAGAAATTCTATGAACGATGCACCGTACAAAATTATGGCTGTTTTGAAGCTCACATTTTTCTTTATTTTGAAAAATAAGGTTTGGGATCCAGTGAATTGAAATTGATTTCTGAATTATCAATCAGAATTTAGATTTGGATATCTTTGAGTTGAATCCATTTTACGTCGGATAAAATCCAGATGTAATATATTATCTGGATAATTATTGGTATAATTTTAAATCTGGTAAAATTAATTGCGAATAGGTCATAAAATGTAAAAAGAATTTAAATTGAAATATTTCAAAATACCTATTAATCAATATCTCCTTCATATTTACCATCATAAAAGCTGTAGAACAGCACTGTCCGCTGATTTACTTAATAATGAAGTTATTTAACAGAGTAAATAAAACTTTGATTATAAGTTTGCACCATTCCGTATCGTATGATAAACTGAAAAAAATTAACTTCTAGATTCAGAGATAATACAAACTATTCCTCAAAATGTATTTTTTATTTCTTATTTCAAGGTTGCTACGGGCTGTATTTTCCCACCAGATTTTTTTCATAGTAATCTTCAGTAATGAGTTTTCCTGATAAATTAAGGTGAAAAATGCTGTATGAAGTATGAATGTTCTGGGGTAAGAGCATACTTTACTTGCCAACCATCTCATTATGAACAGTACAATGTTTAGTACCCGCCTTTTTTATCACACCAGTCATTTTTTAGAGTTCTATTTAGTTTTTTTTTTAGTTCATTCTTATTTAATCGTAACAATATTTGGAGAGAATTACTCTAAAAATAAAGTGGTGGGAAAAAAGGGGCGTTTTTTCAAGGGGCGTTAACAATTGTACGGTTATTAATGAGATGGTTGGCAAGTATATAAGAGTCAGGGCAAAAAGCAAAGCGGGTCTGTGGCAACCTTGTTACTTGATTTTTCAGATTCCTGATGCATTTTAATTGTTATCATTCTATTTCATTAAAAGCTATTTTTGTTTATTTACTTTACTTTTATTTAATTCCTCTTTCATTATTATTATTTAAAATTATTTATTTATTTCTCCTTATAAGTTTGCTATCATTATATACCGATTTTTTTTTTTTTTTTTTTTTTTTTTTTAAGTATGTTTTTATTTTTACTTCCTTATACAAAGTATATAACACCTTAAAGATAATATATATAAAGTATACCTTAAATAAAGTATAAGGAAGTATTGGGAAACTGAATTTGTATCGTGTATAGCTGTATAGCTAAAAAATGGTTAATCGTAGAATACTGCAAATATATATTTCTGACTGTCATGTCATCTTGTTGTGCATTCCTTCAATTTCTATCTTTATACAACCTTCCATTTGGAAAATATCTACTATTTTACAAGAGTTTCAGTGACGTTCGAATATACGTGTGGGTGTATGTGTATCTTGCATAACTGAAAACGGTTGGACGTAGATTATTACAAATTCTAGTTAAGTTTGTTATAATATCTAATTTGGTACCTTTTTGGTCTTTACATTACTTTCCTTTTTGCAGATATCCTTGAAAATTATATATATAGTGACACCAAACGTAAAATCTTTTATTCTTATGTGTCCTACGGTCATAGAGATTTCAACAGATCCTATTTATAGATCCAGCAATGATATTGTTCTAAAGTTGTCAGGGCCGCGGTAGCCCAGTCGGTAGAGTTGCTGGTCACGTGATTGGAAAATTGCGGGTTCGGTACTCGAGCCGGCCAAAGACCGTCATGTACACTAATGGTGGCTGGTGCACGTAAAATCTGTCGTGGCCGCAATGTCCTCCATGTTCCCTTCAAAAATTATACCTCTGGGGTCACCAAAACGGGAGAGCCATCCCTTCCGTGGAGGATCAAAATTCTGATGGCATGTCTCCGGACCACCTCTAGGGGTGTGTCCCAGACCGTGGCCAATTGCCCATCTGCGCAGCACAAGTGCGACGTACAACCCAAAAATCCATCCATCTAAAGTTGTCAAATTTGTGAATGTAGAATGTAGTCTGTAAAGCCATAGGCGGGTTTTAATCGACAATGTACTTTATTTAATAAATATTCTCGAAACGGTACGATAAAAGTGTAACTCCTAGTACAGAAGTCAATAATATAGGAAAATTCTTGAAACAGTTCAATATAACAATAATTCTATTGAAAATCAAGAATACTGCACTAAATACACTACAGACCAGTAATTTCTGTAATTTAGAAACATTGATCAATCGCTTAAACATAGTTTCTCATAGACGATATCTCAGCTCATTATTTCGACACAAACTGAACTCTTTGATAAGCGCCTCTTCACTTTTTATAGTCTCATCATTAGTATTTTATAGAACTTTTGAGGTAGTTCTACGCTAAAAGTCAATTGATCATTCTGGAAAATTCTACAAATCGGCTCCTATTGAAGTTAAAACTTTAAACTTCGGCAACTATAAACTAGCATTTGCAGTAAATCTGGTTATTAAGTCGCCAAATTCGACGAAAAATTGCCAAGTTTGTCTCCAAGATGGATCTTCTGGAAAGTGAAAATATTGCCATCCGTTTCCACTTGTACTGCAAATCGATTCTTTCTGCAACAATTTTGATTCAGGAAAGAGGATCATTCCTTTACAACAATGTTGTGCGAAGGATAAATCCTCTTTCTTTTATTCAGAAGAATTGTTGGACTGAAAATAAATGTAAAGGCACTAGGAACGACATAGCATCTTATTAGATACGTAGTTTTCCGTTAATGACGAATTTGGTGATTTAGCGATATTGGCGTTCAAATTTAGCGCTAAATAGTAGCTTAAGGTAAGTAAGTAGCTTGTTTTTAGAATCTGGAAATCCTTTCTCAATTCAAAATTGATATAAATTTTTTGTTAATGTAACAGTTTTTGCCAAGAGTATAAAAAGAGGCTATCTGTACTCTAGCTAATTCCATTGAGCTTTAAGCTGCGCACTTGTCAAAGAAAGATTACGAAACAAGGTGTGGCATACCGTTTCTGAGAAAGGAATATTCATTTTATGTAACGTATATCATCTTATTATTGTGTCTTCTGCGGTTCTAGTTTTATTGGCTTGTTTCGAGAATATTTATCAACTGAAACTACTTGTGTATTTTCGATTCATTTACCTCACAAGAAAATGTCAATGAAACAATATATAGATTTCAGCGGCTGTATAAGGAAATCATGTTATGTTCACATCAGATTTTTTTATCATAAGTTTCCTGTCACTTCCCTAACGTGATATCTTTTATTTTTCTATCTGCTTAATATTTCTTGTTATTATTTCTTGTTATTTCTATATATCTTGTTATAGCTATTAGTTTTTCAATTAACAGTTGTTATCAACCTCTTTCATCCTTATATTCGCCTTCCAGTAAGAACACTATTTTTTTTATGTTAGTCTTTTCAATAAAACTGAAAAATTTACTTTACTCCTCAGATAACATTCTCTTTTATTTTTACTCGTATATTAACAGCCTCGCTAATCAAAGGCAAATTCTTACGAATGATTTATTTATTATTATTATTATTTTCTTATTGTGGGATCTGCACCCTGCTTGCTTCGCTCACCAACTCCCGAGGGAGGCTTCACCTCCTCCGACGTGCTTCACTTATAAACCCCATGCAGGGTTCTGCGCGCCTATTCGCTGCTTTGCCTTTTACTGAATAGGAATAGTAATAGTGCATACCACAAGATAAAAGCAAAAAAATGTTATAGAAATCTCAGCATTCAATGTCAAATTCAAATACATAATATTTTGTACCCATTTTTTAAAATGAAATTTCATGCAAAAATCAGTAATTTCTTTCAAAATACAAAGAAATTCGTAATATCTAGACAATTTTGGGTTACAGATTTAGTATATGATCCCCTTGGAGACTCCAAATTTTTGTCACTATTCGGTGATAAATTTTTTGATATAATTGCATGTTAATAAATAAATAAATAAATAAATAAACAATAAAAAAAATCTAGTAGCTATTTTTTCTACTGCCGATACATTTTACTACTGAATTTTTTAGTCAGTTTAGGGCAGTATATAATATTCTCTATATATTTCTAATGTACAGCTAGATAATAATTTTGCACATTCGAAAATATCTGAAAAGAAGAAAGTTTATTGTTATTATTATTATTTTAATTTGGAAAAATCTCTTACCGCTTCAATTTTTAATTCTCTCCTGCCTACTTCTTAAAATAGCGAAGGATAAAATGTACGTGATTCTCTATAAGAGTTTTGGGTGATGAATTTTTTCTTGCCATAATTAGAAATATGAAATGTATCATAGAAATGTTAAATTCTCTAATAATAAAAAATTATCGTTACGAAATTAAAAGATATGCTGACATTTATAAATGAGTTTGAATTTGACTCTATAAAATATTTTTATGCCAAAATATATCCTATATATTTTACATTATATTTTCTAATAAAAGTAAGATAAATACACTTTTAAAGACAAAAAGAAATGGCGCTCCCAAGAATGATTATTTAAAAAAAAGAATAAATAACCCAATTCATAAGCAATGCTATTTTGGAAATCAAATTTCCAAACCTAAATTCAGTCACTTTTTTAACCCCTTAACGCGCGCTGTCGTCGCTGCGAGGACGCAAAATTTAAGATACAGCTGCAAAAATTCATCCCGGAAATTTTTTAGCAAAAATTCACGTGTATAACATATCAGAAGAGGCCAGTTTTTAAACCTTAAAATTTAAAATTTCTTTTAGTTTAATTTGGTTCATGAATTCCGGTGGCAGTATAATTTAAATGTTTCAAATTGTCTTGCGCCGCAAAGGGTTAAATACTTGGTACAATACAAATGTAAATATAAAAAATACCACCAAATTTAATGCTTATCTGCGATGGGTAATGGGAAAATGCATCTCCTCAATAACATGACGATCATTAATTACCAGAGAATAACATATTAAAAAATTCATAAACAACGTAAGAAATTGCCAGTACAAAAAATTATTTTTTTAAGAAAATGAAAAATGCTCATTTCATTTTATTTATTTCTCACTTCAAATAATTCATTTGCTAGCAAACCCGTGAGAAATTTTCGCACTTTATCTCTCCGTTACCTTTAAAATTTCAAATTATGATTTTACAGACGTCATTTTTCCATATGCACGAATATAGTTATTATTTTATATAATTTTATTAATTTTTACTTTTAATTGTTTTGTTTTTTTTTTCTTTTTCACGTGAAAGCACATTTTATTTTATGCTAAAAAAAAAAAAAAAAAAAAGGCAAGATTTCAAAATTTAAATGTCTATTTTCATATTTTAATTAATTTTAAAAATCTAATCAAAAGTTAGTTACAAATAAGGAACCAAATGAAAGGAGTGATTTTTCTAAATCCATCGGATTAAACAGCTTATCGATCGGACAATTACCGTAATTTTCTACGTATAATCCGCACGTCAGGTAAGTCAGTTTTGCACCAGAAATTTTAATTTTCAAACGAGGTTCTATTTGTACGAGCTGTTTCTTCAAAATAATATAGATTTTTGTGTTAAACAAAATTTCTGGTGGAGGAAGGATACATTTTATCTGCGGATTATACACAGAAAATTACGGTACATTTTTTAAACTTAACTAAAGTGTGAAATTTAGGTGGAAACTTGCGTTCAAAAACAGATGAGATTCCAAGGAAATCTCTTAGCCATTTTAAGCGTGACAGAGGCAGTCAGTCAGTGATGAGCGTAACTACGTATGCTGATTAAGCATGATTTTGTTCCATTCTAAATTCTAAATTCTAAAATGTTATTTTTATCATTTTATTAGATAAATTACTCTTTAATTCATTGCATAATTTTAAAATTTTATAACAGAAATTATTTTTGAAATGCAGTAAATATGAAAGAGTATGTATATATATCCGACACTTATGAAGCGGTATTTATCGAAATTCTCCCTGTTCTCCCCTTGGGGAGGGACAGGAGACAAAAACACATTTGTAAGAATAACTCTGCTCCAAATTACTTGACAACGAAGAAATTGCACATGGGGAGACTACACATGTGTACAAATAAAAATCATCTGCGATTTAGGAATTTTCGATTTTTAAGGGGAGGGAGAAATCGATTTTTGGCGGAAAATTTCGGATTTTTGAGTAGAACTCTACTACACCCCTTTTAGCGCTAACTTTGTCCTGAGAAATCTATGGGAGTAGCGGTCAAGAATTTTGGTGTTTGGATTGTCCGACACCTAAAGTAACAGTATTTATCGAAATTACCTGTTCCCCCCTTGGGGAAGAAGAAGGATAAAATACGTTTGTAAACATAACTCGGTTCAAAATAACTTCACAGTAAAGAAATTGCACATAGGGAGAGACTAGACATGAGTAAAAATAAAACACAATCTGCGATTTGGGAATTTTCGATTTTTAACGGGAGGAAGGGGAGAAATCGATTTTTAGCGGGAAATTTCGTAAATTCCGGATTTTTGAGTAGAACTCTACCAAAAATGAAACAAAGACGTTGGTAAAAGCTATGCGACTTTCCTAGAATATTTTCAAAAACACATTTTTTTTTTTTTTGTGATTTGAGATTCTTTTTTTTTTTTTTTGGGGGGGGGGGTACGAAGGGGGCGAAATTGCACATGGGGAGACTACACATGCGTATAAATAAAACATTATATGCGGTTTCGCAAATTTAGATTTTTAAGGGGAGGGAGGGGAAAAATTGATTTTTGGCGAGAAATTTTGCAAATTCCGGATTTTCGAGAGAATTCTACCAAAAATGGACAAAGATGTTGAAAACAGCCGTGCGTATTCTTTAGGATATTTCCAAAACACGTTTCTGATTCTTTTTAATCTGCCATTTTTTTAGGATGGGAGGGGTATGTGTTACGAAGGGCAAATTCGAGACACCACTTTTAACGCTAAATTTGTTCTGAAAATTTTATGAGAGCTGCAGTCACAAAGTTTGGTGCTTGGATTGTTTATATGTATCCGACCCCTAAAATAATGGGATTTATCGAAATCCTCCTTTTCCCCTTAGGAGGCAGGAAGCGAAACAATGTTTGTATGCATAACTCGGCCCCAAATTACTTCACGGTGAAATTGGAGAAGAGGAGACATATGCAATTTTATTTAGACTTGATTAAAATCATGCTTACAAATGACTATAACGGTTACAAATGATTTAAATTTATACATGATTAAAATCATGTCAAAACTTGATTTTATTTCGCCATGAGTCTAAATAAAGCATTATGTATGGTTTTGAAATTCTTGATTCTTGCAGGAGGGAGAAGAAAATCGTTTTTCGGGGTGAAATTTCAGAAACTTGAGTAGAGCTCTACTAAAAATGGTACAAAAGTATTTAAAACAGCCATGTGTCTTCTTTAGAATATTTGAAAAAAACGTATTTTCGTTTTTTTTTTTTTTTCCCGATTTTTTTTGGGGGGGTGAAGGGGGGGGGATGGATGGATGGATGGATGGATGGGTTTTACGTCGCACTACTGCTGCGCAGATGGGCAATTGGCGACGGTCTGGGACACACCCCTAGGGATGGTCCGGAGACATGCCATCACAATTTTGATCCTCCACGGAAGGGATGGCTCTTCCGCTTCGGTGACCCCCAGAGGTAAATTTTTGATGGGAACATGGAGGACATTGCGGCCACGACAGATTTTACGTGCACCAGCCACCATTAGTGTACACGACGGTCTTTGGTCGGCTCGAGTACCGAACCCGCAATCTTCCAATTACGAGGCCGGCGCTCTACCGACTGGGCTACCGCGGCCCGAAGGGGGGGGGGGTTACGAAGGAGTATATTCGAGACCTCCTTTTAGCGCTAAATTTGCATTGGGAATTCTATGGAATTTGCGGTTACGAAATTTGGTGCGTAAATTTTTTATACGTATCCACATATTGTAACGGGATTTTACGAAATTTCCCACTTACCCCACCCCCGCGGTTGGGGGGTCAATAAACACGTGTAAAAACACGATTTTCTGTTTGGATTCTCTTTAAATTATCTTAGAATGGCCAATTTTGGTGTGTGCATGTGTGTTAAGTGTACGCAATATGTACTTTGGTGAGATTTCGAAAATCTTCGAATGTACTTGCTGGAAAAGGGGAAGTATGAAGCTGGTAAGTTGCTGCCGGAGCCAGTGTGGACCTAGACTCCTCATTCCCGTTGCGAGCGGGAAAAACCTCTGCCGAACACAGCGGGAACTTTAACTTAGTTTATTAATAATGATATGGGATTTTGACAACTCATTTAAGTATTGTGCCCAGCGAAGCGGGCAAGAATATTGATAAAATAAGACTTTTGTCTGGAAATTTGTCAGAATAAAAAGTTTTGTGATATCTTCACGTTTCACACACCCTAAAAGGCAAAAATGACTTCAGAAAATTTTGTGTGTGACATCGTGTCTGTATATCGGGAACGCTATTTTTGTCCGGGTATCACGTGAGAACAGCCGGTTGGAATTCAACGGCGCTAGGCAGTAATTTATATCTATACCCATCTTAAAATTATAAATATCAAGTTTTTTGAAATTCCCCTTCATTCCTCCCCTATGGGGGGACAAAAGTCAAAGACACGTTTGTAAATATAACTCGGCTCTAAATTATTTCACAGTAAAGAAATTGCACGTGAAGTGGCTAGAAATAACTACACACACACACACACAAAAAAAAAAAACATTATCTGCGATTTAGGAATTTTCGATTTTTAAAGGGAGGGAGGGGAATAAGCGATTTTTGGCGGGAAATTTCGCTAATTCCGGATTTTTTAGTAGAACTTTATCAAATATGGAATAAAGATGTTGAAAAACGCTATGCGAGTTCCTTAGGATATGTCAAAACATACACTTTTTTTGAGATTTGCAATTCATTTTCGGGGGGGGGGGGGGGTACGAGGGGGCAAAATCTGGACATCCCATTCAGCTCTAAATTTGTCATGAGAAACATATGGGAGCACCGGTCACGAATTTTGGTGCTTGGATTGTTTATATATATCCGACACCGAAAGTAACGGAATTTATCGAAATTACCCCCGTTCCGCCTTCTTGGGGATGGGGGACAGAAGGTAAAAACACCTTTATAAGCATAACTAGCTCCAAATTACTTCACAGTGAAGGGATTGCACATAAGAAGACTACACATGAGTACAAATAAAACAGAATCAGCGATTTAGGAAATTTTGAATTTTAAGGGAAGGAGAAAAATCGGTTTTTGGCGGGAAATTTTGCTAATTCCGAATTTTTGAGTAAAACTCTACCAAAAATGGAACAAAGATGTTGAAAACAACCATGTGTCTTCTATAAGATATTTCCAAAATACGTTTTTGAGTTTTTGCGATATTTTTTTTTCTTTTTGGGGGCGGAGGGGCTATGTGTTACGAGGGGGCAAATTCGCGACACCCCTTTTAGCGCTAAATTTGTCATGGGAAATTTATGAGAGCTGTGGTCACAAAGTTTGGTGCTTGGATTGTTTATATGTATTCGACCCCTAAAGTAAAGGTATTTATTGAATTTTTCCCCTATCTTCCTGGGGGGCAGAAAGCAAAAAAAAAAAAAAAACGTTTGTAAGTATAACTCGGCCCCAAATTGCTTTACGGTGAAGAAATTGCAGATCAGGTGACTAGACTTGCGTGTAAATAAAACATTATGTACGATTTTGGAATTCTTGATTCTTACAGGAGAAGGGGGGGGGTATCGGTTTTCAGGGGAAATTTCAGATATTCCGGAATTTTGAGTAGAATTCTCCTAAAAATGGTATAAAGGTATTGAAAACTGCCATGTGTCTTCTTTAGGATATTTCCAAAAATACATTTTAGTTTTTTTTTTTTTTTGTGATCTTCGATTTTTTTTTTTTTTTTGGTGGAGGGGCTGGGGGGTAACGATGGAGAATATTCGAGACCCTCCTCCCCCCTTTTAGCGCTAATTTTGTCTTGGGAAATCTATGGGATCTGCAGGATTTCGCAAAATTTCAAACTTACCCGCTGGGGAAGGGGAAATAAGAATCGGGTAAGTTGTTGCCAAAAGCAGCGGAGACCTGGACACCTCATGTTGCGAGCGGAAAAAATCTTTACCGAACACAGCGGTAACTTTAACTTAGGTTATTGATAATAATATGGGATTTTGACAGCTCATTTAAATAGTGCCCAGTGAAGCGGGTAAAGCCTGCTAGCAATTTATAAGAAATCAATTGTTTTGCATTCAATGAAGATTCAATGTAAGTCTGAGTTCGGCGATACAGTTTGTCGCCAAAAGAATTTTTTCCGCTGTCTAACAGGTTCTTTTTTCTCCTGCGAAAAAATTAATCTTTCTTATTATAATTCCATATTTTTTATAAAAGTTTTTTATTTTAGGGGAAGGGAAAAATTGAAGTGTTATTTAAATTAAAAATTACTATGTGAAAATTCATTTAGAAATTTTAGGATATAAACACTACAAATTCACTTAGAAATTAATATAATAGAATAAACAATACAAAAATAATCTCTATGATATTTCTCTAACGTGGACCAGTTTCAATTATTTTTTGTCGAAACGATAGGATACGCGAGGATAAAAAAATAATATTTATACATGAACAATATTTAAGCACGCGGACTTAGCTCAATGGACTAATAAGAAAAAATGACGACATTTGTCTGATGAGATTATTTTACGGAAAAAAATGTATTTTTAACAGTTGTTTCTTCAGAATCTTTCCAAGCGTCATTTTAAACCTTGCAGTATTGTAAATATATTTGCAGAATATGAACTTTTGTGCCATAAATTGACTAAAAAACACAATCATAAAAAAATAACCAAAATAGGAATTATTTTATTTATTTATTTATTAAAATAATAATAATAATAATAATAAAATGTCATCGCTAACACGATGACAAAAATTTAAAAGGTGTCGTTGGAGTCCTATATTAAAATTATGAAAAATGAATTCCTATATTAAAATTATCATGCCTGTGGAAGTATGAAAATTGGGTCGTGAACCATGAATTTTATTTGGATACCTTTCTTTAAATGATTTTGCTTTCACTATTGTACAATATTAATTTGGTTTTAATAATAATTGGCTTCTGGTAAATTAAAATTTTAATTAGGTGGTAAAATTGGTATAACATTTATGAGTTTCAAATTTTAAAGGTAAATAAGAAAAGAAATAAAGGGCGAATATTTCGCACGGACATGCTAGTATTTTATATTATTTTATGATAAAACGCTATTTTTGCAGTGTTTATTTTATTTAGAAAAATAATTTAACATATAATTTTAACAAGTCGAGAGGACTGTTTCTTTCAGATAAAATAGATGAAATGCAAACTTTTTTTTCTCTTTTTCCTTCCTTCGGTAACAAGTTAATATATATATATATATATATATATATATAGATAGATAGACTGAGAGAGAGAGAGAGAGAGAGAGAGAGAACAGGAGTAAGTAATTTTAAGAAATTAATATAATAACCGTTCCTAAGAAGAACAATTTTACATTTTGATCTAAAGAATCAGACTTTTTTAAACGGTTTTTGAGTATATTAAATTATAAAATTGCATTGTGTTGAGGATTTAAGGTCGACTGTGGACTCCTGGGGCCTATTCCTCGATTAATGCTCTCCAACTTGGAGAGCTGATCGGAGAGCTATGCGAGAGGGGGTACCGCCCCCCCTGAACCCTCCGTTTCATTACTGTACCAACATTTATATAAAATTCAAATCTGTTATTAAAATGAAAAGTTCATTTAAAATTATTCAGGCATAATTGTAACTGTTATTTATTAACATTAATTAGACATATCTGTACGGATAAGATCTGTTACTATTGTAGGCTCAACAAAGCGCTGTTTGTAGGAGCAGTATTCTAGAAGTAATAATACACGGCACAACCTGAAATACACATTCATCATTTTTGAACTATTGTCGAACTATAATCTATTTTTTTTCTGTAGTCCTGTAAACGAACAATGAATAATTTCTATACCATATTCTACATTAAACATGTTTTTACGCGTATGAAAAGTATATATTCATTTCATTTGGTTTAATGCAGTCTATAGATGTTAAACTCTACTTAGCTGCAATTTTCCCTATAGATGTAATGTATTTGAATTCTTTTGTATGTCCCTGTACACGAACCAGTTGCTTCATCTCAACGAAATCTCAATGTAGCATGATACACATTTAGAATACCAAGTTTGGACATTCTGCTAGTATTTATTCTTGAGATACGCTGGTAACAGACAGACAAACACATAGACACACACCGAGACACTACAGACCAACCACTAAAAACAGGATTTTTGGATTCAGAGAACCTCCAAACATGTAAATATAACAAAAACTCACTTTCGAATATTTGACCCAACAACAATACCCTCTCTACTTTATGGGTAAGAGAAAGTAAAAAGTACACTTAATGCTGCTTTGTTAAATAAATCCTTGTCGAGTCATGTTCTTAATCAGTCTAAGAACATGATTCGACAAGAATTTATTTAACAAAACAATGTTAAGTGTACTTTTGTTATATTGGAATTATTGCTAGCGCTCGAATAATTTTGCTGCCGACTGTACCTAATATTGTCACGAGAAAGAATTTTCACATATATTTTTACTTCCTATAACCCATAAGGCAGAGAAAGTATTGTTTTTGGGTCAAATTTTCGAAACTGAGTTTTTGTTATATTTACTTGTTTTGAGTTCCCCTGAATTTAAAAATCATGTTTTTAGCGGTTGGTCTGAGTGTCTGTCTGTTATCATAGAAATCATTCCCTGTTCGTCTACAGGGCTACACAAAGGAACTAGATTATAATGTGACAATACTTGAAAATTGATGGAAGTGTATTTCAGGTTGTGCGGTGTGCTATTGATATAGGACTATATTTATGTGCACCATGTGATGTGCACATAACTTTCAGAAGATATACAGGGCTGCCGATATATAAGCCATAACATTCTTTTTTATTTGTTAATGTAAGTGCTTTAATATAATATTCTGTATCATATAATATTTTACCATGTCCAGGAAAGCTACTCAGGAATTGAAATTAATTCCTCAAAGCTATATGGTAAATAATGCATTTTTTTAAAGCTAAATATTCATCGTTTGGTTTCTTGTATATTTACACGCTTTGAGGCTTCCGGAATACCGAAGTCAAGTTTTGTAGTTTAAACTTTGCCTTTGTCTGTTAGAGTAAATTAAAAACAATAATTTCAGGTGATCCATATGATGTATTTTGAAGTTAATGTGTTTGTTACTAGAAAGTTTAATCAAGAGTGATAAGTTCCAAGGAATGTTGCGTGTGAAAGTTGTCTGAATAATTTTAAATAAACTTCTGAACTTAATAACAGATTTGAATTCTCTATAAATGTAAGTACAATATAATGAAACGCGGGTTGAGAATTATTTGTTAAATAAAGCTGTCTCGAAGCCAAAGTTGAATTGTTTTAACATAGGTTTACATAACAGTACTCGTTATCTTAACCCTTAATCTCCGATCCGTACTTATAGTATTAAATTTCAGGGTAAGAGAAAGTCGTGTGAGTGACACACCAGATTATTTTAATCGTAAAATTTTGAAAAGCAGTTTATTTACAAAAATGGATTTTTTGGTAGTGAATCTTTAGAAATATTTTTTTAACCCGCCAAATGACTGTGTTAGCAGCTAATACGTACACGAGTCTAGTATTATTTTGATAACACAGGTTGACATGTAAAAATTTGGCTGATCTTTATGTTTTTTGATGAGCTGAAACCGAAAATGATCCAGTTTTTCTCAATCACGTATAGATTTTTGTTAATGCAGGGTGCATACGTGCACAATTTCCTCCATTACTTTTCCACAAATATAATTACATTATAAGTTTTATAGTATGTTTCCATGATTAATTAATTATGGATACCTATTGTTGAAATTGCGCAGCACTAGTGAGACGTAAAACGATACAAGCCAACCAACCTATAGTTACGATGGTACATGTAAGAAATTGTGTCGGTAAACACCCTGTATTAATAAAAATCTATACGTGATAGAGAAAAATAAGCTGCATTTTCGGTTTCAGCACATCAAAAAACATAAACATCTACTAAAATCACCAAATCAGATTTTGTCAACTTAGAGTAATACCCGACCCGAACCCGACTTTTTTCACTCGAACTCGATCTGATACTCGAATCTAAATGAAAATTAATAATTCATCTAAAAATCAGGCATTACATTTTTAATTTTTTAAATAAAGTAAATTTTCATTGCCACAGGTCAAATCATTTTAAAAAGAATTAAAAATGTAACTATTAACACACTAAGTTAAAAATCTAAAAAATAAATTCATAATAATTTATAAATATTTATGTGTGATGCGTATTTCAAGTGTACAAAATTGGGTTTCAAGTTTAGCGTCTGTCGTTTATTGTTTGATGCTTATCACACACACACACACACAAATATAAAAATAGTACAGTGCTGCAGATACCTACTCAAACGTTCGTTCTGATCTAAATCTACATATATTTCAATAAGTTCTTAAGAAACCTCTGCACAGGAAAAAATATTAATTATCAATTTAAGTTCACAGTCTATTTCAAAAGGATGTGAGTCATCAAAATAGATGAATCACACATCTGAATATTCTCAGAGAGGTAGCCTGTTTTCCAACAGTTTATATCTAAACATATAATAAAATAAGATGTTTGTGTGTGTGTTAGAGATGAGACGGGCTTAGCCCGAGCCCGTAAGCCCGAGCCCGAGCCCGATCGGACTCAAATCTTACGTAAGTCTTCGGGCTCCGGGCGGGCTCGGATTCAAGCTAAAAGTTCCGTTTATTTTATTCTTCACTAACTGGAAAATGAAAAAAAAAAAAGGAATTTTATTCATTTTGAGAGTATCTTAGTAATGCCATAATAGTCATGATAGGTCATAAATCATAAAATAATCTTGCAAACCTTAGTAGCTCTGACTTTCCTTTTTCTAAATTTAACTTTTTTTTCAACGGGATGAATATTATGTCATAGTGTTATACTGTAATCCTTCCTCCTTTGTTATATTGGGCCTCATTATATCACTCATTCGGATAAATTTTTTGTCCCCCGATAGACGAGTTATAAACAATGGGCTGCACTATAAATATATATTATATAAATATATACATGTATACAGAGACACAGGCATTAAAAATTGTTATAATAACATTTATAGTTATTTAAATTGCGAATTGATAATAAGAAAATTAATTTGAAAATGAAAATGGTATATAATTTTACTATTGTGTATGCGTTGCATAGCCACTTTCAATATCGGGCTCGGGCTCTGATCACACAAAATTTTTCGGGCTCGGGCGAGCTCAGTTCAAAAATGTTTCGGGCCCGGGCGGGCTCGGATTGCCAAAATAGAGCCCGAACTCACCTCTAGTGTGTGTGTGTCATTGTGTATGTTTGTCCGGAGCATTTTAGGAAAACAGCTGATTGCAGAGCTACACAATTTTGCATGGAGGTTTGTAATGACTTCTCCCAATGCACCTCGAAGCCCGATTTTCGAATTTTAGATTAGTTTGTTTTTAATTAGAGTGTTTTGTTTCATTGACATTGAAATTTGCCTTAGTGTTTCCGTGTCACGCTGAAAAAAACAAGGTCTTTCCATTTGAAAGTAAATATGAAGCATTTCTTGCGTTGGTCAATGGCTCAGTCTGTTAAAGCGTCAAGATGTTAATGCGATGGTCGTGGGTTCGATACTCGGTTGGGGATGTGTTACTTTTTTAGCAGATAGTAAATAGATAAGATGTCAGTTGTAAAAGAAAACATTTCATTGTCTACACAGTATCCTAAGAAATTCTCATAAAAGCTTTCTTTTAGTTACTAAAACGCACAAAAAAAAAAAAAAAAAAAACACTGGTGCTCTAAAAATCATAAAATAAATACTTATTCTTGAAGAGATATGGCTATAAAAAATCACCGTGTCATCAATGAATAAATTTTAAAGAAAAATATAGATGTTTCACTTTTGCAAGAGATGAAATGTTTTAAATAATCAAAATATTTTAAAAAGCATTCGAGAACAACATTCAAGATTCTTTTTATATTTGTTAGATTTTAGATTTTGTTTAATTAATTAAAATATAAAAATAATTTCCTTATAATAGCTTGAAAAGTAGCCATTTAAATATTAGTTTTAAATTTAATTGTTGCCAAAAAAGTTTTCCAGTTCATAGTTTTCGACAAAATGAAATACATTTTCACACGAATAATGAAATTTCGCTACTAAATAATGAAACTATAATATTTAACAAAATTGAGATACAGTCATCTTAGAAATCGTAATTCCTAAATAACAACAACCTTTCCCTTATAAATACCCAAATTGAACTACCCGGAATAGACCTTTCTACAGGCAGTGATAACCTGGACCCGATGCAGTGCGGGCAGAAAAAGACCTGCCGTAGGCAGCAGGTACCCGAAGCAAGGTTTCGGGCAATTTCAATGTAGTTTTTTTTTTTTTTTTTTTTTTTTTTTGTATAATGTGATATTAAAATTAAACAGTGGTTCAATTCTTTTGAAACATCATTTAGATATAGTGGCCAGCGGAGCGGGCGTAGCCTGCTAGTTCTAAATAAAAATCTGGTATGAAACAACCACGCGACAGCAATAAATCCTCTGTAAAAAAAGTACACTTCGTACGGTTTTGTTAAATAAATCCTAGTCAAATCATGTTCGTAGACAGTGTAAGAACATGATTCGACAAGGATTTATTTAACAAAACTGTATTATGTGTACTTTTTTTACATAGGAATTTTTGCTAGTGTTCGGAGACTTTTGTTTCCGACTGTATTATATGCACTTTTTGAAGATAATGTGATCTGAAGACATATAATTGACCTAATGAAATAGACACCTAAAGATTTTCCTGTAAGAGAAAGTTATACACGTGTAAAAACACAAAATAGAGTTTAAAAAGCGATACCGTAATTTCTGGTAGATAAGCCACAGGTAAGATGTGCCATTTCTCCACCAGAAATTTTATTTAATAGAGAAATCTATACTTTTTCGAAGGAAGAGTTCGTACAAATATAAATTTATTTATCAACTGAAATTTCTGGTGCAAAACTGGATTATATAACATGCGGGGTATCTACCAGAAATTACGGTATTATTATTATTATTATTATTATTTAGAAAAATAAATGAAAACAAAATTGGTAGAGTTTTTTATTTATTTATTTATTTTGAAACACCAATTTCCGAGATCTAAAACTGATCTGTCTGATCAGGATGACAGTTAATTTTCCTGTGATAACCAAGTAAAGCATGAGGAAGATATATAAATTGGGTTTATGTAACAATTTTCAAGAAAATCGTTAGAGCCTTTTTTGAGATCCCGACTTTTACCAAAGTTTGGCATAATTAATTGTTGACCAGAAAACAACAATCACATGCAAAAGGATGTTTAAAAGAAGGTTAATATGGCAAGCTTGAGAAAAAATCATAGTAACATTCTGAAAGGAACGTACTTGCAGGACCTGAAATTGAGCTATTTATACAGGACGTCTATTAATTTTCCTGAACTACCCAACTATATCATTCGAAAGGATATCTAATAGAGTGTTTATACAGCAATTTTGAAGAGAATCGTTAGAGCCGTTTCTGAGATACGGACTTACGGCTCCACTTCCGGTTTTCCAATTTTCACCAAAATTTCAAAAATTCATCTGTACACCAGACCTGTTTCAATTCTAAAGTTTCGAAGTTCTATCATTTTTAGTTTCCGAGATATAATAGTCAAAAGATCCCCCTTTTCCCCCCACGCACACACACTGACCAATTGCCAAAAACCACTTTTTTGGACTCAAGAGACCTTAAAACATGTAAATCAGGTGAAATTTTGATATCGAATTTTTGAACCGAATACAATACTTCCATTACCTACTGTAGTCGGGTAATGGATGAAAAATAATAATCGTATTTGATGTTTTTTGTTAATGGTTTCAGTGGGATATGGATGTTTTTATTTTGTTATCATAGTTTGGGTAAGCGTACAATCACTATGTGTATATATAGCAAAAAAAAAAAAAAATTCTGCTTATTAAGAAAATTTTTTTTGAAAAAGATTCTTAAGCTTTGCAATCTGTAATTTTTAAATTGCATTACATTTTTTTATCTGAAAAATTTAAAATAGCAACACATATTTATATATTGATAAACATTTAATAATTTTATTAAGAATGAAAAGGTTTACAACATACTGCCTAAATTTAAACTTTTAAAGTACAATATTTAGCGTTATTTTTATAATACTAGAAAATTTACTTAAATTAATTTCAAAATATATTTGTGTTTAATCTTTATTAACTGTTATTTTCTTATATTTAAAAAACAGCTGTTCCTTTAAATACGATGAATTAGAAATAAATTATAATATCGTCTGGGATTTTGAAGTAGGGGTTTGCGTAGTGCAATTTTTTTTTTCAGCGTGAGAAGAAAAGATTTAGAGGATTTTCTACAGATAATTCAGAACCAAGCTGATTACATTTAACCCTTTGCGGCGCAAGACAATTCGGATCATTTAAATTTTACTGCCACCGGAATTCATGAACTAAATTAAACTAAAATAAATTTTAAATTTTCAGGCTAAAAAAACCGGCCCTTTCTGCTATGTTATAAACGTAAAATTTTGATAAAATTTTTTCGGTATGGATTTTTTGCAGCTGGTAGGTGGTTAAAATATAACCCCCCCCCCTCTGAAAGGGTTAAAGAGTTGACACTTAATATTACAAACTCTCATTAGATTGTAACGCCAGAATCTTCGAAGTAGTCGATGTGAGAATTACTGATCAAGTACAGAGCTCGAAGTTTCCGCTCTTTTTTCAGGACACTTTCAAAGATGAAAAATTTTTGTCTTCTTTGCTGTCTTTATATTTGTACAGAAATAGTTAATATATTTTATATTAAAGTGTCACGATTAAATGCCATAGAGATTAATGCATAAAAATAATGTAGACCTGCTAACTATGCTAGTTCATTGTCATAGAGCAATAGTCTTCTTATTTAATCATGAGAACATTTTACTGAATATTTCTCTACAACTATTCTGGTGTAAAAAAAAAGGCGGGGCCTAATACCATTACGGATAAACTAGCATAATGAGCAGGTCTAATAATGGTATCGATAAAGGCGGTAATTTCTCATCAATGAAAGTGTCCTGCAAAAGGGCGGAGACTTTCAGCTTTGCATTCTGGAAGTAAGAAACACGCGTAGCCCCGCCCCGTTTACCCTCCCTTTCATTTTCATATTACATATCGAACAAATAAAATCTTCCAAAAATGAAATGCTACAAACTGTAGAATAGAATTTTATGCAAATGCAATGCATTCAGTTGCAATAATATTCTTTCAACAGAATGCATATAATAATATTAAATATGTCTGTATTTTAAATTTTAAAAAAAGTACTAAACAATTTAAATTCCAATTATGCAAGTAAATGACTAAACAATCTGTAAATACAAAAAAAAAAAAAAAAAAAAAAAAAAAAAAATTGAGAATATTTATACAATTTTCTACGAGTAACTAAATAATTTAAAAATGCAAAATACATGTAAAAGGAGAAAAATTACCTTTATTAGATCTACTTTTCCATCACATTGAACTCTAAATCCAATAAGCAGTCACTTTAAAGGCATAAAAATAATTACATACAATGGTTTCAAATTTGCAGTCAGGTAGATTAAGTCATTAGATGATTCTTCATTCCTTCAAAGTATACTAATACATAAAAATTCCTAACGACATATCGATGTCTTAACACTTTCGCGACCGCTGATGTAGATTCACGTCATTTGGAAATCCGTAACTCCTCCAGTGGGCGTTTCTTTTACAATTTGTATGTCGTTATATTTCTTAAAAATATTCCCCATATTTATATTTGTACAATGAAAATACTACAAATACTTGCAATAGAAAGAGTGTAATTGTTATGCATATTCATATGTAATATGAATATGGATATAGAAAACCTTGTTCTGAAATCATGTAGTTTAAAAGAATAACGCCCACAGGCGGAGCGTAGTATAAAAAAGATAAAAACATGCGGTCGCGAAAGTGTTAATATATCAGTTACTTCAAAGTATAAAAAAAGACAGACACAATATTAAATGAATAATAATAAAAGAAAAGTCTCATAAGTATGCAAAAAAAAAAAAAAAAAATCACACTAAGTATTTCAGTTTTTCTTTCTATTAATAGAATACTTTTTATTTATTTACGTAATAATTATCAAATTTAAAGGGAAATTTTGGGAATGTGTAACAGATATTATGCACAAGAACAATTTTAAATTGAATTGTGATTTTATTTTACAGATTTATAATTTAAAAGTTTAATAAAACAGTGATAATATCATACTTTATACACTATGTATAAACTATTCTACATAAATAAAAAAGTTTTAATTTCTTTTTTAAATACTTTAATAAATAGATTTCGTATAAGATACAGATAAATAAATAGGCTTAATCAAGAAGTAACACAAGCCAAAATCGTACAATATGTAAAAAATGTATTGTTTGCATTAAAAAAAAAAAAAAAAAAAAAAAAAAATCACTGACGCAAAATTAAGATATACAGAGATGGAACACGCCCGTGTTCCATCCCTGGATATAATAAGAGTTCGAGAAAGGAAATACACACCATTGAACAGTTTATTTTCAATAAAAATGTAATTTTCAATGCTATTGACATTCGAAATGAAGCCGATGATGACATAACACTTTCTTCGTTTGCAGAGTTAGTTTCCTTTTAAATTTCGTTGAGTGCTTCGCCGTTGTTGACAGAGTTCCCAACTTTTATAATTTATTCACGAGCAATTTTCAGCCCCGCCTCTTTTTCATACCGGAAATTTTTAAAAACGATTTTCTTCTTATTTAATCGTTGTCACATATTAAAGAGAAACAATGTAAAAAATTTCTGGTGCGAAATGAAGGCGGGGATAAAAATGCTCGTGAATAAATTGTAAAAGATGGGAACGCTGGTAGTGAAACATGCACTTTGTCGTTAAATGCGATTCTAATATACCGCTGCAGTTGAATTTTGACCTTGATGCAAATAACCTTGCAAGCTATCGCCAATCGGCTTTGATTCAAAATTCCGTCTTGCAGCACTAATCCTTATATTAGCTGACTTAAAACACCAAAGCTTTACAGAGTAAGCTCGTTCACATAATGTTAAAAAATGTCGCAAAGTAAACTCGACGTTAGCGCTTCTCCTCGGGCTGTGGCTGCGGTACCCAAATAAAAGCTGTGAAAAACCCGCCCCTATTGTGCCTTCTTTAAAAATGTTATCTCTTATGGTTTTAATATAAACAAGAATTAATTCTAGCCCTAAATGAACATTATAGATGTAATTATTAGCGTGCATTTAACTTTAAATACAAAATATGTTAGATGTTAGCTAATAAACAATCACATTAATATTAATTAACATCTAACATATTTTGTATTTAAAGTCAAATGTACGCTAATAACTACAAGTAAATAATCACATCTATAGTGTTCACTTAGAGCTAGAATTAATTAGTGTAAAATGTAATTTTTTTAATCGATCTTCTAATGTTGTAAATTGTATGGTAAATACGATAAAATTCATGTGTTAGTAATTTAAGAAGAAGATTTTAACGTGTACAATTTTCAAAATTAAAAATTTTGTAATAAAAATTTAAATTTTGGAAAAGAAATCGCTTATAAAAGATGACTTTATCATTATCTCTTTTATTAAAAAAAGCATTATGTCATGTTCCATAAAATCAATCAGACGCAGACGAAACCATTCGCAAAAATTTTATCTTCTAAACAAAATATATTTGTAATCGCTTTATAACCAAATCTATAACTAAAATAACATTTAGGCATGATAAAATAACATTTAGGAATGAACAAATATAATAAAACTAACTTACCTCATAACAAATCAAACAACCGAATTCAAAATTCCATAGATTATCTCTTGATCCGTAATGAATGAAAATTCAAGAGATTAAGATTTCAATAATTTTATAAATTGTAAGAAGTATTAAAAAAATAATTTTTAAGAAATGATTTAAAATACAGTACTTATCTTAAAATACGGGAAAACATGCGAAATATGAATATTCTAAAAATACATGAATTTTTTCGTTTAGATGTGCATTCGTTCAAACACAGTTCTATTTAAATTTTAAATATGGAGCATCAAGCGAGTAAACAAATTCTATTCGAGCATGAGCAGTTTCAGCCTGAGTAATTCAGGTACCTCCAACACGAGATGGCTTTGTCATAGATCAGTGATGTAACTATGACGTAACCATGACATAGTACGCCACCCATTGCTCCATTGTAGTGAATACGCTTACTTTGTAACACACTTTCAAGGCGTGTTTTTAACACGACCTTATTTCACAATCAGCAGAACCTCGCCTTTTGCCAGTTCCGCTTTGCAAGATGCCTATATTTTAAGGTAAAATTACATGCCATTTCGAACATTTCTTTTTTTCATAAAAAAATTTTTTAGACAGCGACACTGGTGTCAATTAATATATTACTGTCGATCTTGAATTTAAAATATTTTATTTCAAAAAATTCATGTGAATTTCCAATTGATGTGGCTTAGAGTCCTACAACCTGGCCAGTGAATTTTGAATCAACCCGAAACCGGACTCGATACCGACAAAAAAATTTTAATCGACCCGAACCCGCACTAAAGGAATTTGACGACACGAACCTGATTTCTTTATATCCGACATCCAATTTCTTTTCACCCGAAACCTTAGTCTAAATGAAAATTAGTAATTTATCTAAACATCATGAAAATATTTTTTATTTATAAAATAAAGTAAATTTTCACTGTCATACTGCTGGGGTAAATCATTTTGAAAAGAATTAAAAATATAATTATAAAAATGAATTAATAATAGTTTTTAACTATTTATGTGTGTTACAAATGTACAAAAATAGGTTTCAAGCTTAGTGTTTGTAGTTTTATTGTTTACTGCTTATCACACACACACAATAATATCAAATTAAAATAATACAATGTTACAGACGCCAACTAAACGCTCGCTAAACTCATCTAAATCTACATTCCTATAACTTCTTAAAAACATCTGCAAGAGAGTAAATATTAATTATCGGTTTAAATTCACAATCTATTTTAAAAGGATGTGAGTAATCAAATTAGATGACCGTGGGAGAAGCAGCCTGTTTTCAACAGCTTATATCTGTACTGATAAGTATAAAGGATTTAAGTCCAAAAACGTCGATTTTGAGTTAAGTACATAGTCAGACGCAGAAAAAAATTCTCCATCGATTGGTATACAGGATTTAAGCTAATGTTATTTAGTCTTTGAGAAAATCCATTGTTAAAAAAGATTCAAGTCAGAAATTTAGCATTCATGTTTGGTATAAAAGATTTAAGCCAACTTGTTCCCTTTATAAAATGAAGGTTGACAATCACTTGAATGGTATAAAGGGTATAAGTCAACATAATCACTTTTTCCTGATCCAGTCTTCTGATTAGTTTTTGGTATAAAGGATTTAAGTCCACTTTTCTCTTTTTGCACTGTGCCACTTGGTGGTCAACAGGTTTTAATCCAATGTAATAATGAGATTATAATTATTCAATTGTTTATTATTGTATTTTATGCTTTAATTTATAAATATAGAACTTTATATTTATAAAAAAATTACCCATTTTTCAATTGAAATTTAATATCTGTAAATAATTTAGTACATCATTTTTACCAATAATTTACAACATTTAACATCAGAGAAAAGTAGACTTAGCCTATCAACAGAAAAGACTTGACAAAGCAGAAGCCAAAACTGATACCTCTAAACTGTGTTTAGTTTTTGATTTACAACAGTGTCTAGCAACTCCATTTCTGTCATCATCTGTAGCTTTCTACAAACGCCAACTTTGGACTTTTAATTTGATTATGCATGATAATGCCATAGGTAAGTCTTGTCATTACATGCGGCACGATGCAATAGCCGATCGTGGAACTAACGAAACAGCTTTATGTCTTTACGACAACCTACGAAATGTACCTGACACTGTTACAAGTGTAACTTTCTATTCTGACACATGCAGTGCTCAAAACAAAAATACCCATTTGTCAGCGATGTTTTTGAAGACGATGGCTGACTTCCCTCATTTCTCCAGCATCAATCACAAATTTCTAATTTCAGGTCACTCGCACATGGAATGTGACGTAGACCGTGCTCTAATTGAGAGACAAAAGAAAAGTATATCATTTCAGGTATTTCACCCACATGATTGGTATCAGCTTGTTCGGTCTACAGGGAAGAAAAATCAATTCATTGTTAAAGAGATGACTGAAGATGATTTTTTTTTTTTGATTTTGCACTACTGTCAATAAGCACTCTCGTTGTGAGGAAGAATAATATTGATGGGAAGCCGTTCAAGTGGCAAGAGATACAATGGTTGGTATTGCCAGGAAGGAGGTCAGATATTTTATACGTACAGTCTACATGAGAGCACTTTAAAAAAGATCAGTTTTCTTCGACGAGGCAAAACAAATCTCCGAATTACCCAGATTCAAAAACGGTATAACAAATCTGTTCCAATCTCAGTGGAGAAGGAGAGAGATCAACTTACTTTGCTTCCTCTTGTGCTTCTAGTATTCCATGATTTCTACAAAACTTTACGAACATCAGCTGGCATAAAGAACATTGACTCTGACTTAGAATTTAGTGATACTGATGAAAATGACCAAAATGACCATGACCCATGATTCAGTGGAAGGAAACACGAATATAATATTGTGATGGTCAATATTCTAATAATCCTAATGCTTGGCATTTTGTGCACTGTTAAAAATGTTTTCTTAAAAATGCGCTAATTTGTCTCAAAATAGCTCCGAAACAATATATACTTAAATTTGAAAACCCATGTACATATTTTTGAGTATATTGACATGTCAAACATGTGGACATTGGGATTCTTATTGGTCAACCCTATTTTTGAATTTGTAAATATACTCAAAAATGAGTACATGTTTTTTCAAATTTAAGTATATATTGTTTCGGAACTATTTTGAGACAATCTAGCTCATTTTTAAGGAACTATTTTTTACAGTGTGTTTTAACTTTAGTGCTTTGCTTGTGGATTATTAATGACGTATTTTGTTGCCATTTAATAGGGTGATACGTATTTTTGTTTTTTATCTATTATTTTGCTTTTTAATCTATTAGCATTATTATTATTATTTGTTTATCATTATTATTATTATTATTATTATTTGTTTATCCTACTTATTATTATTATTATTATTATTATTATTATTATTAACTATTTTCAACTACAGTATATCGTTTATTATGATTTATACTCTTCTTATCTTAAAAAGTTTTATAACACAAAAGGACAATGAAATTTTATAACAACAGCTTTTAGAGGTAAAACACAAAAATATCTAATCATTTTTTAAACTGATTTATCTCTCAATCAGTTTAGCTTGATGTTGGATAGATACAAGTACAATCTAACTACCCTTCCATCTGTGGCCTTAAGGTGAAGCTTAGATAGCAGTACATTTTGAAAAAAATCATTTAAATATATTAGTTAAACCTGAAAGGGAAGACACAATTATTATTATTAAATGAGATCAATCCAATCTATTTAATTAATTTCTTTATTAAGAATAACCAATTAAGATTTCACATAGTTTATATTAAAAGACTGATCTATCATAAATTTCAGAGATGAGTGCAGAGATTTCGGGATAGATATGTTTCTCCAAAAATAAACACATTTTACGATTTTAATTAAACTGACTGACCAAATAAATTAAAGTATACTTTCTCACCGTCACCAGGTTATGGGGGACGCAGGCACAAACTTTGTATAAGATGCAAACACAGGACCGGGGCGACATAGTAATCCTCTTGCAGGCACAGTGTAGCACAATCACACAACATTTGAAAATCGAGTACTTATTTTTTTTTAGTTATTAATTGTTATTAATTGAGGTCAAAGCTAGGTTCTCTGCAAAAATACAACACTCATAGCTTTAAGAGCAGTAAAATTGGACTTTCTGCAACCTTTAGGAATTATAGGCAAAATACCATCTAGGAAGGAGAGAAAACAAACATTCATCTCCAGAAAAATTCAAGACCATCTGCGAGACTGTTTTTCTTTTTTTTTTTTTTTTTTTTTTTTTTTTTTGGGGGGGGGGGGGGGGGCTCTCATTATCATTTTTGTAGGATGTCTCGTTATTTTAATTTATAATTGGGTTTCTTTACTTTGTTGGATCCTCCTGCTTTTTTTTATTAGATTTTTACTTTCCGAACACTATAGTGAGGAAAGTATTGTAATCATGTCAAAAATCCGAATTCCATATTTTGATGTTTCTATACGTTTCGAGGTCCCCTGAGTCCGTTTTCACTATTTTTACGATGATGTATGTATGTGTGTGTGTATGTGTGTATGTGTGTATGTATGTGTGTATGTCTATGAGTGAACACGCTAGCGTCTAAACGCTTTGTTCGAATAAGCTGAAAGTTGGTGCGTATATTGTAAGTCACCATAGTACGAACCCTATAGATTTTGGTGAATCTAGCACTTATAGTTTTTTCACAGGGACACAAAGAAAAATTCTTTATCATTATGGTCTATGGGACCAAAATCTTAAAAGTGCAACAGCATCTAAACGCCTTATTCAATTGAGCAAAAAATTTATACACATATTATAGGTCACAGTTACTCAGTCTGCATAGAGTTTGGAGAATCTGGCACTTACAGTTTTTTTACAGGGGCGCAAAGAAAAATTCTTTATCATTATGGCCTATGGGGCTAAATTTTTAAAAGTGCGATAGCGTCTAAACGCTTATTTAATCTGAACAAAAAATTTGTACACATGTTATAGGTCACAGTTGCACGAACTGTATAGATTTTGGTGAATTTAACACTTACAGTTTTTTTACAGGGACACAAAGAAAATTCTTTATCATTATGGATTATGGGACCCAATTTTTATAAGTGCGATAGCATCTAAACGCCTTATTCAATTGAGCTGAAAATTTATATGAATATTATAAATCACTGTTGCACTAACTATAAGCGTTTTGGTGAATCTAGCATTTATAGGTTTTTACAGGGACACAACGAAAAATTCTTTATCATTAGGATCTATGGGCTCAGTAGCGTTAAATAAAACATCGTGTAATATATGGAGAAAACAACTCAAACACTGTATTATGGTTTTCTCTCTTTTATTTGTTTAACAACTCCTCTTTCTTTACTTTATCTACAAAACTGTTAATTACTCAATGTTCGGAAAGTCGAGTGGAGTCACTCCAGATTTTTTCTTCTCCAATCCTCTTGCTTCCAGATCTCATGGTATATTTCTCCTTATTCAGTGGCGGGAGCCTGAGATTCCATCTGTGTGGTCATTGAGTGCTAGTCGTAAACAGGGTCGTACATCGGTTGTGAATCAGTAATATACTTTTTATGGCTTTTCTTTGTATGAATACCATTTGTGATTTCTTCTTTTTCTTAAGAAAAATAACGGCTGCACTCTGTCCAGCACTTGAGTAGTATTGTACTACATCAGATATTTTTTTTATTTCGTATATGTTATCATGTGCATATTATCTTTATTTAATTACTTCATAGAGTTTGAAGGTTTTTGAGCATTAATTTTCAATAGTTGTGTAATAATTCCTATCTTTAATAGGATAGTCTATAATAATGTATTCAATTCCTTGTTTGAGGTAATAAATTCTTTCAATAATGTTGATCGTTCATGATTCCCTAACTTGGATTTATCATGGATTAACGCCTTTCCTAATAACCCTTCATTAATCTTAGATTTCTAAGATGAAAGTATTTGGTAATCCTGCACCACTTTGTTCATGTATCTCATTGAAGTCATGAATCAATATGTTGAGGAAGTTAGAATTGATAAGTCCTTAATTTTATTAGGTTTAAAATCTTTTGAACAACCCATGAGGTCATAAATCCAGTATTTCTTAATGCTGCAGCCAAGTATTTGGACTGTCAGCATAATCATATTGTTAAATGAATGTACAAGTCAAACAAAGAAGAAAAAAAAATTAAGTCCTGGGTTGAATGATACAAAGGATTTAAGTCCTGCAGGCATGTTTTCAAAACTATATAAATCTGTTAAAAATAAACAAACTTCAAAATTAAATGTATGTAGTTTATTCACAAAATTGTATAGTATGATAATATCCTGGTTAAAACTGTATTGAACGTATAAGTTTTTATACAGAATTTTTTGAACTTTATTTTTCGTCTCCTGAAAAATCAAGAATATGGACTTAAATCCTTTATAGTTATCAGTACAGATATTCTAAATAATAATTGCTTTTTTATTTTTGTTGTTCATTGCTTTAGTCAGATATGGATGTTTATTTTACTACAACAATTTGGGTAAGCGTTTATTCATCATGGGTATATAGACAAAACAAATTTCTGCTTTATTATGATAAATTTGTTTTGAAAGATGTTCTCAAGTCGACCAGATTTGTTGAAAACTAAACTTGACCCAAACCTGACCCGCAATAAAAAAAATCCAGTCAACCCGACCCACACGAAAAATAAATCAATCAACCCGACCCGAACCCGAACCACAAGAAAAAATATGTAGTCGACCCGACCCGAACCCGAACCGCGGGTCGGGTCGGGTTCGGGGAAAATCGGGTTATCCGACCCGATGCAGGTCTCTATCAACTTCGTATTTGTAGATTTGTGTAATCTATTCGTTTGCAAATTTTTATGCAAATTGGGACACCCAACTGTGAGAATGAAAATAAGTTTTATATTTAAATATGTTTTTTAATTTAAAGCCTATTTATATACCCAGCATTTATATAAGTAAAAAAAAGAAAAAAAAAAAAAAAGAAAATTTATTTCAATGGTTTTATATAAATATTTATCACTAAAGGTAAGATAGTTTAACCACATCTCTTAATTCTCTTTGGTCTCCTAAATTTTCCTATTTGGAAATTCAAATACACTTTCAAAACAGGCGAGAGCACACGTGTGCTCAAACAGCTAAAGTATTGTACATGTGAATAAAGTATTCATATTTGGAAAATAATATATTTCTTTTAATCTTAAGTTTGAAGTACTATATTCTATATACTCGCAGGGATGGAACACGGGCGCAGAATTCATACCACTATGAATGTAAGAAAATTTTCTACCTCCTAGATCAACGATATTATAGGTATGGAAATTTCTTAAACAGATTCCGGTATGAATTCTGCGCCCGTGTTCCATCCCTGTACTCGTTAACTAACGGAAATACATTTGCAATCTAAAACCCAATAAACATAACTTTATGTCCTGTGTGAAAATGCATTTCATTCAACCACACATGATCTAGATCTGAAAAATATGAAAAAATATAATAAAAGTGTATAAGAACCAGAGTTCCCAACTTTTATAATTTATTCATGAGCATTTTTATCTCCGCCTCTTTTTCATACTGGAAATTTTAAAAAATGATTTTCTTTTTATTTAATCATTGTCACATATTAAAGAAAAATAATTTACGAAATTTCTGGTGCGTAAAGAAGGCGGGGCTAAAAATGCTCGTGAATAAATTATAAAACATGGGAACGCTGATAAGAACACTGTTGTTTATATGTATAAGAATTTTCGATTTTAATGCGCTTCATAAAAATAATGCTTTATATAATAGAAAAGAAAAAAATACTTTTCGTTGCAGTTTGATGTTCGAACTTCATTAAGTATTTCATTATTTTTCAAAAATAAAAGGGGTAGTTGGAGCACGTTGGACAAAGTTTAGTTACTTTGACATTATCTTTATTTTGCATTTCATTTTCCAGTCAACAGACAGTCCGATGATAGCCTGCTAAACTAAATGCCTGATGCATGACTCGGAAACTTGGTAACAGTTCAAGCGGTAGATAACGTCACCTGGTACAAATTGCGAGGTGTTTTTTTTTTTTTTTTTTTATTCAACTGTTACCAATAATTTTAAGAAGTCATATACTATATATACAATCGACGTTTCTTCGATTCCATTTGGCTTTTATGTATATCAGATCCCACATTTAAAAATCTTTGGTGGCTCTTGAATAAAAAAGTCGCGCAATCTGTACCAGGTGGCGCTGTCTACCGCTTGAACTGTTGCCAAGTTTCTGAGCCACGCGACAGGCATCTAGTTTAGGAGGCTATGGTCCGATAAATCTGATAATGACGACAAATTGTATATTGGTAGGGCGACAAGCTTTTTTTAAATTGAATTTAAGGGCAAATCAAAATTTTCAAGATACTATATAAATATTTTCAAGATACTCATATTAAGAAAGTACAACAACCGGAGGTTACTTCCTACAAAAGGAAAGTAATGCCTCTACATAAACAAATAATTTTATTCTAGTTGACTATACTATAAAAAATAAACATACTTTTAATTTCACATTGAAAAGTTAAAAATAGTTCTCATTATGTACATTTATACGAAATTTTGTCTATACTCTCAAATTAACACTTTCGTGACAGCTGACATGAATTCACGTCATTTGAAAATCTACAACTACTTCAGTGGGTGTTTCTGTAGGTTAGATGGGATACATTATTTCTTAATAATGTAACCAATAATAACATTTGTACAATCAATGCACTATGAATACAAATACTTTGATTAGAGAGAGTGGAATAGTAAAATAGATCATACTTGCCAACATCCTAATTAATATTCCGTACTCTCTTTAATCCCGCCCTTTTTCTCACACCAATAAATTTTTAGAGTAATATTCTCCAAATGCAATTACGATTGAATAATACTCTAAAAAGATACAGGTGTGAAAAAGAAGGCGGAGCTAACAATACTACGGAATATTAATTAGTATGTTGGCAAGTATGGATCTATTTGTATTATAAACATGAATACAGAAAACATTGATTTAAAATAATGTAATATACAAGATTAACGCCTACAGGCGGAGTTTACTGTCAAAAAGTAAAAAACATGCGGTCGCGAAAGTGTTAAAAACTATGAAAAATGGTATGTCATTACCATTTGTTGAACGTTCAGAAAATAACTAAATTTAATGTACGTTACGCTGGGAAGCAGTGATTTTGGTGCCTTATAATCCGACTATTTCTCGTTATAATTTGGGCCATTGATTATGTTCAATTTTGCCCAATCAACCAGAGTTTGTTTGATTATTCAAAACATATGCCAATGTCATCATACTGGTAACAATATACAAATAAGTCAAAATAACTGTGCAGCAGGGTGGATTAAAATATTAAAAAAAAAAATGAAACTCATTTTATCGAAAACGGTTACCCATCAACAATTGTGGCATGCACTATGAACATTTTCCATATTATTATTGTTATTATTGTTGTTGTTGTTATTATTATTATTTTTGTGACATCAACTTGAGCCTGCGCAAGAGGCCTAAATTTTAAAATAACTGCAAATTTTGCAATTTTTCTGTATCCCCCTCCTGAAATTTGTATTCATAAAAATGTTTTGGGGCACTAATAATATAACAGTAATACATTCGAAAAATAATATGCATTTTTTTTTTCTTGTTACTCATTATTATTTTCAGCCTGCCTTCCATTCATTAACTATTGAGACTTTTTGTCATTTTTAAAATTATTTTCGAGAACTTTAAATTTATAAAAGATTTTTTTTTTATTTTTATTTATTTATTTTTTTTTTTTTTGAGAGAAAAAAATTATTATTATTATTTTTGAAAGAGTTTTTAATATATTAACAACATATTACCAAAAATTTATTTCTTAAATATGAATTATGGGAAAAAAATCCCCCCCCCCCGAAACTTGTAAAAACCTGCTGATATTTAAAAATTTAGGCCTCATGCTCAATCTAAAGAGCATATCCCAAAAGAATATAACATTTTTCAAAAATGTTCATAGATCTACGCCATAGTTTTTGATAGTCGTTTTCGATAAAATGTGGTGAGTTTAGTTTTTTTCACACCATCCTACTTTGTAGTCTGAAGTGCAGCATTTTAGGCTCATGCTGCAACCAAATGCACAAAAATTAGTGAGCATATTCTCTAGCAGTTCTTCACAGTTAGAATTAAAGTTTCCTAGGAAGTTTTTCACTACTACATAGAATGCTGACCACACAGTTGCCTCAGTGTCATTAATTGATTTTAATTATATTTTAATAATAATTATAATATTAATAGTAACAATAACAATAACAAAAGTAATAATGTTAATTATAATTATAATATCTCATAAACTAGAGATAGTCATAGTTAGAAAAAAAATTAATAGCATTTTCGGAATCAGCCGCACCAAAATACTAAAAATCAGTTCGAAAAATTCGAACACCACGAAAAAAAATATTTATTTGTTTCCCAGTGTTATTATAACTACCTAAAGCTTAAAAAAGTTAATCAGTTACAAAGGCATTGTTCACCTATATTATAAAATCAAATCTAGAATTTTAAAAAAAAGTTTACAATTAAATTTGTGCACTGCGTATAATAATGAATTAAATAAATGGATGCAAATATTGTGTTACATAATATTCAAAATAGTTAATTTTAATTTAGAAATAAAGTTTTTTTGTGCAGTCTAATTTTACTATAACATAAAGACTTTTTGTAAATTTTAAACGCCGAAACTCATCAACATTATGAAGGTAATTTAATTAAACAAACTTTTGGAATTTTTATTAAAACATTATGCTCTGCGTTTCCTTTTTTTTTTTTTAAAGGAAACTTTATATCCTACTATTTAAACACTTGAAGCTTGATTAAACAACTTCGTATAGCAAAAACTAATTAATTTAAATTAAAAATTCTTCATAAACGAAAATTGTATAACTTTTAAGAAGTTGATCAATTTTATTTAATGAATTCTTCTAATTAAAAACTATATCGAATGATGATCATTAATATAATACATTTTAATTTAATTTTTTGAATTACTTCTGATTAAACAAATAAATATAAAACAAGAACGAAATATTATGCGGTGGACATAGAATATAAACACTTTCCAACTAGTGAGTACTCGTGGCCACGTTTTACCTTCAATGTACTTCGCCTTCGCGGTCGCACGACGGACAAACAAAATAACAGAAATGCAGACAGATTGACTTATTGAATTCATAATCATTTTTAACCCTTTCAGGGGCAATGAATTTTATTTCTTTTAAAATCAAGTGCCACCACAGTTTGAAAACAAGATTAGAAGAAAAGTAATAAATTAATATTTTTGCATAAAGTAAAAAAGTAAAATTTTATAAAAAAAAAAAAAAATCTGGGATGAATTTTTGAAGTTGGGAACTGAAATTAGGTGGTATAAAGTATATACCACTGCCCCTGAAAGGGTTACATAGGTATAGGAAGTGCTAAAAATGCTTAACAGAAATGAAAATGCAATTACAGCAGTTTAGAGTTGTAACCATTAATATATCTGAATATTTAAGTTCAACCTTATAAAAGCTTAAAGCTAAACATAAAGTATTCTATAGAGAACACTTTTTAGCATATGAAAAATCAATGTAATTTAATTTGGTGTTGATATTTGGTATTTGGGGATTAAAGTCGATTGGCTATACCAGGTCCTATGCCTGGATTGGTGTGCCCCCCGTGCGGGTCTTTCTAAACAGTCTTAGCCCGTATTTACGCGAGTTTTAAAGAAAATCACGGAAAACTCCGAACAGCAACGTCAACGGGCTCTACTTGGGATCGAATGCAACTCTTTCCATCTTTCAACTTTTTCATCGCAGAACCACTCTGCCATTTGTGGGGCCATTTTCCTTATGATTTATGCAATTCAAATCAGTCATAAAAATGTCTCTCATGAAATTCAATACATTGGCATTCTTTTTCGATCTTGTATACAAATCAGTCATGTTATTCACATCATTTTAAACAGGAAACGTGCCATAGTGAACATGAACAACATGCGTCACTTTCAAGAAATTCTGAAAATATTTAAGTTCATTAGGGGTGACTAAATGAACAGGTAGTGAAACGGACAGAAAGACAGTCAGATGAACAGATATAAATTAAGAAAACGGTCGTGTTTACTAGTAATAAACGTAAGCATAACAAATAATTAAAAAATAAATAAATAAATAAATAAGTACTTTTTGAGATACTGAAGATCAAAGGTCAAAATGATTGACCTTAAAATGAAAAACTGTAAGTTGAATTAAAAAGCTACATTATACTAAATGTGTTACAAAATAAAAATTTCACTTTTGTTTATACATTTTATTTTTCTAAATAGTCACAAAAATGTGAACAGATTTTTTTTGTTTTTTGTTTTTTTGTTTTACCATCACGATTATTAAATTTAGAATTGACATATCTATAGCAATATTTCAAAATTCATTTTTTATTATAATTATTTAAAAATAAAATGTTATTTCCTGTTTCATCGTAATTTTAAAGTTTCATAAACTGGATTTTTAATCATAGCTACCGAAATAAATTCAATATCTAAATGAATAATATAGTTGATTTTCTAAGTTTTTTAACATTTTGATTGAAAAAGAATCTACCTATTTTAATTCGTAGCTATTTTTTTTTAAATAAATTTTTACATTATTATAGGTTATAAAATTCAATTCAAATTACTTTGTTTGGAAAGCCAATTAGCTAAAATAGTTAGCAGGTAATGAAGAAAAGTTTCCGTAATTTTCGAAAAGCTGATTAAGATCTTTTGCTCCGCTGCCTTTATTAAAATACAAAACTTAATTAAATTTTTGAAACATTTGATTTGCATTTAATTAATACAAAAATAAATTGAAGAGCATTATGCATTACATTCGAATACTTTTATACCTATACTTTAAAGTTTTTTTTTTTTTTTTTTTTTTAATTCATTAATTATTTTCATGAATAAGACTATAAAGTAAAATAGAATAATAAGAAAAAACTTTGTTTTATACTATTTTTATCAAAACATATAAATATTTCATATATTCAATTTTATTGTTTTTAATAGCATATCATTAGAAAAAGAAAACTAGCATACTGTAGTCATCACAAAACATTCTGCTACATTTTCCTATACAAATTCGGGCAGTGCGAATTATTTACTAAAAACTGTGATTTATCAAAATTATTTTTCATGTTGAGTTCAGACGATTTTCATCCCAGAAAAATAAAATACTGAATGATGAAAGAAACTGAATTTTGTGCCCTACAGATGACATTTTAGGAAATGCATTTTATTCAGAATTGTTTTGTTTAAAAATGAAAAAAATATCGATAAATTTGTTTGAAATGATCACAAATTGTACGGTTCAACTATTTATTTTGAAGGAAGTGACGAGTTCTTTAGAAAAATATTCGTATTAATTTTAAATTTTGCATGGCGGGGGAGAGCGATACGCCTGAAAATCCAAAAGTTTTCATCCTGGTTGAGTATTAATATCATACATATATATATAGTCATTTGCAAAAGTTTAAGACCAGTTGCCGATTTTCAATATTTTAACACATTGCATCATTCGTGCAGATTTTTGCGTTATCTCATGTGCTGATTGCATCAGGCGCATTCTACTGCTATAAATAAAGGTGCCCGGTACGTTTATCACCAGTTTATTGGATTTTGTCGTAGACAGTGCTGTTGTGCAATTATTGTAATGGGTAAAAAACCTTCACTTACTGTTACAAAAAAGTCAGAAATATTGACCCTGCATAAAATTGGATTTTCTGAACGTCAAATAAGTTCGATGGTAAATGTGAGCAAGACTGCTGTGAGTGAAGCTATTAGTAAATTTAAAATTTCGGGAAAATTTGTGGACCTTAAGAGTCGTTTCTTTTTGATACTTGGAGTAAATCGAGGTTTAATTGCAAGTTTATGGGAAGATAAACCAAAATCTTTCACCAAACGTCTTGAAATCAGTACTCAAACTGACGTTGGTATCTTTTGCAGCTAGTTAACATCTAATTGTATTGCAAGAGGTTCTGGGATCTTGCACAACCATCCTTCTTATCACATGATCATCACGTGCACTCGTTTTTCTAGTGCGACCGCTTCTTTTCACATGCATCTTCACATGTGCTGATATTCATTTATTGCATCGTCACACGTGATGATGCGCACATGCGATGAATCTGCGCAAATGATGCAATGTGTTAAAATACTGAAAATTGGCTACTGGTCTTAAACTTTTGCAAATGACTGAATATATATTAAATTTCATAATGACTGGTTAAAAACAAATATGTTTATAAACATTTACGCGAAATTTTGTTTTATGTTGCCATGTTAAAAATTACGTAAAACGGAATAACAGCGCCATTTGTTGATCAATATGCATCAAAAGTTGAAAGACACTAATTTATGTTCAGCTGCAACAAAATAAAAACTTTTATGAATTTTATGCTTTAGTTCTTGATTTAGATATGCTACAAAAATTTTGTAGCACACACAATATAGACACATAGATAAACAGTGGTTTTCTAAAACAGACACTTTGTGCTCTGGACTTCTCAAAACGTGTAAATATATCAAAAAACATATATCAAAAATTTTTACGATTACAATACTTTTTTCTATTGAATATAGAAGTTAATAATCATTGATTATGTTTTGTTTTTTGTGTAGCAACTATTGCTGTTATTAGTTGTATGAGCGTATATATAAATCCTTTTTTACATTTATTTTAAAAGTAAATTGCAGCAAAGTACACCGAAAAGTTGAAAAATGTCCGCAGGAAAGCTGCAACTTACAGTACGTTTACTGCCATCGTGTCCTCTTGTTTCACCTGATGAAGGGTTATATTTTCTACCCCAAAACAATTGTTACAAGTTTTTGAAATATATGGTATTTCTTTACAAATGTCTTTATTTATTGTTTAATAGTTTCTCCACAATGAACGAGCTAACTCGTCTTCCAAAGTTATTCGCTGTGCGCTAAGCATGGGATAACGCTACACAGTATTTTTTTTTATTATTTCAGCGCAACCAATGACGTTTATATTAAATGAACTTAGTAATTAACTTATTAACCCATTAGCTTTACTTATTCACTTTATTCACTAGGACTAATTTATTCAATTGGACTAACTTTTGTGCGTTGCCGCTTTGACTGCAGCACTCGTGCTTACTTTGTTCGCCTGATGAAGGGTCGTGTGTTTTTCGACCCGAAACAATTGTTGCGAGTTTATTGCATTTTATGGCGTTTATTCAAAGTTTGTAAGTAATAACTGTTGTATTCACCAATAACTTCAATTCCCGGTTGAACACGAAAATTTAAAAAGCATATAAAGTCAGAGTTCAAATTTTTAGCAAATTTTGATGTGTTGCATCTGCAATCTAGCGGCATCGTTATTTTCATAATTTTTAACTGAGAATAACCAATAAATAATTATAAGGAAACTTTGACGCTAGATGGCAGAAGCAGTGTGTCAAATTTTTTTTGAAAGCTGTACTTGCCTTTACATGCTTTTTAAGATTTTGCGTTAAACTGGGAGTTCAAGTTAATGGTGAATAAGGCCGTAAGGTGTTAAATTGACGCGACAAATGTTTTAAATAAAATGGTTCACATTTGAAGATTTTAGTTTTTTCTTAATTAGTGTATACTAGAGAAAGGTCTTTCGTGTATAGAAGAGAACTGTCCTTGAGCCAAATTTTTAAAATTGAGTTTTTGCTATATTTACACGTTTTGAGGTGCCTTGAATACGAAAAACAGGTCTTTAGAAAAACAGGTCTTGTGTGCCTGTCTGTCAATAAGTTGTGCGTCTGTTGTTAGCAAAAGTAAAAACTAGTATGTTGTGGCCACCACAAGACTTTCTTCTACACTACTGGCCATTAAAATTGTTACACGAAAAAGGAATAATAATAACGGAATGAAATTTGTTGGACACATACATTATAGTAGGAAGAACAATTGATTAAAATATCAGGAAATTTGGAGTAATATGTACTGAGAAAACAGTACATAAAGCAACGAACTCTGTGAGCAATAACAGCACATATCTGCCTAGACATTGAATCGAACAGCGATTGGATGACATGTGCGGGTAGAGCACTTCATGAAAGTTTAACTCGATGCCACTATTCATCGATTGACGTTACTGGTGAGTGGTGGGGGGCAAGTCGCTTTTCAACGATTAAACAGTCATTTTCATTGGTGCGAGATCAGGAGAACGCGCTGGCCAGAGCAACAGCCGAACATATTCTGTATCAAAGAAGGTCCGGACAATACAAACAACTTGCGGTCGTGCATTATCTTGCTTAAATTTTGCGCTTCGGAGGCCTTAAACATAGGGCAGAGCGATAGGCCTTAACTCGTCAGAAATGTAATGGCTGGTATTCAGAGTGGCGGGAATGAAAACAAGAGGTGACCGGGACGTGTATCCAATGGTACCACATACCATCAATCCAGATGGTGACTCAGTATGCGGCTACCAAAATTCTGATTACCCTCAAAACTGCATCACTGACATGGGCGCCATTAATGTGTGATCAACGATGAACCTGGACGTAGGAATGGCGTGAAGTCACTTTTCAGACAAATCACAATCCTGTTTACAGCATCAAGATTGCCTTATCCGTATTTAGCGGCATTATGAATAATGCACATTGCCAGCTGGGATTCGACATCATCATACTGTCCATCATTCGCAATAATGTTATGGGTTCCCACTGGATACACGTCTCGATTACTTCATGTTCGTATTCCTCGCACTCTGAACAGCGGCCATTAAATTTCTGATGAGTTAAGGTGATGGACAGTATGACGATGTCGAATCCATCCCAGTTAGTAATGTGCATTATTCACAATGCTGTTAAATACGGATGATGCAATCTGGATGCAGTAAACAGAATTGTGATATATCTAAAAAGCGACTTCACGCCATTCCTGCGTCCAGGTTCGTCGTTGATTACAAATTAAAGAAGCCCATATCGGTGATGCAGCTTTGAGGGTAATCAAACTTTTGGTAGCCTCATACTGAGTGACCACCTGGGGTGATGGTATGTGGTACCATTGGATACACGTCTCGATCACTTCTTGTTTCCATTCCCACCACTCTGAATACCGGACGAATTAAGGCCCGCCATTCTGCCCTGTATTCGAGGCCTCCGTAGCGCAAAATTTAAACAAGATAATGCACGACCGCAAGTTGTTTGTATTTTCCGGACCTTCTTTGATACAGAATGTGTTCGACTGTTGCTCTGGCCAGCGCGTTCTCCTGATCTCGCACCAATGAAAATGACTGTTTAATCGTTGAAAAGCGACTGGCCCCCCACCACTCACCAGTAATTTCAATCGATGAATAGTGGCATCGTGTTAAACTTTCATGAAGTGCTCTACCCGCACATGTTATCCAATCGCTGTTCGATTCAATGTCTAGGCAGATATGTGCTGTTATTACTCATATGTACTGTTTTCTCAGTACATATTACTCCAAATTTCCTGAAATTTTAATCAATTGTTCTTCCTACTATAATGTATGTGTCCAACAAATTTCATACCGTTATTATTATTCCTTCTTGGTGTAGTAATTTTAATGGCCAGTAGTATATCTTTCCAATGCAAATTCACTAAGTCCGAATAATTTATTAAAACTATTATTTATTAAAATTATCTAACATGATGAATGCAAATGAATTCCATATTACAGAAAACTAATACTA
The DNA here is from genome assembly GCA_963930645.1 of Salticus scenicus. Lineage (NCBI taxonomy): Eukaryota > Metazoa > Arthropoda > Arachnida > Araneae > Salticidae > Salticus > Salticus scenicus. Next base: position 165,782,685 of record OZ005659.1, on the reverse strand, counting down.
AATATACAAAGACTGTTTTATTGCCTATAAATAACAATTTATAAAATACGTTTTAAAAATGGTTATCTCATATGTCAAGTTTCGTATAGTTATATGCCATAGAAGTAGAGATATAGTCTTCCCGTTATCGAGGAAATTTGCAATATAGTAGCGCCACCTACTGGCTGATAAGCATCCAAATGTCTCATAATGGCCTTCTCACATATCAAGTTTTGTTTGGTAATACGTAATAGAACCTGGGATATAGTCTTCCCTGAAATTGCAAAATCACTGTGTAGCAGCGCCACCTTTTGATCGATTGACACCAAAAGCTGTTAGGTACTAATATATGTCAAAGTGCATCTACATATAAGTTTATATGGAATTCTGTGCAGTAGTTGCTGAGATATAGCTTTTCCTGAAATTGCAGAAATCGCTGAATAGTAGCGCAACCTGTTGGCCGATAAGCATTTAAATTGAATCAACATAATGTATCATAATGGCTTTCTCACGCATCAAGTTTTGTCGGATTATACACAATAGAACCTCAGATATAGCCTCCACTTAAAATGCGGAAATTTCTGTATAGCAGCTCCACCTGTTGAGCGGTTGCCACCGAAAGTTGATAGACACTAAATTAGGTCAAGGCGCATCTACATATAAATTTATATACAATTCTGAGCAGTAGTTCCGGAAATACAGACAACAAAATTTTTGTCACACACACATACACACACAGATAGTTTCTAAAAATAGTCATATCGTGTCCTAGACCTCTCAAAGCGTGTAAATGCGTCGAAAATCAGAAGTTGAATATTTCTACGAATCCAATACTTTCTTCTATTGAATTTAGAAGAAAGTAATAATTAGTTGCTGGTTATCTAATCTCAGTATTCTAAACCTCTGTCCTATGAGAATGTTACTTGAAAATTTTTATTGATATGGTACAAATTGTTTGTGTACAGGGGTATACAAAAGTGTTAAAATACATAAAACCTATTACCAAAATTACTCCTAAGTACAGTTTATCATCATTAGACTACACTTAACAAAATAAAAATGACACATATTTTTATATGCACAAAAGCATGCTTCATATAATATCATACGAAAATTATTTATCTTTCATTTACAGGGCCGCACAACATAACTCTAATATATTATTGCTATATATGGAAATGGCTCAAAGTGCAATAAAATTGTGTCGTGCGTTTCCTTTAATGTGTTAAATTCAACTACACTATGTGGTACGTGTGTAATTTATATACATATACAGGAATGAACAAAATTAAGCAAAGACATTTTATTTTTATTGGACATAATTAAAAACTAGTATGTTGTGGCAACCACATGACTTTCTTCTATATTTTCCTATACAAATTCACTGAGTAAAAATAATTTATTAAAATTATTATTTAAAAAAATTATCTTCCATGATATGCAGACGATTTCCATATTACTGAAGTAATATAACATTAAATATCCAAAAAAAAGTCAATTTTATTGTCAATATTACATTAAAAAGAAAAAAAAAATCATTGTTAAAAATAAAAAAAATCGATAACTTCATTTTAAATTATCGCAGATGTATGATTCAACCATTCGTTTTAAAGGTACTGACGAGCTCGTTTGAAAGATACCCATCATGAAAATTTACTCCCCTCGAGGGGGGGACTCCCCCCCGGCGAGGCTCCTACACATACAAAAACTTTTCCCCAGTTGACTATCTCTATCATAAATAATTCTGGTAAATTTCATAATGATTATTAAAAAATAATTTTCTTTATACACATTTATACAAAATTTTGTCCTATACCACCATGTTAAAAATTTAGAAAAAGCGGGATGGCAACGCAACCTGTAAGACAATTTTTACCAAAAGTTGATAGGCACTAATTTATGTCAAGGTGCAGCTACATACCAATTTGTATGAAATTATGTGCAGTAGTACCTGAGATACAATTGCCACAAAATTTTGTCACACACACGCACACACAGACTGACAGCCAGACAGATATTTTCTAAAAATGGTCAAATCGTGTTCTACAGCTCTCAAAACGTGTAAATCTATCAAAAATCCGAGGTCGAAAATTTTTACGAATCCAATACTTTCTTCTATTGAATATAGAAGAAAGTAATAATGCGAAAAAAATTCTGAATTCCGGTTTTTGATGAATTTACTTGTTTTATGGTACCCTGAACATGACTGAATTAGTTTTAAAAAATGTTTCTATTGACACGATTGATTTGTCTGTATGACAAATGCTATTGCTGCTTTAGATTAAGAACAAATGTTTAGAATTTTATGAAACATTATATATATATATATATATTCACAGTGACGTAAATTAATAATTTTTAAATTTTGGTATGTGTAGTTTGATCGGTGGCGCTGCTGTGTTGAATAATTTTCATTTATGGAAAGTGTATACTTTAACTATTAAGTGAATTTATGCTGACAGAATTTAAGTGCCTTTCGGCCTATAAGTGGCGTTAATGTTGTTATTCTGTGGAATACCCCATTTACGGAAAGATCTTAACTTTTGTAGTATATGAGTGCACCCAAAATTGTCATGTGTTATTAAGAAAAACTACGCTCATTCAATTTGAGGAATATCAACTAAAATGGAGCCCTGCTATTTATGTTTTAAAAGAGTGTAGAAACACCAAATTTCATATGTGAGATGACATTTATGAAAAGCCGTGGTGATAAAATTTGGGTGCATGTCGGCCGATAGGTGTCACTGTTATGCATCTTTTTTCAAGTTTTATTTATTTTTCTGACCTATTAACACATTAGAGTCATATATAGAAGAATGTTTTGGGATAGCCACAGCATACATTTTTTTTTAATGCTGAATTTAAGCAGACATATTGATGCATATATAATTTATAAACAGTAAAGTATTACTAAAATTTAAAATAAATTTTAAAATTTAATAAGTCTTAAAATTTAATTTATTTTTTTTCCTTTTAATTTTAAACCAACGTTTTTACACATAAACTCTCCAATTTTGTTTATGTATCTAAAAAATTCAAAATTCAACATTCGAATAAATTTCAATTCACCATCATTGTTAATATTATGTTTCTGATTTTAATTCAGAAATACTTTTTAAATTTTTGTTTTGAATTATTAACGGCAAACGAAAATTCGTTTTTATATAAATGGTATATGGCAATATGTTTTAAGACATGTAATATGTAAGATTTCCATAAGAAAACATTTGTAACAGTTGCAAGTATAAACATCTTTGCAAAAATTCTTTTCGTAATGCATTTCATTTAAAATAGGTATTACTTAAATTTACATATAAATATTATACGCATGCTTCAAACGTCTTACAATATTTATTAAATTGTAAAATTTTATGTATTGGAATTACATTCCTTTCATATTCTAAACTTTTATGGTAATATGAAATTTTATTATCATGGCAATACAATATATATATTAAATGCGCTGGAAAAGCATTTAAAAACTGAATAGGATTTTATTAAATTCCATTCCTTTCTTTTGTTACATCGCGAAGCTTTAAAATATGCATTAGCCAACAGTGAATATACAATATTCTACAATAATCAGAAAATTCAAATAATTATTTTCTTTTTGGATAAACTAAAACAGTCTGTAGAAGCAACACAACGTAATGTTAAAAATTGTCTATCTACATCAGCGATAATCTCTTGCAGCGGACATAAAAGAAACCAGCGGCAGTGTAGCCTTTAGAGATATTTTTATTCACTAAACACCAATAATTTTTAGGAGTGATGTTTAATATACATAATAGACGATTAATTCTTCAAGTGATTAGGCAACTGTTACAATTAAAAAATAATAGTAGATACTGAATAAAAAAGTCTCTAAATTTGGCAAAACTGACCAGGGGCAAAATTCTGTGGGAAGACAAAATATTGTATACAGTAAAACTCAACATAGAATTACAGAAAATGTTAGAGAGGCCTATAATCCAAAATTTCATTTAATCGCTTTTCAAATATCTAATGATAGAATTTCTTTTTCTAAAACATTTCCGGTATGAAGTTAAGATTTGTATATAACGCTTGTTGCCAAATATGGCGGACAATCTGGCGACAATTCTCCATACACGTTGCGCTTCTTTTCCGATACTGCCATTACACCAACAAAGCAGTTTAATATGAAAAAAAAGTTTGATATCTTACTTTAAATATTATATTATATAAATTTGAAGAGAAATATGTTAACAATTGCATAATCTTTGATAAAATTATACATGATGAATAAAAACGTTTTAAGCAGCAACTCGCAAGAATTGTTTTATGTCAAAATAGATAAGCAGATGTCTTCATTGAGTGAAAAAACGTAAATAGGGGAAGCCGGGGTAATAAGAGACAGGGGTTATAAGAGACACAGTCAAAAAACCCACCAAAAAGTATACTTAGACAACTTTAAAAATATGTAATATTAAGTATCATGTGTATTATTTACTACAATACACTTATTGAGAGGTTTATAACACATTTTAAATTCGTTTTCTACGACGAAAAAAAACCTTCACTTTGAACTTACCCTAAAAGTTCGTGACTATTTCTAAATTTTTCTTTATTTTTCTTTGTAGGTAAGATGTTTGGGATTTATTAATGTGTAACCTTTTGACCAAGACTATGACTTTTTATGTACAATTTTTTAAACCCTCGAAAGCATTCTTTATTTACATTTTCTAGGCACGTTTCTTATAACCCCATTTTTATTTTTTGTGGGGGTAATAAGAGACATGAGTCTCTTATTACCCCCACAAGTAATTCCTGTGTCTCCCCCATTGTAGTTCCTGTTAATTCTGCCTGATTAGTTTACGAAGAGTTTACCTAGTGTTAGGCCTAGTCTAAGTTTACCAAGAGAACATTTTTTTTTTTTTTTTTTTGACTTTAAATCAAAAAACAGTTTTACTCATTAGGCTAGACCATATTTAGTTGTTACGATTATGTAAATTTATGCTTAGAATGTGTATAAGTTAGTATTTAGTCATTAATACTTCATTACATAAGAAATAGGTTATTTATAATTACTAGAAAAATCTTTTATAACATTTTGTTCGCTTGTATACACTTCAAAGATACGTCTTTTTTTACTATTTTCGACTACACTTTAGAAAATGCGTAAAATATTTTCTGCCCATTTTAAAAATTATATTGATGTTTTGGGTTAATCCCTAGGTTATGTTGATTATGTAGAACTATCATTAAGTACAATATTATATTATTTAGGACCTAATATTAAAAGAAATGAATTTCAAAAACACATTTATGGCAGTAAATTTTCGAGAAAACATATTTTTTGAATTGATGCAAATAATAAAAATTAAAAACTATTTGCTGATTCAGAATTGTTTCCAGATATCTTTTATTATCCCACAGGATTTTACATTGCTATATCTGAACAGTTACAAGCCTGGTCTCTTATTACCCCGCGTGGGGTTATTTGAGACAAGGATTTAATGAAAATTTAAATAAAAAATTTAACAAAAAATTTAAGTTAAAAAATCACCTAAAAAATCAAGAGGAGTGCATTTAATACGAGACATTTATTTCAAGTTATTTAGATTAACAGTATAGATTTTATTAATATTTTTTGTCTCTTATTACCCCGCCTTCCCCTACGTGTGTTGCATGAAAGTGAAACTGACTTCGAATATTTTGGAGCTTGGAAGTACCTGTGACCAATGTCATGCATCTTCCTCTGCATATTAACATGAGAAAATAATGGGGTGAGGAAATCTGGAATTGAATCTTCTGACAGAATGGAAATAACAAAAATAATGAAGTTAGATAACAATACATTTAATAAACAGAAAATAATAATAAAATAGATAACTCACAAGGTTATGTCTATAATTTTCAAGCATCAAGCATAAAAGTCGTTGAAGAAAGAGTTTTATTAAATTATTTAGGATTTTTGAAAATCTAATAAGTTTATGGCAGTTTAAATGGGAAGAATAAATGAAAGGAGACAGAATGGTAGTTTTAGGGAAATCAAATCAACGAACATACGTAATAACTTCTATTGCTTCCCACTACTGTGCTACAAAAATATTGCAGATGAATGATAGAGAGAGGGGCATGATAGAGACATGATATGATAATAGGAAAACATGATAAAGAGAGTGGGCTTGATTTGGAAATATTTTTCTTTTATAAAAGCATTTTATTTTTATTTTAGATAACTACATACACTCTCTATGATAATTTTTGCAAGTTACAACTGTCACTCTGTTGTAAAATGTACAACGGGAAGTTTTCAGTGTACATGAGAGTTGAGGAAGAACTCTGAAGATAATGTGAAAGGTAAGGGGAAACCATCATTCAGGAAAAAATTGTTTATAATTAGGGGTGGGGGCAGAGCCTGATTAAGGGGGAAGCACACATTATTTATACTTACACCGTTATTTTTTAACAAATACTTTCCTCATATAATAAACAGAAAATTCTCATTAAAAATTCTTTTAAAAGAATTCTGGTGTCTAATAACGGTGAGTAAATTGAATTGTTTTACACCGTTCATTTTTTATAAAAAATATTTCCTTGTCAAAGTGTGGAATTTCTATGACATGAAGTAAAAAATAATTGTAAAAATATTCCGGTGAGAGCGGAGATAATGTGTGCTTCCCCCTTAATCAGGCTCTGGGTGGGGGTGTAGGGGCCTTGAGCCTCAAACCCCAGTTCATTTTTTTTTTTCGAATTTTAACGCATTTTCTATAATTCAGTTAAGTTAAAATTTTGCGTACAAATATAATTCCGACGACGGTATATACTAAATCAGCGATGGACTGAGGCAGGTCCTGAGAGCCAGCGCTCTAATTTCAGTTCAACATTTTTTTCCAATTGTAAACCACTTCCTATCATCCGAATGAGTTGATAATTTTCACACATGTATGATTCCAACGAATATATATATACTAAATCAGTAATGGATTGAGGTGAATCTTAAGGATCTTGCCCTCTAATACCAATTCAAAATTTGTTTTCTAACTGTAACCTAATTCTTATCATCTGACTGAACTGAAGTTTTGCATACATAACAACTGCTGAATTGGAAATTTTAGTACGTTTTGAAATAAAAGCATGTTTTTTAAATTCTTAATTTATATATTATTGTAGAAAATGTATGTTAAGCATTTACTATTTGTTTACATGTTTTTAAGCTGTGTTACGTTTTTTTTTTTTTTCTACAGAGCTAAATTAAAATGCACCAGTTGGTGTGTACTTATACAATTTATAGCGGGTATACAGGGCTACCCAAAACAATCGAATAACATTCTTTTCTATAGAATCTAGTTGACTGATATCCTGCAATAAATTTCACAACGCATAGGAAAATTACACAGGTATACAAAAATAATATAGGCAAAATCTGGTTCAATAATTTTAGATGAAGCCTATGTTTTTGGTTGTGCTGAAACCGAAAATGATGTCAACTTTTCTCTATCACATATAGATTTTCGTCAATATACAGGGTGTCTACCCACATAATCTCTTCATCCTCGGTAGTTTGTAGTATATTTGCATGATTAATTATAATTAATCATGGAAACGTAATATACAAGTTATCATGTAATTATCACGTTACCATCATGATAAAGAAAAATTGTTTTCAATTTCGGTTTTAACAGATTAAAAAACATACAAATCAGCCAAAGTTTTTAAATCAAAATTTTAGATGTAGACCTATGTAACTGATTCTCATCAAATATATATATCTGTAAAAAAGGAAATTATAAATCTCTCAATCAGCATAAATCGCGAAATTTTATAACTCAAACTACAAAATAATTACTTATCTCTGATTTTAGTTATTTGATATAATTATCCTTATAATTCCAGATGAACAAGACTCTCCTTAGAAATACATTTAGTCAATTTACATAGCCATCTCGACCTGGCAAAGAAAACGCGGTGAGATATGTTTGCCTGTGTTATCAATGCCTTAGTTTTCACCTGCATAGCAAAGTTTAAATATGAATATGGGAGTATTAATAAAGATTTCTTCTAAAAAATGCAAGGTAATAGAAATTAGTGTGAGTGCAAGACCAGTTTATTTAATTTTGTATTCAGTTTATAATATTTTTCCAAGATTATACAGAGGATAATTTTTGATAATAATAATAAATACTATAACGTAATTTTATGATCAATATTTAATTTTAGATATTTGCTACATATCGATAATTTCTAATATTATTCTCATAAAATAATATTATTTTATGAGAAATGTATTCTAAAAATTCTTAATCCAATAACATTTATAAGTGACAAGAAATTTTGATTATGAGTAACATTTTTAGTGTAAAATTTGAAATAAATATTTTAATATTAAATAAAGTTTAAAAATAGTTTTTCCTATTCCAGAATTTTACAAAATTTTGCAGCTTAGTGAGTCTTTGTTATATAGTGCAGTGTAATAACATCTTATATTATGTTCTTGAATTTTATTATAAAAATACTGTATTGCTTGCATTGCAGAATATGATAAACATGTCTTTATCGAATGTTAAGAAAAATATTCTGTAAATGAAATTTCCTGTTTTCTGTTCAATTTGTGGCCTTATGAAACATTTTCAGCAAAAGAAGATTTAAATTCTGAAATTTGAAGAAAAACAAGAAAGAAATATCATGAAGTTTGCATGAACTATAAAATTTTTCTCAACTATGATTATTCGTTACATCGTTTTTCTTTCAACATTTCGACTAGTGTATACTAGAATGTATTAAAAATATATAATAAAACTGGAAATACATTTTCAGATATTTCTACTTGCACCCAATAATGTATCTAGAATTATTTTCAAAGTAATGCTAACATACTTGCTAACCATCTCATTACGAACCGTACAATTTTTAGTACCCGCCTTTTTTTTCATACCAACAAGTTTTTAGCGCAATTTTAATCTTATTTAATCGTAACTATATTTGGAGAGAATTACTCTAAAAATATAGTGGTGTGAAAAAAGGGGCGTTTTTTCAGGGGGCGTTAACCATTCTACGGTTATTAATGAGATGGTTGGCAAGCATGTGCTAAGTATACCATTTTCAATGAAAAAATGTTTTTTGATAATGCGATTATGTTTAGCAATTTCGCTATGTTTAGTGTATTATAAAGGTACTAAACTATAAATAAATATCGTTTATACACACAATGTATCCAATTACTTATTTATGTAATTATTTTAAACCCCTATGCCCAAACCAGTAAGGCTATGTACACTATTTATAACAGAAAATATGCTATGAAAAAATAGGATTGAGTAAGTTTCTCAAAACAAATAAAATAATGAAACTGCAAATTTAATAAGGTTCACTAACTACGTTGGTTGGTTGGTAGTAGGGTTTAAGGCCGATTGAGTACACTAGGGTCCTAGGCCTATGGGGGGATGCCCTCCGTGGGAGTTTTTATAAGAGGCCTAGCCCGTATTTATGCGAGTTTCGGAGAAAACCACGGAAAATCCGAATGGCTAGGTCGATTAGTGCAACCTGGGATCGAATCTGGCACTTACCATCTACCGACTTTGAGCGCAGAACCACTCGGCCGCTGTGGGTCTCTACTAGCTATGAATAATATGCATTAGTTTCATAAAGCGTTGACAGACATAAAGATGGACTCGTGCACGATTAAGACAGAAATTCCAGTTCCATATGTCATATATATATATGTTACCACTATTTTTTTTTTTTTTTTAATCTCGACGTTATTTAACCACACACACAGACACAGACACACACACACACAAAAAAAAAAAAAAAAAAAAAGCATTTAAAATGCAATATTGCTTTCGGCATAGAAATAGTGGTAGAAAAAATTGTAGGAAACATTTTTTTTTCATTTGAGAGAAAAAACTTAGTCATAAACACTTTAAAATTTTTTTTAGAAAGGGCTGAAGACAGTGTTTTATTATCAAAATCAAAATTTCATAATTGCAATTTGTGATGCAATAAATAAAGAAGAAATTTAAATATTTTGTACTTAAAAAAAATCATAAATAAATCTATTTGTGTTTTTTATTTATAAAAAGATGTAACAAAACTAATCAATGTCTTAAAAATAGAAGCATGTATCGTAAAATTTTATGTAAAAATTCAATTCTTTTTCATGTAAAATCTTTTTAAGTGTTGTGTAAAGTTTTAATTTATTTTTATTTCATTTTATCTCATTTTTTTACTCCATATCATATATACTCGGATAAAAAAAAAAAAAAATCTTTAAAATATTCAGCAGTAATGTTTCTTAGACATTTTATCCAACTTATTGCTAATATCAAAAAGTTTTAAAGTTTTATATCATTATTTTTTTTTTCTCTTAGATATATTTTCTTTTTCATTTCAAAGTTTCGTAACTTAATAACTTATGTAGACTAACCATATTCCACCTAGTAATATTTTACAAATTTCAAAATAACTGCATTAAAACCAGACATATGTTTTGGGAAAATATATTAAAGCTCTTAACTTTTATAAATATTTGCAGCTGGAGGGTTTAGATAGTGGAAGTTTTTTTAAAATGTGTTTTGATATTTTACTCTCCAAAAAATGATTTTACTTTTTTGCTGTTATAGAGTAAAATAAATATGTTATAGTAACTTTGTGAAGTCGTGTTCCAAATCGAATTTGAAGTCTTATAGAATATTTCTGATGAAATGGAACTTATCAAGTGAGGGAAGATTGAATTTCTTTGATATAGAAATTGAGGGAAAAGTTATATATTTGAATTATACCAAGCCAGAGTTTATTATTATTATTATTATTATTATTATTATTATTATTATTATTATTAAACGAATTAAAAAAATAATTAAAATGAAATGATTAAAATAAAAGTAAATAAATAAATAATTTAAGGAAAAATTTATTAAAATGTTACAGTAATTAAAATATTTTACTATTTTGATATAGCATGCTTTTTGATCATGTCTGTTGTTTTCTGAATTATTGTATTTTGTTAGATATTTTAGTAGATTCTGAATGGTTCAATACATTAAATCGGCATCCTTTTCCATTAAAAAGAATATTTCAGACTATTGAAAGAAATTTTTTATTAAGTAATAATCAAATTTTTAGATGTCGGTGCATTTACTTTTTACTTTCGCTTACCCATAGGATAGAGAAAGTATTGTTTTAGGGTCAAATTTTTGAACGTGAGTTTTTGTTATATTTAAATGTTCTGGGGTCCCCTGAATACGAAAATCACGTTTTTAAAGAATGGTCTGTGCGTCTGTCTGTGTGTGTGTCTGTCAGTGTGTCTGTTATCAGCATATCTCAAGAACAAATAGTAGCAGAAATTCTAAACTCGGTATTCTAAATGTGTATCATATAGGTATGCTACAGTGAGCTTTTCGTTCAGATGAAGCAAATGGTTAGTGTACAGGGACACTCAAAAGTATTCAAATACATTACGTCTATGGGGGAAATTGCAGGTAAGTAGAGTTTAACATCTATAGACTGCATCAAACCAAATGAAACGAATATATATTTTTTGTAATACAGATAGTCAACCGGAAGAAAAATTTTCTGTATGTGGGAGCCTCGCCTCTCCCCTAGGGGGAAGTCCCCCCTCGAGGGGAGTAAATTTTCATGATGGATATATTTCAAAAGAGCTCGCCAATACCTTTAAAACGAATGGATGAACCATCAATCTGCGATAATTTAAAATAAAGTTATCGAATTTTTTTTGGATATTTAATGTTATACTACTTCTCTAATATGGAAATCGTCTGCATTATCATAAAAGATAATTTGTTAAAATAATTATTTTAATAAATTATTTTTTTTTAAACAGAATTGTTTTTTAATAACCGAATTGTATTCTGTATAAATGTGGGTAAATTAATGAAACGGGGGGTTGAGAGGGACGGTTGCCCCCCTCGCACAGAACTAATTATCATATAAAATTCTTCCGAAGCCTAATTTGAATTGTTTAACATAGGTTTACATAACAGTACTCGTTATCTTACCTCTTAATCTCCAACCTGTATATATAGTATTAAATTTCAGGGTAAGAGAAAGTCGTGTGAGTGACACACCAGATTATTTGTATATCACTATTTCTATAAAGAAATCTGTGTATCAATCAGTTGAAGAGAACTATTGAAAACTGTTACTAACTTTATATACAGAATAATTATATTTAAAGATACGATTTCAAAACGCTGTAATTTTAAAACCTCTGGTAATAATTACTTTATATTTTACCACAACAATTGTGAGGTAAAGGTATTTTGTTTGGAGGAGGAAAAATGTAGTTCTGCAATGCCTCTATAGATGGCGCTGTTAGAGTAATGTCATTAAAAAAAATGCCTAAATGCATGGCTGCCACAAGCGATTTTTTTTTCTTCGTACTACTATTTATATAACATAAAATTTATAATAAATTTATGCAGGTAAAGTGCTGATTTATTTTCGTAAATGTATTATAAATTTTATTTTTTGGAAATAGTGGTACAAAAAGAATATAAAGGAAAAGTCGCCTGTGGCAGCCCTGTAGATGGATTCATTAAACACAGGAATGTTGTTAGCAGTAAAATACATTAGCAGGAAGTAAGAGCTTGCAAGGGTTAACGATATTTTTTTGGAAAAAAGTCAAGAATATGTGTTTACAGCGAAAACACTCATAGTGAAAAAAGTAAAAGAGGAGCTTTATGAAACAAACACTTTTCGGATGATTAATATATATACAATAGAATCTCGTACAACGTACTCCCACAAAACGCGATTTAGTATAACGCGACGAAAAACTGTGACTATTACTCATACAACGCGATAAAGAGTCTCGTATAACGCGTGAAATAAAGGAAGGACGTGACGACATCTTTTCTGTTTTCAACCTGTTTAAGAATAGGAGCTCTAAACCTGTTCAAGGAAGGATTGCTCCGTTACTATGCCAATACCAGACGCTTTTGGTCTCATTGCGGAATGAAATCGTCTGCTCAATGTATGTCTCCTATAACGCGATTTTCTATTACGTGGAACGTATCCCCCGCGTATATACGAGAGTCTACTGTATATATATATATGTATATATATATATATATATTTCAACATTTTTAACTCTATTTTTCCTTCATGCATTCCTTTTTATTTCAATAGTATTTTGGTTTATTTCTTGCAATTCTTATCTTGTGTTGCTGAATTTACTCGATAAATGGATTAAAAAAACTATCTCATTGTTTTAGGCATTAGTGATATCTACGTCATTTCTCTTCTGTGTAAGTATTTTAACATGATTTTACTAATCGGTGAATTTTACTTAAATGGTATTTGTGACAATAACTTTATAAGTAATCCTTCTAAATATTAATATCATTGTTGGTATTTTCATCTTTCTCTTATTTGCTGAGTATTGTAAAGGTATTAAATTATTTATTATATATATATATATATATATATATATAATTTCTTAATCATAAACTGTGATCGATTTCATTATTTTGTATTTAAAATAAATCATAAACAGATCTATCTGAATTATCTCATTTTGAAAGAATGTAACAAAAAAACCCATTATACTACAGACAAAAGAATATATAATAAAAATTGATACAAAAATTTAATCTCTTTTCATATGTGTATATATATATATATATATATATATATATATATATATATTTTTTTTTTTTTTTTTTTTTTTTTCAAGACCGGTATAATACTTTCATTGAAATTTTTTCTTCATATCAGCTATGCTCAGAAAATAAAATTCTTGAAAATATTCAGTCATGATATATTTTTCAACTTTTTAACCAACTTATTGCTAATATGAAAGAATTTCGAGGTTTCATATCTATATATCTATTTCTCTAAGTTTTTTTTTTTTTTTTTTTTTTTAATTCTTATTTTGAAGTTTCGTAACTTGATAACTTATGTAGACTAACCATAATTTCACCTAGTAATATTTTATAAATTTCAAAATAAACTGTATTAAAACTAGACATATGTTTTGGAAAAATATACTAAAACTCTTAACTTTTATAAATATCTGCAGCTGGAGGGTTTAGATAGTGAAATGTTTTTGAATGTGTTTTGCTATTTTAGTCCCGAAGAAATGATTTTGCTTTTTGCTGTTATAGAGCAAGATAAATAGGTTAGAGTAACTTTGTGAATAATGTTTTCTAAATCAAATTTGGAGTCTTATAGAATATTTGCGATGGGATGGAACTTATCAACTAATGGTATATTGATTTTTTTTTTTTTTTAATAGACAAATTGAGAGAAATGTTATATATTTGAATTATACTAAGCCAGAGTTTATTATTATTATTATATTATTAAAGGAATTAAATAAACGTGATTTATATGAAACGATTAGAATAAAAGTATGTAAATCTATAAGAAAAATTTGTTACAAATTTACAAGAACTAAAAATTATTACAATTTTGATGTATCATGCTTTCGATAATTTCTGTCTTTTATTATTATTATTATTATTATTATGATTGTACATTATTATATTTTATTAAGTTATAAATGGTTCAATAGATTAATTTTGCATCCTTCTCCAATAAAAGAAAAAGAAAAATATATTTCAATATGTAATAATCATATTTTTAGGGGTCAGTCCTTTTCTTTGTATGTCACTATTTCTATGCATAAAGTAATAATCTAAGACAGTTATTGCAAACGATTACTAATTATATATATATATATATATATATATATATATATATATATATATATATATGTATTTTAACCCCTACATTCATTATTCTTTTAATAGAACAAATTTTAATGTATTACGTATTTAAAAATATCATAAACAAAACTCTCTGCGTAAGCCAATTAAAAACCATTTTACAGAATTTGCAGCTTCTTAATAAAAAAATAAAAACGCATTTTTCGAGATACTTGTTTCGGTTTTTTAAGGGCATATAAATTCTTTTTTGAAACGTTTCTTCCACATATCCTGAACTTTATATTTAACTAATTCATTCCTAAATAATTGAAAAAAAAAAAAAAAAAAAAAAGGAAAATTTATTTATATCTGTTTTTTTTTCATTACATTTTTTTCCCCCATTCTTATTTTTAACGTTTCGTAATTTGATAATTTGTATAAACTAACCGCAATTTCAGTGATAAGTAATATTTATTATGTATATATAAAATATGGTGCAAACATAGATATTTTTTTATATGTATACATATGTACATATATATATATACGCATTTTTTTTATCGACAAAAAGTTACGAAAGTGCGAAGAAGCATTTTAAATTTCGATGACTGTGAATGTTCTTCCAACCACATAAACTTAATGAATTGCGAATGTGTGAACATAAACTGTTCTACGAGCAGCTAGGATTGAGGTTGAGGAGTTTTTACACAAACCCCTCAACCTCAGAGAGGAGGACCAATAACTTCTGAGGACAAATAACCTTGGAGGGATACCAAACTCTGAGGACAAATAACCTCAGAGGGACACCAAGAGGGAGTGCTACGGAATGGCCTGTTGCTGACGGACTGGGATTCATCATCAGGGCTGGTCCGGAAACGTGCCATTACATTTTAAATCTTCCGTAAAAGGAATAACCCCTAAAGACTTTCAACTCGGGAATTTTGTAGTAAAAAAAAAAAAAAAAAAAAAAAAAAAAAAAAAGATTTAAACCAAGTAATCGCGATTAAAAAAATTAAGATAAACTTGCCTGAGAGAAAAACGGTTTCTATTAATCATGCAATAAATATTTCAGACTTTTCTATTTTATTCTTCCTTGATAAAAGGATTTCAGGCATACATGAATGTCTTTTAGAGCCTTGAATAATTGACTATGTTTACTTTCGAAACTTTGCTGTCTTTCCTGTAAAAATCGCTATCGAAGGCATCGGAGTCATTTTCTGTATTTGATGTTTCAAAAGAGACCGTTTGATTAAACCAGAGATATAAAGGTGTTCATTTTAATAGAAGCATGTATCAAACAATTTTATACAATGATTAAAACTTTATTCATTTAAAAATTTGATTAAACAAAGTCTCTCTCTCTCTCTCTCTCTATATATATATATATATATATATATATATATATTATGATAGCAATAAGAATGAGAATAAAAATTAAACAGATGAATAGTTTGGAGCAACAAGCCACAAAAGTCAGTTTATTAACTAATATTTTTACTTTCTCTTACCCATAAGGTAGAGAAAGTATTGTTTTGGTGTCAAATTTCAGAAAGTGTGTTTTTGTTATATTTACACGTTTTGAGGCGCCCTGAATCCGAAAATCATATTTTTAGCAGTTGGTCTGTCTGTTATCAGCATATTTCAAGAACAAATAATAACAGAAAGTGAAAACTGGGTATTCTAAGTGTGTATCATATAGGGATGATACACTAAGCTTTTCGTTGAGATGAAGCAAATGATTCGTGTACAGGGACACCCAAGAGAATTCATATACATTACGTCTATGGGGGAAATTGCAGGTAAGTAGAGTTTAACGTCTAGAGACTGCAATAAGCCAAATGAAACTAATATATATTTCTTATATGCGTAAAAATATGTCTCATGCAGAGCATGGTAAGAATATCATTCACTATTCGTTTACAGGGCTACACAAAAGATCTAGATTATAGTGCAACATTAGTTGAAAATTGGTGGAAGTGTATTTCAGGTTGTGCCGTGTATTATTATTATAGGATTATGTTTAGGTGCACCATGGGGTTTCTACATAATCTTCAAAACATGTACACAGCTGCCAATAGCTAAGCGATAACATTCTTTTTTATAGTTAGTGGAAGTGCTTTACTATACTATTTTACCATGTCCAGGAAATCTGCTCAGAAATTGAAATGAATTGCTCATAGACATAGGATAAATAATGTATGTTTTTAGGCTATTCATCGCTCATTTTTTGCATATTTACACGTTTTGAGGCTTCCTGATTTCCGAAGTCAAGTTTTTTAACGTTTGATACCTGTGTGTCTTAGATTAACTTTAAAACAAATAATTTCAGGAGATCCAAAAGTTGTATTTTCAAATTAATATAAGTTTGTTGCTGGAAAAGCTTGATCCAGACTAATAAGTTCCAAGGAATGTTGCGTGTGAAAGTTGTCTGAATAACTGTAAGTGAACTTTTAATTTTAATAACAGATTTAAATTCCATATAAATGTAGGTTCAGTAATGAAAGGGGGGGTTGAGGGCGCTGTAGCCCCCCCCCTCATACGGTACTAATTATCATATAAAACTCTTCCGAAACCTAATTTGTTTTAACATAGGTTTGCATAACAGCACTCGTTATCTTATCCCTCAATCTCAAACCTGTATTTATAGTATTAAATTTCAGGGTAAGAGAAAGTCGTGTGAGTCACACACCAGATTACTTAATTTATGTTTGAAAAAAGAAAAATAATACTCAATTTAAAATCATTCCAATGGAAATAAAATAAAAATATAGAAATGGAAATAGAAAAAAAAATAGAAAACATATAGAAACATAAAAAGAATGAGCTTTTTAATGATCGTAATCAAGAGTTTTCTGTTTAAACTGACATTTACAAAATGAACCCGAAATAAAATATGAGAAAAGCTGAATTTCTGGAACAGAACACAAAAACTAAACAATAAAAAGAAAAATAAATAAATAAATAAATAAATAAATTAATTAAATTAAATTGCTCAGAATGTTGTGGAATTTCGTCAGAAGTCATAATCCCTATATCGAGTTAAAAAATGCAAAATTTCATTTTTTTTCCCAAGCGACATTACAAAAAATACACAAAATGTGATCCTACATTCCAAAAAATATTACTTTCAATGAAAAAAAAAAAAAAAAAAAGAAAATAAGACACATTATAACCTGCGATTAAAGTAAACAGAGATTAAGCAGAAATAAATTCATACAGCGCATGTTGAAACCCACTCTCATCGTAAGTAGTATGAAAGATTTAAGCAAACACAAAACTTAGCTGAAGCTATCAGATCTAGGAACTTTTATTATTGATTAGGTTACGTGCCGATTCCGACGTGCCAGTTTCGGACATAGTCCCTCTTTGTAAGGGATTAAAGTGTTGAAGGAATTTGTCTCAAAAGGATTACTTTATACTTGGCCCACTCACTAAAGTCTATTGACAGGAAATTTAGCCAAGGTGAATTTTGGCTATAAATTTACTAGTTTTTCACACACGGTCAATGTGACTAAAAATTTTTTTCGTGCTTTCTAACATTACCTAAAATTAATGTTGAATGTTTTAATCGTTATATTATGAAGTCGGTGGAAAGAATTATTCCCACTTGCGGGATTCCCATTTGCGCGACGGGATGAAAAATTCCCATTTGCACGACCAGAAATTGCAGGACCGGGCGTGCAGGTGATTTCTTCCTTTTTGACTTGATAATCTGAGAACTCCCGTAACTCGGTTCTGCAGTAATCCCTACCACGCACGTAAAAACAACAACAACAAAAAGTCACTGAACACCCCTACCACGCTGTGCATGAATCTGAGAACGCCCGTAACTCGGTTCCTCAGCAATCCCTACCACACACGTAAAAAAAAAAAAAATCACTGGACACCCCTACCCCGCTGTGCATGAATCTGAAAACGCACGTAACTCGGTTCCGCGATAATCACTACCACGCATGTTTAAAAAAAAAAAAAAAAAAAAAATCACTGGACACTACTACCTTGTTGTGCATGAATCTGAAAATGCACGTAACTCGGTTCCTCGGCAATCACTACCACGCATGTTAAAACTAAAGAAACATCACTGGACACCCCTACCCCGCTGTGCATTAATCTGAAAACGCACGTAACTCGGTTCCGTGGCAATCCCTACCACACACGTAAAAAAAAAAAAATCACTGGACACCCCTACCTCGTAGTGCATGAATCTGAAAACGCCCGTAACTCGGTTCCTCAGCAATCCCTACCACACACGTAAAAAAAAAAAAAAAAAAAAAAAAAAAAATCACTGGACACCAATACTTCGTTGTGCATGAATCTGAAAATGCACGTAACTCGGTTCCGCGGCAATCACTACCATGCATGTTAAAACTAAAAAAACATCACTGGACACCCCTACCCCGCTGTGCATTAATCTGAAAACGCACGTAATTCGGTTCCGCGGTAATCACTATCACGCATGTTAAAACCAAAGAAACATCACTGGGTACCCCTACCGCGCTGTGAATGAATCTGAAAACGCACGTAACGCATTTCCTTTTTTAACCGACTTCAAAAAAGAAGGAAGGTTCTCAATTCAAACCGTATGTTTTTTTTATGTTTGTTAGCTCATAACTTCTGAACGGATGCTCCCATTTTTATACTTTTTGTTTTGTTGAAAAGGTCTTGGTCTGAAATAGGTCCCATTGTAATATCTTTACGATCTAAAGAAAATACAGGGTGCCCAAAAAATCAGTCCGAACTCTTTTAACTGGTAAACGGCTTCAGCTACAGTGATAAAATTAGTATGTAAATATAGCAAAGTGGCCATGCAGTACAAGGTTAAACCGCTTGCAGCGCCACCTGGTGGAAAATAGCGGAGTTAGTGTTCAAATCTCGAAAACGGTTCTAAAGAAAAAGTGAATTACAAAGCTGAAGAGTATCACCGATTTAGTATAAAAAGATAGTTTAGACATTCATGCTAACGTTCCTATATCGGAAACGGTTCAAGACAGGGGGGAAAGTGAATTATAAAATTGCAGAACATCATCGATTTAGTACGAAAAGATAGTTTTGACATTGATGCTAAAAATACAAGGCTAAAAACGTGCATTTTTTTGTTCGCAATTTCTTACACTATACACACTCGGTTTGTTACTTTTCGGCGCGGCCGTTTTGGCGTGGCCGTTTTGGCGCGGCCGTTTCGGCGCCGGCCGTTTTGGCGCTGGCCGTTTTGGCGCCGGCCGTTTCGGCGCCAGATGTTTATATTCCGAACTTTTTGAGTGTAAGATTTTTTTTTTTTTTTTTTTTTTTTTTTCCGAAAACATAATAAATAGTCGGGAATATTCAAGAATTTTATAACTGTTTATTATTATATGGGTTAAAATAAACCCGCGAGTTAATCATTATTGACTTTGTTTAAGTGAAGGCAGTTTAAGAATTGGTTAAGAATGCATACCTTTTCTTTATCCTGTTTCTTGCTAAAGTTAACTTTTATTTTATCTCAGCAAGCTTTATTATATAGGAAATTTTAATACGCAAACTGTAAATAAAAATAAACAGAAGTCTTTAATAATTAAATTTTGTGTAACAAAAACAAAAAAAGAAGAAGAAGAAGAAGAATAGCAGTGATAACTTTAAGATAATGAAAACTTTATAGAAAGTTATTTTTTATTTATATATATATATATATATATATATTTTAAATAACTGGTGGAGATTTAAAAGTACAGGATATTTTCATCTGGCACTTCTAAACGTAAATTGCTCATTTTTCTTTTTGTACAGTTGATTTTTACTGATTTAGTGATTAATGAACCTAAGTCTACATTTTAACTGTGGGGAGTTACTAAGTTACAATAAATAAAGTAAATAGTAAGCTGAGGGGGGGGGATGTTAATTAAAAATTAATAAGTTGTATGGAACTATTCTACTATGTGTAATAAGTTTCAGAAATTTAGAGCAATGCGAGCTTTAAGTAAGTTATTAAAAAAAAAAAATAATAATAAAGCAAGTGTGTATTTACCGTGTAATGGTTTTTGCCGGTTTTTACTATATTGGCCAAAACATGTTTTTCCCATGGCTTTTACCACCTTCAGAAAAAATAAAATTCCTATTTATTTATTTATTTATTTTTGTTTTTTAATTTACCCCAAAAACCTTCAGGACATATTTTAAAATTTTTAGTTCTCATTTTCCCAATATTATTTACTATGAAATTTCCATTCTTTCATCCATTTCTAACAACAATATTTTGAAAATAAAAATAAATAAATAAATAAAGCAATGTTGACGACATGAAATTTGTTTTAAATTACATGATCAGTTTAACCCTTTATCAGTTACAAACATTTTTTTCTGTCACTCAATAGTTGAAATAAAAGGCTAATGTGACAATCTTAAAAAAAAAAAAAAAAAGAAAAAAAGAAAAAAATTGGAAAATAAGATTACTGAATAACCATAGAGTTAAAATATATACATATATATATATTTAATTTAATATTATATTACTTAGTTTATATTATTTTATTATTATTATTTTATTAAATTTAATTATTTTTTAATTCCTACCTTCACCTACTATTGGTTTTATCAGTTATTAAACAGATAAAATACTACACAGCTAAAGGATTAATGAACTAATGTTTTTAAAATACTTGCAATAGATATTGTTTCATATTAAGAAATGAAACCCAAAAATATGGCTTCAATAAAAAATATTTAGTTTGGTAATAACATAAATTAAGAAAACCTCGACAGCTTTTTCAAAAGAAAATATAGGTGCTTTCTTCTTCAGGAATCATATTTAAGCAACATCACTAAAAACAAGGTCAACTTTTCTCTCGTTGATAAAATTAGATAAATATTTTTCTCATCAAGAAATAAATTAACTGTTAAATTGAGATTTTTTTTTTTTTCAACAAGCATACAACTTCTATAACTGACTGATATGTTATTAAATAAATTAACTAATTAATACTTCTTGTTACTAATATAAATTTTTAATCGAGATTTTTTTCTAAGGTTATCACTGGCTTCTTTAAATTACGAAAAGTTCTATTCATCATTAATATCATTAATAAAATATTAAAAATATTTCTTGATTTAAGCATTAAAAAAATAATAATAATCTGGTGTGTCACTCACTCGACTTTCTCTTACCCTAAAATTTAATACTATAAATACAGGTTGGATATTAAGCGGTAAGAAAACGATGTTATGTAAACAATTGTTAAACAATTCAAAGGGAGACTTTTATGTGATAATTAGTTCTGTGTGAGGGGGGGGGGGTACCGCCCCCTCAACCCCCCGTTTCATTAATGCACCTACATTTATATAGAATTTAATTCGGTTATTAAAAAATAATTCTATTTTTAAAAAATAATTTATTAAAATTATTATTTTAAAAAATTATCTTTTATGAAAATGAAGACGATTTCCATAATACACAAGTAGTATAACAACAAATATCCAAAAAAAGTCCACTTTATTCTCTCTCTCTCTCTCTCTCTATATATATATATATATATATATATATATATTAAAAAAAAAAAAAAAGATTTTTTTTTCTAAGTTTTTTTTTTTTTCGTTAAAAGTAAAAAAAAATCGATAACTTCGTTTTAAATTATCGCAGATCGATGGTTCAACCATTCGTTTTAAAGGTATTGGCGAACTCTTTTGAAAGATACCCATCATGAAAATTTACTCCCCTCGAGGGGGACTTGCCCCCCAGGGGGGGGGAGGCGAGGTTCCTACATACACAAATGACTAATTTTAATAATTTTAAATTGTAAAAATCTAGTTTCTCACCTTATCATTGGCTCTTTTAAATCACGCAAAATTCTATTCATCATTAATACCTTTAGCAAATAATTTAAAATAATTTTTTGTTTGCGCATAATATATATATATATATATATATATATATAAAGTCAGAAATTACATTGTTTATTTTATTACCCAAAGAACCGCACGGCAATAGGTTTAATAAGTTTTAACTACAAAAATCGAGTTCTTTTCTCAGATTACCACTGACTTCTTTAAATTACGAAAAATCCTATTCATCATTAATGTCATTAATAAAAAATTAAAAATATTTTTTGGTTCAAGCATAAAAAAAAAGAAAAAAAATCAGAAATTACATTGTTTATTTTATTCCCCAAAGAACCTCCATCACCAAATTGGTTAGAATCTTTAGAATTGATGCGTATGTGTTGCCATCTGATAACTAAGTTTAATAAAAAACAAGTTTCTAATCTTATCATTGGCTCCTTTAAATTAAGCAAAATTCTATTCATCATTAATATATTTAATAAATAATTTAAAATAGTTTTTTCTTCACGCATAATAAATAAATAAATAAGAAATCATATCTATCATTAAATAAATTTTAACTGAAAAGGCTGAGACGAAAGCCGCGGCCATTTCGTGAAGGACAGGCTGCGCGAAAACGGCCTCTCCGAAATGGATCTCGCGCCAAAACGGCCGTGCCAAAACAGCCGCGCCGAAATGGGTTTCGCGCCGGAACGGCCGCGCCAAAACGGCGGCGCCAAAACGGCCGCGCCGAAACGTCCCATTCCGATACACACTTGATCTACATTGCTCACGTTGTAGCGTAGCTAATGAGACATACGCTATATAGTTCAAAATACTGTTACTTGATACTTTTTGCTTTGTTGTAAAGATCTTGGTCTGAAGTAGGTCAAATTGTAATATCTTTACAATCTAAAGAAAATAAAGCGCCATCTGGTGAAAAACAGCGGAATTAGTGCTCCTATCTCAAAAACGGTTAAGATGGGAGAAAAGTTAATTTCGAAGTTGTAGAGCATTACCGATTTACTACGAAAAGACAGTTTTTAGACATTATTGCTAAAAATAGAACATTTAAAACGTGCAGTTGTTTGTTCGCAATTTCCTACACTGTGCACACTTGAACTACGTTGCACACTTTGCAGCGTAGCGGATGACACGTATACTCTGTGGTTCAAAGCACTGTTACTGTAAGCGATCACATCGATTAGCGCAAAGTCGTTTACAACCAACTTTAGAAAGGAGGGTGTTCTTAATTCGAGCTATGTGTTGTTGTTGGTGTTTGTAAGCTTATAACTTCGTAAGAGATGCTCTAATTAACAGACTTCAAAAAGGAGGAGGTTCTCAATTCAAAGCGTATGTTTCTTTGTTTTTGTTTGTTAGCTCATAACTTCTGAACGGATGATCCGATTTTCATACTTTTTGTTTTATTGTAAAGGCCTTGGTCTGAAATATGGTCCCATTGTAATATTTTTACGATCAAAAGAAAATACAGGGTGCCCAAAAAAGTCAGTCCCGACTCTTTTAACTGCTGAACAGCTGCAGCCATAGTCATAAAAGTGGTATGTAGCTTTAGTAAAGTGGACATGTGCTACTCGATTCAACTGCCTACAGCGCCACCTGTTGGAATACAGTGGAGTTAGCGTTCCTATCTTGGAAACGGTTCAAGACAGGGTGAAAACACAAAAGTGAATTATAAAATTGCAGAGTATCATCGATTTAGTAAGAAAAAATAGTTTAGACATTAATGCTAAAAACGGAACGCTTAAAACGTGCATTTGTTTGTTCACAATTTTCCTATTTTATGCACACTTGAACGACATTCAAAGTATGGATATTGTAAGCGGTTACATGGATTAACACATAGACGTTTTAAACCGACTTCATAAAGAAAGAGGTTCTCACTACAAACCATGTTTCTCATTGCTGTTGTTGTTGAAATTTGTTAGCTTATAACTTCGTAAGAGATTATTTAACTTTAACATTTTCTTTGTTGTCGTAATGATCTTGGCCTGAAATAGGTTTCATTATGATTTCATTAAGATATAAACAAATTACAGGATACTCATAAAAGTCTGTTCTCACTCTAACTGCTGGACGCATGCAGCTACACTGGTAAAAGCAGTATGTAAGTATCGATGTTGAAACAGCTGCAATGCATATTACCATGTTTTTATTAACTTCGATTCTTGTTTGTAGGTTTGTTTGTTTGTTTGTGGGTTTGTCAGGGACAAATCTTGCAATCGATTTTTAACTAACTTCCCGACTAGCTAGATATTTGAAATTTTCAGGACAGCTCACAACACGGTGACAATACATATTTCTAATAATTTTAGTCAACTATTTCAAGTCCCGCTGCCTTTGGCAGCGCTTATATGATTCGACAGAAAATTTATTTAACTAACTTCCCGACTAGCTAGACATTTGAAATTTTCAGAATAGTTCAGAACACGGTGAAAATGCATTTTATTAATACCTTTAGCCAACTGTTTCTGGATCCTGCTGCCTTCGGCAGCGTTATCAGTACAAAGCTTGCAATCGGTTTTTCACTAACTTTCCGACTAGCTAGGCATTTGAAACTTTCAGGACAGCTCACAACACGGTGACAATACATTTTTCTAATAATTTTAGTCAACTATTTCAGGTCCCGCTGACTTCGGCAGCGCTTATATAATTCGACAGAACATTTATTTAACTAACTTCCCGACTAGCTAGACACTTGAAACTTTCAGAATAGTTCAGAACACGGCGAAAATGCAATTTTTAAATATTTTTAACCAACTGCTTCGGATTCCTGCTGCCTTCGACAGCGTTACCAGTACAAAGCTTGCAATCGATTTTTCACTAATTTCCCGACTAGCTAGACATTTGAAACTTTCAGGATAGTTCAGAACACGGTGAAAATACATTTTTTTAATACCTTTAGCCAACTGTTTCGGGTTCCTGCTGCCTTCGGCAGCGTTAACAGTACAAAGCTTGAAATCGATTTTTCACTAACTTCTTAAATAGCTAGACATTTGAAACTTTCAGGATAGTTCAGAACACGGTGAAAATACATTTTTTTAATACCTTTAGCCAACTGTTTCGGGTTCCTGCTGCCTTCGGCAGCGTTATCAGTACAAAGCTTTCAATCGATTTTTCACTAACTTTCCGACTAGCTAGACATTTGAAACTTTCAGGCTAGCTCATAACACGGTGACAATACTTTTAAAAAAACTTTTAGTCAACTGCTTCAGGTCTCTACTGCCTTCGGCAGCGTTCATATGATTCAACAGAAAATTTATTTAACTAACTTCCCGAGTAGCTAGACATTTGAAACTTTCGGAATAGTCCAGAATACGGTAAAAATGCTTTTTAAAAATATTTTTATCCAATTGCTTCGAAACCCTGCTGCCTTCGACAGCGTTTCCAGTACAAAGCTTGCAATCAACTTTTAACTAACTTCCCGGCTAGTAAGCCATTTGAAACTTTTATAATAGCTCAAAAGACGATAGCAAGGAATTTTTTTAATACTTTTATCCAATTGCTGGGGTTCCGGCTGCCTTCAGTATCGTTTATAGGATTCAACAGAAAATTTAAAAACTTGGTTTATAAAAACTTTTTTATCTTATAATTATTTTGCTCTTTGTTTGAATTTTACGCTGCGCAATTTCCAGCGCAGCGGGTGACACGTATTCACTGTAAAGTTCAATATACATGCCTAACAGAATTTTTGGCTATGAATACAGCGTATCCTTTCTTTACATTTCTGAAGACTTTTTAACTTAACCTAGGTTCATTCAATAGGTAGTTTTCTGCTCATATCCGGTAAAGGCAAGAAAAGTGACACAACTTAAAAATGCAGCATTTTAGAAAAAACAACTTAAAAATAATTTGACTAGAATAAAACTGGCACATCTGTCTCTCGAGTGGATAACTTTCTAGATGGAGATGTAACTTTTTTGTTCACATTGGGTGCATTTCATGTATTTTTCAGTGACATAAACCATTTTTTGAGTTATGTCACTTTTCTTGTAAGTTGTGATTTCTGAAACTGCCGTCGAACGTCTTCTGATGTTCTTCTACATGATTAAGTTTTCACTGAAAAGAGAAAAATAAAATCTTTTTGTAAAAAAATAGAACCGACTCCAAAAAGCTGTAAACTGTAAACTGCGCCTAAAAGTATAAAATAATTTCTTTCTCCAAACAATCTGTAACACTACAATTAATCATAACTTTTGAAGTCGGCGCAAAATTAAATAAAAATTGATACCTTCATTCAATACAAAAATCAAATCCTATTCAAAATACACATCTCACATTGTCACCTGCAAAACACAGCCGAAAGCTACTTTGATTCAAGAAAACAAATAATATTTCGTAAGCAGCAAAAGTGTGCGAAGATGCTGGTATCTGACGTCCTCGATGAAAGAAAAATCGCAAAATTATCTGGCAAATATATTTAATTTCTTTGGGATATCATGATTATTTTGATAAGGCACATTACGAAAGTAATCCATAATATGAAACAATACTTCGTACAATCTATATTATGAAATTATACATCTTGCATGTATATTTTTGCATTGCGTTTTGATCGCCAAATCCAAAAGTCACCAAGGATGATAGTCATCAAAGTTATACCAAATTTGCACAGGAAACTCTAACTTCGTAGAAACATAAATACCGCATTGTGAAGAATGTTTACTGTTCTATGTAGATGCTACTAATGGACCAATTGTATACAGTGATAAAATAATAAAGGAAACATGAAAATGGAACATTCGAGACAACGGCATTTGTTGCTACCGATCTAAAAACAAACCTTTAAAAACTAATTAAATTTTACTTAATTTTGCGCTGACTTCAAAAGTTATGATTAATTGTAGTGTTACAGATTGTTTGGAGAAAGAAATTATTTTATACTTTTAGGCGCAGTTTACAGTTTACAGCTTTTTGGAGTCGGTTCTATTTTTTTACAAAAATATTTTATTGATGGATTATTTAAAAGTGGTCCAAAGCAATTTATGCAAATTTACACAACCCATGTTGACTATGGAAGTACATCATCGGAGACAAGCGTTTTTCCTGTTTTGTTTGCTTTTCTTCCAGATAAGAAAGAAATTACTTAAAACTAAATTTATTGCCAAAATTCACCTTGGCTACATTTCCGGTCAATAGACTTTAGGGAGTGGGCCAAGTATAAAATAATTCTTTTAAAAGAAATTCCTTCAACACTTTAATTCCTTACAAAGAAGGACTTTGACTATGTCCGAGATTGGCATGTCGGAATCAGCAAGCCACAATTTAACCACATTTCTTGAAACCATGCAAGCATCTGCGCAAGCGCTTACTCGACGAGTTCATTGTTAAAATAGGGGTATTAGTCATCTGATTAAGAGAAAATAAGTGATAAATGAGCGCCGAATGACTGAATGTTTTCAAAATCTCAAGCTGTCGGTCAATTTGGCAACCCTCCGAGACTTTGGACTCATCCTCACTGTTAGTTTTAGGAAATATGGTTACAGTATGTATACATATATATATTTCAGAAAAAATTTCTTCATACCTCATGTACTTAAATGTAACATTGTTGAAAATATTGTGCCATAAAATATTTTGAACTTTCAAAGATTTATTCTGTTTATTTCTAAAATCAAGGAAACTTAAATATTTATGTGATTTTTTCTTAAATTTCTTAATTTTATGTCCTAAATTTTCAAAATTTGATTACTTATGTAGACTTATCATAATTTCACTTTTAGTAATATTTTATAAATATCAAAATAATTATTTAAAAAAAAAATAGTAATAGTAAAATAAAAATAAAAATAAAAAATGATGATCCTAACTTTTATGAATATTTGAAGTTGGATGCTATAGACAGAAAATGTTTAAAAATATGTTTCCATACACGTCTTTTTGGAAATATGATTTTGGTGCTATAAAGCAAGATAAAAATGTTATAGTAGCTTCGGGAAAATGCATTCCAAATAAAATCTGCAGTCTTGTATAAAATTTGTGATAGAATGGATATTATGCTGTGTGAGAAGATTGAATTTCTTTGATATAGAAACTTAGAGAGCAACGTTACATTTTTTGCTTCATCAAGCCTGAAATTTTTAAAATACGATAAATTAAATAAGCACTATTCTTATGAAATAATTAAATTTAAATAAATAAATAAATAAAAATTGTGAGAAAGATTGATTAAATAGTTACACGAATTAAATTTTCTTTTTATTTAATTTCTTCATATTTTTTGGAAGATTTTTGTCATTTTATTGATTTTTTATTGATATTTTTAGTAATATTTAAACGTTTTAATGTATGGAATAGGCATCCTTTTACAGAAAAAGGTATAATTAAAAAATATTTATTTATTTATCCATTTATTTTGTATTATGTAATTATTCCATTTTTACTCCATTTCGAAAAAATAATAATAATAATAATAATGTATTTTGTATTTAAAAAATTCGTAGACAAGCCTAACTCCGTAACCCAGTTAAAAAAATAAATCTGGTGTGAAACAACCACACGACTTCAATTATCAACTATTACACGTATTATATGCATTTTTGAGAGATAATGTGATCAGAAAACGTAAAAGTGATCTAAAGCAAACGAAGCTTACATATTGCGAGATAAAAAATAAGAGAAAAAAATGGTAGAGTTATTTTTTGAAACAGAAATTTTCGAGATTTGAAGATGACCTACCTAAGCAGGAAGACTGTTAATTTTCCTCTAATAACCACGTAATACACGAAAAAAAAAATGGATTTATATAACAATATTCAATAAAATCGTTAGAGCCGTTTTTGAGATACCAACTTTTACAAAAAATCAATTATTGACCGAAAACAATAATTGCATACAAAAGGATATTTAAAAGTGAGTTAATAGGGCGAGTTTAAAAAAAATCCGTACAGCCGTTTTTAAAGGAACGCGCTTGCAAGACCTGAAATTGAGCTATTTATACAGGACGCTTATCAATTTTCCTGAACTAACCAACTATATCATTCGAAAGGACATCTAATAGAGTTTTTATATACCAAATTTGAAGAAAATCATTACAGCCATTTTTGAGATACGGACTTACGGTCCCACTTCCGATCTGTGATGTTCCACTTCCGATTTTTCAATTTTCACCAAAATTTGAAAACTTCATCTGTTCACCAGACCTGTCTTAATTCTGAAGTTTTGTAGTTCTATCTTTATTAGTTTTGGAGATATGATAGCCAGAAGATTCCACACATACACACACACACTGACCAATATCCAAAAACCATTTTTTTTTTTTTTTTTAACTCAGGGGACCTTAAAACGTGTAAATCAGGTGAAATCTCGGTATCGAATTTTTGGACCAAATACAATACTTCCATTACTTACGGTAGTAGGGTAATGAAAGTAAAAACACTTGATAAAACTTGTAGCTTTTTAAAATTTTTAAAAATATTGCAATTAATGCAAATATTTTATTAATGTTTGGGTAAATTCATTGCTGACGTTTTCTCTTCACACCACATATATTCCCAGATGTAAGATTTTTCTACAGATTCTGCTATAATACAGCTCTAAAATTATATTTATGCAACCCATTCCTAAAATAGAAGAACCTTAAAGTTTCGTATCTCTATCATTTTACCTTAGATTTATTTTTCATTCATAATTTAGAGTTTTGTAATTTAATTTTTTTAGACTAATTGAAATTTCACAAATCTGTAATATTTTACGAATTTGAAAATAAATATATTAAAACAGTTTTAGAAAAATATTATATATAAATGCTTTTTTTCATAATATTTGAAAATGGAGAGATTTGATAGTTGAAAACTTTCTTTTTCTTTTTTCCTTTCTTTCTTTTCTTTTCTTTTCCTTTTCTTTTTTTTTTTTTATATACTTTTCACTAAAATGTTTGTGTTGTTTGGTGTTATAGAGTAAGATAAATATGTTATAGTATTTTCCGGGAAATATTTTATAATCTAAATGCAGTACAACGTAAATCAGAGAGAAAAAAATTGAATTTCTTTGATATTTTAAACTGAGAGAGTAAAATTTCATTTTAAATTACATCTAGTACTGTTGTCCGAAAATCTAAATAAGTATGACTATATTAAATTATTAAAATAAAAATAAATAAACAAGTCTAAGAAAAAATTCCTTAAAAATTTATATAAATGAATTAAAAAATTTATAATAATTTAATCTATCATATTTGGTTTATAATTTTTGTCATTTTCTTCAATATTTTACCCTATTATATTTTGAGTAACAGATAAGCACATGGATTAGGCATCTTTTTCCAATGAAAGAAAAGGGTTGGTGACAAAACTTCGTGGGACAAAATATCGCCGACGTAAATGAATACAAAGCAAAAATGAGTTGGTAATTATTAGTAATGTTGTATGAAATTTCATTACAACACATACTTTAGTCAGAGCACTGACATTTTGACAAACCTACAACAAAAATTTTTAAAAGTTTTACTTAAAATAGTTTATAGACTATAGTTATTAACTTTTGTCAAGATTAGTCATAATGAATTCAATCGTGCTTATCAATTTTAAAATGATGATGTACACGACTTATAAAATGTATTTTAAATAGTGAAAAGCAAAAGATAAAATAACTTAAAAATAAACATATATAAAATAACGAAATTCAACTCTATGATTTAATTAATTAATTATTTTTTTATTTTAATTAATTAAGTAATATTTATAAGGCCACGTGGCCCCCGCCAGAGATCACGCGTGACACAAATCAAATTTTCAAATAGATCATAATATTTTTTTGACGCGATATTTTGTCCGGCGAGATTTTGTCCCGCGATATTATGTCCGGATCCCGAAAGAAAAAAATGAAAAACATTTAAATTTTTATTTTTTGTTACGTAATAATCAAATTTGCGATTAATTTTAGAAAGACATTTTCTATGTGTTTTATCAGGTATGTCAACATTTAAATTTATTTCGAAGCGGTGTCAGTACCCACCACTTTCCTTGAAGGATATGTTTCATCCCATTTAATCGGAATTATATATTGGGGGGAAATTTACTGAAAATAAGATGGTTTAAAAAAATGGTAGGCGCTAACATTGTCCGAAAATAATTAAAAATTTTGGTAAACCTGGTTTTATTTAAAAATATATATATATATGAATAAATGTATCTGCAATATCTAATTTGAACACTTAGAAAAACTTACCATTTTCTTAAAAATAGAAACATGTATCGAACAATTTTATGGAAAGATTATATCTTTATTTATATAAACATTTAATTAAAGCCTGTATAATTTTTCTTTTCTTGAAAAGTTTCTTCTATATTATATCTACCAAAATGAAACATTTAAAAAAATGTTCTACCGTAATATATTTAGAATTTTATAATTATTCACGTTATTTCTAATATCGAAGAATATCAAAAATTCATATTAATATTCTATAACAGTATTTATTTTAAAATTCTTATTTCAAAGTTTCGTAATTTGATTACTTATCTAGAATAACCATAATTTAATTAAGTAATGTTTTCAAAAAATCAAAATAACTATTTTGAAACTAGACGTGAGTTTTAAATATATAATAATGTTCATAACTTTTATAAAGATTTTACGCTAGAGGGTTCAAATGGCAAACAGTTAAAAAAAGTGTTCTAAATTTTATTCCCTAGAAAAATGCTTATTGGTTTTTTAGATTAACGTTAATATGTACTACAGGGAAGGTTAATATGTAGCTTCGGCAAAATGTGCTTCAAATTAAATTTCTGGTCTTGTATAAAATTTGAAATAGAATTAAACATATACAGTGAGAGAAGATTGGATTTCTCGATATGGTAACGGAAAAGGAAAAGTTAAATTTTTGAATTACACCATGTAGAATTTTTCCTTCAATAGATCAAATAAAATATTTTATAGGAAATAAGTAACTATTGGTAACAATAAAAAAAATCAGTAAAGAGGAGGAAAAGAACTTAGTTAAAATTTAGAATTGCAGTAAAAATATTAATGAACAAATGCTTCAAAAACAACTTTTTAAATTTTTATTAAAAAAATATGCAAATGATATACGAAAAATAATAATATTTAGCTATAAAAGTAAAAGGCTATATATTATTTCAGTTATTTACGTGGAGAGGTATGTGGGTAATTTATTTATTTTGCGTGGAATTAGTGTGGAATTATGTTGAGATATTAATAAAATTTTAAATATATTTTAAAAGTTTTAGTATATTTTAAATTATATTTTTAATATATTTTTAAAGTTTTTAATTAATTTTTAAAATATATTATAAAGTAGCTTATAAATATATGTTCAAAATCAAATATGGATTCTATTGTAACGGATATAATGGAATGAAAATTATTCAAAAAGAGAAGATTTTATGTATTTAATATGAGGACTAAGAAAGTAAAGTTTCATTTTGAACTAACTCGTGACAGTTCTTTTATTTATTTATTTATTTATTTATTATTAAATTGCAATCAATTAAAAAAAAAAAGTTTTATATATAATAATTGATGTAGCAAAAATTAAAAATGAAATAAATAAAATTTAAATTTAAATTTAAATTTAAAATAAAATAAATAATAATAATAATAAAAGGGAAATTATTTCGTTTCACGACATTGTATTAACGAATAAATTTTTAATAAATATAACGACTTTTCAATAATTAACACGGGAAAAAAATTGATTAATCTAAAAAAAAAAAAAAAAAAAAAAAAAAAACCTCCCTTTTATAAAAATCTATTTTTCAGTTAATAAAATCTATATAATATTTTTCTTACGTGGACCAGTTACGATTAATTTTTGTGCAAACGATGCGATACTGACATAAGGTGTTATCTGATTAGTTAACCCAGACCCAAAGCATAAATTCCGATGCTAAAGATTTCGCTTTCAACTGCAAAAATTAATCTAATACACCAGAAAGGCACATTTTCTTAAAGAAATTGAAAAGAATATTAACTTTTTGTGCTGAAATATATATTCTCATATTTAGCAATGTTGTACTAAAACATATATTTTTATATTTAGCAAAATCTCATATTCAGCAGTAAATTTGGATGAATTTAAAGCCAACTTTCAGAGCATTTCATGGTGCCTGTTTGGTAGAACAGTGATGTGATGGCATATATTATTTTATTTATTTATTTATTTTATTTATTTTAGATTATTTATTCATCATGAATAAAATTAACACGATTTATTTTTAGTTATTTTGTAGATACATTTATTAACTATGGGATTTCTGTTACGTATGGTGATATGATAATTTCATACCGTGAAAGTTTAGGAAATA
Organism: Salticus scenicus; assembly: GCA_963930645.1. Classification (NCBI taxonomy): domain Eukaryota; kingdom Metazoa; phylum Arthropoda; class Arachnida; order Araneae; family Salticidae; genus Salticus; species Salticus scenicus. Next base: position 165,749,000 of record OZ005659.1, on the reverse strand, counting down.
ATTTATTTTTTATATGAATAATTTAATATAATTTTATGAATTTTTAATTTAGCAGTGGAAAAACTTCTAAAATTAAAATTATATTAAAAATATCAAAGATTTAAATTTCTTTAATAATAATAATAATAAAAGGAAAAAGCTGAAATTTTCTAGTGATTTTATTTTTGAGATTTTTCTGAAAATCATATTAGGTATAATCACGCAGTTGTTCTGCACGGGAAAGGCTAGTAGGGCAGGTGCTCCAGGGATTGGCATGCTCCAGTAATTGTCACCAATCCCAAAATAATTAATAAATAAGAAAAATGCTAAAATAATATATTTTACATATAAGAATTTTAACATTTTATGTCAACACTGAAGCATAGCGTGCTAATAACTGGTAAAATGAATAACTAGGAGTGTCAAACACTGGAACATAGGTGGCCAATTACTGAAAGAATGAGAAGCTGGCAGTGTCAATTACTGGAACATTGAGTGGGTGTAAAGAAAAAAAAATTATGAAATGCATATATTTTAACATATATGTGGTTCTGAATGTCTTTCATACCATATGTGCTAACTTAAGATATCTAAAAATATTTTCTGATAACTAGAACATTAAAAATATCAGAGATTGCTTTAAAAGTGTCAACCACTGGTGCACTTATCCTATGTATTAAAATTAAAATAAAAAAGAATCTATTAATTCAATTAAATACAAATAAATTTCGTCGAATTACATATAATTGGTTAACAATATTACTTTGTCGTCGTAATGAAAAACAATTTGTTTATTTTAACGACATTTGTTGTAAAGCAAATAAAATGACCTCTACAGAACGCAATTTGTAATTTTCGTGGAATTCTTCTAAGTGTATAACTTTGATTGCAAATAGTATCCTAGAATATAATAATATGCAATAAAAAAAAAATAAAAAATAAGGCAGAAAAGTTTTAGCAAAGGAAATCGATGATAAAAAAAAAGTATTAAACACAATCTTCATAAAATATTCCATTCTACTGAATATTATGCTGCAAAAGCTGAAATTTAATGAGATTAAGAACGAACTTTTTTTTTTTTTTTTTTTTTTTTTTTAAGAACAACAACATAAGAAAAATTTAATACCCAAATATTAATTTATTTAAAAAAAAAAATGTCATACTAATAGTTTTCTTTTAATTTTATACTTAACACAAAAATTTCTAAAATTTAATAAGAACTTCTTTTATTGTGAAAAGCCATTTAAAGTAATTTGAGAGATGCTAAGAAGATACAATGTATATAAGCTTTTAAAAACTTTATTAAACTTTTTTCTCTACGGCGCTATTATTAAAATTTTGTTTTTGATAATTGAATTCAAGCAAAAAGCTTATCATTCATGAAATTATTAAATGCGTAATAAAATTAAATTAGAAAAACTTTTAGAAATGACTTTATACATATATTATTTTACTCTAATATGATATTTAAAAAAAAAAAAAAAAAAAAAAAAAAGCATTAATCAACTTTTGAATTTCATTTTTTTTTTTTTTTTTTTTTCAAATTGTAAGTTAACGATAATAAAAGGTTGAACTATATGAAAATATTGATGTTAATTTTTCCAGGATTTTAGGAAATTTTAATTTTTTTTTTCTCTTGAGGAGGGAAGGGGGTGTTTAACAGTATTACATTGATGGGTCTAGGTCATGCATGATTTTGTAGCCAAAAGTTAAGAATTCCTCCGAATTCACCAGAATTTCTCAAAGTATTTCTTAAAAGAAATACATAAGAAATTCAAAAACCAAAATCTATGCCATCAAGCCAAGTCTTCTCTATATATTAAAATTCTTTTTTCAAAGTTTTGTAATTTGATTACTTATGTAGAATAACCATAATTTAATTTAACATCATTTTATGACCTTTAAAATAATTATTTTGAAACTAGACATGTTTTCAGTATATATATATATATATATATATATATATATATATATATATATATATATACATACACACACACACACACGTATATATATATATATATATGTGTGTGTGTGTGCGTGTGTGTGTGTGTGTGTGATAGAGAAAGAGAGAGAGGGAGAGAATTGAGATTTTCTTTAAAAAAGAGACATACGTATTCAGAAAATTTATGTAGAAATTAAATACTTATTCTTATAAACAATTAGTTAAAATCTGCGTAAAATGTTTTCTTAGATTTTATTCATTAGTTTCACATACAATGAGATAATAACATTTTTCTAAAAATTTTACTATAATATATATCGAAATTTAAACTTATTCAACATTTTTCTAAAATCAAAGAATCTGAATGTTTCATTTTATACCCTTTTAATTTTTTTTAAAAGCTTTTTATTGAAATTGGATTTTGTCATCGCGTCTCGGTATAAAACAAGGCACCTCATCGTTTAGTCTGTTGTTGGCTCAGTTGGTTAGAGCATCATATTGATAACACGAGAGTCGTGAGTTCGAGCCGCGAAGGGACGAGGATTTATTTTCTATAAATAATTAATAGAAAAGGTGTCAATTGATAAAAGAAAATTTTTCATTGTTTACTACTCAGTATTCTAAGAACTTTTGGAGATTTTTTTTTTTTACCTAGTTACTAAAGCACACAATAAAAATTGAAGTAAAAAAATGAAATAAAATAAAATAAAATAAAATAAATAAACTTTTTTAGAAGCTTTTTATTAAAATTGAATTTTTGTCATCGTGTCTTTTTGCACGCTGAAAGACAAGGCGCCCCCACTTTTATCTAAATGTAAACAACTTTTTTCGTCGTTCGTTAGTTTAGTTGGTAAAAGCGAAGTGTCAATAAAACAGTGGTCCTGGGTTCGTTCCTTTGAAGACCGATGTGTTACTGTTTTGCAGATATTAAATTGGAAAGATGTAACTGGTAAAACAAAATCTTTCATTGTCTGCACAGTATCTTAAGGAATTTTTATTAGTTTTTTAAGAAGCTTTTTTTTTTTTTTTTTTTTTTAAGTTACTGAAAAGCACAAACTAAAAACTTAAGTTTAAAAAAAAAAAAAAAAAAGAAAAAAAAAAAAAAAAACCTCGAAGCTTTTTATCGTGGAGTCCTAATAAGCATAAAATAAAAATTTATTCTTGCAGAGACATGCTATAAAAAAATAAAAGTTTCAAGAAAATTTTGAAAAAAAATATAGATATTTCACTTTTGCAAGAAATGTAAAATTTTAAATATTCTTAATATTAAAAAAAAAAAAAAATTGAAAATAATATTCTTTTTGTATATGTATTTGTAATATTTTTATTGCATGTTCTACGACTTTACTTCGTTGTTCCTTTACTTCTGGTTTGAGCATCACGCTGATAACTCGATGGTTGTGGTTTTGATATTACAAGAGCCCATGAGTTAATTTCTGCAGATAATTAATTGAAACGGTGTCAACCGATAAAAGAAAATCTTTCAACGTCTACATAGTGTCCTAAGAATTTCTAACTAAAATTTTTAGAAACTTTCTTTTTTTTTTTTCTAACTAAAAAGCATAAAATAAATATTTAAGTAAAAATACATTTTCTAACAGTATAGAAGCTTTTTATCGTGGAGCTCCAAAAATCATAAAATAAAAATTTATTCTTACAAAAACATGCTATATGATTCTTATAAAGATATATATATATATAAAGATTGAGCTGAAATTTTTATTTCAGCACAAAGAAAATTCTAGAGAAAAATACAGATATTTCTCCTTTACAAGAAATGAAAATTTTTAAATATTCAAAATATTTTAAAAACTTTCGAGACCTTTGAAATTTATGGCTTAACGAATATTTATACAAAAACTAATAATTAAGAATATTGGTCTCGAATGCTTTTAAAATATGTGAATATTCAAAAATTTTCCTTTCTTGTAAAAGAGAAATATTTATAATTTTCTCTAGAATTTTCTTAGTGCTGAAGCTTTCATTTCTTTATAGCATTTTTTTGCAAGAATAAATTTTTATTTTATGATTTTTTAGCGCTCTACAATGAAAAGCTTCTACTCTTAAAAAAATTATTTTTACTTAAATTTTTATTTGTTCTTATTTTTGCCCTTCTTAATTTTATAAATTATGCAGGGAAAAAAAAAAAAAAAACCACGTAATAGCATCTTACAAGTTTCAAAATAACTTTTTTTTTACTTTTAGATTGAAAAAAAAAAAAAAAAAAAGTGAGAAAGACAGAGATAGAAAAAAAAAAAAAAAAAAAACTAAAGGATATATAAATATTTTTCAGCTGGAAGGTTTAAATACAGAATATTTTTAAAATGTGTATTACAGTAGCTTTTAGTAAATGTACTTCAAATAAAATCTCTGGTCTTATATTAAATGTGTAGGGGAACGTGGAGCTGGTCTAGTTGTAACAGTTTTTGGAAAATTAAATATATTTTCAAATGTATTTACGTTTTCCTGTTTATAATTGCTGTTTTCCATAACATACATATTCATAAAAAAAAATGTTAATTTTGCTAATTTTGGCCCAAAAAATATTTTTTCAAAATTATTTACCTGTTACAATTTGCCCCGGATTTGGGGCAAATTGTAACAGATATGAAGGGAACACTAACAAAAAAAAAAAAAAAAAAAAAAAAAAAAGACAGTATTTCAAAATGTTTTTTGTTATCAATCATTTATTAATTTAATAAAAAGGGAATTAATAACTAATATTAAACTACAACCTTTTTGGTATAATAACAATGAATTATAACAAATGGATTATAGTAAAATAAAGAGAAAATTAAATATAAAACCAACATAGAAATCAATCTTAGTCAGAGTTGAAATTAATTCAACCAAATGATATTTTGTTCCCTCTCAAACATTTAATGTGTGCTCACATTTTCCAAATTAAGTATTATATTTATTCTTCTGCCTCAGAGTGGGTTTAACAGAGCTCGAATTCTCCGCCCCTTTTCCAGGACACTCTCACTGATGAGAAATTTCTGCTTTTTTTTTCTACCACTATTTTATGCAATATTCTCCAATTCGAGATTAAATAATCACTGTACTATAACATAAAAATACAGAAAGTGTTTCTGTATAAATATAGTAATGGCAAAGTAGCCAAACATTTTTCATTTCTGAAAGTTTCCTGAAAATGGGCGGAGACTTCGAGCTCTGGTTGTAAGCATCTCCACAAGCCACTCTTCTGATTCAGAATGTGTGCCTGGAGTTAAAGACATATTATTTATATTGTTATCCTTTCGTTTATTTGTTTGTTTCTTCCTATAATCTTTTCCTTTCTCTGTATGTTCCTTTCTCTTTACGTTTGTGTTGCTTTTGAAATATTTCTTCAAATTATTTTTCAAATATTTTTTGTTCAGGTGTCTAATATTTGTACCTTTCTCGAAGGTTTCAGTTGTAGCCAAATCGTATATATCTGGACCTTTTGAAACTCTTTCAGATTTTTTTTTTTTTTTTTTTTTTTTTTTTTAATAGTTCCTCAGTTTAAAAAAAATGCATACTATAAATAATTTGCTTCTTAACATTTAAAGTAGAATGTCTAATTGCATGAATCAAAGCACAAAGGGCAAATTGTAACGAGTTACAAGTTACAACTTGCCCCATCGTATGATTTAGGGCATTTTGTTTATTTATAAAAACATCTGGTGAGAAATAAGTACACGACTTCTATTACCCGCTATTATACGTATATTATGCATATTTTTTGAAACAAAGTTATCAGAAGACATAAAATTGGTCTAACGAAGTAGACACCTAAAATTTTTCCGGTGAGAGAAACTTCATACACGCATAAAGACATATAAAACAGAGTTTACATATAGCGAATTTAATTTTTTTTTTTTTTTTTTTTTGGAAACACCAATTTTTGAGATCTAAAACTAATTTATCTGATACGGATGACCATTAATTTTTCTTTAATAACCACGTAAAGTATGACAAAGGATATTTAAAATGAGTTTATGCAACAATTTTTAAGAAAATCGTTAGAGCCGTTTTTGAGATACCGACTTTTACCAAAACGTGGCATATTCAATTGTTGACCGGAAAACAATAATTGCATACAAAAGGATATTTAAGAGAGGGTTAATATTGCAAGTTTGAAAAAAAATCCATGCAGCCGTTTTGAAAAAAAAAAAAAAAAAAAAAAAAAAACGCACTGGCAGTGTCTGAAATTTCGCTATTTATACAGAACGCCTATCAATTTTTTCTGTACTAACTAACTATATCCAATAGAATGTTTATACAGTAATTTTGAAGAAAATCGTTAGAGCTGTTTTCGAGATACGGACTTACGACCCCAATTCTGGTTTCCGATGCTCCACTTCCGGTTTTCCAGTTTTCACCAAAATTTGGAAAATTCATCTCTACACAAGACTTGTCCCAATTCTGAAGTTTCGTAGTTCTATCTTTATTGGTTTTGTAGATATAATAGTTATAAGATTACACACACACACACACACACACGCATTGACCAACTGGCAAAAACTCAGAAGACCTTAAAACATGTAAATCCGGTAAAATCTCGATATCGAACTTTTGGACCGAATACAATACTTCCATTACCTACGGTAGTCGGGTAATGGAAGTAAAAATATAATGATTTATACAAAAAATTAAACATGCATTTTATAACTCAATACACAGACTAAATAAAAAGTTATAAACACTTCTTTAAAATATAAATTAACATACGTTTAATCAAAATTTATTAAATACATTTTTTCTCACTGACTAGCTAAAATGAAGCACATGTACAGAACCTCTCATTAACTATTTTTGTAGAACATTAATTGTGCTTACCTAATAAAGCGCGTCATTAAAATTATGTTTATCAAAATATCTAATCATAAATGTTACAAAATATTTCGTAAAACGCATGTTACTTCCTACCCCTGTTGCAACTAGCCCCAGATTCCCCTAGTAGAATGGAAATTATCCAGAGAGAAAGAAGATTGAATTTCTTTGATATAATGAAAAAGAGAGAAAAGTTCAATTTTAAATTAAATTACGTCATTTAGTTTTTTCCTTACAAATTAAAAAAAAAAAAAAAAAAATTATACGAAATAATTAAAAATATAAATAATATTAAAAATTTCAATAAACAGGAAGAAAAACTGAAATTTATAAATGTTGTAAACACTGCAACAAATAAATGCTTCCACTTTGCATTTTTAATTAAAAAAATCTGGTGTGAAACAACCACACGACTTCCATTACCCACTATTACACGTTTTACGTGCATTTTTTGGGAGGTAATATGATCAGAAAACATAAAAATGACCTAAAATAGTAGAAACCTAAAATTTTATCCGATAAGAGAAACTTTATACACATATAAAGATATATAAAACGAAACTTACAAAAAGCGAAGTAAAAAATAAGAGAAAAAAATGGTAGTTACTTTTTGAAACTCAAATTTCCGAGATCTGTAGATGAACTACCTAAGCAGGATGACTGTTAATTTTCCTCTAATAACCACGTAATACATGAGAAAGAAATGGATTTATATAACAATTTTCAAGAACATCGTTAGAGCCATTTTTGAGATACCAATTTTTACGAAAAAATCAATTATTGATCGGAAAACAATAATTACATAAAAAAAGATATTTAAAAGTGAGTTAATATGGTGAGTTTGAAAAAAATCCGTACAGCCGTTTTTAAAGGAACGCGCTTGCGAGACCTGAAATTGTGCTATTTATACAGGACGCCATTCAATTTTCCTGAACTATCCAACTATGTCATTCGAAAAGACATCTAATAGAGTGGTTATATAGCAACTTTGAAGAAAATCGTTTGAGCCGTTTTTGAGATACGGACTTCCGGTCCCACTTCCGGTTCCGATGTCCGACTTCCGGTTTTTCAATTTTCACCAAAATTTGGAAAATTCATCTGTACACCAGTTCTGTCTTAATTCTGAAGTTTTGTAGTTCTGTCTTTATTAGTTTCGGAGATATGATATCCAGAAGATTCCACCCCCCCCCACACACACACACACTGACCAATTGCCAAAAAGCACTTTTTTGAACTCAAGGGACCTTAAAACATGTAAATCAGGTGAAATCTCGATATAAAATTTTTGGACCAAATACAATACTTCCATTACCTACGGTAGTAGGGTAATGGAAGTAAAAATATAAAGGTTTTGTCATCCAAAAAATAAGAATACTTAGGGAGAAAATTAAAATATTATATATTGTTTCAGCTGTTTATGTAAATGAAATTGTGTAGTAATGAATATAATTAATGTTTTTGATGTGTTGTACTATAATAATGATTTTAATTAACTTTCAAGAAAAATATAGTAAAATCATTTTGGAAAAATAAGTTCCAAATTAATTATGGAGTCTTATATAAAATATGTAATGAAATGGAACTCATTCAATGAGCGAAAATTTATTTCATTCAATCGAAACTAAAAAAATAAAGTTACAATCTGAATAAAATTATTTTTATATTTAATTATTCATGCAACAAAAAATAAAAAATAACAAAAAATGGGGAATTATTTGCTTAACGACTTTCTTGTTATAAATATTTTAGCAAATAAGTTTTTTTTTTTTCATTTTTAAGAGAAATATGCCTTTACAATAACTAAAAAACATTTCTATAACTAAAAGAATAATATTAAGCTTTTATTAGTGCAGTAAAAAAAAAAAAAAAAAAAAAAAAAAGTTATTATTATTATTATTCAACGAAAATTTGGCTATCGCAACAAGAACGCCAGTTTTAACATGTTCCAATGGCTGTTTTTTTAATTTACTTTTTTTTTTCTTCAGAGAGGACAAGAAAAAAATTGTTTATCTTATAAAAAACTACTTTTCAATTAATATATGATGCATTAATATTAATAAAAAGTTATTAATTCAATTAAATACAAAGAAATTTCAAAATATTCTAAATTAATTAACAATATTTTTTGAAGTCTAAAATAATGAAGTCTATTTTTTTTTTGAAAAACTAATTTGTTTTCCTAGAAACATTTGTTGTAAAATAATTAAAAAACATTAAAAAAAAAAAAAAAAAAAATGTAGCTTTTGTAGAATTTTTTCTCTATGTGTATAAAGTGAATTTCAGATAGAGTACTGGACTAAAATAAAGTACAAATTAAAAGAGCCAAAAGGGCATTACAAAGTAAAATCCGTAATAAAGTATTACACGCAAAATTTCAAAATTATTTTATAAAACAACCTCCCAAAATATTTTATAAAGCAACTATTGAATATTATGCTTTAAAAATGAAAATTTAATAAGATTAAAAATGAACTTCCATTTTAATTGATAACTAAATGTTCTATAAATTCTCTTCTTTTATTGAATTTTCGAAAAATATCAACAGAATAAAAATAACTTTATATTTAAATATTCATTTATTAAAAAATGTCATGCTCATCATTTTTTAAATTATACACTTAACACGAAAATTCCCAGAATTTAATAAAGACTTCCTATATTTTGAAAAGCCAATTAACTTAATTTGAGTGAGGTGAAAAAGATACAACGCATATAAGCTTTTAAAAAGTTTATTAAATTCTCTTCCTAGAACGCTGTTATTAAAAATTCAGTTCTCGATAATTGAATTCAAACAAAATGCTTATCATTCATGGAATTATCAAACGTGTGATAAAAGAAAACTAAACTAGAGAAACTTTTAAAAATTGCTTCTTTTTTTTTTTTTTTTTTTTTCAAATTCTAATGTGATATTTTAAAAATAAAAAGTGTTAATCAATATTCGATTTTAAATTTTCTTGGATTAATTCGAAGTGTTTAAATTAGGAAGCAGAAATATTAAAGCAGAAATTCGAGAGTTATATTTTTAAACTTTTATCTATCATTTTACCAAACAGACAAAAAATATATAAAAAACATTTTTTTTTAAGTTAGTTAACAGTATTTTTTAAAGACATATGCAATAAAAAATATTCATACCACCTCACTATTGTAATAAACAAGGGTTTTGTGAGGGCGAAAGACAGTATTTGGACCTGTGGGACAGTGGACAGGGTATGGAATACTGTTTGGACAGTGGTATGGAATAAAAAATGGTATGAGCTTAAAAGTACTCCGGAATAAATTAAAATGCTGACATCTATATTATAGCATACTCACCGACATTGTGATTAATATTCCGTAGTGTTGCTAGCCCGCCCTTTTTCTCACACCAGTAAATTTGTAGAATAAAATTGTCGAACTGGAATTATGATTAAAGAAAAAGAAAAATATTCTAAAAAAAAAGTTGGGACTAACAATACTACGGAATATTAGGGAGGCATACTATACTATTGTAACAATCGCAGCTATCGTAGATCACAAGTCGGATCGTAGTCGTAATTTTGATACAAATGTAACGCCATCGGCCATATTGGATCGTAAAGTTGTGATTGTTGACAAAAAAATTTGCGACTGCCTGCGCTCTCCCGTAAGCTCTCACAAGCATCTCACAAGTAAAATGGCGGATATTAGGGTTGATGAATGAGAAATAAAATATTTATTTATTTATTTATTTTTGTGTGTGGACTGTTATTATTGATACATAAAATAAATTAAAACCTTTGTTTAATTTAAAATGACAAAATTTACTTCATTAAACGTGATATCGCACAAACACGAAAATGTCCAATATTGTTCATTTATGATTCATTATTTAAAAAATCGCAATAAATTTGTATAATAATGCGAGATGAACAGCATATTTCTGATTTTTTATAATAATAATAATAATAATTATTATTATTATTAACTGTATGTATATTATTTTGTATCGTTTGTTCCTTGTTAAAAAAGTCAAACAATATTTTTACACTAATGGTACTGAATGTGTTAAGTACTCCTTAAATATCATTCACAGGTATAAATGAATTCTTTTAATAATAGATATATGATATACTTATCATTAATAAGTCTTTCCTCGCCATTCTTTCTGCAGGCAAGTAGGAATTTTTAGTGATTTTGCATGTTAAGTAGTTTGACCCCTAATTTATCACAGAAGTCATTAAATAATATAAAGCAGCTTGATACAACTACAAACCTAAATTCTAAATTGATTTTCATCAAAATTATTTAGAGTTAAAATTCTTATTGTGAAAAAGAAAAACTCTATATGTGGGGAATTAATTTTGTATCTAAAAGTAGATTATGAGAGAGTTACTTTCTAGAATTTTTAAGCTGTTCATGAAATGCTAAAATTCATTAATGTAATTTTCTTTTATTCACAAAATTTATATACAGTCTCTTATTTATAAGATTATTGTAACTCCTACATTCTGAGATATTTTAACTCCTACAATATTTTAAGCATTAAAATTCAGAAATATTCTTTAAAGTTTCAACTTTCCAAATTTAAGTATATACTATACATTGTGTTTACTTTAATTTTTTTATTGAATTGAAACATTTATAATAGTTTTAATGTAAGTAATGATTTAAAAGCATGGGATAATTTGGGTATACATTGCATTTTATTAATTAGGGAATGAAAAATAATCATTTTATACACCTGCATCATCGTTACCTAAGGTTGTATATGCTAAAAATATGCTTGTAATACTGATATTGACAAAAGTTTTGTTTTCTAAAGATAGTAATGTAAACATATCCATATATTATTAATTTAAATTAAGGTATACTGATTTAAATTCATCATTTGAGATAAAAATGTTTCCACCACTTGTGCAAAGTAGCTTTTGAATTGGTTTTTATAATCATTTTCATTCAATTTTGTGTCCTCTAAAATGACCTCTTTTTCAAAATTGAATATTTTCTATTTTTTTATAAAATAAAAGACATTGCATATTTTCTCCTCTTTTACCAATAAAAAATTCTGGTCACCTTATACGTAAAAAATAGAGCAAGATAATCATTTTTTGTGGTGAGTAACTTTTTTTTTCAACGAGTATAATATAAGTTGAAATTTTGGGCTCTGATACTGCTATCCCACTCAAATTTTAAAACACTTTATTATGAAAGGTGCTACATCCAGTAAGAAAATGTTACATATTTTTTTTATATTTCTAATTAAATGTTCATGTAATGCAGAGTTAAATGAATGCTTTGCTTAGTAGGGGATCTAATAATATCTTATGTGTTTAAATTTTGAGTTATTTTTGTTAATATTTCTAGGTTATTCTTTTATAGATAAAATAATTTATTGTGCTTTAAGTTACATTGAAATTAAAAGGTTTGTAATCCAGCTATCTCACGGTTTCAATTAATTAATAAATTGCTTAATTTAAGATTTTAAATGGTGTTTTTTTCATGATTTAAGCAGAGTGTGGGGGGGGGGGAGATGAATTTTCTTGCGGTTAATTCAGATCTTCTTTTTTTTTTTTTTTTTTTTTTTTTTTTTTTTTTACTTGTTGCATTGGAATTTTAAAAGACAACTTGTTTTTACAATACACTTTTAAAGCAAAAAAAAAAAAAAAAAAGTCAAATAAATTTGGGTTTTGCTTTGTATAGAGGGCACGCATAATTTTGATTTACTTATTGGTGAATTGATTCACAAGAGTTGTTTTTCACTTTTAAGATTTTGAACTTTGTGCATAAAATGATTTTTTTTTTTTTTTTTTTTTTTTTTTGGGGGGGGGGGAGGAGGGGAACACTGCTCTGCAAAAAAGAAAAAAAAAAATTCGAGATCTGATACCATTCTTGCCCAACTTATGTGAAATGACCTCCTGAATACGAATATGACTCCCATTTTGTCTAGTCACCCACCGTTTTCTAGATACACCAGCCCCTCTCTGAGTTTTTTTCCCTGTTTGATAATTTTATGACCATGAATTTGATTTGAAGAATTAAAAATAATTTAACACCTAAAAGCAAAAAATATATAAAGTTTAAAAAAATATCATTAATAACAGATTAAAAAAATATAAGATATGTAATGCATAATTTCAGTTTCCTCCCCAAAATTTTTCCCTTGTCGCAAATGTCAATGTTTTAGAATTTTCCAACTCTGTAACCCCTCAGAAGACATTTAACGGTCAAAATAATCCTCTCCCCTCCTAGAAATCAAATTCATAGCCATAAAATCACTGAACAATGATAAAAAATAGGGGGCCATTCCTAAAAAACGGTGGGCGATAGGGCAAAATGGGCATCATATTCGGATTCAGGAGGTCAATTTACATAAGAACATACTGAAATGGTGTCAGAGGTAATTTTCATGCCGATCAGTGTAATGGAACTAGCTGTCTTTGTTTAAAAATGCATCCAATTTTAAAAGAGTCTTTTTCTGCATCACAATCACATCTTTTGCACCATAATATTTGCATATTTTAGAATCCAAGTGGCTTCAAGAATGACACATAATCCTTTAAGTGTTATAATTGCCATTTGGTACTTTCATATTAATTGCATGCTGGCAATTTATACTTTAGTATTAACTTGGCTCGTGAAATACGATCACCTGGTTACCATAGCCAACCAGTATATTTTAACTGGCAACACGGTTTTCAACTTTGAAACTTAATTAAAAAAAATTTTTTTTTATGAAAAAATTGGTTCTACATTCGGGCTCTGATTCCACTCACGATATAAGCAAACTCTCAGCATTTTCATTCTCGCTTCTCTTTCATTCTCACGTTCTGAGACACCGTGTTAAATCAATACACTATTAGGGAAGTTACACCACTTTTCTCCATATGTATTTCACAACTTGGTGTTAAATTGCTGCACCATTTTAGGGAATTGGTCTAGACAGTCCCTCGTTTGCATGTGCTTTGCAACCAGGAGCTGAATCGTTGTGCTGGTGCAATGATATATTGATAATGATAGTGTATTAATTTAGTGAAATTATTAAAACTGCTATTTGTATAACTTAAATAGTTATATTACTGTTATTAATAAACTCATTATATAAATATATTTCAAGTTAAAACATCTAATAAAATTTACAACATTTCACTTAAAAAATTTTTTTTTGAAAAATGCTTACAAATAGAAATACTATATATGACATCACTTTCTACAAAGTACTGTCAGTGTGACGTCAAACTGACTCCAAATAAACAAGCTATCTTTAATTTCTATTTCGTTTAATACTAAGACTACATGTTATCTGACCCGACCGGCAAAATCTGTCAACTGCAAAATCCTTTAGTTGCACTTTCCACCGCCAGGGGGCACAATCTGTTCTGTATGAACATCACCAACGGTCAGAAAATATCAAGACCTTTAAAATAAGGTGTAACATGATAGGGTCTACTACGAAACCACTTAGTTCCATTGTTCACCACCAGGGGGCACACTATATTGTATATAAACATCCCCAATCAACATGAAATTTCGAGACCTTTATCACCAATCTCCTTCAATTTCCAAGACCTTTCAAATAAGGTGTCAAGTACAAAATCCTTTAGTTGCACTTTCCACCACCAGAGGGCACAGTGTGTTCTGTATGAACATCACCAACAGTCAGGAAATACCAAGACCTTTAAAATAAGGTGTAACATGATAGAGCCTACTACAAAATCACCTAGTTCCATTTTTCACCATCAGGAGGCACACTATATTGCATTCAAACATATCCAATCAACATGAAATTTCAAGAGCTTTAAAATGAGGTGCTACATGTGTGGGTCTAGACTGGATTTCCCTCTCATACAAATCCCCCCCCCCGAGAAATTGATATTTTAGTATTCGAGTCTGTCCCCCCTATGTACAATTTCTTCACCGTGAAGTAATTTGGAACTGAGTTAACTCACAAACATGCTTTTAACCTCTGCCCCCCCCAGGGGGGACCATTCGACTTTTTATATTTTTCTCTTTTGATGACACATCTACAGACCAAGACCTTTTTTTAGAGTCCTCAACCAAGTTTTTACACCAAGCCGTTCTCTCAATTTAGTGGATACAGATAAAACACGTTTCAAATTAATATATAGATAATTGAAATTTCATTTAGAAAGATTGGAGTGTAAGGCTGATTTTTTATACAAACTATGTGAAAAATACCAGAGCCGAGAATCAAACCTGGGTTATCTGCTTCCACACTGAGCTACCCAGGCTGATAACCAGCTCGCATCTCTCACATAATATCCGTTGGCAAGGTCACCGTGTCTGCAAACACAGATATAACAAGTGAGAATATTTTTCGTAGCACAACTCCATTAGACCACAAATTTTCCAATTAGAAATTACTAGCTGGAACCCGTCGAATTCGAAAGTCATTTTATTGACTGTAATGTTTCAAACATTGTTGCATCATTATTTAAATGTATTTCAAGTTAAAACATCTAATATAAGTTACGACATTTCACTTACAAAAAGAAATTTGGAAAAATGCTTATAAATAGAAATGAACCTTAAATTTGTATGATTTCATATCTTTAACTCAATTTTGTTCGAATTTCTATTTTTAAACGAAAGCATCACGAAAAAATAATCAGCTGTAACAAAAAAATTACCTCGAAGCGAACAATACTCTGCCTTGTGACCCAGGTGCCTGCGGCAGTGCACACACGGACCGCTACTAACATGAAAAAATCCCCCAAAATTAACCTGGAACCGAACGAACCCACCCAGTGTTGACCAGGCCCATGATAATAACCTTAAATTTGTATGATTTCATATCTTTAACTCGATATTGTTTGAATTTCTATCTTTAAATGAAAGCATCGCGAAAAAAATAATCATCTGTAACAAAAAAAATTACCTCAAACCGAACGGAACTTGGGACCATGGTGCCTGCGGCAGCGTATATGCGGGCCGCTAATAACATGAAAAAAATTAACCTTGAACCGAACAAACCTTTGACTCGTGTTTTCGCTACCAGTGGCTGCAGCATGCTACGCAAAATTCACTTTCTTCCACCAGGGGGCGTAGTATGTTGTATACGAACATCACCAGTTGCCTTAAATTTCCAAGACCTTTCGAATAAGGTGCACATGGTGGTGTCAACTGCAAAATCCTTTAGTTGCACTTTCCACCGCCAGAGGGCACAGTGTGTTCTGTACGAACATCACCAATGGTCAGGAAATACTAAGACCTTTAAAATAAGGTGTAACATGATGGGGTCTACTACAAAATCACCCAGTTCCATTTTTCACCATCAGGGGGCACACAATATTGTATACAAACATCCCCAATCTACCCGAAATTTCAAGTCCTTTAAAATGTGTTGCTATATGTGTGTCTAGAACGGATTTCCTTCTTAAACTAATTCCCCTCACCCCCAAATCTACTTTTCCTCTTTAAAAGTAATATTTAGACACCTCAGCCAAATTTTTACACCAAGCCGCTCTCTCGATTTAGTGGATACAGACAAAACACGTTTCAAATTAATATATAGATATTCAATAATACATCAACCATAAAATTTCATTTAGAAATATTGTAGTGGAACACTGATTTTTTTTTTTTTTTTTTTTTATGTATACCAACTACGTGAAAAATCAACCTTACACTCCAATCTTTCTAAATGAAGTTTCTAATTATACAGCAAATTCAAAATCTTTCTACGAATTACTTTCACACATTTATCTTGATTTATAGAAAACTGGCCCTTCAGAGAGGTGGCCTTTTAAAAAAGGTTTGTCCTATGGCACAATTTGTCAGCATTCTAAAAATTACTACCAAATCAATATGACTTGCACTTGACTATAAAAACGTAATCCGACAAATAAAACACAGAGTTAAGTTATAATGAAACTATTCAATCTTATCCAGCAAACATTAAATAAAACCTAAGAAAAAGTACTAAATACTGTGTCTGTATTTATCGAACAGATCAAAAGGTTTCATCTTTCTAAAGAGTTAATATTATAGATGTTTACCAGGTAACTTAGTTGGTATAGGGGATTAGAATCGGTGAATAATTCTGATTTAGAATTAATCAATAAAATAACTGATTTAAATAAATGCGTGATGAGCGAGAAAGAAATTAAAAATTGTTAAATAATTTTTTATTTAAAAATTTGTGGTAAGGAAGGGAAAAAAAAAAAAAGTGAGGGGAGATGCGTTATTTTCTTCACTGACAAAAAAAAAAAAAGTTTTAAAATGATAAATTACAATTTTTTAGCCAGTAATGTACTATGTAAATGTAATATGGTAAAAAAAAAAAAATCATTTGTATTCACATAAAGAAAAGAAAAATCTATTTCATGTGAATGCTATGGTAAACTCAAATATTGAATGAGAAGATCTCTTTGCGGAGCAAGTTGCACAGCAAAATTACCCAAAATATTTGAACTGTAAGTTCACTTTCCAACGTTGGTTTAAATCAGCTTAGTATTTCAAAAGTTATCATGATGGCATATTTTCAAGTGGCAGTCAGATTTCAAGTGACTGCAACTTGAAAACAAAATGGCAGAACAAGTTGTCCAGTGAACCTATCATCAAAACATTTATATAAGTTCACTACCCAACTTTGGCTTGAATTGATTGATTGATTCAGCGTTTCAAAAGTTATTGTAATAATAAATATTCAGGTAGCCGTAATTAATTTAAGGTATCCGTTTTTTTTTTTTTTTTTTAAGAAAAGAGCAGATAAATTTCATTAATAAACTTGGTTGAGACACTTATATGGCCTATGTATATATCAAAATTCAAGCAAATCCAATCTTAAATACACTTTTCACAATGTGGATTTGTAATTTTCATGTGACCTCCTCTTGAAAATAAAATAGCAGAGTAACCATCATTAATGAACTCATCCTAGATATTTGTAAGATAAGTTCGCTATCCAATTTTGGTTCGATATGGAGTATTATTTTGGAAGTTACTGTGATGACAAAATTTCTATTATATATAGATTAAAAAAACAAAAACAAAAAATTGATTTATGTACATGGGTGCTGGCAGAGAAGGAAATCTAAATATATTTAATATTATTTATTTAAAGTTTTGCAAAAAAAAAAAAAAAAGTTTTTTTTTTCCCTTAGCCTAATTCAGGATAATATTTAATATAAATAAAGTTTAAAGCTTTTAAATTTTCTTTTACGCTCTTTCGGTAGATTTTATCAATTGCCCACTGCGTAGCTCTGCTAGACTAATATGTAATGTCACAGTGTAAAGTAAAAGAAAAGAAAAACAGCACTCGCTGTTGATTTCATTCTGCCATCATCTATATGTTTACATAAATCTTTAAATAACATAGATAATTTTTGGATGTAATATGCACTAAAATGGATATATCTATATTATGTTCACATGTTTATTTATTTTCGCTCAAAGACACTTATTACATAAAAATACATTTCAATATAATATCTACAAGATCTGGTGAAATATAGACTAAATCTAGCTGTAATATGGACATATATTATGTACTTTGACCTAATCTACATGAATTTGTGTTGACTGGGTTCTTTCTTTAATAATAATGTTCTATATACTTTTTAAAAACCAACTTCAAACTAAAAAATAACTTTTTGAAACACTAATCAGTAGAATAATAGTTGTAGAGATTATATAAATATATATATTAGATAACAGATGTATAAAGACATGAATTAGATTCAATTTTTGAAAAGCTGCTTTTTGATGTTAGAAAATGAAAAATTTGAGGTGAATCATGCCAAGTGTGAACTGTACAGCCAACTCTGGCACAAAGAACTATGAACAATCGCCGATTTGGCGATCGCGTTAGGGCATGGCAACCCAGAAGAGAGAACTTTTCTCCCTCTCTCAGCTAGAGTCACTTGCACTCCGGAACTTGCACAGCTAGCCACCTGTATCAGTCATGTGCCTGTTAGGTTCGCACACCACGTGCGCTAATGATATTCTTTCTCAAAGCAACAATTATTTGTGAATATTTTGTTAATAAAATTTGTTAGTTTTCATGTTAAGCAGACAATCATTATTAAGTTTGTCTCACTGGTGACCCGGCAAGAAAAAATGCACCCTTCTGCCACGATGTTCCAGGTATGTAATTTTGATTGATTCCTCTGTGATTTGGTCAGTATATTATTCCCTTTTCCATTTTTTGCACTTTCCTTCAAACCCTTGTATGTTATTATTTAAAAATGCCGTCTGACGTCGAAACAAAAGTTCCCGAACAACACGTGTACGGTGTCGGCGTCAAGCTGCCGCCATTGTGGAAAAACAACATCAAACTTTGGTTCGTACGCGTTGAAAGAAACTTTGCACTTTCCAGAATTACGGCAGATGAAACTAAATATAATAATGTTATCGCTGCAATCGATCCGGAAACCTTAACGGCAGTCTCCGATATCCTTTTAAGCCCTCCCGCGACTGAAAAATATAAAGCTCTTAAAGATCGTCTTATAGACGAATTTTCCGATTCCGCGACGCAGCAGATTCGGCGTCTAGTTTCAGAAATTCAACTCGGCGATGATAAACCGTCCCATTTATTGCGTAAAATGAAAGAATTAGCCAACGGGGCGTTGAATGATGATTTTTTACAAACATTATGGCTACAGCGCTTGCCATCGGACATTCAGGCTATTCTCTCTGTAAGCTCTGAGCCGTTGGAGAATTTAGCGAAGCTAGCCGATAAGATCGCGGATTGGCGCGGCGAAGCTGCCGCTTCTGGTGTTTGCGACGTGAGTCACGATACGCACGCCGCGGAGGAGAGACGCTCTCGTAGTCAAGCGACCGCGGCTGCTGGTTCGTCCGCGGACGGTGAACGGAGCGAAATTACGGCCCTGCGGGCGGAAATCGCCGCTTTAACTCGCCAAGTATCGCGTTTATTAGCCCGCGATCACAGTAATTCTCGTGCATCACGTGGTAAATCGCCGCATCCCCGTAACAGGTCGCAATACAAACAAGGCATTTGTTATTATCATAAAAGATTCGGTAAGGACGCGCGCAAGTGTAATTCACCTTGCACTTTTTCTGAAAATGAGGATTCGGGAAACTAAATTCGGCTGTCGATGCTAGTATTTTCGCGACAGCTTCACCGATAGCCGCAAAATCATGTCGCTTATACGTGTACGACAAGCGCTCTCACTTAAAATTTCTGGTTGATTCTGGCTCTGATGTCAGTTGTATACCCCCTCCTAAAAATTCAAAAAAACTACATCCAACTGCTTTAAAATTATTTGCAGCTAATAATACAAGCATACTTACTTATGGCTCTAAATTAATGAACATAGATTTAGGCTTAAGGCGTAGTGTTGAATGGAAATTTTTAATTGCTAATGTGCCCATGCCTATTATTGGAGCTGATTTCTTAGAAAATTTTGGTCTTATAATTGATCTCAAGCATCGTAAAATTATTGATAGTATAACTAAACTTTCGCAAATAGGAATATTTGCAAAACATACCCAAAATAGCTCCATAAAACTTATCTCAGGTAATTCTGAATATCATAAAATCTTGTCCAAATTCCCAAATTTGACAAAAGTCAATCCAAAACGTGGTCCAGTTTCACACAATACGGTTCATTACATTGAAACATCTGGCCCACCGGTACATAGTAGGCCAAGACGCTTGAACCCCAAGCTTTACGAAAGTGTACGGAAAGAATTTCAGTACATGTTAGATCAGGGCATTTGCAGACCTTCCAAATCACCATGGTCTTCCCCTATACATGTAGTCTCGAAGAGTTGTGGAAGTATCCGCCCAGTTGGCGACTATAGAAGACTTAACGCTTGCACAATACCAGATAGGTACCCAATTCCTCATATTCAGGATTTTTCAAATGCACTTTATGGCAATACCATATTTTCTAAAATTGATATTGTGCGAGCTTACTTTCACATTCCTGTACACCCAGATCATATCCCAAAAACTGCAGTCTGTACACCATTTGGCTTGTTCGAATTCCCATTTTTAAATTTTGGTCTCTGTGGAGCAGCACAAACATTCCAGAGATTTATGAATGAAATTTTAGGTGACCTTCCATTTTGTTATGTCTATATAGATGATGTGTTGATTTATAGTAAAAGTGAGGCGGAGCATAAAGAGCATTTGCACATTATTTTTCACAGACTTAATTCATATGGTTTAACAATTAATGTTTCAAAATGTGTGTTTGGTGTCCCACACATTTCATTTTTAGGCCATTTAATTTCTGCTGAAGGAACAAAACCTTTGCCAGACAAGGTAGAGCCAATTTTAAACTATCCCCGCCCTAAAACAATCAAAGATCTTAGACGATTTCTTGGTCTGTTGAATTTCTTTCGTCGGTTTTTGCCGCATGCAGCACACAATCAAACCACACTTAGTGATTATTTAAAAAATTCAATGAAAAATGACAATCGTGAGATAAATTGGACAGACCAAGCTAATCAAGAATTCGACGCCTGTAAGTCTCTAATCGCTAATGCAACCCTTTTAGCTCATCCAAAGCCTGATGCTAAATTAGTCCTGCAGGCAGATGCCTCTGACTTCGCAATTGGAGCTGCATTATTTCAGGTAGCTGGAGATTCCCTCCAACCGCTTGCATTCTTTTCCAGAAAGCTATCACCAACCGAAAAGAATTATAGCACATATGATAGAGAATTATTAGCGGCATACGCTTTAATTAAACATTTTAGACACATGGTGGAGGGTAGGGAATTCTCGTTATATACCGACCACAAACCCTTAGTTTACGCTTTTCGACAAAATCTTGATAAATGCTCCCCTAGACAGCAAAGACACCTTGATTTCATATCACAATTTACAACAGATATCATTCATATTAAAGGAACTCACAATATTGCTGCTGATGCACTTTCGCGGATAAATTCAATAACTATGCCTAACCCTATTGATTATGACAGCACTGCTAAGGCACAAAAGCATGATTCTGAATTGCAACATTTAATAACTAATTCTCAAACATTGCAAATTAAGAAAATGACATTACCAGATTCTAGCACATCTTTGTTTTGCGACGTTTCAACTGGCAATATAAGACCTTATATACCGCAACAGTATCGCAAACATGTTTTTGATACAATGTTTTATACATGTTTTTGATGTTTTGCATGTTTGCGAATACATGTTTTTGATCGCAAACATGCTGTTTCCCACCCAGGCATTCGCGCTAGTACAAAATTAGTTCGATCGCGTTTTATATGGCCAGCAATTAATAAGGATTGCAATAACTGGGCAAGACAGTGTTTAGCATGTCAAAAATCAAAAATCACTCGGCATACAAAATCCCCTCTAGGTTCTTTCCCTGACCAATCACAGAGGTTCGATCATATACATCTTGACATCGTCGGCCCTTTACCGCCATCTGGTGGAAATTATTATGTACTAACGATGATTGATCGTTTCACGAGGTGGCCGGAAGCAGTTCCTATCCCTGATATGAGTGCCGAAACTGTCTCCACAGTTTTTTATAACACATGGATTACCCGCTTCGGGGTTCCATCAATGATCACCACCGACCAGGGACGACAGTTCGAAAGCTCTTTGTTTCGATCCTTAGCACAGCTGCTCGGCATTCAGCGAATACGGTCGTCACCATACCACCCGCAGGCCAATGGGTTGGTGGAGGAATTCCATAGGCCACTGAAGCAAGCCCTGAAAGCCTATGACACCGACCGGTGGGCTGCTGCTTTACCAACCATCCTTCTGGGGTTCCGGTCAGTTTTCAGAGAAGGCCTGCAAGCCACGACAGCTGATTTGGTGTATGGCACCAGCCTCCGGCTCCCTGGGGAATTCTTCACCACTACTCCCACTGAAGCATCACCGAAGCAACTGGTAGAGGAGCTGAAACAGCATTTCCAGCACATTCGACCTGTTCCCACATCATCACACAGCAGTGCGCGGACATTTGTGCACCCTCACCTAAAGGACTGTTCCCATGTGTTCGTGCGCAACGATGCAGTCCGGAAACCACTACAACCACCATACAATGGACCTTTTAAAGTGTTGAATCACCACTCAAAAACTTTTGATGTGGAAATAAACAATAAAAAGTGTACCATTTCAATTGATCGGTTAAAACCCACATTCCTCCCCACTACTCCAGATAGTCCTTCTTCAACTGTAATCCAGACACCTCCAAAAACTGTCACTACACGAACAGGTAGGAGAGTTCGCTTTCCTAAACGTTACACCACATAGGATGTAACTGCGGGGGGAGTGTGCGGTGAATCATGCCAAGTGTGAACTGTACAGCCAACTCTGGCACAAAGAACTATGAACAATCGCCGATTTGGCGACCGCGTTAGGGCATGGCAACCCAGAAGAGAGAACTTTTCTCCCTCTCTCAGCTAGAGTCACTTGCACTCCGGAACTTGCACAGCTAGCCACCTGTATCAGTCATGTGCCTGTTAGGTTCGCACACCACGTGCGCTAATGATATTCTTTCTCAAAGCAATAATTATTTGTGAATATTTTGTTAATAAAATTTGTTAGTTTTCATGTTAAGCAGACAATCATTATTAAGTTTGTCTCAGATTACAAGGAAATATTTTTAATATCTTGCTTTTAAACAACTTTAAAATTACTAATTGACACTTTGTTTGTATTGAAAAAATTAGACCAACCCCTCTCTTTCCTATTTTGTGTAGGACTTTTACAAAATACATAAATAAAAGAGAAAATATTTTATGAATAAAACACTCTTAAATGAACTTTTTATTACGAAAATAGGAAAAGTACTATATGTGTAAGTTTAACTAGGATGTCAATATATAGTTTTATTTTACATTTTTTTCTCTACTTATACATCACACAAAAGACCCTTTTTTCTGAAAAATGAAATTAATCATTCACTTCATTCGTATTTAAAAATTGGTAAATATGTCATATATATATATTTTTTAAATGTTTGAAATATAAACATAAACAAACATTGCATTGCACACGGCACACTGGACACACCTACATATCAAGCCAATCAGTGAAGCCAATCGTTAAAATAATCGAATTGCCAGGTACCGGAAATCACAAATTTGCGATCGAAGGGTTGCCATTTGTGATAGTCACAAATGTTACAGTAGTATCATAATTTGTGAGCCGATCGCAAATTCCAGGATTTGTGATCTACGATTACGATAGCTGCGACTGTTACAATAGTATGCCTCCCTTAATTAGGATGTTGGCATTTATGTTATAGTGAAGTATGAACGTTGTATTATTATAAATGTCTTTAACATTTCTTCCACAAATTCAATTTTATACGTTTTTTAAACTAATTGTACTACTTTAAAATACCGTCTGTATATAAAAAGTTAAAGGCAGCAAAAAGCATTTCATTCATAATTTTTAAAACTCTTAACAAGATTTTAAAAATGTATTTATCTTTGGTCATAAACATTAATAAACTTTATTTCCTACTTAATCATCATGCGAGCTTAATTTTTTGTCGCCCTAAGTATTACAAGGTTTTGTATCTGAGCATAGCCACCTTAACTAGATGCCTGTCGCGTAGCTCGGAAACTAGGCAACAGTTGAAACGGTAGACAGCGCCACCTGGTACAGATTGCGCGACTTTTTTATTCAACAGTCATCAAAAATGTTTAAAAGTGGGATATAATATACATAAAATGAGAATAGAATCGAAGAAATGCCGATTATATATATAGTGTATCACTTTGTTAAATTATTGGTGACAGTTGAATAAAAAAGTTCGATAATTTGTACTAGGTGGCGCTGTCTACCGCTTCAACTGTTGCCTAGTTTCTGAGCTACGCGAAGGGCATCTACTTAAGGAGGCTCTGATCTGAGTCTTACAGACTGCAAATCATACAACTATGCATTACTCATGTTGGAAACAGCCAGCAGGAAATAAACAATGCTGGTAGACAATACATGTAATTCGCGCTACTATTTTCTGTTTCAAAACACATCGTTGTAAATAACTTGAAATCTGTAGAAGGATCTGAATCTTTATAGGATGAATTTATATAGTTTTCTAAGCTTCAGACAAATATTGCACTAGTATCTCCAACGAGCAAAAGTATATAAAACTATGCACTTTTCCCTGTCAGAATTCAGTTGTGATGTCATCTGCTATCGCTCTATATTCTTCTTCTTCTACTAACTCTTTTTCCTTTTTTTCACCATTTAAACATTTTTTTAAACCAGACATGTTAATTTTTCTTTACTAATTACTTAGCTCAATTTAGCAGTTCGCCAAAAAGTATGAAAGAAATCCTTAAATATTCTTCCTCACTCTGAAACTTTCTGAAAGATTATCTCCATAACAACGTCTAAAATATCCAAGTTTTTCTTATTATCTTTCAATTTTTAAACTGATATCATCAATACTTTCATAAAGGTATTTTTACATCAATTTATGTGTCGAAATTAATGTAAAAAACATACACGTGACACCTAAAAAAATATTGCTTATGATATTAATAACGAAATTTATAATTGGAATCATATATTGATATCATTTTCCCATGACAAAACTTTTTTTCCTTTTGGAAAAAATAAATAAATAAATAAATAAATAAATAGATAAATAAAATATAATAAAATAAATAAATAAATAAAATAATAAAAAAATCTTAGAAAAAAAACTTTTAATATTTTTTTTTCTTCCAGAAAACATATTTTTTACGCATTAACAAAAACTGGCGAAACTCAGGAGTTTTTCATACAACCCTTTTCTTGGAATTTATCTTCCTTTTATTTTATTTCAAAATGTCGTTATTAAAGGAAGCAGTTTTTGTTATTATAAAGTATTGGTGTTCAGTACTGGATTACCAACTCTACATAGACTAATATTCCTTTATTTATAAATGTCATATTAATAATGTTTCTTTCTTTCTTTTTTTTTTTTTAATGTGAACATTCGAAAGTTTAAGCAAATATATTTTGTTATAGATTTAAAATTGATTTTAATTACATTTAACATATACTGAAACGCACATACTGTAATAAAAGCTTAAATGAAGAAGATAGATTATAATTTATTTCCACTGTAAAAAGTAACATTCTGTATTCTTATAATCGCATACAGACATGATAAACAACCAAGAGTGTAAACAATAATAGATTACAAAGCCTGTTCCTTTTGCATTCCGAGATTCATTATAAAACAATACTTTCTTCAGCAAACATTGAATGCAAGGCCAACAAAATGTAATAAACGAAAACCTATCTACAAATGTAAACAATAAAATAATATCGTGTTCTGGAACAAATCGTTGAATCAAATCTTGTTTGCGATAAAACATCATTATTATTTCTGGAGCGTAAGATTTGGATTTCATATAAATGAATGAAAAAACACACGAAAATGTTTTCGAAAATAAATTTAGATTATTAAACAAGTCTCTCTCTCTCTTCCACTCTTTTTTTTTTTTTATGTTATATGAATTTAATTTTATGTTACATCTGAAATCAGAGTTAATTTTTTTAATATAGAAATTAGTACATTTTGCCACGTGAATTAACTTAAGTTTAATTAAAGAAATGGATAATTTTTAACTGGAATTTTTGCGAAATCAGTCTGTACTTTTCAAAGATTTAAGCGAGAGTAAGAAAGTAAGTACCCCAATTAATTTGTAGTAACTTAAGCTTATTTAACACTAAACCTATCGATACTTCATGTATACCTATTCCTACTACAGCGGGTCAAGTGACCCGTCTTTAAAATGTTATATATATTACTATGTATAGCAAAAATATATTATTTAGCTTAATTTGGTACATGAAACATGGACGATGTGATAATGTTATTTGCAAGAAATTCTGATAAAATGTTTTAGTCCAAGCTGCGGCTGCAAAAAATTGACTTGATAAGGTGTGAAGCTGATTTTTTTTCTATAGATAGAATTCATTGTTACAATGACAATCTGATAGGGTTGCCTGGTCAAAGCCGTCAAGTTTAAGAGAAACAACCTCACTTCCGGTCACAATTTAAACGATTTTCGAACTCCACAAGTGTGAAGATGAAACCGGTGCTAAAATGTAGAGATAAATATGCTCTTTAAAATGGCATAGGGTTGCCTGGTCAAAACCGTCAAGTTTCAGAGGTTGCCTCGATAATATGGGTCAAATTTAAACGATTTTCGAACCCCACAAGTATGAAGACGAAACCGGTGCTAAAATGTAGAGATTAATATGCTCTTTAAAATGGCATAGGGTTGCCTGGTCAAAGCCTTAAAGAAACAGAGGTTGCCACGAAAATAGGGGACGTATTTTATGATTTATTTACCCAAGTAAAAAGTGATTTACCCAAGTATAAAGATGAAACCGGTGCTAAAATGTAGAGATTAATATGCTTTTTAAAATGGCATAAGGTTGCCTGGTCAAAACCGTCAAGACCCGGAGGATGTCTCGAAAGTAGGGGTCAAATTTAAACGATTTTTGAACCCCACAAGCAGAGCCCGACTTAGACTGCCTGATCCCCCGGGGCAAGCCTATTCTGGGGGGGGCCCTTGAAGTGGCATAAGAGGTCTTTAGATTGCAGAATTTATGCATACGCCTGTAGGGGGCCCCTTCCAGAAGGGGGTCCAGGGCATTTGCCCCGTATGCCCTGCCGTTAGTCAGGGCCTGCCCACAAGTGTGAAGATGAAACCGGTTCTAAAATGTAGAGATTGAAATGCTCTTTAAAATGGCATAGGGTTGCCTGGTCAAAACCGTGAAGATTCGGAGGTTGCCTCGAAAATAGGGGTCAAATTTAAACGATTTTCGAACCTCACAAGTGTAAAGATAAAACTGGTGCTAAAATGTAGAGATTAATATGCTCTTTAAAATGGCATAGGGTTGCCTGGTCAAAGCCGTCAAGAAACAGAGGTTGCCACGAAAATAGGGGATGTATTTTACGATTTATTTACCCAACAAAAAAGTGATTTAGCCAAGTGTAAAGATGAAACCGGTGCTAAAATATAGAGATTAATATGCTCTTTAAAATGGCATAAGGTTACCTGGTCAAATCTGTCAAGTAAAGCAGTCAACCACAAAAAAATAGGCGAGTTTTGAAGTTTCTTAACGAAGTGTAAAAAAAAAAAAAAAAAAAAAAAAAAAATACGAATAGCATTAACAAAGAAAATGAATAAGGATAAAATTACATGAATATTTGAAAGGTGTGGCTGGTTCCAGAATGTACAGCATAGAAGTTGTTTTAAAATTGCATATGTTTACCTGGTAAAATTCGTAAAGAAATAGCGGTCAGTCTCCAAAAAGCTAACGAATATTAAAGGTGTTTAAGACAAAGTGAAACACACATGAAGACTACTTAAAAAAGGTTAAACACGAAATGATTAATATATAAAGATTAAATTACGAGCTAAATGTAGAACATACAACACTTTTCATTTTGCTTACGATTGGTGTTTCAAACCTGTCAAGCTATAGCGGTCAGCTTAGAAAAGGAAGCGAATTTCAATATTCGTTTATTTTATTTGTTAAATGATGTAAGAGATTTTAAAGCATAAAGAAAATTAAATTATTGTGCGTGACCAATCTTTTTCTAATCTGTATAAAACTAATTTCAGTTCACGAGCTCGTTTTTCCCCATTTTTCAATACTTAAAATATTGAAATTGTGTCAAAGTATTGAGAATATAAATTCCCTGAAGAAATGTATGCGGCTGCTTTGTAGAATTTTATACGAAAATTTTGGGTTGTGCCGATTTTGTTATATTAAAAATTTGTCAATTTTAGAAAATTTTCTCAATTAAGTTTTTATATCTAATTAAAAATAACCAATTAGATATAAAAACTTATATTCGATATAAAATATTAGATATATATATATTAGATATATATATATTAGATATATATTAGATATAAAAACACCCTTCTGCAAATTAATTATGAGTACAAATAAAGCGAAAAACCTTTTAAAAAAATTGATAAATTTTTCGCGTTTCTTAATAACCATGAATTAATTTATGAAATTGAAATTTGTAAATCTTGCTGCAAATCTGAAATAACATTTTTTTTTTCATTTATTTAATTATTTATTTTGTATACTGACAGAATTTTTTATTATGAATTTCTTGGGCATTATTATCTTCATTTCTGTTAACTTTTGCGGACGTATTTTCTTATCTGTATCCGCATGCTACATTTTTAATTTTAACTATTAATTCGTTGTTTTTATGGGAAATTTTAGAACAGTTTCATTACAGTTTATTTATTTTTTTTTAATACTTTTTATATAGTTTTTTCACATTGTATAAAAAACCCCTTCAAAATTAGCTTTTTTTTTTTTTTTTCGAGGCAACCACTGTTTCTCGAGATTTTCCCCTGGCAACCCTATGACACTCTAAAGAG
This sequence comes from Salticus scenicus, assembly GCA_963930645.1. Taxonomy (NCBI): domain Eukaryota; kingdom Metazoa; phylum Arthropoda; class Arachnida; order Araneae; family Salticidae; genus Salticus; species Salticus scenicus. The sequence continues at coordinate 165,719,974 of OZ005659.1, read as the reverse complement.
AACATTATTCTCTATATTTTATAAACGGTTTCATTTTTAAATATGTTAGGGTAAGAAAACCGCTAAAATTCGCCCCCCCCCGTACACACACACTTTTCGTGGCAACCACTTTTCTTGACGGTTTTTGACCAAGCAATCCTATGCCATTTTAAAGACCATATTATTCTCTACATTTTAGCACTGGTTTTATATTTACACTTGGGTAAATCATTTTTTACTTGGTTGAATAAATCGTAAAATACGCTCCCCTTTTTCGTGGTAACCACTGTTTCTTGACGGCTTTGACCAGGCAACCCTATGCCATTTTAAAACGAATATTATTCTCAACATTTTAGCACCGGTTTCATCTTTACACTTGAGAGGTTCGAAAATCGTTTGAATTTGACCCCTATTTTCGAGGCAACCTCCGAATCTTGACGGTTTTGACCAGGCAACCCTATGCCATTTTAAAGAGCATATCAATCTCTACATTTTAGCACCGGTTTCAACTTCACACTTGTGGGGTTCGAAAATCGTTTAAATTTGACCCCTATTTTCGAGGCATCCTCCGGGTCTTGACAGTTTTGACCAGGCAACCTTGTGCCATTTTAAAGAGCATATTAACCTCTACATTTTAGCACCGGTTTCATCTTTATACTTGGGTAAATAACTTTTTACTTGGGTAAATAAATCGTAAAATACGTCCCCTATTTTCGTGGCAACCTCCGTTTCTTGACGGCTTTGGCCAGGCAACCCTATGCCATTTTAAAGAGCATATTAATCTCTAAATTTTAGCGCCGGTTTCATCTTCCCACTTATGGGGTTCGAAAATCGTTTAAATTTGACCCCTATTATCGAGGCAACCTCTGAATCTTGACGGTTTGGACCAGGCAACCCTATGCCATTTTAAAGAGCATATTAATCTCTACATTTTAGCACAGGTGTCATCTTCACATCTGTGGGGTTCAAAAATCGTTTAAATTGTGACCGGAAGTGAGGTTGTTTCTCTTAAACTTGACGGTTTTGACCAGGCAACCCTATAAGATTATCATTGTAACAATGAATTCTATGCATAGAAAAAAAATCAGCTTCACACCTTATGAAGTCAATTTTTTGCAGTCGCTGCTTGGACTATTTAAAATGGGTCATTTGACCCGTCGTGGTAGGTTTTGTGTTAAGAAAAAATGGATAATTTTTAATTGGAATTTTTGTAAAATTAGTCTGTACTTTTCAAAGATCTATTCACGAGTAAGATTTACATAGCTGCCGACAGTTTTAACTTTTAAATCAAAGTTGACACCAGTATTTTTAAATGGAATATGTTATACATATTTTCGACGATTAAAATTATCGAAAATAACTCTAAAAATTATCTGGTTTGAAGTATCCTTTGAAAAACGGGAGATTTGGCATTTATGGATTTATTAACTCGATTCATTTGTAGTAGTCTATTCTAATATATGAGATGGAACACGGGAGCAGAATTCATACCGGTATTTGTTTAAGAAATTTCTCAACATGTAATACCGTTAATTTAAGAAGTAAAAAATTTTGTTATATTGATAGTGGTATGAATTCTGCGCCCGTGTTCCATCCCTGTAATATGAATACCAGTTAATGAAAAATTTTTATTTGTAAATAAGAACCCGAAACCTTCACCAGTGCAACTCCATTGACTTTAGCTTTTGCATGTGTAGCAATTAGTTACACGTATTATTTCAATATTGGAAAATTGGTATAAAAGTAAAAAAAAAAAAAAAATGGTAAACAGTAAAGACTGTAAAAATTCTATTAAAGGCAGAATTTAGTTTAGTGCGGAGGACTATTAATTTCAATTTGTAAAATGTTTATTTTTATTTTTTAATTTTTAGATACACGATTTGGCATCTATGGACGGACATCTATTTTTGATCTATTTGACATCTAATATTTTACCGTAAAACTGGACCACGTACTTTTTAAAATGAATGAAAGGAATTAAAATGAACTGCTGCCACCTAAATTTAATACTTTAATTAATTTTTTAAGTTCTAATTGTCGTGTGGAAAAACTGTTTGCACCCCTGGAATCATAAAAATCGTCCAAAATGTCCAAAAAATGCAATTTTGCAAGAGAGCAAATTTTTTATTTATTTTATTTTATTTTTACAATTTTTTTGCATGTTTCTTCGCAATTATCAGTAGGGTAAAGGCATCAGCGTTCGGCACCCCTCATAAAAGACATGTTAAAATAACTGTTAATTAACATCTATTGATTTGAATCCTCTAGAGTTAGATTCTCCGGTTTTAGGGATACTAGTGCCAGTGGTTTCAAATCCATAGATGTTAATTAACGGTTATTTTAATATGTCTTTTTTGAGGGTGACGAAGACTAGTGCAGATTTTAAGGGTGACGAACATTTCCATACGATAACATTTTTAACAGTTGCAAGTATAAACATCTTTGAAAAAATTCTTTTCGTAATGCAGTTCATTTAAAATAGGCACTCTAAAATTTGCATCTAAATATCATACACATGCTTCAAACATCTTAAAAAATTTATTAAATTGTAAAATTTTATATATTGGAATTACATTCCTTTGATATCGTAAATTTTATGATAATATAGAATTTTATTATCATGATAATACAATATATATATTAAATGCTCTGAAAAGCATTTAAAAACTGAATAGGATTTTATAAAATCCCATTCCTTTCTTTAACATGTGTAACAGATTCTCATCAAATATATACATGTGTAATAAAGGGCATTATAAATCTCTCAGTCAGCATAAACTATAAAATTTTTCTCAACTATGAATATTCGTTACATCGTTTTGCTTTCAACAATTCAACTATGTTGGAATGCATTAAAAATGTATAATAAAACTGGAAATACATTTTCAGATATTTCTAGTTGTATCCAATAATGTATCTAGAATTATTTTCAAGGTAATGCTAAGTATACCATTTTCAATGGAAAAAATGTTTTTTGATAATGCGATTATGTATAGCAATTTCGATATGTTTAGTGTATTATAAAGGTACTAAACTATACTTTAAATAAATATCGTTTATACGCACAATGTATACAATTACTTATTTATTAGATTATTTTGAACCCCTATGCCCAAACCAGTACAGCTATTTATAACAGAAAATATGCTATGAAAAAATAGGATTGGGTAAGTTTCTCAAAACAAATAAAATAATGAAATTGCAAATTTTATACTTTCCACTAACTATGTTGGTTGGTTGGTAGTAGGGTTTAAGGCCGATTGACTACACTAGGGTCCTAGGCCTATGGATGGAATGCCCTCCGTGGGAGTTTTTCTAAGACTCCTAGCCCGTATTTATGAGAGTTTCGGAGAAAACCAGGGAAACTCCGAATGGCTAGGTCGATTAGTGCAACCTGGGATCGAATCTGGCACTTTCCATGTACCAGCTTTGAGCGCAGAACCACTAGGCCGCTGTGGGCCTCTACTATCTATGAATAATATGCATTAGTTTTATAAACCGTTGATAGACAGAAAGATGGACTCGTGCACGATTAAGACAGAAATTCCAGTTTTCCAGTTCCATCTGTCATATATATATATATGTTACCACTATTTTTTTTTTTATCTCGATGTTATTTAATCAGACACACACACACACGCAAATAGCATTTAAAATGCAATATGGGTTTCGGTATAGAAATAGTGGTAGAAAAAATTGTAGAAAACTTTTTTTTTCATTTGAGAGAAAAAACTTAAGTCATAAACACTTTAAAATTTTTTTAGAAAGGGCTGAAGACAGTGTTTTGTTATCAAAATAAAAATTTCATAACTGCAATTTGTGATGCAATAAATAAACAAGAAATTTAAATATTTTGTACTTAAAAAAATCATAAATAAATCTATTTGTGTTCTTTATTTATAAAAAGATGTAACAAAACTAATCAATGTCTTAAAAATAGAAACATGTTTCGTAAAATTTGATGTAAAAATTCAATTGTTTTTCATATAAAACCTTTTCAAGCGTTGCGTAAAATTTTCTTTTACTTTTCTTTTCTTTTATTTTTTACTCCATATCATATACACTCGGATAAAAAAAAAAATTCTTTAAAATATTCAGCCGTAATGCATCTTGGACTTTTTATCCAACTTATTGCTAATATCAAAGAATTTTAAAGTTTTATATCTTTATTTTTTTTCTCTTAGATATATTTTCTTTTTCACTTCAAAGTTTCGTAACTTAATAACTTATGTAGACTAACCATATTCCACCTAGTAATATTTTACAAATTTCAAAATAACTGCATTAAAACCAGACATATGTTTTGGGAAAATATATTAAAGCTATTAACTTTTATAAATATTTGCAGCTGGAGGGTTGAGATAGTGAAAGTTTTTAAAAATGTGTTTTGATATTTTACTCTCCAAAAAACGATTTTACTTTTTTGCTGTAATAGAGTAAAATAAATATGTTATAGTAACTTTGTGAAGGCGTGTTCCAAATCGAATTTGAAGTCTTATAGAATATTTCTGATGAAATGGAACTTATCAAGTGAGGGAAGATTGAATTTCTTTGATATAGAAATTGAGGGAAAAGTTACATATTTGAATTATACCAAGCCAGAGTTTATTATTATTATTATTATTATTATTATTATTATTAAACGAATTAAAAAAATGATTAAAATGAAATGATTTAAATAAAAGTAAATAAATAAATAATTTAAGGAAAAATTTATTAAAATATTACAGTAATTAAAAAATTTTACTATTTTGATATAGCATGCTTTTTGATCATTTCTGTTGTTTTCTGAATTATTGTATTTTGTTAGATATTTTAGTAGATTCTAAATGGTTCAATACATTAAATCGGCATCCCTTTCCATTAAAAAGAATATTTCAGACTATTGAAAGAAATTTTTTTATTAAGTAATAATCAAATTTTTAGATGTCGGTACATTTACTTTTTACTTTCGCTTACCCATAGGATAGAGAAAGTATTGTTTTAGGGTCAAATTTTCGAACGTGAGTTTTTGTTATATTTAAATGTTCTGAGGTCCCCTGAATACGAAAATCATGTTTTTAAAGAATGGTCTGTGCGTCTGTCTGTGTGTGTGTCTGTCTGTCAGTGTGTCTGTTATCAGCATATCTCAAGAACAAATAGTAGCAGAAATTCTAAACTCGGTATTCTAAATGTGTATCATATAGGTATGCTACAGTGAGCTTTTCGTTCAGATGAAGCAAATGGTTAGTGTACAGGGACACCCAAAAGTATTCAAGTACATTACGTCTATGGGGGAAATTGCAGGTAAGTAGAGTTTAACATCTATAGACTACATCAAACCAAATGAAACGAATATATATTTTTTGTAATACAGATAGTCAACCGGAAGAAAAATTTTCTGTATGTAGGAGCCTCGCCTCTCCCCTAGGGGGGAAGTCCCCCCTCGAGGGGAGTAAATTTTCATGATGGATATCTTTCAAAAGAGCTCGCCAATACCTTTAAAACGAATGGTTGAACCATCTCTCTGCGATAATTTAAAATAAAGTTATCGAATTTTTTTGGATATTTAATGTTATACTACTTCTCTAATATGGAAATCGTCTGCATTATCATAAAAGGTAATTTGTTTAAATAATTATTTTAATAAATTATTTTTTTTAAAACAGAATTGTTTTTTAATAACCGAATTATATTCTGTAGAAATGTGGGTAAATTAATGAAACGGGAGGTTGAGAGGGACGGTAGCCCCCCTCGAACAGAACTAATTATCATATAAAAATCTTCCGAAGCCTAATTTGAATTGTTTAACATAGGTTTACATAACAGTACTCGTTATCTTACCTCTTAATCTCCAACCTGTATTTATAGTATTAAATTTCAGGGTAAGAGAAAGTCGTGTGAGTGACACACGAGATTATTTGTATATCACTATTTCTATAAAGAAATCTGTGTATCAACCAGTTGAAGAGAACTATTGAAAACGGTTACTAACTTTATATACAGAATGATTATATTTAAAGATACGATTTCAAAACTCTGTAATTTTAAAACCTCTGGTAATAATGACTTTATATTTTACCACAACAATTGTGAGGTAAAGGTATTTTGTTTGGAGGAGGAAAAATGTAGTTCTGTAATGCCTTTATAGATGGCGCTGTTAGAGTAATGTCATAAAAAAAATGCTTAAATGCATGTCTGCCACAAGCGATTTTTTTTTCTTCGTACTACTATTTATATAACATAAAATTTATAATAAATTTATGCAGGTAAAGTGCTGATTTATTTTCGTAATTGTATTATAAATTTTATTTTTTGGAAATAGTGGTACAAAAAGAATATAAAGGAAAAGTCGCCTGTGGCAGCCCTGTAGATGGATTCATTGAACACAAGAATGTTTTTAGCAGTAAAATACATTAGCAGGAAGTAATAGCTTGCAAGGGTTAACGATATTTTTTTGTCAAAAGTCAAGAATTTGTGTTTACTGCGGAAACAGTCATAATGACAAGAGTAAAAGAGGAGCTTCATGAAACAAACACTTTTCTGATGATTAATATATATATATATATATATATATATATATATATATATATTGTTACAAAATTGTAAATAATTGTGTTTATTTCTGTATAAATTCTTTCAAAGAGGCTTAGTAAGTTGATAAAGTGCTAATTTTGTGCATTTCTAGTCGTTTTAGCGTTGAAATAGCCTTATTTTCCCTTAAAAACGCATTAAAAAGCCCCAGTAATGCAGGTAACGGATTTGGCGCCAAATTTGGCGACTTTTTTCCACCTTGGCGATTTTTTTGGCAACCTTGGCGAGAATATCCTTATATGGAATATACCAAATATGGAAGCTGTAAGTTGATTGGTTGACCACTTTCTAGAGTTTTCTCGAAAAATCTGGGATCCATGGAACAGTATATAAGCCTGTTTTCTTCGCCAAGGCCAGCCAGTTCAGTCTTCAGCCAGCTTCGCTAGTGCTTGCATTGCCCTTGAGCCTCTTTGAAAGAGTCTTGCCTTAAGTGTTATTGCTATACAGTTTGTACTGTGGATTTGCTATTGACAGCTGTTGACAGCTGTGTTATTGATTGAATTGAAGCTGATACCTGGTTTATAGACCTGTATTTCTCTGGAACTTTCTGTGAATAAATTACTGCATTTTTGTAAGTTTGGCCTTTCATTCTCGGACAATTCACGAACCCCCAAGTACGCAACAATATATATATATATATATATATAATTTCGTAATCATAAACTGTGATCCATTTCATTATTTTGTATTTAAAATAAATCATAAACAGACCTATCTGTATTCACTAATTTTGAAAGAATGTAACAAAATTACCCAATATTCTACAGACAAAAGAATATATAATGAAAGTTTATTCAAAAATTTTATCTCTTTTCACACACACACACACACACACACACACATATATATATATATATATATATATATATGTATATATATATTTTTTTTTTCCAAGACCGGTGTAATACTTTCATCGAATTTTTTTCTTCATATCATGTATGCTCAGAAAATAAAATTCTTGAAAATATTCAGCTTAATGTACTGTATTTTCAACTTTTTAACCAACTTATTGATAATATGAAAGAATTTCGAAGTTTCATATCTATATCTATTTCTCTAAGTTTTTTTTTTTTTTTTTAATTCCTATTTCGAAGTTTTGTAACTTGATAACTTATGTAGACTAACCATAATTTCACGTAGTAATGTTTTACAAATTTCCAAATAAACTGTATTAAAACTAGACATATGTTTTGGAAAAATATATTAAAACTCTTAACTTTTATAAATATCTGCAGCTGGAGGGTTTAGATAGTAAAAGCTTTTTGAATGTGTTTTGATATTTTAGTCCCGAAAAAATGATTTGGGTTTTTTGCTGTTATAGAGTAAGATAAATAGGTTAGAGCAAATTTGTGAAAAATGTGTTTTAAATCAAATTTGGAGTATTATAGAATATTTGTGATGGGATGGAACTTATCAACTGATGGTATATTGAATTTTTTTTTTTACATACAAATTGAGAGAAATGTTATATATTTGAATTACACTAAGCCAGAGTTTATTATTATTATTATATTATTAAAGGAATTAAATAAACCTGATTTATATGAAACGATTAAAATAAACGTATGTAAATCTATTAGAAAAGAATGTTAAAACTTTACAAGAATTAAAAATAATTACAATTTTGATATATCATGCTTTTCGATAATTTCTGTCTTTTTTTTTTATTTATTTATTATTGTGCTTTGTTATATTTTATTAAATTATAAATGGTTCAATAGATTAATTTTGCATCTTTCTCCAGTAAAAGGAAAATAAAAATATTTATTTATGACATTATGTAATAATCACATTTTTAGGGGCCGGTACAGTCCTTTTCTTTGTATGCACTATTTCTATGTATAAAGTAATAATCGAAGACAGTTATTGCAATATAAAACCCTGCATTTATTATTCTTGTAATAGAACAAATTTTCATGTATTATGTATTTAAAACTATCGTAAACAAAACCATCTGCGTAAACCAATTAAAAAACATTTAACAGAATTTGCAGCTTCTTATTAAAAAACAATAACGCATTTTTCGAGATACTTGTTGCGGTTTTTAAGGGCGTATAAATTCTTTATTGAAACGTTTCCTCCACATCAACTCAGATATAGAATCTTTTATTACATTCTATCACTCTACCATAACGTATTCTGAACTTTATATTTAACCAATGCGTTTCTAAGTAATTAAAAAAAAAAAAAAAAAAAAAAAACACGAAGATCTGTATATCTGTCCCCCCCCCCCCCCCCCCAGATATTCTTTTTTCTTTTTTTCCCATTCTTATTTTAAAATTTCGTAATTTGATAATTTGTATAAACTAACCGCAATTTCAGTGATAAATAATATTTAATATGTATATAGAAAATATTGTGCAAACTTAGATAATTTTTTATATGTATACATATGTACATATATATACACATTTTTTTTTTTTTTTTCGACAAAAAGTTACGCAAAGTGCGAGAAAGCATTTTAAATTTCGAAGGCTGTGAATTTTCTTGCAACCACATAAACTTAACGAATTGCGAAAGTGTGAACATAAACTGTCCTATGAGCAACTAGGATTGAGGTTGAGGAGTTTTTACACAAACCCCTCAACCTCAAACAGGAGGACCAATAACTTCTGAGGACAAGTAACCTGGGAGGGACACCAAACTTTAAGGACAAATAACCCCAGAGGGGCACCAAGAGGGAGAGCTACACAATGGCCTGTAGCCGACGGACTGGGATTCTTTATTAGGGTAGTCCGGAAACGTGCCATTACATTGTAAATCTTCCGAGAAAGGAATAAATCCTAAAGACTTTCAAACAGAAAAGCTGTATTCAGAAAAATAGATTTATACCAAATAATCGCGATTAAAAAATTCAACTATTTTGCCTAACAGAAAAACGGTTTCTATCAATCATACATTAAATATTTCAGACTTTTCTATTTTATTTTTCAAGGAAAAATAAAATAGACATACATGAATGAATAAACTTCAGACATACATGAATGTCTTTTGGAACCTTGAACAATTAATTGTGTTTACTTTTAGAACTTCGCTGTCGTTCATGTGAAAATTGCTATCGAAGGCATTGGAGTCATTTTCTCTATTTGATGTATCAAAAAAGAGACCGCTCGATTATACCAGGGAAAACAAGGTGTTCTTTTTTAATAGAAGCATGTATCAAACACTTTAATGAAAGTATTAAAATTTTGTTCATATAAAAATTTGATTAAATGAAGTCTCTCTCTCTCTCTATATATATATATATATATAATATATATAATATATTATAATATATATAAATATATATAAATATATATATGCATATATATTACGATAACAATAAGAATGAGAACAAAAATTAAACAGATGAATAGTTTGGTACAACAAGCCACAAAAGTCAATTTAGTAACTAGTTTACTTATTTAATTTGACCAGTATTTTTACTTTGTCTTACCCATAAAGAAAAAAAAGTATTGTTTTTGGGTCAAATTTTCGAGAGTGAGGTTTTTGCTATATTGTCAATGTGACTAAAGTAATTTTTCGCGCTTTCTAACATTACCTAAAATTAATGTTGACTGTTTTAATCGTTATATTATGGAGTCGATGGAAAGAATTATTCCCACTTGCGCGATTCCCATTTGAGCGCGTGGTGAAAAATTCCCATTTGCACGACCAGAAAATGCAGGACCGGGCGTGCAGGTGGTTTCTTCATTTTTGACTTGATAATCTGAGAACGCCCGTAACTCGGTTCCACAGCAATCCCTACTACGGACGTAAAAACAAAAAGCACATCACTGGGCACCCCTACCGCGCTGTGCATGAATCTGAGTACACCCGTAACTCGGTTCCGCAGCAATCCCTACCACGCACGTTAAAAAAAAAAAAAAAAAAAAAAAAAAAAAAAAAAAAAATCACTGGACACACCTACCTTGCTGTGCATGAATCTGAAAATGCGCGTAACTCGGTTTCGCGGTAATCACTACCACGCATGTTAAAACCAAAAATAAAAGTCACTGGACACCCCTACCACGCTGTTCATGAATCTGAAAACGCACGTAACTCGGTTCCGCGGCAATGACTACCACGCATGTTAAAACTAAAAAAACATTACTGGACACACCTACCTCGCTGTGCATGAATCTGAAAACGCACGTAACTCTGTTCCGCGGCAATCACTACTACGCATGTTAAAACCAAAGAAACATCACTGGACACCCCTACCCCGCTGTGCATGAATCTGAAAACGCACGTAACGCATTTTCTTTTTTGATAAAACATTTAAAAGTTGTCCAAATCAATTTATGCAAATTTACACAATCCGTATTGATTATGGAAGTACATCATCGGAGACAAGCGTTTTTCCTGTTTTGTTGCTTTTCTTCCTGATAAGAAAGAAGTTATTTAAAACTATTAAATTTATCGCCAAAATTCACCTTGGCTACATTTCCGGTCAATAGACTTTAGGGAGTGAGCCAAGTAAAAAATAATTCTTTTAAAACAAATTCCTTCAACATTTTAATCCTTACAAAGAAGGACTTTGACTATGTCCGGGATTGGCATGTCGGAATCAGCACGCCACCATTTAACCACATTTCTTGAAACCATGCACAAGCCTCTGCTCAAGCACTTACTCGACGAGTTCATTATTAAAATAGGGGTATTAGTCATCTGATTAAAAGAAAATAAGTGATAAAAGAGCGCCGAATGACTGAATGTTTTCAAAATCTCAAGCTGTCGGTCAATTTGGCAACCCTCCGAGACTTTGGACTCATCCTCACTGTTAGTTTTAGGAAATATGGTTACACTATATATACATATATATATTTCAGGAAAAATTTCTTCATACCACATGTACTTAAATGTGACATTGTTGAAAATATTGTGCCATAAAATATTTTGAACTTCCAAACATTTATTCAGTTTATTTCTAAAATCAAGGAAACTTAAAATTTTATATTTATGTGATTTTTTCTTAAATTTCTTAATTTTATGTCCTAAATTTTCAAAATTTGATTACTTATGTAGACTTATCATAATTTCACTTTTAGTAATATTTTATAAATATCAAAATAATTATTTAAAAAAAATAATAATAGTAAAATAAAAATAAAAATAAAAAATGATGATCCTAACTTTTATGAATATTTGAAGCAGGATGCTATAGACAGAAAATGTTTAAAAATATGTTTCCATACACGTCTTTGTGAAAATATGATTTTGGTGCTATAAAGCAAGATAAAAATGTTATAGTAGCTTCGGGAAAATGCATTCCAAATAAAATCTGCAGTCTTGTATAAAATTTGTGATAGAATGGATATTATGCTGTGCGAGAAGATTCAATTTCTTTGATATAGAAACTTAGAGAGCAACGTTACATTTTTTGCTTCATCAAGCCTGAAATTTTTAAAATACGATAAATTAAATAAGCACTAATCTTATGAAATAATTAAATTTAAATAAATAAATAAATAAAAATTGTGAGAAAGATTGATTAAAGAGTTACACGAATTAAATTTTCTTTTTATTTAATTTCTTCATATTTTTTGGAAGATTTTTGTCATTTTGTTGATATTTTTAGTAATATTTAAACGTTTTAATGTATGGAATAGGCATCCTTTTACAGAAAAAGGTATAATTAAAAAATATTTATTTATTTATCCATTTATTTTGTATTATGTAATTATTCCATTTTTACTCCATTTCGAAAAAAAAAAAAAAAATAATAATAATAATGTATTTTGTATTTAAAAAATTCGTAGACAAGCCTAACTCCGTAACCCAGTTAAAAAAATAAATCTGGTGCGAAACAACCACACGACTTCAATTACCAACTATTACACGTATTATATGCATTTTTGAGAGATAATGTGATCAGAAAACGTAAAAGTGATCTAAAGCAAACGAAGCTTACATATTGCAAGATAAAAAATAAGAGAAAAAAATGGTAGAGTTATTTTTAGAAACAGAAATTTTCGAGATTTGAAGATGACCTACCTAAGCAGGAAGACTGTTAATTTTCCTCTAATAACCACGTAATACACGAAAAAAAAAATGGATTTATATAACAATATTCAATAAAATCGTTAGAGCCGTTTTTGAGATAGCAACTTTTACAAAAAATCAATTATTGACCGAAAACAATAATTGCGTCCAAAAGGATATTCAAAAGTGAGTTAATAGGGCGAGTTAAAAAAAAAAAAATCCGTACAGCAGTTTTTAAAGGAACGCGCTTGCAAGACCTGAAATTGAGCTATTTATACAGGACGCCTATCAATTTTTCTGAACTAACCAACTATATCATTCGAAAGGACATCTAATAGAGTGTTTATATACCAAATTTGAAGAAAATCGTCACAGCCGTTTTTGAGATACGGACTTATGGTCCCACTTCCGATCTCTGATGTTCCGGTTTTTCAATTTTCACCAAAATTTGAAAACTTCATCTGTTCACCAGACCTGTCTTAATTCTGAAGTTTTGTAGTTCTATCTTTATTAGTTTTGGAGATATGATATCCACACATACATACGCACATACACACACACACTGACCAATTGCCAAAAACCACTTTTTTTTTTTTTTTTTTTTTTTTTAAACTCAGGGGACCTTAAAACGTGTAAATCAGGTGAAATCTCGGTATCGAATTTTTGGACCAAATACAATACTTCCATTACCTACGGTAGTAGGGTAATGAAACTAAAAACACTTGATAAAACTTGTAGCTTTTTAAAATTTTTAAAAATATTGCAATTCATGCAAATATTTTATTAATGTTTGGGTAAATTCATTGCTGACATTTTCTCTTCACACCACATATATTCCCAGATGTAAGATTTTTCTACAGATTCTGCTATAATACAGCTCGAAAATTATATTTATGCAACCCATTCCTAAAATAAAAGAACCTCAAAGTTTCGTATCTCTATCATTTTACCTTAGATTTATTTTTTATTCATAACTTAGAGTTTTGTAATTTAATTTTTTTAGACTAATCGAAATTTCACAAATATGTAATATTTTACGAATTTGAAAATAAATATATTAAAACTGTTTTGGAAAAATATTATATATTAATGCTTTTTTCATAATAATTGAAAATGGAGAGATTTGATAGTTGAAAACTTTCTTTTTCTTTTTTTCTTTCTTTCTTTTCTTTTCTTTTCTTTTTTTTAATATACTTTTCACCAAAATGTTTGTATTGTTTGGTGTTACAGAGTAAGATAAATATGTTATAGTAACTTCCGTGAAATGTTTTACAATCTAAATGCAGTGCAACTTAAATGAGAGAGAAAAAATTTGAATTTCTTTGACATTTTAAACTGAGAAAGTAATATTTTATTTTGAATTACATCTAGTACTGTTGTCCGAAAATCTAAATAAGTATGACTATATTAAATTATAAAGTAAATAAAAAAAAAAAAAATAAATAAATAAAAAATAAAAACAAGTCTAAGGAAAAAAATCTTTAAAAAGTTATATAAATGAATTAAAAAATTTATAATATTTTAATCTATCATATTTGGTTTATAATTTTTGACATTTTCTTCATTATTTTACCCTGTTATATTTTGAGTAACCGATAAGCGCTATAATACATGGATTAGGCATCCTTTTCCAATAAAAGAAAAATTTTAAAAACATTTAAATCTTTATTTTTTATTACGTAATAATCAAATTTGCAATTAATTTTAGAAAGAAATTTTCTATGTGTTTTATCAGGTATGCTAACATTTAAATTTATTTCGAAGAGGTGTCAGTACCCACCACTTTTATTGAAGGGTATGTTTCATCCTATTTAATCGGAATTATATATTGGAGAAAAATTTACTACAAATAAGATGCTTTAAAAAAAAATGGTAGGCACTAACATTGTCCGAAAAATAATTAAAAATTTTGGTATACCTGGTTTTATATTAAATAAATATATGAATAAATGTATCTGCAATATCTAATTTGAACACTTAGCAAAACTTACCATTTTCTTAAAAATAGAAACATGTATCAAACAATTTTATGGAAAGATTATTTATAAAAACATTTAATTAAAGCCTGTATAATTTTTCTTTTCTTGAAAAGTTTCTTCTATATTATATCTGTACTGATAAGTATAAAGGATTTAAGTCCAAAAATGTCGATTTTGAGTTAAGTACATAATCAGACTCAGAAAAAGAATTCTTTATCGATTGGTATGAATTATTTCAATCCATGTCATTTAGTCTTTGAGAAAATCTATTGGTAAAAAAAGATTCAAGTCAGAAATTTAGCATTAATCTTTGGTATAAAATATTTAATTCAATTTTTTCCCTTTATTAAATGAATGTTGACAATTACTGAATAGTATAAAGCGTATAAACCAACATAATCCCTTTTTCCTAATCGATTCTGCTGATTAGTTTTTAGTTACTTTAACTTTATTTTTCGTCTCCTGAAAAATCAAGAATATGGACTTAAATCCTTTATACTTATCAGTACAGATATCTACTAAAATGAAACATTTAAAAAAAAAATGTTCTACCGTAATATATTTAGAATTTTATAATTATTCACGTTATTTCTAACATCGAAGAATATCAAAAATTCATACTAATATTCTATACCAGTATTTATTTTTAAATTCTTATTTCAAAGTTTCGTAATTTGATTACTTATCTAGAATAGCCATAATTTAATTAAGTAATGTTTTCAAAAAATCAAAATAACTATTTTGAAACTAGACGTGAGTTTTAAATATATAATAATGTTCATAACTTTTATAAAGATTTTACGCTAGAGGGTTTAAATGGCAAACATTTAAAAAAAGTGTTTTAAATTTTATTCCCTAGAAAAATGCTTATTGGTTTTTTACATTAACGTTAATATGTACTACAGGGAAGGTTAACATGTAGCTTCGGCAAAATGTGTTTCAAATTAAATTTCTGGTCTTGTATAAAATTTGCAATAGAATGAAACATATACAGTGAGAGAAGATTGGATTTCTCGATATGGTAACGGTAAAAGAAAAGTTGAATTTTTGAATTACACCACGTGGAATTTTTCCTTCAATAAATCAAATAAAATATTTTATAAGAAATAAGTAACTGTAGGAAATAATAAAAAAAAATCAGTAAAGAGGAAGAAAAGAAGTTAGTTAAAATTTAGAATTGCAGTAAAAATATTAATGAATAAATGCTTCAAAAACAACTTTTTAATTTTTTTCTTAAAAAAATATGCAAATGTTAGACAAAAAAGAATAATACTTAGCTACAAAATTAAAAGATCATCTATTATTTTAGTTATTTATGTGGAGAGACATGTAGATAATTTATTTATTTTGCGTGGAATTAATGTGGAATTACGTTGAGATATTAATAACATTTTAAATATATTTTAAAAGTTTTAGTATATTTTTAATTATATTTTTAATATATTTTAAAAGTTTTTAATTAATTTTTAAAATATATAATAAAGTATAAATATAATAAAGTATACGAAGTATATAAAGTTAAAATATATAATAAAGTATAAAATATGTAACAAAGTTTTAATATATTTTTAATTATGTTTTTAATATATTTTAAAAGTTTTTAATTAATTTTTAAAATATATGATAAAGTAGCTTCAGAAATATATGTTACAAATCAAATATGGATTCTATTATAACGGATATAATGGAATGAAAATTATTCAAAAAGAGAAGATTTTATTTATTTAATATGAGAACTAAGAAAGTAAAGTTTTATTTTGTATTAATTCGGGACAGTTCTTTTTTTTTTTTTAAATTATAATTAAATTCCAATCAATTTTTTAAAAAAAAGTTTTATATATAATAGTTGATGTAGAAAAAGTTAAAAATAAAATAAATTAAATTTAAATTTAAATTTAAAATAAAATAAAATAAATAATAATAATAATAATAATAAAAAGGACATTATTTCATTTCACGACATTGTATTAACGAATAAATTTTTAATAAATATAACGTCTTTTCAATAATTGAAAAATGTTTCTATAGCTAAAAGTTATAATACTAAAGTTTTATTAGTAGTCAAAGAAAAGTTTTTTTTTTTTTTTTTTTTTTTTTTTTTTCATTTAGCTAACATTTGGTTAGGGCAACAAAAATTTCAGTTTTAATGTGTTTCAATCGATTTTTTTTTTTTCTTCTTTTAGATTAATCTTTTTTTTTTTTTTTTTCATCATTATGGACAAGGAAAAAAAACCCTTCCTCATATAAAAATCTGTTTTTCAGTTAATAAAATCTATATAATATTTTTCTTACGTGGACCAGTTACGATTCATTTTTGTCCAAACGATGCGATACTGACATAAGGTGTTATCTGATTGGTTAACCCAGACCCAAAGCATAAATTCCGATGCTAAAGATTTCGCTTTCAACTACAAAAATTAATCTAATGCACTAGAAATGGACATTTCCTTAAAGAAATTGAAAAGAATATTAACTTTTTGTGCTGAAACATATATTCTCATATTTAGCAATGTTGTGCTAAAACCTATATTTTCATATTTAGCAAAATCTCATATTTAGCAGTAAATTTGGAAGAATTTCAAGCCAACTTTCACAGCATTTCATGGTGCCTGTTTGGCAGAACAGTGACGTGGTGGCATCTATTATTTTATTTATTTATTTATTTTATTTATTTTAGATTTTTTATTCATTATGAATAAAATGAACACGATTTATTTTTAGTTATTTTGTAGATACATTTATTAACTATGGGATTTCTGTTACGTATGGTGATATGATAATTTCATACCGTGAAATTTTAGGAAATAATTTATTTTTAATATACGAATAATTTAATTTAATTTTATGAATTTTTAATTTAGCAGTGGAAAAACTTATTTTCTAAAATTAAAATTATATTAAAAATATCAAAGATTTAAATTTCTTTAACAATAACAATAATAATAATAATAATAATAAAAGGAAAAAGCTGAAATTTTCTAGTGATTTTTTTATTTTTGAGATTTTTCTGAAAATCATATTAGGTATAACCACGCAGTTGTTCTGCACGGGAAAGGCTAGTAGGGCAGGAGCTCCAGGGATTGGCATGCTCCAGTAATTGTCACCGATTCCAAAATAATTAATAAATAAGAAAAATAATAAAATCATATATTTTACATATAAAAATTTGAACATTTTATGTCAACACTGAAGCATAGCGTGCTAATAACTGTTAAAATGAATAACTAGGAGTGTCAAACACTGCAACATAGGTGGCCAATTACTGAAAGAATGAGAAGTTGGCAGTGTCAATTACTGGAACATTGAGTGGGTGTCACATAAAAATTCATAAAAAAAAAGTTATGAAATGCATATATTTTAACGTATATGTGGTCCTGAATGTCTTTCATACCAAATATACTAACTTAAGATATCTAAAAATATTTTCTGATAACTAGAACATTAAAAACATCAGAGATTGCTTTAAAAGTGTCATCCACTGGTGCACTTACCCTATGTATTAAACTTAAAATAAAAAAGAATCTATTAATTCAATTAAATACAAATAAATTTCGTCGAATTACTTATAATTGGTTAACAATATTTCTTTGTCGTCGTAATGAAAAATAATTTGTTTCTTTTAACGACGTTCGTTGTAAAACAAATAAAATGACCTCTACAGAACACAATTTGTAATTTTCGCGGAATTCTTCTACGTGTATAAATTTGATTGGAAGTAGTATCCTAGATTAAAATAATATGCAATTAAAAAAAAACAATAAACAGAAAAGTTTTAGCAAAGGAAATCGATGATAAAAAAAAGTATGAAACACAATCTTCATAAAATATTCCATTCTACTGAATATTATGCTGTAAAAGCTAAAATTTAATGAGATTAAAAACGAACTTTTTTTTTTTTTTTTTTTTTTTTTTTTTTTTTTAAACAACAACATAAGAAAAATTTAATACCCAAATATTAATTTATTAAAAAAAAAAAAATGTCATACTAATAGCTTTCTTTTCTTTTTACACTTAACACAAAAATTTCTAAAATTTAATAAGAACTTCTTTTATTCCGAAAAGCCATTTAAAGTAATTTGAGAGATGCTAAAAAGATACAATGAGCATAAGCTTTTAAAAACTTTATTAAACTTTTTTATCTACTGCGTCATGAAATTATTAAATGCGTAATAAAATTAAATTAGAGAAACTTTTAGAAATGACTTTATATATATATATATATTATTTTACTCTAATATGATATTAAAAAACAAAAAAAAAAAAAAAAAAGGAAAAGCATTAATTAACTTTTGAATTTCCTTTTATTTTTATTTTATTTTATTTTTTTTTTTCAAATTATAAGTTAACTATAATACAAGGTTAAACCGTTGAACTATCTGAAAATATTGATGTTAATTTTTCCATGATTTTAGGAAAATTTAATTTTTTTTTCTCTTGAGGAGTGGGGGGGGGGGCGGTTTAACAGTATTTCATTGATGGTCTGGGTCGTAAATGATTTTGTAGCCAAAAGTTAAGAATTCCTCAGAATTCACCAGAATTTCTCAAAGTATTTCTTAAAAGAAATACATAAGAAATTCAAAAACCAAATCTATGCCATCTAGCCACGTTTTCTCTATATATTAAAATTCTTTTTCAATTTTTTGTAATTTGATTACTTATGTAGTATAACCATAATTTAATTTAACATCTTTTTATGACCTTTAAAAGAATTATTTTGAAACTAGACATGTTTTCAGTATATATATGTATATACATATATATATACACACGTATATATATATATATATATATATGTGTGTGTGTGTGTGTGTGTGTGTGTGTGTGTGTGTGATAGAGAAAGAGAGAGAGGGAGAGAATTGAGATTTACTTTAAAAAAGAGACATACGTATACAGAAAATTTATGTAGAAATTAAATACTTATTCTTATAAACAATTAGTTAAAACCTGTGTAAAATTTTTTCTTAGATTTTTTTCATTAGTTTCACATACAATGAGATAATAACATTTTTCTAAAAATTTTACTATAATATATATCGAAATTTAAACTTATTCAACATTTTTCTAAAATCAAAGAATCTGAATGTTTCATTTTATATCCTTGTAATGTTTTAAAAGCTTTTTATTGAAATTGGATTTTGTCATCGTGTCTTGGTATAAAACAAGGCACCTCATCGTTTAGTCTGTTGTTGGCTCAGTTGGCTAGAGCGTCATATTGATAACACGAGAGTCGTGAGTTCGAGCCGCGAAGGGACGAGGATTTATTTCCTATAGATAATAAATAGAAAAGGTGTCAATTAATAAAAGAAAATTTTTCATTGTCTACAACTCAGTATTCTAAGAACTTTTGGAGAGGGTTTTTTTTTTTTTTTTTTTTAGTTACTGAAACGCACAAACTAAAAACTAAAGTAAAAAAAAAACCTCGAAGCTTTTTATCGTGGAGTCCTAATAAGCATAAAATAAAAGTTTATTCTTGCAGAGACATTCTATAAAAAAATAAAAGTTTCAAGAAAATTTTGAAGAAAAATATAGATATTTCACTTTTGTAAGAAAAAAAAAAAAAAAAAAATTGAAAATAATATTCTTTTTGTATGTGTATTTGTTAAATTTTTATTGCGTGTTCCACGACTTTACTTCACTGTTCCTTGACTTCTGGTTTGAGCATCACGCTGATAACTCGATGGTTGTGGTTTTGATCTTACAAGAACCTATGAGTTAATTACTGCAGATAATTAATTGAAACGTTGTCAACTGATAAAAGAAAATCGTTCAACGTCTACATAGTGTCATAAGAATTTCTAACTAAAATTTTTAGAAACTTTCTTTTTTTGTTTTTCTTTTCTAACTAAAAAGCATAAAATAAAAATTTAAGTAAAAATACATTTTCTAACAGCAGAAGCTTTTTATTGTGGAGTTTCAAAAATCATAAAATAAAAATGTATTCTTACAAAAACATGCTATATGATTCTTATAAAGATATAGGGGAGACCTGTGTACCTAGGGCCATCATGTACCTAGCGCCACCCCACTTTATTTGAATAATATTTAATTTTAAGTTTTAATACTCAAATGGGCGAGTAACAACACCAATTGCTACTTTTACAACTACTTTGGAACATTTGAGGAGAAAGTTTTGACAAGTTACATGTAGAAAATGAATTTACATGGTTTGAAGTAAAATTTTGCAGCTCATCTCTTTTGTTATTTCATAAAGGCAAGTCAAATATTTTTCTTTCATTGCTAGTGTATAATTTTGCTTGTTATATTGAGTAATAAATGAAATATTTAATTAGTCCTCTCTGCATAACGATTTTTTAGTGGAATTCATTTTGAATGAAGTTACCAAAACTTGTACCTAGGGCCACATAGCTGCCTTGTACCTAAGTCCAGTGTGTTTGAACTTTTAATACTTTCGCGACTGCATGTGTTTGTCTTTTTGACAGTAAGGT